>OX352243.1:7890674-9359409 GCA_947086465.1 Eupithecia exiguata | reverse complement strand
TGGATAAAAAGCTCAAATTTATTTATTCATACCATCACATTAATATTAGAAAGTTAAGAAGTTAGGATGATTGTTTGTTACTTGAATGAAGAAGTAACTATCTTACTTTTTGTACCTACTTTCTTTTATACTTCTTTAACTGAGTAATATATGTCAAAACTACTTACCAAATCAAGCTAATTAAATCGAATATTTTGTATATATGTAGACAACTACATATATACAAAATATTCGATAAGGTAAGACACAAGTCTTACCTTGGAAATTTCTATACGATAGATAATAACATACAAAAACATTTTCATAGAACAAAAATCAGTTCTTTTTTAACTTGGAAAAATCGTATCAACAGGCTTCTTTTTATACCGGAAACAACGAGAACCACGGCCAGAAACAAATTGGACATAAACACTCTTCTTCGGAACCAAGCGTCTACTAAAGGTAATTCCGTGTAATTCACACTATCAGCAAAACTGACCGCTTAGCCGTTAAGGGGTCGCCACAAACAAACAAGAAAGCCAACAAATCAAGCGAGATATTCAATCTGTGGCCACAATAACATTAGAATATCGCCGCTGATATAACACGAAACTAAAGGGCTTAGCGACATTACACAGCAGGGCAGGGATGTAGAATCGCGGAAGAGACAATCTCGACATAGTTAGACTTATAAGGTGGAATGCCACGCTCTTGCGGTTTTTTTTTTTTTCTATTCTGTTTTATATTTTCCGCTTTCTCCAGGTAGACGAGACGAGAGAGAAGTTTACCTATAGCTATCAAATAAGAAGTATTGCGCGACATTAAAATACCATTTGCTATAAATCATCTCTTACTTGTACGCAGAAAATACGCAAAAAATACGAAAAGCAAAGTAAAATAAGGATTCCAGCAATGTAACATACATCCCGATTACAAAAAAAAGATTATCATATAGATGGGACGAGGCTTCCTCCAATCTGTGCTATTCGTCTCGTGGGCTGACCGTATCCCAATTCTTATTGACCATCCTTGCTATAGTCATCGATCCTTCTAGCAGGTGGCTAGCAACCACTGTTTTTGGGGGGTCAATTCCATAAAAACCGAACTCCTTTTGGTGTCCCCCTCGTCTCGCCAAAGGCCTGGTCATCTCAATTCCAGTCTTCTGTTCCCCACGCTTTGGACTTAAGTCATTCTCCTGATACCGGTGTTTCTGTGAGTTGTAAAGAACGCTCTCTCTGCAGGAACAAGCCCTACTTAGTCTGTCATCTTTTATTCATCCGTCAGTTTATCATCATCAATATCAGCTCATACACGTCCACTGCTGGACATAGATTTCCCCCATACGACGCCACAAAGAGCGGTCCTAAGCTGCCTCCATCCATCGACTCTCTGCGACCGCTACGAAGTCGTCGGTCTATCGATTTTATGATCTTGCAACTTCCCAAAATCCTGAAGGATTTGGAGATTGGATTTTGGGGATTTTACTTTATTGGTAACTGAAGTTACCAATAAAGTATTATTTAGCTGCAAAACTGTATCTTTGGCGTTTGCCATCTCAATGAACATTTACAAAGTCTTGCTAATCCATGGTAAAGCTTACCACATCCAGGAACCATAAGCCACGTGTTAACGATCTGTAAGGGATACGGAAGGGATAGGTGAAGGGCTTGCGAACAAATTAAGGGTTCCTAATGGTTATCGGCGGATCTTACGGCCGCTTCGGGCCCTTAGTGTCCTCGGATGAATTTTAATGTAGGTACGTACCTACCGTGTGTTTGGATAAATTTGAATGATCTTTGGTGGAGATTACAGGCTTTTCCTATTTTATTATTCCATGCAATTTTTGAAAATTTTAATCCTTTTTCATAAATTTCCCAATCACTCATTCACTGCCATTTCCATGTGTATTTTATTTCTTCTTTATAAATCCTCTCAATTCATCTACATATTTCTAGTTATAACAATCTAAGGTTTTTTGATAAAGTGCTAACCCGCACTCTGGGTATCTCTAAGAAATGAAATAAGTCCCAAAAATGGGATAATAATTACCGGGGACCGATATCTCCGGTAATTATTATCCCGCCGAAACCGATAATTTTTGGGACTTATTTCATTTCTTATAACAATCTACATAATAAGATTGTTTAAAGGTTATACTAATAGATAGAAATTACCTTTATACGATTCCATAGACACATCACGTGCGAAGCCGCGGTCAGGAACTAGTGTAATATATCTTTAAACTTTATCTTATCTTATCTATTTGCACCTCAGTTTTGATCCTCTTAAGAATGAAAAAACCCTGTATAAATAAAGTAGCAAGATGTACTCAACTGTACAACAAAAATTTCATTGTAAAAATCAGTCTATATAAAACGAATAATATAGGTGCTAATAACGCTCCCTGATATAAAACGAATAATATAGGTGCTAATAACGCGGCTTGAAATGTACTTAGCTTATCCGAGCTATTACATTAGCTCATTGTGGCTCATGTTTGTTAATGCGAGCTCAATTGTGTGCTAGTGCAGGATTAAATGGATCAATTGGTTGTCGGATTGATTTGCCTCAGCGAGTCGCCTATTGATTTAGATGATAGAATGGGTAGCCTATAGACTAGAACACTTAGGCCTAATATACCCGCCTAAAATATGTAGACCATGACAGAATGCTGTTTCTTCATTTTGTGTGATTCGTTTTTGGTAATTAAAAGTAGACGATATGTTATTCCAGGTGTCTTTATGGGGGCAAAATTTCAGTACGTGCATACATTTACTAATGTTGACTTGTATTTTTGCCAAACATCTTTACAACGGCAAACTCACGAACTTTCGCCTTTATAATAATAATAGGATAGGATAGGATAACTAACTGATTCTAGACTACAGGTTTATATGAGCCTCTTTTATCCCACTGCTGGGCATCCAAAAACGGCTGGTATTTCCAACCAGTAAGTTAGTAATTTTTGAAATTTATTTCTGCGCATAAAGTGCGTTGAAATCTTTTGTACAATAATTTTGAAAGGCAACGGTGATTTTAAATATATTTTTTTAGGGAATATGCAGGTCTCGACAGATCCTACGCATTTGTTCCCTTGGAGTCGAGACCCTAGGTCTGCAGGGTACCGAGGCTCTCCGGGTTTTCGAAAAAATATCTGAGGGTCTGGTCGAAGCGACGCGTGACCCGAGAGCTGGTGAGTATCTGGCACAGCGCATCAGCATTGCCGTACAGCGGGGCAATGCAGCCAGCGTCTTGAGCACGCTTCCGACTGGTATTGATATGGATCAGTTGAGCTACCTGTACATTGTTTGCAATAGTCTGCAGTAAGCTCAAATGTTCTAATTGTAAATACTAGTTTTAATTTAATTCTACTATTTGATTGTAATTTTCTTTGTTAATTTAGGGAATTGGTCCACTAAATTCGGATTTTTGCCGACAATTCGGGGTGGTCGATTGTTATTTATCAAAAATCCGTAACAAAACAATGACGCTTGCATGCTACCCCTAACCATTAACTTACTAATAATAGTGATAGTTAACCGTTTATAACCACTAGTTAAAGTGCGGTCACACTGACGCGATTCAATTAAGGGTCAGCTAATCTTCGCACCCGACCTCTGTAAACAATGGATTTTGCAACTTCTGTGAAACTATTAGCTGTCGTTTAATTTTATTTTTGAGTATATTAGTTGCGACATGTATTGTTTTTCTAACAAAGCATTTTTTCCGTGTGTCTAAATTCAAGAAAAACAATGTTTTCAAATACCTGTTCCTCAAATTCGGTTGTATTTTTTAATTTAAAAAATGCATTTAATACCTATTTTAACAAATCTTTGATGTATTTGCGAAAATGATGTAGCTTAAACCAAAAAAAAACTAAGGTTGCCTGGTAGCTACTAAGGGTATCGTAACCGTGGTTGCTAAGTTTAGTGTTCTAGTGAAAATTAATCTAAAAAGAAATTTCAATATAAAGCTCTTTTGGAGTAATTATAAAATAGAAACCCAAACACGATTTCAGGCAAAACTAAACAAATTCGTTTTGCTTAAACAAATCTAGTTGTCACAAGACACAAACAAACCTGTGTAAACCATAGACAAATAGAAAACTTATCTTCCAACCAAGAAACACAAAGCTATGAGTACAATTCACTGAACCGGCTTTGAAATCCGCATGTTAGGACCTATCCATTGTCGGTCTTATCGCTCGAACTTTGCCTGGAAGACAAAGGCAAGACGCGAAGTCGTCAGACGTCCGGGGAGTGAGTGAGGGAGTGAGGTGTCTGTTGTTTTTGAATAGCCAATGGACCGACTGATTTATCAAGAATCTGGCTTTTGAAGCGAAACAATGATTGGAAGTCTTCCTCTAATAATTTCAAGTATTTGAAAGAAAAAAATATTGAATTGTGTGACTTGCTTTCGACTAGAATCGCTAAAAGGTCTTTAAAAAAATTACTCTCTGTTCACTTGTATATTCGTAATCCTCAATAATTTTCCTCGTTTCTTTATTCACAGTTGCCATTTTTAGGCTCATATTTTTTTTGGGTTAAATGCTTCGATCAAAAATTTCCAGCTTTGCTAGGCCGCGAACTACTTATTTTTGATCGAAGGTTAAATGCTTTAATTTTTTCCATATTTCATCAAAATTGTAGTCATATCACGCCGAGATCCTACACTGTAGAGTTCCTTATGAATAAAGACGTATCAATTTAAATGTGTATTGTATACCATTAATTACATTTACATTAATTGTTGTAATGCGAATATCTTAAGCAGCTTCCTCACATTCATCTTCAAAGGACTTATTGCCGTGTGGCGTAATTATTCAAATTTCGCCCTTATCAGGTTAGAGCAGTTTTCCCCCACCCTACCCGAACTTATTTTACGACTTTCATCCATATTGTTAATGAATTAAGGAATATTTTTGAAAAGAAATTTTCGGACACGTCTTGGTTATCAGTTCGGTGTTGCCGTGATGTTTTAATTTACAATTTTGCGTAATTAGTTTTTGTTTTTCGTCTCTGCTAATGATGTTTTGGAGCTGCAGATAAACCAGAGTTATTCCAGTTTTGCCCCCTAAAATCCCACTTGAGGGGGAAAACTGGAATAAAAAAATATGCTTTCCAGTTTTCCCCCTTACAAATCCCCATCAAGGGGGAAACTCAACTGTGTCTTTATTCCTCTAGAAAATTTAAACTAAGTAAAGCTTCATATTATAGACACACTTCCCATCTTATTTGTTATTTCTTAACTCTTGCAAAATACTAGGGAACCGCCCCGGCTTCGCACGGGTGCATGTATTAGATATACATATAAACTTTTTCTTGATACACTCTCTGACGACCTCTGTGGCGCGGTGGGCGAAGGCCTGCCTGCGACGCAGGGGGTTGCGGGTTCGATTCCCACCTCGGGGAAAATGTGTACGATCTGCAGTCATTTGTTCAGAGTGTTCTGGTCGTTTTCTATGTATAATAAAAAATATCTATCTAAATAATGTATAATATTATGTATATCAGTTATCTAGTACCCATAACACAAGCTCTGCTTAGCTTGGGGCTAGATAATGCTGTGTGAATTGTCCAGCATTATTATTATTATTATCTATTTTAGAAAAACCGCATCAAAATCCGTTGCGTAGTTTTATAGATCTAAGCGTACATAGAGACAGACAGCGGGAAGCGACTTTGTTTTAATTAAACTATGTAATGTTAAGGTGCCCGTCTACTCGATCTGGTGGGCCACTGCCACGGCCTGAAAGAAAAATCAATTCCTTGTTTTTTTTTATTTCATTTCTCCCTTCCTACTTGTTCATTTATCTCGCTAGTAAAGAGACAGCATATGCTATCTAATAATATCACTTACTGTACTATCTTGTATCATAAATTTATTTACCGCAAACAATTTCCCAGGTAAATTTAATTTGTAAGTACAGACCGTACGTTACCCGATAGATATCGATCTAATCTCGCGATTCACGATATCGACTCTTGTATTACTCTATCGATATAACTGTATCACTTTGTCATTGTTTTAAGCGAACTTCAGCTCTATCCCGACTGATCAAGAAGGAGGGTTATTTCTTGAGTTTAAGCATAAAACACCTAGTGTCTTGTAATAGAAAACATTCAGAACACGTCGCGCAAGTCTTGAGTATCAGTACCTAGTTCTTCTTTTCAGTCAAAAATCAGTATAATTTAAATATTTTGTCACTTTTGAGGATCCATTGTAATATTTTCTAGTATCTATAATTTTTAGATTGTTGTTTTTTTCGCTACAAATTTATAAAATTTGCTTTTTTTATGTTAACCACTCTTGAATTGAGAAATTTTACCTTTACTGTTTTACATAGTGCGTTTGGTCGATTTTTTTCAATACTTTGACCACTTTTGTAGCTCAGTATATTTTAGTGAAATTCAGCGCTAGTATAGTCCACCGTATTCTGCACCCGCGTACTGACTCGATGGAGAATTTGTCACGATCGCTCCGTACAGATAAATATAGAGGTGCATGCTACACTTACCGGAACTATCAGCCCCAGGATATGTTTAGGTTGATATTTACTTTACTTTGAGTCAAACTCATTTTATTTGCTTATGGGTAGGTGGTAAAAGAATTAATTAAATAAATAATGCTGGACAATTCACACAACATTATCTAACCCCAAAGTTTGCTTAGTTTCGGGGCTGCTTATCTTGTGTTATGGATACTAGATAACTGATATACCTATACATAATACAATACATTACATAATATATATATTTTATTATACATACATAGAAAATGACCAAAACACCCGGACTAAATACCTGCAGATCGTACAAATATTTGTCCCAAATTGCGTAGGCCGAGCCAAAATAATCTCCTCATGTTTGATTCCGGGCTCGGTCTTCTCAAAATTTTCTTATCGGAGTTCGCGAAATTTTATTCCCTTTGGCTTGCTTGGCACTTTCATTCAGGTTGTAAAAGTGACAGTTAATGTTAAATCTAATTATTTTGGTGTTTAAATGTTTTTTACATCGTCCTTGGTATTGGCCACTGTCCCTTGGAAAATGTGATTCCTTTTTAAACAAACGTTCGAAAAATGTAAACATCAACACCATTTCATCTCTTTTCTTCGATATTGTGCTTACAAAAGTTACAAATTAGATTACTTTAACGATAAAATGTAATTACACAAAAAATAACGATTATCTTTTGATCAGCGCATAGAGCCTGTTTTCTTTTCTTTTTGCTTTTATTTGTGGTTCAATTTATATGAGACAGCGTATTCATAGAAACTTTGGAAAATTCCAACTTAATTTGAAACATGTTCTTTTCAATGATCGATCTAACGAAAAAAAGGTTTTTTCAACCTTCTGGTGTAAGCACAAAGTACTTATTATAGATAAATGCATGTAGATACTAGATTGTTTGGAACAGTCTGCAGTGAGCTCAACCAATTCAATTGTAAATACTAGTTATAATTTATTTCCATATATGT
The DNA here is from genome assembly GCA_947086465.1 of Eupithecia exiguata. Lineage (NCBI taxonomy): Eukaryota > Metazoa > Arthropoda > Insecta > Lepidoptera > Geometridae > Eupithecia > Eupithecia exiguata. Next base: position 9,351,953 of record OX352243.1, on the reverse strand, counting down.
TTATATGAATAAACCATTCTAATGACCTCTTATAGTTATTAATTAAATTATACAAATTTTGTGGACTTTCTGTAAATAATATAATAATAAGGTTCTTCCATAAGTTACCAACACATCCAACAAAACAAGCAAGTAACTTTTAAAAACATACATATTAAAACGCGTCTTACTTGTCCCACCCCGACCGCCCGCGTCTGTCTGTCTGTCCACGCTGACAGGTGTTAAATCGTACGAGAGAGTACCGGCAATTAGCCGACTCATGGCGATTAAGTAATACGAGGAATGTCGGAGGATAAAGCCTAGTTTAAAGCTTGTATCGCACGTTAGAACAAAAGTGGTTATGTAGAGTAAAAACAAAAGTGGTCAAGTAAATTAAGAACCGAAGTGGTCAAGTAAGTTAAGAACAAAAGTGGTCAAGTATAGTAGTAAATACAAAAGTGATGCAGTAAAGTTTGAAAATCTTGACAAAAATTAAAAATGTTTCATAAATTCTTTATAGGTCTATAAGTAGAATATTTTGTGCTTATTTCTACATTTCGCATCTTTATGACCCATGCTCGCAAGTAAATGACCTTTGATCTTGTGAAGAATATTTGAAAATCAGATTTATGTAAGGTATAAGTGAGTCATAAGAGCAGAAGAAGAGAATTATCATCATCATGATGAGCCCACAAACTCCCACTGTTGGACAGACCTCTCCCAACAGAGGCCTATGAATACTCTACTAAAAAAAACACAGGCTGGCAGGTTGCAGGTCGTCATCCCAGTAGTTATTGTTTTATTGCATATTTCCTTGAAAAATTTCTGTGCTAGTACGAGTCAGCTGTTCTCAAAATTCTTAGAAAAGCTATTTGTTCTCATGATATCCGGAACCCACTAATGACCCAGGTGGAATGAATATAGTGCGACCTTTGACTTCGTTTTCGGTAAACTTTTCGCTTCATTTAAACCATGATTTACACTAAACCAACAGTTTCGCTTTTTTGTTACGGAAACTCGGCTCACAGCCAATATTCAAGGAAAAAAATCATGAAATATATTCTACGAAAAATCTACAAAAACTTTTCTTAGAAAAAAATCTGTCAAGAAATCGTGTGTGGACACGGCTTTAGTAACGTACCAAGAACGCATTTTATTTGTGGTACGTGATGAAATGGCGTTTTGTTGTTGTAATTTTATATAATATTTTTATGACACGGCCTTAGAAGATTTTTACGTTGATGGTGTGATACGTCAGTTGTCGTACGGGACGTTTTGTTTTGATTATTTTAAACATAGGAGCTTAGAACCGAAATTTTGTTGCTATAACCAGAACCTACCAGAAGGTGGGAATGTACGATACACAGCAAGCACGATTTGTAGATATTTGTTCAGGGTGTTCTGGTCGTTTTCTATGTATAATAAAAAACATCTATCTTAGTACCAACTTAACTTAACCTTAGCTTAACTTAACCCTAGGTCCGTGGGGTACCGAGGCTCTCCGGGTTTTCAAAAAATTATCTGAGCGTCTGGTCGAAGCGACGCGTGTCCCGAGAGCTGGTGAGTATCTGGCGCAGCGCATCAGCATTGCTATACAGCGGGGCAATGCAGCTAGCGTCTTGGGCACGCTTCCGACTGGTATTGATATGGATCGGTTGAGCTACTTGTAGATTGTTTGCAACAGTCTGCAGTTAGCTCAATTGTCGCAATTGTAAATACTAGTTTTAATTTAATTCTATTATTTAATTGTAATTTTCTTTGTTAATAAAGTCGCGTAGTACTATATATTATATTATGTATATCAGTTAACTAGAACCCTTAATATAATGACTACCTTTCAATTAAAAAAATAATCATTAAAAGCAGATACGTATGTGTGTATCAGATGCCAGGCTTAAGAGTTTGTTTGTGAACTTGTCAAATAGTAGGTAGCAAGCGCAAAACTTTCCTTGGTTTAATTAAAGTTATTTTCAATTTAAAAACTCATTAGAAATCTATTTTTTTCACAAAATCCTTTTCAATAATGATTCATTACAATCTGGACATTTATTTTCAGCGCTGAATCGGTATTATTTACGACAGCATTAACTATTGCGTTCGGAAGGCTCTATTCACTCCCATACAATTCATACAAGCTTTCATCTAACGGGGCATACAAAATGAAAACTTAGGGATATCCATTCACACTGGTTTTGTATTAAATCAATGTCTCCCTATATGTTCTGAGCTCGTCTGTCCGTCTGTAGACGAAGAGACATCGGTTCTCTTAATGGTCATGGTTGCGTCTATTGTGTATTTGAATGTCTTTAATTATGGAGATTTCTTGTTGGGATCGGAGTACCTAAGTGAATCTGTGTGCGGGAATTCACATTATCATCATTATCAATAAATAAAAGTCAAATGTCAATAACTTTATTTCTTTAGGCTTACAAAATAAGCACTTAGACTAATCAAATTTTATACATAAACAGCATAATGAATAGTAATTATTATCAAATAAGAAATAAAATGTTATTGATTTTGTTCGCTTCAATTTTTTGTTCTCTAGTGGAAGAAGCGAAAAATAAGTCGCTAGTAAGTTTGTATAGTACTTAAAATGCTTAAACTATGTATATTATCATCATCATCAGTCTAAATTAGTCCACTGCTGGACATAAGCTTTACATTTTAATTCATTACAATGTGTCAATCAACAATTCAAGAATAGATACATATAAGAACTAGGTAGTATTTATAATTGAAACAGTGAACTAATAGCAGATTGTTGCAAACAATCTAGATGTAGCTCAACAAGTTTAAAAAGTTCTCCAAAACTTATTTTCTTTGAGGCTGATTTTGTTTTCGATGATTCTCATTGAATGCTTAAAAGTTTAAAATTAATAATCGTAAATTCAAAAAGCATCACATTATAAAGACGCTTGATCAAGGGCGAAAATAATATATCACATGTCTATAATTAAAATATCATGCAGCCATTCAATCTGTAAACCACAAGCAATATCGAACAAATGCCATTTTAATAATCGACAAAAACAAAAGGCGTGACCTGATGAATGTAATCATAGAGCACACTCGAAAATTAGACGCTCGCCCAATCTATCTACAATCTATACACAGACTATTTAAAATGTCAATAAAAATAGTAGGTACAGAACTGAAGCCAGCACCTTCGTAAAATAGCCGTATAATGCAGATTCACACGTGAACTAAGGTGAGAGCGATCTACCGGCAAGGCCGAGAAAACGGATCAATTTAAAATGAAACCTACCATCACGTTATAAGGTCAACATTCCCACGATCGCTGCTTAAGAGCACAATTAAGAAAGTATTCGATAAGGCTCTGGGTTTTGAATCAGGACCTTACTGGGAGAGATTAAGGTTGATTTTATTTTAGGTGGTGATGGAGACCGGTTCGTCGGTCGCGAACTTTTACCTATAAATTTGTGTCGGCCAGCCGGCATGCGGCAGGCACGCTTGTCTAGAAGCTCTTTGTAACAAGTGTTTTAGGTCACGAGCGGGTAGCGGGCCAGATAATTTATTGTTGTCATAAAATCCACTTGTCTTATGGTACCGCTCGGCTAGCTTGTTTTGTTTGTAGGTTTCGGTTCTGAGAAATTTTAAAGGATACGTTTTTCATAAATTATTCTGTAATTTCCAAAGGTTTTGGTTTTGGTCTGAATCTGAACCAAGACAAATTAATATCGCTGAGCTTTCCGAAAGGTTTTTTTCTAAGGTGTCGTGTACATGACGTACACCTAAGTTAAAATGCTTTCATCAATTTGAAAGGTCCGTAGACAATCCGCAACGTCCACAACATAGCCCGGTAACGCTGTCATGCCATCTGCTAACCTGCATAAAAAGTCTGCAAAAAAAAAAAACTGACTAATGTTTATGACAGATTATACTTACATGTTCTTTATGGTGGGTACCGAGCGGTGTTTTGGGGCATAATAGCAAGCGTTCGTGCAGTCAGTATGGGGAAAAAAGACAGATTTTAGCACATGGCGTTACGTACATTTGAGTACCCATCTTTTTAATCGTGAAACCAAAAAATTAGGCCAAATTCGTTAAGTTAACCGCAATTTGAAACTGAAACCCCAACACCTGCTTTTTGAATCTTTTTCGTTGTGCAAAACGTTATCGCTCAATAAAACTTTTGAAACTATCATGGTTATTACTATAGAAATCATTTAGAACGGGATATTTACCATGATTCAATTTTTGAGTTTTCCAATATTTCGGCACAGTTTCATGCGCCAGGATCACGGAAGAACTAAAGTCACTGCGAGTTGGTTTTTATTGGCAGACATACCGATCTACCCTCATTCTTTGTCTTTTTATCGCTCAGTCTATAAAACCGCTGCCGCTTATAACTCGCTCCACGCGAGTTCAAGCCTGGGACGCTCTCGCAGCATTTCACAACGAGTCAATTAAACCCAGCGTCATTACTGCAAATGTTCCTACTCCGTGCTCAGAATGCCAATACCATACCACTTTCTTCAACACTTTTCTATTAAAAATGTATATATTTTTTCTCTATTTTTGGTCGAAATATTACAATTTAATCAAGTCATCATAAGACAAAAAGTAAAAGTTTGTATCTAGTTTAAGGTGACTCAATTAAAACCCGGGACATAAACCAAACGCGCAAACAGATGGTCAATTCAGATGTTACCGTGAGTGGCATTAACCACAAAATAAATACCTACCAAGCATTATTAACTATACTCCGATTAAAAAACCGGGATATATTTTGTGCACAAAGGGGTTACAAAACCGGGTTGTCGGCAGTTCGTACACTTGACCCATAACATAGTATAGGTAGGTAATTTATGTTCGCAGCTCATTGGTTCATTTTCTATTATTTTTTATCCATAATTGAAATGCGCCAAAAATAGTATGACTATGCCACACTACGAAGAGCTTCGCTTGCTGCTAAGAACAAAGCGACTCGCTTAGTGCAGTCACTAAGCGAGTCGCTTGGTTCTTAGCAGCATATTAGGATCAGTATACTAGCGAAGTATTGCGTATTAAAGCAGTGGTTACACTGCGAGCGACGCGCCTATCTAGGTGCCTGAAGAAGGATTAGTCACAACGCGAGTCGCTTGGCTCTTAGCAGTACCTAAGCGAGGCCCTATATAGTGTGGCATTAACACGAGTGACAAACTAAGTACACTTAAAAAAATACCTTTTTACCTTACATCGGAATAGAGGTTGTGATATTATGGCATGTCCACCTATATGTAGGGTACTTGCATATTTTTTTATTCAAACTGAAAGCGCCATCTGTTCAGTCTTGTCGAGCTATTTCTTGACATTAACTTCAACTTCTTATTTCATGAATCACTGGTGTATGTGTTGCCAGAACTCTGCCAGTGTCGTCGTCCATGTCAAAAGAGTCAAATACTTTAGTAGAAAGGAACAAAACATAGTTTTTTTTTAACTTATTACAAATGTATAAATAAGTTGACCGATTTATAGTGAGCTTTAACTAGCATTAGGCTAGTTCCGGCTATCAAATCTACTTATAATCATAAGTATACATAATCAATAATATAAGTTATGGCTTGGCTTACAATGAAACTACACCATTAATTACAACACCATTTTAATTTCCCGTATGCTGTCATAAAACATATGTAGGTATTAGAATTCAAAATATTCGTATATTCCTTCAAGAGATATTAGCGAAAAGCAGTGGTAGTACATAAAAGTCTACAGAAAACAATGCAATTTTCTTAAACCGTCTAGCCAAAGCAACTTATCTTTCTAATAGTAACGTAGTGTGAAAATACTTTCCTAAAAGCCTAATTCCTTATGCACCCCGCTTTTTACGGACGCGAGTGGATGTGTTTTACTTTGGGGTAATTTATGACCCCAGTTGGGGTCAGTAAGAGATTGCGAAAACAACACGTTTTTGTAATAAATATAATGAATTTGGCGTTTTGGTTCAGTGGGGTTATTGATTTAGAATCTGAAGAAATTGTTCTATATTATTTTCTTATAAAAAACCGTATTAGTCATTTTATTGATATGACAAAAATAAAGCTGTTTTTAGATTATCGTTTCAAACGGCTGATAATCTCGAAATATCTTGTAAAATGCAAAGTATTTTGAAAATTAAGAGTCCATAGCTAAATTTACGTCTAAAAATTCAGTGAATATAAATTAAATATTTACTTTAAAACTTTTTTAATGATAAAAAACTAAACTTAAAAGTTATGCAAAGCAAACGTGTTCAGCATTTAACCAGGCTCTTCGAAACCATAGCTGTTAGAGACGTAAATCCAAATAGAACTCAATTTCTCTCTTCCAATAAAATATCAAATAACACATAATTAACTAGAACTTCGAACGATAAGACAGTTTAATACGTCATTACAAACTCACCAACATAAAACAAGACAATTAATTCATTTCCAACATTAAAATTAATCAAAAACACCAACTAGGAAACGGCTATTATGTTACTTTCCTGTTTAATGAACATGTTCTAAAAGATATTAACACCTTACATGGGCTATAAATTTATGGAAACCATTATAAATTGTTCTAAATTTCTAAAAGGTATGTTTTATACATCAGATTTTGTAAAAATAGTAGTTTCCTATTTAAATACTATCCATGATTCCATGAGTCTCATCAACTTTTAGGGCCGTATTATGAAAACTAGCTTAGTCATAGATCTATGCTTGAGTGACGTTTATGCCATAGACAAGCTTTACTCAAGCATAGATTGATGACTAAGTAAGCTTTAATAGTAGGGGTCCTAAATAGGTAATTTAATTTGCTAAGAATTTTACTGCTGGTTTTCAAAACAATACCATCAAAAATATAAAATAGGTTTTTAAATTAATAAAACAACATTCAGATATAAAAGTCAGACCACACAAGCTATTATCAAGACACAACAACATAAAAACACACGGTCTACAGAAGAAAAGCAAATGTAAATATTTATTTAAATACTAAGATACCGATGTTAAACTACTCAAAATAACACGAAAGTCGTATGTCGTAAGTGTTGACGCTGTTATTTTCATATAAAAAACATTTTAACACGTCATTTCGGCGCCTGTTTTATCTGTATTTTATTAAAAGTTTATCTCAGATGTTGTAAGTTGGTACCTACAGTGGATGCTGTATATTTTGACTTTTTGTTACTGCACTGAATTTAACTACGCGACCATACGTACGCGGTCATCATAGACCCCAATCAATTTATAGGATATCACACTTATAATATTATGCGAATGTTTGGATGTTTAGATGTTTATTACTTCGTCACACCAAATCTACACAGTTCGGGCTGAAATTTGATATTTTTTATATTGTTATTGCATACAGATAGGTGTAGGCCTCGAATAAAACATAGGCTGCTTTTTATCCCATAAATCAGTTCCCAAACATATAATTAAACTTAAAACGTTTCCATAGAAACAACGCGTGCGAAACCGCGGGCAGAAACTGTGTTAAAATCGAACACAGATCCAACAATTTTGTTTTGCCACTTATCATAGTTATATAAGGTTTATTCCGGAAATCCCCTACGGCCATCCCCCACGTGGGGGATTACCGTTTTTTTTCCCTGAAATCCCCCAAATCAAATTGATCGGTCCCGTGGGGGATTTCAGGAAAAAGTATTCCGGAAATCCCCCACATAGCTCGACCCTTAAAATAAACATAGGCAGCTTGTTAATATTCTTAACCTAAATTATCACTTACCTACACTTTCGTGATACGTTTCGTGACGGTTTTAATTCTAAAATGTGAAAAAAAATCTGTACTTAGTACTTAAAGGAAAAAGTTGAGTTTCCCGTAAACCATTGTTATTGACAAGCTACACTGATTTATACTCACCGCCCCCGGATGAATAAAGAACTGGCTATGGTCTTGAGCAGGCCATTTGTCTCTATCCTTTATGGTAAATGGGAGATTTAGGGCCACTATCTGCCCTCAAGGAGTTTTGCTTATGAACATTTATGAGGGCGAAAAAAAAGAAATAAATCTACTACTGGACTTGTTTTCTTAAATATTTTGATGAAGAGCTTAATAATGGCTCTTCCACACCACACGGCCTGCGGTTGCGGCCAGCTGGTCAATTCAGATGTGTCACTCGAACCACTTTTGCTGCAGCTCTCAAAAGTATTATGTTGTTTTTTAAGCTTGACGGGATAAATCTAATCCCGCGGGATTTAATTGATTATCAACTCGGGATCATATCCTAACAATAGCGAAATAATTTTTAAAATCTTACATAATAATATACACACAGCCGAAAATAGCCCCTAGTAGTCCGATGATTTAGATTTATTTTTATATGATCGGACTAATGAGACTTTTTACTTCTTTTCTTTTTTACAACGTATTATGTATATCAGTTATCTAGTACCCATAACACAAGCTTGGGGCTAGATAATGCTGTGTGAATTATCCAGCATTATTTATTATTATTAAACTTACAATAATTATAACAACATAATAAACAAAAAGGAAAAAAACTGCTAATTATTGCCAGTGCAAAATAACGCCGGAACTAAAAAACAAATGACAAATCACCCCGCCCTATTGGCAATAATTCAAAAAGAGAACATTAAACTAAAAACAGCAATACCACAACATTAATAACTAAGTGAAAATACCCATAATGTCCCCTTGCGACGCCAAAACATAGGATACTATTTTTGTCGAACAAAAAATATTTCCGGGATAAAGATTTATTTGGCTCTGAGAGGGACAATAAACAAGTTGTTCGTAGCTCAGAAATCGTATTTAAGCTAGTAAAATGAAGTAAACAGTGTATCATAAAAATAAATGTAGTAATGAAAGGTTGCGTTGCATTAGTTGTATCTATCTATATCGAATAGATAATTTGGTAGTTGGTCATCATCTTTAAAATTATAGGAGTTTTAAGTCTTCATTCGTGTTATTTTACCTTATAGCCTAGATTTAATTATTGTTGTTTTTTATGTAAACTATGTAGGTATATTTTATTATTGTTTGTTTTTACTAGTGTACTGTATAATTGTTGTATTTTATATGTGTGTCTGAAGTTGCAAATAAAGTCTTTATCTATCTATCTTATAGATACCTACATAAATACCTAATGTACTATGAATAAATGCCTACTCAAGAATTATAATATTGCTAATTTGTGTTATTTCATGTATTAATAACGTTCTGTACTAAAAAAATAAAAATATTCAAAGTGTAGGAACGGACACGGCGGTATTTCAAATTTATTTCTTGGTATGAACCAAAGTGTTCAAAAATGCATACCATTCTCGCTTCCCTAGTTAATATTACTCAGGAGTTCTCCTCACTTGTAGACGTCCCTCCGAATAAAACGCGTGAAATGAAGTGTTTCCCCCTCCCCCCTGATCTCCCCCTTCCGATACACTCCCAGATTTTTATTGCTCAATTAATCCAATAAATTATCGGTGATTTGCCTTCTCACTCGTGAAAAAGCTTTGAATTTGTAATTTTGTTTGAGTTTGATTTTACGATACTCATTAACTTTTTAAAACAGACTTTGGTTTTGATAAAATTAATAATTTTTTATTAACCAGTTTAGTCGTTTTTAACCCTTTGCTGTCCGCGGAAGTCTGTCAGACAGTAGTTAATCGAAAAATACGTTAAAAGCTTTTTGAAAATCGAATGTAAACTAAACTCGTTGATGTTTCATTTCGTAAGATGAACTTTGAACGCAAGTATTTCTGTTCCGTCCTTGTACTACTATAGGTAAATAAAATACGATCTCTGACTATCAAACATTCAAGTGGTCATGCGGTCAATCAATAACAATAAAAGGTCCACCAATAGTCATTCAGAGCACGTACGATCCTCGTCGCCAGTCCATTTCGGAAATTGATATTCTTCACCTATCCTATTACCATGACATAAGGTCCATTTTATTTAAATAGCTTCAGCCTGACCGGCGTAACTGGAGCTGTCATGAGATGCGTTGTAATAGAGTATTGAGGTCTTTTGAAATTGGTAGAGTTTTTCTCAAGTTTCATGAACTTCTGGACAGAATTGCTGGAGAAATAGTATTAGTGGGGACAGTGAATTGCGCGAAGTGAATTTCCTTTTTATTTGTCAGCAAAAAACGTTAGATTTTTTGCTTCTTTGTAATCTTTCATTATTTCGTTGAATTTCATTCAACTGTGAAAGATATGTAAAAATGGATTTGAGAATAAAATAGGAATAAGTCATTTATTCGCAAAGATGATACGCATTACGATATAATGTTGTTTTAATTGTGTAGATATAGTTTTAGGTACACTTACTTACAAACAAATATTTTCCTCAAAGGAGAATTTGATAATTTTGGGACATAAATTAATCGATAATTGATGTCTCGATAAAACGATTAAATTTAACCCTTCAACAGCACAGGCAGGGCCAACAATACCTACAGATCAGATAAACACTGACACGACGTAGGCGGATCGCGGGGCGTAACTAGTGATATACGATACTGTATCCACGTAATTAATTAACATAACTATGCTTAGTGATTTGCAAGTTATTTGTAACGTTTATATAATTTATGTAAACGTTTATATAATGGGGAAAGTATCGTGGAATGTGGAAGCTTGGGTTTTTGCTTTAATTTCCGGTGTTTACTAATTTTGATGAGCCGATTGTTTTTTAAATATTTGACACAGTTATTTTTGTGGTGTCGAATTGAGATATTTATTATTCTGCGTTTTATATCCAGTTTTTGGAGTTAAACAAGATATGTGTGATATTTATTTATTAAATTTTTCATCTATTTGTTGTTTTTTCTGCGCTTTGCATGCGTCGGTGGTGGTTGGTTACTCTTGGTGTTGGCATTTGTAATAAACAAATAACAATGTACTAACCACATTCTTTCTGTTCTGAGCTAATTCACCTAAAGTAACCAGTTCACTAGCTTACCAGTAACGAGTTCACTAGCTGCTAATCACTGTCACTGTCACTAACAAGCAAGGAGTCTGGGAGACCTGGGTAGCGATGGACCATCAAAAATAATGTAAGTATATTATACTAGTAGTCATTTAGTGAGCTTCTTTTTCGTGAGAGTATATTTGAAAAAAGTATTTTACTATCAATCATAATAATAGAAAATCGCCTATAATTTATGTGTCGGCTAAAGTATGAAAAAGTAGCTCATTGACCAATATAAGATTATTGTAGTAGTATTTTTATTTCATTTTTTATTATGTATTTTAATTAATACCATTTTGCACTTGCCACTTATAAAAACACCTAAAAATATAACCCTTCACGATCACGACACGAAGAGGCTCTGGGAGACCCCGTGGGGGAACGGGGCTAATAAGTGAAACAGAGATTTATGAGCGTACAGATATGCAAATAGAAATTTGCGGTCCCTTGCCGATAAAAAGACGCGGTTCCCTTCGGGGGTCTGTTTGTCCAACTGTCGGGGATGACGACTTATAATTATTTCGGCCCGTCGGATAGATAGATGTTTCTTTTTCTTTTTAGGTATATTATTTTGTCTGTGTTGATTTCATGTTTATTAAGATATTCCTAATAATGGGAGAGTGAACATTTTGTTCGCCTTTCTCCTGTGTATGCAAAAAGGGCTACAACCAGACTCTCAAAAGCAAGATACTATTCTTTGTACCGCTAATCTTAACCATAAAACCGAATCAGACTAAATTAAAGCGTTAATCCTATTCTCAACGTCACCGCGCCGAATAATTAGCAATCCCCTAAGCCGAAGATAACTGAATAACGATAGGTATTACGATAACCCCGGTGTAAGGATTTTGTAAAACAAAGGGGAGAGCTTTTTCAAAGTCATTCGAATGTTGCGTTGCGCCTGTTGTGGGGTGAATTTTGATCTTGAATTTGAGACACCATTTTTAACTGCGGTTATTAAAGCTACAACTAAGATATTGCAAAAGAGTCTAATATAAACAAATTCATCCAAATTTATTGGTAGAGGCGACTGAAAATTCAACATATTTGTTCACGTCCTTTTGATCTCCATTAATTAGGACCGTCTCTGTGGATGTATTACTAATAGACATTCGCAATAACGCAAACAGGATAGGTAGATCGTGAGAGGGGTCTGATCATGTTTGCTCATTAGTGGAGGGTATCATGTTATGCCACTTCGTTGTCAACACGGCGTTAGCTGTCATGTTCACAGCGCTATTAGCGACAATAGAAATTAACGATTGTGTTTTCAGATAAGATAGTTTTTTACTATTCTGTAAATTTATACCAAGCCCATACTTGGATAGAAAAATAAATTTATTACATGTATGATCAATTAACTTCTAATATTACTTTTAATTACCATTTACTTATACATTTTATTTTAGAAAGAAATATTGTATTGTATGACAAATATTATATTATTATTATTAAATAGTGCTTTTGAACGTTTAGGTATCTATTATAACAAGCACACGTATTTAAAAAACGACACCTTATCGTGTGAATCTAATGTACAAAATTTAATCGTGTGAATCTAATGTACAAGTAAAGCATATTCTTCCAAACTTTCGAACATTCGCTAGCTATCTATTAAAATGCAAAAACAAATATGAATCAGTTGAAACAATCAACCCGTCGGAGCGCCGGCGGTCTGACAGACCCCAACCCCAACTGTTAATACTGACCAACGACCTAACGAGCTGTGACCACATGAATATGCAGAAAAGGACGAATTCATTAATATTTTACACCTCCAATTGGGATGGACAAGGCCTGACGATTTTAGTTTAAATTTTTAAACATACTTCTACTATCTTATTTTAAACTTAGTAATACTCTTCTATCTTTATACTATACTCAATGTTTATTAGTTATTCAATGTATTTATGTAAGAATTGCAAGTTATCGAGAGTTAATTTAAATGTCAATAAAACCAATCGATTTATAATATTGAAAGTGTGTTTTGTTTGAATATATTATACATGTATTTCTCATTTCCTTCTCCGGCAGTAACTCACGATTCTATAATAAAAATTCCTATTTGTCATCAATCAGGCTAAGAATCCGATTAATAAGACGGTAGGTCCATCTAGCAATAAGCAGTTGTAGGGCAACACTGTGTAGGATTGACACTAAATCACCAAAATCGAACTTTAAAACATATTAAGCAGCAAGATACCCAAATTCGATGTTTTTAAATGAAGGCGTTTTAAATAAATATTCCGCAACCGATAAACCGTTTAAGATCCAATACTTTATATCCACCACAATGCGCTATCAAAATAACAGTGAAAAACGTAGGCGGAGTTAATCGGAACAAAATTATAATGATACACGTGCGCGGGCGCACAGTGGCGGCGCCGAGAGCGACATCTGTCACTCCGCAATTACGCTGGATTTATAACTTAATCACCCGTTTGACGCGTGCGATTAATACTCTGTGAAAATAATCACATAGTTTTTTGTTACCGGTGTAATCAGCGGTGAATGCACGATAATTTTCTTTCGCGACAATCGAAGTTTAGGGTTACTGATGGACGGTGTTGAGGTTTTTGTTGTAGATATTACTTTCAATACGAACGGATAATTTGATTCTCATAATTATACGTTTCTCTTGAACAGCGCGCGGGTCGAATCACGTGACTTTGAAATTGACAGCTTTGTAACATGACTTTTCCTTTTTATTGATTGGTGGTCAGGGTGTAGGGGTGTCAACTCAACGTGTCGCTACTCCGGTGACGTGTGCAGATACGATTATCCGCACCCCTAGGGAAGATAAAAAGTGCATACATGTTCGGCGAGGTTGCGGAACAATTTGATTACTTTTTTGACATTTCACAATTTGTTAGGGCGTCGCGTGATACCCAAGGGTTTTTAGTATTATGTTCATAATGTGCATACAATATGAGGTAGAGTACATAACATGATCTAAAATGTACATTATGAAGGTATCTTATGGTAATTCTAAAGATCTTGGCCGCTGAAACTAGACTTCTTCAGACATTTGCGTTCTAAGATGTCAGCGAATAGTGTCGAGAAGTTCAATGAACTCAAACTGAAAAACTTACTGATTTCAATAAGTTAATTGAATAATTCCTTACCCATCAGGTTTTTGTCTAAGATAGATAGTTTCACATTTGTTATTTCACAAAATATTATTTTCAACTTTAATAACCCATTTCACAATTACCCCTCACGCGGTTGCGGTCGCTTAGACCGGGGGCGACCCCGCGGGTTACGGCTAACCGCTGTGACGTCATGGCCCTGTTTGTTCATTGTTGGACTTGTTTGTTGTTGCTCTCATTATTGAGAAAGCTTTCGGGAGTTTAGAATGGAGTGCAAATAATTTTGGGTGTAGTGATAAATTTTGATGGCGGATGTTCTCTTCTATTTTATTTATTACTAGCAGCGCCTTGCGGTTTCACCCGCGTAGTTCCCGTTCCCGTGGGAATTTTGGGATAAAAAGTAGCCTATGTTCTATTCCAGACTATAATCTATCTCTGTGCCAAATTTCATCCAGATCCGTTCAGCCGTTCTGGCGTGATAAAGGAACAAACATCCATCCATCTATCCATCCATCTAAACTTTCACGTTTATAATATTAGTGAGATAATGAGGAAAATGTTGCAGGTGATTAGGTATATATAAGGAAATAAATCTTACCTAAACCTAAACATGAAGGTATCTACTACTAACGAAGATAATTTAAATTACATTCTCTAAAAATCGTACAAAAACATCGGCATTTCATCAAGTTGGCATCCCAATCAAACAAATTATAACGCGCAAACAAAAATTTAATGAGAACGCGAACTTCCTAAAAAAGCTCATTAAAAAGTTCCCCGTTAATTCGAATTTCGAACAGTCGTGATTCCCGCCAACTTCCTTTTGTGCCTGTTTAATTGAGGAGTCCTGCAGAATTAACCAAATGAGGTGGACATACGGAGTTGCATACTTTCAGGCTACGATTTTAGTACAGTCGCGAAAAAAACCTGTATCGAATAACATTCTGGTTTTCAGTGTTGCCAGTCAGTAAAAGCACTGTTTTTAGATTATTTCCCGATTTAGTTTATTTGTTGTTATTATATTGTTATTCACAGTTCAAATGAACTGTGAATGAACTGTATATGTATATTGTTATTCACAGTTCAAATGAACTGTGAATTCTAGGTCGATAACAAATAAACTAGTTAATTAATTAGTTAATTTAGTTTATGTATTTACATAAACTAAATTAACTAATAACTGAACATACTGAACTATAACTGAATTTAGTTTATGTATTTACATAAACTAAATTAACTAATGCTTAACTTTTCACAAAACATCATCTAGCCCCAAAGTTATCACAGATAAATGTCATGGATACCAGATGACTGATCCTACATTGATACCATCATAAGTGTCCCAGGCATAGAGAAGATCGATAATTAGTATAATTCAGTGTGCTATCCTGAACATCAGCGACTGTACAATTGAACAAAAGCAGCTTCGTGATCGGCGCCTGCGCACGAAGCCATTAGCGCTCCGTGGGCGTAATTAAAAGAGTTACAATACATGGGGCACCACAGACTCTCAAATACTGAGTAGATCAGTGAAGATTCACTTAAAACTGAAAACACATAGGTCAAATACCTACCTTTTACCACCTAAACACTTTTTGTAGTAATATATTTGTAGAATTGTCACTTTTTGTAGTAATATATTTGTAGAATTGTACATTTATAGTTGAGTTGTTTTGGGGACCAATTCGTTTCTTTCTTTCACCTTGTTCATGTTGGTACCTAAGCATTAGGTTCATCGGTCATCCCAGGTATAATAATCTATGTTGCTGTGTAAATGTGTAAATGCATTTTCAGTTTTTTTAAAGCGTAGGATAGGAAAGCGTTTGACCACCGTCACACTAATGAAAGTGACGATGTGGCTTAAGGCGCGCTCTTCCAGAAATAACTTACTCGCTCGGGATTTGAAGACTCCAAGATTTTCCTCGTTTCTAGTTTCTCTAAACTCCCAGTTTTTCCGGTAGAGTACAAACTCTACCGGAAAATCTGACGCAGAAAGTTCAGTATTCAAGCAGTATTGAATACTGCTTGAATACTAGATTATAATTTTATTTGATTTTTTATTGTTCTAGACATTGAAATTATTTCAGTCAATTTCATCTTAAGACATCTTACACATCACACAAACATCTTACTACCAAAAAAATATAAATATATATATAAACCTTGTCTTTCTTCAAACAAAGTGTTATGTTACAAGACATTTTGACAGAAAACATTCAAATCTACTGAAAAATAGTTTAAATTAAGCCAAACACGTCATTCTGTGAAACAAGCGTGACATGGGCCAGAAGAATTAAAAACAAGGGAATTAAAAACAATTAACTCTCCGAATTGAGCACAATGATCGAGAGCGCACGACTTACAAGAGCTAGTTACAACCTACCGATCGCAAGCAATCGGATAAATTAGTTAGCGCTTCGAAGATTGTAACTTCAAAATAAAAAAGCTCACTGAACCTACCTACGTTTGCACCACGTGAAACGAAGACATTCTATTTTCAATTTCAAAATTAGAAGAATTAGATTTTGTTTTTGTTATTGGTGTTCAACTTTTTACAATATTGACTTTTGTCCGCAACCGTCCCGGAAGAGGCCGCGTCCAATTTGCGAAATTAATTTTGTAATGAGAACGCGCATTGACAGTTGTATCGGGCATGTTGGTAGCACTGGCACTGATTAATTTGATGACGTGAGCCCACTGATTTATACTGACCAATTGTATTCGAGTGAGTTATTGGCTTTTTGGGAGCTTATTACCACCAATTGGTATAAATAAACTATCAACTGACGTGTAAGTAGGTACCTCCTAATCAATTTATTACACTTACATTTGCAACTTAATACAATCTAAGCATCGATCAAAAATGTCCGGCTTTGCCGGCCCCCCTTAGATTCACAATGCGCACGCCACAACCTTCAGCAGCAAAAGAGAAACATTTTGATATGTTAGGAAAGCTTTTCAACTAGTGTCATTTTAGCGTTCAGACAAAAAGCATGGGTACAAAAAATGCAAGAATCACTCGTCCAAAGTGCTGAAAAAGGATGGAATTTCTTATTTTCAGTAAGTTTATATATATTTTTTACCCGTATATTGAGATGTGAGTCATATACTTGTGAAATCAGCATAAAATATTGTTGTTTGGTTTGCCTATGTTAAAATATTAATTTTGTTCTAAATTGATAAATGGAGAGGCTATTTCTTCTAAATTTTTTTTTTCATTTATAGTATGTATTAATATATTTTTCATAAAAATAAGTTTAATATTACTAGTTGATGATTTTTAAAATAATTAGTTGGCCCGCCCTAAAATTTCATTTGCGTAGACTCTCTAATAAAAGAAAGACTAGGTTCTTACCTACCTACCAGAAGTATGAATTTATAAAACGTTTATTTTTTTCCCGTAAAAAAAACTCGTGCAAAGCCGCAGACAGGAACCAGTTCTTTTTAATCTAGAGTGCCTGCCTGAAATTGTATTGTAAGTTTAAATTATTGTATGTCTGAAATGACCCTTTTGTATAAATACCTACTGTTGAGACACCAATTTATAGTTTCATCAATAAATGATTCGTTATCTTTACCTGAATTCTGTTAATTAATCCTTATAGAAAATAAACTGAGTAGGTAGGTATATAATTCTCAGGTAGGTACCTACCTACTTACAAAATAAAATAAAATGAATTCGACTCCACCAATCTCTTGTTCCGTATGGAAAAAACTTGTCAGGCTCTGCGCAAACTGTCTGCGTCAAAACAAAACGAACCCAATTTTGAGTGACATTTTTGTAAGGCTCTAGGTATCTACGGGGGAGGCCGCGAACTCCTTATTTTTGATCGAAGAATCTAAGTTAAAAAACACAGTTTATAGTGTTTTAAATTCAAGTTACGTGTAAGTAGAAAAAAAAACTTCTGTAGTCTTTTGTTAGGACTTACAAATATGTGAATTACTAATAGCTAAGTAGGTAACAACCCCACCATCGATCTGCGATCCCCAAAACGCATGCCCAGCGTGGGGATTATGGGCATTAAACCCCGAATGATGTTTAACATAATAATAATAATAATATTTATTATTATTATTATGTTTGCCATAATGATGCGGCAAGCTGAAGACAGGGCGATATGGAGCTCATTAGAGGAGGCCTATGTCCAGCAGTGGACTACTATAGGCTGATGATGAAGAAGGTATTCGTTATCTAATCTTACTTTTGTTCATTGTAAAAAAATCTGGACCTTTTAAATCCCTTAGCTTCTAAGTACCTACATAATCAGAGCTAGTGTTAACATGCAGTTTTTTTTTCTCATAAATGGAGTTTTTTTACGACTTTTTCTTAACTCTTTATGGTTTCGAATTTGGTCATCCACTCGCATCTTAAAAAGCCGCGCCCGCGCAGCTGTAGAACCACTGTTACTGATGTCAGTGATTATTCCATACTAATTATGGCATTCATTGATTAAAAATTCAAAAAATACTTACTTAGTTTAGTACGAGCGAGTTACTCACTCACTGCATGTGATATAACGCATTCACTGCCCAGCTACACCAGTACTAGAACCACATGTTGCATCACATGGGCAATGGAAATGCTAAATGAAGTTGGAATTTTTTATTGCATCTGTTTGATTAGAAGAGAAAGCAAAATTCCCGCAAAAGGCGCACCTAATATTGTAAATGTAAACCATAAATCAATCAAAGTAAAAAACGTGTGCTAATCGAGCCGTCAAATTGGGTTTTCAACGTTTAAGCTTATTCTGTGAAAGTGCTGAATCGCACTGGCACCCCAGAGCACACCATAGCACCCCATAGCCGGGGGTGTTGCGCCATTTTCTTTTTTCACGGTACTGCAATTCTATTAGGGCCTGTTAATATCTGCCCGCATTGATTGAATGCGTGACCGCGGTTGGTCATGCTAGATTTTAAAAATCGAACTTATATTTTTTTCTTTTTGTTGCTAGGGTTGGCTAAAGTTTGAAAATAGAACAAAGAAGTCTAGGTTCATGTCTTTGATAGATATTCATTTGTTTTTTTTTTTTCAATTGGTTGAACTGTTATTAAAAAATGCTGGTAAATTAAGATTGATAGAAGAAGCTCCCAGAGCTATCATTAGGCCCGTTCCACACTCATTAATTTTGAACTTTTTTAATCAATTGTAATTTTTTCGTCCCCGTTTGTTACCACAATGGTGGTAGGTGTCGTGTTACGGCACGCGCTCGACAATGCATCTCGGTTGAGGGCCCCTAAGGCCGAGTATTGTTGTGTCCCTCGCATTGATTTTATCAGTCTTATATCATTTTACAAGTGGAACAAAGGGGATTATTAATACATGATTTTCTCGCATTAGTGCGGATTAGACTCGGTTGGTTATTTTTATCTGTGAACTGTGATACCTTCGAAAATTACTTAAATAAAATACCCTTGGTTGACCTGATTGTAACTTTGCTTCTATTTTGTCACTGATCTATGACGAACAGATATTTCATGAAAATTCTACTTAATAAACATTTTCCTTAAGTTTGAAAGATAAACAAAAAAGAGACAATTTTAAACATGTAGGTACTAAGAAAAAAATCAAAAGATTTCTATTTCCTCCATACACCCAATCTCACAATGCAAGTAAAACAAAGGCAGGTCCACACAGTACATCATGGTAACAATGGCGCGAGTTTTTATCATCGCTCGATTCTGTCGTGGCTTTTTGAACCGGGGATTTTTTGAACGGGATTTTTTCACTCCATTCGCTCTTACCTCACCCTATATTGTAGGGATGGACAGTCTTTTGTTTTTAAATTTTGTGATACCCATAATGGATGTTAAAAGGCGGAAAGGAAGCCTTTATAGGTTTTTTCAAACCACATGCTCGACAATGCCGAATTATAGGTCATGTAAACCCTACCGAAAGCAAGACATTAAATCCCTTGGTATTAGCCGGGTTATAATGTTGTACTGAATTTCATTATAACCCGCTGGTTAATAATATGATTTCACTTTTCATAATTCTTATTACTATATGCATAAAGTTTAATTTTGCTAAACACAATTTGTCCTAGGCCATGGCCTACTTGATTTGACAAAATAAATGAAGTTTGCCTCCGTGTGAACCCCGGTCCGGAGGAGCGCGGTGTTCGAAATTCGAATTTCGAATCTAGGACCACGGCTTGTGCTTTCGAATTTGGAACGTCGCGCGCCTTCATTTGTTCACGCGTGACGAACAAATCGAGTTCTTGTAGGTGCCTATAGAAGATTTAATTTCAAAAATAATATTGAAAATGTCGAGTGATGAAAGTGTTTTGACTCCTGAGTTTATCAAATTAGATGCCATAGGCATTGTCAACAATCTGCTGCCAGAGAAGTCAAAGGAAAACATTATTTATCTACTGAGCCTGTTTTTTTGTCTCGCATAAGGTGTGAAAAGTAGAGTATACACCTCGGGGATAAGACTGTTTTAGTCTTGGGCGGTTGAACCCCTCACTGCACTCAGGACTCAGTCTTAATTCCCTCGCTTCGCTCAGGAATTAACTTATAACTCCCTCGCTACGCTCAGGAGTTAAATTATGAGTCCTTCGTTACGTTCGGGATTCAATTCGCTCCCGTGACATAAAACAGTGCTTTATCCCCTTAGTGTATAATCTACTATTGTACAACAACAACATTTTTATTTTAATAGAGTGAACATTTTTTTTTACTTAAATTTAGCGCTCTGAGACGGTACAAGGCAAAATAATAATAATAAAACACTGCTTTTACCGGATTGATCGCGTATATTTATATTTTGTTTATAGCCTGACGTTTCGGAGGCTTTTCAGCTAATATAAATATACGCGATCAATCCGGTAAAAACAGTGTTTTATTATGAGTTCTCGCGAAAATAACCTTAGAATATGCAAAACAATAATGTTTGATTTTTCACAAAAAGGAATTATGTTCGTAAAATTAATACATAAGAACTAAGTAGTATTTATAATTGAAAAAGTCGAGGTAGGTCGAGGACGTAGCACAACTGATCCATCGAACATCAGACGGTTATTATCCGAAGCGTTGTTTTAAAAATTAAAATAATCTTGAAGTGCTACGCCCCGTAGACCTAAGCGCGTTGAAATCTATTGTTGAAAAAACTATTTAAAAAGGTACTAACAAACCAATTTTCCTAACTAAGGAAGAAGGCTAGATATACAGTTCGAAAAGAAAACAATGCCCTTTTTTCTATTAATAGATTCAACATCATCAGAAATAATTATTTTCTATAAGACCGATACACTGTTAATACCGGTACACTGTTATTCGTCAAATCCCCTTACCCTCACCTGAAAAGCCTATAATGGTCCACTGCTGGACACAGGCCTCCCCCTGATAATCGTCTTACTGGCTTTAATCTCATGGGGAGCAATGCCCATAATCCCCCTCTGGGATTGCGGGTTGGTAATCGGAGTTCAATACAATACAATACAAAAACACTTTATTGTACACCAGAAAAAGAACATTACAAAAAGACATTACATGAGACAGGTACAATGGGCGAAATGTTCAGTGGTAGATCTATTCTCTAAGAGGCGCCATTTCTTCCAATATTTGACGATTGTATTGGGTAGTAGCCAAATACAATCGTCAAATATTTTAAACATAATCAGTACCTTGATATCTACTTAATTAGGTAATTAAATATTTAGTAAAATTATAATTATCGGTAGCCAACTGGGATGACGATCTGCGAAAGATTGCAAATGTTAGCTAACTGAAGGAGTTGTGGGAAGCCTATGTCCAGCAGAGGACTACTAACGGCTGATGATGTTGATGAAAGTGATATTGGTTGTGTGACAACCCTACGGCTCACATTAGTTTCCAACTCGGACAAGCCGTCCTCCCGTTCCGTGTACAGACGCGCAGATAAATGCTAAGCATCTATTGTCACAATGCCACTGACCATGACTGTACATATCTATGGATATTGCGTTGGCTGGATGGACTTACACTCTCAGAAATTATTTGAGTGCCCATCGATTACGTTTTGACCATGTAGCAACTTATCTACTGTAAGTTTCCATACTAATCTATACCTATGCGACCAAACCAACGCTAACTTTATTATACTTATGTACAATTCCGTAATACTGATGGGAAAAATTGTACCTATACCTTAGTCAAACTCCTTGTAGAATTTTTGTAAACAAACCACGACACAGTTAATATCTAAAACTTACTTGCTTGGCGTCGAGTTTCAGATAAAATGGTAAGCAACATTTATTGAATGAAGCATCTCAAATCAACAAGTAATGTAAATTGCGTATAAAAGGACGCGGTGATATAATTAATTTCAGGTTAAGTATGGACGGTTTGTTTGCATAAATTCTACAAGGAGTTTGGCTAAAGTACAAACCGTTAATTGACTCGTAAGCTTCCACTAAGGTAGGTATTACTATGGTAGATTAGGCATAACATTACAACGGCGCGGGTGTAACTCATTATTAAGCAAGTCCTTCCCTAAAACGATGACGACCTCTGTGGCGCGGTGGGCGAATCCGCCTGCGACGCAAGAGGTTGCGAGTTCGATTCCCACCATGGGACAAATGTTTGTACGATATGCAGATATTTGTTTCAAGTGTTCTGGTCGTTTCCAATGTCAGTGTCAGTGTTCCGTTGTCAGTGTTTTATTTTAAGTAAAACACTGACAACGGAACACTTACTGAATAAAGAATTTTTGATTTTGATTTTTTTTAATTTGTTTTCTAGGTATAATAAAAAATATCTATCGGTGCATTGTATTATGCATAGGTACCTATCAGTTATCTAGTACCCCATAACACAAGCTCTGCCTAGCTTGGGGCTAGATAATGCTGTGTGAATTGTCCAGCATTATTTATAACAAGATAAAGTTAAAAACTACAACCCGACTACGTGAAAGTTATAAAAGTTTGAAACATTTACATTGACAAAATAGAATGACGTATCGGTCATATTTGATAGGCATAGAGTTGAAAATGAAAATAGGTCGTAGGTATTGTAATTTTTCTCTATGGGGCCTGCAGCCTGCGGCTACCTAAACTTTAATACGCGTTTTGAAGGCTTATTCGGGGTCGGAGCCCTAAATCCTATAGCCTATAACTATCGGGGTATTGACACGAATCAATCGATACATAATTTGTTGAAATCGAACCAGTAGTTTCAGCGCTACGTGGGAACAAAGAAATCGGCCACATACATACAAACATACAAATATACAAACATACAAACATACAAACATAGGGTGCTAACCTCATAACCCTCCCCTGTTGGTAGTCGGGTAAAAATAGAGCATATCTACCCATCTACATTTTCTTCGCTCTCCGAAAACCGATATCGTAAACAAAACTCAACACCGATTAACCCTGAGTCACGATAAAGATCGGCCCATCGACCACAATGACTGGCTTAACGCCTTTCAAGCGACAAATCCGGCGAAGTGACATTGTCGAGAGGTATCGAAGTGTCAAGTGGCGCCACTAGCGCACTCTGCGCCGCTTAGTACGTGATTAAACCGCGAAATGTCAAAGTGCAAAGATCGGGCCTTTGTAGTATCTTCGCCCTTGAGGTCCCATCAGTCAATGCTGGCTGTTGTGATGTGTTCATTCATCAAAAAGTGCTGCGGGCGTGTGTTGCGAACTATTGTTTTACGCATGTGTTTTATATTCATAAATTTAGATGGGGTTGCTAACATCACCATCCACAAAACGTCAAATTCATAGTTTTTCCTGTGGCTCGCCCGTCAATATCTGAATGAACCAGCTGGCCCGAATCAATGGGAGCGAAATTGGTCTAGTCGAGAAGTTGGGTAAATAAATAAAAAAAAATGCTGATCAATCCACACAGCATTATGTAGCCCCAAGCTAAGCAGAGCTTGTGTTATGGATACTAGATGACAGATATGTTTTTCTAAAAATAAAACTTATTATTATTATATTATGATAAATACTTAATACAATACAAGTACATTTCATAGATAGATATTTCGTATTATATGTACATCGATAATAATTCATAATAACCTACATAGTAATTTAATATTAAAAGATCGATCTTTGATCTTGTTTACAGTCACGCTTATCCAAAGATTAGTGTAATTAAATCGAGAAACCAGACATTTATCAATAACCTTTGTATGCGTTTAAGACGTAGTTTTACAATGAATTGTGGGTATTTAACATTTGCATAGGCATAACAAGGCCTTTTGAACAAACAATCCAAAACTTTTTCCATTTTTTTTATTAGGTAACGGGTAGTTTACAATAGAATAAAATTTTAATGAAAACTTAAAATCTACATTCGATTTAATTTATGTTAAACTAGTTTTTGCGTGCGGTTTCGCACGCGTTTTTAAGGTTATTTCTATCCCATACAAAGTACAAACTGATTTATGTGATAAAATCCACCTACTTTTATGCTAAATTTCATCCCGATCGGTTCAGTAGTTTCAGCGTGATGTGGTGACAAACATCCAAACTTTAGTATTTTTAATATTAGTGTAAAGTGCGATGTGATTTAGTTGAAAATGTACCTATTTGTATAATAGCTACATATTTACTATACCTATACTTATCCAAAAAGTCTCTTACGTCTTAAACTCGTACTCGGCCGACTCGCAGCCGAAGTGATGCCATTTTGATCATCTTTCGTAGATGCAAACAGGTCAATGATTATAACGATGATGATGATGATACCTAAAAATGTACAGATTACAAATTTTATAAAGAATTTAAAAAATAACCTCAAAGTAACATCAAAAAGCGCCCTCTCAAATGTCAATCTTTTTCCAGCGCGCGGTCAGTGCCCTTTGTTATTTAAATGAAATGCCCTGATGGGCAGCGGGCACTGGCATAATTAACTGATGGACTTTTACACGGAACGTTTTAATAATGCTCTCGAACAATGAGCCTTTTCACTTTGTATGTTTTTATCATTATTTATATATTAATAGCAAGACTTTCAAAGCTGAGGAAATCTGGAGATGTTGATTTAGTTACCTACCGCCAATA
Source organism: Eupithecia exiguata (assembly GCA_947086465.1). Taxonomy (NCBI): domain Eukaryota; kingdom Metazoa; phylum Arthropoda; class Insecta; order Lepidoptera; family Geometridae; genus Eupithecia; species Eupithecia exiguata. The sequence continues at coordinate 9,326,953 of OX352243.1, read as the reverse complement.
ATGGTGATACTGGTGTCTTGGCTCTTAACGTCATGACCATTAGCCCACAAAAGATCACTGCTGGGCATAAACCTCCCTAAATGAAGGCCTAGCGCCCTATATTTAGCTTGCTACATTCAGCATCTGCCAATCGTCTTTTGCAAGTCGTCATCTCACTTGGTCGGACGAACTTGGGAACGTAGTGCATGTTTACCGAGACGCGTGTATTCCGCACTCAGGACTATTTTATGTTGAGTTCTGATTCTGTTCTAATGTATTTAAAGAGAGAGAAGATGTGTCCCAATCGGGTATTTTAGTCTACATGAGAAAAAAACGTAAAAATATTGAGAAAGCTTAGGCAATATTCTTGTAATATTTTAATACATAATAAATCACACGCGAAAGATGCCACCCGAGGACTCAAATACATCATTTCGAGTTTAATCTCAACTCTAGAGATGGTCTAACAGGTGATTTACTCCATCGTTAGTTCTCCGCTAATTCTTCCGCGTTCCGTGGCGTATCTCGACTGTTGCCATCTCCCTCTGGCGGTTTATCTGGGTGGTTCTATCTCGCTCTGACAATCCGAGGTGAGTTTACGACGTCATTACGGTTATCAAGACGATGGTACGTCGGTACAAGTACACTGCGGAAAGTCGAGATTTTTTTGTTATAGACGGAGCGATTTGTCTTCTAAATACTTAGTCAGAAATAAACCTTATCTAAACCAAGCAGATAATTTTATGGCATAATACATTTTGGCATTTTAGCCTGTAAATAAGCTAAAATTCTAATCTAAGTCCCAAAGTATTATTCTAACTTAGGTAATTAACAAACACCATGATCCCCCGGGCAAAAAAACGCTATAAAAATACTTCATAATAAATTCTTATGCAAAAATGTGACACCAAACAACCGTAAACCGTGTAAAATATTTTTTAAAAAATACAGTCTGCTATCTAATTAGACCAATGAGGTTGATTTTTCAAACTGGATCACAAAATGTAGGTACTATAAATATATAATAAATAAATAATAAATAGCCATAAAGTACTTTCCTCGATTTCTTTAAGTCACCTCGTCTGCAAAACCCTGTTGGAGATAGCCGGTACATGTAATGCGAAAACGCTTGTTAAAACTTTATGCGAGCGCGATAGCTCTATTTATAGCTGTGTCCGCGATTATACCACTATGTTCCTAGATATTCAGTTATTTACGGTTTATCACTGTCGATTTCACATTCGTTATCATTAACGTAAACGAATGTTATTAAAATTCAAATAAAACTAGAAAACTCGTTACCGATCGTTTCTCTCTCTAGACATGTTTAATTAAACTGTGGTGGTCGCGGCGTTAGAAGCGACCCCCCCACTCAAAGGTTAAATAAATAATGCTGGACAATCCACACAGCTTTATCTAGCCGCAAGGTAAGCAGAGCTTGTGAGGGTTGGTTACTAGATAAATCGTAAGCCTTTTTTTTTTATTAATTTGTCTTCTTACTAATGTAGGTACGGTATTGGAACTCCACTTATTTTAATCCCGGAGGTGGGCATTGCGATGTGCGACCAATATTTTCCTTCTGCAGGTCGCATCGCTTCCTATTTTTTTTGTTAATATGTGTTCATAAATGAAGACTTCTTACTTTATTTTACTAGATATCTAATATGTAGAATGTGATAAATTACAAAGTTAATTTTTGTTATACAGAAAATACCTAGAATTGTCCAGCATTATTTGTTTATTTGAAAACGTACAATGAGAACACCAATCCGCCTGGCAAGCGTGCTGATCATGGCAACACCGTCCTTGTTTGTGGGAGTTCAGCAGTAGACGCTAAACAATAAAATAAAATGATGGGCTTCAGTCAAGAATTATGTGAATAGTTCATTCATTCATTCTCTCGGTCATTGTTTTTGTCTCTGTCTCTTGCAGTCAGTAAGGCAGTCTCTCCTATTTTCAAATCGATTAAGCTCTTGATTATTGGCACAAGCCATTATTAAACCAATAAAATTATAATCACATAACTTATTTTTATATTCGCAAATAAACCCAATAAAATTAATCATGGCGGCTACTAAATAATTAACTAATTTCCATCAGCCGGCACACCCGTAGCGAAAGCCAAAAATCACAGCGTGAGTTTTATATTCTATGTTTTATGTCTAATTCTATCTTTATGTCCAATTTAATTTACAGTAACAATATTAATCGTTTAATTAATGTTTGAATTTTAAGAGGAGTGCACACAGCGGGCGGTTTGACTCCAAACTGTCAAGTGTCATGTCATATCGTTTAAAGAGCTGTCATGAGCCTTAAGACTACCTTTCTATTGCAATAAAAGTCGAACCTGCCTCTTTTAAATATTCATTGAGTTATTTTATTTTGCTGGGTTACTTAAAAGACCTGAAACTCAAACGAAAAATTATGTAACACATTTTTAATAAGTCATATTATTTTGTTTAGAATAACAGATTATCTCAAAGCACGACGTCGCCTCACCTTTCTCAGAAAGTAAAACTAGTTCCACACTAGCGACCGCATTCCGTGACGCGACAGTGACGTAGCTAAGCCTTAGCGAATAGTAACTACACACTGTCCATAAAAACGTGCGACAATTAGCGGATTCATGATTCTCTAGACATAAATCTTAAGGAATATAACTTTAAAATAAAAATTAAGCTTTAATTAGTTTAACCTTCACCTTCCCGGAACCTTGCTTATTTTTCATGACAAAAAGATAAAAATCTCCAAATCATCTTTAGATAATGCGCATCAAATGAAAATGAAAGACATATGACCGCGCAAAATCTTCAAACCTCAAAATACAGCATTTAAAACTTTGCACGATTTCATTCATCCGTGTTTTTCGCGTCTATGTAATACTTTCAAAGCTACTTCAAGATATTTGCCGACACTCCTGTCGCGGTCGGGGTCACGCCAGTGGCGTGTATAGAGCTTATTATGCGAGTGAACTCGGACCCTATCGCGACTGACACTGACACTTGCTTGTTCTCTGACCCAGTTCAACGCATTGTCGCCTCTCAATTCAGTTTCCCTGTTTACAACTATCGATGTTTCTCGCTTTATGGCACTGTCAAAGATCAAACATGAGGGTTGTTGTTGTTTTGAGTTTTAATTTTTGAAAGCTTGGTGAATATATCTGAAATATCTATTCAAGTAACTTCAATAGAAATCAATTTCAGTAGTCAAAAACTCAAAAGTCATAGCCTCCAATAGCGCAAATCTCTGATAGTAGAATTTTATAGACACTACTTACCTACTGTTGAACGGCTTTTAAATGCCTGTATAAATGTAGGTCTTTGAATTACATCATCCAGTCTAGTCCAGGATTTAGCTACCTACTGGATTACTGGACTGGAATAATGTAAACCGGTCGTAAGATCGTAAAGAAGCTTGCGCGTCGGTAGCGCCACCCGCGGCGTTGTTTATGTCGCGAGATGTTGCGATAACGTTGCATTGTGTGCACGCACCTTTACAGTATTGAGTTTCGCGCCAAATAAGTCGGGCTGTGTTCTATTCGAATTTGTTCACGCCGTTTTAGGTAAATTCTAATACTTATAGCTAGAATACACATGGCTCTTTGTTGCTATTGAAATTAGTGTTATACAAATTTCACCTTAAATAAATTAGCTTCCATCAATCTTGATGAAAGCTACCTAATATAGAGTATGTTTGGTGATTTGACCTAACGGTTGTTATCCTTACGAAAGGCTCATTTCTACTATTATTTTTGGTAAAACCCCGCTACATTATAATGATTTATTCTGATACTCTTGGTGTCTCATAAAAGTTAATTTATGGCCTCAAAGTGTCCTAATTTTCACCTATTATTCAATTATTGTACAACAGAATAAACGTTCCAACGGCACGAGGCAACCACCCTCAAAAGGATAGAAAAAATCTACAGATGAAAAAACTTATGGCACCCCATTGTCGTTTTGACAACAAAAACCTATTTACAAATACTCGCGCGCCCGCCCACTCAAAAGGTGTTTATTTAAAAATTTCGCTACACAATACGAATGTCACATTTTTTCACTTTTCGCACCATTTGATGCTGTTTCGCGGCATTATAAAATAACTTACCTTATTTTTCTCGCGGGAAAGTTAACCTTCGATGAATTTTTGAACGTATTCCCTCGCCATAGAGAAGAATGAGGTTTGATATTTTGAGTTTCGAACTGTATCTAGGTTTGTCGATGATTCTGGACTTTCATTTTTTTATTTGCAGTTTTGTACACGTGTTTGGACGTCCAATTTGTGTCTATTGATCTCATTGTAGTGTATTTTTTTTTTTAATTTTTTACTTTAACGTAACATACGGAGCTTTGTATCGTTGTCGGTAGGTGTTGCTCAAAATATTTGTAACAAAAATTAAGGCACATTTGCGTACCTAAATTGCGCTACAAGATAATTTTCATGCATTTATAGCTTCGATCAACAATACCAACAGTTGATATTGTTGATCGAAGACTTATGGGGACTTATACCTAATTTGGACAAAATAAATAATAACGTTATTTTCATTTTCACACACACTAAATTTCCCAATAGTAATCACGTCCCATTCTACGCAATCCTAGTTACCAAACAGTGAAAATTCGAGTTATAAATAAACATCTCGAATCTCGATAAGAAAGGGTGTGCGATCCGAATCGCGGTGACAAACATCGGGCCCTATTGTAGTTGCTAAATTTGTTGCCGTTTCCGATCTCCTTGCGAGATTATTTTATTATTGTTAAGACGGAGATTAGATCGGTGATGTAGAGCGTGTTTTGGGTTGTAAGACGAGTATTTGTAGAGAAACTTGGTTTATGAAATCTCTATTACGTCACGAGAATTTCGTTTGTATCTACCTCTACCGCGCTATCTTCTTTGATTTAGTTTCTTCGTCTAATCCTGTATTTTTTCTTGGAATTATCAAATAAATTGGGATAGGTAAGGTACCTTAGAAGGTTCTCGTTTGTTAGTGTTTTACCAGAACCAGATTCATTTTGCGGTATCATCGTACCAACATGACCAATCAGACTTCAGTGTCCAAAACATGACTGTCCAGTTTTCAACCCAGACTTCGAAATTCAAAACATTCTCGTGTTCGCGTCAGTTATAATAAGATTCGGTTGTTATAAAAGGCCATTATGTCCGATTTGTATTGTTGGTCTAATGCTTCATTCATTCGTTCATTCTTTGCGGATCATCCTGAGTTTGTGCAAACATCTGCCCTACGCCTTCGCATTTTGAATAAGGATTGTGTGAGATTATTCTATTGACAATTTTTTGTACAGACATTACTTCTCTTTGCTACTAATGTTCCAAATGTAATGCAATATTTTTCTAAAGTATTCGGGATACGTAGGCATATTTTTTTTTGACAAAAATGGTTTTTCATACAACATCTGATGTCAATCTTGGTGGGTAGTACAGTCGATCCGAAAATTTAGTAGATAACACGTAGTGAAGATAAAATTTATGTTTTATAGAAATTCACTTTTTTTTTATACCTTTTCAATCATTACATTTTTACATACCTACCTACATATATTGTTATTATTTCCTCATTCACATTTTAGCGTTAAATTCAGGTTTATCTAGCTAGACACCACTGTTTTCGAATTTCCTTTTATAAATAATTATCCAAATAAACATAAAACGTAAGTATGTACATTTTATTTTAAAATGCTTAAGTACTCATAAAGGACATTACGCCTTCCAACGACGCCAGATTGAGCCAAACAGTATTGATGACAATGTCAATAGATCTGACCTTTGAATCAATGTGGCATCAAGTACGTAATGAACGTTTATCAGCGCTGGCGCCGAATGGGACGATGTTGCCAATTATAAGGAAAACATGAGTTTTAATACATTAGAGTTATGAATGTTATGATATTTCAGAGTTAACGTAGACAATCTCGTCTGTCTTAGTATGTTTCATTAAAAGAATGAGTAATTTTGAACTATTATCTTACGATCTATGACGTCGTAATACAGACTGTTTCCATTTATAGATAAATCAAATAGGCACCTACATAGTGCCATTCCAAAACTTGTTTTTTTTTTTATTATTTTGCAAGCAAAACACAGAAGCTCGGTACAATTTTTTGTTTTGAAAGCTTTCATTGCATTGTTGAAAACAATCTACATCAGCGACGCGTGATCCGAGAGCTTCCGACGCGTCCGACTGGTATTGATATGGATCAGTTGAGCTACATGTAGATTGTTTGCAATATTCTGCAGTTATTGAAAGTAAAAATGTTAATACTTATCTCATAATTAAATGACATTAGATTTTTTGACGGTACAGATTACAAAACTGGAGCATCAAACCTGCTCCTCTATCAAACGATCACAGTTCATTACAGGCAAGGGTGATAATCGAGCGAGTTAAATCGAACCCGCATTCCTTATTTATCTTCTATGAAAATAAAATAATTGTCGCTTATTACTATTATTAAATGTACAATGCGGGTGTTTTGTGCTTTTGAATCAAGGGTTCTTGACTCAGATATTTTGTATTTATTTAAATTAGTTTTAAAAAGAGTTGACTTTGAATTTAACGGAGAAAGTTATGATCATCATAATTTTTCATTGCAACAAACTACAGCGCTGACTGTACTATTGTCTCATTGTAGAGGAAGATCCAACTTATACAAATGTTAAAAAGATAAAAAAGACTCGAGAAGATCAGCCTATCCACTGCTGGCCATAGGTCTCCCCTAATGAGCGCCATAGCACCCTGTCTTCAGCTTGACGCATCCAGCACCTGCTAGTCCTTCGCAAATCGTCATCCCACCTGGTCGGAGGACGTCCTATACTATTAGTAGTTTACCGAGCCGCGGTCTCCACTCAAGAAAACGTTTACCGCGGTTGTCAGTTCTTCTCGAGATATGGCCAGCCCACTGCCACTTCATCTTGCTAATCCTTTGAGCTATGTCGACAACCTTGGTTCTCTGTCGGATTTATTCGTTGCGAATCCTCTACTTCAGAGAAACTCCGAGCATAGTTCTCTCCATAGCTCGCTCATGCTTACCAAATAATACAATTCTCAAAGTCGAAGGCAAAAATTTTATATTTCTTAAATACAAAAGTGTTGGAGTCATAATTCGATGTATTTACCCATCTACTATTTAGTAAGCCCAGAGACAGAATGAATGAATTTCACTCGCATTCGAATTGAATGAATGAAGTAATCATCACAAACAAGAAGCTTTGTTTAGGGGTTAAGTTTACCCAGCTTAACCGCTTAATCTGGATAAACTTAACCGAATCCTGTGCAATCCTGTGCGATCTGCGTTTTTTGAAAAACAAGAAAACCTAAAGTAGGTATAATCTTAGAATCCGGTCTACTTTGTGAAATGATGAGCTTGAACAAAACTTTTGCCTGGTTTTAAGGATAAAACCACCGGTCAGTTTAAATTCATGCTTGTTGATTTATCAGATGTTTCATAATTGTGTCCGTGTCCATTCATGCGTGGTCTTAGCGTTCATTCCATTCAATTACGAGTAAACTCATTCAGAGCTATGTTTACCGGCACCCATGCCACAGCTCTGAAGTAATAGCTAGGTCAATCCAATGAGAGCCTAGTATCACCAACAGCTGAGCTGTTTGCATCTAATTTGCTGCTTTCTTGACATGATGCGATTCCGAATTTCCCGTTTATCAGCTTTATCCGCAACCCGACTTTCCCCACCGCTGGGTTCAAGCCACAAAACTTTTGTCGATCAATTTTGACGATCTCGTCTCTTGCAGGTTTTGCTTCGCCGTATTAATAAAGGGGTCCAAAACCGGGGACCGATAGTAGCTGTTAGAAATGAAACAAAACACTAGCGAATAATTGCAAATTAACAGTTTGATTAACAGCCGGTCAGTTGCAATCTGACAGGCTGTCAGACTGATTAAGAGCACGTTCACACAGCCGATCCGTTTTTACAGTACTGTTTTTTACAGATCCTTCGCTATTGGAAACAATCGTTTACTAAGTGGATCCGGAATACGGTTGGGTGTGTAAACTCGCTCCTTCAACTACAAACGCCATCACAGAAAAAACGGGTCCTGTAAAATGGCCTATGTGCTCTAATTTCAAATTTTTCGTTAGTGTTTTGTTTTATGACCGAATGCATCAGAACTATAGTAATTATAACGTTAGTATTTTGTTTTTGTGGGACTTTAGCCCCTTGGGCACTTGTGTCCTCTTGGGTACAGATCTAGCTGTTTGCACACATGAGCTATGGTCATCGGGGTCGTTCCAATTAAACAATATTACATTGTTACGATGTCCGCCGAAGGAAGGGTTAATTGCTATTTGGCTCAAAGCTGATCTTTGGTCGCTGAGACCCGTGTAGTACACCTTTCGATTTCATTCGACGGGTTAAGAGTTTAATCATTGATTTGTTTGACAGCCTTTAAAGCACAGTGGTTAGGATAAGCCAATCATTCCATTTAATTATTTAAAGTCCAGTAAATATTCCGTAACCGCATAATATGATTTCTGAATTAAAAACATTCTTAGATTTTGTTTAAACACGTAAATGCCGAATTTTCCTTCATAGAATCTTATTTTGCGAGGTACCATACAGAAAACACACCTATCATAAATTGCTGCATTGTATGTGCGTAATGTAACTTTTTGTTCTTGCGTTTACTTTTGAATACTTCAAACTGATCCCATTTTGCTTAAGCGATTTATGAAAAACGATAAACTCAAATTATGGTCGTATTTATGGTTATAGCATAACCATCCATAAAAGACCTTAATAATCTAACTCGAGTCCATTGTAGACAATGACCATATCACAACTGCAAGGAAATACAAATTAACTGCCTCCAACCAGATAACGAAACAAACAACAACATCCTTTCCTCGCACATCCTTTTAAACGAAGCATTTATACTAAACTGGTTGTGTGGTCTTTTGTCAACAATAGAGCTGCCTACTACATAGCACGCTAACGAAGTTGCGGGTAACAGCTAGTGTAGGGATTTTTTGTTTATAGTGCTTGCTTACCCGCACTTTGGGTATGTCTAAGAAATGAAATAGTTCCCAAAAAATTTCGATTTCGGCGGAACTCTCGAACCCGCACGTACGGGTGTGCTCTAACCAACTAAGCCACGAAACCCTAGTCGGTTCAACCGAAAATCTTTGGGACCTCTTACGGACTATAGCAACATTAGTTACTGTAATGTGCATGTTATACAAGGGTAACATTACAGTAACAATTAGTTTTTGGGAACTTATTTCATTTCTTTTTCCGTCAATTTTAGTAAGTGCTATGGCCTATTCTACGAGGACCTCTCACGTTACTGGAATTTGGGGTTGTACGGTTGGCTCCCTCGGAACAAATGCGTTCGGATCTTCAGATTTTTTTCCAGGTGATCTGGATGTTTTCTATGCATAATCTATGTAGATATTTAACTTAGCGACGCGTGACAAACCCGACAGAGTATATGGCGCAGCGCATCAGCTTTGCCATACAGAGCGGGGCAATACAGCGTCTTGGGGACGCTTCCAACTGGTATTTTTATGAATCAGTTGCATTATTAACTATTGAATTAGATACCTGTACATTATTTGCATTAGTCTGCAGTTAGCTCAATTGTTTCAATTGTAAATACTAGTTCTATTATGTTTCTTTGATTTGATTGTATTTTTCTTTGTTATTAAAGAACTTTACCTGTTAGGTATATCAGTTCTCTAGTACAGGTAGAAACCAACCTATTACCTTTGCTTATTTTGGGGCTTGATGATGCCGTGTAGATTGTCCAGGATTATTTATTTACTTGGCACCACTGGGTGGCTTTACCTGACCTTTACCTAAAGGTCTCCAGGCATGCGGCAGTCTACCCTTTCAGGCTTCTTCTGGCTTCTTTAGACGCAATTCTGTTTTTTTTGTCGAAGGATTCCTTTACCGTTATCTCTTAGCTCACCGTCCAATATTTAAATTCAAAAACATCGTAATACAATACAATACAATACAATACACTTTATTGCACACCAAAAAAATACAAAAGAAAAGAAAGAATACAGGAGAAAAATAAATAACAGAGTTGCACAATGGGCGGCCTTATCGCTAAGAGCGATCTCTTCCAGACAACCTTGGGATGGACACGAAGCAGTTGTACTAGTATAGACGGTGGCGTATAACTTAAATATACAATACATACATACTATACATATTACTAAAATACATACAAAATACAATATAAAATACATATTACGTATCAATTATGAAGCAGATGTCACCGTTTAAGACAGCACTCAATTAGAGCAAGTGACCACAATTACAGATGGCGTCATCGTCATCTGAAGATGTGTGGACGAATTAAAACTAATGGGTGCTCGTTGGTTCATGTATATAGGTTACTGCTGGGTTTGGAAAGAACTGGGTGGGTTTCCCAATTGAGGGTTGTAAAAGGGCATACGTGAATTGACTGAAAAAATTCCCCGTCTACTCATTATTTGCTGTTTGGCACATGAACGACTATGGAGTTGCCTTATTGTTGACAGGTGAGTGAATGAAGACTCAATAGCAGAATGAAATATTTCATAGACACACTTTCATTTGATAGATAGAGATGGGAACAGATTCCCATCTCTATCTGTCAAATGAAATGCGTGTAAAAAATATGGGGGCTTACGAAATTTTCGACTTTTATCTAGTCAACACCTACGACTAGATAAAAATCAAATATTTCAAGGCATCTTGGATCATGGAAAATACATCCAGAAAAATATTCGATTGGTTTTCTGGATCGTTACATACTAATGTATCGAATATTTATCTGGATGCACTTTCCATGAAAAAGAAATGAACATGATTATAATTTACTATAGTAACTCAAAAGGAAAGGCCTTTGGCCTGCCGTGAGATCCTGTAGGCTTATAATAATAATAATAGTAACTCAATCTGTCTTAATTTTTATAACGCAAAAACACGTGTAATGCCGCGGGAAAAAGCAAGTTTCAAATAAAACAACAAAAATAAAACTATTTTGTTCTATTGAACATTTATATTCCAAAAATAAAGTATTTTGAATGCCTGTAAGTAATACAAAGTGCTTAGCAACAATAACAAAATCGATTGTCAAAAAAAATCGAATCGGTAAAGCAGGACATGACTATTTGATTGTCAGTCGAACTATCAACATCAAATAATAGAGTGGAATGACTGTAGCCATACGAATGAGCTGAAGTGTGACGAGCGTAAACTATTGAGTAGTCAGTCGCATAATTTCAGTTGCGTAATTTCTGCTGCATTTGGTTTCATAGGAAAGTCCTGTTTGATCGGTGACGCAAAATAAGTTATCTGCAGACTCACACGCATTATCCCAACCGAATTGTGTTCGCGGGGGTGAGGGGACCGAGGAATGCTTCAGTCAGGTCTGTACCTGTGTCTGTAATTGTGTGAACGAAACGTTGGAAAGCAACTTAATAAATTGCGCCCGTCTGGCAGCCCAACAGATTTTCTGCTAGGCAGAAGCTATGCGACCGAAAATACGCGACTCATAACCATAACACAAAAAATTACGCACGTTTGGCTTAACCCTAAAGCTGCTGTTGCTACGCTGCGCTGGTATGGAACATACCAAAGACTACTGACTAGAAACTTTACTGGTACCAGAAACTAATTCTGCTACCCTATTCCTATAGCTACTTAGAAGAAGAAACATGAGGCAAGGTATCTTCTGTAAAAATTGCGAAAGGGTCAGCGTTATCTACTCCTGTAATTAATAAGGCAATTCTGGTCTAGCCCATTCAAAAAAACCCAATTAAAAGGCAGCACGCATGAAAACGTAATTAACATGTAACCGCCTATAACAAAGTAGGTTAATTTTTAATTACTCGTTCAAGACGAAGCGTCACTTTCAATGAAGCAATATGCTCATGGTCTTTGAATTGTGGACTGGTTTATTAGGTTTGATTGAGTGTGCGACCTGGTATTGACTATGTCCTTACTTTGAATAATAATAAATAATGCTGGACAATTTACACAGCATTATCTAACCCCAAGTTAGGCAAAGCTTTAGTTATGAGTACCAGATAACTGATATACATTATTATATATATCAGTTATCTGGTACTCATAACACAATACACAGATAGAATTTTTTATTATACATAGAAAACGACCAGAACACCCGGAACAAATATATCTGCAGATCGTACAAACATTTGTCCCAGGGCGGGAATCGGACCTCCTGCATCGCAGATAGACCTTCACCCAGCTACAGACGTCGTCGTCTACGGGAGTAGTTTCTGAAATGAATATTTAAAAACAGAATGGCCAGGATTCTTCTCTCCTGCCTAATTACTCTGCAACTGTCGTTACCTCCCTTTGTTTATCATCATTTCCTTGTGCAATAATAAAAAATATTAATGCTCCTTGCCAAATGTACCAAACGTACCCTAATCGCATTAGGAGCCTGCAACAGTTCACGGGTTATTATGTTTATTCGTTTTTATTTCGGGGGTGGGACGAGACAGGATTCATCTTTGTTAGGAAATTAGGAGAATTAGGGGTTAAATTATTTTCTTATGGCGTCGATATGAAGTTTTTATAAACACTTATAAATAAATTACTAGTGGTCCGCCCCGGCTTCGCACGGGTATATTCTATAGCCTATGTTACTCAGTGATAATGTAGCATTCTAACGGCAAAAGAATTTTTGAAATCGGTCCAGTAGTTTTTAAGTTTATTCGTTACATACGAAAATACAAATGTTTATAATGATATTATTAGTATTGATGACACTCACAAATAACGTGGCTTTCTATTGGTAAAATAATTTTCAAAATCGGTTCAGTAGATTACCCTCACAAACTTTATCTCTTTTAATATTATATTAGTATAGATTAGGTACCTAATTAAACAATTGTCATTTGAGTGACTGTCTTTTGGGAATATAATATATTTCAATCCAGAGATCAGAAGCTTCCAGAAAGCTCTACGGTCGGTCGTCCAACCAATTTTGAGCGAAAACTTTTTTAACAGAGCAAGTCATTTCAGAAAAACTCCTAAATATTTAGGAGAATTTATGTAGAAATTATGAGTGTAGTATTTATCTAGAGATGAACCCTGTGTACTAAAACATGAAAGTACTAAAATTCTAACATAACTTCGTCCGTTTTGCTACCTCGTAACAAAGCACGTAAAAGCTTGCTAAATAACTATTTATGCGTAACTACTGTCCGTAAAAAACTATATTACGAAAACATCATAAACCAAAGGTGATGATATGAAACAATAACCTTTGCACATGTGCATATTAGGCTAATAATTTAACATGCTTGTGCTAATTATGCTCACAAACACTAAAAACAGTTTACGACACCTGCCTACCTATTGCAAACATTACACAATGTTTTATTGGTCTATGACTCTGTGTTCATAACTTAATAGACTTGTTACTAAGATGGGACTTTTACGTGCTTTTACTCTTTGCTTTGTCATTTATCTTCTTTGTTCTTAAGAATACGAGCAGCTACCTTATGCGTAAAAAGTAACCTTAGTGTTATTCCAGGCTGTGTTCACGTTTGCAAAGTTTTATTACCAACTGTTCAGTAACTTTAGGTTTCAGTGGTAAACAACATTTTTATATCTATAGTTACCGTCCCCTTCGTTTAGTTGTTAAGAGTGTTGTTACCTATCACTAATATTATAAGTGCGAAAGTTTAGGTGTTTGTTTGGATGTTTGTTACATCTTCACGCCAAAACTACTTAACGGATCGGGCTGAAATTTTGCATACGGTTCTGGAATAAAACATAGGCTACTTTTTGTCAAAGGTTTTTGTATTATAGTGCGTAAGCCAAATTCAAAAATTCTATAAATTCAACAAACACAATAAAGACAAGTGCGAGACTTGTGTTTGTTGAATTTTTTAGAATTGAGCAACAGCAACACCTCTCGTCAAACGCATAAAATGTATTGTGTAATGTAACTTTAGTCTTTGAACAGGTTTGGATAACTGCAATTGTTTCCCCTGTAAGTGGCGCCAACAGCGCTAGAGCCGTAAGATGTCCCAAATTTTCGACGAAACCGACTATGATTTCGTGGCTTAGTTGGTTAGAGCACACCCGTACTGAGGGTGGGGCGCAAGTTCGAGTCCTATCGACGTCCAAAATTTTTGGGAACTTATTTAATTACTATTATATACTATAATATACTTTTTGTCTCTTAAATGAATTCCTTAGGATAAAATAACCTTAAACAACGCGTGCAAATCCGCGGGCAGAAACTAGCGAAGTATTGCAGTATATGATTGTGAATGGATACGAAATTTAACGTCAATATTTTTCGGAACAACTTAAATTTTAACTGATCCGGACCTGAACTGCTATATTTTCTAACCGCTATTGTTCTTTTACAGATGCGTGCGGCCTATCAGACGTATCCCACATAGAAAGCCTTCAAGAAAAGTCACAGTGCGCTTTAGAAGAATACTGCAGAAGTCAATACCCGAACCAACCCACAAGGTTCGGGAAGCTACTCCTCCGACTACCGTCTCTTCGGACCGTCAGCTCAGCGGTCATCGAGCAGCTCTTCTTCGTCAGGCTAGTCGGGAAGACACCCATCGAAACGCTGATAAGGGATATGCTTCTCTCCGGTAGCTCCTTCTCCTGGCCATACATGGCCACCATGTGACATACGATGTGGCGGCAACTGGCAACGGCTTGATCCTCGCCATTCGGCTTCCCACCGTACTTGCCGCAGTTAGACCTCTACCGAGAACCTCGGGAGGATATAGTGACGTCATCAACTGAGGTCCAGGGCAGGGAAGGGAACGCCGAGCCGAAGACGGCATATAGGAACACGGAAATCACCGAGCCAAGGAAGACCATGACCATTGACAGTCTTCTTAACTTAAAGGACACGTGCTCAGATTAGACTTTTTGTAGTTAAGTGTGGGATAGTAGGTAGTGTCTGTTAGTTGATTTTGTTCCTTTGTAAAAATATAGCGTAGATAATTTAATGTAAATAAAATGTTATTGTAAATGATTAGTGTAGGGTAAGATGTTTTCTACTTGTAACTTTGAATGAGAGATCATTATGACATTTTTGTTTCTTGGAATCGTATTCTCAGATATTTATAGACCTAAAAGAGAGATAGAATACGTGAACTGTACGATGTTGTTAACAGTCCAGTTTCTGTCTTAGGGTAAAGACGATAGAGTTAAATTTACGATTTTAACTTTTGAACATTGTAATTCTTATTTGAGAATACGACAGAAGTCAATGTTATTTAAAGGAAATTATGTTGTGTGAAAAGCAATCTTGGATACAACGCAATAAGGTGTAAACTTGTCGTGCAATCTTGATGTGTAGGATATGATACTCGAATTTGAATGTTTGAAATGAGTTTTTATTTTATCTAATTTGTACTTAGTACGTTTAGTTCTAGGCCAGGAATTTAAGACTTAGGTTGAAGAAATAGGGACTGTAATTGAAAGAAAGCAAAATTAAGATTTGATAGCAAAACTAAAGAGCTAAGAGAATTCTCTTAGCGGTTTTTAAATTTTGACATAAAGTATCGTTAAAATAATTTCTGGTTTAAAACAAAACGTGATAAAACAAACTATGTATGTACAAAATAATATATTAATTTAATAAATCCTACTTTCGCTGGTGCTGTTTTCTCAAATTATTATAAGTTTTTTATAAAAAGATTATAAATACAAAATTCCATAACGCATTTATAAAAATGTTCCTCATACAAAACGGTTATAGATTTTGTAAATACCTACTTAAACATTTTCTATCTTGTCTACTCCTAAGCTTAAATAAATATTTTATGAATGTAGAAGTTATATAATTTTTTGCTACAAAACCAAATTCGCAAAACTATAAATGGAATTGCATTTTTTATATATTTTTTCAACATTTCTTCTGCCATTGTTGTAAGGCATAACTAATGTATTTATTCGCAATAAATTGTACAGAGGTTGTATGTAAAATATTGTCGTGTGTATGAGACTATGAAAATGGTATAAAAGTGAAATAATATACAAATTAAAAATGTCGATCTGGATACTGAATTTTTTGTGAATTCCATCCCTTAGTAGAGTCCGACTCAGAAAATCTATAAATTACAATAATATAAAAAAAGAAAATAATAAAATAGTAGTAAGTATGTCCAAGACGAAGGTTATGGCGAACATCTCAAATGTCACAAATCCAACTGTCACTGTTAGGCCCGTATTACGAAAGCTCGCTCAGTCACCGATCTATGCTTGAGTGACGTTTATGCCATAGAAAAGCGTTACTCAAGCATCGATTGATAACTGAGGAAGCTTTTATAATACGGGCCTTAGAAGTGAGGTGTTGGGGATAGTCGACCAGTACGTTTATCTTGGGCATTCTTTCCTTTGGTAAAGAACATCAAATGAAGGAGATCGCTCGAAGAATTCAGCTTGGGTGGGCCGCGTTTAGTAAATTGGATGACATTCTTAAGTCCGTCGAAACTCCGCAATGTCTGAAAACCCAATGAAAGCCTATCTCCAAAATTACCTATTCGCCCATCCAAACTCGATGTTGAATGTTGTTGGCAAACAAACCGCCCATAGGTACTTTACAACCAATGTGTTCTGCCTACCATGACTTACGGTGCAGAGACATGGACACTCACTCATGAGGCTGTGTACAAAATGAGAGTTGCACAGAGAGCCATGGAGCGAGCTATGCTTGGCATCAAGCTTATAGACCGTGTTCCCAATGTCCAGATCCGTATCCTCCTAGAAATGTGAAATTCGAATTTAACGCGGGTGAAACCGCGGGGTACAGTTAGTATTATAAATGCGAAAGTGTTTTTGTTTGTTTGCCCTTCCTTGACGCCATAACTAAGCAACCAATCGACTTGATTATTAATACTATTTAACGCGTTTATTTACCAATTTTTTTTTTGGGAAAATAGGTAAATAAACGCGATAAATACCCGTTAAATAGTATTAATAATTATGTATTCAGATCGCGTAAGCTTAAAAATATCAATCGACTTGATTTATGGCATCAAGTTAATTGAAAGGACGCGAAGTAACATACCCTTCTTTAGGTCCAGTAAAAACATCAAATTCCCAAGGGACACAGGAATATTCGAATTTAAAGGTAAAAATATAAATAACAGAAAAAATACCTTTTTATCCCCCTAGAAATGTGAAATTAGAATTGAACGCGGATGAAACCGCGGGAAACAGCTAGTCAATAATGAAAATTAGTTTGCGTGTGCGTATGAGGCAACCTTACGCACCACGGTCTTCACGGAAGACCAGCGCTGTGGTATGATCTGCTCTGAACTGCACTTGAAATATAACCACCCAATAAAGTGTTAATTCATTCATTCATTCATTCAATTCTTTCATTCACTTGCGTGGAGACCAATTTTGACAGTTTTTCTGTTAAATTAAGGTTTAATTATGTTTCTTATTAGTCTCTGTTCTGGTTTAAAAGAAAAATCTTTTACTTTAATCAATAAATGAGCATGGGAATTGAAGTCATTCCATCGCGTGGCACTACAGACAGGTACCCACGCGGTGGTGCGAGCTGCAGATTACAACAGGTGCGCACGCGATCCGTGATTTGGGACGCCTGCGCCCACGCGTGGGAAACTGGGACTGGTTGTTGACTGTGGTTTGTATGCCGCTAATTAGTGGGAAGGGTTTCGCTTCCGGATCGTTTTGTGTGTACTAATAGCTGGTAGGGATTTTAATGACTATTTGAGGACGAGTTTAAATAGGAAGCTTAATAGACAGGGTGTATTTTTGAGATGGGAGTGGATAGTTTAATCCGAAGCTTTGAGAGAAAAGTCGTGAAAGGAGTCATGAGCTCAATTTGAGAAAATAAAACTGTACTTATTATTTTATTTTCTGAAATTTTCGTTTTTGTTACTAATGAATGAATGAATATATTTTTACTGCAGACAACACAGTCCATACTACTACTACATGCTACTATGACTATAGTCCATACTACTATGACATAGAAATGGGTAGGTACTACCCGAAGTAGAAGTTACTTACTAGTCTATAGTTCTAAATCTCATTTGGAATAGATGTTTTACGGATATTTATTATCCGTAAAACACCCTCCTCCTCATTACAATATTTATTTATTTATAATATAGGTAATATAGGTAATGGTAATATAGGTTTTGTATCCTGGCCAGCGGCAAGCACACCAGTTGTTTGAAAAGATTATTTGAAAGTTTCACATAGATGCCATTTCCTTTCATTTTCAGTAATGCATTTCTTTGAATAGATTGATTGTTATCAGCAACCGAATCCGTTGGTGCAAAAATACAGGTCATAATTTTTGGAAAATCAATCGGGTTTTTTCCTGCAAAAGCAAAAGATTTAAAATAAATCTAAATATACAGTTACAGATTTCTCATAAATCAATGACACCACTCTTTTCACGATTTTTTTCTCATGGTTAAAAAAAACCGCTCAATTGTTTCAATTGTAAATACTAGTTTTAATTTAATTCTATTATTTGATTGTAATTTTCTTTAATATATCCAATATCTATATTAAATAATCATCAATATTAAATAATCAGCCCTACTCAGCCCGGCATTGCCCACTGCAGGGCAAAAGCCACCTCCCTTTTCCAGCCTTTTCTGTCCCCAGATGACATATGGGTTGATTAGGTAAAGGAAAAATAGTGTTATATTTCTTCCGTCATCATCATCAGCTGACCATAGCCTCCCTCAATAAGCCAAGCTACAAGCCTCACCTGCCAACAAATTGCTACACAATGAAACGCCAACAAGTTCCCACAAACAAATCACGGAAGAATGACAAATTAAAACTCAATAATTGTTTTAAAACACCTGCGTTGGTCTGTCAAGGGTTGTCGACGGTAGTACCGGAATGTTGGGAAGTCACGCAAGGGTGACACGAGTAATGTGCAACAGCTGATTGAAGCAGATTTACGAACCAATAGTCCAGAAATGTTAGAAATACCATCAACAAAACGACCGAGTTTCTAATAAAACACAGATGTCTGGATAGGGGCGAACTGTTTTTATTATGGGATTACGGTTTACATGTACAAAGCAGCAGATGAGATAATTATAACAGCGTATCGTTCCGTGGTATTTGCAGAAGAGACAGTTTTCGCTTTTTACAAGACTAATGTCATTCTCGAATGACAGCTGCCTCACATAAGGCTTACAGTGACAGTTCTATCTTTTGACACTGACTTAATATTGTGTTTACTTTCCAACAGTTTCATGTCGTTAGAAATTATTACGCTCACTACTAAACAATTTGAACATGCATGCCTTCGCATTTGCTCCCCTTGGAGTCGAGACCCTAGGTCCGTGGGGTACCGAGGCTCTCCGGGTTTCTTATAAATTATCTGAGTGCCTGGTCGAAGCGACGCGTGACCCGAGAGCTGGAGAGTATCTGGCGCAGCGCATCAGCATTGCTATACAGCGGGGCAATGCAGTTAGCGTCTTGGGGACGCGCGCGACTGGTATTGATATGGATCAGTTGAGCTACCTATAGATTTTTAAGCTTACGCGATATGAACACATAATTATTAATACTATTTAACGGGTATTTATCGCGTCACTACTATCGCGTAGGTACTACATATTTAACGGGTATTTATCGATCACGGGATGGCAGTGAGTCATCCCGTGACCACGACAGTGTGTAAATCTGTCGAAACGTCGGGAAAAATAGGTAAATAAACGCGATAAATACCCGTTAAATAGTATTAATAATTATACCTATAGATTGTTTGCAACAGTCTGCAGTTAGCACAATTGTTCAATTGTAAATGCTAGTTTTAATATAAATCTAATTAAATTTAAGTCTAATTATTATTTGATTGTAACTTTTTATGTATCTTGTTGGACATCAGTGATATCACGAAAAAAATGTGTCTGGTACCTTGCAGAATCTTATCTATACACTAACCAAACTCGATGTGAAATATATGTACACCAAACACAACAATAGTAATGTATCCAATTCGGCTGAAATATGGTTTCAGTAGACTTTGTAGAAGAAACTCTATATTCACAAATTCTTTACGCTGATTATTGGTTGCAGGTTCGATTCCTGCCTCGGGATAAATATTTGTACGATCAGCAGATATTTGTTTCGGGTGTTCTGGTCGTTTTCTATGTATAATAAAAAAAATCTATCCATGTATTGTATTGTATTATGTATATCAGTTATCTAGTATCTACCCATAACACAAGCTCTGCTTAGCTTGGGGCTAGATAATGCTGTGTGAATTGTCCAGCATTATTATTATATTATCGATAGATTTAGTTTTACTTTTATTAAATCTGAGCACGTGGACAGGTGTACAAATCGTGTAATCAGTGCAGAGGTCAGACGTCACCAACCGTTGGTCACGCACCGTGCTCCTTTTGTGGCCATAGCAGTGGCGGTGGCCACCGGCGCAATTACCGATGACAGTGGTTTAACGGTTGTGATTTAATTTGACTTGAGCTTTTTGACGTTTTGAAGGAGTAATTACAATGGTTTTGAAGGGTAGTGGATACCATGAGCTATTTTTATTTAAAATTTATTATTAAACGTATATTTTGGTATTGTATAAAGATAGTCTATTTGACTGTACGGTCTGTGTTTACTTTTAAGGGAAATTAATCGTTTAAGGACGATACTTAAGGAGAAAACCGTCCAACATCGCCCGATGTCAAACAAACTTCGATGTCCTATGCAGCTCGAATGAGGTAACTTTTGTGATTTGCAGTAGTGCCTTCTTAAATAATTTATTCTGAATCTTCAACTAAAAAGTTGAATTTATTGCTTTGCAGTATGTTTAAAAGTAAGAACAAACTTAAACGAACAGTTTTGCCCTGACTAAATTACCAGGCAATGAGACATATAATTTATTTACATATAACAGTAGCTTGACATATAGGACAATTAAGTAAAACTTCCTCGTTCCATCCTTTTCAGTTTCAGAGCTTCAGTTATAGGCGGTAGGCGTGGCAAAGGTCAACCAATGGGGTCACAGGTCGCGACCCGAACTCGCGGGGTCGCCCTTTATAGGTGAGCGAAGCGCGCAAACTCCTTCGCTCCATCGCCTATTGATTTACTCCGAACGTTGTACGCCCCTGAAACTGTAGTTACTTATGTACAAGAACCTTGTGACGCCTGAAAATGTTTGTTACTCCTGTAGCAATCTATAATGTACATAATAAATTTAAGAATCGGTGCCAGCCATTACTGTTTAGCAACAAAGATAAACCTACTAGTCCGTATGGACGATAACATTTATTAAGGGGCCTGCGGATGATGATTTGCCCATACAAACGTACTACCAAAATGATTTGTAATTCGAGCATATTTCTACCATAATTGTCATGTTTTTTTTTGTATTCGAATAGTAAATATCTAGGTCCCTGGTTGTTTTTTTTTCTTAATACACACCCATATACACAATCATACACACCTATAATTAAATGTAAGCAAAAATATGCAAAATGCTATTTTGCATATTTTTACGTCGAAAATGACATGTTTTCGTCCTGTTTGTTTTGTATTAAAAAAACAATATCTAAGGTATTCGAGCCTCTATATCATAAGACTCTATATCATACATAATACAGGGTCCTTAAATAATATCAAAACAAATCAATAGCAACACCGTAAATATTTTCTCCCATTGTGAGTAAGAACTAGATGAGATGTGAGATAAAGACAGACAGACAGACAGATCTTTGGTAAACGGTACGATGCGTGTACACCTAGATCATTGTAGCTATTGGACAGGAGAGGTGTAGAGTTTCAGTTTCTCTTCATTTATTGTTTCAACTGTGTTACATAGCTGATCTTACGGACTATTTATAAATTAAATAAGTTCCCGAAAATTTTCGATTTCGGCGTGATTTGAACCTGCGCCCCATCCTCATTACAGGTATGCTCTAACCAACTAAGCTACGAAATCAAGTACTCGCCTAGTCAAAAATCTCTGGGACTTCTAAAGGACTCTAGCGCCGTTTTTTGAAATCTTATTGAATTTCTAAGGGCTTACGCACTATCAAAACCTTTTTTTAAATTGCTCAACAGTTTTTCCTTTCAGACATATGAAATAAAAATTAGATTTATACTTAAACTGAAATATTTTCTTACCTGTTTTTTATCAACTGATTATTTTTTCAAAGTTTGTTCACCATGACACAGCTAGCTTGGATTAGCCAATAAATAAAATAAATAGTGCCGGATAATTCACACACCATCGTCTAGCCCCAAAGTAAGCAGAGTTTGTGTACTTACACTAGCCAAACTCGATGTTGATTGGCGTCGAGTTTCAAATATAATTGTTAGCAATATTTACTGAAGGAAGGGTCTCAAATCGTCAATGAACGTAAATTGAGTATAAAAAGACGTATGGGCAGTTTATTTACAAATATCCTACATCTAGTTTGGCGATAATATAAGAAGAATAAGGGTTTCATTATCATTTCATTTATTTTCACCAAAAGTATTAAATATGCACTTGATATCGTTATTTCTAAGCTATTTGAGTAGGTCTAATACATCTAATAGATACACAAGTTATGATAATTATTATTATTGGTTATTTTCTACTTATTTATTTATTTATTTAACAATTAGGTTAGCCAACAGCGAGTACACCAGAACTTACAAGTATTTAAATAATTTATAAATTAATTATTTTAAGTGCACCAACCTCTTACAGGCCGACACAGCATGCGTGAAACTTAAACTATAAGCTCTCTACTCAACTAGTATATAAAGAAAACAAGGCAATAAGCTAAAACACAAAAGAAATAAGATAGTAGATAATTATGAAAATTAAAAATTTATAAAAAATTAATTGAGAACAAAGTACATCAGCAAATGAATTACCTAATTAATATGACACATGACTGACAGCCAAACGGCAGAGCGGATTCTATTTGTATTTGGCAATAACGATATTCAATTCTACCTAACGATACATATTTATTTACTCAAGTGTTTTCATTGATTCCTATTCAGTAGGTCATAATTTTCCTTATCCTACCCCTACAAACACAATACCGTCTCCACTCCATCATTGTTCCACAGCCTGCGCCTAATCGCGCGGGTGGTCGCGCCTGATTGTGATTGACAGCAGCGCGTCACTGCTGCGCTGGCACCACAGGCGTGCGGGATCTCTGAGCACGGTGTACATTGCTGGCCTTGGTTCCAGAAATTACTCTAAGGCTATCATTTACCTCCCGAGTTACGCACTGTAAAGTAAAAACTTAAAAATCCGTCAATGTACAACGAATAGAAGAAAAAAGTCGTTTCCATCGTAGTTGTATCCAGGGTGCAGTACGAAAGCTCTCAAAGGTTCCTATAGAAGTGTAATGTATAGAATGACAGGTCAGTGTGAAGATCGACAGCATAGAAGACATAGATTGATACTGTTGCCGGCAAACAAAGTTAATGGAACATTAATATTAAAATAGGATATTCACCTTTATTACCTTTGAGCCATAAATATGCCCTCAATGTTTTGTTTACTTGGTTTTCCATTCCCATAAAATTAGCAGGGGTTACAGGTTATGTGTGCTTTTTGTTTAGGATAGAAATGGAAATAGATGATTCAGTGGAAAGCTAAGAAGCTATAAAATTGTTATATATAAATCTAGATTGAGAGAGTCTAGATTATTTAACGGTTTCGTAAAGTAACCAATGGAGAGCTTTTTCTGGCGAAGGGCTTTTTCCACAAAAGCATTGTAAAGTGGAAAATTTATGGTAACAAAAATAACCCTATATCACACTACGTTTGGCGGGATCGGTATATGTTTGGATGTATATTTGTTACTTCTTCGCGCAAAAACTGCTGAACGGTTCGGGTTGAAATTTTGCACAGACGTAGGTTTAGGCCTGGAATAAAAATAAGGCTACTTTTACATGTAGAAAACCAAAACACCCTGAACAAAAATATCTCCAGATCGTACAAACATTTGTCCCGAGGCGGGAATCGAACTTGCATCTTCCTGCGTAGCAGGCGGACCTTCGCCCGGCGCGCCACAGAGGTCGTCAAAGCAAGCACAAAAGTATAGAAGCATAGGTACAAGTAGGTAAGTACCATTTTTGGCATCTGACATGGTGGGTGTCCAACCAACGTCGCTAACTAAGAAAGTATTTGAAATTATTCTATTCTAAGATTATTTTCACCAACGCTCCGTTTTACAGAAGTAAAAGGGTCATGACTATTTTCACTTCGCACTATACCTACCAAGGTGTGCGATACCCCACCGTCCCTTGTTACGTTATTGAAATGAAATGAAATGAAATGAAAATATTTATTGAAAAAGAAATACACAATAACAATAGTTAAATCTATTAAACTAGTTAGGTGTTATCAGTTTCTCACTTATCGGCTTATTGCCGATAAGTGGCGCCTCCCGACGTCTATTCCAACAAAGTGCGGATAAGGACGACAGGGACGCCCCGAGACGTTTGTTTTTTCACGTCCACGACAATTCATTGATGTTGGTGTACACGAGGTAAGAAGGAAAGGATATGTCCGAAGATATGAGAGATTTTGGTGAAAGATTTATTACAACTTTATTGCACCATCAATACAGAAAACAATTGAACATAAACTTAATACTAACTATGTCTAGTGGCACAATCGGCGGCCGTATCGCTAACAGCGATTTCTTCCAAACAACCTTTGGGTGGACCGGATCGGTACGTATTAAAGCTGATGGTGTCTTTATGAAAATCATGGCATAGTTGTTTCTCTGAAAAAATTAGTGATATAACGTTTACTTCAGTTATGTGGTGATCATAATACATGCACCTGTGCTGAAATATTGATAAACTCAAAACAACACAAATGTTGTAGTTCTCTGGACTACAACATGGGGTTTTTTAAAAAGGGCCTTCTAAAGCATTTAAAGGGTCGGCAACGCGCGTGTGATGTCCCTGATGTTACAGGCGTCCATAGGCTGCGGTAACCGCTTCCCATCAGGTGGGCCGCAGGCCTGTTTGCCTCCTCGGTGGTATAAAAAAAAACACACAAATCATGGCAAATGTCACGTTATTAATTACTCTTGAATATCAGATATACTCAAAACTGTAAGTTGTTATATTGATATCATAAAATGGTTTGGTTCCTATTCACGCTATAAAAATAATTGTCTTACATACACACGTATCGAGAAAAATGTCTCCAGAGGAAAATAGTTTTTAATGACAAAGATATATCTCAGATATATCTCTCCCCATATATAATCCAATAATCCTATCCATACCAGGTTGTCTGGCAGAGATCGCTCTTGAGCGATAAGACCGCCAACTGTCACTTATATTGTTATTGTTTAATTTGTAAATTCATTTTAGTTTTAAGTGTGCAATAAAGTATTTTCTATCTTTCTTTCTATCTCTCTGAATCGTTTTTAATGACAGAGATATATCTCTCTGTCACCTAACCTAACCAAATACTCTTGTCTTCACTTATTCAGTCGTAGATCAGAATTAAATAACACTATATTTTACGTTTCAACAACACAAGAATTACGTGTTATCTTCGGATATATTCCCAAACCCCTTTCCCGTCTGCACCGCGTGGTCGTCAATTTCATTAGGGTCGCACTTCCCACTAAAACAATGTGTGGCTACTTCCGATATTGTCACATTCACTTCGGGAGGGGTGGATTAGGTTTTTTATCGCGCTCTTTGTTTATAGTTTTTCCCTTGGTTTTTTGGGGAAGTGAAGTGCGAAAACTGTTCTAGTTTTTAAGCCTACTATCTCTCCAAGGGACCTGGGTAGGTATGTACTACTCTTTGAGCCATTATTTATGACAAGTTATACAGATTTTGCCCTTTTGTCTTGGTGCGGACAATATTGTAGTATCAGTAAGATGGGTCAAATATTTTAGTACCTAAGAAATTAAACAATAACCCAAAATAGAGATCTTAGAGATTTTCTTAGAGATTACTTTTGTATTAGCTATTAGACCGTATTTAAGTAGATCTCGCGTTATGCAAGGTGCATTTTGTTGGGTTAGGGTAAAAATATCATCGGGTAATTATTTTCTGTGCTACTTTTAAGTTCCATACTTTTAGGGTAAAAATATCATCATCGAATAAAATATTAATTATAATTTACCCATAAAAATTAATATTTTATTCCATCGTGGATTTTTTACAGTCAGCTTGACAATAAAGTGAAATAAAACAATACTGTTTAAATAAATAATTGTATATTAGGTACAAATAATCAACATTTTGTATACCTACATATTAAAAAATTAAATAATAGACGGTTTTTTCAATTAAAATATAAAATCTTTAATTAATATGTACTTACATGGCTAAAAAACATAGAAATACTAGCTATCTATTACGGATTATGTTCAGGTTTCTGGAAAAAGGTAAACCTTTAGCATTCAATTCAACCATCATCTCACATCTTTACAAACAACACTAGGTACCTTTACCGTTCTACTTTCTGACAACACTAAGGCAATACCTACGTATTGCCTTAGTAATGCCAACAAAACCAGTGCCTCCCTATAAACCTGGGCAATCAAACCGCCCCACTCAAAAGCATCTGTCGCGGAAAAAGTAAATTTTCCCAACCTTTTAGCAAATTCGGAGTTCCTACCCGAATTGTCCCAATTTACATAGTCATAAATACATTTGATTCGAGTATTGTCTTGGGTTGAGGGTGGAAAGTCACCCAGGGGCCTACCCCAGGGTAGGGTTGAGGGAAAAACTAGTCAGATATTGGGAAAAGCCGGAGTGTTCTTGCAAACTTTATCCGGCTAGTCCCGATCTTGTATTTGAATTAGTCGCAAAGTTAGGGTTAGTTTCCCAAATATGGACTTTGGAAAACCAGTAGTAGATAAAAATCGAATTGTGCAAAAATCAGGGCGACCAAGTGCTAGCGTTTTAAATACATAACTTATGAAATGAACGAAAGCTTAGGTACTTCAAGCTCTGCTCACTTGGGACATGTTTAATATTTTACACATTTTTAACAGTAAAAACATTCAGCATTATTTATTTTAAACTTGGAAGAGAAGAGAAGAATAGACGGTAAAAATAGAGGATGGAGTTCGAGTATCGGCTTTGGCCGGATACTAACGCCCGTATTATGAAAGTTGGCCCAGTCAGTGACTTCTGCTCAAGTAACGCTTTTCTATTGCGTAAACATCACTCAAGCATAGATATACGACTGGACCAGCTTTCAGAATACGGGCCTTAGTTTCCGGCCAAAGCCGATACTCGGACTCCATCCTCTATTTTTACCGTCTTTTTTAAGAAAGATAAAGAGCTTTGTCTGAAAAATACGGGAACTCTACCGCCCCAAGGGTTTTTTAGCTAAGATAAGACATGTCACGGGTTGACAGATGTCACTGACGTTTGCAGCGTGAGTAAAACAAGCGACAAGCGATGTCGTTTGTTATTATGGCGTTTTGTTTTACCGCGCCCTTCTGTTTAAAAGAATGATAAGATTTTCAGTCAATTTCCGTAATGTTTGTGTGAAATATTAGAATGTACTTTAAAAAGGTACGTATCCTTTGTTCCTAGAGACCCAAAATGTATTTAGTAGGTATTTTAATAGGTGATTAGAATTAACCTACATAAAAACAAATAAGTAGACATAGAGGAAGACCATATTCCCTGTGCCAATAATGTCTTTGCTTCAAATTTATGTTAAATTAGTAGATTTTGCCATTATCATATTTTGTTGTTAAACAGATGTAGTACCTACATCTTGAAGAATAAATGCAATAACAAGAAACAGGAAATATAGAAATCCTTAGTTAGTCTCATTTTCACACTTAAGAATTCCTTTAATTTAACGCCTTCAATACCCAACCCTCGCGACCACCATACTCGCTCGGATGCGTGAGATTGCATAGCTGTTCCACGAGTTCGTCTACTTCCGCATGTACGTCATAGGCACTCAACGTATTAAGGTGGCGAAATAAGACGCCATTTTAACGAAAAATCAAGGTTTCGCTAATTAATTATTCAAAATATAAGCCATAAATAGAAAAACTAAACGATTACTCTACTAGAAAATTAGTCTGACTAGGTATGTCATTCGTAAAAATAATGCATTATTAAAACAGTTTTTTGAATGCGAAATTTGTTTTTTTTTTACTAAATAAACCAGTTTATTTTCATAAATTCTATTCAATCGCTCGGCTTATAAAGGTTTTTTCCCTACCTATTGTTGATTTTTTTACTACTTCTTCAAATACTGGACAGAGCTGGAGGAGGCCTTTACCCGAGAGGGGTCCTAACTACTTATAAGATATTAATATTAAATTTAACCAAACGATAATTTATTCAAATTTAATAATATGCAGCTACTTTAATCATTAAACCTATTTACTGACATTAATTTCCACTATAATTGACATAAAATTTGAATTATAACATTATTTTTTTAAAGAATGATTGATCAATGTTACTTAAGGTTATGGAATAAAAGGCTTTTTATTCATTTATTTATTTATATTGTTGATTTTTCTTCAATTGCCCTCTAGGCAGACCAAAGCTCCTTATCATTTTAGCCTCCACCATCTCAGCACCTACCTCCGTCCATGTTAACGTAGGACAACCATTACCACACCGTGCGAATCAGCTAACAATACCGTAATTAATGATGTCGTGTCGCGATTCTCGCTTATTTGCCCAACTGCCCATCCGACGGAGTCCCGGAATATGTGCAAACACTAACGTGACAAGGGGGCTGTGAGAAAGTTAGCGAATTGCAAATTTACCAAAAGATTTACAAACGTCAGTTGTTTCTGTGTATCTTTAGGAACAGCAGTGCTCGAGGGAAGGTCGTCATCAGGGTTATTCTTATGCGATAAAAAACAGATTTCCGAGTCAAAAACTCGGAATCTGACACGGATTTTAAAATTTTTGCGGTTTTTCGTATACAGAGTGTAACAAAAATGAAGAACCAAACTTTCTGGGAGGGTTCAACTTCGATCACACAAAATATTTTTATAAATCCTGTCTTTTGGTTTTGACCTTCGCCCAACAGTGGGGCAATGTAATTTAAATAAAAAAAATGCGTTCTACGTGAAATTAAACTAGCGTCCCGCAATTCGTAAACAATTTTTTGTGGACCCATTTAGCAAAGAGTTCGATTTATTTTGGTAGGTACTTTTGGATCATTTGATAATATTAGAGATTTATAAGTCAAATGATGACGATGGGCAGGCGAAGACTGATTACCGTTGGGAGTAAAGGCTCTGGAGTGGCGAGCGCGATGCAATGCCAAACGGAGTTTGGGATGACCTTTGACTCGATGGACCGACGACATTGTAGCGGTCGCAGGGAGTCGATGGATGGAGGCAGCTCAGGATAGCTATTCGTGATATTGTTTGGGGGAGGCCTATGGTCGGTGGAAATATAAGGGCTGATGATGATGATGAGTATAAATACAACCATACTACAATAAAACTATAAAAACAACAATAAAAACAACATATTACCAAATGTTCCACTAAATCGAAGTAATTTCATTGAAATGGTTACATTTATGAAATGCTAAAAAAATTGGTATGTTTATGTAACAAACCAGGGCAACAATAATAATGGGTGTTAATAATTTTTATTATGACATATATCTTCTATCTTTTTGAACTTTTTGTATTTGGATTTATGTGATTATTTGATTGTATATTATTTTTAGATGTACCCAAATATTCCGACACAAGTTTATTTGTTTGTAAATAAAGAAACGAAAACTGAAAGGCTAAAAGAATTTACACAACAGAGCCAGCCATATGATAGCCATAGCTATGAAGGTAATGGTATCTGTAGCTTTCTACATGATAATGTCACCTTTATAATGTACCTTAGCCATTTTGCATTTCGCTTAACTTTTGCAGGAACACTTCCTCTGCACAGCGGGTCATTCTTACCTCAAACGGATGCTTTAACGGCAAAGCTTAGTCCGCTAATGGTTTCACCTACAATTATTCTACACCATTACGTGTATCATTAGCCTTCTTTAGTTTGTTTCCTTCGGGTCTCAGAGACCGGGTACCGGGTAGGGTTGATATCATTAATCTTAGCTTTCGGACGATCTTGACAAAAGTTTTTTTGATACGTAAGCAAATATGAGAACTTTTGAACTGACATGAATAATCGATATGCAATTTTGATTTCTATTGTGATGTTGTTAGAGATTTTAATTGATTGTAGGTTGTGTTGTTTGTTTTTCGATTGTCAATTGACGCGTGATTTCTTTGACATGAAAGATGATACAGAAAATTTTGTAGTCCAAACATCTCCGAATTTGCTAAGATTTTAAAGAATATTTAATTTTTGTGTAGAAGGTCCGTAAAATTAAAACCGCGACTGCCAGACAAGAAAAACAAAAGTACCTTAATCTAAGCGAAGCGAGCACTTGTTCCCGCCAAAACGACGAGAGTTGTCATCAAATACGCATCCTTAGGGCGGGAATCAGTTTTAAAAGCCATTAGAGGGTGTAAGGGTGGGGGTGTAATTAGACTGCGTTAATATTTAACAAGTGGCACGCAGATTAGCGTCCCCAGCTGCGGCGACACTTTCAAAAAACCACTCCGGCTCTTCAAATATTAATTAGGCTTTGGTAAAAACCGTCTGCGTGCATTGTTTTGTGATGGCAAAGAACTGCGATAAGATTGTATAAAGCTATCTTCGCTGGTTTTCATTCGAACCATTCTTCTATAGAGTCTTTATGCCAAAAAGTTTATGAGGAGTGTTCCCGTACTAAGTGGAAGGCTGCAAGATCAAGTCCCGTCACAATCGTTTTTTTTTTTTATTTTAAGAACAAGGTTTAGGTATACTTTTGCGCGTTTTCGAAAATGAACAACATTGCGTTGAGTCATTATTTCTGGCGTTGACTTTACTAACCTGTGTAAATTTTATTAGCGTAGATTCTTTTCTAAAGGAGCACTTCATCCATAACGAAGTTAGTGTTTAAATGGAATAAATAGCGAAAAATTAATTTCCCGTAAATCGTAAACAAAAATTGAATCTCGCGCCAACACGATTCAATTTTTGTTTACGATTTGCGGAAAATTAATTTTTCGCTATTTATTCCTTGCCCAACTCAGCAAAAAGATAAATTAATCGCCAACTTGAAACGATCAACCTTAAGGCATAAAAAAATCATGGCGCGTTGAAACTCGTATCCCATCCTTTTCTATCTTTATTATTCTTCCATCAAAAAACCCATAAACATGAGAAAATTAAATCTAAACCAACCTTCCTGATGGAAGTCTAAAAGCTTCTACGACTTCGAGAATTAATTCTCAAAAAGTGGGTAAGTAAGTAGAATGGGTTTAATCCTCGTCCTTTGCAATCAGAATTAGAAGATGGGCATCATCTGTGGATAACCAATGGGGTAACCATACGGTTTGGGGCTTTGGCTTCGGGACATTCTTATATAGGTCCGATAGACCACACTCAGTGAAAATTTGCTGGTGTCAAAAATCAAACACATGAGCAATAAAAACACTAGCACTTTGCTTTTATACAATATCAAATTGTTGGCGCGATGCATGTTAATTGTTGAATTGAAACCGACTTAACACCGAATTACACTATAAAATATGAGAAAATGCTTTTTGCATTAAGTTAAAATGGTCCCAATTAATGCGAAAAGGCCCTCCTATTCTTCCACTTTATTATAAATATATTAATTAATATAAAAGCAGTAACAGGTCATGTGTTAAGGTGAGCGTCGAAGTGAACTTCTTTGGCAACGAAAATGGAATATGATCGGATATTATATAAATCTGTAAACGTAAACCAGAATGGCTGAGAGCCGTTACCACCAGCCTTTCATTCTCATCATAATGGGCAATGCATTATTAAGGAAAGGGTTGGCGTCGGGACAGATTATGGCATTAGGTATTAACGTTGGTGATGTAAGTGCACGGTGATGTATGTTTAATTTATGAGTCGCTAAGTTGGATCCTGTCGAAGTAATATTCAAGATGGAAAATTTGGTCTGTGTTTTCGATGAAAGCTTGAGTTTGAAAGCGATAGGAAATCTTGTTCATGGATTTCAATATTTAATCATTTATTTTAATTTATGTGTTTATAGAGGTGTTTACGAGTATAATCTAGAAACGTAATTAAGTGTACAATGTACAAATTTGTACTAATATTACAAATAATTATGCATGTGTGATCTTCAAAAATATGTAAAAAAATTGTATGATATTTTCTAGTTACATGTGACTTTTTGTTCACATTCAGAAAGAGTTATTTAATTTACAGAAAATACTAAAATAATGCATAATTGTGCAAAAAAAACCGTTGCCTTTGTACCCGTTTTGCTAACTCATCCTCACCTTTCCAAGCATCATTAGTTGACCGTCAAAAGTCCTGGGAACCTTAAACCAATCAGTCACAGTCCAGGATTTGCATACCATCACAATGGTCCCTCAGACCGTCTTACTAGGTATGAATATTTCGCACAACAAAAGGATTAAACAAAGGAGCGTCGATAAAAAGGTTTATTAATGTGATAGATGAATCATAGGGTCCGTTGGTCCATAGGGTCTGGCAGACCGGTAGTCCAACGGTATGAGTCAATTAAACTATAGCTATTGTCAACGCTATAGTCTTTTAATTTGAAATATTACGTTACGGGCATTATTTTGAAGAAGCAAGATATACGAATGTTGAACTTTTATATTAAACCGGTGTAAGTACAAAATTTTTATAGGTGTTTATTTTAATTTAAAAAATATACTTCCCATGTTTAAAAGCGTTTTCCGAACAGTGTAGTTTACTACTTATTTATGAAATCACTACAAATATTTATAAACCCAATAACAGCTAAACAGCATCATATAAAATTCATAATATAAAGTAGCCATCCGAATGTTGTGGCCATTCAAGCACATTTAAATTAATGATATCAAACAGACAGACAGACGTTGACCATTAAATTTATTACATCTACGGAATGCCGGTTACGAATTGAAATTGTTATTAGAATAAAACTTGTAAAATGTTGAGTGTTAGGTAATGTCGCCGTATTTTTATTTGGAAGTTTCATTTACGTTTTATTTATTTGTTGATATGGTGCTGCCTAGCGGTAGTGGGTGCTACGTTCAGAAAAATCTAGTGAGGTGTGAATTACTTTTAATAGGGATAATTTTGAGAACAAAGTTGTTATACTAAAAAGTTCTCTAGAAATAGGACACTACATTTCTTCAAACAAATAAATTATGTATGAAAGATTATTATCTGAAAATCTTTCGTAAATCAAATAATTAGCAATGTGTCCGGTATGAAACAGTACAATTAAGCTAGAAATTCGAATATTGAAATACAAAACCTAAGTATTTCCAAAATTAAAAAAGCTATCACAGTAGGTTTTGGTATTTTAATATTATTTATAGTAGGTAGTACACAACTGTCCACACAAGTGTGAATCTGATGTCTGCATGTGAGTTTGTTTATCTTACCTTTCAAATACCTTGGAGATTTGGATATATGGGGTGTCATAAGAATCCTTGATTAATCCATTATCTCTAGTAAAACTGGTTTTGAATTTTTGAACAATACCCTATTATTTTTACTATCTAAAAATAGGAAAGCGGTAAAACTAAATGCGAGTTTTTTTAGAAGTATCACCCGTTACCGCTTAGTAGCTTCTATATCACGGTTTAACGTAAACACACAGAGTTCATGGGTCAACTTAGAACATCTGGCTTAGATAGTACAGATTAGCTTCTAAGTTATTGGTGGTACCATGCTTAAGGGCTATTCAGAATCAATTGGGTTTGGAAACTCTTAAATTACGATCTATAAACTGGTGGTTGTAATGTAATTATTCATCATTAATTTATAGTAAAAGTTGTAAAGTAGTTAAATCATGTTGCAAAGTTATGTCGCTTTATGTCTATCCTTGTGTTTGCGCATACACTTGAGCTCTATTTATATATTTATTTAAAATTGCACCTACACAGTGTACAGGTACACCAACACATGGACTGTGAGCTGTTCCTTAAAAATAACACATCCTAGTGCCACTACAATTAAAGGTATAAATCGAAATCCACTTACATTATTTCGTCCATAAATTAATATTACAAATTAATTGCAAAAACAAATAACAATAATTATTTTCTGTCGGTTTAAACGTTTAAAAAATAAAATAAAATCCAAATAAATTAATTAACCAAATAACAAATATATTTATTATGTTGAAACTGACCGCCGCCGTGATCAAAATTCAGCTTAAAGAACATCGTAGCTCAAAACTTGAGCTTCAAAATATAACCTTGCAAATTCATTAGACGAAGTAGAACAAAGAGATATTCTTTTGATTGACCAAAGGCTGAAATTCAATACCAATTAAAAAAGCAGGTGGGATTGAATTAACACTTGCGATTAATTAGTTAGATATTTACGATAGTCAGACTTTTGGATGATCAGACAACTCTACCAGTAAATCCCAGAGAGAGTGGATGAGTGAAGCATAAGCCTAGGTTGAATATGGCAGCAGATCAGAGATATATTACTATAAAGGGGGTGGTCACTGAACACGTCTGAAAAGATAGATCCATTTAATTTAAAAAACCCTCAATAGTCCAACCTGCGAACTTGATATCCAATAGGTATGCCTCCCCTCATTTACGTCTATTCTTTAAGCCTATTATTACCACAATTATAACACCTGAGCAACTCAGATTACTCATAATGAGAACACTACCTTTGTTGCTATTCAGCCACCGATATTAATAAAAAAGGGATAGTGACTCGCCTTTGTATGGATTTGTTTACTTGACGGAATGACATGAATGCTTAGAGGCAAAAAAGCGGGAGATGTAACGGAGTAACAAAGCAAAATAGACGATGCTGTTGATAAGGTAAAGTTTCCCCTTGAGACTATCAGATAGAGCTCACTTTAGCATGATAGATGTGAGGTTTAAGTTTGTAGGAACGTGGTTTTGGTGGTAGAATATGATGATCGGCGACCTCTGGCATCTTGTTGTGTGGTACTGCTTGATTGACGTTTGTATGACGCGAACGCAGCGAGAGAAATTTGGAGAATTTCGGAGACGAAAGGATTTCTAATTGTTTTGGGTAGCGCAACTTCCGAATCGAAAAAAGAAAGTTACTGATAGAAGTCGTTATTTTTAACAATAGAGAAATACCTACGCATGTGCTTACAGCTACGGGAAAAAATCTACGGAAGAAACAGAACTAGTATGTATATACCTAGTGATAAAACAAAGTAACAAATCAAATAATACGAAACCAGTAGCCACAAAATGCCTAGACAACAGTTTCTTAATACCACAACTACAAAAGGCGACAAAAAATAATGACAAAGGGCACAAAGGTGACAAAACTGACAATAACTCTATGGGAACTTCACAAAAGTCTTCTTATTTATGCATTGTTTGTATAACAGATCTAAGAGGTGACGGCAGAAAACAAATAACCCTTGCTACAACCCCATCTAAGAAAGAACCAGTTGCATTAGACACGGTAGACGTTTTGATGAGTTCGGTGATAAAGGCCAACCTGTGGTGGTCCTGGCCATGTTTTTCATAGTTCTAATTGCCCATTATAATGATACTTGATGCGTCTCAGCTGGGTGGAATGGCGAGCGTCTTGCTTCTAAATAAAAGGAATTTGCTCGTGGTTTTGCATTATAATTTCAGATTGTGCTTGTTGGAAATATTTCTGCTGTGTATTTTGGCATTTCGTATATGGCATTTTGTATTATTATTTTGTGCAACCAAATGTTAATTCCTCAAAAAGTTCAGATTCAATGTCTTCATCTCCCTCTTTTTATCAATTTGGCTCGTGTCCACTTCCCTCGGACATCATAATCATGTCATTACAATTCCCTATTTTTATTCATACCAATTTTTCAAAAGCGTGCGCGACCCGTGGCTTAAAAATGTAAAAATTGTAAGAAATGACCCGAGATCGACCTCGAGGGATGCTGGGTAGGTCATCTTGTTTTATAGACTCTTTTGTGATGTATATTATGATATTATGTGGATGGAAATGCAAGATGATAAGTAGCTTGTAATCATGGTGCCAGTAATTTTATAAACGTTCAATCACGGTGCTTGTTATTTTATTGAAAGTAAAAAAATGCTTTCGAAAAAAAAGTTGGCTGACCAGATGATGAATGGTAAGTATTAACCGTGAATATGATTACCATTACAGAACTCAGTACCTACCTGCAAATGCATTGAGCATGAAATAACTTCTGACAACTTTATAAACATAGACCTACCGTCAATAATGCACCACACCAACCCGCAGTTTTGACCAGCGTGGTATGATATTAGCCTAAAAGACCACCATACCGTTTGCTCTAAATTCCACTCCAACCTACATCCGCTAAAACAAAGAACATCAAAGTCTCCATTAGAAAACTTTTCCAATTTCCAACCCAAAAGCTCTCCAAACGGATTTGCATGCGAAGACAGGACAAAAGCATGTATTTTGCAATATTTTCAATACCGCAGCATGGGTCCGCGCAACTTAGGGGTAGTCTTTTGTCCCCGACTTTAATATCTGTGGGAATGGACATACCGACTCCGTTTAGGTAATTTATCATTCTTAAACGAGTGGAGACTATCTGCTATTATCCTTAGCCGTGTACCTCAGAAGGGCGCAGTCTTCGCCCTTTGTGCATGCTTGTTCAAATTAATGACGGATTTGGTACTGGTTTGGTCTTTGAGCACCGGCCAGTACGGTGGCCGAAATATGAGTTATAAGCTAAGGGTTCCCATAAAATCTGCCGGCCAGGGGTCAGTTTTGAAAATAATATTTTTGATTTATTGTTAAAGATTCCTGTTTGATTATGATATCGGAAACTTGGGTTTTGGTAACGGTGGAAACACAAACTAGGGTCCGATTATAACTTTAAGTAACTACTTAAAGTTACTTAAAGGTGTTCAATATTCAACTTGTAAAAATCAATCTAATCTGAATTGGTTAGCGAACTTAGATCATCAAGTCCCAGTATTTATAAACCAACCATCATCGGAGGTAACCTCCAAATCACAAGGCAATCAAATCAAAAGCTCTCGACTCACTCTTAGCCAATCTGCGGCGGTTGACAAATAGATCAGTTGACACCACCCCGCTGGTTGCTTGCTGGTTGCTAATGAAAGTATTATACCGTAGATCGTATCGTGTTGCAGGGTATTTGAATGTTAAGCGATTACACGAAGATTGTGGATGTCTTTGGATCGTTGTAGTTGGGTGGGGGTGGTAGAAATCTTGGATGGATGGCAACGTGCAAGGAGGTCGCGAACTGCAAGAATTAGGAATTCTTAATTTTTATTCTAAACTCAGATTCAAAATGTCAGACAGATCAAACCTGACTGAAGGTTTGATCTGTCTGACATTTTGAGTTAAATCTGAGTTTGCTACGCTACATAAAGATAGTACCTACATAATAATTATACAGAATGCTCTAGCTCAACGTAATGCTGAATGGTGGCCTTTAGCACTGATTACTGATAAGGCAATGTTCCTTCGTTTAGGCCAAACAGGCCTGTTGAGGCCTCGATGACCTGAATTTTAGGGAGTGCAGTGACGTAAATGAGGAAATAGAGAAGGTCTAATTTTATTTATTAATAACATTGGGGAAAATAAAACAAAAGGTACGCGATAAATAATCTTTGATAGGTCTAATTCAATTTTTTAGCAAAGCAAACAATGCCGGGACCAATATCTATGCCTATAATAAGCCAAAACGGTAAAGCACAATATTGATTCCGCTTGCATACATCTTGAGATGTAAAAGCGAATGCTACCGCATAGTAAGGCGAATCGTATGAGATTTTATCCTAGGATTATCTTGGGTTATCGCGCATCTTTTCCCCTACCACGATACAATAAATTTACATTCGCAATCCGACACTTCCAACCACAAATCTAAGCATTGCTTGGTTTATAAACGCAAGGAGGTTGACTGCAGGAGTAAGGCCGGTGATGGTTAGTGAAAGCAATCGGTTTGTAGTTTGGTTTTAAAATTTTGGCGAGCAAAGGGGAGGGTAAGGACAACAGAAGCGTGATCGCGATTACACCAGGTATTTATGTAAAGTCTTACGCGGCCTATCTCTGCGATCAGGCTAGATCTATAGACATTGTTCGGGGATAAATATTGGCATTGCATTATATTGTACCGCTATCGATGCGAATTGTCAATGATATTCAATTGGTATTGAATTAAAGAGTCCATCTTTAGTAATATCATTTGGGATAGGAATCCAAATAATGTAGTGTTCAATGATTTAAAATAACACTTTATCACTGAGAAGCTTATTTGAAATTCATGTCATTGCTTCATGTTTCGTGACGTAGACAACTTTATAAGAAAGCGATATATTTTATACTAGCAACGCCTCGCGGTTTCACCCGCGTAGTTCCCGTTCCCGTAGGAATTTCGGGATAAAAAGTAGCCTATGTCCTATTCCAGACTATAATCTATCTCTGTGCCAAATTTCATCCCGATCCATTTTGCCGTTCTGGCGTGATAAAGGAACAAACATCCATCCATCTATCTATCCATCCATCTAAACTTTCACGTTTATAATATTAGTGAGATAGTGAGATTGCAAAAAAATTCTTGAAGTTGTACTTTTAAAAGTACGACGAAGATACTCGCTTATTGAGCTCAACTCTGATTAAAAAATATGCAAATAAATATTTAAAATACAATAAATTATTTTTCTATTAACGCAACAGCACTTTACGAGGCAGCGAAAAATTACTCACCAATTAAAAAGTGAAAAGTTTAAAAATCTTCATCAAGCAATAAACAGACAATCAGAAAAGCTCTCAAGAAGTTAAAAACAATTATAAAACTGGCTGTATAGCGGACTGATTACCGCTGCCCTAAAAAAACAATAGCAAATATGGCGACGAGGGGGAGGCCGGGGTAAAAAGATGAAAAAGTTGTCTCCAAATTTGTCCGCTGACAACATCCATCTCAATCAATTGTGGCTGTCTCCCTTAGGAGTAACCCTTCACTCCCTGGAGGTATTACCCTCTTGGTAACCCAATTAATGGTTGGAGGGTACTATTGCCCGGGCCTACTCGTGTGACCGCAAAAAATTCAAATTGAAATGTTAATCTCATTGGTGAGGCGATGACTCTTCCTAATTTAATTGTTTTTTGAAGTAATGCAATAATAATGCAGTTACTTGATTCTTTTCTGATGTGATGGTTCTATTCTGATAGATTATGTTAGGTTTTTAATATGAAGTATAAAAAGTCATATAGGAAGCTTACAAGATTTAATTGGGTACCGACCGTGAGCAAAAGAGCAAAAGAATTGACAAGAAGCAAGATGGTTTTAAAAATTAGCTTACGCTAATTTGTTAGCAACTTTTTAACCAAGCAGCAGGGCGCTGCAGCCCCAGACATGTTAACATGGATTAGGTTCGAAGTATCAATAATGTTCTTACAAAGTGGTGATGTCGGATTCCATGCTAGTTAATTACAGGTAAACATGAAACATTCTGCAAATCCAGAATAAACCAGTTACCTGATAGCTCACATTACCATCCGCGGCGTCCATAAACAAAGTCCAGTTTTAGATTAATAGTGCAGTGTAGTGTCACTTTATCCTACTCTCCTCAGACTTAAATAACCATTGCGTGTTTTCTACGTAGATTAAATTAAATATTCTAGTTGAAAGTGCAATGTTTGTGGCAGTGGTAAAGCCATCGGGTAAACGTGTCATAGCGAATGAGTTACAGGAGTTGTCTACAAGTTCTGGTGTGGTCAACTGTCTAAGAAGACGGATGGTGGTAAGAGGGTGGTGGTATTTAGCGGTTGTGTATGTTTTACGTGTTGACAACGAAATATGGTAGAGAAGATTTGATTGAGAGTACTTATAGACGATTTGTTTAATGTCCTATAAATACATTTTTTTTTACACACATTACAACAAGCATTACTTAGTTTTTGTATTGTAGTAAGTTTACAACCGCTGTGCTACCGCTGACCTGCCAAATAAGTAAATCACCGGCATAACAACAAAAGCAGCCAGGCGCTAAAATGAAAAGTAGCGTATAGTGCAACTCATACTAAGGCTGCAGAACAGAGCGAAATGGCGACTTCTATCATAGTTTAAACCTCGTCGCTGAACCAACAGAGTAAACAGAAGTAGAAGTACCTATCTTAAGAATACCAAAGCACTGACTCAAACATTCAAATCAATTGTCGCATCGTAAAAAACTGTGCTCAATAGGGCTTGATGAACCAAGATTGGTGCGCGGGGATGCCTACCGGTACAGCGCTGCAATGACCCTCTTACAATTAAATATTCAGGGACCGTCGTCGCCGGACTTCCAAGGCGCTACTTATTTGCGCTTTGTCAACGAAGGAAGTGCGACTCTAGTTTGGTAGAGTAGCTTCGATGGTTCTTCGTGGAATAAAATTTCCGGTAATATACAGCCAATAGTAAAACTAGAAAATTGACAACCGGTTGATCGTACGCTAATCACTTTAGTAACTACTAGCTGCTGCCAGCGGCTTCGCACCCGCTTGTCAAGTACCAATCGATGGGATACAATTTAGCTCTGCCAAATTTCATTGAGATCCGTTCAGCCGTTTAGGCGTGAAAGGTAACAGATAGACAGACAGACAGACAGAGTTACATTCGAATTTATAATACTTATTAGCATGGATAGTTTGGATATAGACAATACTAATTCATTTGGTAATCATGTCTTTAATTTAACTAATAAATAATGAAAAAACCTATCAAACTGTCCTCGGCAAATATCACCTCACACAAATTTCAGAAATTCTTACTTATGGTCGTTCGTTTCGCATTAGCGCAAGATCCAAATTTGTAATAGAAAATCGTTTACAAATTCCGGTAAATTACTTTTCCGGTTTCGGTTAGTTTTATTCCTTGTAGAACGTAGAAACAATTAACATCCACAAACAAATTTACTTCACAAAAAAAAACTTATGTACGTAGGTACTTACTGATTTGAAAAATCTCACGTGAGATTAGGCGGGGGTCGAGCAAAATTTCACGACATCTCACCAAGGGGAGAAGAGGGTCGAATAATCGCCAAAATCACCTCAAGAAATTAATGGATGCCCCCTTTCTGGTATAATTCTACAAAATTACAACTTTATAACATCAAACAGAGGTAAAATCTCAACCTATGCTTCCGATGCAAATCTCCAACCTAATTAAACCGTATTTCAGACAAAAGTTATCATTCAACTTACCTGCTTTCCCTCATACTAAAACATAAAAACTTTGAAACACTTTCGACTCTATTCCCTTGGTGTAAGACTGCCTTTAAGTTGTCATGAAACCCTCCTTGGGTAACATTAATAAGGAGAATTAAGATTAAAAGGATATTAAATTTTGATATTGTGTTGTGTTCGGATTACGTTCAAGAAAATTTTAATATTAGGTTCTTTCTCTTTGAGTTCGCCTGTGTGAGGGGAGACTAGACGTGCTTAGATACACCTACCTAAAGTTATATACGAGTAAGTATTAGAATTTAGATAATGTGTGGAAGGTGGATTAGGCTTGCTCTGAGTTATAATATGATTGTTACGAAAAAAACTTCTTTAAATGAATACCTACCCTTTTTACAATTTTTTTTTTTTTAGTTTTGCAGTTCAAACACCTACTTTACGGGAAAAAACATAAAGGACTTTATCCGGGATCATCTATACTATCTATAGGTACTATTATTATAAAAAAATATAGTAACAAATAAACGAGAAGAACCATCATTTTTATTGTTTATGTGTTGTGTCTAATAAATCATTTTCTTTCTTTCATTCATTCAAAAAAGATATCCCACTAAAACTTCATGACAATACATTGAACGGTGACAACGTGAAATTTTGGTGAATAAACGCGATAAGTACCCGTTAAATAGTATTTATAAATATGTGAAATTTTGGGTTTGAGTCTTAAAGTATCGAGTTTTCAATGATGAAATTTCACAATAAAAGCAAGAAAAAATAAAAAATAAATATGCATTTATATTCTTCTAACAAAGAGTATACAAATTAATATAATCAGCTCTTTTTAAGTGATATGCATGCATATTACCCTATTAGGGGATTTAATCTACTATTTACACTTAAATCTATATTCTAAAAATCTAAGCGGTCACCAGAAGGTAGAGTGCCCAGAATGCTGGCAGCATTGCCACGTTGAATGGCAATGCGAATTCGAATACTTGATCGAATGTTCAAGACTGTGTTAAAATATACATTTTTTTTAATGAATATCTCTATCTACCCGTGCGAAGCCGGGGCAAGCCCCTAGTTATAACTAATACGATGGCATTGAAGAAATATTAATTACGCTTTTCATGTTATTATCAGATAAAACGTTAGAATTATTAGTCAAGTAGCCTATTGTCAAAAAAACCAAGCGTTTGAAAAACTAACAGACTTGTAGGAGGATATCAAAAGCCCTTGCTTTTCGTTGATTCCCCAAGCTCTTTAGCCGATGAGTGCCGGTGGCATCCATCCATCCATCAGGCTGGTTTAATTAAAGAATGGGTCGGACACCGATTCCGCTCGTCCGCCATGATCGATAGGATTTTATTTGAACAAAAGATCAGTCCTTCCACATTATTGGAGTAACACATATAGGTGAAACTTTTTTGACGGATTTTTGACTGCTTTGAAAGGAAATTTCGCGTCATAAGAAAACTCTGGAATAATTACTCAGATCATCATGCTTTATGATGTCTTACAAATAATGGAATTAATTTTGTAATGTTTAGGGTTCCGTACCCAAAGGGTAAAACGGGACCCTATTACTAAGACTCCGCTGTCTGTCCGTCTGTCTATCTGTACGTCTGTCGCCAGGCTGTATCTCACAAACCGTGGTAGTCAGGCAGTTGAAATTTTCACAAATGATGTATTTCTGTTGCCGCTATAACAACAAATACTAAAAAACAGAATAAAATAAATGTTTAAGGGGGCTCCCATGTAGGATAAGATTTTTTAATCTAAGTTTCTATTTATTTATTTATTTATTAAAGGAAAACCAGCAGCACATACAACAAATATAACAATAAAGAAAATGGAAACGGAAGGCTATTAAAAGGTTTTCACGTGTAAGAAGAATAGTAGATACATAAAAAGTGTGAACAAGCAAAGTAAACATATAACCTACAAACTAATAGAATTGACATACATAGCAATAGCATAGTTTCTGTAAATAGTTTCCTAGTTTTAAGAGTGCAATATAAGTATTTTCTATTTATGTGATTCTCTTAATTATTAATTATCTCGAAGCATCAAACGGCTAAAGCAATTTTCATAAAATGAGGTATCAAAGACAGGTCTTAACCATTGAAGTAGGTACTACTAGTACTTATAACTCGATGGTTTCAACTTTTTAGAAAAAGGTAAAAAAGCTATCACTTTATTTCCTAGTTTTACGTGGTTTGATATATCATAATGTAATTAGATTTTTTTGACGTGTCCAAGAGTCCTATAAGGTCTAAAGGAAATAAAGCACTTTGATGTCTGATGTCTGACCGAGAAATTCAAAATCATCTCCCATCATATTCATCATCATCATCATCATCAGCCTATATCAGTCCACTGCTGGACATAGGCCTCCCCTAACGAGCGCCATAGCGCCCTGTCTTCAGCTTGCCGCATCCAGCATCTGCCCATCATATTAATAATAAAAAATTATTTACTTGTGTATGTATAAATTCAATACTACAATTATTGATCTGATACTCAAAATGACCACAATAATGCCACAAAACAATGCATCCTCCACAAAGTCAGTAACAAAGCAGGCTCTATATCACAGTATTTATTCTGCTCGTGAGGAGTGAACAATGGCTGGAGAGCAGCCGGCGCGCGCGCACCCACGGTGGATGATGACACTTGATACTTTAAGAAAGTGCTCTGTCAGTTTCTTATCATTCCTTTTCCTATGGACCAAATAAAACATTATAACGACCTTGACGCGGTGGGCAATGGTCCGCCTACGACGCAGGAGAATGCGGGTTCGATTCCCGCCTTGGGACAAATGTTTGTTCGATCTGCAGATATTTTTTCTGATTGTTTATAAAAAAAATATCTATCTGTGTATTGTATTGTATTATGTATATCAGTTAGCAGAAAAGCTCTGCTTAGCTTGGGGCTAGATAATGCTGTGTGAATTGTCCGGCATTATTATTATTCAATATTATATTATAACGTGTAACAAGATAAGTAATATAAATTGCATAAAAAAGACGCGGCAGCAGAGTGAATTGTAAGTATGGACGGTTTGTTTACAAATATTCTGCAACTATTTTCACTAAGGTCAATGGTAAGGTAAACATACGCCTTACCTTACGATTGTGATTTTGTCTAATTAAATCTTCGCTTCTGACATACTGTTTTAAATTATAACTAGGATTATTTAATTCTAGTTATGATTTACATGCATGATTTACCTGACCTTTAAATAACTATTTGTTACCTATTTTTTTAATATAAACTCGTTTTTGCATTTGAAATAAAAAAATTACAGCGCCCTAAACGGTGCATGAATACCTAATATTGACCTAAGCTAAATTATGACCTACGCTGTATACATCTACATTGTGAGCAAAAAAAAATATAAATCTGAAATAACTTGACATTCGTGAATTTTTGAGTTAATTTAAAATACAGGGTTAATTAAAAATCTTGAAAATTCTTAGACACCAACAAAAACTATTTAAATGTTTTAATGATAATAAGATTTCATCATGAAATACCTATGTGGCTATTTGTTTCAAATATTCTTACTCGCATATAGATAACTTTGTGCTCAAGTATCAAGATCACTTCCCACAGCACCGTGAGTC
The DNA here is from genome assembly GCA_947086465.1 of Eupithecia exiguata. Classification (NCBI taxonomy): domain Eukaryota; kingdom Metazoa; phylum Arthropoda; class Insecta; order Lepidoptera; family Geometridae; genus Eupithecia; species Eupithecia exiguata. Next base: position 9,282,143 of record OX352243.1, on the reverse strand, counting down.
CACTAAATACCATGTTATGAACTAACCGACATGTCCAGATCAATACATAAGTGCTTTCTTAAAATCTGATTCCCACGACTCAAAACAATCGAAAATGTCTCAAATGTGGTCAAACTGTACTTCCAATAAACTGGTCCTTCGAGCTTTTGACTATAGCTTGAAAGATAAGGTTCATAATCGTGTGATTTGATGATATTGGCATGACTGGATTTCGTAGCGGTATTTTTGTAACAAAGACCTTTTGTCGCAAATATTCAGTAGTCCAAACAAACAGCTTTAAAAGGTGTGTGGGGTCAATCTTTAAATTGCCGATAAAGCCGCAAGATTTAGTAGAGCATGCTCTATGGTCTCTGGTCTGTAGTGTCTATGAATATGCAATGTGTGGGTGAATTAGGATTTGATAAGATGGATCGTGGGAACCCGGAAGAACAGACCGCCAGACAGATGTATTGTGGTACCTATTAGATTCGTGTTTAATCCTTGTTAGTTGTTAAATAGTGCGGAATTGACATTTTGTATAGATTTATTTGTATTTTAGGACAGTTGCCTTCAGTTTCTTGGTTGTTCAAACTGCGGGGGATAGAGTGGGTTTTGTATTTGAGAGACTCTTGGAATGGAAACCATGGGGAGACCATGGTAAAACAATGGAATGAATAGAAACAAAATTAAATAAATAGCATTTGGAATTTGGAAGGAAGGACCTAATTCAACTGTCATAATTTGTTGTGATTTAATAAATCTATAAACCGATGCTACATGAGTAAATTGTGAAAATGGGTTTGGAAGGAACACTTCGATAGTGCGATATATAATTTATCAAGTGGCGACATCTAGTTAAAATTTGAGTCTAATTTAGTTTGATGTGATGAGTGATGGATGACACATGGATGAACGACGAAAGAAAAGATCTATTGCTTACGCCCGTGGCCATGGCAACCATTTGTTACTAATTGTGAAAATTATCATGTGATGATGTTTAAGATACGTTTTACCGCGCACATATTAATTCCTCGAAGATTAAACTTTATGAGACCACCTCAAATTCAACTTGTAAACAACAACGAAAAAACAATTAAAGCCTATTAAAAATTGGCGAAGATATCACCAAAATTGTTAGCTAGTCGTGATAATTCAAAAGTTTTATATTGGTTTTGAAGCTTGACGGGATAAACACTAATCCCCGGGAATATTTTTTATGGGACCAACCTGGAATCACTTCCTATACAATAGCGAAAGAGCTTTTAAAATCGGTCCATAATTACCGGAGAAATCAAAGAACATACATATAAAGTACATACCGACAGTCGTACATAGAACCTCCTCAAAAAGGTAAAAAAAACGGTAATCGTAGCTGCATTGCCCCGCTGTATAGCAATGCTGATGCGCTGCGCCAGATACTCACCAGCTCTCGGGTCACGCGTCGCTTCGACCAGACGCTCAGATAATTTTTTGAAAACCCGGAGAGCCTCGGTACCCCACGGACCTAGGTCTCGACTCCAAGGGGAGCAAATGCGTATGCTCTATCGAGACCTGAATAAAGCCCTTGCAAGATCAATATAATTGGAGATCAATGTTTGCTGCCAATACATTTGAACAGACAAAACATGACTAATGGATATAGATACAAAATACTAATTAAAATCAAACCAATCATGCTAACTAATCAAGCGAAAGAAGTTAAATTCGTAGTACCTACCAGGGGCGCAAGGGCGCAGGGACTCAGGGGCGCAGAGCACAGCAGTCAGAGGTAATCGCGTGTTTTTCATTACCCTCCCCTTCTGCCGCCATTGTCTGGAAACCAACGTGCGGTTGGCGCTTCCGTTGATGAATTTGGATTCAACTCTTTTTAACTTACTCTTCAAAAAAAGAGAATCCTGAGCGTTAGCGAGGGAATCAAAAGAGCACGAGATAAAAAATCTTTGCACCCGAGTGCAACACGTAACTTTTAATACCACTTTCCGAGATGGGGGAATGAAAAAGAAATTTCTATAACTCACCTGTCCAGAAAAACTAAAAAACATATTTGGCTTTTTAATGTAATGTAATCCAAAACAAAACAATTCGTAACACTCAAACAATTCGTCTACATTTATCGAGAAACTTTACACCGATCAATAAAGTAAAGTAACGATCTTATTAAAAACGAGTTAACTAACATCTCATAAAAACCTGTCATACGATAGCTCTAAACAAGAAGTGTATACATGTATCAATGACACTTCGACGACAGTTTTTGTTCTCGACTATATTACTCGAGTAATTTGACGACATAATCGAGGTTTGATGGAGTGGGACCTTGTTTATCGATTAAACAAATGTTTTTGTTGGCATCGATGATTTAAATATAGCTTAAAGCAAATAGTTAGCTTTTTAGTCATATTGCGTTTGATTTGATAAGTGTTTTTTTATAAAAACGCTGCGAACCCTATCCTACTAATATTACAAAGGTTTAAGTTTGCGACGTTTTGCCATTGTGAAGATGTGTGGCCGAATACAAAGCCAAAATTACTGAGTGGATTGTGATGAAATTTGTCACAGATGAAGATCAAAAATAATATAGGCTATTAGTAGTTCCAAAAAACGCGTGAAAAACTGCGGGCAGAAACTTGTATTTAATAGTTTTTTATATAATTATTAAGCTTATTAATGTAAAGTAAACGTTTAGATTTACAGCCCGTTTTGTTCTGAAACTTGATATTTTACAACAGAGAGGAGCAAAAGTCAATACATAACAGTGTTCTAAATCATATCTGAGTTATGACTATTTCTCCAATAGTCGATTTGTACAATTAACATCTTACTGATTGCAAATCTTTCCGCGTTAGGTTGAAGCTTGAAGACAATAAGTAATTGCTACCAAGTACGTACCAACCATGCCGACTATACATTTTTACAGACTATCCATTTTGCATGCAAACTGGTAATTATAGAATTACTATTGCAGGTACAATACTGGGTGTAACAAAAATGAAGGATCATCAAGCTGAAGCCTCTGAAATTACTTTCAGGGGGTTTAGCTTCAATCACGGAACACAGGAAAAATATTTAAATAACCGACTTTTAGATTACGAAAAATTATTTAAAAATCAAATTACCACTAGACTGATGCATGTGCATATCGTCATAAAAACAACCTACGTAACTGTTAACATCCCCTTCAACACACAAAACACCGTCATCATCGGAGCGGGCGACGCACCTTAGATACTGGTAGGTGGTACCATAAATGCCTTTTCCTCGATTCTATGATAATAAAGCACATGCATCAGTTATTGCCAAGTCTAGGGACCATTTTGTTTTATAATTTTTTTAAAATCGACTAGACAAGAATTTCCAAAAGAAATCTTGAGTACTGCGGTCGAAGTCGATCGACTATCAATTTTCTTGTAACAGTATCACTGACTGTGCCTTTGATGGTTCTGTTTTGTATGACTATTAAAACAGAGGAGCATCAAACGCACAGTCATTAACGCGAGTCCCGTTCCGCCCAGAAAATAAAGTTTTCCCTACGATTAGGAAGGAGTTCAAAGTAAGAGTTTTGTCATCGAGGCATTGTCCCGTGATGGGTTCTTTAATAACACCCGTTTGTTTTGCATCCAATACCGGATTCGTATAGCGGTATTGCGGTATTACCTTTTTTGTTCGACGCTCTTTGAGGGATGATTGACTTTCATGTTTTGTTTACCGTTTACTTGTTTGTTTTGCTTGAGTTACGGAAATTGGAGAGGTTTAGGTGCTTCAAAATCTTACCTTCTGAATAACGCTGAGTTAGCAGATTGGTACAGATTGGTATATCATCTGAGTACTGGTCTTTGTGTGGTTTTACCTACAAAGTCACTATGTGTATATACGACGAATAAACGACAGACTAGTTCAATAACATTTAAAAATAAAAAACTCGAAAAAATAGATTAAAATCGGCTATTTAGCTGATATGCCGATTTTAAAAGAAATAAATTTCAGAAAGGTAATAGAATGGGAGAAAGAGTAATGCTTTTTTGTCTTTTTTGTTGCTCAGACGTAAACCAGTGCCTAAATTCTCCATTAAAAAAAAGTCATTTCCTTGCAACTTGTAAGTGGCCTTCATAAAAACCAATGGTATCTAACTTCTACAATTTTTTTGCTACTCAGTGATAAAACAGCAGAAAAAAAAATTCTTTCGTGAAAACGATAAGGAATCGTGTTTTCGAAACATAAGACAGATAGAACAAGTACTGAACCTTAACCATTATATACATTTAAAGTCAAATATTATTATAAGATATGGGCATCCGGCGGAGTTGATTTGAGGTAGTATATAGACTCTTAACACTTGTCACTCGCACTTGATACTTAACAAAGTGTAGACCAGACATAATGATAAACCTACTCTTAACATACCGCCGTCACAGTAAATCAACTCCAATCCGACCGATGAATAATTCAGTTCAGGAATCACACGCAACAATTAAATCGGACAAACAGGAATCAATTATTCGAACGTATTGACGAGCTGTATTTGCATTGGGGTCGAGTGGGAATGTGAACTCTGTTGTAAGGGGGGATGGTGGAAGTTGCAGTGGAGATTTAGAGGGTAGATAACTAGCTTCATCAGAGATGGATATAGCTTTGTCGAAGAAAAATTATTCCGATTTGTGCTTTCATTATGAAAGTTCGTTCTCTACCTAGTATTCACTACTAAAGTTCCTACTTCACTTCATAGTATAAAACAAAGTCGTTTCCCGCTGTCTGACCCTGTGTATGCTTAGATCTTTAAAACAACGCATCGGATTTTGATGCGGTTTTTCTAATAGATAGAGTGATTCAAGAAGAAGGTTTATATGTATAAGACATCCCGTGCGAAGCCGGGGCGGGTCGCAATCTCGGTAGTACAGTCGGGTAGTAATTTTATAAAGACGAAAGTTTGTGAGTTGTGCCGTTGTAAAGTAGTAATTTGTCAAACATGACCAAAAAAAACGCCAAAACAAAAAAAACTACTATAAAAAAACGACTGGATCGAGCACACGTAATATCTGAACTTGAAATAACATAATAAGCTACTTTTTATTCCAAAAACGCGTGCAAAGCCATGGAAATAAGCAAGATTTACATTCGTTAATATACTCTTTTATAAGGCAGGACGTTCTATCAGGTGTCCACCGCCGACTCTACCTAGCACATGCGAGTGGAGACTGATTACTTCAGTTTTTCTGATAAAAGAAAGTTTTTTTATTTGTCTTATTTGTCTCTGTTCTGGTATATATTTTTTTTACCTTTTTAAATAGTTCTTTATCCCATAATATTTTTTGGTTGAATAAGAATAAGAATCATTTATTTGCTTAAAACATGAGTTATATTTAAACATTGAGTTATTAACATGGTATGAGCATGCAATTATGTTTAAAAATAGATTAAATAAGGTCCACATGTTTTGCCGTATGCGTTTTGATAAATATGAAATTTAAAAAACTATTTTAGCAGATTTACAAACCGCTTGTGTATACCAGACATCCAAATAAATCTCGTATTCTGAGAGGATTCGAGCAAAACTATGCACCGAGGGGAGGGGAGGTAAAAAATTGATATTTTATTGCGTCCGGGGTCCACTTTTCTGTCATATTTTATTCTCTTTTCGTCGTTTACCGCGGTTGTGTTTTACACTAATTTTGCCCGCGGTTTTAACCGAGTTTTTTTAGTGTGGCTAACTCCCTTACCTCTTTTACGTTTTTCTCTCTGAACTCTACTAAGGTTGGAATAATTCTTACTTTTTAGAAAATAGATTTAAGTGTAAATATTACTTGTAATTATTTTATTCTGTTATTGTAATTTTCGTAATAAAGTTCTAATTCTTATTGGTATTTTTTGAATTAGGTTCAATCTACACCAGATATTTCCAAAAAGTAGTTTTTTATGTTTTTGGTTATGGCACAACAACAAAATAAAATTTTCTTTACATCCGTAGGTACAGTATAGTACCAAATTCTTAAAATTAAAGTAGCCATGGAAATAATGTGATATTTTTAATTTCTGTCTCTTCAATATGTAGACTAAAGTAAAGAAGCAACGAAGAAACCTTTATCCTGTTAGTTGTTATTTTTCGTTTCGTTTAATTTTTCTTGCACTTCAAGATTCACTTATGTCTCCACCATGCAAGCATGGTAATAACTTGCAAACATAATAAAATATCATGTAATTTTCTTTCAGACAAACCAACGGACTTTCATATTATTATCAGTCGGAAGTAGAACTTCCTACCACAAATAGTTTTAGCGAATAACTACCTTATACCGCAGTTATAAGAAAAAAGAAATGCGTTTTTTGGCGGAAAACGTTGACAAAATGAATAGGCGGTGTCACACGCACGAGTGAGTGGTATATCATTTTCTTTCTACAAGCACAAAATAGGGAAATATTCGTACAAATGGGATTGAGTATCCTTTGTGGCGGCGCAATCTTGTAATCTAGTCGGAATATAAACTGTAGGATCAACTGATTGTATGGTTGGAAATTTATAGGTACCTATTTGCATAATTTCATGGAAAAAATCATTTTTTTATATAAATAAAATTACAACAGCAGAATATAATAATTACAACTAATATTTACACACATATTTACACATCTATTTTTTAAAAATCTAAGCCGTCACCAGAAGGCAAAGTGCCTGAATGCTGGCAGCATTGCCACGTTGAATGGCAATGCTAATTCGTTGACAGAAATAAAAGCCAGCATTCCGATCACCTGTGGACTTTGTTTTCATATCGTAGAGACGCCGTAACGTTGTAATACATATTATCGAGTACTACCCTATTGGTTCTGACTAGGCGTTTCCATGATTACGCGAAATTAAAATAATTTTGCAAGTGTTTCAAAGATCAGACGTGGTGGTACGTAGCTCGTTTATGTCTTTTGTATGAAATTATAATCAAAATTAGTACATATAATTTCCTGTTTCGCCGGGTAAGGACCGCACAAAACAAAATGGATCAATATTAGTGACCACTACTCAAAACGTCCACTTCTAGTATTGTCCAGTTCTTGACTGAAGGAGTGATCTAGAGTAGTTTTTCAAAGTAGCCAATTTCGCTACAAAACCCTATTAAGGCTGTGGAATGGGTCAAACTAGAGTCGCCACCTATTTTATCTTATTATTACGTTGAACAAAGGAAATTTCAAAAATCCATCGTACAGTTTGTGATACCTATTATAAGCTTTTTTTTAATGACTCTGTAATAGTTTTACTCTATTTAGTTTAGCCAGAAAATCGAAAATAGATAGTGGTGGCCACCAAGGGCAACTTCGATATTCTGCCTAAACCTTATAACCCTAGCGGTATCTTGACAAAACTCACGAACGAGTTAGACTCTTATAAGAACCGAAACCTTACAAGATTACAAAATTCTCGTTAGAACAACCAAAAAACACAAACATGTTTAAAACTTTTTCTCAAAACAAAACGTGCCAATTCGAGAATCGAACCCATAAATCAGCCAGTCGCTAATGTCATGTAGTAACAAGGGAATTTCACGCATCACCACACCTGTTAATGTGGTCCACTCCGAAATTAACCGGCGCGACTCCGGTGTCGGGGCCTTGGACCCGCGGACTGTATTGATAAACAGAAATTAGCATTTAGGGCGTCTTCCAAAAATAGTGAAAATTTTATTTACCTTAGAACTCAGTAGATGGCAGGCGTCCTTCACGGAAGAATAAAGTTGTGGAAGAGTCACAGATTAGGTAAGTTACTTGTAGAGTGTCATGTCAAGTCAACCTATTTTAATTCCAAACTAAAAGCGCCATCTTTCTTTTTTTTGTCAGGTTCATCATGCATAGGTATAAATCTTAATTAAAAGCTTATAATCCTAGATGTAAAATTAGATAAAATTAGTAGTTTTTACGATGTCAAAAGCGAAGATTTCACATTTCATTTATTTTTGCTTGCATGTAGGTATATTCCATCTTATTTCTAAGGTTATCACTGGGTATATACATGCACCCTGGCATGCATTTCATTATTCCTTAAGGCGTCTAGGTTAGGCAGATCGATCCAATTAGTAAGTCTATCCAATAAGAGAGAGAGAGAGGGAAAGATAACTCTTTTAAGAATTGAGCTAGAATATGCTCATTCTTTTTACAAGCTTTTATTTAAATTGCACTGTTATTGTCTGTGAGACAAATCTTGAAACTGAATTTTAGACCGATTCGATTCGTTTGGAAACTGCGTCCCCGATTTTAATGAAATTTTGCATACATAATCGGCTAAGTAATAGCTATTGTAGTGTTTTAGTTTTTCAATATACTTTATCATCGTTAAATTAGAGCGAAAGTAATAAAATCGCTTGAAAATGGATAAAAATGAATTTTCGCTCTCTTTTTATGATGATAGAGTATATTGAAAAACTAAAACGATACAAACAAAGCTATTACTTATCCGATTACGTAGGCAAAATAGCATTAAAATTGGGGACGCAGTTTCCAAATGAATCGAAAACTAGGACGACGATAACGAGGAACTAAGAGGTTCAATCAAGGCCTTCTTAAGTATGCATGTTCGGTGACAATGCAATGATTTCGAATTCGGGATTCTAAGTCGTTTTTTCATAACAATCTAATATTGTTTAGTGAGGATTTACTCGACATATGGGGTTCAACCTACTGTTGGTTGAAAACAAAAAGGTTTTATTGCTAGCACGTTGATGTAGGTGGTCCTGCTTTAAACATAGCTAGCTACGCTACAGGTAGACGACAGAACAGATTCCATTACTTCTGAAATGTGTATATTCATTAGAAAACATAATACACTGATAATACAGTACATTTTACAGGTAGGCGAAAAAGTGGGCAATTCTTATCGAGTGTGTGTGTCTATTGACACTCCCTTTAAAACATACGAGGAAGGCATCGCACTTTCTTCAGAGTGATAAAAATAGTATTTTATTTATCATGCACCTACGAGGAAAATCATCGTTTTAGAATCTTCAAAATCAATCGAATAAATTCTAATTGTAAATTCAAATGTGGCAATAATATACGCGCACGTGCGGTTTTCACATGGTTCTTTTTAGGGTTCTGTACCCAAACGGTGAAACTATTACTAAGCCTCCGCTGAATGTCCGTCTGCGGAATGTATTTCATGAAACGTAATAGGTAGACAGGTGAAATTTTTATGGAATATGTATTTCTCTTGCCGTTATAACAGAGTTCCGTACCCAAACGGTGAAAATGAGATCCTATTACTAAGCCTCCGATGTCTGCCCGTCTGCGGACTGTATTTCATGAAACGTAATAGGTAGACAGGTGAAATTTTTACAGAATATGTATTTCTCTTGCCGCTATAACAGAGTTCCGTACCCAAACGTTGAAAATTAAATCCTATTACTAAGCCTCCGCTATCTGTCCGTCTGCGGACTGTATTTCATGAAACGTAATAGGTAGACAGGTGAAATTTTTACAGAATATGTATTTCACTTGCCGCTATAACAGAGTTCCGTACCCAAACGGTGAAAATGAGATCTTATTACTAAGCCTCCGCTGTCTGTCCGTCTGCGGACTGTATTTCATGAAACGTAAAAGGTAAACAGGTGAAATTTTTACAGAATATGTATTTTTCTTGCCGCTATAACAACAAAAAAATATGATCAAGGGGTTCAATGTCCTTATGGACATTGTATGACAAGTTGAGTACCGATCACTGAAGTTACGCTACGTCGTCGTTGGAAGGGCTCTGTACTTGAATGAGTGACCGCGTTGATGGCTGTTTGCTATTCTCGATTAAAAAAAACTATTTTTTAGGGTTTCTTTTCAAAAAGCTATGTATATCTTTGCCAGACCATCTTGGGATGAACTGGACGTTGTGATAGGACTTCACCGGAGATGTCCTACTCTCAAACTTGCTCAATAATGATTCAGTCAAAATCAAGTCCGTATTGCAAGCGCAAGGATAAAATGCAAGCGGCATAGTGTTCACGGGAGGTTACATGGAGCATAGTGCATCTCTCGTGTGACGTGGTACAGAGTTGGAGGAGACTAAGAAATATTTTTTAAACACCACACGCGTTTGGACCCAAATAGGGGTCGGTTGTACGACTAAGGTAGATCCTGATCAGGACTTGTGCGAGTCTACCGTAGTCGAAAAACCGAGTCCTGATCAGGCTCCCAACGAGTGTAAGAGGGTGTTAAGTTAAATCCTTCGATAAAAGTAAAAAAGCCTTTTTTACTTTTATCGAAGGATTTAACTTAACACCCTCTTCTGTTCAAACATCGATCACGTAGTTTGACCTTAGTAGGTAGGTTACTCGTTCCGCGAGTGCGGTCCAATCGCCTACGGAGTTCAGTGCATTAGCAGCAACCATTTCAACCGCACTCATAATTAGCATGAATAGTCGTAGGTTATATACAATACAGCTTTTGTTTCATATAATTTACTTTTATATCAGCATTCCGAGAAAAGCCGCAATTCCTCCAAAATCAAAAACTTCCTGCTGGGTTTTTTTAATTCTTATAATGTCAATTATTGGTAGCTGTCTACTATTTTATTCTTATAAGATTTTTACTAATCGGTGGGCTGATTGGCGATGTAGGAATTGCCGTCGTGAAATCTTGTAGCAATTGCGGCCATTGCATTTTTATGGGTTAAATATTATGAGAACGAAGCGAGCAATCGATCGTGAATCAGCATAGGTAGGTAAGGTAAGGTACTGATTTTACAAAACTCTTTAAATATTTATCTTATTTTAACGCGATCAAAGTTCCTGCATCGTTATTACGTTGTTACGATAATTGTAAAAATCATACTCAAACTGAAACACAGGTTTTTCAAATCGTATTTAAAGTTTGAATTCAAAATGGGTCCATTACTTTTTAGAGAGCATAAAATACTTTATTTTTAAAGTATTATTTATAAAATATACTTCTAAATGTAATTCTATTTACGTACTTTTATATGTTACCCTCAAATTCTAAAGCTTAGAGTACCGTGAAATCCTCCAACTTTGGCCACTTTTTTAAGAAAATTTGTTGTAACACCAAAAAAAAATAGGAAATAGTATTAATTTTATGACGTGAACGTAAAGTAAACACGAATTACTATCAGTCAAGCATAAAAAAATCTGTAAAAATGACTAATTTTATATCATAAAAGTAATTTGAGAGACCGGCCAAAGTTAGCTCGACTTTCTGTCAACATGGTCCACAGCGAATATCTTCTAAACTATCAAGCTTATTTGCATACTATTAAAAACCATGGTAAAAATATGGCCAAAGAAGGCAACAAAATAATGTCCAATATCAAAAGTGGCCATTTTAGCTATTTATCACAGTGGCCAATGTTAACTGGTAATTTTTGCTCATATCCATACAAATTATTTTAGTTATCAGGGTTGTCACAAAGAAAGGTTAATAAATTAAAACAATGTTTTTACTCTATAATTGTTTTATTTAAAAATTAAGAATCAACTAAATGCGCGCTCATAGCGACTATAGAAAACGTATATACCTACTTAAATAAAATCAAAACGACCTTGAGCTGGGCCTCAGTCATGTGAGTTTACAATGCTTAGGTACAGTAGTTTGTAGTTTATAGAGTATAAAATGACACTATCAAAATACATGATTTTTTTTCGACTTAACCTATATTTAAATGGCACTTCAGCGTTTCAGTACAGTACAGCAAATTAAATTTAAAGTTAAAATAAAACTAAAAATTAAAAGGATAAAATAAAAAATATAATGTAAATATAAATGAAAGGTATAAAATAAAAAATTAAAGATAAGTAAGTACAAAACTTTTTGGAGCAAAAATCTTAAAAGTATAAATTAACTAGCAGGTAGCAGCCCTAATGCATAATTGACAGCGGCCAATGTTTACACTCTAGGTACAGATAACTGGTTTGTAACATTGGCCGCTCACATTACTCAAACAAAAACACCAATCGTAAATTAGAAATCATATTAAAATGTTCTCCTGACATCAGTTTATAACATATCTAAAAACTACTTACCCAGGCTTCTTTTTAACAGGCTGCCAGTTAAAAGTTCAAATGTAGAAATTGGGCCGCACTTGAATAGCGTAACTTTAAACACGGCTGACAGACAAATAAATGACGTAAGTAAACTAATAGACAATTAGTGTTGTCAGAAGTATAATTTATTTTCTACTAGTGTTTTAAAAATAGGCATAACTCACATCATTTTAATGTTACGAGCTAATTCAGTTTTTTTTTTGTTTTGGCCAATGTTACCTCTTGAGACCAAAGTTGGAGGATTTCACGGTAGGTACCTACATATAAAAAACCAACCACTACGCTACATACGTTTAATTCTGAAAACCGCATTAAAAACCACATGCAAACGCTAGTATGAACATTAATATTAATATTAAATAAGTGGTACCGTAGACTCTACAATTAACATTAGATACTTGTCACATTTTTACCAATTCCTAAATAGCCTTATAAATAATCTCACATTTTAGCAAAATAAGTCTCCACATTCCCCGTACCGTGTAACCAGATGCAATTCTGAGGATACCCGGATCCACGCCTCCAGATAGGATCGTGCACCGCAACTAGATAGGAATGGGTATATCCACAACCACTGTAGAGAGACAGAGAGGGAAGACGTCTCGAGATGACCAACGGTTAGGGGTCAAGGGTGAACGCTCTTGGGTATGCAGTACTAACTATGTAGTTATTCTGTGTCTTGGGTGAGATGTTATAAGTACTGTGTGGTATTCTGTGGTGTTGGTCTATGGTTCTTGTAATGCCGTAAGACATTGCCGATGGCTGTAGGTTTCAAAGGTTTTTTAATGTGTTACTTACTGGGTTACTTTAGTAACTACTAGTTTCCGCCCCCAGCTTTGCACGCGTTGTTTGTATTGTAAATTGAAACATTTGAAAGTTAGGTATATATATCCCAAGGGAACTGACTTATGGGATAAAACGTACCTACCCTATGTTTGATTCCAGGCTTATAGCTAGATCTATGCAAAATTTCAGCCCGATCTGTTCAGTAGGTTTGGCATGAAGAGGTTACAAACATCCATCCATCCATTTGTCTAACTTACATGTTTCCAAAAAGAAAAAAAAAGTTATTTTATTGATATTTCTCGAAAACTATCCGTGTTTCAAATAAGCTCACCCACAGAGTTAAACTAATTAGAATATGAAAGCTGAAGCCGAATATTTTCACTAGTTAATTAAAAGGGAAACTGTAAAAACAATTCCGTTGATAATCGCGTCAGAAGCGCCTGACGAATTTCAATAGCAAACATTTAATTGTTGCTCCGCGCCATCTAGCGGATTATCGAGGCACTGTTGTTGCGAGGGCAGACATTGAGCGTTTGGGCTTTCACAATTATTTAAGCTCATATGTTAAAATACTTTAATAATCTTAAGTTGATCTCTTACTTTACAGTGATTAATTTAATTAGAAACTTACGAGAAAATAATTATAATACCTCATAACAATAACATTCCTTAAAATATTTAATGAATACATCATTCTTTGCCGTAGATGAGACACTTCAAAATGTGTTAAATCTTGATCCAGTTATCTCTAGTTATCTCCTGATTGTGCCTAAATAAAGTTCTGACAACACTTGCAACCGTGCTTGAGATATCGTTTAGTAATTTTGGGCACATCGTCATCGGGGATGTAACTCAGTGGTAGAGTGTCTGCTTCGCATGTTGAAAGTCCAGGGTTCAAATCCCTGCATCTCCAAGTAGAGTCAGCTTTTGAGTTTTGTTTTTTTTCATTGTATGCCAATAAAGTATTAAAGTTACCAATATATTATTGTATCAAGCATTTGTATTGGTTGTATTTGTTTTAGTTTATATTTAGTACAGAACCAAAGTCAACAGACCGCGAATCCACAGCTGTTTGGCACGTGGCAGGATGATGATAATTTTCATTTATAGAATCGTTTAATATTTAATTTGAATGACATGCACCTGGTAAAATCAGTGGTCAATGAATTATAAATTCACGCTTAAGCACATTCTGTCCCTAAAACTGCTCTTCTTAAAAAACTCTACGAAATTCTAAGAGAGTAGGTATGAATAAAGTAACAAAACAACTATTTTATTCTTAAAATAAAAATTGTTATTAGTAGTAATTGTTATTAGTAGTAGTTAGTTGTAGTTAATTAAGTATTATGTTTGTTTCATTTTAAATACGTTACGCCGCCATCGCCATTAACAATTAGGTAAATAGGTAAGTTGTACCTACCTAAAGGGTCGTAAAGGGAGGAGAATAAACTGATGTTTATAAAATTTCGATGCGGAACCCTTGAAAAATATGTCGCGGATGAGTTGTCCACTTCACTTTTGGATTTGGGTACAACTCATTCGAATGAAAAACCGAGAGAATTTTGATTCGGATGAGTTGTACCCATAACAAAAAGTGAAGTGGACAACTCATCCGCGGATGAGTTTTTTCTCGGATGAGTTGTACCCTAACCCAAAAAAGCATCAGGTTTTTATTGACATACCAGGACTATTAATGATTCGGTACACGTACCTACCTATTTATTGTAATCAATCAGGCTGCAAGTTCTTGTCTAGGCATCTAAAGTGCGAAGTGTGTCAAAGATTTAAGTTAGAGTTCATTTAAGATTTAATTTAAATAAATAAATTTAAATCAAAAGTTCATCATCATCATCAGCCTATCTATATCATTCAGTCCACCGCTGGACATAGGCCTCCCCTAATATGAGCGCCATAGCGCCCTGTCTTCAGCTTGCCTGCTGCATCCAGCATCTGCCAGCAGTCTTTCGCAAATCGTCATAGAACACGTGTACCCCAGCGGTTGTCGGTTCTTCTCGCGATATGGCCAGCCCACTGCCACTTCAGCTTGCTAATCCTTAAATCAAAAGTTCACATAACCCATACTCGCATTATAAAGGTACCAGATAAAAAAATACTTATTACTAATAGCTAGGTGACTAGTACCTACGTACTGCCAATTAAGGGCAGGTGTTAACTTCCTACCTATAAATATAAACAGTAATCTGATGAGGCCACTACGTTATTCCATTTGCTCTGACATTTTGGGAAGCATCAACAATTCAGTTGGTTTGTCTGACCAATAGCGCTTTACCTTTCAAAAGTTCAGAAAAGCATAAAGGTCGGTGTAACATAATAGAATAATTTGATTCTTAAAATACCCACTATTTTAGGAATCAAATTATTCTGTTTGGTAAGTTATTGGGTTTTTTGTGGGTTGGTACTTAATTACATAATAGGTACTTATAAAAATTGCAAATTTCATAATTAGCTTCTAATTTTAGTTTACTTAAAAAGAGACCATGATTGCAAGAGTGAAAAGTTACGTAGGTAAAAATATTGAGTAGTATAGGTACTTATTTTTACTATAAATATTGTTTGAAAATGTATTTTTTTTTCTGTTATCTTGTGGGTAATATACATAGTAAATAATGCTGGACAACCCATACACAGCATTATCTAGCCCCAAACTAAGCAGAGCTCGTGGTATTTGTACTAAATGACTGATATTATTTAATACATATTTATATATGTTTGTAATACAAAAAATATATAATTCTTTTATGTTTTATTTTAGCTATGTGTCATTCTAAACTCCAAGCAGGTCTAACGGTTAGAGTCTAGGTCTTATTTTAACCTGAGCAGATTTCTGGTAAGAGTTTTTTATTTATCTGCAAAAAAGGCAATGCATTTCGAAGAACGCAGTTTAGGAAACCCAACAAATCAACTGTCTTAAAAAAATTCATACTAAAACCTGTTTGAAATCCATCACTGTTAGAAATATAAAAATTATACCTACTTGAAATTATTATACTAGGTGGCAGCACTGTGCTGTTTAACTGAAGATATAAGAAGATTTTGTACTGTTTCTTTATAATTGTCTTCAATAAAAAACCTGTAACATATTAATCACAGATAAAAAAGTGCCAAAGACACGAATCAACCAAGTGCAAAGTTAGCTGGCAGGAAATGAAAGCACGCTTCATTTCCACTAGGTGGTATCTGCCGACCGGATCCGACCACCTTTTGCCTCTTTGTGGGCGAAAAATCCAATTTTTACCCGCTTTTTACACACCTTTTGATGGTGGAAATCCAATCAATAGGTAACTCTCTCCTTTTTTACGCTGTAAATATTTTTGTAAATGTTTAAAAATACACACGAACTTAAAAAAATGCCTAAACTTTTTGTCCACAAAATAGTGAAAAGGAAATCACAGCGCGACGTTTTTCCCAATAGTATAGGGTGAATATTAGTTGTAGATATGATTGACAGCTAATAACTGTAGATTTCCCTGGGGGCTGCGCAATTTGTCCCCCCAAACAGCACACCCTATACCTATACAACTGGATATAAAACTGTAGGTACACACCATTGCTAATTCGGCAGTCAAAGCAAAGATGTTTTATAAGGAGGCACAGTATCAAATGGCAAAAATAGGCTAATCTTGACCGAGGTTACCCATTTGAGCCGTTTGGGATGGAAACCCTAGGTAGCTTGTGGTCCTGGGGGCACACGCTTTAACAAACAAAACTGCTGTTAAAGGCCACGTGTGATCGGAATACTGGCATTTTCGGTCAGCGAATTAGCATTACCATTCAACGTAGCAAACCTGCCAGCATTTTGGGTGACACTCTGCCTTCTAGTGATGGCTTAGTGAAAGTAAATACTTATTTTGGATTTAATAAACCTTTTATCGACGACCTCTGTGGCGGTGGGCGAAGGTCCGCTTACGACGCAGGAGGTTGCGGGTTCGATTCCCGCCTTGGGACACATGTTTGTATGATCTGCAGACATTTGTTCCGGGTGTTCTGGTCACTTTCTATTTATAATAAAAAATATCTATCTGTGTATTATGTAGGTATATCAGTTATTTAGTACCCATAACACAAGCTCTGCTTAACTTGGGGCTAGGTAATGCTGTGTGAATTGTCCAGCATTATTTATTTACTATTTATTTTTAATACTATTAAACGAGGCATTTAAATACAGGTTTTGCTTATAGGTATTTCTCTGGACCTACAACATGAAATAATTTATGCTTAGCTAAAGACTTCTAGCTCATCAGCAAACATAATGTTCAGGTGGTTATTTCAAAATGTGTCCCAAAACTCACGTTTTGACAGCACGGAGGATCAATTTTAAGGCAAAAAAAAACATCATTTATAATTATTGTATTTGTTTTTGATGACAATCAAAAATTTGGGATTGTAGTTGGTAAGTTATGGGAGTCGAAACTTGATTGACTAAACTTGACTCGATAGATATTTTTATATAGATTCCCTCAATTACGAGTGGTTTGCCACAATCACGCTTTGCAGGCGGATCGGTGATCGCAGTGGAGGTGTTAAAAATACACAGAAAGGAAACTGCTGTCCTTCCTGTGGTATTAGACATCCACGGGCTGAATTGGAGGAGTTGATTCTTACGGCCAAAGACTCCTTACAATAAAGTAGTTTGCTCATGTTTTTTGCTAATGTTTGCTGTAAAAGTGCGGTAGGCGCTAAGGAGTTTGAACTAAGTCTACTTGCATATTGATAGTAACAATATGCAAGGACAACGTTGACAAAGTTGTATAAATTTGATACAACTTTGTCTCCCTGTAATTATTTCTTCTTAAAAATCTTTACAAGAATACAATACATGCAATGCAGTGTGGATTGAAGCTTTTAAATCTTGCTAGGGTTAAATCTATTACCTCTCCAGGGTTATCCATACCATTGTAAAAATTAAAAACTTATGAAAAATCCATCAATAGTACAAACTTTTATCGCCAACAATTAAAATACATGTTGAACCAGGAAGATATTCCGCAAAACACATAATTCTAACCTGCCTAATTATTTTTACGCCGACATAATTAGGGGAGCGAAGACCATAACTTATGCCGGTTAGATTTATCGGCTTTTACCTAATGCTTGCCTTATGATTAGTGAAGATGGGCGCCCGTGGGGTTACGGATAATGGAAGTGACATTGCGAGAATTAACACTCGACTTGGTACCTTGCTACCTTCCGTTGAACTTGATTCCTAGAATTCATTTAATAAATTAATCATATTGCTTTGCAAATATTTCACCTTTTTGTAGGACATTTTGTGAATTCACAAGTTATTTGTGCTATGGAGCCTATATCGCTGGTAGCTTTAGTTTACGAGGCTATGCCAAAGTAGTGTGAAGTGCAACGATATTTAGTTACTCACCTCTAAGCCTGTACGATGTTAAAGAGAGTGATAAAGTTTTAATTGATTTTTTAACACGCTGCTGACAAAAAAATATCTAATAGTAATTGTATTGTATCTACCTAATAGATAGATAGATAATACTTTATTGTACCACACAAACACAGAAATCGGTACAGAAATGAATGCTACGATAAGAAGTACAAAGGCGGCCTTATCGCTATGTGCGATTTCTTCCAGGCCACCTTGGGATGGACTGGACATGTAAGAACAACAAAGATGGTAGCACTGGAAAAAATTGTATCAGCTGCGAGTTTTTTTTCTATGGATCCACACTTTTTACGTTTCGTTCATAATCAGGTCCGTCAGTCTCTTGAGGTCTGATAGAAATCGAATTCTTTCTTAATTTATAGCTTCACTTTTTGTTGCAGATCGTCGTCGCCGCCGTCGCCGCCCGCCGCGCCGCGCTGCCGCCGCCCGCCCTGTTTCGCGTGCCACATCTAGCGTCTATACATCGGTGCAGCACCTTCTGCCCGTGTAAAAAGCTTTTCAAGTAATGGGGATGATCATCAATATTTTACGCGGCAGATAACGACTCTTCATTTATTTATAATTCTCGCAGGATTTGAGTTTAGCTGTATTATCGTCCGCGAGCGGGCCATACACCTCACACACTGCAAGTGAAAATCATTATAATGCTTTCCTATGTACAGATAAGTGAGTAGAATTGTGAGCTAAGTAAGTAAAGTACCTAAAAAGTTTCCAGCTACAAAATATAAAGTAATTGTAATCGTAACTCAAACCGTTGTCTTACATAAACTATTTACGCAACGCGACTACCACATGATTTAAATCGGTATAAAAAAAATACTCAAATACATCATTTCGCCTTTTTGCTCAGATAGGCCAACAAAGTTAAGCGACAAAATGTATCAGAGCGCTCTCACACTACCGCGCGGAAACGTAGGTGCGGTGCAAGAGTTTCGCAATGACGTTGTACGAGATGCGGAACAGATGCGAAACCGTCGCGGACACGCTGCGGACCTCGACTTGCGGCGGCTCCGCAAATTCGATTCCGCGCGATAATGTAAGACGGGCGTCAAACTAATAGGAAACGGTTGAAAAAGAACGGTCGTATTGGTTGGGTTCACCGATTCGAATAGTTAGTAATAGTTAGTAGAGTTTGACATTTCCTCCGTCTCAGCCTAGGTAGGCCCTCAGTATATCTTTGAAGTATCAAAGATATGCTGAGGGCCTACCTAGGCTGAACAAAACTGATGGCGCCCAGTTTCTACCAAGACGCATTGAAGATACCAGCAGGTATTTCATGCCTAAACTTTTTACGATTTCCTATTTAAAACGCTGATGGATGTGTGATGTCGAAGCTAGTGGTTCGAACGTACCAAATATTTTCAGTAGCGTATCAAGTAAAGTCACTCTTATAGTGGTTATTTCATTACGTTTTTAAAATTGTGCGGTGAAATCAAACGCAACTTTTGACTGAAAGGAGTACAGTAGGTAGGTAGTAGGTACCTATCTACTGAGAGTCTCGCAATCGGCGTCACCATTACGACATCATAATGACCCATTTAATTTGTGTATTGATATCTCACACAGGCGTTTAGAAGCGATATGCATTTGATAGAAGCGTTGATAAGGGACCGTAAGGGTGTGGACCCAGTCGAGCACTTTGGGCTATTATTTTACTCTCATCTCCATCCTAGAAAACGCGTGACGCTAGTTTATAATATTTTGATGAAATACTTAATATTATAAGGAGAAAAGATTTGTTTGTTTGAATTGAATAGGCTCCGAAACTACTGAACCGATTTGAAAAAATATTTCGCCATTACAATCCTACGTTATTCCTGATGAACATATATAGGCAATAGAATATACCAGTGCAAATCCGGAGCGGAATGCTGGTAGATAATAATTAGGCAATTTTCACATGCACACGGTCACGGCGGCACGGTCGCGATACCTGCCGTGCCTTGGAAAGTAGAAATGTATGGGACAGGCATCATACATTTCTACTTCACATGTGAAAAGGCACTTAATTGTCAATTCGACGAACTGCCTGCAGCATTGTAGAAACCTCTTTGTGACATTGTAGTCCAGTCAAGGATATTCCGTTACGGGATGCGATGATTAGAGAAGCCTGGCTTCACATCAACAACAGTCCACCGTTGGATATAGCTTATCAGAGGGGGGCCTATCCTATAACATTTAGGCCGCCAGAGCAGTGAAGCCAACCTTGCTACCTCAAATCAACTCCGCCGGATGTCCATATCTTCCTAACTACTGAATATTTAACTTTGAAATTTATAAATAGTAAATAAAGTTTAGGACTTTATTGTTTATATGTTTCTAAAACACGATTCCATAAATTTTTCTCGACAAAAAAATCGCAAATTTCTCAATCTGTTGGATGTATTCGTTACGAATCCATAGCTCGCTGGGCGACTTTAAACTGGTTCAAAATTTTACTCTGTATGAGAAAAAAATCGAAAAATATATTATTGAGATAGCTCAGGTAAAAAATAGTCAGAAAATGTACGTTTGTGTAATTCATAAAAAAATAATTCTAAAATTAAATTCAAAGTTTAAATTTTATATAATCCGTTTTTAAACACCATGAAATAGTAGGCACAATTTTGTTGTCATACGGCTGTCTAGGCAAACTAAAAAGTATCACCTGCGAATATCTACTAAAATAAACAGCCATGTTTATTGTTAGTTATTAGGAAAAATACATAAACAAATGAACCCCGAATATCTACTCGTATCTGAATATTTTCAAATACCTTCGCATCAAACCCAAATAATCTTGTAATCCTCTAATTTGGTATCTTGTTTTAATTATTCGGTGAGGGGCCGTAACTTGATTTATGGCCCCCACACCTGAACATGTGACGTATTGCAGAAATCCACGAATAAATGACATGTGTATGATTATCAGAACTTATTTATTGGCTAGGTAAAGGAGGATGGATGCTTTGTTATTTTTGAGTCTATGGTTGCATAGTCAAATAGTAATAATAATGCTGAATAATCTACACAGCATCATCTAGCCCCAAGCTAAGCAGAGCTTGTAAAATGTTCTCTTTGTGAAGAGAAAAGATATTTCTTGTTGAGGAGGACCTCAACCTTAAAAATAAGGATATTTTCAAGGCAAACAAGCAAATCCATAATTATTCATCCATACATGTATCTATCCTTATAATGTATATCTAATACTAGCGGTTCGCCCCGGCTTCGAACGAGCACGGCACAGAGTACATTATATACACAGAGTACATTATACGGGTATATTCTATTCTATAGCCTATGTTGCTCAGTGATAATGTAGCTCTCTAACGGCAAAATAATTTTCGAAATCAGTCCAGTAGTTTTAAGTTGATTCGTTACATACAAAAATACAAATCTATTCTCTTTATAATATTATTAACGTAAGTTATAAATTCCAAAGTAACTATATTATGTATGTCTGTCTCTTACCTTTTCACGCCTAAACTGATCAGTTTAGGGTTTAGGCAATGAAATTTGGCAGAAAGGAAATAGTATCCGGACGAACATAGGCTACTTGAAAAGCGCGTGCAAACCCGCGAATAGCAGCTAGTAAAAATATAAATGAACGTGGATTAGGAACCTCCTTTGAGGTTATCATACAAATTCTTGACTTGATTTCTTAGTCGGCGGTCAGTTTTTTACTCCTTGAATCTTTGATTTAAGCTGTCTCAAACTGTCAACGTATCGTTATTTTGTAATCGTTTTATTTATAAGAATTTTACAAATCCAGTAATGTTTACGTGCACATATCTTTTAGCGTCCCTTTGTGTAGTAGCAGCCATCGAGATTGATGATTTAAATGTAGGAACAGCGTTGTTTACTCTCTCGGACGTGAAGAAAACTCATTGGACGTCGACGGAGCTGAGCCTTCTCAGAGCCAGAAGACACTTCCAAGCGATGATCCCCCTGCCTAGCACAGTCACTATCAGCGATAAATTTGCTAAATCATTCCTTACCTTCGTCAAAGATAGCTACTTACATGTAAAGAAAGCATCTAAAGATGCAAACACCGAAAAAATTATGAACGCTGCCCTGTCAGACACTTTAGGAGGTTTTCTGAAGGTATGGGTTCTTCCCGTTATAAAGTTCGCTTACTACGGCGGTACGGTGTCTCAATCTGAAGCCACTAGGATATTCCACCTGTACGATGACATCAAGCTGTGTCTGAATACAAACGGCACTAGCTGGAAACCTCCTAACCCCAACTTGCTGAGCTTTATGAGCATCAGCATTGCCTCGACGCGGGCGCCGAGTACCAGGCGAGCTCAGAACGCCTGTGACAGTATCGCCTTCTTCGAACAAACTGCGAATGGATTAGCCGTACCCGTGCCTAAAGTATTCTGGAACAAACACGCTGAGTATATTTTTATACCGTTGAAAAATATTTCAATAGTACCACTGCGCGATACCTTCTCGAATGCATTATTGAAATATTATGATTCTGCAAAAGATTGCATCAAAACCCGTAAAAGGTCTAAAGAAGAACAGCTGGAAGACGAAACCAATTTCGAAAAAAGATTTCAGAGTTGGCTGGAAAAAGAGATTGTGCCCCATCTTAACGATGATTGCCTGTACCCAGCATTAGGAAGTGTGCTAACTCTTGTGAATAAGTCAATAAGTCTAATCGACGCTATGGTAGAAGCTCTAGACACTAATAAAGTTAATTACTCTCAGAAGTGGTTGGCTGATTTGCATATTCTCGTGTCATCGAAGAAAATGTTATTTGTAATCATAGTACTAATGTTGGAATTCGTGTGCTGTATCCCAACTTTATTCTGTTTGTTTTATACTAGATACAAAAAGCCTAAAAAACGTCGGAGACGCGATAGGGAAGACAATTCTATTTACGTCGATTATGAAACTTATAAAGATTTGACCGGCGCAGTAACCGGCCACTGCGGTACGCAGTATTCAACTTCGGTAAAGTGTGTGAGTATACAAAATTCAAATAACAAAGATGAAAATTTATACTCAAAGCCACGTGAAAATTACGCCCAATCTCTGAAAAATGAGTTTGGAACAAACGGTGAGACCAGTAAAGTTCTAGCGAGAAATGACATGTTCAACAAAAATAACTGTGTAGCGACGAGTGACTCTTTTAAAAAACTAGCAAAAAAAAATAGATCTAATGAACAAGACTATAAGAAACCGAAATCTCAGGGTGTATGTACTACGTCAAACTTTAGCAACCAGACGCGCCCTAAATATTTTGATTCGCGTGCTATATCCTGTATCAATAAGAGAAATTCGTATTACAGATGTTCAGATATATTTTCATCTGAAATAAGTAACAACATGGCCAGCGACGCCAGCGTAGTGACCGTTCAGAATCTGGAACCTAACAAAACTGTCACGATATTTAAAAATAGTCAGAACTATAGAAAAATCGAAACTTTTACATGTAGTAAATCTATACAAGAAACAGCAGAATGCACCTCAGCAGCTACAGACGTGATCAAAGAGTTGATTGCAAAAGTAAGCCAATGTAAAAATGAACATATTGTATCTCAAGAAATGCTGGTTGCCTCCACACTGCTTGATATAGCACCGGGTGCTTCGGATCAAACGCCTCCAGATAAAATATCTGTAGTTGAAACTCTACCATCATCTACAAATAGTAAAAGTCGCAAAGATTTCAAAAACCTTAACAAGAAATTAGGAGGGTTTCCTAAGAAATTCGTTGAAATAAAAATCGATGGCCACAGGGACATTGCCTTTGATATTGGCAACGGTGAAACTGTGGAGTACACGTACAAGACAAGGCAAAGCAGGATACCTAAAAGGGTAAATGAGATAACATTAGGTGACAGCAGTTTCGACCCTCAGGCGAGCAACGACACCCATCACCAGTGCTTGATCCCACGTCGAAAGGCACTTGATGTTTATAACATTGAGGATTCCGGCGATAAAAAGTCTTCACCTCGGTCTGAAGCGCAAAAGTTGAATTCAACTTTCTAGTACCTAGATTTATTTAGGGCTAAATAAATTTGTTAATTAATATTTGGTGTTATTTTCTTACCTCTCGATAATTTAGATATCAGATATTGTAACTAGAAACACGATAATTTTCCTATCCTCGTGGTTCCGTTTCACTAGAGGAACTGACTAGCTAGACCAAAGACCCCTTTTAACCGACTGCAAAAAAGGAGGTGGTGGAATAAAGATGTAAGGTTTCCCTACACCTTGATGTGATGACATCGATAGATGATGAAAATTGATGGAGATTTAAACTGTTTACTTGATTTAATTAATAATCCTGCGTAAATTATGGACCGTATTAAAATTTGAGAATCAAACATCTAAGTGGTTTATTTCTTTTAGACCTTACAGGTCTCAAGAGTACTAGGACGTGTCCAAAGACACGTCAAAAAAAATCAAATTACATACCTATGTAAAACTAGGAAATAAAGTGATCACTTTGATTTTTTGGTCACTTCAATCTTTTTAAGGCAAAGTAAAGAAGCGAACAAGAAACCTTTACCTTGTTAGAATGTTAGTTTTTGAAACCACGAGTTTTGCTCCAACTCGAAAACTAACATTCTAACAAGGTAAAGGTTTCCACATTTTAATTTTATAATTTTGACATTGGTAAACATAACTAATTGAAATTTTGCAAATCTTTTTGTTATTTTGTATGGACCAATGTTATCTTTCATACAAATAGTCTGACATTATTTTAAGTAATTTGTTTGTATCTGCATGTCTATTAACTAGTTATTATTATATCATTTTGCACATCAAAGCTATTTAGCTGGTAAGTCATCGCAAGGGACATTTTAAAATAAGCATACCAACTTGTAACCCGTTGTCTACAAATAAATGATTTGATTTTGATTTTGAATATAAAGCCTATTCCACACTATTAAGCTGCTAATCACAGTGACGAATTTATTGGCTGTTGTGGGTGTAATTCACCCGGTGGTGGTGCCCGGGTGGTGCCAGTGAGTTATAGCCTTATAGCTCACCCGCTCTCAGGTGCCGAGCAGTGCCCTAATCTGTCATTACAGCCACTTAGCTGATTGTTTGGACTCGGACATACGGGAAATATGGCGAGGTTTCATTTGGCTGTGCCTTCGATGAACTCAGGATGCGATAGAGACTAAGGGCCCCTTCACATTAGGTCGCAAGCAGTGCGACAACTGCGCGACTTGATTACATTTGGGTGGCACACGCGGATGTCCAGTTACCGTCCGCGACAAGTCGCGCGGCTGCTGCACTGAGGCCGAATTCTGCTAACCAATCGCTTTTCTATGCCTGTAGTTCTGTACAGAACTACAGCAAAGAACTACTGGGAATAAGCGGACAATATCAGGCTCTTTACATCAATATGAAGGAGATATAAAATGCAGCTTCTTTGCCACCTACTTCTGCACATCAGTTTTATGTTGATAAACCAAATTCAACGGAAAACTCAGAACTCAAAATCAACAACTTTATTTCTTTACGGTTACAAAATAAGGATTTAGACAAGTCAATTTTTATACTAGGTATAAACAGCTTTATAAAGAGTAATTATTATCAAATAAGAAAAAAGGTGTTATTGATTTTATTGACTTAAATTTTTTGATCCACTAGTGGAAAAAGTGAAAAATAAACTAGAAGTGTATATATATCACTTATGTTTCTAATACCCGTTTATTTGGGCCTATCTAAGTCAAAATTGAATGTGATTTGATAGATGTCAATATTTTGATAAAAGTCGGTGCGGAACTGGGCGACATCGGGCCAAGCATTAGCATCATTGATGATATCATCTATGGAGTAAAAGGCTTTCTTAATAAGATTTAGTTTTATGTACTGTTTAAATTTACGAATATGGAGGTTAGTGGCTTTAGATGGAAGCTTGTTAAGGAAGCGTACGCAATTGCCCATAAATTATTTCTCTACCTTTCGTAAAAAAAGCCACTGATGATGCCTCAACATCGATGATAGTAGGTATACAACGCCTCCCAAAACAAAATACTATCACCGCATCTCTTCACCCTACACTGTTTTCCAGCAAATTGGACTCCGTGATTAATTTGTTTAACTCCCCTACCGTGTAATTTGTCATTACCATCCTAACCAGATCTTTCACTCTTCCCGCAACAGCATGAAAGTAATCCACAGAGAGGTAGACAAGGGGTTATTGAGAGATCAGTGTATTGTGGTCGGGTGATTTTCTGCGGTTATTTGGTTAGTTGACATCGGGTTCTCAATAAATAGTAGAATTCCTTGAGACAAGAGATATTTACTTGAGAGTGATTACTACGCTGTTTGCTGAGGGAACGGGTAACGTGGCTTTAAACATTGTGAAGAGGCCATGGAAACTTCTGATACCTACCACTTAACTCAAGCTTTTTTCGAAACATGATTGGGTTAAAAACTAGAAGAGAATTGGTCAGTTTTAGATGTTTTTTTTAATAAATTATAATATAGTAAGAAATTAATAAATCCCAAAAATTTACGATCTCGACGGGATTCGAACCCGCACCTTCCCCTTCAGCGCAGGGTTGCTCTTTTTCCAACTAAGCTACGTGATCTTATCTCGTCGACCCGAAAATCTTTGGGAGTTCTTTCGGCACTTACGCCGTCAGCGCAACCTACAGAGGAAACAATGAAGTTATCCAATTCTGCTCAAAGAACTAAATGTAAATTTGGTCTTTGAGCAGAATTGGATAGGCAGCAAAACTCAATAATAGGCAGCAAACCTAGCCACCCTCAATGTTCCACAATCTTACAAAGATTCATAAAATGTCTTCGGTTTCAAGTCCATGAAATTCGCTATCTCGGTTCGTTTTTCACCGAGATCTTGAAAGGGTATGTTTCCCAAGGGATTTCGTAGATACACCACAATAATTACTGGCACACCTATCTACCTCATTTAGGGACAAGTTATTCGTATTTACTGAACATTCAAGCAGCTTTTGTTACTTGGGTTACTTTCGAGGTTGACTTTGGTTATTGAGGGTATAGATTAAATAGACCCTGAATAAGCAAAGTCAACCTCGAAGGTAACCCAATACTATTGGGATATTCTGGAGGAGTTAGAAACCTATGTCCGTTAAAAGCAAGGATATCTGTTAACTTATAAAATAATAAAATAATTATAATTATTGTAAATATTCTTTTTCTTTGTTTTGATTATTGTGTTGTTTTGTTCAGTTTAGTTGTTATGTACTTATTATGTTTAGTACTATTGTGTGATTATTGTGTAGATTCTAATTTTTATGTAACCCTGGACCCATGAAGTCTGAAATAAAGAATTTAATTTAATTTATAACTGATGCATGTGTTTTATTATTATTAAAAACGTGGATGAACGGTTTGTCCGACGATAGCGGGGCTTCGCGTGGGCAAAGTCCTTGGACGGACAGGTACCTACTTTTTTTAAATATTACCATGGAGTTTTGTCACACGGTGACTATGTCATGTCACTCTCCCCGTGAGAGATTAATGTGTTAAAAAACAAAGTCATGTTTATACATGTATTGTATGTATAATACCTACTATACAGCGGGGTAAAGCAACTAGCGTCTTGAGCACGCTTCCGACTGGTATTGGTATGGATCATTTGAGCTACTTGTAGATTGTTTGCAACAGTCTGCAGTTAGCTCAATTGTTTCAATTGTAAATACTAGTTTTAATTTAATTCTATTATTTGATTGTAATTTTCTTTGTTAATAAAGATTTTTAATAGTCATATTACTTACACCATTTTTACGCAAGTTCCCTTTTGTGCAACTCAAGAACGGCCGGAATGATTCCAGTATTTTTATTCATCTTACCTACGCATTTTTTACAAAAAATTTACAAAAATTAACCACTTTGGAGTTAGCTGTTCTCATAAAGCTTGAAAACAAATCAAGGAGGCCTCTCAACACTACGAGTAGGAATTCCTGAGATTACCTTTCAAATCCATTGAATACATATAATTCCATTTGAATTTTATTTATTACTTAGTACGTATTCTGCCAGCCACACATGGAACTATTTTATTTTATACTAGCGGTCCGCCCCGGCTTCACACGGGTAGGTATATTCAATAGCCTATGTTCATCAGGGAAAATGTAGAATTCAACGGTGAAAGAATTTTTCAAATCGGTCCAGTAGTTTCGGAGCCTATTCAATTCAAACAAACAAATCTTTCCCCTTTATAAAATTAGAATGATATAGATATCTCTACGTTATTTCGTGTTTCGTTTCGTTCAATTGTTAAACTCATACCTACACCTAATTAGAGTAGGTACGAATTTGCACGAAAAGAAACGAAACGGAACACGAAATTTTGTATTTGGAAAATTTAAATATAGGCCCTATTCTGTGCTTTTTGCATTTTTTGACAGTCATGCATGGGGCTGCCCAAGATCTATTTTTTAAACGAAACTCTTTTTCAACTCCCACGTAAGATAACAAGCTTCGCACCAGTCTCACAAACACAAGAGTACCCGGCAATCCTTCTCATTCCTACTTCTGATAAGGGGTTACGTATTGTTATCCGAGTGAAATCTGCTGAGGGGAGTTGAGTTATGTCGTTCCGGTGTCTCCGAGTTTTCAACCAATTGCAGCTGTCAACGGTTCATTTAGGTTTCTTTTCTTTGAGTTTTGAGTTCATAATTCAAGACGGGATGAGTTGGGGAAAGATTGCGGTGAGGAATTAGTTGAGAGGGGAACATTGGTTGTATTTTCAGTGATTATTGTTTTTTTGGGTTTACGAAAAACTGTTTTTCCATGGAGGTGCCTTGACGTACCTACTTGCAGTATTCTGTTTGTGCTGTTGTGAGATATTTGGGCGAAGACAATAAATAAATAAAGGACATCATCGAACCCAAACTACTGAATGGATCGAGCTGAAATGCTGCAGGAATATAGTTCTGGAACTGTCAATAAGTAAATGTCCCTCCATTTGTTGTTTCTCCCATGGTAGAATTTGCTTAAAAAAGTTGCTCAAAAAGTGGCTCACTGACAACAGCTTTTACAGCTACGAGGAGTTCTTAGCTTGTAAAAGTGACGCATTACCTATTGTTGTGTAAGTAGATTAAGGCGTTATTAATTAAGTTATCTACCTAATTCAATTTAGATTTAACTTGTCATTTTGAAATGTATCTAAATGTTTACATTAGATTTTTTTTTAATTACTAAATTTAATTATTGTGTAAGTACAAACTTGTACTTAAATATGTATAAAAAAGGTGACGTGTTATTCAAGAAATTGATGAAATAAATGATTACTGATTACTTATCTTGTCAAAATGTAGAATACCAAAATGTGTAATCCTGAGACGACTGTCCTAAGCTATAGGTTAGCTTTTGCAGAATACCGTCAAATCTGTATGTATAACTACAGTTATGCCTGTGCCGTTCCTTCTTGATAAAAATCATGAAAGAATCTTTATCTGTGCGATAATTATTCAAAAAACATAAATATTAACATAAGATATTTTATTAACAAATAAAATTACAATCAAATAATACAATTAAATTAAAACTAGTATTTACAATTGAAACAATTGAGCTAACTGCAGACTGTTGCAAACAATCTACAAGTAGCTCAACTGATCCATATCAATACCAGCCGGAAGCGTGCCCAAGACGCTAGCTGCATTGCCCCGCTGTATAGCAATGCTGATGCGCTGCGCCAGATACCTACTCACCAGTTCTCGGGTCACGCGTCGCTTCGACCAGATATTTTTTTGAAAACCCGGAGAGCCTCGTTACCCCACGGACCTAGGGTCTCGTCTCCAAGATATTTTTATGTAGGTACCTAAGCATAATATTTAAATTAAGATTTGGCATTCCCCAGTAGGTACCTGTACCCGGCTATTTCACCCCGGATTTGTCCGGCAGCTGGTCCATTGAGCCGATAAACCCGGAATCCTGGGCAGTGCATAAATCAGCTGAACTCCGACCCACTCGGGCGATTTAATTCCCACAATTAATACGGACTTTATGTCGGTTTTATCCCGGATCTCTATGGCTTTGTCAATGCCAGAGTATCGTCACAACCCAGGGGTAAAAGCTACAAGCGTAAACCTTAGAATAGGAAACATAAAGGAACCTACCTTTACAAGATATTTTATACAGAGTACAGGTACAGGTAAAGGTTTCTTGTTCGCTTCTTTACTTTACCTTAAAAAGATTGAAGTGAACAAAAAATCAAAGTGATCACTTTATTTCCTAGCTTTACGTATGTAAATTTTACGTATCTATTGTATTTTGTGACATGTCCAAGAGTCCTGTAAGGTCTAAAGGAAATAAAGCACTTTGATATTTGATATTTGAGACTTGAGAGTGCCTACTTTTTCTTTTGCCCTATGATTTTTTTGTATACATATACCTACCTAATGTACTTACTTCAATAGTATTTTTTATCGTGAATAATCTTTCGTTTGACCACAAGCTTACGTGATGTGTCCAGATGACACCTATTCTCTAGTATCTAGAAAATACATGTAGTTTGCCAAAAAAATTAAAGAGAGTATAGCATCTATCGAATATTTAAATGCTAAAACGATAAAAGTACCTACTTCCATAATATTTACACTTATATCAATTTCCTAAAATCTAAACCATCACCAGAAAGCAGTGTACCTATCCAGAATGCTGGTAGAATTGCCATGTTGAATGGAAATGCTAATTCGTAGCTAGTTCGAAATAGATGCCAGCATTCCGATCACCTGTGGACTCAATGAAAAGTTTGGTAAGATCTTTATAGCTTGTGCTCCAGGACCCCAAGGACAAAGGGTTATAGATAGATAGATAATTCTTTATTGTACCACACAAACACAGAAAACAGTACAGAAATGAAAGCTACGAGAAGAAGTACAAAGGGTTATAGTTGTTTGTTTATTGTTTTCGTGTCTTTGTTGAAAAAAAACCACTTTAGTGCCAAATATTTATTATTATACACCTACCTACGAGTACCTTATGCTCTAGGTGAGAACCTATTCAATCCTGCTCCAATCCTAAATCCTATTAGTTGCAAAACTTTCCAGAAGTTCATTAACTTCGGTAGGGTTCCATCCATTTGACTGGCAGTACGATCTCCCATTCAGCCAACAAGTACCTACCTCCTTAGAACTCGATTTGTTATGTGCCGGTTTGTGATGTCGTCGTAATTCGTGTTGGCCCGAGATCAAATTTTTTGGGGGTTAAATTTTCTGCGTTCTACAAGAAATAAAACTAGCGGAAAAGTAATTTGCCGCGAATCGTAAACCACTATCGTAGAAGTCAGAAAAATTTAATAACCACTAAAATAATTAATTTCGTGCCAACACGAAACGATCAACGTTAAGAAGTGCACACACTTTAAGGATCATAAGCATAACCCTTCCAACTCGTCCCATGGATGTCGTAAGAGTCGGCATCGAAAACCTACCAGCAGCCGAAGCAACTTCCTTCTGTGAATTTTTAACTAAAATTAAAATCGTTCTGTGCTAAAAGGCTAACTACAAAATATCAGATTATTTAGAAGATAAAAAAAAATTGGGACGGGTTATGCTCCAACTCGAAAAATAACACCTAACAAACTAAAGGTTTCTTCGTCGCTTTTTTACTTTAATCTACATACCGAAGCGACAGAAATCAAAGATATCACTTTATTTCGGTCTCAGTGTTTCTAAGTGTACATTTTTGATAAGACAATTTTGAATCTGAATTTTCGAATTTTGAAATTTTGAACCCCTTTAATGCGATCACCAATCCGCTCGCCAAACGTGGTCATTATGGCAAAACCCTTGTTTGAGCCTCTCAAAAATATGTCCACGCGTGGACATAATTATGAGTGCTGATAGATAGTAGAACTCGGATCTCCATTACTCACGTTTTTCCGTAACCTTCTGGTGTAGTAAGTAGCCTTATGACCTCTACAAAATGAACTGAGCAACTCTAAGTGACCAACAAGACAGATACCGCAGGCGCCGCCAGGGTGACCACCCGTCGATAAATAAGCGGTCAGATTGAATGTTGTGGGATTACGCCGATTGTCCGGGTAATCCCCCATCGACGCGGGATTAGCTGACAAATTGTACGAGCTCCTGCCTAATTTATGGACACTGATGATTGGAACGGAGTCAACATGACAGCTGGTTGGTGGATTTAATAAACCTAAAATGGACGGATTGCGATGGGTGGTCTATTAATGGTTTTTATTGATTGATTTTCAAATTTTTCAGTGTCCATAACTGCGAAAATAAATTTAATTCGAACCATGTCAAAGAAAAAGGTACAAAACTAGTATAAAACCTTTAAATCCCATGTCTAAGATTATTTAAAAAAAGGTAGGATTTTTTTTAAGAAAACTGCGTATTTGGCATTTTCGCCTCTGCTGAGGTATTTCCGGAATTACTTATTAACCCACTAGTTTCTTCCCGCGGCTTCGCACGCCTTGTGCGCTTCTATGAAAACGTTTAAAGCTTATTTATATGTCATGGGAACTGATTTATGGGATAAAAAAGCTATGTTTAATTCCAGGCATACAGCTTCCGCTATCTAAATATCCAAAACCCATTATAACATTAAAAAATACTTTGACATAACCCCTCCAAAATTTAGATAAATATTGACATTGGATTCCCAGTGTAAGTTTGGATGGATGGATGGGTGGATGGATGTTTGTTATTCAATCACGCCAGAACGGCTGAACGGATCTGGATGAAATTTGGCACAGAGATAGATTATAGTCGAGAATAGCACATAGGCTTTATATCCCGTAATTCCCACGGGAACGGGAACTACGCGGGTGAAACCGCGAGGCGCTGCTAGTATTCAATAAATATATTGATTGTGGCGTATTTCCGGATCAAATGGAATATATCCTATGTTTTAGATGAGAATTTTTTAAACCTGGCTATATATTACCCATAGTAGCATACGATTCGACTACTGTTACCCATCCCTGTGTTCAATCATTCTTTTAACGGTCCCACAGCAATTTGCCACATACAGGGGGTTGTAAAAGGTGGCAAATTACACCCTTACCCGCTCCCTCTCACCTGTCGGAACTCCCACATATACAGTGCGTGAAATAATTTAAAAAACACAGGAAGTCCGTTCCGGTCTGGTTGTCCGCTTCCGACTACGCTATTGGTGGATAACCTTTGAACCCTCCCTATATATAGAGCGCCCTGTATATAGGTACACAGGTGACGCATTGTAGGGTTATAATGGAGTGGAAATGTCACCACATTTTTGAAAATTACAATTAAATAATAGAATTAAATTAAAACTAATATTTACAATTGAAACAATTGAGCTAACTGCAGACTGTTGCAAACAATCTCCCTTCCTTTTATAGTGGTAATGTGACTACAGTTGATTCGTCTAAAGATTTGTGAATAACCGATGAGAACCGCTGTGTTGTTAACTAAACGACCTAAATTTCTATTTTCTTCAGGTTGTCAAAAAATCGTAACTATCCCTTATAACCTACGTCCTTAGGATGGGATTGTAATGACGTCAACTCTCATGCTGGTCCAATCTATAAGTCCGAAGGTTATACCGACCATTTACTAAAATATACAACGAAAATTACAATCAAATGATAGAAAGAAATTAGAAGTAGTTTTACAATTGAAATAATTGAGCTTACTACAGACTGTTGCAAACAGTCTCCAGGTGGCTCAACTGATCCATAGTCAATACCAATCGGAAGCGTCCCCAAGACGCTGGCTGCGTTGCCCCGCTGTATGGCAATGCTGATGCGCTGCGCCAGATTCTCAACAGCTCTCAAGTCACGCGTCGCTTCGAAAAAGAGTCTTATATTTGTAAGTATGTCCAAATCACCGCACTTGACAGATGGATTTGGTAATCCTTCAGTTTTCTAAAACCACGGAACATTGTCCAGAAGACAGAATCCAGAAACTTCTTCAGAAACTGCTACAAACATCTTCATTCTAAATCTACCAGCTAAAACATCAAAAGCACGTGTCCAGTAAGTGGCAATAAATCTACTGTCTACAGATAAACAAATTAATACTGATAATGCTTCAGAAGTGGATGTCATAATATATCATTTTCAGATAAAGAAGCTCTGAACACGGCTTGGCGATAAGAGCTTCGGAGCTTTTATTTTAAAGTTATGGAGCTTACTTTTGCAGTTTTTAAAAACGGTGATTTTCTACTTTGGTTGGCGATAGTTGTAGGCCTACAGACTGTCTAAGCCAAATCAAAGAATAAGAAGAATAAGAATCATTAACATGAGTATTAACATGATAAATGAGCATGCAATTATGTTAAAATATAGATTAAATAAGGTCCACATGTTTTGCCATTAACACACCCATTATCAAACCATTATTTTATTTGCAAATGATCGGTTGTACTTATACTTGTTTTGACAATCAAAACAATTCGTCGATGTGTAGAAATAAGAAAGGAAGACCTTTGCCCAGCGAAACAGTGTGGGCACGTATGTTTTTTTTACATAATTTTGAAAAAAAAATGCCCTAGTTTGTTAAATGAAGTTGCAGATCCCTTTTAAAGTCAAAATAGCTAAATAAACTTGAGCCCTAACGCATTAAAACGTTATAGTCAGTTAAAGTCGTATTTTCGTTATAGTGACCTATTCGGTACTCAAACTCAGTGCTTAACAAATCTAGGGTATTTGTTTCAACACTCGGTCATGTTTTTTTATGTTGAAACTGTTATTATATCGTAGGTAACTGGGGTAGTAACCCTTCTGCATATTTTGCTAAAGTTGTCTTCAGCAATAAGAGAATAGTAGAAAAGAGAAAATAGGACCTAAAAAGTTTCATCCCAGCGAGATATCTCAAACAAACCCAACCTATCAAAATAGTAGCGACTCTATCAAAAGTCACTATACCTACGTAATTTTCATTGAAAGTGGCACTAAATCAAAACAATCCGCCGTATTCTAAACCATATTCCAGTGTGATAAGAATGTTAGTCAGAGATGACATGTGCCCCGGGGTAACCCAGGAATTTCATTAGGACGATGAGACCGCTTTGTCCATTGAGTTATGGCTGTTGGACGCACGCCATACTATGTTGCTGGTAAACGAGGAGAATTCGGGAACTTAGAATTTTTTTAACTTTCAGACTTAATCTACTTTATTTTTCTGAGGAAAACTGGTGAAAAACTCATTACGATTGGAGCTAAACGCTAGATATGAGCTGGTAATCTGTAGCTACTGATGCCGCACCGCCACCGCCGCGCCGTTGGTGGTGAAAAAACAAGTTCAAAATAATAATATAATATAATAATAATAATAATGCTGGACAATTCACACAGCATTATCTAGCCCCAAGCTAAGCAGAGCTTGTGTTATGGGTACTAGATAACTGATATACCTACATAATATTATATATTACATAGATAGATATTTTTTATTATACATAGAAAACGACCAGAACACCCTGAACAAATGTCTGCAGATCGTACACACATTTGTCTCGAGGCGGGAATCGAACCCGCAACCTCCTGCGTCGCAGGCAGGCCTTCGCCCACCGCGCCACAGAGGTCGTCAAAAGGTTTTCTTTAGTAGAAGGGCCTAGGGTAATGCTAGGCGTTAGGTACGAAACCAAGTACGTTTTTTACAGGCGATGTTGATTGTCCTTTAACTATGAGGTGGGACATCATTAGGTTCTATCGGAACTTTAAAAATCTAGACAGTTTTGAACCTGACTGAAATCGTAGAATGGAAAGTAACATACGACTGGACCAATTGGCCGCAGGATTGTCTAATTGTTTGAAATATTCGGCCCCTGCAAGGAATAGTTAGCTATGTGACGGCATGGCTCCCTACTCCAGCCTTCTATTGAAATACTGCATGAAATTCTGACCCTAGCAATGGAGCTTTGGGATTTTAACCTTATGGATCATATGGGTCTCTTCAAGACAAGATTGAATAGGTATCTTCTAGACCTTCGTGATACACCGTTGGCCATATCTTCACTTTCCATGTGGTGAGATTTGATCAAACAAGGTCTACTGACTATACAATAACCCTCCCCTGTCGGTAGTCGGGTAAAAAAATGGTGTCATAGCCTTCGATAAAAGTAAAAAAGGTTTTTTTTACTTTTATCGAAGGTCATAGCGGAAAAAGTTATCTACTCTAAAACATAAATATGAAAACAAAGCGTAAATATTAGTTGTAATTATTTTGTTCTGTTATTGTAATTTTCTAAATAAATGTTTCACCCACATTAAAAAAAACTAGCCAAGTTCGTTCAAATTGTGGTTTCACCGATAATAGCTGAGCGAGATCTTAAAGAAAGTTCGTGTGTGAAATGAAAAAGGCAATGAAATAAAACTTTCTATTTTCCGCACAAATCTTTGCACCTAAAGTATGTTCTTATGGCATTTAGGAGATAGGTAAGTAATTATAAACAGTTTGCTACAAATAAAAATAAATATTTATGAAACTCCAACAATGACAAACGGCATTTGTAGTAGACAGCCATTATTATTCAGCATTCCATAGTCGGATCACAGTTAAAATGCATTTTAAATGCATCAGCAAACATATACCTACCTCAATTGTAAATATTGCAATCAGGAAGATTCCGATGTGTGTCTAATGTGTCCATGAATGCAAAACTATCATCAGCATAAACACGACAATCAAGACCTTGCGTCTTACTCGTGCTTGTGGTAGAGAATGAGGTTAGAGAGGGATGGATGTGCGATTGTTTAGCTCATTTGTAAATAATGCAGGCGCCACTCGTTGGGACTAAGACCTAACCACACATGAGGTGCATCATCTCAGGGTTGCCACCAGGTATAAAACATAATGATTTATTGCCTAATGACCTTGCTAATCTCAAGGCGATATTGAAAACGAACTTATGTATTGGAATCCTGAAGCTTTTTAATAGTAGTAATAATTTTTCAAAATTTACCCTAAATAACTATCGACACTTCGTTAAGAACTAGATAGTAAGTAGTAAGTATAACGCAAATAAATACAAAAAAAATCTTAGATTGGTAAAACGTACCAAAAATTATGCCTGCTAAAAAATCAAAGTACAACAGTTTATGCTGAACTTCATATCTACACTAATATAATATAGATGGATGATTTGTTGGTTTGAATTGAATAGACTCCGAAACAACTGGAGCGATTTGAAAAAATGTTTCACCATTAGAATTCTACATTATCCCTGATGAACATAGGCTATAAAGTCTACCCGTGCGAAGCCAGGACGGGCTACTAGTGAATAATATTACACACTTAATTTTTTTGTTGTGTTTAGCTGTTAGTTTTCCTAAAATTAAAAAATAAAATAAATAAATAAACTACATTACCGCTTCCAGGTTACATTAATTACATAGGTACATTATTAAAGGTACTAACAGGACATGAAACGTTTCCTAAAACTGTCAACTAATTTTGAACTTAACTGGCAACCCTAAGAGCAGGCCAATTACTTAGAGCCCGCTACACCTGCCATTGTCCACAAATGAATGTATCACTTAACTCTAGTCTAACACTTGAAATGCTTTTAACGTCTAGTTTAGAGCACTCTCGATTAGCAAGGGGTTTAGAGTTGAAGCTCTGGAAACTAGGGTTGGGACCTTTGTTTTCAATACAACCTAGAATCATGCTACACAGTAAATAAAAATCATTAAAATATGTATGTAATATATATTATTTCGGTCAACGAATTAGCATTGCCATTCAACGTGGCAATGCTGCCAGCATTCTGGGCACTTTGCCTTCTGGTGACGGCTTAGATTTTTAGAAAATAGATTTAAGTGTAAATATTAGTTGTAATTATTATTGTATTTTCTTTAGTAATAAAATTGAAAGTAGAATAATAAAAAAAATTAAAATATGTATTTTCTAATTCAAACTGAGTACATGACAAAATACGCATTATATTTTTTATTTTGATCGAAACTAATGATTCTTTTTGGTAAAATAAAACTACAAAATACAGCAATCCGCCATGACACGTTGAACACCAATTAGAGCATTACACAACTGTGACGGCACGCCGCCCCATCACAATATATAACTACCTCCAATAATAATAATAATTAATCACATTTATTTCAGACATCACAACACAGTCCATATAACGAGTTACATACAAAGACAATGTCTTTATAATAATTATTATGGATTTACAGGTAGAGCCAATGAAATAATATTTTGATAAAATTTTGAATTTTTTTTCATTCGAATATAGTATCTTACAGCAACACTCAAAAAAAATTCTCTCATCTCTTATTAAAGTGACAAATATCTACTTAGATAACTAAAACCGTTTACAAAACCACAAGAATAAAAAATAAATAAATAAAAGGCGCGTCAATCCTCATATTACACAATGAAGATTGACAGAAGAAATGCTACATAAAAATAAACTAAATAAAAAGTAACTTCCGACATTCTGAAGTCGTTGACTCACGCCTTGGACATTTTCCTCAGCTTTCGGGAAAATCATGGAAATGTCAACAGGAGACGCGGTGGCAGCAGTTTTGATACTTACAGATTTGAAAAAGCTGCGATTGTGGAATTCGAGTCAAGAAATCATAATTTTAAAATTATAAATGCATAATTTTTTTTATTACAAACTAGCTGCTGCTCGCGTGTTCGCAAGCGTTTTTATTTCTATCCCATGGGAACTGATTTATGGGATAAAAAGCCTTTGTTACTTTCCATCTTTTCAACTAACTCCGTGCCAAAAATTAAGCCGATTGTTGGCTTAGTTAGGGCGTGAAGAAAGGACAAAAAAACAAATAAACAAACAAACACAATCATTTTCGCATTTATAATATTAGTTAGGGTTGTGTTGGTAGAGTCTATCGCTGACAATCTATACTGTATAGATTGTCTGCGATAGACTCTACCAACACAACCCTAACAGTACCTATAGTGTCCGTCTTGTCCTAACGAACCCTTTAAAAGAAGAACGCACGAAAGATCCCAGAAAAATCCAAAAGTATCAAAACCTTCCGTCCCAACTAAATGCAAATACACCCCCGAACAATAATGACGAAAGTAAGCGATACGAATAAAAATCTCAGCCCCACGGGTAAGATTTAACATATCTAATGCGGTTTGCGTGTACTCCCCCCTACCCCGTAACCGCTTAGCAGGTAGGTGTGGGTTTTTATTGAGAGATCTGTGTCGGAATGAGGGTAGGTACCTAATCGGGACAGTTTATTTATCGGTTAGGCCGTGTTTGGATACCGAGTTTTATTTAGTGAGATGAAAAATGACTAAACTTTTTTGCGTAGTGAAATTACTACGTATCGTGTACCCGCGTTTATAAATATATTTGAATTATTTGATAATCCCAAGGGAACAACTCCATTTTTCCGGGATCAAATGTTGCCTCAGTTTTAATTCAAGATACATAATAAATTAAGCTATCTTGGCAAATTTCATACAAAACATACACACTTACATAAAAACTTTACACCGGACTGTAAAAAAATATCTTTAGAACATACTTAGAAAACTTTGATAATGCTTAAGTATAAATAATCTTTTATTTTATAATATAGTAATCTTTTGTTCCTAGCACATTTCAGGTCATTAATTTAGTGAAAGAAAGGCCATGAAATATGCCAACAACTGGGACGCGATGAAGCTCTTTGTATGGTTTGCTTTTATCCGTACTTAGTTAGTTGAAATCCATGAAACAAAGTCAAAGATAAGATAAGATAAGACACCAGCCCAGTATAAGATTATAGTTTCAAGTGATTTAGACGGACAACTATAAAATCAAAATACAACTTGTTAGAATGAAGGTATTCTTACCGCCCCTAAGCAACCCCAGAAAGTGTTATTTTGTGTTTTTATAAGTCGTACCCACTCAGATGTTCACAGTCGACTGGGCGATTTGTTCACGACCCTCTTACCCCTTTGTGTTGTATCGGATAAGGCAGTATTTTGAATGGATGTTAATTTTCACAAGAAAATGCGTTTTCTTGGAGTTGGATTGGATTGTGTGTGACAGTTTCGCAGCGCATTGTTGTATTTCTAATATGATACCTATCTTGAAAAATAATTTATTGTGTTAAGAGTTTTAAATAAATTAATCTACACAAATATCAAATAGGATTTTTTTATATTTTTGTATGCAACAAATAAACCTACAAAATTGCTGAACCGATTTCAAAAATTCTTTTGCCGTTAAAAATCTGCATTATCACTGAGTAACATAGGCTATAGAAATACTCGTGCGAAGCCGGGGTGGACCGCTAGTAAGTAATAAATAAATAAATAATGCTGGACGTCAATTCCCATAGTCATCATCAAGCCCCAAGCTAAGCAGAGCTTGTGTTATGCGTACTAGGTAAGTGACATATTACAATACAAAACATAGATAAATATTTTTATCCTACATAGAAAACGACCAGAACACCCGTAACAAATATCTTCAAATAAATTATTATTAATTATTTCTGCGGGAATCGAACCCGCAACCTACTGCGTCGCAGGTGGACCTTCGCCCACCTCGCCACAGAGGTCGTCAAAATAAGTAATGTCCATTTAGGTGCTAGGTGGCTGAAATGAATAAAGGGTTTTTTTGATGATTTGAGACGTTTCTATCTGCGACTTGCCTCAACTAAAAACCACTGCATATTAATTTGATTATCGTGATCAAAACGTCTTCCAAGCCGAATATCGGCCATGGTCACCATGGCCGATATTCGGCTCGGTAGTCCCAACGAAGACTAGCCATATCCGCAGGACATTTATAATGCATAAGTGTGTGTGGAAACACAGGTGCACTCTTTATTCCCTTACTCACATCCCATAATCCTGGATCCGGTCGTGTACGGCAGACCCACACGACCGGGGAGAGGTCAGATGCAGGACCAACGGCTTAACGTGCTTTCTGAGGCACGGGGGTAACGGTCAACTTCTTGACGAGCTTGGAGCTTGAAAAGTAGATGTTGTATTCTACTGTCAAGTGTATAGCAAGCCTTATAAATATAATACTTAAACAAAGAAAGACAAACCATTCCTTGTCTTTAATTTGTCGCAGGTGCCTTTAATTATCTTCTTAGAACTCGAAAGGGTTCTTTCATTACTTGATTCTCAAAAGTATCACTACCGCTTACCCCGCCCGACCTTATTCTCGAGTACTTAGGTTCATATTGCATTAAATAAGGGAGAGCCAATATTTTTGAGACTTATTAGGTCCGCCAGATAAAGAAGACCTTTGCTACCCTTTGTAAAATCTTTTGTCAGTTATCATGGAGGGGTTGGAAGATTTAGAGAGGGCTCAGCATAATCTGGTTCGGTTTTACAGTTCAAGTTAATGGTTCAAAGTGATGGTGGTTACAATAATTTGCGATTTATGATGATAATTTGAGTTTGTTAACTTGAAATAAAATGGTAGAGGATTAGCACTTCCACTTTTAAAGATTACTTTACTGTTGAAGTTTTAAAAAGACGCGGTTTTCTTTTGGAAAAGGCTTTTTTACTAATATTTTCCTAAAAAAATCTAATGAGTCTGTCAGTGAGATTAGCAGAAGATATTTGATACTACGTATTTTTTCTTTTGTCAATCAAACAAAAAATGACGAAGATACAGCGCGTCAAAGTTTGGGATCGAGTGGGGGCTCATGACAACATGACAACTACTAGTCTACTTATAAAAAATTATAACAAGAACATTATAAAGTAAGATTTTGCAGTCTCGTTAAAGTTCCGCCGTAAAAAGAGTTGAGATCACGAGAAGAGCCAATTCAGCGATTTTATTACCTTCGACTTTAAAGTTGGCTAATTACCTAGTTACATGAACTTTCTCTCTCTGATCGTGATCGTGATCTCAACACTGGGATTTTTTAACTGGCCGTCTAGATAGTCGCCAGATCTAACGCCCTGTGCCCAGCAGTGGACTACTATGAGGTGATAATGCTTTTTACGCGGGGTTTGACTCTATCCTTTTTGCAGACAGTTGTATTTTGTTGCACCGAGAAAAAAAAACGCAGTAAGTAGAGTCACAGTAAAAAAAATCCTGTGTAGTTATTACACGGGTTTTCCCATAAATTATTTTTCGGTGCTTTTCCCCATGGAAGCGGCAAAGGGCACGCCATTTGGCACGAGGTCGTGCCCTTTAGCTCAAAGGTCACGTGAATAAAACTGTTCGTTTCGTTTTATGGAGTGACATTTTTGTATTGATGCTCTGTTGTCACCATTTCGTGGGAAACGTAGTGTAGGACGCCGTCCGGCATGCGAAAGACTGCAGGTAGATGCTAAATGCGTCAAGCTGAAGACAAGGCGCCATGGCGATCATTAGGGGATGGATGCCTATGTCTAGCAGTGGATTGGCTGATGATGATGATGTTGTGATAGGTCACATCCTGAGGATGTGATAGGATAGGTACCTATTATAAAACTGAAAGTTTATGCCCTTGCCTAAATGAACCCTAACGAGCACTTGGTTTTGTTCCTCAGCAGTGTCGCTATTACTCGACGCGTTCGTCGTCACTGTCTTCTCTTTTGGCATCTCGCGAAAGAGCCGCGGGTTTTCTAAAAAAAAAAGTCAGTGCGGTTAATTATTATTAACCACCACATTTTTAAACTATTTATTCTCCTTATCTGTTTACTAATATTATTTCAAAATGAATAGTTTCCAGATATTTTGGCGATGACCTTTAGATTGGATAGACAAAACTTTTCAAAATGGTCTAAATTCGAAAACTCCAACAAATAGATTATATACCTAACCTCAAACTTATGCTAATTCAATCTCCATGGTGGTGTGTAAGAAGACAAGCTAGGTACCTACGTCGAACAATTTGAAAATGGATTGCGAGTTCGAAATTTAAACTGTCCACTCCGCAATGACGTATTTCACCCATGGGGGTGATTAGCTTCGCACTGCATTACCCACTGACACTCATAATATTTTTGTTTTCTACCTATCACAGAGAGGCTTATTGGCATTGTTTGCATTAGGTTAGAATGTGAACGTAGGTTAACTTTACTTTAGCTTTTACAGCTTAACTTTAACTGCCCTAGAGTAGTTAAAACTGGGTTGAAATGATACCCTGCGGATGATGAATTGCCCATACAAACGTATTATCAAACTGATTTGTAATTCGAGCATATTTTCATCATATTATGTTATTTTTTGTAGTCGTTCCTGGGTTGTTTTTATTTTCAAAATAAAAACCAATTATAACCCAATCAAATGTAAGCAACTCGCATATTTCATATTTTTATGTCAAAAATGACATGTTTTCGTCGTAGGTATTTGTTTTGTATTAAAAAAACAATATCTTACGCTTACGCTTTGTTCGGAATATGAAACGTAGCTTAAATTATCTTGTTTCAAAATAAGAACACTATGTGGAAAATCCAAAAAGTTTTCAGTCATCATTTTTGGTTTACGGAACATAATAATATTAGGAATTGAAGTTGCGAGCAGCTGTCGCCGGATCCTTATATGATTTCGAATTCGAAGCGTTTTGAAAAAAATATCGGCCTACGGCGCTATAGACTTCTATGTTTTTACTTCCTACCTTTCATAGGTATCTACTCGTAGGTAACTAGGTCTATTATATGCGTAATATGTTAGTAGGCAGATCCTACATCCCTTGTCTACAACAAAGGCTATGAATATATTCAGAGCTTCCTATTTGTGTATGCAGCGTTCATAAAAACTAAGCACGTTGCATGAATGATGAAAATAAAAAGAAAGAGTTCTCTTTGGGGGTGGAAGTAAAAAATATGGAAAACTTCATGGAAAATCTCATGGACGTCGTTTGATGTTCAATATTGTGTTCGAAAATTAATTTTCAAAAGCGCAGGTGCGTTCTTTGTGGTGCCACGAAACTTTTTTCTCTAAATTCCCGCCACGTTTGACAAGTGCCGTTCCGTTCGAAAACTGTTTTTGTCGATCGAAAGCGACAATAGTTCGGGACGATTTCCATCGACACATGCTCCGTTTCATTTCCGCTGCACTCTGCGGCGGTTTTTGAGACCATTGTATAAAAAGTTTCACTATTACACGAACTTGATTTGACCAAGAACAGGGAGAGGATTAGAGACTCCTCAGTTTCAATTTACTGGATTACAGCAGCATTATAGTCATGAAAAATTTGGTATAAACTTGGTCTACATCACCTTGCAATTGCAACTTTTTCAAAATACCAAAACCATCACAAAAGAGAAGTTGATACCAAACTTGTTATCAACCGAACCTAGAACCTATAGTTACTTAATTAAGTCGCGGAAATGTGGAAATACCGGACGCCAAACGTAACGACATGAACACAAATTTTGAACTTTAGAAAACGAAAATTTGTGTTTGCACAAATCTTCGCTTTTTTAAACTTCTTGCTGGAGTTCACCTTGGCGCACAAATATTTTGGAACTTACAGAACGTAGTCTTTGTTCCAACCTCCTTGGTATACTACAAAGGTACCTACTGTAGAGTCTACGCGTCA
This sequence comes from Eupithecia exiguata, assembly GCA_947086465.1. Lineage (NCBI taxonomy): Eukaryota > Metazoa > Arthropoda > Insecta > Lepidoptera > Geometridae > Eupithecia > Eupithecia exiguata. The sequence continues at coordinate 9,237,550 of OX352243.1, read as the reverse complement.
AAGCACATTTTCCTATTCTGCCTCCACACATGCCCCTGTGCTGCTCCCGCCAGGCAAATTGAAAAGCACACTCGAAAACCCCTTTAGTGTCATGTGAGAACTACACAATGCACCCTACGTGCGGCGTATCACGTGAATTGTATCCGTTAAAAATGTCCTCAGACAGAGTTTTCCGGGCGTTGATTTGAAACTGAATTACTGAGGTTTGCTTACTGAATTGAAACCTTTTGTAGGTGCTGTGCTATAGGTATAACAAATTTATTTAAAAGTACCTTACCTAGATACAACCAGCGTGTGAGAAAGGTAAACAAAAATTTTGAGATTTGTATTGTATATTATTTTGGTTATAATGGGTGATTCATTTGGAGGTAGGTACCTACTTTGATCGATCGTACGGCCAACATTTGAATCAAATAATCTCTAAAAAATAAATGTCAAGAATCGAGAACAGTTCTTTTGTATAATAATAAAAACTGCCTGATAAATTTGATTTAATTATTTAACTATTATATAACTTTTGATTGCGTTGACTTAGAAGTTTAATTTATATTACTTACTAATTAATTGCGGCTCTAAGAGGTTACGAACCGTATATGATGTGAATTTCATCTCGATACTTCCACGCGTTTCTGAGAAAAGTGGGTTGACCGACGGACAGATGGACAACAAAGTGATCCTATAAGGGTTCCTTTTTTGTTTTGAGGTACGGAATAAAAATGGGTAGAATTAAATGGAAGGAAAAAACCCTATTTTCTCAATAAGGAAAGAGGCCTTTATGCATCCAAGATTAGATCAAGACACAGCCACCATGATGATGATGTTACAGCTAGACAAAATGACATCATGAATGAACCGCCATCATTCAGTATTGTTGACAAAGTGATGTGCAACCCCGCAATTTGTTAGAACGCGGAGTGCGGGCGCCATCCATCACCGTCTGTTATTGAATTACGACCCCGCGATGGCGTGCCTTGGCAATTATTGTTCTAATTATTATTATGGCACTAATATTAGAAAGACCATAGAGAAGGTAGAGAAACATGAACAAGCTTGGTTCATGTTTTTTACTAAAAAAATTCAAATTCGTTCGTCAGCTATCTATTTAGGTATTAAAAGAAAATATTGGTGTATTTTTTGTTTTGTCTGTTAAAAAGTAAATTATGAATATTTAGCCAGTTAAAGTTCCGCGTGACGTCACGCCGGGCGACACTTTTTAGCGACTTTGTGACGTCACTCCCAAACTATGACGCGCTGTACCTATCTTTGTATTTTTTTGTTTGATTGACAAAATAAAAAATACGTGTCCAATTTCATCTGATGATATAACTGACGACGGGCTAATTCGTTTTTAAAGGAAACTAGTATAATATATAAAATGTAGTTTTATTTGTTTTTTGTATCAAGCACGTAAGTAATTCATAAAGGGACGACTTCATGAGTTACTTATGTGCTTGGATATTTCTACGACATATTTGCACCTTGATTGACGAATCAAAGTGCAAATATGTCACTAAATAAAGGTTAGCCTCCACTAGTTTCCCCTAATGTGCAAAACCATAAACGCGGGGAGTGCACTTTGGCACATCGCGGATAGATGTCGCAAGTGTGCCCGTGACTTCCGCCGCCTGTAGTGACACTATACGCAACCCAGTTATGATCTAGGGTTGTTGCCTACTTTATGAGCTCCATGTATTTTTTATTGAGTTTTTTTAAATAAAGAAACTCTAATAACAAAGAAAATGCAATCAAATAATAGAATTGAATTAAAACTAGTATTTACAATTGAACTAACTGCAGACTGTTGCAAACAATACAGGTAGCTCAAATGATCCGTATCAATACCAGTCGGAAGCGTCCCCAAGATGCTGTTGAGTTTCATTTGTTTCGTACTGTACCTAAGTAGTTGTAGCAAAAATCGCTGAAGGTGGAAGATCTTTCAAATGATTTTTCTATATAAAAAAAAATCTTCACTTTTTTTACCTACTTTATAATGTTTTTTTTTGTTATAGTGCTTACCCGCACTTTGGGTACCTATCTCTAAGAAATGATATAAGTTCCCAAAAATTTTCCGGTTTCGGCTGAGGGTGGGGCGCGGGTTCGAGTCCCGCCGAAACCGGAAATTTTAGGGAACTTATTTCACTACTTTATAATGTTGTAGGCTAGTGCGCGCAGGTGATTTAGTGATTGCCGTAAGTTTCAAATAAATCTTCGTTTTTGAGTGATGGTTCGTTTCAATTTGTTCGGCCACTCTCAATATATTGTTTAATGAAATGAAATGAAAATACTTATTGAAAAAGATATAATAATAATAATATATTTATTTTCCACTCACAAAATATACACAATAACAATAGTTAACTCTAACTAGTTAGGTGTTATATCAGTTTCTCCTCAAGTAAATTAAGTATAAATTACATCGAATAAGGCATATAGAGATCAGGAGAGTTCAGAGTTTATAATATCTACGGTACGAAGTTCTTAGGTTCATGACTTCTACTGATCTTATACAGTTTTACGTGCAACCCTACAACAAAGACATCATTATCATAATGGATGTCACGGGCTGCAACTTCACAAGTGCTCTAGAAAGCAGTGTCTACCAATATTTCATACACCATCGCACTGAAAAACAAATCTTATTTCTACGATGTCAAAGTCGACTGAAATGGAACGGCTAACTTTGCAAAAGCTAAGACTAGATGGTGCGACAATCGCTGAGAGCAACACATTAGCGACATCTCTGGGCGAGTGAGAAAATTACAGAGGAATTAAAATGTTGAAAGTTTTGGAGCTTTTAGCTATTTAGTTTTTTAGATCGTAAATAACACTAGCCCGGCGCGGCGGGTTCATGCGACAGTTCAATGTATTAATGTTAGAATAAGCTTAATGTACTTATGGTATGCATTTCTTGTAAATAAATACATAATGGGTAGCCGACAGTGCTTAGACAACTTTTCGGTAGCCCGTCGACTTTGGTATGTAGGCTACAAATGTTGCAGGGTGTACGTTATCTAATACAAATGTGTTTTTGTGTTTTAAAGTTCCTATGCTATTAAATTGTGAAGAATCATGAATAATGAGCTAACACCATATTTCTAAAGGGTTCTGTTGAGGTGCTACGTATAGCACCTCAACAGTCGCTGTGTGATATTTCAATTTCTCTTTTCTTGCTTGTCTGTGATTCCTTGTCATTTTTTTCTATGGACTCAATTGCTTTTTCTTCTGTTTGTGTTACTTGGTTTTTTTGCTTTTTTGTGATATTTGTTAATTTTTCTGCTCTATCAGTCTGTGTTTGTTTGTGGCTTTTCGGTTTGCTCTGCGAAATGTTCATTCTCTTATCTATCGTTGGAGAACTCCTGTTTGATGGACTTGACCCCACTGCTCTATATAAGTTATTCTTTTCTGTAGCTTTATTTTGTCTTTGAAGGTTTTTATTCTCTAAAAGCAGTTGCTCAATTTCACTATGAACGCTATGTAGTTGTATTTGTATTTCCTTTATTTCTATAAATAAATAAGTCTATATTAGTCTGCTGGAAGCAGGCTCCCTCTGATAATCACCTTATTGGCTTTTATCTCATGGGGGGTAGTGCCTATAATCCCCACGCTACGTATCTACGAGACGAAAATTTACGCTTCTTTGTTTTACGCTTTTTCGTAGACGGTCTTAGACTTTCGATGCTACGTTCGTGCTACGCGGTACCGTAGACCCCCTACGTCTCTTACAATGCTACGTACGTATCTGGGTGCACCACGTTCCGTAGACCGCCTACGAAAATGTCGGTGCTACGTTCGTGCTACGCGATGCAGTAGACCGTCTACGATTGTGATGATGCTACCATACGATACGTATCAGAGCGCACCACGTTCCGTAGACCATCTACGACTGTTTCGATGCTACGTTCGTGCTACGCAGTACCGTAGACCCCCTACGTCTGGTAAGATGCTCAGTACGTACCTATTTAAGAACAACACGTTCCGTAAACCTCCTACAAAAATGTCGAGGCTTCGTTTGTGCTACGCGATGCAGTAGACCGTCTACGACTGTTTCGATGCTGCATCACGTTCCGTAGAACGTGCCATTTTCATGGATTGGTAACCATTTGCATATACCTAATTGTAGGAGTAGGTAGTTGTATAAGGGTGGTGTATAAGGGTGGTGTATAAGTAGTTTAGGTGTAGGCCTATTGACTTTAAGTTTGTAAATACAGTCTTATTGCAAGACACGCCTCTTAAACGAGTATATTGTTAATATTATAGAGAAGTAGGTACTCTAGCAACAGGATTAAGCTAAATCAAGCATTTTTACATCTGGGAGTAGCGCAGGGTCTTCACTTGGTCTTGTCGTTCTCATGGACGACCTGAGGCTTGAACTCCAAATCCAGAAGCTTCCTCAAGCTGTCCACATACATGTCCAGCCTCGCCGTCATGTAATAGCATCTACGGTCCTTGACCTGTCTGTTCTGGTTCAAGTCCATCACGCTGATCGGTAAACCGTCGCTGGCGCGAGACAACCCTGGGCATCTGACCCCGTCAGGGCCACAGAAATAGCTAGAACCGTAGTTGTTTGCGGGCCGCTTTACCATCAGCTGATGTGAACTCGTTGGGGAATTCTTCGATGCCAAGCACCCAAGGTGTTCAAAATATCATAGTACTCATTGTTTCTTATACAAGTACATATGCAGTCAGGGTGTTCAAAATCATCTTAGCAAACAAAGCTCTCAAAGCTATCTGCATGCCTCGTCTATAATGAAGTGGTTTAGTCCATATTAACAAAATATACAATTACTGACTCGTTAGTAAATATTCTTCTACTCAAGAACATTTGCATGGAAAAATCTAGTCAACATGTCCATTAGCCTTTGCAAGCAATTGGCAATTATAACGCCTGTCGTCCCATATTATCTAGTTAGCTATTCAACTAGATTCCATAATGGGTAGGCGCTAACCTGTTGAGCTACTTTGTATGAATGCATTTCAATTGACAACCTGATGTATTGCTAATGTTTTAGTTTAGAATTATTCTCAATAGATGGTACGTGCTAATTTTATCATCGCCGATTATGGAAAGCTTGGAGTTAAGCCTAAACTTTTTAGGTCTGCATCCTTATTAGAATAAAAAAACATACAAAGCAGGTACAATACAAAAAGGCTTTATTTGACCCCAAAAAAATCATTACAAACAGAATAGGTACATTATAGAACGAAATAGAAAATTTAGTACAAAGGATGAGTATATGGATGAATGATTAGTATTTAACTTAATGGTGATTTGTTTATTTTATATAACTCTTAATTTTACTTTGTTCTAGTGTGTTATTAAGAAAAATACCCTGTCCTTGTATCTTTTAAAACTAAGTTTATGTATGTCACTGGCAAGAGCGGAGTCCCCTAACACAATCAAATGTTTTGCTTAAATGGAGGCTCCCAAATCCAAATTTGTTTGTAAAAAGGTACTGCAATAAACGTTTTTCAAACGTTTTTCATTTCATTTTCATTATTTATTGGGTGGTCTACGAAATCAAGTAGCACACAGCGCAGGAACACGGCACTGACCATCACACAGGGTCCAGGGCCAATTTCTGCTAAAAAAAACTTTAGAAAATGCGTGCCGTGCTATTTGCACGGACATATTGATTAGACTGGTTTCAAACTTGAAACTTTTAACACGCGCCCCTCCGTCTGTAGTTTCTTAATTTCTTTCATAAAAGGTAAAGTGCAGAAATGGGAAATTCTGAGACACTAGGATATTACACCCTTTTTTTGTAGTGTCTCAATTAGATTCTATAGTGCTAATGAACCACTATAAAAAATACAAAAAATTTATGCAATCGATAAGTGCCTTAAAAATGCATTAAAATTTACATTTTCAAGTTGCACATGTTTTCGAGTCAAACCAACTCTTATGTCGTTTGCATAAGATTAGCGTTTGCACAAAAAACGGATCAGAAACTTCGAATTTCGTTTGTACGAATACAGGCCCTGGATCTCTTCAGCCCTATCTATCAACATGGGTGGTATATTTTTATGACTAGTAGATAGCTTGTTTTGACGATTGCAGATTTAATGTGATCATTAATTGAAGACGTATCTCATTATTGGATAAATTACTTTTCGATAAGATTCAACATGCCTTCATGGATACTAAAGATAACATGGTCGGGCACGCGGTACGGGTACACGGGTAGGGACCCGTATACCGTTCTTATGTTATGTAGGGACATAACATAAGAACGCGTTTCAACCTTTTCTTCGAAAAACAAATACTTAACTTTCTTTAGGCTTACAAAATAAGCTCACAGGCAAATCATTGTAATTATGCGATGAGGGCTCGAAACAAGCGTACCTAATAACGATGTCTAACGTTCATAACACGTATTTTATAATATTTTGTGGTTGAGGATTTTAGTCAGGTACGCCCTGTAGATATAGGTAGGTATTTAATTAAATTGTTAGTAAAAAACCATTATAGCAAACATAATATTTATTCGATGGGAAAACTGCCTTTTTCGTGAAATAATTTGCACATACCTATAAGTATTAACAAATTTTATGAGTAAGTACTAGTTAGGTATTGGGTAGTGTTTAAGTAATTTAGGCGTGCGTGAGTAAGTACTGACTTTAAACTTGTAAATAACGTCTTATTACGAGACAGGCCACATATTGTAGAGCACTACTCCAGCAAAAGGACTAAGCTACATCAAGCATTTTTACATCTGGGAGTAGCGCAGGGTTTTCACTTGGTCTTGTCGTTCTCATGGACGACCTGAGGCTTGAACTCCAAATCCAGAACCTTCCTCAAGCTGTCCACATACATGTCCAGCCTCTGCGTCATGTAGTAGCATCTACGGTCCTTGATCTGCCTGTTCTGGTTCAAGTCCACCACGCTGATCAACAAACCGTCTCTGGTGCGAGACAACCCTGGGCATCTGACCCCATCAGGGCCGCAGAAGTAGCTAGAACCGTAGAAAAGTCCAAGGTCTTTGTGAGCCGGTTTACCATCAGCTGATGTGAACTCGTTAGGGAATTCTTCGACGCCAACGCGGTTGATGGCAGCTGTGAAGTAGCAATTGGTGATCGCAGCGTTCCTAGCTTCGATGTTCCACATGTACTCGCTTCCAGCGTCTGCGGCGATAGTCGCGCAGGGGTTGAAGACAATCTCGGCCCCGTTCTGACCAAACATCATCCAGTTAAGGACGTGGTGACGCCCGAAGCAGATGTTCACGGCGATCTTACCGTACCGCGTCGCGAAGACTGGGTGCCCAGTGTTGCCTTCCATGTAGTAGTTGGACTCGTTAAAGTCTCCAACGCGAGGGATGTGGTTCTTCCTCTGCTTACCGATGACGTTGCCAGTGTCACTGATGACGACAGTAGTGTTCCACAGGATTTCTGCGTGCTTCTCGTCTCTCTCGAGGATGGAGGAGACGATTACCATGGAGTACTTTATGCAAAGCTCTCTCAAGAATCTTGTGGTCGGTCCGTCTTCGGCGGATTCAGCGAATTCGCACCACGGCTGCTTCTCTCTGGTGCAGAAAGCGAACGGCATGTTCCATAGCTCTTGGAAACAGAGGATGTTGACGCCCTCTTGACCGGCGACGTCGATAATCTTCTTGACCTTGTCGAAGATCGCTTTCTTCTGCTCGTTGATAGGTTTGTCGGTCGGCGCGGCGATGGAATGTTGGATGATGCCTACCTTGACAATGCGAGGAGGTCTGGTCTGTTCCTTCTTCGCCGGGAAAGCGTAAGCTGCTATTTCGAAATCGGCTTCCTTGGCTGCGGCGAAAGACGAGTCTTTTATGGTGACTTCATGGTGGTTCCTCCTTCCAAAGTAGATCCTGTTAAACTCCTCGAGGTCCCGTCCAGTGAGGTTGTTGTTGACGATGGTTTCTAGGCTGAGCGTCTCGTTGTCCATGTTTGCGTTGCGTTGGTCAGGTCTGTGCGTTAGAACGTGCTGGTAACGACTGGCGGTTCTTGGAGGCTGCTGGCCTTAAATACCCATTGCGATGTCGATGCATCGGCTGGATGTGTTTATCTGTGTGGTCCGGTGAAGCGTTGGCCTTCGACCTATGATAATAGTGCCCAGAGAGGAAAATATTGGGCTTATCAATATTTGCCGACGTGACTATTACGGACGCGTGAAATTGAATTGTTTTTCGTCGATAGAAACTTAACAATTTTTTTTTTGTTATTTTAAGATATGGAGTTATTTTGTTGTCGAGATAAATTGAATAAACAAAAACTGCGATTATGGCTGAGATATTAGAGGTCGTGGGTTAATGTTCTATTTCGAGTTTGTGAGAGGTCTTTTTTTTCTAATCTAAGGTCCAAAACAAATTAGGTAGGTAAAGTATACAGGTACTTATACCTCAAAACTTTGCTATAGAAGTGGGGAATATTACAAATAAGGAATATTACATATTATTATAATTTATAAATAAATAAATAATGCTGGACAATTCACACACCATTATCTAGCCCCAAGCTAAGCAGTGATTGTGTTATGGGTACTAGATAACTGATGTACCTACATAATAAAAAACCAACCAGAACACCCTGAACAAATGTCTGCAGATCGTACACACATTTGTCTCGAGGTGAGAATCGAACCCGCAACCTCCTGCGTCGCAGGCAGATTTGCAACCACCGCGCCACAGAGGTCGTCATTTGGTTGCTAAGTTGTGAGAATATTTTAATGGCATGAATTATGTACCTAAGGCAGGTAGGTACGTAAATCATGATGAAAATAAGAAGACATTGCATTAGTTATTGAATTTCAACCGCTATGAGATCTGTGGTATAATTCAAACCGATGTTTTATTAGGTCAGTGTAAAATTACAGAGCTGGTTTTGTTCTAGTTAAGATAATCTAGGTATTGTGCGTAGGTGCCTACCGAGGGACTTACTACCTACCTGCAGGTTGGAAGGTAGGTACCTACTTTAATTGCCTAACTATATATGGGTCTTTAGGGTCTATTACTATAGATATTGTCTGCAAACTCTGTCATTACGGTAAGAGAGATTATTAAGTAGGTATAGCTTATCTTTAAAAAATATCTATAGGTACCTACGCGAGCCATTCTCAAAGTTCAATGTATGTAAACACTTAAGTAGGTACTAGGTACACAAAAATTTTTGGCACCGCGTTTAAAAAATAATTGTCACGCATCGTAGAAAAGTTCAAATCAACAAGCATTGCTTAAGTCTAAAAATCAACATTAAGAAAGTGATCTTTAAGCTAAATATGGGGGCAATATTACACACATTGTAGATAGCTTGTTTTTTTTTGGCCGGAGTAGGTATGTCATCTACGATCCATGCTTGGCATGCAGCATGCTTCAAATTTCAACACCTCACAAAGTATATAAGGTTAAAAAAGGCTCGTAGACTACACTTATGTTAAGTCCAAGGAGGTAAATACCTAGGTAGGTATCAATTAAGTGTCAATATCAACAGATAAAGCTGGCCAGCATTTTAAACAAATTAATGTAAACAAAACGCGATGTTGTTGATGTTGAACTTGCAAATAGATTACGTAACTCACTCGAGTAACTTGTTTCAAATACTATCTTACGTACCTAGCTCCGCCATTTTGTAAAAAATATTACAAATGGCGGCTTCGGGGGAGAACTTGGACAGCATCCTAAAACGCAATATCAAACAAGAAGATTTGAAAGAATTTAATAGAATTTATTACGGAAGAAAGGATAATAATGAAGTTGAATTAAAACAATCTACAGTGACCTTGAGCTCAGGAAACAATTTTGAAGTTTCTGCATATTCTTTCGCGGCAGCTAAGGAGATAAGAGAACCTAGAATCGTGAAGCTGGGACTGATTCAACACTCCATTGTTTTGACGACTGATAAACCGATCAACGAACAACGGGAAGCTATTTTCGATAAAGTGAAAAAGATAATAGAAACAGCGGCCAGTGAGGGTGTCAACATTATCTGTCTGCAGGAAACATGGTCAATGCCCTTCTTTTTGTGCACCGGAGAGAAAGAAAAATGGGCAGACTTTGCCGAATCGGCTAAAGAAGGTCCGAGCATCAAATTCCTAAGCAATTTAGCAATGAAATTCAACGTGGTGATAATTTCGCCGATCTTAGAAGACGATGATGGAATTTGGTGGAATACGGCTGTAGTAATAGATGAGAACGGGAAATATCTTGGAAAACACCGGAAAAATCATCTGCCCAGCGTAGGAAGCTTCAGTGAGATTTCATTCTACTCGCCTGGCAACACTGGACATCCAGTTTTCGAGACAAAGTTTGGCAAAATTGCCATTAACATTTGCTTTGGAAGACACCATGCTTTAAACTGGCTCATGTTCGCATTGAACGGTGCTGACATTGTGTTTAATCCTGCAGCCACTGTAGCCGAATTCGGTGAGTCCTTTTGGGCCATAGAAGCCCGAAATGCTGCCATTGCTAACAACTATTTTACATGCAGCATCAACAGGGTTGGCCTTGAGAAGTTCTCGAAGAAGGATGACAGTGAGGTATCCAGAAGCTTCTACGGTTCTTCCTATGCCTCAGCACCCAATGGATGCAGGACTCCAAGCCTGTCAAGAGACAAGGATGGTCTGCTCATCATTGAAATGGATCTTAATCTTTGTCGTCAAGTTAAGGATCTATGGGGTTTTAATATGACATCGCGGTTGGAAATGTACGCAAACGAACTCAATGAGTTTTCAGAAAAATAGATTTAGGTAAGTACCTAACACTTATTATAACCTACCCGACGAGCGACGATTACGTAAGTAATTTAATTATAGTAGGTACCTAGCTATTTAACAGCGTTTACCGCCTAACTGCCTCAAATAAAAAAATATCATAAATCTGTTTTTATGTGTTTTTTTCTTCCGAATTTCCATACCTACCTAACCTAGGTACCTACCTACCTATTGGCACTCATACCAAGGTAGGCAGGGTAGGTGGGCATCCACTGTTAAACGTGCCTAAGTACCTACCCCGAAATCAGGCGGTTTTGTCATAATCACCACGCTATTCAGCTGATTGCAGTAGAGGTGTTATTATTACAGAGACGGAAGCTGCTACCCGTCCTCTGGCATGTTCATAATCGCCTTAAGTACCTACGTCATCTACTTGATGAGTTGGATTTGGGGGGGTCGTCGGCTAGCAAGCACCTAACCTCCTAAGTACGCAATGATTAAGAAAGTGAGTGTTTTTTCTAGAAACGAAAGATAAATTGCCTTTATTGCATAAACCTTTATCGCACTTTAGATCATCTAGCTACGTACCGTGAAATCCTCCAACTTTGGCCACATTTTTAAGAAAATTTGTTGTAACACCAAAAAAAAATAGGAAATAGTATTAATTTTATGACGTGAACGTAAAGTAAACACGAATTACTATCAGTCAAGCATAAAAAAATCTGTAAAAATGACTAATTTTATCATAAAAGTAATTTGAGAGACCGGCCAAAGTTAGCTCGACTTTCTGTCAACATGGTCCACAGCGAATATCTTCTAAACTATCAAGCTTATTTGCATACTATTAAAAACCATGGTAAAAATATGGCCAAAGAAGGCAACAAAATAATGTCCAATATCAAAAGTGGCCATTTTAGCTATTTATCACAGTGGCCAATGTTAACTGGTAATTTTTGCTCATATCCATACAAATGATTTTAGTTATCAGGGTTGTCACAAAGAAAGGTTAATAAATTAAAACAATGTTTTTACTCTTTAATTGTTTTATTTAAAAATTAAGAATCAACTAAATGCGCGCTCATAGCGACTATAGAAAACGTATATACCTACTTAAATAAAATCAAAACGACCCGGAGCTGGGCCTCAGTCATGTGAGTTTACAAAGCTTAGGTACAGTAGTTTGTAGTTTATATAGTATAAAATGACACAATCAAAATACATGATTTTTTTTCGACTTAACCTATATTTAAATGGCACTTCAGCGTTTCAGTACAGTACAGCAAATTAAATTTAAAGTTAAAATAAAACTAAAAATTAAAAGGATAAAATTAAAAATATAATGTAAATATAAATGAAAGGTATAAAATTAAAAATTCAAGATAAGTAAGTACAAAACTTTTTGGAGCAAAAATCTTAAAAGGATAAATTAACTAGCAGGTAGCAGCCCTAATGCATAATTGACAGCGGCCAATGTTTACACTCTAGGTACAGATAACTGGTTTGTAACATTGGCCGCTCACATTACTCAAACAAAAACACCAATCGTAAATTAGAAATCATATTAAAATGCTCTCCTGACATCAGTTTATAACATATCTAAAAACTACTTACCCAGGCTTCTTTTTAACAGGCTGCCAGTTAAAAGTTCAAATGTAGAAATTGGGCCGCACTTGAATAGCGTAACTTTAAACACGGCTGACAGACAAATAAATGACGTAAGTAAACTAATAGACAATTAGTGTTGTCAGAAGTATAATTTATTTTCTACTAGTGTTTTAAAAATAGGCATAACTCACATCATTTTAATGTTACGAGCTAATTCAGTTTTTTTTTTGTTTTGGCCAATGTTACCTCTTGAAACCAAAGTTGGAGGATTTCACGGTAAGTCAATGCAATACCACGACCACAACGCATAGTTATTATAATAGGTATAGTATAAAACGATAATCTAGTACTCTAGTAGAATATATAAATAAATAATGAAGGGCCCAAGCTAAGCAGAGCTTGAGAATATTAAGCTTGCTCTAATCTTGTAGCATACGCCTGTTATATTGTCTAAGAGCATACGTGACGTAGATCGAGTATACCTATTCCTCTAAGATACGTAACATTACTTCATCTGTGTCTACGTTCCATGTGTATGGCATGCTCATTTCCGAAGATGGTATGGTCATCTTATGTCGTAGATTGAGAATTTAACTAGATCAGTGGCATGCGTGGCCGCAAAAAGGGACAGAGTAATACGAAGTGGTGTTGCCATACAATTTTGTTACCCTGACTTTAGGTTCGTAATTTCATGTCTGGTAGGTGGTATTTTAGTATCATACATCATTCATTACATTAGGTACCTACGTATGCGGGAGTAGGTAAACTTTTAATTTAATGAGCATAGAAATAAAACAACGTTCAGGTATCAATGTTAGGTTTCGTTTAAATTTATTACCACCGCCACATAATACGAGCTAACGTGTAGGTAGACATCATTTCAAATACTAAAATAATGTAATTTTGAAAATAATATTATTGCTAGATAATCAATTCAAACACTTACCAAGCAAGAACTTACAATAAAAATTGCACTTTGGAAATCACATTTCTTTTAAGTAATTAAATCTTACACATAAGGTATTGCTAAGATAAGACAACCATTATACGAAATTCAAAAGCACTTTTAAATTATACTTCAGGTAAAATGTGCAGAGAAAACCAAATTAAATTTTTTACACCTTAAACACAATATTACCTACGTCCTAGCCTATGTATCCAAATATTTTATATTCTGTTTTATTTATTAGGTATGTAATAATGACCATTGTGTGTGATGATTATGATTACTCTCCACAAATCATAGGATCACAAATCAATCAGTCTTTATTTCTATCAAAGAGCCTTAATCAATACCCATACACTTGAGAAATAAAATTGTACATACACTAATTAAACGGTACATACCTACTTACTAATTTACACTGGTGGTTTTATTTATACTGCGTTGTATTTCTCTTACAAACTCAAAGTTTTCATGATTTTCCTCACGTACCTTTTCCGTAGTAGGTATATATCTTACATGCCTGAAATAAAATATTGAAGCATTAATATGAAAATTATAAATAGTACTATAGTAATAGTAAGTTATATTAGTAACACCAAATCCCAGTACCATTTAAATATTTTCGATTTAGTATTTTGATTAGTAGGTAGACTAAAACACAAAGTAGGTATAATTTTTCTATCCAAATCTCAAACAGTCCTTCACCCATCATCGTAGCACTGATTCTTTTTATGTATTTATTTATTTTACTTACCAGTCTTGGAACAGCATAAGAGAACAGATACGTTCACGTTTCTTTTTTGTTAACGATTTTCATGAAAATGTTTGAACAAATTACTAAATATTTTTGGGTTCCCAGTTTTTGCGACCCGTGGCTTCTATCCAAAGCAAACGTAAATCATTGTTTTCGGGAAATCTGTAACAAACAAAATCATATTTTAAGATTGTATGTAGATGTAGGTATTCATGTCTCAATGCGCCACGACATTTGGGGAATTTTATTTTCGAGTGCAGGCAACCCTAAATTTTCGTAATTTTAGGTTATATTTATTAGAATTATTTTAAAACATAGTTTTTGAGTCTTGTCTGTACGGAAATCTATGAAACTATAAATTTTGAACCTTTTTTGAAGTCAAACGAGCTTGTACTTACGATTGGAATGACAAACTCGGCACTTTTCGTTCACCGTCACTTTTACATCCAAAAACACTGCACCGCACCATCGTTGCTTCAGATTTATATCGTTGAGAGACGCAGGAATGCCCGCAGAGTCACTTTCACACATTTAATTAGCAGAAAGTATCATTAGGTCGAAAAAAACAAATACTATGTGATGTGCCCGGCATGTTTGTTTAGCTCTTATAAGAGCTAAACAATGAAAAAACTGGCACACTGGTAGAGACAGAGAAACTTTCATTCTATCTCATTTCTTCTCAGGCTACAAGCATATTTTTATCTCTCTCTTGTGTGAATGAAATGGGTATATGCAACACCTCTAGTGGTATATACTCTAAGTCTTATGTCATTCTTTCATTGGAATTTAGTATCTGTGGAACCAACCAAGCGCACAGGCCTTTCCTCCGTCCACTGCGCAGGCCGCAGGCTGAGTTGGCAACATTGAAAACAAATGTCACCGGACAGATGGATAGATGAATGAATTGTCATTTTTCGGTTCGGTTTACAAGTTTTAGATTTGTGCGGATTCCTCCAAAATAGATTGAAATTACTTAGAATTGAAATAAGAAAGCTATAAAAACATCCAAAATGGTAAGATAACTTGTAATACCCCTCACAAATGCACCAAGTCAACCGGCACAGTCCGTTGGTTAGGATAGCGTCACGAACATTACAATGCAGTTTCGCTTGCTAACTTTCGAACTAACAAATAAACTACTCCATTTACTGCTTATTTCTTGTCTTCATTCACTCCATTACAAAAGATCAAGAAATAACGACGAAACCCTTTGAAAAATGCTATTTACGGTTTCAAACTTCTACCATACACACAACTTTGTTTCCAGTCGATTATGGCGTATAACGGGGGTGCGGTGGTGGCCATGAAGGGCCAGGATTGCGTGGCGATAGCTTCAGACAAACGCTATGGTATCCAGGCTCAGACAGTGTCCACCAACTTCCCCAAAGTCTACCAGATGGGACCATCACTGTATGTTGGTCTCCCGGGCCTTGCCACTGATACACAGACCGTGTTCCAGAGACTAAAGTTCAGGTTTGTTTCCACTACTTGATTGCGTTTGAAAAGTGCTGTTAATAGAAGTTTAGTATGGACTCTGTGAAAGATGATATAAGTAAGGAAACAGTCATAAACAAAAGGACTAGAAAATTACGAGTCTATAGAATTTCCATTGTCAAAACTATGTGTCTCATAATGAATCAATTATTTTCAGAATGAACCTCTACGAACTGAAAGAGAACAGAATAATGAGACCGAAAACATTCTCAGCTATGCTCTCAAACTTATTGTATGAGAAGCGTTTTGGACCTTATTTCATTGAGCCTGTCATTGCTGGTTTGGATTCTCACACCAATCAGCCTTATGTGTGCAATATGGATCTGGTTAGTACCAATAACAACAGTCCTGCAAAAAAAAATTGTTTAAGCGTAAAGAAATATACAACACAGTCTCCAAGTGGTAGGAGACGGAGCATATTCCAAATGATTTTGTCACAATGACCTGAACACTAAATGAAAGCCTCAGGACGCACAGGACTGATTCAGCTGATGTGTAAAAGAGGAAACCTAAACCCAGCAGTATAAAGACATTGTCCAGCATTATTTATTTATCACATATTGCTAGCATTTCCAAAGAAAACTTATTAATATGAATGTTTTTTTCACAGATTGGTTGCCCCAATGAGCCAGAAGATTTTGTAGTATCAGGAACTTGCTCAGAGCAGTTATATGGTATGTGTGAGGCTCTGTGGGAGCCCAACCTCAAGCCAGATGATCTGTTTGAAACTATTTCACAGGTAAAGTAATAGGTATTACTTTGTGCAATAAACATTAAAGAAAGGAAGCAAGTAAATTGCAAAAGTTTGATCCCTTTAAAAGTTCTTGGCGTTTATCCTTCATAATACTTAGTGCTAAACTATAGCAAAAACAGCTTTAAGTTACCCCTGGGGAACATTGATTTTGCAGATAATTACCCCACCCCAATATCTGCCCTACATTTTACGCGCGTTTTCTAATCGTGCGTCTAGTCATCCTGATTTTTGCCGTTCACATCGCGCACGTTAATGGAACGCTCAGAGATAGTATCCAGTCCAGACGCAAGCGATCGCGCGTCGATACGTGTTTTAATATTAATGGAACGTTCATTTGCTGTTCTGTTAAGTGCGTGCTTTCACATACTTTTTACAAGACTGGCGAGTAGAGACAAGTGCTCGTAACGCGCGTTAGTGCGTTGAAGCACGTTGCATGTACACTTAGTCTAGTGAAATGGAATTTCACGATATTAATTTCAAGATATAAATTCACCTGCACTCAACTACTAAAACCTACATTATTATCTATTATATATCAACCTTTTGTGGTTTCAATATTTTTCGTTTTTTCCAGGCTTTGGTGAACGCAGCGGATCGCGATGCCATCTCAGGCTGGGGAGCGGTGGTGTACATTATTGAGAAAGACAAGATCACTGAGAAACACGTCAAGACGAGGATGGACTAGGCTATTGTAATATTTCGGCGGGAAGGTTTATAATAAAAATGTTTTATCTCATTTCCAAGCCTATTTTTTCATTATACCATCTACCTGGTCCCACCATCTGCATACCGTGCTACTCCCCAGCATCTGCATACGGTCCCGTTTTACCCTTTGGGTACGGAACCCTAAATATGATCCTGAAAGCCCCTTCGACCCTAGGGGTCGGAGGGGCGCGGCATAAGTGGTTTATCCAACTGATACCCTGGGAGCCGACTCTGAATAGGAAAATCTAAGTTAGCGTTAGTTTTCAAAAAACCAATAAGAAACTTCGATTTCGTTTTTACGAGCACGGGCCCTGTTGCCTTAAGTTACCTACAACTTTTTTTTTCTATATGTATTTTATTTTTGGACTTATACGTCTAAGATATCAACTTAGAGGGAAAGTAGGTAAATTAAAACACACATTGCAGAAACATTATAAACCGAATTAAAAAATTAAGTTTTATTATTTTCATACATTTCGTCTTTACAAGAATTATTGTAGACTAGAGAATTAACATTTCAAACGAGTTGCTTATACGCCGAATACGAATTAAGTTTTAGCAAAGCTATCGTTATAAATATCGTAACATCGGGGCCGCCCCGTCCGTCACCATTTAACAATAATAAAACATTAGAAATTATAAACTACGAAATTATCAATACTTCGGTAAAACTTAAGCAATAGAATGAATAAAGAATGGCGCACATATAGTCCACTATTCATTTTTATTAACAACGATACCAACACCAACAATATTCTATAGCTGTTTTATAATTTTTGTCCGTTTGAATTCATTCGATTGCTTCTGTTTTACTGTACAATGGCAACATCCTCATCTGGTCATAAGCGATCAAACCAGAGAATTACCAAATATTTTGGTCAATTCCGTGAATACAAAAAGAACTTTGTGTTCATGTTATGTTTTTTGCCATCTTAAAAACCAAAAATGTCAAGCCATTTTAGACTAAAATAAAATTAGCATCTAAAAGTAAAATCACTATCACAAAACTTTGAAGTATTCATTTCGAATAGAGGCATATAAAAGGTCCAGTTCTCGTAACTATTAGGCCTGTAGCACACCTCCGCTGCGAAATCATAGCAGCGAACCGCAGTAGTTTCGCCATGACTTGTCCGTTTCACGAAAACGACAGAGACGAAACTGTCTGAGATTTGACTAAATTCTATCTCTTTCCCGCGCGATTCCACCGCCGCGCGCCGGTCTGCTCGGACGCCAGCTACGTCTCCGCGCTCGGTCCGCAATTTCGTTGCAATACCGCGTTTTTTCGCATTTATCCTCTGGCAGTCGACATTTTATCTTCCGCTACTCGAACGGCGACAAATGCGTAGGTAATGATTTTATTAAAGTAATGTTGCGCAGCGGAACTCGTGTTGCAGTTTCGCTTCTATAATTTCGCGGCGAAGGTGTGCTTCGAGGCTTAGATAATGTCGAATTTTTTCATTTGATTGATTGAAAGCTCACGTTGACATTAGCGTTACCAAAAGTGGTTAGGGGAACTAGGTTATAAATACTGATAGGCTTAAGGAACCTGTCGGTTAATTGTGAAACATCAAGCGGGTACAAACGAAGAAACCTATTGGTAGATATTAAAAGTACAAATCCTCTAAAAAGAATCGACATAACCAGCTAGCATACATTCTCACAAAATACATCACAAATGACCGTACCCTGTACCTATCTCAAGAAATTAATGTTACTAAAAATTATGCATTATCTAGGTATTATCCATAGAACAATTTGTAGCACATTATTTTCAAGGGATATTCATAGGAAGCGGCAAAACTCGTGTAACAATAGAAAAGTCTTATTCGAAATAGAATAATAAATAACAAAATCTTACATTGTATTATTTTTAAAATGCTAGAAAGAAACTAAGCGAACTAGTTTGGGTATATTGGCAAAACGACAAACTTGCATTTACTTTTCATCGAATAAATGGTTTCCCTTCAAGCTGGATAAATCTTTGCGCGTACAAATGTCATCAGTAAATCTGCAAGTGCGCAGATATCTGCGATATGTTACGATTTAACTTGCGGCTAACATCACAGATGTATAAATGACGAGAGGTTTTTAGTCTACATACACCTTTCTCTGGAACTTTCGTCATAAAGGACTTCGCACATACATCCAGCACCGTTATCGCACACGGCACAACAATAAGCATTCAAATATAGACCTACCCTCGTAACGTTCAGATACATTTTACAGTGACAAAATGACGTACCGCAAGCTTCAACCGAGTGGGCCGAGCTGTCTGTTATCTAGTGTCGTCAATGTAAAAAATACATCTTAATATTATGAGTTAAAGCCCATATTTAAATGCACATCTATAGCTCTGCGGCATTGGTGCGGCCCGTATCTGCGACAAACTTTATAGAAAAGAAATTGATTCATAAGATCATACAACATTCTTGTTAGGTAGCGACCTCAAAAACCTCTCGTATTAATATTCTTACTACATGTTTGTTTATCTTTAAAAATTTCCAGTCAAATTTTCCAGTACAATAACAAGCAGATTTCTTAATATAACAACGCGTATAATTTTATACAATATTATGGATAAAGGCAATTACGAGTGTAAGGCCGTATAAACAAGTATACATTGTAATAATTTGACAATTCGACGGTCGAAATACGATATCTTTGGGTGGCGTTGAATTTTCAACTAAAGTAACAATATTGACCATATCCATTCATAGTAAAAGCAAAAGTAATTCTGTCGGTCTGTCAATTACATTTTCACGCCTAAACGTCTGAACAGATCTTAATTACATTTAGCAGGGAAGTAGACGGTATCCCGGGGAAAGTATGTCCTTCCCAAATATTCTGTCTCCAGGAGCACGCCGCGTGTACATTAGGACTAGAAGTTCCCGAAACGGAAAGAACTTCGACACGTTTGGGTCTAGTTAGAGTGTTTCTCTCGCACCAAGATACCAGGCTATAGGTTAGCATTTAAATTGTTGGTAAAACAGTCAGCTGGTCAATTCAGATGTAGGTACGATTTTCGCCGCTCGATGGCTGCCTTTTGATTAAGAACAAAAACAAATCGTTTCAACTTTCTCAGTTAACAAACCCCGGGCACTCGACCATTTCTCCATACAAAAGCCGCATCAGACCGCATACTGTTAAATTCAATAACTTTATTTCTTTAGGCTTACAAAATAAGCACTTAGACGGCGTTGCGAGACGTCTAGGTTCAACTTCAACTTCAACTTCTTTCTTTGTGGCGTCGTTTGCTTTTCACTACGATTCTGTCAGTGCAAGACGTTTACGGTCGCTTCATGAATGCACTGTGTGACTGAAACAGTTGCGAAATAACTCAAAGGCGTCACGCCTTTGAGTTATTTCGCTATTTGTTAGACATTTTGCCCTTTTAAATTAAGTTATTGGATGCCTGTCTGATTACGTTGAAATACTGTCCTTAGAAGGTTGGTTGACACCTAAGCGTACATAGTTCATTGAATCACAAAAAAACAGCTCAATAAATTTAATAAATAAATGGGTTAAACGCTTGGTAGAAACGCCGTAGGGAGATGTATCAGCGAGTTTAGAAATTAGCCAAAGAATATGGAGAAACCAACAATACAGGTTTCCTCGACGCAACTTCAACGAAAATTCAACGCCACTCAAAGCACCTCATACTCTCACTATAACACGAACCTCTAATGTTATCAACAATTTATATAATTTAACTACGATAGCTGAATATAAAGGCTAACGATTGAAAACGATGACATGTGCTTAAAATCAGTTCAAGGAAATCGTGTACGGAAGAGATAGGAGAAAAGCTGATTGTTAAGTTTAAAAACACACTTTAAACACCTTCTGTCCAATCATTGTATCTCTACTTGGAGTTGGAACTTGGTCTTGACTTTATGAAAACGACTTCGAAACAACATTGAAATCTAAACTTGAACATTTATTAACTGAGCGAAATTTAGTAACGCCATCTAGGTGGTCTCTGTAGAGATACGATGATCAATTGAATACATCTTTGATACCTAACTATTGCAGAAAAAGTTCAATATCCAACTGCTCTTATTATAAGAATTATGTACTTGATAATATTAATAATTATTTGTGTTTTGTCATTGGTCCTGAGACGAACACTGTAAACGGATCCAGTTCCTACCAGCAATCCAATATGAAACGTAATTACATCTAGATAGATCACAATTTTCTGTAACTTTTCTTCACAAATCTCTTGTCTTTGAGAGTAAAAAACGTGTGATACAAAAACGCATGCAGCGAATATTAAACAAGTCTTGCCAACTTGGCTGTACGTATGTTAGTTTTTGCTTTATGTCATAAGGCGTACAATCAAGTCGACAATTGTTATAATTAGAACGAACATTACCAGCATTTTCGCCAATATTACACTAATATCAAACTATGAACCCTTCTACTTTATCATGAATTTTATTTGCATTTCAAAGTCTTACACACTAGCCGCCTAAAGTTACTTGCACCATGGATCTAGGGATTTCATTTTGTACTGTCGTTTCCAAAGAATTCGTATTCTAACATTTTCTATGATAGATGGTGTTATTCCAACAAAAACAAGGTATGTCTACGTGCTAACTCGCTCCGCTCACATTCACAATGAACTTTCTAGAAGGATGAAAACCATTCCACGAATGTATCGTTTGATTCTTTGATTAACCGATCGTTTGATCTTTGTTGACAGTACAAAATAGCCAAATTAAAATGTTGCAAGTAAACCAGACAAGTAACAATATAAACGCGATGCTTCCTTTACTGATATTTCAATAAACTACGATCCGATAAGAAACCTACATCACCCTGTACATTCCTTTTTGAATGGGGCAGAAGATTAAAAGAGACAAAATCACACAAAGAACGTTGAAGCGCCGAAAATCTACCGAGAGATTCGGGCTATGAAATAACAAGAGATAAATGCTTTTTCATCGTTGTTAGTAGAGTAGGAAAAAAGTTTACATTAAAAAAATTATTGACAGAAATAATGTCACTTCTTGAAATTAAATCAAAAATTGTCTAAGTCCAGTCTAAGTCAGTGGTGTCTGTGGTACAAAAACTAAACCAATTCGTTATTTGACAGCACTAAAAATGTCGCTCTCCTTTTTATTTCGATAGTAAAGAAAGGGACGGCAACATTTTATTAAGTACAAATCGGTGTAATGTCAAATCAGTAGTTTTCGTACAAACAGAATCAACATCAAACTAAACCAACAAACAAAACTTTACAATTTGATTTTCTCTTTTCATCCTTATACCAACCACAATGGAGTCTACATCACCCATTGTTTTTCAATCGCAGTAAAAGAAGCATCGCTTACATCCCTAGCTGTCAGTTTGTCAAATATTTTCGAAAGTTCGAAGCATAAACTGCAAAGACCAGCGAAAGTTCTTTCGAAAATACATTTATTGTTTTAAATTGCGAAGTTACACAATTTCTCACCGAATAAAGACAATAAACGGACAAACAGACAGCTTCGCACAATTTCGCACTAGTTGCCACCATACTCTGGTTACCACTGATATACCCTGGTGATTGTCGAGTTGGTGACCACAACTGACTCAGTGACCACTGACTGTACGAATAAGTGACCAAATGGGAACAAGTGACATAGAGCCGACCTATTGACTTTTTGGTTAGTGGCAACTTCTGTCTGGATTGTCACTTTTCTACAAAGTTGCAGGCAGTTTTATGATGAAGCGCTCAATACCACGCGGCAGCTTAGTGCAAACAGAAACTAAAATTGTTCGATTCGAAGATTACATCATGAAACAAACTGCAACCAAGAGGGGTATTCTGAATCGTAGCTTTCGAGTCAGAATCTGACATACATTTGCGCGATATTCAAATATTTTAGCGGTTATTAATATTTTGCATTCAAAAACTAGAATTAAAACATGGGTTCATAGAAAATGGTCTACGACTTGTGAAAAACTACTTTTCTACTAGTTTTATTCCGTTCAGAAAATATTAAAAATCGCTAAAATATTTGAATTTCGCGCGAATATGTCTGATTCCCTGTCGAAGGCTCAGAAACGGAGTTTCTGAATACCCTTGCAGGGTCCTTTTCGCTCGTCACCACTCACTTATGACCACATATTATTCTGTGACCAGTGAATTTATAACGACCAGTTCAAAAACAGTGATAATTCAATTTACCGCCGTATAAACAGCAATTTACCGCCGTACGCCTGCAATCTCTACGAATACGCTCCAAAAGCCCAAACGCCCCACCAACGCCACCTGTGTACACTAAACCCTACCAATGGCCACCAATGTGCACTTACGGTCACGAATCCGCACTGACGGTCACCAACCCGCACCAATGGCCACCAACTCGCACCAACGACCACCAACCGCAAGAGCCAGCCTAATTCCCCTCAATCGCCTTCGCCACGAACTCAATAAACCGTTTCCCGTACTGTTCCGGATCACAGGTCGAGATACCGTCGACGTTGCTTCCGTACTTCACAGTCTTCGCTGCTTTCGCCGCCTGAAAAATGAACAAACCATGCTGAATTATCGTTCCCATAAGGTGGAACGCGTCATGTGCAGCGCGAAATGTTTTTTTTTCTGGGCTCTACAAGTAGTATACCTAGCAGATAAGCAGTTTTGCAACCATTGTACACCATTTGCTACGAACCCATGCTTCAACCACTTCAACTTCTTTCTTATTGGCGCCGCTTAAATCACACAGATTTATTGACTTGGTTTATCGGTATTGCTTATTAGTATAAGTTTTATTTTGACGTTTCGGAGTGGATTGGCATTATATTGATTTTATTAGGAAATCTTTTACGTGTCGAAAGACTCCTAAAAGACAATTGACTCAAAGTTGGTTTAAAATTAAAGTTTAAGCGACTTCAACGACGGAGACGGTTTATTTATTTTATTTAGAAATGTGAAACCTTTCAATTTCAAATGGGAAATATCATACTCGGGGTGGCCATTTTCATCAGTCGAGTTCTTGCCGAAACGTGAAACCAATCTAGGTACTTACTATTACTTTTAAAGCCATTTTAAACTAGCGTTTAAGGAGGTTTAGCATCTAATTTGTGCCAGTACTTAGGTTTAGTCCTAGTGATTTAGTGAAATTCAAGAGTTTTCTAAGCAGTGTTGGAATACAGCATCGTCAAGTTTTATTTTTGACTAAATAAACGTTGTAACGTGAAGTTTATATGCCCGAAGTGCGCTCAACAATCTAGCGAAAACAAACAACTAATACATAGCTTATTTCTTCTGTTACTTGAATTTATGTGGTGATTAGCATAACCGAGATTTGAGATCAAGTGAAATAAGCCCTGGTTAAATATCAAGGTGGTGAAATAAACCCTAAGGCCACGGTCACACTGCATGAATAGTATATGGTAGCTTAATTGGCGGGTTGCTTCGATGGTACCTAGACGCGTGGCTTACGGCATTAGCAAACCTCCGCTGCAAAACCATGGCAGCAAAACAGCTGTAAGGCATACTCGGAGAACGAAAATCGAAGTTCCCGATTTGTTTTTGTGCAAAACCAACTCCTATGTCAATCACATAAGATTACAGAAACTTCTATTGTTGTGTTTACGAGTACGGGCTCTGATATCAGACAAGAATTTTAGACGATTTCTCTTTTCAGATTTTTTACTCTAACCAACGCGAAGGGTCAGCGTACACCGAGAAGAGACGCTGAGCGCACTTTTTAAGTTAGTGATTCAAAATACAACTGTATTTACCAATGAAAAAAATTTTCATAATAGGAAAACTCCCCGCGGCGGCGCCGAGCGCGTGAGCTGACCCTAAGTAACCCGCCAACCTAGCTATCTACCTACCATCTTACCAATACAGCCGTGGCCTAAGGACTATTTTCCTGTCATGCCGATTTCCGCCCGCGTGCGGATCTGATCCGCGTGTAGGCCACCCGAAACCTATATTTTTATATGTTTTTCCTATCACGCAGGTTTGTGGCGATCACAATAGGCTTATCATGGCCGCAGTGATACGAAAGCCACAATTGAGCAAATAAAAAAAAACACGCGGGTCACACGCAGGAGGAACGCGTATTGGCTGGAGCAAATACAGGTTTCGGGTGGCCCGCATGCGGACCAAATCAGAACGCGGGCGGAAATTCGCATGACAGGTAAAGAGCCAAAAGTGGGAGTGAAGGTGAACGTTTCTAATGGTGTAGTGGTAAAACACATTTCATGAGATACTACTCTTTATTAATACTTTACACATACCAGCTTTTTGCAGCGTTATTGCGATGGATTGAGAATGCATTAGGAGAATATTGAAGGCAAATTTTAATTAGATATACAGCAAAGCAATACACTAAAACTGTAGGATAAGATGGACTCTTATACCTAGAGATAAGGTTCACTTGCTTAACTTCGCTCGCTTGACAGGCAAATAAAGATTATTATAGAGATTTCTATTTATTGTCGAATAATGGACAAACTTTGGAGATTGAAATTGGGTAAGTCCAAACTAAATAATAGTATAACTTTCGTACTTATAGAACGGGATTGAGAATTACGTCATGTCTCAGGCTGTCCTGCTCAGTTTGAATCCGATCCGCTGTGCGATTACGCTAAAATCTCCCATTCTCATTGAATGGGAATGTGGCCCATTCAATGAGAATGGAAAAAAAACCCATCGAAAAGTTTGTTCCCAGTCTCCCCGGATGACGATCCATTGAATGGGAGATTTTAGCGTAATCGCACAGCTGAGTGGGAACAGCATGAGAGATGACGTCTTTTACAATCCCACTCTATAAGTGCGCAGGTATTTCTCTACTTCCTTCTAATAACTTCTATGAATATCTTCTTGAATATCCTTCTATGAATATCGCCTATACAAGGCAATAGAAACTTATAAATACTATTTACAACTAAAATGTAGAAATAGAAATTAAGTCTCACCTGTTTTTTAACTCCGTAATGTGTAAGCACATCGATAAGGGCTACGAAGTATATTTCTTTCTTTGGAGAACCTGAAATCAAAATGTACGCACTTGGAACTTAAGTCTTATGGACTTTGAAGGTACCTATCATAAAGATGATAGGTACCTTCAAAGTATTAAATCGCCGATTTTTTATTTTATTTACTATTGAGTGAACAAATAATTTTATAAAACCCGTGAAGTAGTGTACACCCTACAATCAGCACCTTTCGATACAAAAACTTATAGGATCAGATTCCAAATTTAGAATTCACTCATTGAGTCCCTATGTCCCAATTCAATTATAAAATGAATTACTACTATTACTACAATATAAGCTTTTATTAATAACAATTGACGAATATTTATAGAATACAATAAATGATTGAGAATGATTGAATAGATATATATATTATATAGGTAGATACTACCTCAATATCAATATTTCCATAAAAAACAACGTATACGAAGCCACGGGCAAAATCTAGTTATGTTACAATGCAGTACCAAGGGAGCTGGTTCCGAGCCCCATGAGCGAGGCTGCGGAAAAAAAGCTAGTTTTTTTTAGTTTTCGGCGCTAACAGCGGTGACGAAAACTTTCAAAATTTATCGTGTATTAAATGTAATAATAACTAGATGTTACATGCAAAAATAAATGGTTCCGAAGTCACCATTTTGTGCAAACGCTTCGTTAGCGCGATCTAGCGCTCGTTCACTTTTAGCAGCGACATCTAGTTTCTCACAGGGTACAACTAACGGGAGGGTGGGTTTTATCAAGGTTTATTCAAACCACCCATCCGGTGGTTCGATCCTGAGCGGCGTGATTAATTTTGCATTTGAAAATTGGTTATAAGCGAATAGAAGTTATAGAAAATAAATACTTTATTTTATAGACAAGGGGGATAATTAATTCTGACGCGCACTGTACGATAGAAACATGTTCTGCAACATGATGTGATTTTAGGAGAAATCTGTAAACTACGATATTTTAATAGAAAAACTTGAGAGGTGTCAAGGGACACCCGGATGGAACGAAGTTCCTTTCGATTAATTAGTGAAGGAATTGTAATATTTTTTTTTTAAGTTATAATAATATTTTTTTTATTATTAACAAATATAATGTAACTAGTTTTTTTGATGTGCGCGAGCTGCAAGCAGCTCGCGAGCGTTGTGTAGATTGTTCACTTTTTAATTGTGTTCCCCTTGTCGTAACCTACACGCACGATTTGTTCGAAATCGATATCCAAGAGAGAAATTTGCCATTAATAAATGTCAGCCCTTTTTGGATTTAGAAATGGACATCTTTTTCGTAATCTACGTGTCCGAGTTAGTCGAAAACGACATCCATGAGTGACAACTGCGATAAAAAAAATGTCAGCCATCTTGGATTTGAAAATGGACATCTTTTTCGTAATCTACGTATCTGAATTAGTCGAAAACAAAACCCATGAGTGATTTTTGCCATTAAAATATGTCAGCCATCTTGGATTTGGAAATGGACATCTTTTTCGTAGGTAATCTAAGAGTTCAAGTTACTCGAAATCCATACCCATATAAGTGGGTGGGTGCGAACACGAAGCGCGGCTCGCTTCGCTCGCCTTACTGTGTTAAAGGTGTCGTATTGCGGTTCGCTCCGCTCACTGCAATCCGTCCGACCCACGCCAACAGGTTGCGAACAAGAAGCGCGGCTCGCTTCGCTCGCCTTGCAGTGCGATGGGTAGCTTAGCTCGTGATTATGTCGATTCCGTAGGAGCAGGAACGTTACCTAATCTGTGGTAGTAGGTAAGTTATGCAAAATGATAAACAGCGCCCTCTTGTGGTGATTGTTGGAAGCGTATTCTGTGGTATCTCTCGAGCGCGGGCGCGACTACTATTACCTAATCTATGCAATTCTGAAATATGCGGTGTTTCAATTTGAACCTTATTCCTTTGCAATAATGTCGTATCTAACAATAGCAAAACGTAAGTGTCGTTACCATTTACATTTAACATAGACTTAGGACTTTCTGGGGTCGCTACAAATTTTCGTGAGAATTTTTTCGGTCTAGCTCCCTTTCGCAACGCGCGATAAAGAACTTCGTTCCAATTGTAATTTTCAAGGGACTTAGAGCGTTACCTATTAGCCAGTAAGATGTATATAATCTAGATTGAATTCTTAACGCAATGACAGTTGTTTATTGTGCCGATTCAAAGTTCCCCTCTCGTTGTTGAGCGTACCAAAACAACATGACAACCGTAATAATATAAGTCCCATAGACGGTGACGACGCTCACGTAAACGATCATCACAAAAAAAAATGCTAAAATCTGGTCTCAATCACTTATCGATAATGACCATACTTAAATAATGGAGTACAGTGTCATCAGCACACATATGTACGTCTAGTACTGAGTATGCATATAACAGGGGGGTTTTGCCATCTCAAGGTACAGAAGTAATAAATTCTCACCATCTTGACTGGGTATGGCGTAGATATCTAGCTCAGGTATGATCCCCTCGTACCGTAGGGACGACTGACGCGCGAATCCGCGCGGACTATCGGGCGGCGTGTTGTAGCCCCATCTGAAAAGAAAGTTTTTATTACATCACAAATAGGTAAGGGTTGTGTTCTATTCAGTATTATCATTATCTGCTTCAGCCTATAGTCGTCCACAGCTGGACATAGGCCTCCCCTAATGAGCGGCTGGCCAAGTATTATCGTGTGGGACTATTTTCTAAATGACATGGAAAGGCAAATGACAACGAAAAAGTTTTGTTTGATTTGCGAAGCGAGGCGCACTTTGTGGTCGTGCTGAACCAGTATGGCGAGCGTTGCAAGCCGCACACTATCAAACAGCATGGCGAGCGAAGCGAGCAGCACTGTCCTCTACTCAGCTCTATCCAGGTGCAACGGACTGGATGTCGCCGCCTGCATGCGGCGCTCGCAGAATAGGATTCGACGGCGATCTATTGGGTCGTAGGTCGTAGCACAACGAGGACTTACGTCGGGGTTGAACCGACTGGGTGTAAAGCACTAACCTCTCGCCATGATGCCGGTTCACAGTGTCGGTGTCGGAGTCAGTGTCGGCCGATGCAGAGTCCCGCTTGGCGTCGCGACGGCGGCGAGCCGCCTCGCCGGATCTCGTGCACTGGAAGGCACTAACCTCTCGCCATGATGCCGGTTCTCAGTGTCGGTGTCGGAGTCAGTGTCGGCGGAGGCGGAGTCCCGCTCGGCGTCGCGCTGGCGAGCCGCCTCGGCCTCCGCTTCACCGCGCCCGCACTCGTGGACTCCCAGTAAGAGGGAGTAGTCCATCAGGTGCAGTTTTGTTAGGAACTGGAAGAGAAATACTTTTTTCAGTCGCTGGCTCACTGCAGTTCGATTTTTGTTCGCTCGTTTATGCTTCGGTTTACAGAGGTCATAAGTTGCTAAAATTTACACGAAAATTAGTAGCTATCGAACATAATTGATCGATTAAAATGATTGATTAAAAAATCTAGCGCCTGTGCTCAATGTCCAACATTTTTTTGCGTGTTGTGGTGGTTGTTGTCTTACTTTTTTCATTGAGAATTTCCTTAAAACATACAAAGACTTTATATTGTGTAATCTTCAAAGCTCACGCTTGCGCAGCCAGTGGGATCAAAAGAATTTATTACTTAATGTTGTTACAAAACGTAATCGATTACCTCTACGTCAGCAGTCAGTGTTTCAAGCAATTTTTCCTTAGCAGCATCTCCGATGTCGATGCGTACGCCCTGCTTGATAAAATCGTTGTCTTTTAGTGTTGGCAGTTCTTTTTCTAGCTCCTTCTCTGACGCCTCTCGGTCTACTGTTGAGCCTTTTAGGTCGAACTTCCTGAAATAAATAAGGTTATAATGTCAATTTTGTTCCAGATGTAGAAACTTTTTTGGGAATTTGACGATTATGATGACAATATGCGAAACAGTGACTGAGGGATGCAGGATACGGCAAGCTGAAACCCTTACCTTACGATCACTCTTCTAAGTATTTGTCATTAATTTTATTTAATCTTATGTCAGTCTTTATAATTATTTTGTTCTGTGCTGTAACTAAGTTGTTTCATAAACGTTTCTAAGGGCTAAGGTATTTCCCAGCTCCCAAAATTCAATTCATCTCTGGTTTTTACCAACTTCAAAATATGGTGTATGTATGTTTTTTTTGTTCGTTAGTGACTCCGTCCATTGTAGATAGAATGAAGATTATTTTTCTATTCTATAAAGAATGATCTCAAGATGGTCCCATGATAATTTTATTCCCAATGAATAAGTATTTATTTCGCAAAAATGTAAAAGCAGTGTGAAAATTAAGAAATTTGAAGTCGGTTTATAATTTTTCAAAACAATTTAATTATGGGCAGTTGAATTTTGACGTTTTAGCGTAGAAAATGTGTCTAAATTCGTCTGAAAATATGCTTAAGACTAAGCTAAAAGAAATTAATACAGGGGCCACGTAGGATGTCATCATCTAAAAATTACCTGTGTATATTGAGATGGTTGGAGAATACGTTCCGTGTTGCGACTAGATAGTGTTCGATGCCGTCGACGGTGAGCCTGTACATGCCAAGGTACTGAGGCAGTAGGGTCTTACCGTGGCGTTCTACGATGTACTGTGGAAAAACAACTTTATTACAAAAAATGGTAAGTGTGTTTTGTGATGGAAGAACACCAAAGTTTTCTGTTGAAACCAGGCCTACACTTCATCATCAGCGCCATCATACGTTCACTGCTGAACATAGGCCTACCCCGACACCGCGAATAGAGCTCCTGAGCCGCCTCCATCTATCGACTCTCTGCGACCACTACAATGTCGCCAGTCCATCGAGTCTTCCTACACTCTGTTTCGCAATGCATCGCGGTCGCCACTCGAGATCCTTCACTCCTCAACGGTTATCAGTTCTGCGAGCTATATGAACTGCCTATTGCCACTTCAGCCAGCTAATTCTGAGAGCTACCTATGTCGGTTACTTTAATTTACTCCGTTAATGGCATAGGTTTAATATAGGACTTAAGGCGCATTTTGGAAGATGTGTTCAAGACGCTGAACTGGAAAGGTAAAATCAACATAAACGGCGATTACATCTTACACTTGCGATTCGCGGATGACATAGTTTTTATGGCGGAGTCACACAGAGGAGTTGAACAGGATGCTGGACGGCCTGGCTTCAGCCTCGCGACGCATCGGTCTTGACATGAACTTGGATAAAACCAAGGTCATGATCAATGGCCAGATTGATCCGGGACCTACCTAAAGGCAACGTTTCGTTGTTCCTAAACGGAACGTGACAATGCTTGCAGAAGATGTATCATATATAGGTGTATCATTTAGAGCTTATTGTCACCTCCATATTTGGCTTTTCCAAACTATTTGACGACAGAAACAAATAAGGTTTTCTTCATAATAAACATAATTTTGTGTTCACAAAGTCTGACCTTGCTAGTAGATTATTGTCACGGTAATGTTTATCGATAACATTACCGGGTTATTGTGAACGGTAAGAATCACCAATGTTTCCATTAATTAAATTGGTCGATAAACATTTTCTTTGTCATAGCATAGGGCGCAATCAAGGCGCAACCGTATGATCGGTTCTCGAATCCTATATATTTTTTGTAAACAAAGGATATCACTTTGATGCTTATAATCATGGGAGCAAATTCTCAAAACTTCGAATAAAAAATTTAGAGAAAATTTTCATTCTACAATTTATTAGTCTGTGGTCCGTTCTCGATCTCGAATTTGAAACAGTTTTTGTTTTTTGCTAATATTTGTTTTTGTTTTGTTATAACCTTGCTGTTGCCTTGTTGATTTCTGTTATAGATATAAGTTTTTGTAGATTATTCATTCATAAATGCCTTTGTAGACATAAAATATCTTGGACTCTACAACAGGCTCGATCTTGACTGATATGCATAAGGCGCGAAACCTAATTCGAGTCTTATGTTACTCTGAAAGACTTGATTACACTTAACCTAATTAAAGTAAAACCACACCTTCAAACCTGAACAGCTAGTGTTCTATCGATTATTCTAATTCTATTGTTACGAGGGTAAAGCTAATTTGGTTTCGATGGCGTGTCTAGAAAGACGCAGTACGCCAAGGTGAAAATAATTGCGTTATTTTCGATACATGTCATGTTCTACTTTGTGCAATCATTTTAAACGAGTCAGTGATTGTATCTTATGTTTCCGTGATTATATTTTGTTGTTGGAATTGACTTGCTTACTAGAAATACATTTTCTGGTATCTTCATGCTATAGGTAACTAATTTTGGAACGTATTTTGTCCCTAATGTTAACAGCTTTTTAGGGTTTCGTAACCAAAGGGTGAAAACGGGACCTATTAGCTATTACTAACCTCCGCTGTCTGTCTGTCTGTCCGTCCGTCTATCAGCAGGCTGTCTCTTGAACCGTAATAGGTAGACAGTTGAACATTACAGGATGTATGTTGTTACCGCTTTAACAACATATATTTAAAAAAAAAGAGGTCCGTCTATGGCGACCATTCCACGTTGAGTACCGAGTACCGTAAAGCAACGTTGGGCGCGATCAATAATTTGATAGAAGACCGCATCTTTCGTTTTGTTTTTTTATTTTTCATCAAAAAAACAGCAGTTTTTAGGGTTACTAATGCATAATACTTTTTGTTCAATGGTACAGAACCCTCCGTTTGCGAGTTGGATAAAGAAGACCTAGTTTTGCTTCAGTCAACCTAAGGTGGGTTGGCTGCAGCGGTTATTTATTATACATAGACATCCAGAACACCCGGAACAAATATCTGCAGATCGAACAAACATTTGTCCCGATGCGGGAATCGAATGTGCCACCTCCTGAGTCGCAGGCGGAACTTCACCTGCTGCCGCAACAGAGGTCGTCATCGATTATTTTTCAATCAATATTTTCAATTTCAATAGAGATTAGATTTATGGACTCATTTGAATAACAAAGTATTTTTCCGTAAAAGGTGCAAGGAAAGCGTAATCTCTATAAGATAATGTTAATTCCCAGTGACACTATCATACGTTAACATAGAAATTGATAAGTGTCGATGATAAGGAAATTCCCAGTATCTTACTAAGCTCTGATGTTATTATTTGACTGATTAAAACTTGCCTAAGTTCTAGCTAGATAGATAGAATATTCTAACGCTCATTACTAACGCTCGCCTGCTAAGTCCCTCCAATCGTGACGAAATTAGACTAAGGGCCGAATTCTGCTAACCAATCGCTTTTCTATGACAATGGTATCGTCGCAAAATCGTCCATAAACGAAAGAAACTCTAGATAATGCGTGCGGTACTATTTGCACGTAGATATTGATAGAATGGTTAATCTTGACCCTTTTGACACGCGTCCCACCATCTGTAGTTTCATTCATCAAGGTACAATGTCAAAATGTGCCATTCTGAGACGTTACCATTGTTATGGTGAAGGAATTTATTTAGTGGAGTTAGGGCCCAGCATCTCCTAGGCCTGCCTCGGTATTATAACTTACCGGGTGGTAATGTTTGAGGAAAGAATGCATTCGTTCCACCTCCTCCGAAGTCAGGGTTTTGAGGATAAACAGTCTGTCGTAGCTTTGGTAGAACTTGGCACCAGATTTGCCGGAGGAATCATCGGGCATTGGCTGAGATCTGTTGACAACACAATTATAGTTCAAATATTCGTTTGTGATTGGTTGGTTTAAAAGTTAGTGTGATAGGATATTCTTATTAATAGAAAGTCCGATTTTAGTACCTAAAGGTTGAACGATTTATACTAAGCGAAATATCAAAACTTACAGTTTTTAACTTATTAATGTTTTCTGCGTTCTACAGAGAATAAAAGTAGCGGGAAAGCAAATTGACGCAAAACCATCATATTTGAACTTAAACTTCGATTAAATAGTACATTTGGAGGATTTTAAAACATTAGATATTTTGACTAGAAATCAACATAAGGCCAAACGCTCCAAAAATACCATTAAATGTAAGTTTGTAACAACTTGTTGGCATAACCGTGTTAACAGATAATCAAGAAAGGATTCAATCAATTCAGAAAACGGATTATATCATGATTCTTTCTACGATAACCCTCCCCTGTCGGTAGTCGGGTATAAAGAAATGAAACGTACTCGATCCACGCATTTATTTTCTTTGTCTTTATGAAAGAATACCATGTTTTATACCCACGTAATCTAAAACTCAAAATTAATCGCTTTGCCATTACAATGGTATAGTCTCAGAATAAAACATTTTGGCGTTTTACCTTTGATGAAAGAAACTACAGATGGAGTGACGCGCGTCAAAAGTGTCAGCGTTGAAACTATTCATTAATCTCTTCGTGCAAATAGTTCCGCGAGCACTATCTAGAGTTTCCTCCATCCATGTAGGATTCTGCGACGATACCATTGTCATAGTAAAACGATTGGTCAGCAGAATTCGGCCCCTGTCAGCACGATAAATATGAAGCTCACTTTAGTCCCGATATTTTTCGACTATGACTCTTAAAAAAAAGCAAGTCTACGAAATATTGCATTTTTCATCCATTCAAAGAAAATAAATGCGTGGACACAGCATAGTCATTTTATAAGTACTTATTTTGATCGACTGTCGTAAAGAACTTCTTTGAAACACAAAGTCGCCTTAAGTATCACATTTCGGCATAAAATCGAAAAATATGACCCATTAAAACTGTTACTATTAAGTACCCAACGTCTTCGCGAACCTTTTGATGTTTTCATAAGATATTGTAGCTTTTTACACCTTACACCATAAAATATTTATGTGTTCTGCATATTTACATTTGTAGGTACGCAATATTTGTACATATATTTATTGTCATGCTAAATAGTTTAGTATAGGCTTGTCAATCGTGAAAAATGATGGTTGCGGTGAATTTGGCCTCTTTTATAATCTTTACAAGTTGGAAAATATTGAAACTTAATCATATATAGGTAGCCCTGCGCAAATTACTACAGCACGAATAGCGTGGAACCACCCATCCTATCAGGATGGGTAGTTCCACACTACGGATATAGGATGGACGTCCATCCATTAGAAAGCCCTGTGACTGGACTTCATAATTTGCAATTGTATGGCAACGGCCATTAAAACGGCTATCAGAGCGCTCTCATACTACCGCGCGGTACCGTGTAGGTGCGGTGCCGCAAGAGTTTCAGAATGACGTTGTCCGTTGTACGAGAAGCGGAACAGATGCGAAACTGTCGCGGACACGCTGCGGACCTCGAGTTGCGGCTCCGCAAATTCGATTCCGCGCGGTAATGTGAAACGGGCGTCAGGGCCATTGAAACGACTTTCAAATGTAAATAATAGGATGGGTGGGTTAAGCGTAATTGCACAGCTGGGCCGCCTCCAGACTTTACAATCTTTACATTAGGTATATCGGAACTGGTCATCACATCAGCCTACTGTCCACTGCCGGAGGTAGGCCCCCAATAACTTCCTGTGAGCGCTAAAGTATCGTCAGTCCATAGAGTACATAGGTACTAATTATTCCCCTATGCTATTGAGCATAAGCCAAAAATTGCTTGTTTATACGGAAAAATGTAAGAGACGAATCATGGCTTAGTCGAACAGTAACCATTCCTTCCGAACCCCTTTCGCCACATAAAATAAAATAAGGTATCTTTAGCTTTTTCACAAAGATGACATAAGGATGCTTAACGAGCATTCAGTGCGAGGCCATGATTCCGTTCCCGTTCCACAGCAAAATCAGTAAGTTTTATTTTTGGTAGAGAACCTGGGACGAAAAATTAGAAAAATACAGGCGGTACTTCAATAAGATTTGTAGTAAAATAAAGCTATGTATATATTTCCTAATTCACCTACCTACCTATTTATTTATTTTGCGTCCAGTGTGTCTAAGTGAGGCCGCACACCACATGCCATACGTATTACGACAACTGTATGCAAAATGTGTCCTTGTTGTGTACCTACCTATCTAAGAAAACTGAGTTCAGATGTCATAAATAAGCACTCCACTTACCTACAGTTAATGACTCAGCCTTCAGCAAATAACTTTGTATTGAAACAATAGAGCCTATCTTTAGAGCTAGGTATTTATTTAGCTTTTACGAGCAATAGGTAATATTACCTGACATCATTATTTACATTGTAGTTAGCAACAGCATTGCTTTTCCGTTATACTTATAAAGTAAATCAAGAATATATATAAGAATAATATTTATGGAAAAAGTTAGTTTATTTTACTGCAGTTTAAAAGTATTAATTAATAATTAAAAAACCCAACGAGTCATTCAAATGAATGGCAGCACCAATTTTCTTTAAACTGCTAATGCCTCTCGGGTCCGTAGCACACTTCCGCCACGAAACCATAGCAGCGAAATCGCAACACGAGTTCCGCTGCGCAACATTAGTACATGTGTCGCTATTCGAGTAGCGAAATATAAATTTACAACTGCCACAAGATACGAAACAAACAGAGTAGAACGGCGGAATCGCGCGGGGAAGAGTTAGAATCATAGTCAAATCTATAACTAACTTAGAACAGGCTGTTTCGCCTCTGTTTCGCTTGTCATCTAACGGACAAGTCATGGAAAGGCGGACCGAACGCGGAGACATATCTGGCGTCCGAACAGATCGGCAAAATCGCGCGGTAAAGAGATACAATCATATTCAAAACTAGGCGTCAACAGGTAGTTGCGCCTCTGTTTCGCTTGTCATGGCGAAACTACTGCAGTATCGCTGCTATGCTTTCGCAGCAGAGGTGTGCTACAGGCTTCAATCAAGTCCCCTTTCTAAATCAATTAAATCGGTTCCGCCGTTTGCGAGCAACGATGGCAGAGACAGACAAACATAAATAACAAGAACACCCCTTCTTAAGTCGCTTAAAAAGAACAAACCTCAGGCCGGCCAAGTAATTTGGTGTTCAAAATTCAAAATTCAATAACTTTATTTCTTTAGGCTTACAAAATAAGCACTTAGACAAGTCAAATTTTATACATAAACAGCTTAATAATAGTAATTATTATCAAATAAGAAACAAAATGTTATTGATTTTGTTCGCTTCAATTTTTTGTCCACTAGTGGAGTAGTATATAAACCTCGTGTAAGTGCATTATGATAAAGTATTGTACACAGTGCACGTGTTAGTGTTACATTATAAAACATACATAAAAGGAAAATAATACGTGGAAGCATGTGGGGTAAACGTGAACGGAGTCAGGAATCAAAAGGGGTCATGGTCAAGTCGGGGATCAAAAGGGGTCAATCAGGATAGGAAACTCAAGACCGTATTAATATTAATAGTCGAGGTAACTCGACAATTGGACGAAAACCAAACCAATCAAATCTTTATTATGTTTCCTAGTGTATTCTGCTAGGAGTTATCATGAACATTAGGTATTATGAACACTATGAACATGCAAGGACGTATAAAGATACAATATACGCGTAATGGCGTACCTTTTATGACAGTTTTCGGACAAGTTATCCAAATTTTGCACCATAATCCATGGGTAGCGCATTTCGCCTTAGCATTTTTTAATTTTTGGTAAAGCTTTTGAGTCTGTCATCGGCAAATAAAATAACCAGCAGCGTGACCAGATTAATAGCTTGATTTGGACAACACAAGGAATCAGGGATCGACTCCAGTTACGTAGTGGTTGCAAATGAACGCCGGTGTCAGTTTCGAATAGCACACTACATAAACTGTTATTCGAATGAAAAAGTAAAAACCAAAAAAAACGTACAGCTGAGAAAAACTCCGCTGACCTCAGTCTTTTAATCGTCAAGCCGCGTTTGACGAATGCGCTCGCGTCGAAGAATATACTCTCTTGGTGGGTTTCATTTTTCATGTTGGCAACACCGGAGGGCGCGGTAGCGGACCTCCGTAGTGTGGTCTTCTTCATTACCCTCTGACATAGGTAGTTATCTGGCTTTCTAAACCTAGGGACGGGATAGGACGGGAGGTAGGAACGGAGAGATAATAGCATGGGAGCGAAAATAAACATAAATAAATATTTAGACTCAAGATATAAAGTTATATCACACGTGCCGAAAGATAATCAGCTTGGAGTGCGTTTTGATGGAAAGCAAGATGGCGCGTGTTTTCTGGTTTAATTCTATACAAGATTTGAGCTTTAAAAACTAGTTCTGTCAGGCATGTTTCATCAATTATTTGTTTTCATTTCCATGATCTCGGGCCCTGGTCATCCCACTGCGAGGTAAAGTCCCCACTCCTTCGAGATATCAGGATGGCTAGCAAGCTAAGTTCAGTCCCGGCCCGGAATTAGTTTCGGGCTAGTTTTTTTTTATCTATTTGGTCCACTAGTAGACCAATTTTTTGAGTGATTTTCAAAAAAACGTTAGAAAATTATATATACCTGCCTCGGCAACCGTGACACTTAGGATATTTAGTCTACCGGAGATATGCAGCCCATAATCCCCTTAAGCTCTCAAAAAATTATGTTGGTCCCAATACCAAACACCCTGTATAAGCTACTAGCATCTGCCCGCGGCTTCGCACGCGTTTTTTAAGTAGCCTATGTCCCTTCCCGGGATACCATTAACCTCACTGCCGAATTTCATTAGGATCCGTTCAGCCGTTTAAGCGTGAAAAGGTTACGACAGTTAGACAGACAGAGGTACTTTCGAATTCATATTATTAGTAGGTATGGATAATAAGAATGTTTAAATTTGATGACATTTATTTGACACCAGGCCCCAGGAGAACACACACTCTCTCTACAAGACTCTCCTCTCTCTCCTCAAGACTGAGGGACTGAGGGATATTGATCCCGAGAACCAATAATATAATTTTATAATTCCAATTATTTAATCTTATAATTCACATACACGTTTTTAATTATTATTACTTATCAGCTTATCTCTTTGACCACAAAATTGCTTGTGATATAGCAATCTTTATGTAAATAGTTAGATACCAAAACACGCCACCAACTTTGCTTTCAAACAAAACACAAACTTTTATGAACAAAGTTACCTTGTGAGTGATTCTTTGTAGTCAATGTCGTCAATTCCGAACCTCTCCCTTAGATTTCTGAATACGAGAGGGCAGTATTCCTTTACCTTGAAATGAGACGGCATATTCTCCCTGAAACAAAGCGCCACCTTATTACTACTCTTATAGAATACTAGCAGCGCCTCGCGGTTTCACCCGCGTAGTTCCCGTTCCCGTAGGAATTTCGGGATAAAAAGCCTATGTCCTATTCCAGACTATAATCTATCTCTGAGCCGTTCCGCCATCCAGATCCGTTTTGCCGTTCTGGCGTGATAAAGGAACAAACATCCATCCATCTATCAATCCATCCATCCATCTAAACTTTCACGTTTATAATATTAGTGAGAAGTGAGATAGTGAGATGGGAAAAAGGCTTGCTTTCCCGCTAAACTTGATAACTAAGCTATACTCAAGGCAAAGTCCAGGCAGGCACAATATTTGTAAAGAAACCACAGATCTTAAAATCCTCTTGTATTTTACTTGTTTTTATGACAGACTTTGCACTACTTATCGATCTGGGTTCATTCGTGATATAATGCATAATGCTGTCAATTTATTATTCACATCATTTTCATTTCAAGCCTTTATTTAGAAAAGAATATTTACATTTTGTAACTTAAATACAATTAATCGTTTGCATTCGCTCGCTTGGTCTGTACCCGGTACAGACCAAGCGAGCGAAAGCGAGCGAATGCAAACGATTGGGATTTGATAATCGGTACGTTCGTTCCATATTGCTTTGATGTAGCGACAGCCGCCGGAGCACGGCCGAAGATGAACGAAGGCCCTTGTTTAGACTCGCTTGCTTTCGCAATGACGTCCACACACCAGTGTGCGTCATTGCGAAAGCAAGCTACTTTTGCGTTCGTTCGTTAGCCTTCGCTCGCTCTCGCTCTCTTGGTCTGTACCCGGCATTACATAGACTATTGTTACGACATCGATATTTCTTCTGTTTGCACTCTTTTGGCAAAGGCCCATTTATTATTCAAGCTTATTATTCAATAAGCCAATAAAAAGAGAATTTTATATATTTTGCGTTGTGGATTATTTAGAAACACTGTATCTTAGAGGTGCTAAGAGTTTGAAGATACGGCTGGCGATCACACAGACTTGCTTATCTTAGAAAATCAAGCGACCCTTTTGGTTGGGTTTTACATTCGCGCCGCTTAGGTATGCAACTTTGCTCTAGTGGAAAAGCAACACCATATCAGTTCTCAGAAGTCATGAAGTTCCTAATGTAAAAGATTATATTGGTGCTACTACTTTTGTCTTCCTAGTAACCAAATGTCTTTAAGAACAGGTAGATAATTTATTGTAGGTCAATGTGAAATTAATTGGATAATAAAAGTAGCAAGGAGCAGGGTTCAAAGCGGTAATTATCTTTGATAATTATCTTGATAGTTAACAAGATAAATATATGTTGATGTTGACAAGACCAGATAGGCCGGATACCTGATAGTTATAGGATATCAGTTTCATCTCTAATTTTTAGTAATTAATACAATACAAACTCTTTATTGCACACCAAGATAAAGGAAAACAGAACAGAAAAACAAATACAGAAACAGTTGCGAAATTGGTGGCCTTATCCTTAGAGTGATCTCTTCCAGGCAACCTTTGGATGGGCATGAAACTTGTAAGGTAGTAAAAGAAATCCTAGTGATGTGACTTACTTGTTGAACAAATGATTATCAACTTTAAGCTTGGAGTATGCTCGAAAGTCATCAGGTAGAAGCATAACTGGTATTGAGACATGACTGAGTTCATTTATCTGAAAGAAATCATTTGTTTTAGAGTACTCATGTTTAAAACCATTACTAGAATGGTTTTTGGAACTTATTCTATGATTGATGTTAACCCCTACGCTGTATACATCTATTAGAACCTGTCTCATGTCAACATTTATTATAATAAGCACAATATGTATACTGTTGGTGTTCCTATATTAAATAAATACATGCAGTGGACCCTAATCACGGGTTGGCTTAACAACTACGGTAGACCCTGATCAGGACTTATGTGAGTCTACTGTAGTCATAAAACCGAGCCCTGATCAGGCTACAAACGAGTGTAGGAGTTCTTGCAGTTAGCCTGTAGCATGCCACAACAGCCTAACAAGCAATGGGTTTTGAGTTTAAAGGAATTAGGTTCTTCTGTTCATTAAAAATATTGATACATTCAAGAACATGGTATAGCTGAAAAAAACAGGTTTGGTAGAAGACAATTTAATCTTGGCATATCAAGTGCTATGTTTTCTAGACTTCCATTATTGAACATGATCATGGTCTATTTATATTCAATGGCAAAGGAGATTCAAATATTAATTTGATAGCATGCCAACATAGTACTAGTAGGTACAATTTAGGTGCAGCTGCACTGGCTGATAGTTCAGGATATTTTTTAGATGTAAACAGACAAACAAACCAGCGGCTTAATGACATAATTAGGTGTGCGAGACTGCGAATTACCCACTCAAACAGGATTACGCTCCACCACAGTTAGAATAAATGCATAACCAGACACTCACCGTGTGGTTAACGCCCCACATGAAAACAGATAGCAAAGGCTCATTTGCACGAAACAATTTAACTTTTTGGTGTTTTACACGAATGTGTTTCTTTTTCAATTTACTCAATCCTGTGGTCGGAACGGACATTTTGGAATTGTTTACAACCTTTTGTCGTGTAAACAGGAGTCACTTAGCGATTTATAACGATCAAAATTACTCAAACCATTTTGAGTTCACAGAAATTATGAAGACAAGGGGTAATTTATTTTTCTATTGGATTTTTGTGGAAATAGAACACCCAACAAGGCGCAATCAAAACGACTTTTTGACAGATAGATGAGTGAGTGAGTGAGATCAGTGAGTTGTGAGAAAAGGTTAAGAAAAAAGAGATCCCCTTCGGTTTACAAAAGGTGAATGGATTAGGGATTAATAGTGATGGATAAATCGAGCAAAGACAATGTTTATTATGAAGCTATCTACAAAAGGATGAATTTAGTCTGTATGTTCATTAAATCGCATAATCGCAACGCGACCAATCGCTTAATCGATTCGAGGACATCGCTCGCTGCTCGCTATGGACTTCCGCGGACTTCACTAGTCACAATGCTGCCAAGCTGCCAACATCACAAATAAAATCATTATTGTCACTTGTCACCACTGTCAGGTAAAAGTGACTGCCAACAGACATGACAGACAGCTGTGGCATTTTCGTTTTGTTTTGTTCAGTCAGTCAGTGGTTTTGTTTCCTAATTGTATATTCTTTGGTTTTGTTGATTGTGGTTTTTTCGGAATCATTTGCCATATTCTCATAAAACAAAGCCTAAAACCTTAGAAATCATTCTATGAATCTAAAATGGTAATTCCGAGTCCGTTTGTGTATTGGGCTCAAACGGAAAGTGTTGTTACTCTCAAAGTTGATTTGAAGAATGTAGGCAAACCAAATTTTAAAATTGTGGACAACAATATAAAGTTCTCTGCGCATGGGACGGGTGCCCGAGGCGATAGTCAATACGAGTTTAGCCTGGACCTTTACGAACCCTTGAAAAAGGTATGTATTATATAAATACCCGCTTTTCAACCTACTTCTCTCATGGGGAAAAGGTAGCCTATCTATGTCTGTCTGTTTCAATTCAACTAATATAACGCGACCTTATCTACCGGCATAATCTTTAATCGCAGGGTTAATAAAAGTAATTTAGTCCTCAAGAACTCCGTGCCATTAATCAGTAAATAGCTATTGAAAAGAATTGAGTTTTGTTGCCAGTCTGCTGCCTATACTTTTTACCCGACTACCAACAGGGGAGGGTTATGAGGTTAGAACCCTATGTTTGTATATTTGTATGTTTGTATGTATGTGGCCGATTTCTTTGTTCCCACGTAGCGCTGAAACTACTGGTTCGATTTCAACAAATTATGTATCGATTGATTCGTCTCAATACCCCGATGGTTATAGGCTATAGGATTTAGGGCTCCGACCCCGAATAAGCCTTCAAAACGCGTATTAAAGTTTAGGTAGCCGCAGGCTGCAGGCCCCATAGAGAAAAATTACAATACCTACGACCTATTTTCATTTTCAACTCTATGCCTATCAAATATGACCGATACGTCATTCTATTTTGTCAATGTAAATGTTTCAAACTTTTATAACTTTCACGTAGTCGGGTTGTAGTTTTTAACTTTATCTTGTTTATGGTATACTACACTTGATTCTTATTCACAATTCACAAATTTTCTTGATTTGGCTTAAACCTTTCAGTTGGTGAATGTAGTCTGAAGTATAATTTTCTCAGTTAACTAGTAATCATTACATCAATCTGCTTACCTTGTGGCTAGATGATCCTGAGTGGATTGTCCAGCATTATTTATTATTTAGATTAAAATGAGTTACATACACTGTAGTCTGATTGGATGACATTGGTACTTTTCAGACTTATCTAAATAGGTAACAAGGGACTTGCAATAAATACAGTCTGGTGGTTTATTCAAGAATCTTATCCCACAAAATAATATAATAAGCAAATAAGTTATGTTCATTGCTATAGTTATTGAGCAAACTACTGAGTTTATTTTGTTAATAGATAGACAGATAAAAGATTTATTCAACACTGCAACACACAATACAAAGGTACAATAAATAAGGTACATACATCATATCGTAACACAGAAAAACATAAACGTAGGAATAGAACAATACTTGGCAACAATAAATTGGTGTATCAATCAAAAAAGTATGTATTCGTAAACAAATATGTGTTTGCTGCAGCCT
The DNA here is from genome assembly GCA_947086465.1 of Eupithecia exiguata. NCBI lineage: Eukaryota > Metazoa > Arthropoda > Insecta > Lepidoptera > Geometridae > Eupithecia > Eupithecia exiguata. Next base: position 9,193,932 of record OX352243.1, on the reverse strand, counting down.
GTCAAAAAGGCAATAACTCAGTACAAGCTTTGCGCGAGAGCTAAACACTGATTTTCAGTGTGAGGCGTCCCTATGAGGCGACCAGAAGAACAAAAAACGAACAAAAAAAATGTGTAATTGCATGTTAGTATTTTGAGTTTAACTTACGACTTGACTGATGCGGTGCTTAAACAATGAGAATGAGTGATGTATAGGTAGAACGGTAGGTGTTTCTGGCGGTACAATTTGGTCTTAAGTGGACTGTATTTATGCTGAAATAAGGAATCATTAAAAGTAAAGTAAGAGACCGAGTGTTTCCTATCTCTGGCAAACGAAACGTTTCGGAATACCCTCGTTTTGTCTGTGTAACAGTAATAATAATAATTTGAGTTTTGATAAGTATTCATAATAAGTATTCGTGACTCTACGAAATCCCTTGCCGCGCACCATTTTATTAGCAACAGAGTGGTGCACAACTGGAACCTATTACCAAAAGACATTGTATCAGCCACATCAATAAACGCCTCTAAGAATAAACTCGACAACTGGTTACGAAACAAAAATAACAAACTAAAAAAAATACGCAATAACTAAATTCGACACTATCTGATAAAGACACATCAGCCACTGGCTACTCGTCTATTAATAAATAAATAAATATTAATGCATAACTAATAGGTCTCAAGTCCAAGAACAGATTCTGGCTTTTAAATCAATAATTTGTATTATTATCCAGATCAATCAGGATGAAGCAGAGAATGTGATTGTTGCCAGAGTTTTTGAAAACAGAGTCGAATTGACATTGCAAAAGGCAAAGGCGGCTTGGTGGCCACGCTTGACAGCTCAGCCTCAAAAACCAGCTTGGTTAAAGGTAAGGGTAAGCTTTTATGACAACAGCATAATGCCGGGTACAGACCAAGCGAGCAAAAGCGAGCGAAGGCTAACGAGTGGGATTCGACGATCGATGACGAACGTTCACTCGCTTTCGCTGTTGTATCCACACCACACGAACACAATGTGAAACAGTCGGCGGAGCACAGCCGAAGGCGAACGAAGGCCCTCATTTGGGCTCGCTTGCTTTCGCCATGACGTCCACACTGGTTCAATCGCGTTCGGTGGTTAGTCTTCGCTCGCTTTTGTTCGCTTGGTCTGTACCCGGCATAGGGCTCCTATGAAGGTTCATAGGAGAGCCTTATGCCTTAACCTGCCCCCCTAGCACGGGGATTGTTGTCTAGGGTAAAATAGGCAATAAATTAATGACATTGCATCGCCATACATTGCGTACATTATTGAAGTTGATGGAATGCATTTCTAAAAATTTACGCATTGGATGACGAAGTGACGTAATTTTTCTCTATTCTACCCTAGACAACAATCATATGCTGGGCTGGGATAGGCATCCCAGGTTACCTACTGTTTAAAAGAAGGCCTGCTTTAAAAGTTCATTACTAACTTAAAATTACAGATAGACACCAACCACCACACAAAATGTGTACAAAAACCGTAGCAAAAATCTGATCAATACAAATATTTTCTAAGCTACCTTTTTTTTAACTTTTCGGCTCGCTCCGCTCTCTGATGACATTGTTTGCTTTCTTAAATGATGTCAAAGCCCAGACAAATAACACGAAATTCTATCACATATTTTTTTTGTAAAGTTTGTAAGTCCAGTGCTTGGTGGCGACTGGCGACCCTCCCCTCTCTTTTAAACCTTCCACAGGTAGTTTAAAAAAATAGATTACAACCAATACCAACATTGAACCCACAGATTAACTTTGACTTGTGGAAGTCGGAAGACGGCCTGGACAGCGAAGAGGAGACTCGGGACATCATGAAGGACTATCCTGAAATGTACGACAGGCTGCATAAAGAGGAGATGGGGTATAGAAAAGGTATAACATACTTCTATGATTTCTACAAGAAACTTAAAGGTATGTAAAGGTCCCAGGTTACATTGCAGGCTGAGTGCTCATCAGCCAAGGATTCGAAATTGTTATTACCTAATGCTCACAAACGAAAATTAATCATGATATTATAAAAATTTGATAAGTTACAGAGATATTATTATCTCACTATCTCACTAATATTATAAACGTGAAAGTTTAGATGGATGGATGGATGGATGTTTGTTCCTTTATCACGCCAGAACGGCAAAACGGATCTGGATGAAATTTGGCACAGAGATAGATTATAGTCTGGAATAGAACATAGGCTACTTTTTATCCCGGAATTCCCACGGGAACGGGAACTACGCGGGTGAAACCGCAAGGCGCTGCGCGGAGATGCGTACTGGCTAGCCAGTACGCACCTCCGCGCAACTCTGGTGGAGACACCCTAGCTTAAAAACGTCTTCGTCTCCGCTACGAACATCTTTGCACATCTATCTCCACTTCGGTGGAATCTGGGCCTGAAGCTTGCCATAAATGTTACATTAGGTATACAACGATGCTTGCGATGTGGGAGCGTCTTTTAAAAAAAATTTACTGTGACTGTCTTGATGTGAAGATTCATATTTTATGTGGTTTTTATATTTTTCTGCTTCCCACAAGCAATAAAACTAGCGGATAAAGAATTAGCCGCAAATCGTAAACCATTTTCAATAAACTCGTGATAAAACCAACTTCGATTCAATGGTATTTTTGGCGCATTCGGGAAAAACCACAAAGTAAATTGAATTCTATGCCAACCTTAACCTTAATTTCTCCCTCCCAGAGGACCTAAAACAAGTATACCTGAAGCTCTACAACCTTTTTCAATTCATGGGCTACATGTACATCCTGTGCGTGATGTGCATACGCTACGCTCGGCTGGAGGGTGCTTCTGTGGCGGACACCTACGAGCACGTCGGGCCTGCTATGAAGTTCCTGCAGCTCATGATGTATCTGGAAGTACTGCATCCGCTGTTTGGGTACACCAAGGTGAGTGACCGAGCATTGCGAACGAGCCGGCAAGGAAACACGCCATCTGTACGCGCTGATAAGAAACTTTTCTTGAAACTTTCAGTGATAGATGGCGCCACGGTTGTTTTCTGCTCCTTTTGTTCAGATTCTAGACACTTACCAATAGATGGCGGCACGAGTTCCTGAAAGTCTATTATTTAGCAGAGAAAGAGGTGTTTGAGTTAAGTATTGACCGGAGTAAACGCCAGCGACGACGCGACCCCAACACTTTTCAGAAATTCACGCTCATCGCTTTCCGGAACACGAATTAAATAAAAAGTTTGAACGCTACGTAAGTCCTGGCTGATAATAAAAAAGTGCGCCTGCCGACGCGGCATTAGTAAACCAAATTTAAAAAAAAAAACTAATTGGTTTTTTAGGGTTCCGTACCCAAAGGGTAAAACGGGACCCTATTACTAAGACTCCGCTGTCCGTCTGTCACCAGTCTGTACCTCATGAACCGTAATAGTAAGACAGTTGAAATTTTCACAGATGATGTATTTCTGTCGCCGCTTTAACAAAAAATACTAAAAAATAATAAAAATATAAATATTTAAGGGGCACCCATACAACAAACGTGAATTTTTTGCTCGTTTTATAGACATTGGTACGGAACACTTCGTGCGCGAGTCCGACTCGCACTTGGCCGGTTTCATTTATTATTTTTTATCAAAATATTACAGTCAATTAACTGATTCACACAAATTGAATAAAAGATGTATTCTAACAGTGAAAGTAAAACAAAACGAAAAAAATAACGTAATTATAAATATTCGTTACAATCACAACTAAAAGCATCTCCTACTTATTTTTCTCATCATCATCAACCTATAATAGTCCACTGCTGGACAAAAGCCTCCCCTAATGAGCGCCATAGCGCTCTGTCTTCAGCTTGACGCATCCAGCATCAGCAGTCTTTCGTAAATCGTCATTCCGCACTGGTCGGACGGCTTCCTACACTTCGTTTGCCGTGTCGCAGTCTCCACTCAAGAACACGTTCACCCCAGCGGTTATCGGTTCTCTTTTCTTATAGAAGGGGATGAAAAGCAGAGTGTGATACGATACCAAATTTATTTAGCCTCAAACGACATACTTTGATTATCTTGGTACGCTTATCTATCCTAGAATTCTTCGCTTCGCTCTGGATTAAAACAATCGTTCTCGCCCTAAATACATTATTTTGGTCCCTGATGACAAAACCTGCTATATTTCTCTACGTGTTATTTTACAGGGCGGAGCCCTAGTTCCATTCATGCAAGTGAGCGGGCGGGCGTTCATCCTCTTCGCGATGATCGACGCGGAGCCACGCATTCAGACGAAACCGGTGGTCTTCATTCTGTTCGCCATGTGGAGCATGATCGAGATTGTCAGGTAAATCAAATTAATATCTAAGTAAATTAAAGGTAAACAATGTTTGTTTGGTTGCAAAATTAAAATTTGAAACAATATAAACAAGAACCAATTAATTACAGTTACAATAAAACCAGCCAACTCTCAGCCGATGCAATGGAAGGAAAATCTGGCCTCTCGTCTTCTAGCTAGCCAGTCCAGCTGTAGAATTACGCTAAAACCACCCATCCTGTTTTGACGTTTGAAAGCCCTTCGAATGAGCTTCTTAATTATAGCAATTGTATGGGGAATGCCATGCAGAGAGCTTTTAAATGCCATTGAAATAGCTTTCAAATTCCAATTATAAGATGGGTGGTTGTAGCGTAATTCAAAAGCAGAATTTTTTTTTTAGTCAAAAAAAACCTTTATAGGTACTCCAGCCATTCTCAAGATCCAATGTTTGTAAACAACTCAAACCACAAAAAAAGCGTTTCGGGTTCGGGCTCAGGCATTTCACATTCAATTTGCAGAGCTCAGATTTTGGTTGAAATCAACAAATATAGGAATTTTGTATTCATGTATGAAGATGACATTTTCTTTCGTTCTGAAATCAAACGCAGTAAGGCTAGCACCACATAGAACGGATAATCCGTCGCCGATTTCACGTGGCGGCGCACGGTACGTTTTATGTGTTATTTCATATAGTTTATGAATATTTTCGGCTCGAACTGATACCCGCGTGGTGTTGCCCGTTGTCGTTTCATTGATTTTTTATTGGACCGTGGGCCTTGCCTTCCACTTCCTAACGTTAGGGCCTAGTTGAAGCTTTGAGGGCTTCACAAAATGATGCCCTATGTTTGCCCACAGGTACGGTGCGTGTGTCTTATCTTATTCACTCTCTAAATATCTTGATAATTTTGAAATATTTTTTTTATTTAAATCATAATTTAAATCACAAAAATATACTAAGATTAGGATGTCACAGAAAATATACCTACCTTTTGTATGACTATGACACACGAATAAGTTGTGTATCTGTGGCATCAGCCCTAGGGTATCGCAGATTTCTGTTGAGCTAGAATTCATCAAGAGGGCTCTTAACTAAGTATAAGTTCCATTAAAAACGGTGCAGCCCTTGTAAAATAATAGTTCAAGACATTTTTTTTTAATTTGCTTATATTTTCCAGATACCCGTTCTACCTAACGCAGCTCTACAAAAAGGAGATCTACATACTAACATGGCTTCGCTACACCATGTGGATACCCCTATACCCGATCGGTATAGTCTGCGAATCCCTCGTGATCATCCGTAACATTCCATATCTGGAAGAGAACCTACGCTTTACCGTCTCACTACCCAACACCTGGAACTTTGCTTTCCACATGCCTACGTTCTTAAGAGTATATGTACTGTTACTTACGTTCCCTGGCATGTTCTTTGTGATGATGCATATGCGCGCACTAAGGAGTGCTAAGCTTAAGTCGCCGGTTACGATTAAGAAAGTTAAATAGTTTAAGGTTTAATCCTTCAGAATCCTGACAGAATTATCTTTGCGGATGAAAAGACACTGATGTTTCTAGTGTGTGCATTGTTGGTTCAATGGCGTCGGCTATCGAGGACATCTTGATCATATAATAAGGCTGCCTTTCCATCAGAGATGTGCTACATTGCTGTTGCTAGCCGACCAATAGGATCGCTCAATTATCGCGTAATTTTTGTAAGCTATGAAAATGACGCAATAATTGAGTGATCGTATTGGTCGGCTGGAAATATAGCAACGTAGCACATCTCTGGTGAAAAAGCAGCCTCAGACATAGGTAGAGATGAAGTTTAAGGTTGTCGCACATACGTTCAACATCACTGCTGCACAATTTGCGCAATAGCAGCTGTGGTTTTGAATGTTTATTATTTTTATCACACTTCTATTTTTTTTTTCAATGTGGCCACATTTAACGCCTTGTTACCGGCCTTATACTATACCTAATAGTTATTTCCTTTTCATTCGAATTCACATTTTTGCGTTGTGCGGCAGTGGTGTTGCACGTGTGAGCGCCAACCTGTCGGAAACACTATTGACAAGCCTCGCGACTACCCCACGAAAAGCGATGCGTAGTGAGTTTTATGAAATTATACTAATTTCCAATGTACAGTAGGTACCTACACTGAAAATGCCTGACGTTTCGTCGCACGCATCGCGTGGCGTTTCAATAGTGTGTGGAGCCCTTTAATCCAGGCTGGTGTAAAGAGGAAGCAAAAGATAGTATTATCTAACATTGCTATGTTTTATACACCAAAAAGAATTCGAAACTTTCGAAAACGGCATGCGTTTTCTACAATCGTCGATTAAGGTATTCGCCGTCCCCTCGAGGCAGCAAATATGAATAAAAATAAATAAAACCAAAGATCCTAGGAACCTACGTTCGAGGAAACAGAGAGAAGGGACAGAGGTATCTCTTATTGTAGAACAGATTGAAAATGGAACATGCGTGAAGTATTCTAAGTATTTATATATGTAGGGGATAGGTTGTTTGGTTGATTTAAGAACATAAGGAATAAAGGGATTTCTTTCTAAGATAATAAATAAATGTGGTATTTTGGTTTCAATGATTTATACCTATTATAACACAAATGTTAGGAGGAATTCGTACCTACTGATTGACAGACATACACAACCAAGTTATTTACTATTTCCGTAAATAACTTTGTTGTGTATGTCTGTCATTTCAATACTTTATTATGTATCCCCTGACATTAGGTGTAGGTAATTTGTTATAGAAATGCCAAAGATACAAGAACAAAAAATATTGTGACTTTTCACTAATTATATATATATATTAAACACACATTTATATTACCTATGGCTAGGTTTCACATATATATAGCATGGTCGCCGATGTGATTATTTGATGAGGTCTACATTTAAGGTCATAGCTCATTAGAGCCACCCGTACCGCCTCGCCTCGCGCGGTTAGCAAGTATTTTTTAATTATGAAATTATATGGATTGCGTTCACTACATCAACTCCGGATTGCCTCGCTCGCAAGCGCGTGCGCCGATAACTCGCTGCTCTGATGCTTGCGTTTTGTTGACAGCGCATTGCTAATGTTGACCGACGTGACCACCCGTGGCCTACGCGAGGTTCACTGGTTGACCACGCGGCGTCCACCAGGGGCTTACGCGAGGTTCACTGGTTGACCACGCGGCATCCGCATGAGGTTCACTAGTTGACCACGCGGCGTCCGCACGAGGCGAGGTGGTGAGGGTCGTGGTTCCAATGAGCTATGACCATTAGAGCTAAGATTTCCATAATTTATTGTTATGTAGACATTCATAAAGTTGTGATTTTATTTAAATTTACTTTCAAAGTATGTTTTGCATTTATGTTGTTTCTTTCTATTTTACCTATAAATTATGTTATTGTTTTTTAAAAATTGGTATTAAATAATGGAAATAACTTGTTATTTTATTCAACTTCTAAACAAACGAATAAAAGTTGTCTTTTCTTAAATCAGCATAATTTATTGAGGCATGTTAGCAAAATAACAAATACATCCAAACTCCATTTTGTGTATCCTTTATTGGAAAGACTAATCCATCACTAAAACACATTGTAATTTGCAGAACCTTCACATAACTAGAAGAAAAAAAGATTTTTGCATTCAATGGCCACAGGTTTGTTACAGTAGGTTCCTCTGCCTTTCCATAATATGAAAATTAGATGATTATTTGTTGCAATAAACCAAGAGAAATGATTCCATCCACCAGGGGAGCAGAATCATCAGCATTTAAACCTGTAGGGCCTATTTGAATGCTTATGTCTTCAGCTTGAGAGTGGTTCTCTGAAACCAGTGGTATGGGTCCGTGTGAGCATAGAATTCGTGGAAGATGGGCTCAATAAACTTATCAGGAGGAGCAAGCTTGTACACGCGCTCTCCATAGTAGGTGCCAACCTGGAATATACAAAATAAGTTCACACTAATATTATAAATGCAAAACTTTGTAAGTATGTGAACTGAACATACATACTGAATCATATTATCCATGGTAACCCATGGATAAAATGATTCGAAGATCAATAATTCGATTGGATTAAAAAGATCTTTGTTAACTCAAAATATTGTGTCAATAGTCTATGTTTTATCCAGGAAACAATTTGTGTAAAGCTGCAGGCATTAATAGTTCATAGTTCATTTATTCATAACTTTCACAGGTTACGTATGTCAAATAACCAAAATTTATAAAATTATGTAAAATCTATTACAAAATTACACAAAATAAAAGTAGTAACCATTACTTTATAAATCAACTAGCTGATGCTCACGGCTTCACCCGCTCTTTTCATGTGTCCCATTTTTTAGGTTAATATTATAGCTTAAGGCACTCACAAATAATGTGGCTTTCTATTGGTAAAAGAATTTTCAAAATCGGTCCAGTAGATCCAGAGATTACCCCCTACAACCTCACAAACTTTACCTCTTTAATATTATTATAGTAAAGTAAACATGCTTTCATTGGTACCTGGATAAAAAAAACCCTAAGGGATATCGTAGCATATTTCAGTAAGAGAATAATCAAAATTATGCAAATAATTTTTCATAATACATACAAACAAATTTGAACATTCTTCATATTTTCAAATAATTACCTCCCATCCGGGAACATCCTTCATCAGTTCAGCCTCAGCATCACGGTTGCGGCGGATCTGTTTCAGGAACGCACGGTCGCGCTCCGCAAGCAGCATCGGGTAAATGGCCATATGGGCTGAACGCATCTCAATTCTATCATGCTTGATTTGCTTGTATGTCAGGTTGTAAATGTAAAGGGCTGCTGCTGTTATGCCAATGTAACCCGCAAACATAGTATACCCTGAAAAAGATGTAGTACAAATATCTTTGGACTGCATTTACCAATTTCTCTCCTCACAAGTGGTTTTTACTTAAAATGGGACATATAACCACGAAGAGATGTACATCCCTATGGTGAGAAAAATTGTAGTATTCTTACATGCTTCGCTTTGACTAAATCAAGGCTCTAAGCTACAAACTGGGAGTCCTACCTATCTAACCTTTTAAGGTTACATAACCAGTACACAAACTTAAATTCAGAATAACTTAGCTTACCGCTGAATAATTGTTTAGCCGGTACCCTTTTATATGGAATAGGTTTATAGCCTCCCGGAGGAGGCAAATCTTGTTTTTTCCACACCACCTCAGCCATTATTATATTACGCTACAAACAAACGAAACGATTTGCAATTTTCATTTGTTTCACTTCCCCTCCCCCGTCCGTTGCCAGTGCCACAAAATGACATAACAATGACATGACTGACATGACATGTATAAGTTTATGGAAGGCAACGAAGGAAGGCTAGGCTCAATAGACTGTAAATATTAGCACTAACTTTCTGTTACAATTTGTACAGTTCCTGCTTCATTAACCTTTTGTAGTGTGCATGCATCCCTAATTTTGTGTTGTCGTTATAGTTATAAGATCAATGGTACTATTCAAAAAGTTTCTTTTTTGCATGAATTTTAATGAACATTTTATTTTATTTTATGTTTCTCTCTACTAAAGTTTACGACTCTTTTGACATGGACATTGGCAGAGTTGTGGCAGCAAAGCACAGCGAGCCATAAATAAGAAGAAGTTGAAGTTGATAGTGAGATACTGGCCTAAGGTAGGGTGTTAAACTTTCAGATTCAGTGTGGCATTCGTACGGTAAGTTCGAAACTGACACAATTTGCTTCAAACTTTCAAGGTGTTCTCGGTTTCAAGATTTTTCAAAATTAGGGATTGAGTAATTTCTATCTGTTATCGAACACTTATTTCTCGATGTTTTATTACAGGAATGCGAATCAATTTTTGAATAAACCGATTTTACTGAAATTCTAATCGTTCGGTTCGGATAGGTGCGCGATGTGGCATACTATTTCACCTATAGGTATATTTATCCAAACAGAATCAATAACATAAAAATTATGTCAAGTCTCGTCTCGTACTTCATACGTCCGCTTCGCCATAAAAAGTGTTGATATCACGAGACGAGCCAAGTCAGCCATTTAATACCTTGGACTTGAATAGAATATAGTATTATTTTATTGCACCATCGATCAATACAAACAACAACAAATATAAAACGAACTATTAGTTATCTTCTACTTAATAAAATAAAATATAATATGTAAATAGTTAAGGATAATTTTCGATTAGGTAGGTAGTTGCCAACTTCATAGTGGAAGGTAATAAAATGGCTGACTTTGTGGCTCTTCTCGTGATAACAGCACTTTTTACGGTGGAAGTACGAGACGAAACTTAATTTTTATGTTAATGATTTTTGTACGTAATTTAATTACGCACTTAGAGCAGGATCTTTACGAATTCTTTTTTTACTGCAGCACCCTAAACTACATAATTTTAGAAATTCCTCGTTTTTTCTCTTTAAGTATTTCGAATTTAAAGTCTGTAGATATGCTAGAAGTAAAAACGAGGAAGCTTAACTTTAGTGTTATTTTTTGTTTGGTTGATATTTATATCGATATTATTTCCTCGACATATTAAAGTCAATGTTGATATTTTTAAATATATCGATGTTTCTAAATTTTTTCTCGCTTCCGACATCCCTACGGTAAGTAAGGTGACTTATGCCACGCGTGCCACGCCGACATCACTCCTCCATTTTAGGGACAATATTTTTTTTTGCTCTATGATGCCAGTCCAGCCAGTGAAAGAAATAATTGAACAAACCAAACAAGCCTCACCATGACAACCAATGAGAATACCAATGAGTATACACTATCTACCCACTAGCGGCGTAAGGGGGGGGGCGGAGGGGCGGTCCGCCCCGGGTACCGAGCTCCAAGGGGTGCCATCTCGGCACCCCTCGGGGCGCACAGATGGCACTTCAAATCCGAATCCGGAGTGATACCGAAAACTCACACGCAGACATAAAAAAAAATTGCGGCTCGCTTCGCTCGCCGTTGTTTTTTATTACGATTGCAAAATAAATACTTGAATACTTTAAAATCGGGTGTAGAAAGGTTGCCTAGCAGAGATCGCTCAAACCGATAAGGCATTGTACATACAACTTTATCTGTATTAGTTTTTCCCTGCCCTGTGTAACTATTTTATTTGATGTGCAATAATGAGTAATTGCTTTGTACTGTGCTTTATTTTGTTGTAAATCGTAAAAAAAATCTTTTCTCATTCATTGTCATAGCTTACTTTTTTTGCTAACTATGCCTCACCAATTTCAAAACAGGTTGTGGCTCACTCCACTCGGTGATTTTTATTTTGTATTTGTTTCATAACAATCTTCGCAGCTGCCGCAATTTCTCCAAACGTTTCAGGGCTCGCTGGTATTAATTTTTTCATACTCTCCTTAACTTGTTTGTGATCACCCGAAAAAATAAAAAAAAAATTCGCCGATTCGTTTTTAGCTTTGTTGTAGATAGCCAAAAAAATAATTTCGTCGTGGTCTTAGAATACTTGTATTTTTGCTAACCTCACCGAACTCCGAAATTACCTATTGGGACTCGCTCCGCTAGCCGTAGTTATTGATAAATTTATTTTTTAAATTATAAGTCACCTTTAAATTCACATATTTAATATTCAAAAGGTCACAATTAAGTCAATTATTAAGGTCACCTATGACAAACTTAGTTACTTTTCACCAAAAACCCGAAAATCTAAAAAAAATATCGCGGCTCGCTTCGCTCGCCGTTACTTATAATTCCTTTTGTTAGAAATTGAGGGTGCGGATAGTCAACCGACCGGGAAGGGGGGGGTGCTTGGTAGGAAAACGCCCCGGGTGCCAGCCCACGCTACGCCGCCACTGTATCTACCGTGATAATACAATACTGTGACATATAACGTAGTGGTTTTAATCTCTTTGCTGTGACAACCAAGAAAACTTTGCGACCTTGCATTTTGCATAACAAAGTACCTACTTGTTAATACTATTTTCAATAACTATTATTCTGAAATACCTACTTTATGCTCCTCGTACCAACGAGCACCAAACCCACTACCTAATTCGAGAAATTAATATTATTTAATTTTGCGTTATTCTGTAACCGTCTATCACTGTCTAAGTTACTCTCTGATTCGTTCGTTTTTAGGTATAACGCAAATAGACCAACCAGTACACAATGGAATCGAAAACTGATGCTGGAGTGCAAGCCGACATCCCTGAACCTGATAAAGAAGTGCAAGAATTGAAAATCAAGCCTTTGGAGCGCATCAAACTTCATCCCAAGGCTCCTATCGAACCTTCAACCTATAGCAAATATTCGAATTATAGCCGTTCGTGGATCTTACAGGATGGGAGAGACCCTCCTGAAATTGGGAGTGTAATGCGCCACTCGTATAAAATGCCTAAAAAACCTCCGAATACATCAGGTGCATAAGGGTCTATAATAGTTAATTTGGTAATGTTTATTTATTAAAGGTAAAACAATAACAAGAACGTCGTTTCCTAGGTATCCGAAAGCGCATGCTTACAGACTTCTTCTGGGAGCAAATGCTTGATGAAGTTATTGAAGAGCTTGCCACATCTCAACCAGTGGAGGAATATTGCACGGAATATGATTCTAACTATGTCAAAGATAACTTTGAACCTCGTAATTTACAAGTTACTCTTGATACAGACGTAAGGATCTGCATGTTGCTTGGTCTTATGGCGCTGCCTGCGTTATTTATTAAAATTTTAATTTCAGATGCATTTGCGGTACCCTTTGTACGGTACCGGGTCCAGCGCCATTACTTTCTACAGCGAGACTGTAAAGAAATGTGGTCCTGTAAGTTTTACAATGGTTAAAACTAATATATACTTAGATTTTGCGATTGTGCTATGATAGTGATAGATAGTTATACGATTTATTCGACACTGCAACACACAATACAAAGGTTCCTAGTTCCTACATACATCATAAGTACCTATAACATGACACAGAAAAAAAAAACTTAAGAATAATAATAATAATAACAATCAAATGCTTGGGAACATTAAATTGGTGTATACAAGCAAAATAGAAACCGGCCAAGTGCGAGTCCGACTCGAGCACGAAGGGTTCCGTACCATTGTCTATAAAAACGGCAAAAAATCACGTTTGTTGTATGGGAGCCCCCTTAAATATTTATTTTATTCTGTTTTTTAGTATTTGTTGTTATAGCGGCAACAGAAATATATCATCTGTGAAAATTTCAACTGTCTAACTATCACGGTTCATGAGATACAGCCTGGTGACAGACGGACAGACGGACAGCGAAGTCCAATAGGGTCCTGTTTTTATCCTTTGGGTACGGAACCCTAAAAGTATGAATTCGAAAAAAAAAATACGCAACAAAAAAAAGTGTTATTTTTAGTGCCTTGTATGTTTCAGGGAGAAATACTGGAAAAGTTCCGTAGATCCCAAGACTTTACTAAGCCCATGGGGGAAAGACTGGACAACGGCTGGGTCTTGTAACCAAAAGGCTACTTATCTGGAATTCAGAGAACCTAACTGCTTAGGTTCTTGGCACATTTATTGCTTATTTATCAGGTCTTTGGAAATTCATACTGCTTTTTATGTAGGTTAAGTACCTACCCACATTATCTTTTCCACTACATATCTATACCACATTATTTTATTAAATTTTTCTTTCCAAAAGCATTTTGTTTAATATACCTACTTCACTATTGTCGCCCTGTTTTCTAATAGACATGGTATCATTCAGAGTCGGTACTGTCAACGGATTCGTGTTAAATAAAAGAAGTAATTCACCGATTTTGAGACCCATTTACTTTTGCCAATTAACTTATACGATTTTGCGTTGTGTTTTGAGAGAAAATTTATTTTAGATAAAACCGGCCAAGTGCGATTCAGACTCACGCACGAAGGGTTCCGTATCATTGTATAAAAAGGGCAAAAAAATCACGTTTGTTGTATGGGAGCCCCCTTAAATATTTATTTTATTCTGTTTTTTAGTGTTGTTATAGCAGCAACATAAATACATCATCTGTGAAAATTTCAACTGTCTAGATATCACGGTTCATGAGATGCAGCCTGGTGACAGACGGACAGCGGAGTCTTGGTAATAGGGTCCCGTTTTACCCTTGAGGTGCGGAACCCTAAAAAAACAATTTTAGGAGTAAATTTTGGTGGTCAGTTTTTTTATTGCCGGTTTCTATGTGATGAACATGTTTGGTTGGAGTTTGGATTGGAGCATCCTCCCTAGTACATCTTGGTTGGAACCACAAACTATAGACTATAGAGAGATTTGGAACCAGTGCTGCCAGATCTACTGATTTAGCAGTAGATCTACCTGCTTTTTGAACCGTCTACTGATCTACTGCTTTTTTTGCTCAAATTTTGTGAAATCTACCTGCGTTTTCCGAGCATCAATAGCAAGTGACTCCATGTCTTTATTTTAGCTCACGTGACAAGTTACCAATGACACAAACTTCACAAAACTGAAACAGATGAATGAAACTGAAGAGTTCCGCGTTCCTTCGTTTCTTCCTTCCAGCTTTCACTTTCTTTCTGTCTGTTCATTGTTTTCGATTGATTGGTCGGTCCGTTCGTTCGTTCGATAAACTTTTGCAAAATGCAAACCGAGTGAGACTGTTTATCCAGGTGTAAGGTACTCTACTATGCACTAAATAATTTATGTCCAAAACCACAAATCAAAGTTCAATCAGACTGAAAAGAACTGAGCAAAGCACAGCCGACAGGCCGCCTGGCCTCGCTTTCCACAAAGCTAAACAGTTTAGGAATGTGGGCAAAGAAAACGCTTCCTAAATTCAAAAAAACGGGTAAGTAGCTTTGTTGTATGTTTTTTTTGCATGAAAATACTCGCAAAACACAAAACATAGGTACTAATTTATAACATATTAAAATCTACCTGCTTTTTTTCCCAATCTACTGCTTTTTTAACCAAATTTCTACTGCTTTTTTCAAATTCCATCTGGCAACACTGTTTGGAACTTTTCAAGTTTGATTGTCGGCAACACTGTGTGTCTCTGAAATATACTTATAAATCTGTGCTCTGAAATCCAAGCTGAAATTGTGTAAAGAAAGATGCTAACAAAAAATAATTAATCTCTAAAAATTACTGAAAATCTGCTCGTACAAAATGTCTGGCGGTCTCGTAGACAAAGTTTACATCGGCTTAGACAGTGCGCCGGCCACTTTCGATCTGAAAGGTCGTATTCTCGGGCCAGTAAGTATCTGTAGATAACTTTCACAAATTTCAGTTGTTCACGTAGGAATTGGTACAAGATTAACATTAAATTCGTAATTTCAGAATGGGACCAACTTAGAGTATATTCGTTCGGAGACGGGGGTCGTGGCGGTGCTGAAGGTGGATAAACTAGAGCCTCTGCATCTGACTCTGCACCACAGTCGGGCGGACGCGCTGGCGGCCGCTCGGTCTCTGGCGCAGAACC
Organism: Eupithecia exiguata; assembly: GCA_947086465.1. Classification (NCBI taxonomy): domain Eukaryota; kingdom Metazoa; phylum Arthropoda; class Insecta; order Lepidoptera; family Geometridae; genus Eupithecia; species Eupithecia exiguata. The sequence continues at coordinate 9,178,259 of OX352243.1, read as the reverse complement.
TGATCGAGACCATCCGCGCGGAGCTGGCGCAGTGGAGCGCAGCGCAGGCGCCGCCCGCGCTCAACGTACCGCCGCCCGCGCTCAGCACGAGCAGTGCACCGCCACCTGCCCTCCCCGCACCCGCGCCCGTCGTCTCCACCCCACCCGCCCTCGCCTCCACACCGCAGCCCAGCATGCAGCCCGTGGTCAGCGTTGCTCAGGCTTCCTCCAACCTCATGACGGTCCGCCAGCCGCTGCAGCCACTCCAGCAGACTCTCCTCCAACTTCAGCTGCCGCAACAGCAGTACCAGCAGCAGTATGTCTTGAACCATGAAAATGGGCAGCTGATACCTATAGTTCAACAAGGAATGCAAGTGCAGAACACTAACTTCAATTTGCCCATCGCACAGCAGCTTGGCTTGCAGCAGCCCAACTATGGGACACAGATGATAGATCTATCGAGCATGCAACCAGTCAATGTGACTCAACTGAGGTTGCCCTCAATGATACTACCGAACGGATTGATTCCGCAAGCGAGTTTGTCCTCGGCTGACACCACTACAGTCAGCTCGGCGACATCAACCCCTGTGGTTTGTGCAGCTCCGAGCACTAATTCCTCACAGAAGATTTTGTATAGTGCAGATAAAAATGATAAGGAGGTGAAGTACCATATCCAAGGTGCAGAAGGAATGCAATGGACGATGCCAGGGTCGCAGACAATGCTTATTCCATATCAACAGCTGCAGGAACTGGCCGCCAGCCACCAGGCATCTACTAATATACCACATCAATATGTTGTAAGTATATTCAAGCTGATTCAGTAACTTCCATGTACTTATGTAAGCCCATTCTTAATGATTCTACTAGTTTATACCGGCAGCTTCGCTCACATTGTTTTTATGGACTGGACTTTGTTACCTAAATGTTAAGTTAGCTGAATAGAAACTAAAGAAATATAATTCTCTTAAACCCAATGAATTTTACAGATTGCACCAACACAAAACTTTCAAACTCCACTGCCATTCTCGGCCCAATTGCAGCAGCAACTTCAAGCTGGCACTATTATGCAGCTAAATCAAAAGGTAAACATCAACAATAAATATTCCATTCTACAACTACTTGATTGGACTGCCTTAAAAATATGTTGTTTTTAAAAATAGTGACATATTTTTTGAATTTCCCTACAGCCAATAGCAAGCAGTGGGTCGTTGATAAATATAATATCAACAGGACAAGCATCATCACCTCAAATGATTTCTGTGAGCATAATGGAGAGGCTTGCTGTGATCATTGTTTCATTTTAATTAAACATTCTGATCATGATCTTAATATGATCTTCTGACAATATTTAGAGTTTATTTTTTTATGTTGTTCACAATAATGTTCACAGTCTGTTCAAACCATTCATATTAGAATCTCACGAATGCTTTCTTATTAGAAGGTTCACGGTTTATTCCTTTTAGCTTTTGTTACACACAGGTACAAGGTTCTTTTGCTTTCATTTACCTCAATGTTATCATTGTCTTGATATACTTAAATAAAGTCTATTTCTTTTATTTTCATCATAATTTTATTTTGAGCACAATTTATTTGAAAATCCATTACATATTATTTGCAAAATAATTTTCAAGCAATCCTACTCACCATGCTTTATCTGTAGCATAATTTCTAAAACAATTTCTAAATCCATTACTTTGTGTTTCAGGGTACAGCCACTTCTAAGAACGGTCAGGAGTCAAGAGGGCAAAAGCGTCTTTCCGATGGTTCTCCTAATCAACTGCAGCTAAGACCAATTGCACCAGCTGGGTATGTATTACCGTAAAGTGCAACTTAAATTATTGCTGAGGCAAACTGAACTTTTTGAAGCAAGAGAACTACGACGCAAAGGCACGGCAATTTCCGAAACGGAAGACTCTAGTAATGTGTTCTAGGTATGTAACATACAGACACCATTAGATTTAGAGGTGATTAGAAGACCTAACCCTTTCTTTCAGAGTCAGCTGATCTTGTGGGCAAACAGTGAATGGAGCATTGTTTAAAGACAAAATTATACCTGCTTTTATCAGAGGAGTCCGTATAAAACTATCAACTGGCCAAGTGTAGTGTTAAAAATCTAGGCACGTCAAAATTTTGAAAACTAATTTTACAGGTTTATCTTTTGACAACCCTTTTGCCATCAATTGGCACTTTGGCAGTAGTCGAACTTCTCAATCAAAATAATATAATGCTGAAAACTTCTGTACTTATTCAAGGATATAGCAATTTAAGAGGATAATGAAGCAGCAATTTTACACAGGACTTTGGATATGGGAATGGCTTCCAAATTTCATTTCATTTTATTTGCCTATCGTGCCCATAATTTGCTGAATTGGGAGTTCCACCTATATTTATAATCATTCAGCCAGCCAGTGAATTCATCTAAATTCATATTTCATATTTCATTATTTAGTCTACAATCTCGGGTTTTATATATTTTTTTGTGTGTGTATTGTAATAATTGGATGCCGCAGGTCCATTAGCCAGGAGAAAGGAACATCCAGAGAATCCCGCTCTTGGACTACCGCCGGAGCAGGTACCTATGAAGAATTACTAGTATAATGTTGACTGTGTGTTGACTGTAATCTGATATAAAATGCTTTTTTGAAAAAACTCCGTTCGAGCTAGATCTAGTCACGCCAAAAATTTGACTTACTGAAAACTTATGCAATTAATCTCAGTGTCAGTTAAAAAAATATAACTTCTATATTTTATATTTAATCACGCACAGCAAGCGGACGAAACATATATCCGCTTAAGTATTACAATAGGTACAGCAGATGTTTCTTCTATAATGAAAAAAAGGCCATGCACCTTTGTCGAAGAAAGATCTGCTATTTCAGCTACGTAATCGATGTTGATGGCAAATCAAATATAATCATATCAATAAGTTGCAAGCACAGCAAGTGAAGGAAGCGTAGCGGACATAAACTATCCGCTTAGGCGTTAGAATTCAGCAGATCTTTCTTCCACAGCGGTGCATGGTTTATGTTGATACTTAAATAGTTATTATCTTTTTCTCTTTTTTATAAGTTGTACAGTACAGCAAGCGGACGAAGCGTAGCGGAAACAAAATATCCGCTTAGGCGGTACTCGACAGCGGATCTTCAATAGCGCTGCATGGTTTATGTGCGCATGGCAAATGCATTATTTATATAATTATTATACACATCTCTTTTATATAGAAGCGGAAGTGAGCAGCGCGAATCGATCGTTAATTTGATGCGTATCTTTTTTTAATAATTTATCACTAAAATTATTTAAATAACATTCTACCAAAACTTAGCGGAACGTGGGTGACCATGGTATTCAAATGCAGATTTTCTCGCTATAAAGCCCATGAACCATGAACTAATTAATAAAATGCGAAGGACATCTGGAGCTGGATTCTGGTTATTTTTGCAACAAAACTTTGTTGTGTACTTGTGTGTGTGTGTATGTTGTGTCATACATATTGTGTGCGTGTTTTTCTGTTCGTATTAAAAGTTACGAACAGATTCAACCTGAAGCTTTTCAAGTTCATGCAAGCACGTCATTTGGCACTGTCCTGCTGATGTGGCAGTCTGAACGAGAGAACAAGACGGGATGCGGCGCGGCGTATCTTGCTGCCGATAGAAATTTATATTTCAGTTCCACCTGTAGTTAACACGTCAACATAACAGTCCAGTATCCTGTTACTGAGCAGCCCGTATAAAGAATTCAACCTGGTAACATCAAGATCTGTATCAGCATGTTAATCCAGTCCTTATACCACTAATTAGAACTCTTGCATGTTAAAATAATATTTCAGGAACACTGTAGTTCCTGCTTCTAACTTAGGTGCTCAGCCAAAGTGGCTCCTTGACCTCCGACACAAGCCGTCTCCAAGCATCTTGCTTCTGAGCTGTCTCGCGTCAGTAAGCAGCGTCGAATTAGCGGAGACCGGAGACCATTTGACGGTAGTGTCGAGACGTGATCGTTACCGTCTCATTTTTTTATAGGTTTTGGTACAACGCCTTTATAGTACGGATAGGGAACTACGTGCATTCCATACAAATGTTACGTTACGATCACGTCTCAATACTATCGTTGTCAAATGGATACGGACCTCAGACAGCTTCCAGTTCACCAGTCCAGCTATTTTTGCTTCTAACATAATTTATTTCAGGAAATATTATTGAAATAGGTGCAACGGAGTCGAATTAAACATAACTTCAAGCCACACCTGACTATAATGTAACTTAAAAATTGTATTTGTTTCACAGGGAAAAAACCCAGCGTTCGTGAAAATCCTGGTTATCTTAATAATAAATAGCTTGCATGATGCTTTTTGTGCTTACATACACACTATAGGATTTAATTAGTAACTTTACTACTCATATTTGTTTAGATGGTTGACGGACGCGCTGAATGATTGGTACATCAAATAATTAAGATACGCAGCGGTAGCAAATACTGGTAAATATTTCCTTAACGTGATGAATAAGGCTAAGTTTACAGCATCTTCAGGTAGCTGGGAGAAAGCGGCCGCATTAAACCATGCATATAAAGACACCATTATCTTTTTTCTATGCATGTTTGTACTACCTACTTGCCGTTTTGATGTAAAATGACAATTAGTATACCTACCTTTAATACTTCATTGTAAAAGTGATGTTGCTTTAAAGGCATTATCACGTGCCACTTATTTTTATTTTGTTCGTAGGTACTAATTGTTTCTTTGCGTCAAACGTGTAAGTAGGTATTTGTTAGTCTAAGCTCTGCGTGATGTGTTGTTTCTGCTAGCGTAGTGCAAAGCGTAACAGAAATTATCAGCGTAGATTTGGTTCATTTTAGTTGCTTTTATTTGCAGAAGCGTAGTCCGTTAAATAAGCGAGCATAGCATACCTATAGCATTCGCAAGTCCTCAGTGACTATGGATAGAGCAAGCGTATTGAGAAGAGTAGGAATACACGGATAACATCAGGTCTTTGTTCCTGTTCTGTGCGCCTGGTACTCATTCAGGCTGCACTTTCCGTAGTAAAGAGTTTCTGATATCTTTTAAGGCACGTCATCGATTTTCACTAGCGCCACTTAATCATTCTTATATTTAAAATTGTAAAAAAAATGTATTTTCAAATATCCATTGATCATTATTTTTTCTAGTTTAGGCAGAGATGCGAAAACAGAAATGGTTGGACATAAAGAGCAAATTCGCATCTCTGCTTAAACTAGAAAAAATAAAAATGTTACAAAAGCATTAAAAAAAGCTTATGACAGGAATCACAAACTGGTCAATGGTTTTTTGAACATTCCTTTGTTTAACGTAATAATAAATTGAAATAGGTGGCGGCGTTAGTGTGCGGCGGAACACAGCCTTTAGCGTGCGCTGCGTAGTTCTGCGAACGCTCAACTCTTATTTAATTTGTTTATTTAACTGAATTTCCATTCTGCAGGTAGAGAAAACACAATGGTCAGCATGGGGATGAAGATTAACCCGACGCATGGCACCATCATACACTTGTCTTCAGGGCAGCAAACGAGGTAAGATGTTTATCAAATTGAGTGTGAAAAAACTAGCATCTTTTTAGGGTTCCGTACCCAAAGGGTAAAACGGGACTCTATTACTAAGACTCCGCTGTTCGTCTATCACCAGGCTGTATCTCATGAACCGTGATAGTTAGACAGTTGAAATTTTCACAGATGATGTATTTCTGTTGCTGCTTTAACAACAAATGAAACAACAACTAAAAAACAAAATAAAATAAATATCTAAGGGGGCTTCCATACAACATACGTGATTTTTTTGCTCGATATTGATACAGGCAACAGGTGCAGGCAACACTTGAAATATTGACAGAATATTATAGTTATATGTTCACTTTAAAAATAAATAATTAAAATAAAATAAAACAAATATTAAAGGGGGGCTCCCATACAATAGTGTTTTTTTTGTTATCGTTTTTATAGATAATGGTACGGAACCTTTCGTGCGCGAGTCCGACTCGCACTTGGCCGGTTTCATTTACTCTGACGCTCACCTGAATTTCCTTAAGCGGACTTTCCGCGAGTACTTGTCCGCTATGTATGCATTTTACTACGTACTATAAAATTGTTCCTGCACTGCTTTCCGCAACTAGGCCACAGGACTTTTTGCGTGACGGGTGGGGGGCTGCTAATTTAACCACCCGTGTACTATAAAATTATAACTTACTGATTTTATCTTTATTCTTCAGCGTTTCGGGAAGAGGCTCGCCGCAAGACAGCTCGATGTACATCCGGCAGCTAGAAAGAGGCTTACAAATCCAAAGCAAGGACCAGAAAGACCTCACCAAAGTACAGAACCAAAATGTGCAAATGATAACCGTACCACCAGGAATGACGGTGCTACAAAACCCTCTGAACATCGGCCAAGTACCCACTATGCTAGGACAGCCTAACAACCAAGTTTACATGATCCCGTCTAACCAGAACTTGGTCCAACAGGGAATACCGCAACACTTGATCAGCCAACAGATGGTGCCGGGGCAAAACGTGACTGTGATGCAACCTAACCAGTTGGGAGTACAGGGCGGGGTGCAATACAACGTTCCATTGATGCAAATGAATATGCAGCCTAACTCTCAATATATGCAGGGTTTGAACCTAAACTCGCAGCTTTCCGCGCAGCAGTTGAACGCAGCTTTAGCTGGCCAGTTACAACTACCTGCTGGCCAGCAACTGCCCATAGTTCAGCAGCCGTCACTCAATCCTCAAACATCACCGGTCCATCAACTACTGCCCCAAAACTTCATGACGCCGACATCTCAGTACGCGACGATACCACAACAATACGTGATGCCGAACAACACAAATCCGGCTAACCCTAACGTGCAATACACTATACCGGCGCCTACGCAGCAGCAGCAGCCCAGCAACGGGAACGGCAACGGGAATAGTTCCGAAGGGGAAAACAGCAATGGCCAAGCTAATTACATCACATCGTCGTCGCAGGAATCTTTCAACCCAGTGAGCGTGGCTCAGGTGCAGCCGCAACAGAATTTCGCGCCGGACAGTCCGACCACGCAAACTGCGATGCAGGCGAACCCAACGACGTCTAGCTATGGCTCTAACGGCGAGACGACCACGCCGACTCTGCCGTCGGCATATGCGAACCAACCGCCCCCACAACCACCGCCCCCTACTTACTCATCCAACGGGTCAACGACCACGGCTACCAACTACCCCACTACCAGTCAGAGCGCGCAGCCACCGCAATCCTTCTCGCCGTCAACAACCCCAGCTCCGAACCAAGCGTATCAACAACCGCCGAACATCCCACAGATGCCATACCCACCGAATCAAAACCCCTACCCGAACGCAACCGGACAGAACTTAGCCGCATATGCCAGTAACCAGTACCAGTATACCAGCAGACCATGGTTCAGACCTAGATATGGGTCCCCCCAGGGGTCACCATACAGTGCGGGGACGGCTCCCCCTCCTAATGGGCCTCCCATGCCTGTCCCACCTCCGACTGGCAACTATAACTACTGGCAGGATAGCTGAGAGTTAGACGAAGACATGGACATCGTTATCGAAACGATGTTTGAAGAGTACTAGACTTAAATGTTCTATGAGAGACTGCTCTAGTTTAAGTAAATTTATGAAATGTGTTTTTATTCTCTTGATGTGTGTATATTGGTGTAAAGAGTATGTTAAGAATAATTGTGTAGAGTATTGATAGATTTACACATAAAAGAACACTCAAAATCACAAGTATGAGTATAACCTAAGTGATTTTGAGTTTGCGTGCAGGTAGTGAATATGTGAATGAATATTTATCTCAGCCGAAGCTGAAGGCAGCCTATTCCGTATATTTCTGTCAATAGGTACTTACTATATTGTATTTCCTATTGTTAATGCATTATTTATAGTCGGGAAATAAAGCACAATGACTATTCTTGTAATTCATCATTGCTTCCTCCATCCTGTAGGGTAGCTAGCAACATATGCGAGCTGGCCCGACAGCCTTCGTTCCGTTTATAATATCTGTGGTTCCGTCTTATAATAAGAGTTGGCGTTACATACGAAAAATGTATGTGAAAACGATTTGCGACACATTTATTCCTCCCATCAATTTTCATATTTTTTTATTAGTTACTCAGTTAATCGAGACAGACAAATACAACAAATAATAAAAAGTGCTGGTTAGAAACCGCACTCATCCCGATGTCCCACGTTAGGGGATGAAGCTTGATGTTCCTCAAACACAAACTAGCTATAGTAGACTCACTTACACGAGTAGGTAGGCTCTTTGACTAGATGTCGCTACTAGAATGATTTTTGAGTTCCATGGGATTTTCTCATAATCTTTATGAGAATTTTTCTCTGTCAAGGATAAAATGATACAGATAAAAACTTCCTTGTTTGCTGACATAACTGACACTGATCACAGATTTATAAGTATAGTACTAAAGTAACACTGATGCCGTCAAAATAGTAGAATTAAAAAAAAATCACATAGAGTAAAAACGCGCTGCTGTCTCAGCTTTTTGAATTTTCCCAACTTTCACGCGCTAGTATTTTATTCGAACCAAGTTTGCTTCTAAAGCAATTGTACAAAAATGAATACTGAAAACCGCTATGCCGTCCCGGCTTCTCTCTTCATGCTGAAAGAAATGAAACGCCGACAGGAGTGGGTCAACAGCGGGTATTCCCTTCTGAAACGTAAAGTCGAAGCCCTAAGGTACCGGGGTAGGCAGGCAGCGGCTGAGTTGGCGTCGACTCAAGCGATCCTCGGGCATACCTTGCGAGAGGCTTACATATCGCTGGCTGCGGTCAAGTTCACTAATGGAGAAAGTAATGCGATGGTGCTGGAGAACATTGGAGAGGTTTGTATTGCGTAGCGTGGTAAACGTGAACTGAGAGGTATCCTACATGGGTACCTATCTGCTTGTGGTACCTACTGCCAGGCAACGGTCTAATATAACACAGCTGGAACCAAGTAAAGTAGGTAGATTCGCCTACAGATGTAAGTATACCTTGTAAGTACCTGCACTAGCTAAAATCTGGCTGCGAGTGATGATGATAACCAGAAACTTCTTAACGTACCTACCTGTACCTGTCTTGATAACCGAGCTTTAGGTTACGAAGCACCCTCCCTACTTTAAGCATTAGCTTTCTTTTTATTACCTAATCTTATCCTCTTGCGATTAACGCATTCACTGCAGTAAGTTCGTTCGGCGATGGTGCGAGACCCGAAGGGGCGCGCCGAGCGACCACCAGACCACACATTGCGATACCTACTCTGTAATCAGTTCACCAGGCGGAGATGGAGATGTGCATGCGACGTGGTCATTGAAACACTTAGACCTACTCACTCGTAGATCAAACCATTACGAAAATTGCTGAATGCTTTCAATTTGTGCTTCGTATTCCATCAAACACATGCATATAAGATTTACAATAGCGATTTTTGTCGTTGACTGTTCGTAGAGGACGAAATTAAATTCTTTCAGGCCCAAGTCCGTGTCCTCCGCATCCAAGAGAACATCTCCGGCGTAGCAACAGTGTCGCTCCAAGCGGCGGAAGACACAGGCGCCAGCGATTCGCTACTCTACGCCGGGCTGGGCGCGGGCGGCCATCGCACTAGCGAGGCCAAACGAGCGTTTAGAGAGGCCGTCAGGATTCTGATTAAATTCGCGTCGCTGAGGAATACTTGTATTCTGTTGGATGAGGCTATACGGACTACTTTGAGGCAAGTTCCTATTTACCTACCTCAATATTATGTAGATTACGCGCCCTTCTTACTTAGCTACCTAAGTCGTTACTATAACCAGTCAGTATAACCAGACTTTAACCGTGTATAACCCAACTTCCGATTACACCGAACCAACCGAACCGAACAGTTAGCTGACGTGAAAAAAGGAGAGGCGATTTAGGAAAGCGAGGCAACGTCGAGATTAAAATTATGCATCCATAATGAACATTTGGACTTCTTGAACCTATAGCCGTTTATTCAGTTTAAGCTGTTGAAGTTTCTTGCTTTTTGCTTCTAAAACCTCCTGAAATTAAACGACCTACATACCTTAATTATTTATATAATTTTCAGGAAGGTTAACGGAATTGAGAAAGTTATATTGCCGAAGTTGCAGAACACTGAAAAATACATTATGATGGAAATGGACGAAAGGGTAAAACGATACTTATGGAATTTATTCTTTGAAAAATATAGGTAAATGAATATATTTCATAGACCTTGACAACTATTTCAGGAGAGAGAGGATTTCCACCGTCTTAAAATGGTAAAAGCAAAGAAGATAATAAAGCAGACGATGGCTAAATTGAGAGAAGAATCCGAAAATAGTATTCTCAGTGGAAAAGGTAAAAGTAAAGCTTGCTTACCTATTTCCTACTTTAAACGTAAACTACCTAATATGCAACTTAGTTAGGACCTTCATTTTTATATTATTTATGTGTCCCGTTGATGGGCACTCCCGGCCTTTCCCTGTAGATAAGGACCAAATTTTTAAATTCTTGTAAAATGTTATAACTATCCTTCGGCGACCTATCTTCTGCTATAACTAATTAAGATCTCAAGAGGCGTAAACATGCAGGTCTCGAACAGAGCATTTGCTTCCCTCGGAGTCGAGACTCTAGGTCCGTAGGGTACAGAGGCTCTCCAGGTTTAAAAAAAAAATATCTGAGCGTCTGGTCGAAGCGACACGTGACTCGAGACGTGGTAAGTACCTATCTGGTACAGTGTTTATCAGCATTGCAGTACAGCGGGGCAATGCAGCCAGCGTCTTGGGGACGCTTCGGACTGGTATTGATATGGGTCAGTTGAGCTACCTGTAGATTGTTTGCAACAGCCGACAGTTAGCTCAATTGTAAATACTAGTACTAATTTCTTTCTATTATTTGATTGTGATTTTCTTTGTTATTAAAGGTAAGTACTAATATCAGGTTAACATTCCAGAGACTGTGAACATCCTGCCATCCAACCGTTCCCTGCACCAACACGGTTCCACCACCATGCTGAGCGTACTTTACTACGAAACCGTCACCTCCACGGATTCCGGTGATTTCAAGCCGACTTGCTACCCGCATTACTGGGACGATGAGGATCTGCTGTTTTAGATATTGTTATTTAATTATAATACTTTACACGACATTTATTTTTTTGTAGTAGTAGAGCGTTTAGAGAAGTTCTATTAATTGTACCTACCTGATAAGTTATTGTATCATGCTCTTATGTATTAGGACAGGCAACGAATGCTCAAAAAAAAGGTATAGAGGGAAATCCTTGGAACACAGTTTTTGACTTCGTAACTTTTGTAATGGACTAGTTAGGAGGTGAACATACCCTTGAGCCGTGGGGAGGCGCGGGTTTGAAGGTCCCATTTTTCGCTTATATCTCGGAAACAATGCGTCTTAGTGACATCCCCTGTTTAAACTAATCATGTCGATACTGTCGATAGGACGCATAGTTTCCGAGATAAAAGCAAAAAACCGAAGAATGGGTCCAGCGTTATTCATTTATTTATATTTGCCTATTTAATATAGTACACAGGTACTAGTATTAACTAGTACTTAGCTTTTTGCTTTATAGTGCGTTACTCGCACTGGGTAAATCTTCTACGAAAACTTTTTAATAATATCCCCAAAATTTACTAACTAGTACGTACTAGTTTTTTTATTAACTAGTACTTATTCATAAATAAACGATTTTTACTTTAAAAGTTATGTTAATATTCAGAATCTATATTCGACAGAGCTTCTATTAATAAATTTAAACCTAGCTTAGGTTAGTCATTAAATAAAACAACAGCTTTAAATCTTTTATATTTCTACAAAACATGATATGCCGGTATAATTAAACATGAAAAAATATAGGTATCTTTTGATTTTAAATTACATGTTAATATTTGTCATGTGTTTTACATAATTTTTACAGATCTTTAAAAGGCTTTTTATACGATATTAGGAAGAGGTGTGTACTATTACTATAAACTTATAATATTCTGTGTGATTTTTAAATCACAATAAGTTAAGATTAAGTAATACGTGCAAATGATGTAACTTATCGAGTAACTTTTTGACCGTACTTCAAAAACGGTACTTTTATGTATTTAACACTTATAATATCTACGCTTAATCTATAATAATACAGGACTAGACTGAACAGGTTAATTAAAAAATAAAACCCGACTGAATCTAACTACATGATATTAGTAAAATCTATGATACAGATTTCCATGTAGGATGCCACTGTTTTTTTTAATAAAGCAAAAAAAATTTGCTTCTATGTGATAGGAAGACAGATTTAAGCTCCGCGCACATTAATCCAACACCGCACAGAAAAAAGTGTGTAATCAAATATGAGCTTAACCTCGTTAGCTTTAGATACATTTTACAGTGACAAAATGGCTTCCCGCAATGTTCGAACGAGTGGCTCGCGAGCTGTCTGTCAATATGCTATGCATCTAAATAAATAACGAGTTAAAAACCATATTTGAATTCACATCGCCACAATTTGACAATGGATTTAATCCTATAAATATAGAAATAACCAATTTTTTTTTTAATTTTTACTTTTAGATATATAAACACAGAAGATATTCAGTCGGGTATAATTAACTATATTTGACAAAGCAAATTAGGGACGGAGAGTACTCCAAGCTCGATTAATACATTATTGAATGATAATATCAACTTCTGAATACACAAATATATCACCTTGACTATACGAACCTTTACAGCTGCCATGCACGAGGTAGAGTTACGATTTGTATTAAAAAAAATATATTTCGCTAAGATTTCTATTCGCTTAAGGTCCAAATTCACCGTTACAATTGAACGCGATAAACCTAAGATAAACACAGTTTAGCGTTCGCAAACGAGTTCAGCGCATAGCGCACATTGATCCGGTTCAACCTAAATTTATTTTAACAAACGGTGAAATTGGACCTTAGTATCTTGTCAAAGAGCGCTTTTTGATATCAACAGTGAACGTGGTGGTCCAGAAAGATAACATTAAAGCGAGATGGTACTGTGAGTGTATGATTTTATTGCTTACATTTAAGTAAGGCTGAGTTAACAGACACGCTGACGATCAGCGCTGATCGTTCGTCAGCACCGATGCTGGAGTCTACACACCAAAGTCGCCGACAAGTCAAAGATCCTAGTAGCAAGTTGATAAAACACTGTGGTCATTTTATATGTCACCAAAACTAAACTACTAAAAATGTTACCGCCTCTTTCCAATCGATCGAAAAAAATAGGATAGCATCATGTTTATTGCTGTAAAATGAGTTTAGTTTTGGCGTCATCTGAATTGATAACTCTGTTGGCTGCCTACAATAATCATACAGTGAAATATCGCGCCACCCCACAGAGCGGTGTTTGCGAGTGAGGGCGCATTCACAGCGAATCCGTTTTACAGGACCGTTTTTTACGGATCCCTCGCTACTGGAAACAACCATTTACTGGATCCGGAATACTGTCGGGTGTGTGAACTCGCTCCTACAACTACAGACGACATCGCGGAAATAAAGGATCCAGTAAAACGGATGTTTTGTGAATGCGCCGCCCGTAGGTGTTTAGTGTATAGAGTCCATAGCGAGACGTTAACCAACCTTTGTACAATAAGTATCATCACGGATATCGGTCTCTGATATTCATTTGCATGCAATTTAAATCTTACAGCTTCGGCTAAACCTGCGCGACAAACACGTGGGCTCGTCGGCAACGTGAAACTTTTCAATGGTCTCGTGTCACGGTCGCGAATTTGCAAGGCGCCATTGCAGCGTCCACCGCACGGCTGACGCCTCCGCTTCGCGTCCCGCGTGTTTGACGCGCAGATTTGCCGAAGCTTATCTCCATTGACGTAACATTATGTACACCTGCTAGTTGCAAAACCAGAGCGATACAACTAGAAATCACAATTATTTTACAGTTGAACATGGAAGTTAGTTACAACTGTCGCTTTTATACAAAAATATCGGCACGTACCTTCGCAATAAACCCTGTTTTATGGAAAACTGTGGAAGAATTTTGTCTTACTTCGAAATAACTTTTCGAATTATTTTACTACCAAAAAGTATGAAATTGGTAGTTCCGATAGTAGCTCGTCCTTACATGCGCTGGCACACGATTTGAACACATTTTTTACGATCATTCATATTAAAATCTTTTGATTTTTAAAGTGATTTGCCACTTTATTTATATCCTACGTGAAAATAGTCTTCAAAAGTTTCGCTTTCCCAAGGGATATGAACCTGCAAATCTGCATGCCTAGAGCCGGTGAACATCAGCTCGAACTTTCGATAATCGTCACGTCTGGTCGAAGCGACGCGTGACCCGAGAGCTGGTCTCTGGCACAGCGTATCAGCATTGCTATACAGCGGGGGCAATGCAGCCAGCGTCTTGGGGACACTTCCGTCTGGTATTGATTTAGATCAGCTGAGCTACCTGTAGATTGATTAGATTGCAACAGTCTGCAGATAGCTGAACTGTTGTTTTCTTGTGTCTTTTGTAAATACTTGTATCTATAAGTAGTCACTAAAAGACTTCAAATTTAAATCAACTCGCTTTCAACCACTTCAAAAGCATCGATTAGCGAAACTTTTGACAAGCATTTTCATGTATTTTATTTTGTAATACCATTAGGTTTTAAGAAGCCACTTTTGGCACGTTTCAGATACAACAGTCATATACAAATACTTTACAATAATGAATGATGTTACATCTGTTTATCACAGATCTGTAGCCCTATTGTCTAACTCGAAGGCCATTACCAGTGAACTTGAAATCGATTACCAGTTGTCAATCCAGTCAGAATGTTTTCGGTATTGTGTAAGGTATTCAACTGGTAATCGGCTTCGGAATGAATGATTCATGTGAATCCAATTTCTGTAGTTTTCGATCTTTCATGCGTTCCGTTAATGCAAGTGGAACAACTAGTAGTTCCACTGGTACTATTTGCAATTAAGTTGTTTTACTAGTTGAAAAAACAATAATTATATTTGTTATGCTGGAAAAACACAGCCTGTGCATTATTTTTGTCATTATTTGCAATTAAATCACGTATTATTTCAGTTTGTTGTGAGGAGGTTATATAAAAAAGTTTACCACAAAAGTAGTAACGAAACGCAAGTTTTCTACTGTCAAACTCGCTCGCAGTGTTGCCAGATCTACTGATTTAGCAGTAGATCTACCTGCTTTTTGAACCGTCTACTGATCTATTGATTTTTTGCTCAAATTTTGTGAAATCTACCTGCTTTTTCCGAGCATCAATAGCAAGTGACTCCATGTCTTTATTTTAGCTCACGTGACAAGTTACCAATGACACAAACTTCACAAAACTGAAACAGATGAATGAAACTGAAGAATTCCATGTTCCTTTGTTTCTTCCTTCCAGCTTTCACTTTCTTTCTGTCGGTCTTGGTATGTCTGTTCATTGTTTTCGATTGATTGGTCGGTCCGTTCGTTCGATAAACTTTTGCAAAATGCAAACTGAGTGAGACTGTTTATCCAGTTATTACTCTACTATGCACTAAATAATATATGTCCAAAACCACAAATCAAAGTTCAATCAGACTGAAAAGAACTGAGCAAAGCACAGCCGACAGGCCGCCTGGCCTCGCTTTCCACAAAATTTCTACTGCTTTTTTCAGATTCCATCTGGCAACACTGCTCGCTCGTGTCCCTCACTTGTCATAACTTGTCATTCGCGGTATATTTTAAAATTTGTTTGGCTGGTTTGTGAAAACAAAAACAACTTTTACGACTGTTTTTTTTCTTGAAAACTAAAAGATTAGTTCCAAAGTAAGTACATTTAACAAATTACTACCGCGTTTTATGCGTTACAAAAGTTATCAAGTGTTTTGTTACACAACAGTGTGGTAATATGATAATATGGCTATTTCAGAATGCCAGCAAGAAAAATAGTATCAGACAGGCAGATGGAAATGCTTGTGGCTTTTATGGAAGCAAACAGGGGATTCGCAGTGGGCCGCCTGGCTAATAACGGCCCACTGGCGAAACAACAAGCTGAAAAACTTTGGGAGGACCATGCGTGTAATCTCAATGCTGTTGGGGCTGGCGCCACTAAAACCTTAGCCAAGTGGAGAGTTGTAAGTACCTTTTATCTTTTAATTTGAATGTTTGTCACTAATGCTAATTACCCATCTAATTTTAAAGCTTTAGCTTTAGATATGCCAATGCAACCACCGCAATTGGCCCCAACGCGCAGGCGAACATGTAATAATTTTACTTTAAATTTTAGGAGAGTACCATTATTCATGTCACATCATATCAATGGCTAGCCAATTAGTGTCCACTGCTTGACATAGCCTCCTCCAAAGCTGTATTTTTATACATTGTTACAGATACATCACATGCTGCAGATGTGCCTCAGTGGGCAATGCAGATTGAGGAGCGGCATTTAGCAAACGAGAAGAAGATCTCGCGTTCGCTAGAGGCCATGGCTGCCTCCTTGGCAGCGATACGCAGCGCTCTGTAGCGCGAATTGAAGAAATACTTTTACAAGGCTAGTGCGGGACACTAGCCTTGTAAAAGTTAGTTAGGTTTACTGTTGTACATATATAAATTAGTAGTACCTAAGATTAAAATAAATTAGTATGGATTGTTTTTTTTTAGTTTATTTATGAGTCAGAATCAATAAATTAGCAATAAAAAATAAATTATTAAGCTTTCATAGGCTTTAATAATTATAATAATAATGCTGGGGACAATCACACAGCATTATCTGGCCCCAAGTTAAGCAGACCTTGTGTTATGGGTACTAGATGATAGTATACGTAACACACTCCCAGGACAATTATTCGCAGATCGTAAAAACATTTGCTCTAAGGCGGGAATCGAACCCACAACCTCCTGCGTCGCAGGCGGACCTTCTGCGCCACAGAGGTCGTCGTTCAATTATGTTCGAGTCCTCCACAATCTGTCAACAACGGCTTGCCTTCCTCCATCAACTTCCCGCCGCCGTACACCTTCAGGGGGATGATGCAGTGCTGCGGTTGTAGCGCACGGTCGCGTGTCATCTCCTCATCGACATCGACGAGGCGTTGGTTACCTACTTTTCCCGCTTTGATGGGTGTATTGTGCATCACCCTGTAAAATATAGAAGAAAATGTTTATATATACCTACTCGTATGTATACCTATATACAAAAAATGAATTTGAACTCGGGTAGGTATGTATTCAGATAATTATTACTTCAGAGATTTTTACTTACCTACTTATTTCCTTAGCCTTCAAACACAATGTTTATTGTTTATATGGATATATTTGAGATTTCCATTCCAAACAAGACTCGAATGAGCTCCCTGCTTCATTTGACGTTTCAAATGGGCTTGAATTTTCTACTGAAATTCATTTCGACGTTACACAATACCGATATCCGCGCCAATATACGAAGTTTCATTCATTCACTGGGCTTCAATTTCGCTGGTAATGGTCTTCCATGTGTCAACTATTTACACAATACGAAAGTTACAATTGAAGTCCAGGCTAGGTTTCAAATGTCAAAAATGAAGTCGATTACGATTACCAGTTGAGTTAGACAATAGGGCTACTGGTTAATTATTATCATACCTATTTATGAATACGCGAGTGTTTTATTTACATTTTACGCAATGTTTTTGACGCGGATTTCTGCCCGCGTGCGGATCAGCAGGTTCATCCTATAAACTCATTTCGAACCTCACTAAGCTGAATCCGCAGTGAGTTTAAAGTTTTGGATTCTGTAAAACTCGAGAATGCTCCTCGGTGACGGGAGCGTGGTAATGAAATGAACGGAGTTGAGTGAGATTTTTGACATTTACGCTAAAGAATGACGTACAATTGGTATTCTGTAAGGGAATTCACAAATCATCTTGATACTTGAAACTCGAACTTACTTGTCAAATAAAAGGTTACAAAGGAGCGATCGAATTTGATCACTTGAGTGAATTTCTTTAACAGAATGTGAATTCTTATGCTCAAGTCGAGTCTACAGATTCGACTTGAGCATGAGAGATGCCGTCATGTTCAATCCCATTCCTAGGTACGCGGTTATACCGTTGCTAGATCACAATGCAACTTTTAATATCTAGAGAATTATGAAAAAAATAGTGCTTCCTTAATCCTAGATGGTGGGGAGATGTGAATCTAACGACTAAATAACAATGATAATTATCACCAAAACAATCTTACGAGACGACCCAAGACATGCTTGCAAGCATTGTTCCATAATGTTACAATTCTATTGACTTCCTACGCGTAATGAGAATTTTGAACCTTGAAAATGTTATACAATGCGTAGATTATTAAAAGTCGAACCTCTAAGCCTCTTAGGCCCGTATTATGAAAGCTTGCTCAGTCATCGAATAATGCTTGAGTGACGTTTATGCCATACAAAAGCGTTACTCAAGCATCGTTTGATAACTGAGTAAGCTTTCATAATACGGGCCTTAGTATGTTTTTAATAACAAATCTGAGTAAAGAGTTGTAGGTATTCTTTCTTCTTGGTTTTTATCAATTTTACACTTTACCTACCAACGAAAAGGTTCAAAATTCAATCACGCTACAGACTACACTTACATCCAGACTCCACTCACTACTGTAGTCTGGCACATCTAGAACAGTAGTCGTTGTTGTCCGCACTGCCGTAGTACATACAGAGGGGCGCCCGACACGGCCTCGGCGAGGGCGGACGGTCGTCGTAGAACGTTGATTTTGAGAGGTACAACGTTCTGAAACAATAATAATTGATTGGGCAACCTTCTCTATAGCGTATCGTAACTTCTTCAGATAAGTTTAATAGTAGCACAATTTCTAGGGACCGCTTCATATTAATATATTTCATATTAATTATAACGTTTTACTCTCAAAAAACATGTCAGAAAATAGGCAACGACGTTTAGAAGAATATTCTACGGTTAGTTTTTCTCTAAACCTTTTTTAATTTTGATAATAAGCAAAAACTTGATTTTTGGGCTTGCGTTGCTGTGCCCTATCTCACTCTTGTGAACACAAAATTCTATGCCTGTCCTTTTCACAATATGGATCGAATATCCTGCCCTTAAAGTTAACCCATGTTATGGGTTCGGTAGTCTACAATAAGCTAGATGCTGCAATAGAACCAATAGCTGCTGATGGCAGTCTACAATGCTTCAAAATGACGTTGAAACGTTGGCTTGTCGAGCAGAATTTCTATTCATTGAACGAACTACTAGGACTATGAAAAGTATAATTTATTTTATTTCACTTTAATACTTTTAAGTAATTTAATTAGTTTTATAATATTACTTACCTAATTTAATTTTGTTAAGCGTTTCGAATTGAACAATACAATTTGTATTACAACTATTTTTATGAAAACTTGACATGTACATTGATTTTACCAATGAATAGAATTAATAATGCTTATATTTTGCATAACTGATAGATAATAAGCAAAAACTTGATTTTTGCACTGACGACGTTGCTCCGCTCTGTCCCGCTCCTATGAACGCGAAATCCTATGCCTATCATTTTCAAAAATTGTCGTGGATTTTTTCATTAGGCGCACTCTTAAATCTCGGAATAACGAATAAACCAGAATATACCTGTCATTGTTCGGTCGCTGTGGCTTGCTCGTGTGCTGCCGCGCTACCTCGTGCGCGGCGCGCGACGCCTCAGCGTAGAACTGAGAGCGGCCGGTGCCGTACCGTGGTTGGGAGGGAAGGGATGATTGTTCCTTGCGGTTGCGTTCTGTTGTGTAGCTGGAAAGATCAGAGATGGTTAGTTCTCTGCGTGTTGGCGGTTCCTTGGCCTTGGAAGGTTAACTTCTTGAAAAAGAAACACGCTGAAGTTGGTCACCTCTCAGGTAATATCGAGCTCTACGTGTAGTTTGAGACAACTCTGCCAGAGTCCGTAATAAAATTTAGAATACTAACGATTTCATCAATAAACAACTAGATTTCATGTGTTTGACCGATCGAGTTACATTCAATATTGAAATCGGTCGTTAATTTTTAAACTTGATAGATAGAAAATGAGGGTAGATCGTTACAATCTAACGAGATACTCGCAAAGCATCTCTAAGGCCTTTTGTCGCTGTCTTGACGTGAGTTACAGCTACAACTAGCCCCTAGTTATCGCACACTCACCCCTGCCAGGCCTCGTTCAGATAGTTCTTGACCATTTCCTCCTGCACGGGCGCGCGCGCCGCCAGCACGCGGCAGCACAGCACGGAGCACACTGATAGACGGCGGCTTAGGCCTTCTGATGGGTTGTCGCTGCCTTTACCTGGGAATAAGATCATTGACTAAACTCGACGTAATAGAACCAGTAGTAACGTAGCGTAATAAAATCAATCTTTTGCCTTCAAGGAGCTCAATCTAGTGCGGAAGCATAAGTATAAGTTACTGTAACATTTGCATGCTAGTATTAGTAGGACATTATTGAAACTAAAAAAAATTTGTATCATCTGTTTATCCTACATAATGTTCAAGCAAATAAATTATCTTTATCTTTAGCAGCCTATCAACAGTGTGCCTCCCCAGGATTCTCGACTTCTTTGTTCATAGCCTACAAACCCGGAGACAACCTCCAAAAACTCATCTTCATACGAAAAGTAGAGAAAAAAACCGAGAGGAAGCAGCCCAACGCGCTGGTCTGACCAGATCCGTACCACTCTCGACATCAAAATGTCAGAAACGATACATATCACTGACAGCCGGAGCAGATGGCGCGACATCGTACGGGCAAGAAGAAGCTGTACCCGTCACGAACCTCAGTATTGGGGAAACGCAAGGAGGAGGTATAATAATATTATCACGCTTACATTATAGCATGACCATTCTTCGAAATTTCTTCTTGTTCTTTTTCTTCGAAATTAATTTCGAATCTTATCTTAATTCAGTGGTCGACATTCAACATTCGACCCCTAGCCCGGTGCTGCTATGTGCCCCCCTTCCTTATCGAAAAAGTGCCTTCCTCAGCGCATGATTTATGCCAAAAGTGTTTAACGCAAGCAGTGGGCATACCATAAGGAATAACAAAAATACCTGTCAACTTAGCCATAGATCCGAAGTTCTTTTTAATCTTGCTAGACATGGACCGGCCGATGCTTCCGAATTGTTTCGCAACTGAGTTCATTTGCTTTGAGCTCTTGGTGGAGAGGGCGTCGAGCGAGCGTCGTAGGTCTTCTGGTGGTTGATTGGTCAGGCATTCTACCTGTTCTAAATCTAGAAGGACATAACAAAGAATTGTCACTAAAAGATAAGAATGAAATTATCTATAAGTATAAAAAAAATAAGAAAGAAATCTAAAAAAACTCCTAATAGAGTTCACGGGTGATCGGAATGCTGGCTTTTATTTCGGCCAACGAATTAGCATTGCCATTCAACGTGGCAATGCTGCTAGCATTCTAGGCACTTTGCCTTTTGGTGACGGTCCAACCGCAAGATGGGCGGAGGATATAACAAACGTCGTGTCTGGAGGCGTATACTCAGCAGTGGGTGAAGTCAGGTTGTGGATGATGATCAGTGATCGGAAATTCGGGCGCTTATTTACCTAAAGTTGTGAAAAGACACAACATGGAGCAGTTAAAACCATCTTTCTCGGGAATACTTTCCCGTAAATTCCTGGGATTTCAGAATATTCTAAAATAATTATTTTACACCGGAATCTTATTTATAGACGAAATATAAGACACTTTTATTCTGACGTGTTTTTCACTAAAGTCAATATTTCTGAAAAAAAAAAAACATTTTTAATTATATTTATGATTTTATGCCAAAATCCTTTTTCTAGACGAAATATAAATCACAAATTCATACGCATTTATAATTTGTTTGATAATTGCGTAAGAATAATAGAAACAAGTAATATTAAAAAAAAAATACTTAGATGTCTGTTCTGTGAGATGAACCCAAACTTGTTTTATTCCAAATGGGAATTTTGGAATTTTCTAGAATGTATTTTAGCTGGAATCTTATTTATAGACGAATTATAAGATACTTTTTTTGAACGCGTTTTTTTACAAAAATCGATTTTCGCGTCAGAATAAAGGTGTCTTATATTTCGTCTTTAAATAAGGTTCCGGTGAAAAAATAATTATTTTAGAATGTTCTGAAATCCCGGGAATTCTCGGGAAAGAATTCACGAGAAAGAGGTGGTTTTAACTGCTCCATGTTGTGTCACTCACCAACTTTAGGTAAATAAGCGCCCGAATTTCCGATCACTGATGATGATGATGATGATGACGGCTTCGATTTTTAGAAAATAGATTTAAGTGTAAATATTAGTTGTAATTATTGTATTCTTTTCTTATTGTAATTTTCCTAGAAAGAAATTATCTTTAAGTATAAAAATTTAATGTGTTTGAAATGACATAGTAACAGCTTTTTACGAAATATAATTTATCTTTTTACATGAAAAATTTAAGGTGAAACAATAATAAAAGCAACACCAGCTTTGGGCAAATGGAGAAGACTCAAAAATAATCTAGAAATTTCCATACCTAAGTATAGATCCAGCATAGCGGAGCGTTGATATTCGTCAGGAAGGAGGCTGTTGATTGTCTTCTGATCCGGGTTCGATTCCCAACAGAAATCTTCGCCGGGGTCTACATTGAATCTGCAAAAAATTGTTTAATGTTATGATATTTGCGTAACGTTATATTTGGGCTGAATATTTAATTTTAATATCCAAATTGACATTGTAGGTATTCAATTTATAATATCGTTTTCAATATGTTTCGTTTAGTTTATCTTAATAATTTTTCATTAGGTAGTTTTTTTATTATGCTATTATTTGTGTTTGCTAGTTTTAAGTTTTCCGCACACAATGTATTTTGTTTTTATTGGAAATAAATGAATTCAATTAAATGAATAAATTATTCCTCACCTAATAGGCATAGGGTTACCAGCTTGGTCCTCCAACGGTACCCTAGCACCATCTGACGGTAGCGGCTCGCAGGGAACGAGCGCTGAGAAGTGTCCGGCGTCATAGGCGAGCAAGATCGGCGCTCGTCGGCAGAGTTCGGGCTCTAGCTCGAGAGGGAGATAGATGCCTCCGAATGGGATGGGTGCTATGGGGTCGCCTTTGAAGTCCTGGAAAGGAATGGTTTGGTGAGAAATAATGACACACGCTTGAGAGGAATCTTAGACCCGTATTATCAAAGCTTGCTCAGTCATAGATCTATGCCATAGAAAAGCGATACTCAAGCACAGATCAACGACTGAGCAAGCTTTCATACGGGCCTTAGACGATCAGCGCCAAAAAAGTGAAAACAAGTTAAGCCATCAGTTTACTTTTTTATGATGTAATAAGACAAGAATTTAGTAAGACTTTCAAAACAGTTTCTACTTAGTGTCACTTGCAAAAAGCAGTGTAATGAAAACTTATAAAAAATATCTTTTAGGTGCTATAGCACGCTTCTTTCTTGCGAGCACGCAGACGAAGCTTTACGTAGTCCCCAGCGGCTGCGTCCCTGATAAAGCATACTTGATTTTTTGTATACGACACTATCTAGACTACTGCCACCTCTTTCCCACTCACCCTCAGAGCGACATCAGCGAACACTATAACCGGACGCCTCATGACGTGTGCTAGCGCAAAAACATGCAGCTGCTCGAGGCCGGCGTAGTGCGGCGCGGCGGGCGAGGCGTGCGCGTGCGGCTCGGCAGAGGCGGCGCGCACGGAGTCGTGCCACTCGCGCTCCCACTCCGCCTCGCTCGGCGCCAGCCCGCAAGCGCGGAGGGCGATGCTCTCCGACCAGCGCCAGCGCCGCTTTATGGCGTCTGCGGAAGATGTTAACAGATAATAAATATAAGAGGCTTAAAGATAAGTTTCCATTGACGCGAAACAGAGCGGAGATAAGATAGGTTTGAATTAGAAACAACCCAACGACCGCCCCTTCTAGGCATAGAGGCTAATATCAACTAATATCTCACAGTAGGTTGTTAGGTTTGGTTTAGGACCAACCCAAGGACCGCGAAGCGTTTGCCCCTTAGGTAATATGTCACAATAGGTTCGTTTTAGATACAACCAAGCCAGTGTCAGTGAGTTTTTATTTAAAAACAACCCGCCTCCGTCTTTCTTCAGGCTGTCGAATATCACATTACTTGAAGATCATTTTACCTAGTTTTGCTAAACACTTGATACAGTTCAATGCACTCGTAATCTCACTAATATTATAAACGTGAAAGTTTAGATGGATGGATAGATGGATGGATGTTTGTTCCTTTATCACGCCAGAACGGCTAAACGGATCTGGATGAAATTTGGCACAGAGATAGATTATAGTCTGGAATAGAACATAGGCTACTTTTTATCCCGGAATTCCCACGGGAACGAGAACTACGCGGGTGAAACCGCAGGGCGCTGCTAGTCATTGCATACATTTTAGGTGGATAGTTGACCATTTATATGATACTAGTACCAACTCTTTTTATTAAAAACTACTCGGTGTCTCGCAAGTAGCGGCGTGTACACTTCGTCAATCCAGCGATATTAAGGACAGTCGAGTATTTTTAAACCAGAAAGCTGACACGGAGAGATCGAAGTATAGTAAGGATTGCGCACTATATGCCGGACTTTGTCAAAAACTCTGTAGGGTCAACCCTACCGTCAAGCCAAGGGCCGGCGAGGGGACTGCAGAGGTGCGCGGGTGACAGCGAGCAGAGTGTTATGAACATTATTTCACATGTGTAAAGCTCAAAAAAGATTGATTAATAAATATATTACTTAATCTGTGGAGGAGTGGACTGCGACCCGACGGTTTTTTCGGATAGGTATGAATTCAATGTTACAATACAATACATCGTCATTTAAACTTACTGATGACAACATTATCGGATAACGACTACCTTCTTGCTTATGGATGCCGCATGCCGCGAAAACTTAGCCTGCCGAAATCGAAATTTCTTGGGTTATTATTCAGAGTTTTCGTAGAAGATTACCTAAAACGGGATTAAAACATTTTTTTTTATACGTATAAGATCACGGGACCCAAAAAGGCTGCGTTTGGTTGGATCGTTGGTGACGTCACACTATTACAGAGTACAATGTCAATGAATCCTTCTTGATAGGTGTGGTATGGTGTGTGACGTCATTGCTCAGAGCACGGGAGCCATGACAGATACTATCGCTTTGGCGCGCCATTATTATATTCAAACTTTAAAATTAGTTTTTATAACTAATACGACTGACCTTGAAGAATTATTAATTACACTTTGCATTGTTTTTATCAGACAATCCGTTAGAATTATTTCCCAGTAGTAGTCAAGTAGCCTATTGTCCAGCATAACATTTACTTAGATACTACTACGATACTAAAGCCCGTATTATAAAAACTTGCTCAGTCATCAATCGATGCTTGAGTAACCCTTTTCTATAGCCATTCAACCATAGATCTATGACTGAGCAATCTTTCATAACACGGGCATAAGAGTATCGATTCTAAGTGCTATATTTCCTTTAGACCTTACAGGGCTCTTGGACACTCCACAAAATTTGACTTACTGGTGAGAGCTTCCCCCATCTCTCCCGACAGCAGCGCTTGAACCTTCGTCCGCAAAGCCAGCAGTCTGTCATGGAAGCCGTATGCCGCGAGTGAAGCCGCGTGCGGCAGGCAGTTCCCGTCGCCTGAGGTAGCTAGCGGGAGGAGAGTGGGCGCGCCTGGAACGCGACCCTCGCGCCACCAGTTGAGGATGTTGGCCGATTTCAGGGTTACTAGTGTGGCGGTTTCTAGGAGATCCTTTTCTAAGAAGGTTCTGGAAGGAGAAAAAATATTTAATTTATTTTGTAAATTATGTATGTTACTTTATAAAATCTATCACACTTCACACTTTATGTCGTGAAAAACCACATTTACATATGTACTAAAAGATATACTCTTCTATCTTTTAGATTTATTTTCCCTTCAAGCCGTTTTGATAATAATTTGACTGTAAAAGACATATTGTTTATCAGAACTCGGTAAATTGCAATATGTACGTACAATGCATAAATTGTACACCCAACTATAATGCAAAAATATTTTTCCAGCGCTAGGAATCGAGGTTGCAACCCCCAACCCCACGCGCATCGAGTCTTCTCTCTACTAGCGCAGTGTCACAAGTTGTCGCGAGTTGTAACTAGATGTCGCTGCTTAAATTGTACCAATCCTAGATCGCGCTATCGAAGCGTTTCACAAACCTGAAGGCAAGCAAGCAACGTTTTAGGAAACATTAATAAACTCTGATTTCAGATCTAGATGGGTGTGGAGAGAAGAGTCTAGAGGATGTGATCTAATTTTTTGTAGTCCTCTTATAGAGGACTCTGCAATGAAAATGTAAAGTACAAAGTAGCCCAGAAAATTCACTAAGCTGAAACTGATTTTCTGGGATATTGTTTTGGTTAAAATAAAAACACAGAATGCCCAGAAAATTAAACCTTGAGACCCAATAATATTTGTATTCAACCGTTTAGAAAGTCGTAGTTAGGTTACGTGTGAATCACGGAATTGTTATCATCATCAGCAGCCTATATCAATCCCTGCCGAACATAGGCCTCGCCTAATGAGCGCCATAGCGCCCTGTATTCAGCATCTGCTGGCAGATGCTGGATGCGGCATCTTTCGAAAATCGGCATCCCACCTGGTCGGAGGGCATCCTACACTACGTTTGCCGAGTCGCAGTCTCCTCTCCTCCACTCAAGAACACATTTACCCTAGCGGTTGTCGGTTCTTCTCGAGATATGGCCAGCCCACTGCCACTTCAGCTTGCTAATCCTTTGAGCTATATCGATGACCTTGGTTCTCTGTCGGTTGTATTCGTTACGAATTCTATCCTTTAGAGAAACTCCGAGCATAGCTCTCTCCATAGCTCGCTGGGCCACTTTAAACTGGTGGCCCAGCCCTACCGTGAGTGTCCACGTTTCAGATCCGTAGGTCATGACGGGTAGGACGCACTGGTTGAAAATTTTCGTTTACAAGCATTCTTAATTCTAAATTTATTGCTAATTTTACCCCAAAATTTAAGTATAAATTTCCAAGAGTCACTAACTCCTGGTGAGTTGGATTCCAATTTAAATCAAGTTATTCTAAAAACCACTCCCATGTCATTACAACATAGCGTGTTAATAGTAACATCACATTCTTCCACAATAATAAATAATTATACCTATAATCATAATAAATTATAAAGAGGAAAGATTTGTATGTTTTGTATGTAACGAATAAAGATAAAAACTACTGGATTTCAAAAATTATTTCACCATTAGAAAGCTTACTTTTCAGGGAGTGACATAGGCTATGTTTTATCCCGGAATTCCCACGGGAACGGGAACTTCGCGGGTGAAACCGCGAGGCGCTGCTAGTGTGGTATAAATAATGCAAAAACAAAAGACAGGGGGCATCGACCAGTGCTCCAGCAATGTCACAGGTCATTATGAAAACAGCATTGCAAATCTTAGGTATCTTAGGAGTAGTTATGAATTATGAAGAGATTGTCCTTTGAATACAGATTTAGATTATTTATAAAACTTTTGAAACTATCATGGTTATTAATGATATGAATCATATCAATGAAGGAAATCCTTCCTTGATTGATCATCCACTTATCTTACCGGAGGCCCTATTTTGTTTTTTTTTTGTTTTATTATGTGTGTTTAACTTTAGAGACTCGAATATGTATGGACTTTGTATTGTCTGAAATAAAACATTTTTTTTATTTTATTTATTTATTAACATAGAAATCATTTAGAACGGGATATGAACCATGATACGATTTTTGAGTTTTCCAATATTTCGGCACAGTTGCATGCGCCATGATCACGGAAGAACTAAAGATAGATTCTTAAGATTTCTTTCTGAGATTAGATTCTTTAATAACAACCTCACCTCAATAGCCTTCAATGGTCCACTGTTGGCATGCCTCCCCCTGATGATCGCATTATTGGCTTTTATCGCATGATGGGTAATGCCCATAATCCCAACGCCTGGGCATGCGGGCTGGGATCGTAGTTCGGTTGATGTATTCTACAAGAGGCGCTGCTAACCCAGTGTCTGTCCCTCAGTCGCCTCTTACGACACCCACGGGAGGAGTTGGGGTGGTGCAAATTCTAAGCCGGCACCGCACGGCTAAACGGCGGCGTTGCTCGTCACACACCGGTCACGCATCGCAAAGTAAATTAATAAAATTCAAATGACATTTAGTTTGTTTTATTTTGTATTTTCTAAATATTGTTAAGATGTAACTACTCTATAAGAGAATATAAGGCGATACCTCGAGTCAAACTAGCGTCGCCACCTGTTTTATCTTATTATTTCGTTGAAACAAAGATAATTGCAAAACTTTGAATGGGCATTTTGTGATACCTATTATAAGCTGTTTTTCAATGCCTTTGTAATATTTTTATTTTGTATAGTTTAGGCAGAGATACGAAGTTGCACTTTGTGATCACCAAACTCTATTTTCGCATCTTTGCCTAAATATAATGTATACAAAATAAAATTATCATGTAATAAAATTATTCAGAATGCACAAGAGGCACAGCTCACCTCTCCGCTCATCTCTCTTCTCTTCTCCGTTGTGTGACGTCACCAGCTTGCGAGGCCACATCTCCGCTTCGACCTTTCTCTGTTTCTTCTCATACAAATATGATCTCCGCTCAGTGGTATCCACTGAAGCTCAGCGAATACGATATGTGTGAATAGCGACGCTCTATTGGCTGTTTAAAAAACATCTTCTCCGCTCGTCTCATCTCAGCTTTGGTGAAGTCAGGCCTAAATAAAGTTACGTACCTGAAATCCTGCGGGTAAACTGATATATCCGGCAGCAGTAGTATATGGTCCGAGCTCAGAGTGCTAGGTTCTGGGTCGGTGTTGCTTCTCAGTGCCCAAACGAGACCCTCGTTGTCTGTGGCCCGGGATATTCCTCTGGAGAGTTTGCGACCTGGGAAACAAGGTTTTAAAGCTATTAAAGATTAAAGATTTTTTATTTGCCAAAACATGTGTTATGTAAGGTAATACGTAAATACATTTTATGGATCAACATGCCTGACCGTCAATCGGCATGCAAAAATATGTTTGAGAGAGAATGACGTGCAATAACTTATTATTTAGGTACCTATTAAAGTTTATCATTGAAAAAATCGTTAATATTATAATAACACTTACAAACTAGTAACATTTTCAATTTCTGTCTAAAGAGTTCAACGTTTAGTTCTTTCAACTGTTTTGGTAATTTTTGATAAATTATAGGAGCCATACTAACAACACTTTTCCGCATTAGTGCGGTGTTAGCTTGATGTGTTCGTAACCTACTATTATCTCGTCTGTTTCTGCACACAGTGTCCGATAGCCGGATAGCTATGTTGTAGCTATACGCGGTTTGCGCTACCCAGAGCGGTAGAGATACATGTTTGAGATTGAAGACAAGCGAAATTTGAAGGGGACCTGGGTACTGACTGGCTTTACTGGACGCAAAGTGTAACTCACCAAGCTTTCGTGCAGTCAGTACGGGAAAAAAAACGCTCGCAACGAGCAAAGAGACAGATCTTAGCACATGGCGTTACGTATCATGCGCGCTGCGAACCAGTAACCGGCTTAAAGCTACCGCTTTGGGTAACGAATACCGCGTCCGAATAGGCCTTTATATAGGTATTTCCTAAGAATAACACCCGAATACTCAGGTCAAGACAGATTTTCATCAGGTATTATTAGAAAAGTCGCGAAAAAAATTGGTGTATTCAGAGTTAGATTTACAAATACGTAAAGGCCTGTTGAGACCTACGCGATATTTCATTTTGTGAACATATGAACTAGGTCTTAGTATTCAGATAATGTACTAAGAGACACAATGGTACCACCCAGCCGGGCGTGGCAAAAGGTACAGAGTGGAAATGGACCAGGTTTCTAGAAAATTCTCTTAGAACTTGACTAGAAAGCGAAAAATAAATTCAATAACATCGTTTCAGTTAATAATTGGGTGTTTAAAAAATATTAATATGTACTTAGATGTAGCAATGTAGGTTTGTATTTAAGTTATTTGTTGTTACAAAACTCATTTAAATCATAATATCATTTATGCAAAAGGTATTTTTTTAAATTGTGCTCAAATATTTTGTCTTTTTCCTCGTCTTTTAGTACATCAGGTATTTTATTATAGATTTTAGATGCCATAGCGTTTGGTCTAACAGCATCAAAAATAGAACTCACATTCCGGTGCAGGCGTGAGGACCAAGTTCGAAGGCGCGTTGAAAGGCATTTTCAGCTCCAAGTTGCTGACAGAGCGTTCTGGAGCCATGACATCACCACCTGCCCTCGCCTTTAGAGCATGCACTCTCTCTGCAACAAAGTAATATACATTCAATGCGTAGGTCGGAAGGTCTATTTTTGTACGATGATTCGATATTATTTCAGCGCGGTGGCATTTGCGACGTATTTTGGGATAAAGACGGTGATTCGTCACGGAAAGTGTTTTGGAGAAAATAAACTTTGTTATGTACAAGGGTTTCAATGTCGTAAGGAACATTTGCGTCAATGCCAAAAGAATGTCCTACGTACTTCATTAAGCAGTGAAATATCAAGCGCACCTATTACTGTATTTTTTACGATTCATGTTCGAAACTATATAGAAGCCAAACTCGATGTACAATATTTGTAAACAAACCGCCCATACTTAACCTAAAACTATATCTGTTGCCGTGTCTTTTCCTACGTAATTTCCATTTTTGTCGATTTGAGATCATTCCTTCAATAAATATTGCTTACCTACAATATATCTGAAACTCGACGCCAAGCAAGTGAGTTTTAGTTTTTTGTGACGTGGTTGAATCTGACATCACTAGAATTAATTATTAAAATAGTTAGATCTCAAAAACTTTAATGAGCGATGACTTTTAACTTTAATGAGCGATGAACCGATTTTAATAATTTTTAAAATCGGACCATAATTGACGGAAAAATCGACGAACATACATACAGACAGCCAAACATTGAATTCACATCCCTCCTCCTTATTACGAAGTCGGTTAAAAAGCCAATAAGGCGCTTATGAGGGGAAGGTCAGCACCCAGCAGTGGACTAATAAAGGCTGTCGGGGTGCGGTGAGGAAATTCAAGTAACAAAATATATATACAGTTAGAGAATAGAAACAAATTAGAACCAGTATTTACAATTTAAACAGTTGCGCTAACTGCAAACTGTTGCAAACAATTGGTAGCCTTGACTACTGACCCATTATCAACACCAATCGGAAGCGACGTCGTCCCCAAGACGCTACCTGCATTGCCCCTCTGCTGTGTAGTACGAACTAGTATTCAACTGTTTGATGATTTGAGAGGTCAGGGAGGTTCAAGGGGACAATGTATTAACTGATTGGCACTAAAACCTACATAGAATGACACATAGTGAGGTCGCACACCAGACATTTATTACGACAGTTGTTGCGCCACTTTTGAAAAACGACACATTTATCGCCCCCGTACCTATATCAGCTCGCAAGGCACCAAAAACACATTTTTAGCAGTGTACAAATGTGTCCTTGATGTGCGTGTTTGCCGCGAATATATACAAGGGTGATAAATGTCATGATCATCAACCTATATTAGTCCACAGGCTGGACAAAGGCCTCCCCAAATGCCGATATATTTCTCGGCATTAGGAGAGGCCTTTGTCTCGTTACAAATGTGACGCTACAATATTGGTAATTTGTGGGTATTACATCCAGTTTTGAAAAGTGTCTCAATTAGATGCTATAGTGCTAAGTTTCGTGCCATTTAAATCCCTCGCTAGCTCTGCAGTCTACAAAAATCGGTTTGCCCACTTGTTGAACATATAACTATTTTTGTCCTTTTCTCATGTAGAGTAAAATACACTATTGCATGCCCGGTGTGCGGCCTCACTTATCCCGATTATCAACAATAGATTGATCACGAACTGGTATCATATCACTTCTATTGTCATTATTGGCAGGCACAGCATTTCCTTATTGGGTAGCGGCACGAATAGAACGCTCAAGTTGGTCTCTGTATTTCTTTCCGCTAGTTTTTGTAGGCGTTTCACAAAGAATTTACGTGTATTGTGTTGTTTATGAGGACTTTGGGCTGGTAATGTAAAAGGAACGGTACAGTGGTATGCCAAGACTTTTTTGAATTAGGTAACCATTCATTGGCTAGCATAATGCATATGACTTCAAAAAAGCTGATTATTTTCTTTGTATTTTCTATTGATGAATATAACTGCGTATCAATTTTTGTGTTTTTTGATGATTTTATTGTGAAATTTGATAATTGAAAAGTAGATATTTTGAGACTCAATCGCAACAATTCTAAACGTGACGTCACCGTTCACCATGTTGTCATGAAGCTTTTAGTGGGATATCTTTTTTGAAAGAAAGCTCGTAAGAAAATTAGTTAATTGAAACAACACACGATTAACAAATCATCACTCATCATCATCACATCGAATTTAGAGCTAGATGTCGCCACTTGAAAAATTAGATCGCGCTATCAAAATGTTGCTTCTAAACCCATTTTCACCATTTAGAAAATTGAAGTCGGTTTTAAGTTTTTAAAACAGGAACTATATCAGTTTAGCTGCTACTTTTCCTAAAACTGTCAAATAAATTAATAAAACGAGGCATAAAGTCCAAAACACGTGACAGATCAATAAGAACTGCATAGCCCATAAAAAGATTAAACTTAAACCGACTGCATTGCGAGAATGAGCCCAGTATCAACTACTCGAGCATTGATAACTTTGATACGCGTTTATAGGCATTAGACACGCAAACGACTCTAAATTAAACTCTATACCGTATCCAAACTCGTTGTAGAATGTTAGTAAACAAACCGCCCATACCACTCTGTTGTTCGTGTCTTTTTTAACGCAATTTAAATTAATTGTCGATTTGAGATCCTTCCTTAAACAAATATTGCATACAATATCTGAAACTCGACGCCAAGCAAGTGAAATTTAGTTATTTGTGACGTGGTTTGTCTAAGTTTAGTCGACTTTACTCTAGCAATAGAAAATATATTATTAATGATTAAGCTTAATTTTTTTTAATGAATAATAGAAGAGCACCAACACTTATAACAGGACTACTGAATAATTATCATGATTTGCTCGGTGAGTGCTTTTGTGGTGTGATTATGACCATAATGCATTGATTGATGATGATGACTCTTTCGCGTTTATTAGTTTATGAATGTGAAAGTTTGGATGTTTGGATGAATGTGTGTTCATGTATTTCAACTATGCTCTGTGACCTCCGTGATCTATCCCTTTGTTAAATCAGATAATGAAGACAAAAGCCTCGATGAAGTGGAACGGCTGCGAATCTGCGATTGCGCGACAACAAATGGAGACCAGATTGTATAGGGTTAGACCATACCTATAAACATGAGAGTCCTCTTATTAGCGAACACGTAGTAATAAAAATATTCAAGTATTTATATTCATTTAATGCACACACAAACATTTTTAGCTTAGGTGTTTGCGCGTCCTACCCGTCATGACCTACGGAGCTGAGACGTGGACACTCACGGTGGGGCTGGTCCACCAGTTCAAGGTCGCTCAACGAGCTATGGAAAGAGCTATGCTCGGAGTTTCTCTGAAGGATAGGATTCCGAATATATCCGACAGAGAACCATAGTTATCGACATAGCTCTAAGAATTAGCAAAAGCTGGAGTGGCAGTGGGCCGGCCATATCTCGTGAAGAACCGAGAACCGTGTTGGGGTAAACGTGTTCTTGAGTGGAGACCACGACTCGGTAAACGTAGTATAGGATGCCCTTCGGCCAGGTGGGATGACGATTTGAGAAAGATGCTGGCAGATGCTGGATGCGTCAAGCTGAAGACAGGGCGCTATGGCGCTCATTAGGGGAGGCCTATGTCCAGCAGTGGACTAATATTAGGACAGAATGGTTTAATGGTAAGGAATGCTCACAGGCTGAACATACATAGAATTACTGTTTGGTTGCTTACTGGGACGAAACACATATAAACTATAAATAAAACAATCGCATAAGGAGATCATCTTGTAGAACTTCTTGCGACGAGCGAAAATAACAGAGCTACCTAATAACTAATCTGACTTGTAACATTTTTGCTATAAATAAAAAAACAATGAACTATAAAAGTCGTTCTTTATAGTATTTTGGTACGAGAACGAGTGTCGTTGAGGAAATACAGATGGATATGATAACTATGATCTAACCCGAATGACAGGAAACCAGACATACTTGCAGCTTCCTGGCAGTTCTATTGGAAAAATGTGATTACGATCCGAGATTATTAGGTCGGAGACGATAATACAGAACGGGATTATTAACCCCGTTATGGTTATAGGGGATTGTATACCCTGGAGCGCAAAGTAGAGTAGGTTAGGTTAACCTCATTATTCCAAACAATCTTCGATCTTCATAAGTCAAAAAGAGAAATAGCACTGGTTAAATAGTAACTGTTTTATTTTAAGGTTGTTCGTCGCAGGTTCGCGCGAGATTCAATTTTGTGGTGATTTTAAATTTTTCTGCGTTCCACAAGCAATAGATCTAGCGAAAAAGTAATTTGCCGCAAATCGTAAACCACTTTCTATGAACCCGCAAGCGATTTCATTCGCGTGGACTTTAGAATAAAATAAATCAAGAAAGGAAAAGAAAAAGATAGGAATCAATTATGTTTTATTTGTATATCAGTCATCTTGTACCCATAACACAAGTCAAGCTCTGCTTAGCTCATTATTGTAGCTGAGAGCTAGTAGATGATATGAATTTTCCAGCATTATTTATTTATCTTTACCATCGATCAAAAATGTCCGGCTTTGCCGGCCCCCCTTAGATTCACAATGCGCACGCCACAACCTTCAGTAGCAAAAGAGAGACCATTTGACATGTTAGGGAAGCTTTTCAACTAGTGTCATTTTAGCGTTCAGACAAAAAGCATGGGTACAAAAAATGCAAGAATCACTCGTCCAAAGTGCTGAAAAAGGATGGAATTTCTTATTTTCAGTAAGTTTATATATACTTTTTACCCGTATATTGAGATGTGAGTCATATACTTGTGAAATCAGCATAAAATATTGTTGTTTGGTTTGCCTATGTTAAAATATTAATTTTGTTCTAAATTGATAAATGGAGAGGCTATTTCTTCTAAATTTTTTTTTTCATTTATAGTATGTATTAATATATTTTTCATAAAAATAAGTTTAATATTACTAGTTGATGATTTTTAAAATAATTAGTTGGCCCGCCCTAAATTTTCATTTGCGTAGACTCTCTAATAAAAGAAAGACTAGGTTCTTACCTACCTACCAGAAGTATGAATTTATAAAACGTTTATTTTTTTCCCGTAAAAAAAACTCGTGCAAAGCCGCAGACAGGAACCAGTTCTTTTTAATCTAGAGTGCCTGCCTGAAATTGTATTGTAAGTTTAAATTATTGTATGTCTGAAATGACCCTTTTGTATAAATACCTACTGTTGAGACACCAATTTATAGTTTCATCAATAAATGATTCGTTATCTTTACCTGAATTCTGTTAATTAATCCTTATAGAAAATAAACTGAGTAGGTAGGTATATAATTCTCAGGTAGGTACCTACCTACTTACAAAATAAAATAAAATGAATTCGACTCCACCAATCTCTTGTTCCGTATGGAAAAAACTTGTCAGGCTCTGCGCAAACTGTCTGCGTCAAAACAAAACGAACCCAATTTTTAGTGACATCTTTGTAAGGCTCTAGGTATCTACGGGGGAGGCCGCGAACTCCTTATTTTTGATCGAAGATCTTTACATAAAATAAAACTGTAACAGTCCAATTCTGTACATTAAAAAAAAATTTTTTTTGGAGGACTGTTTTCGATTCTAAAGCCAAACCGGTTTTTTTTTTCATTTCTGTCTATTCCTTGGTCGCGTATCAAGTTATTAATATATTCCCTAGTACCTAGGCTTACAAAAAATAAGAATAGGTAAGAAACCTATTTGGGTCAAATAAAAGAAGCGCTCATTTAAAACGACATAAAGAAAGAACGTCTTTGAACTGTAAAAAGCGCTCGCTGATCACAGATACGACTTACTAGTAACATCAAAGAACGGTTAGTACTGTCCAGGCGATTTGTCTCGTGCCGTACGCGGCCAAAGACCCAAGTCATTAGCCGTTAGCAGATAACAAATATAGTCACAACGACTATTTTATAGACAGCTTGATATTAAAGAAAGAACTCTTGAATTAAATCTTAGTCATAGCAATTTGACGAGGCTTGCACAGGATCGTAAGGAATGGCACAAGGCACAATCGTCGGAAGGGTTATGTATAGGTACGCCAGCAGTGGGTGGAGGGATAGTTGCGGATTTTGATACCCTATCATATCAATTACAAGATAAAGTTAAAAACTTGACTTGACTTGACTTCTTTGTTATTGGCAATATGCGACTGTTTTGTCACTTTTCTGCCAGTGTCTAGTTCATAGAAATTTCACAGTCATGAAATGGAGGCGGGGTTAAAATAATAATATGACTACAACCCGACTACGTGAAAGTTATAAAAGTTTGAAACATTTACATTGACAAAATAGAATGACGTATCGGTCATATTTGATAGGCATAGAGTTGAAAATGAAAATAGGTCGGCGGTATTGTAATTTTTCTCTATGGGGCCTGCAGCCTGCGGCTACCTAAACTTTTATACGCGTTTTGAAGGCTTATTCGGGGTCGGAGCCCTAAATCCTATAGCCTATAACCATCGGGGTATTGAGACGAATCAATCGATACATAATTTGTTGAAATCGAACCAGTAGTTTCAGCGCTACGTGGGAACAAAGAAATTGGCCACATACATACAAATATACAAACATAAAAACATACAAACATAGGGTGCTAACCTCATAACCCTCCCCTGTTGGTAGTCGGGTAAAAATGTGTATCTAACTAAGCTCCAGAAACTAAGATGACTCGAAATCTTATTTTGGGGCTTGATTTTGCATACAAACGGTAACAACATTACATAAAGTTATTGGGGATACAGTTCTTGTCAATCAAAGTCGTCAAAGAGGGTGAACAAGCCAACAACAAGGGGAATCTGAGCAACCTCTTTCTTGAAGGTCTGAAGGCTAGTGCTCAGAAAGTCCGAGTTCACAGCTCGAGTAGGAATAATTTTCAAAAACAAACTATCCGTCATCGAACTGCGATCGAATAATAATATACTATATTGTTGTTGTGTGTGTACTCTTTTATCCGCACCGATACTCGGGTTGGTCCATTGTGCGTGGTTTTGTTCTGTTAGTGTAGCCAGCCTAACTCCGTCCAGAGGCGCAGAATCTTCCTGGGATCTTCACAGGCTTCGTGGATTTCATAGCGTGATCGAATAATAACAATTACTTTACCTAATTGTTTATTAATATGCTTCATAAACAAATGGAAAAGTGAATTCCACAATCTTGGCATAATGATATTCATGAACCGCGAGGCATGTAAGATTGTTTGAATGCAAAATTCCAACGCTTTTGTATAAAAAAAAATGATAATCTATTGTTTTAGGACTCGCAACACCAACAGGCAGGTAGCATAAAAGTGGGTACTCATGTTACGGGGCGTAGCGTAATGTACTATTCTCAGCGAGCATGACACGTAACGCCGTAATACTAAAATCCGTTTCGTTGCTCGTTGCGAGCGCCTTTTTTATCGGTAGTGCCTGCACGTACGCTCGCTGTTTTACATGACGCCCTGTAACAACGGTCAGTACCCACCTTAACTGAACTTAATCTTAACAGGGCTCACTACACTACCTTTACGAAGCAAATAACATCATCATTAATATATTCGTTGCTTTTACACATTACTTCACTCCTCTTTAGCAGAAATAAACCAGCAGTACGTCGGCCTTCGCACTTTCATGCAAACTTTATGCCTTTTGCAAAATCTTTTACTCGTACTATAGGCACAACTAGGTGACAAATACGAGGTAGTGCGATTAGTAGCCGTGACGAAAACGGTAAACTCAATGTTAGTAACACTGTTACACGATATAGGTCACACAATCTACTGTAACTCATGATTTTATAGAGGTACCGAACACGTCATTTTTCATTTCACGTCACGAATTGATGTGTGATGGGTTTGTTTCGATTACATTATTGGATTACATATACATACAATAGCCCAGTCGGGTAAGAATTTCAAATTGCAATAATTGTCATCACGACAATTATTCTTTGCCCATTTTTTTGCCTGCCGATCTTCCGTCTTTTAAATCATTATTCATTACACTCCTTATTTGGACAACCGTGTAATAATATCCCTATTGCATTATTTTGTTTTCTAGGGATTTTATATGCGTTAAGGCTGGTTTCGACCAATGTGGAGCGTAGCGGTAAAAATTACCGATATTATAGGGTCGAACGAGCATCTTATGACTAAGACAATCGAAATTCTATGGATTGTTTTGAAATATCTCTCACTGATTCCCAGGTGTTGGCTATAAACGCCATAAACATTATGGGTTTTGAGCATGCTTGTGTAGACCTTAGTCGCAGATGAAATAATGTTGCTTTAGTCTACGACCACTCAGAATTTTATGAAAATCCTACAGACCCAGATTAATAACTTTATTTCATAAGGCTTACAAAAGCACTTGGACAAGTTAAATTTTATACCATAATAAATATGTTATTATCAAATAAGAAATAAGGTGTTATTTATTTTCTTTTCACATAATTTTTTATACATCTTCTTTTATTAGGACCAAGTGTTTTTTCTTCAGACGCGAACCATCAAACATAATAATGTCATCTCCGATAAATTTATGGACTAGACTAGAGAGATGACCTAAATTAAAATGTGGAGCACAAAATATTATCTGATTCATCATCATGAGACTTAGGCCAAACGTTGAAATTGAGCAGACACGTAATATTTTTAGCCGACACGGCGGCATCAGGTCTTGGATTTGGGGCAACGACTCTTCGTGGGTGAAAATAGGAATATCTTAAACAGAAAATAGGAGTTGGTTAATATAATAATTCATCTAATAGGTATTTATAGTAACTTAATAACCTACTCGTACCAATAGAAAAATAGGAACCGATAACGTTACGTGACATAAAGGAAGAGAAAAAATGGGTTGGGAAGGATAGGAGTTTTTCATTTATATAAATGCAAATACCTACCTAGATATTGAAAATTCATAGTGCTGTGAAATAAGTTTACGGCCGTAATACTCAAACGCAACTCAGATTTAAGCTCGTCTCATTTGACGATTTTTTGACAGATCTTCATTGAAAACTGTCAAAAAATTGGAACTTGAGACGTGCCTATATTTGAGATGCTTTTGAGTGTTCGGGGGTTCGTTTTGGCGAAATCTGAAATGAAGCCATAGTGTTTACTTAAAAAGTTTTTTAATTATTTGACGACGTTGCACTTGAACAAGTATCTATCTAAATAATTATATTATTATTAGTATTGTATTAAGTTAATAATTCTGAATCTTTCATCGTGGCCTGTCGCAGTGTTGGATCGAGACTCGCGAGGAGTCAAAGTGAATAGCATTATTTCTTTAGGTTTACAAAAAAAGCACTAAGACAAGAGAAGTCAAATGATGTGCGTCCATGAAGTGTGGTAAAACCCAGGTAAAACCTTTGCCCAGCGGTGGGTTTTGTACTGTATATGTTTTATTTAGATATAAGATTATTTATTCATGTTTATTTTTTTTGTACAATAAAGTGTTAATTCATTCATTCATTCATTGGGACATTAGTGGCCAAAAATAAATAAGTTCATAAAATAAATTAATTAGGTATATCAGTTATCTAGCATCAGTTAAAGAAGTTCTGCTTAGCTTGGGGCTAGATGACACTGTGTGGATTGTCCAGCATTATTCAGTGTCATTTTACTTCATAAATCACTAAAATCGCTCAAATTTCGCTCAAATGTATACCGAAAATCGCTCAAATTTATACCGAGACTAGATAATGTTTTCTGGCAATAACATCTGGTTCACGATCTTACAAATTGCTTACATTGGCGTTGTTTATATAAACAAATAGATTGTAAACAACAAGACTAGCAAGGACGAAATGTCAATAAAGAACTTGTACGTGCTTGTACGTCTTCCTTTGAATCAAGAGACCCCAATCCATTTGACGATAGGCGTGGTCGTGACGTCTTTTTTCCATAGGTGTTGGTACAGCAACCCGTCCAGACGGGAACTACGTAAATGCCATACAAATATGAGACGACACGATGCCGTCTCGAAACTATCGTCAAATGGACTCGGGGCTCGGTTTGTAAAATATTTTCGCATATTATAATACGAAAAACTAAAAGTTTATACGGCTTTTAGAAAAGGTCAGAAGACTCTCTAATAAATTGGAAGGCAATTAATCTAAGGAATAGATGACTATTAATGAAGGATTGAAGGAAGGAAAGACTGCTGGCAGATGCTGGATGCGGCAAGCTGAAGACAGGGCGCTATGGCGCTCATTAGGGGAGGCCTATGTCCAGCAGTGGACTGGTGTAGGCTGATGATGATGATGATGATGAATGAAGGATATACTAAAAGGATTCTATTTATAAACTTACCATCAGCTCGTTTTTCGGGAATAGGGGCGGGTTCCATTACCATTCCGAATTGAGTACCCTGAAACAATTTACACTTTATTCAATTAATAGGTAAAGAAGATTCGTTTGTATGTTATATACCACTGCCAACTACACCAAAACACATAATAGCC
The DNA here is from genome assembly GCA_947086465.1 of Eupithecia exiguata. Lineage (NCBI taxonomy): Eukaryota > Metazoa > Arthropoda > Insecta > Lepidoptera > Geometridae > Eupithecia > Eupithecia exiguata. The sequence goes on along the minus strand of OX352243.1, from coordinate 9,137,595 downwards.
AATATAACACTCAAGTTATTTACCAAGGACAAGTACCTTGTTCACAAGATATTATACAAAAGTGACTAAAGTGACGAATTGAAATCAAAAATAAGTCGTGGATAATGAATCGTCACTACTCCCACACAATATTTAAAATAGATTGAAGCATTTTGACCATTTTAATGATTTGGTCGCTGTATGAGGAAACATACTTCAGAGGGATCTTAAGGAATTGGTGTCGTTTGACGATGACGAGGATTTAACGTACTCCAAGCTAATTAGAATACCTATTTAAATCAAATGGAGCAAGGTGTTAGTCGTTTTGAATATGTAGCAATAACTATAAAGACGCAATTGTTGTGTTAATAAGTTAGGTGTTAATTACCATAGTAAAACTAAGTGGTCACCAAACACACTCAGATAATTCGATTACTCGTTATGGTATTTCTCACATGTCGATAGCATGCAGTCATCGCTATTTCGGGAGGCACAGATGTCCGTATTGATGATAACAAAAAAACTTTTTGTAAGAACAGAAACGACTGTCCGGACGTGAGCGTTTTATTCGTTTTTCAACGGAGCACCGGAGGAGGACTTCCACCTGCCTTTATCGTTTAAATATAGACGTAGAAAACCATAAAGGACTCATTTAGTTCGAGAACACAAAAAACACAGCAAAAAAGTGAACCACACGCTAAACGATGGGCATAGGCCAAAGCTAGATGTATTTTATTTATAAAAATCCTCATTATAATTTTTAACTAAAACTGCCTTTACTAAGCTCTCTAAGCTCCCACACATTTTAACCTCAAAAACATTTTTTTTTTCACAACATCATAAATTATAACCATAAGCAACAAAACAAAACATCCAACGTCGAGTACACAGGGCAAAATGCAAACAAAATAATATAAAAAAGTTATTTACTATTGTTATCTCGATAGTGACTGAGTCATCGATAGTGCATTAACATCTGCATGACGAATCCCATTCTTATCAGTAGGTACTTGTAAGATAACCTCTATAATTCACATTGTTTTAGATAACATTTCTAAAAAAACGTTTTTTTCTCTTTTTGTGTCATATAGAAATACCCAGCATCTATACTAAAATTATAAGGACGAAAGATTTGTTTGTTTGTTTGACGGGAATAGGCTCCGAACTACTGGACCGATTTGAAAACTTCTTTCACCATTAGAATCCTGATGAACATAGGCTATACAATATTTTCAAAAAAGTTAGGAACTCCGTATCCACTCAAGAACACGGTTACTCCAGCGGTTGTTGGTTCTTCTCGAAGTATGGCCAGCGCTAAAGTATATTTTTATAGTTTTTTTTTATTCGGCCCCGATACAAAATGGATTGTTATAAGTTTGACGATCTGTCTGTGTGTGTCTATCTGTGGGTTGTTGCGGCATCATAGCTCCCAAACGGATGATTTTAATTGTTTATTTTGTCAAAAGCAGACTTGATCGAGTGTTTTAAGCATGGAAAGTCTGCCAAGAGTGTGTAAAAATTTATATATTTTTTTGTTATATACCTCTGAAGCCGGGGCGGGCCGCTAGTTGCTTGATAAAAGATGAAGTAGGTGAGAAATGATAAAATACTGACATGTCAATAAAATATATTGAAAGCCATTTAATTTACTAAGACAAAGCTATGAACATAATGATGAATAGAATAGAAGAACTTTCCAAAACATCAATGCCAAATTCCAAAACCAATGACTGCTATTGATCGGTACAAAGCCGTCTCAGATTGAGATAGCATGACTCAATACTTATAATACTCTATTACGTCTACGTTGAACACGATACGGAAGAGAATCTCTTTTTCCAGTGAAGTTAAGGTCAACAAACCAGACTTGAACGGCTAAAGACAACATACGACGGCAGACAAAGAAAACTTTGTATCAATCGAAAATGTATACTAATTTATATCTTTTATAAGGTAAGAATTCCAGATGCTTTCAATACTAATACCATCTTTAAACTGTTTAAATTGATTACTTGCACTGTTTTTTATTAAGTACTGCGGGACAAATACTAATCCCGCGGGACTAAAACTTTTATGGAACCTTCTCGGGATCAGTTTCTATACAATAGCAAAGTATCATCGAAATCGGTCCACAAATTGACGGAATAATCGCCGAATATAAACAAAGATCCAATTATTTTAAGGAAACGTTTATTTTCAAAATAATTTAAAGGCTTATCTATAGCTAAAATACGATTATTTATGTCGCAAATTATAGGATTAACACTGAAGGTTACTTTTAGCGTACTGTTTCACTCTAACACGTGTGTAGCGCGTGTGTGTTTATTGTTTTATATCAAGATACCGGCGGAGTTATGTGAAATCTATGAGCCCATACATATTATGTAGGTGGTCTTATACAACCAGTATATTACGAATATACAATGCTGATCCTAATATCGTGTTTCATCTACGTGTAGCGAATAAAAACAACTTAAGTAGACTTCCTGAATGTAAACGAAATTTCACGTTCATAAAAGAAATGTTCTGTCTGTAACGACAAGGAAACGGTCAAATTGACTGTAATATCATCATCATAATCCTCACAAATCCTTCTATTTACACGAAACTTTGAAACTGTAGTGACGTAGTTTCGGGGTCAGACAGTGTATAAAAGTACGTCATGTCTCGGACCGGCTCAGCCTTACCATTCATGGGTAACCTTGTTCCTCGGTTGATTAATTCAAAACAATACGTAGGAGGACCGTTCCGTACTGAGCGAGACGTATAAGGGCCGAACGTATGTTAGATATATTAATACATCCGAAAAAAACGGAAAACGTGATTTCCAAGCCTTATAACTAGAAGCGGAGAAGGCATTATCAACGGTTTCCTTTATTCAATTAACTGTTTAGGAATTTGGCTTAGGTATCCGTAATATTAATTACTCCAATCAAATTAATATGAGTAGGAAGACGATTGCAGAGGTAGTTAGTCCTACTTTTGGGAGGTTATTTGTAGGAGTAGCTCAAGGTTAGATTTTCGGTCTCGTACTGTTTTGTCTGTACTCTTTCTACAAACGAAAGTCATTGCATGTGCGTGCCCGTATAGCATTTATCTTTAACAACAGTGTTATATAATGTAATTCAGAATGTTTTGGTGCACTCAAAGCGTGCTTAGAGGGCATTATAGCCTGCTCGCTTGCTACCTTTTCTTTTCTGTTTGAACCGCTAAGACCTTTGAGGTCATAGGTTAATGAATTTTTGGGGTAAGTTAATTACTGGCCTTAATATTAAACGATCATGTGGCTATTAACCTCAGCTCTTAATGAGCAATATGCTACATTAGTAAGCCATCATGTTTTAAGAGTTTAAAATACCTGATATCGCTTAGCGTCGCGGTCATATCTTCCGCAATACCACAGACCAGTTATTTAACTGGTCTGTGGCAATACTGAAGCATTTACTCAATGGTATATGTTATGTCTCGAAAACACAGTTACAAAAAAAACTCTAGAAAAAAAAACCAAAGTTCGCTCTAAACTGTACAAAAAAACGTCGCTATTCAATAAATACTTTTAAATAATCCTTGATTGTAAACAAACAGAATATAAAACAGACGGTGTGTGTTTTCGATTTTCAAAATTACTTTTTTTTATAATAATAATAAGCAAAAACTTGATTTTTGCACACGCCGCTCTGCTCTGTCCCGTTCCTATGAACGCGAAATCCTATACCTACCTATCCTTTTCACAAAATGGCGTCGTATGGTAGTCCCTCAAACTGTTTGAAGTGATCAGCTTCTTGCCCAAGACTTAAGATACTTTAGACTTTAAGGTGAAAGAAAGATAATCGAGCAATCAGCAGCTTCGTTGGTTAACTTTGAAATTAAATGTATGAAATCTTCCGAAAAAAACGTATAATTGTGCGATCATCGATAAGCTGAACTTGGTTTAAGTCTGATGAAACCCGGCCTTATAGTAAGCGAAAGCGGGATCATAAGAAGCCAGGTTAGTCGAGGTTTTTGCTCGGGAGCGACGCCACTGTCTCGATTTCACTTAGCGATACGAATCGATATCGATTTTGTATTACGTATTATCGTTATCTAAAACGGCATTCAAGAAACAGTATAACAGAATGCTGATATCAGAAGATAAAAGGTTATTGTTCTTCTCGGAATCAACACTAGCCTTAAATCTTTTGCGACTATCATGGTTACACACATAACGGGCTATTTACCATGATTTGAGTTTTGAGCTTTCCAATATTTAAAGTGTAGTGGTAAGGCATTTATGCTGAGTCGAGACCTTTTTGCTGCTGTAACACGGCACACTCAGTCTTTTTGAAAAATGTTTTGTGAAATTGTTTATGTTCTCTATGTTAAACTGTTACTTTTTTTTCTTAAACTATATTTTTATGTACCGACTTATGTTTTGTACTGCAGCAGCAAATAAACGAATGTCTATGTCTATGTCTATATTTGATGGTCACGGATTAACTGAAATCACTGCGTGTTAAATTAATTCAAATACAAATCAATTTAAAATACAAAATAAACATACTATACTATTCAAAAGTAATTGAATTGAAATGTATATTTATAACTAACCAGCAGCGACTCGCGATTTCACCCGCGTAGTTCACGTTCCCGTGGGAATTCCGGGATAATATATAGCCTATGTGCTATTCCAGACTGTAATCTATATCTGTGCCAAATTTCATCCAGATCCGTTCAGTTCAGCCGTTCTGGCGTGATTGGGTAACAAACATCCATCCAAACTTTCACATTTATAATATTAGTGGGATAACTGTACCTAATTAAAAATACAGTTATGAAATTTTAGTTACGAACGTGGACGAAGGGGCCCTTTCTAGTATAAATAAAAGCAATGTGAAGGTTACTTCATGGTAGGAACGTTGTTAAAAAGACACTTAAACCCAAACAGTGTTAGGGTGAGGAAATCGTATTTTTATCCTTCACACTAGAGGTAAGTAAAATTATTTCCTAACAGGGCAAGACCTAACAGGCGGAATGTTCACAGACAAACGAAACTTGGGAAACCTGAAACTACCAAGATTATTCAACACCGAAATGAGTCACAGCTGCCAAAACATGGGGTCTCTCTCCGATGATAACCATGTGGATTTACACTGCTGTCAGCAGACCGATACTAGCATATGGAGCCATAGTATGGTGACCTGGTAGACCTGGCGCCACTAGACGTACTACAAGAGACTACTATGTCTGCTTTGAGACTACAGATACGGGACTCTGGGGGGCCACAGATAGTCCACATGCTCAGATCCTGGACAGGGCTTTAGACTACGAACCTCTCCAAGCGGCCCCCTGTGACAGAATGCCCAGCAAACCAATACTCAACAACCGCTATCAGATACAACTACACGAATCACGAATCGAGTACCCACGAAGCCAGAATATAATATGGACGGACATTAGTGTATCAATGACCTTAGGCAAACACAGCTCCATATTTCTCACGTTCCCACATGCTCACGTAGTCCTGGAATGCAAGGGAGTAACGGCGCAACGATACAAAATCATCGACCACCCGAGGTCAGTCCGCGAAGCCTGGGAAGATCCCAGGAAGATTCTGTGCTTCTGGACGGAGTTAGGCTGGCTACGCTAGCAAAACAAAAGCAAGCACAATGGACCAATCCGAGTCTCAGTGCGGACAATAGAGTACACGTAACAAACAAACAAAAAACCCATTCCAAACAAATACACTTAAAATGTTATCTTTCGATTAGATTAGATTTTTAAAAGCTAGCCTTTTTTCATACAATTATCCAGGCTGTCATCAGATCATCAAAAATCCTGGCCTCCACGTACCTATACGAAAAACAAAAGGGGATCGCGCCAGTTTTTAAAAATTTATCATAGAAGATTTATTTGCATAGAAGTGTAGGTAGATTTAGATACTAAATTTTCACTTCAGTTGCATCCAAGAAGTATGGTTTAGCTTGTAATAAATCTGCCATTGTCTGCATAATGTTAGAATCACGATGTGTTTGGCAAGTAGGTGAAAGTCGTGTTTGATTGGTTGCAGCAGAAACAGTTATTGTTTCATTGAACTTATTTTTTAAGGGCCAGTTTGTTGCCATAAGGCACCTATTAAAATTCCCACGTGAACACAAACATTATGGACTGTGCAATGATTTTATTTGTGTCGACGTTTTTTTAATTAGATGATCTTTTGTTTACGCTCAGTTCAACACCTATGGAATGGAACTTAATAACAGTTTATGAAATTGATTAATTTGCTTGCTATATGATCTGATCACCTCACCCAGAAATTTATAATTTTAATAACAGAACAGGTCATCCGGAAACAATGCCATATCTTATCAGACTCAATAACCCTGACTGCTCCGTCAAACATAATAATTATAATGAGTAATATTTATGATTAGAAACCAGACTAGTATCAGGAACTATAGGGTTCCGTTCCGTTCACTAGATGTTTATCATTGGCAAGTCAAAAGACAGAAATTGTTTGTTTCCTTAAGTGTAATAATATTATAATTTATAAATTACATTTAGAAAACAAGCAAGAATGTTTCTTTGGTGAAATTAAAAAGACAGTATACTATTTACGAAAACTCCGATAGTGGCAGAGGACTGGAAACCCAGCAGTGGGCTGCATATAATACTTGAGAACAGAAGAACCGAATTACATGCATAATAACACTATTAAGCCTCACATTGGGGGTAATTTCAAAAATTAATAAATAAAATGAGGGAGGGTTGCGGGTTCAATTCCCCTCGAAGTGGATTTAGTTTTTGGGACATTATTAATTTTATTATAGAAAACAAAGTAGTCTGAAGTGTATATTTAGTAGAAGTGTTAATAAGTAGTTGCATAGTAAGTACAAAAATTTAAAGTTTATACAAATTTTAGTAAGCCTCTATGTCTAATAAGCGGTTCCAATCATATTTGAACATGTGAGATAAGATATGTGTTGAGTGGAGTACCAAGTAGGTACTAAGCGAGAAACAAAATACTCCTTGTAAAGCAGCAAATGTAAAACATAATAGCCATAATTGTCACTTCCCGGCGTTAATTAACTGATCAGGTGATGAAAGGTACCTACGCACCTACCTACTAAACATGTCGATCTAGCTACTAAACATGTCTAAGGTAGCAACTGTTTTGTAATCCTGCCTTTTAGCAATCCCACACTAACCAAGTGTGGTGTAACGTGACAGCACGAAGCATGTCCAACTTTATGCATCTATCTTTAAAAACACAGCTGGGGCGTAAGGCCAAATAAAACGATGACATTACGATACTTGCTCAAGGTTACACGAAATAGCGCGCGACGCCAGAATTGCACAAAGCAACATCAAACCTCCGAACACGATGAGAGAATTATTTATTACGCACCAAATAATGTAAATACCACGGTACATCATTCAAATACTTTCAAAAGGACAGGTGTTATCCTCACATTCGTAAATAAACTCACCGTATTGGGCAAGAGAAAGGCTTATGAAGAAATCACTGAACCATCAACACTGTCAGAAGTAAACAAAACGAAACCGTGGAAAACTGAAAACAATTTTATCAATATTTACAAAAAACACTTTCCACAACACACCGTGCGTGAAATTTCAATGACAAATGAAATGAAGTGAAATCTGCAACAAGTGAGTGCCACACAACAAAACATTGGACTGAAGTTATCTACAAAGGTATTGACAATGATAACCATAGACATGGAAAAATAGTGCTGTACGATTTGGTTGTGGCTCGATTAATTTTCTATAATTTCCTTTTCCAACTCGAACTGGACAAAAACCGAGTGTACATTTTTATTTAATTTTTAAAATAGGCCTTGGTCTTAAACATAACTTCAATTTTATCTTGATGCGTTATTGGGGAGAAAACACGTCTGTTGCCTGCGATCGTCATTCGTTTCTCGAGCGTGCCAGATGTCATAGGATAAATATTTTAGAATTGATGTAGGGCCTGACATAAAAGACTTTTTCTCAAAATAAATGTATATCTTTGGAAAAAAGTGTGCATGCCGTGAAATAATTACAGAGTAACATAGTTTTTTATTAATTAATGCAAGAAAAAGCACACCTTTGAAACACCTTTCTCTAGGGAAAATAAAAATCTTTTAAATTTCGAAGAATATATAACTAAATCTTAATGTATAACTGATTTAATGATTGGTTTTTAACTTTCATACAAAAATTAAATTGCCACTCTACCTGCTTCACGCGTTTTCATTCCACATAATTCAAGAATAATTTTTGTGTTACAACTTGCAACCCATAAAATTAACTATCGTCAGTTATAAATTGGCATAACTGACAAAACACGTAAAATTAATTTAGTACTTACAAGGTTTTTCTTAGCTTTTTCTGCTCTTTCGAATAGGTAAAAAATAATGTATAGGTACTATGTAGTACTAGGAACAAACTTCATATATTTCAGAAAATTCAAATAATTTTATGCTTTTCTGTCTAAAAAGATCAAGAAAAGGTCACATGCGAATTAAGTTATGTTATGTTCTTTTTATTGTTTAAAAAAATTATGCTTTCAATTCAATTCAATTCGTTTATTTCAGCTTAGATACACATAATATACATATTTCAGCCATATACAAAAACAAAAGTAAAATAAAAACAAAAGTAAAATTAAAACATTTCTTAAATTAACGGACCACACAATCTTCATAAGCGCATTGCACTATGTGTGCGCGTCCAGTACTTCATGAACAAACTTTCACTACTTTCATAAACAAACTTATCTTAAATCAGCTGTACTGCAACGTGCGAATCTGCTTTGCTATGCCCTGTCTATTGTAATAAATATCTATCGTTAGAATCACGAATAATATAAAGAAAACATAATTTTTGAATAGATAGAATACAATGGAGACGCCATTGTATTTTTAGTCACATCCAAAGATTATTTGATAGCAATATTTCGTAACAACTTTTTCGTTACGTTCATTTATTTCGAGAAAAAGTTAAAATAATCGATTTTTCCATTTGTCAAAACGTGTCTGTGCAGCACTACTATTTCTATTTTTTCACATTGTCTATGGAAAAAGAGTTGCCAGAAGTCTAATATTTGCCGTATTTTAGGGGAAAAAAACAAACGATTTTTTTTATTTTTACCTTACATAGTATGTTAGTAGTTTAGTTTGCAACATTGCAACAAATAATATCGATGAAAATGCTAACTTTAACTCAAGCTCAGCTTAACTTGGGGCTAGATAATGCTGTGTGAATTGTCCAGCATGATTTATTATCATTATTTTCTATAGAAAAAAAATCGCAAGCTTGTTCTGATCTCAAAATTGCAGGGCGAATCTGGATAAGACTAGCGTAAGACCGTAAGGAGTGGCACTGCCGCAGAATAATTTGGGACGCCTATATCAGCACTGGGAGCAACTTATGCTTGTAGCCTGAGAAGGAAAGAGATATAAAGAATGGTTTTCTGTCTTCCGCTTTTTCTACTCGTACATACAAGTTTTTTCGACTAAAAGGTTCAAAATTTACAGTTTGTTAGATTTTAGAGACAAGTTTTATGTTAATTATAATATTTGTATTCGTATTCTCTGTCTCTCTTCTCAGCCACGCATGCTAACCATTTTGTTATATATCTACGGGATGAAGTCAATACTCATTAATTAATGAGTAAATTATATTTTTTTGGGATTTATGGGCAGCATAATAATATAACACTTAAACTTATATCGCAGACGCGCTGACACGACGACGACAAGCGCAACAAGCTTTTTGTATAAATCGTTAGGGGAAAATATAGCTTGCAACTGACCACACTACCCTAGATTTCCGGCTTCCTGTCGGGGCGGGCCAATACCTCTGAAGCCCAATCAAATCATTGAAGTCGAACGCCGCCGTGGGTAAACCTTCAAAACAAAATTCGTGTATGAAAATAGCGCGTTTTATTATTTTTCACTGAAATTTACAGTGTAAGACTGAAAATCAATAGCCGACAGTGTTCATAAATAATTCTTGGAGCTGTTGTGTAAAGTTTTTGTGAGATTAAATAATAAAAAGAGGGAATTGGATTTTTTATATTGTGTGGTTTTTATTTATTTTGTGAAAATGACGGCGTCCACAATGATTGAACTGGAATCCTGGATCATCTACCAATGTGTCCTGAACGAGTGCCATGTCTCTAGCAGCTGTAAGTTTTTTTATTTATTATTATTAGTTTATACCTTTATAATAAGGTTTATAGGCACCTACGGTAATGTACGTGTTTGTAACGTTTCCGATTTGTTTATTTACACTCCAGAGCATTAAACCATGCTTAAACTAACCTACTAATACGATTTATTTATCGACATATTTTATTTAATACCTACTTAAGTATAATGTATTTACTTTTTATCTGAATTAGTTATAGAATTTAACAAAAAAATATAGAAAATTTAAACAACCTACTCTAGGTTAGGAAGGTACTTATTTTTTTTTCTTTTAATTTTCGTAGTCCTGCTAGGACATGAAATTATTAGATCTAAGGATAACACGACACGCACGCATAAAAAATAAATTCTAAGCTTTAATTATAGGTATCTAATGTTTTACATTGGTGTAGGTATTTTATATTTTACCTACGCAACCTGCGTAGGTAAAATATAAAATATTTCTTAGGTAGGTAAGTACCTACGTCCAATTAGTCACCATGATGATAAATCAAGCAGTGGTACGTTTTCTTCGGTACCTATACCTAATTAAGGCATTTATTTACCTATATTCCAAATCCACTTCTGCGATCCCGAAAACAGTTTCCTACCCGGCTATCCCGAAACCCGAATGAGGGAGTTTTGAACAGGCAGGCAGGACCGGTAGGCTGACAAGCCCACCAGTGGTTGACAAGTCAACAGACAGAATAGAGAGGACGATGAAGGAGAACTATCAAATCATACCTCATCATTATCAGCCTACCACGTCCGCTGCTGGACATACCTTGGCCTCTCTAATTCGACGCCTCAAACGCGCTCCTGAGCCACCTCTTTGGGGGCATCTATTAATTAACGTGAGGCGTTAAGGGGGGAGGGAGTCGAGCAAAATCTCACCAAGGGGGAGGGGGGTCAAAAAATCGCCAAAATCACCTCACGTAATTTATGGATGCCCCCTTTCCATCATCGTCTCCCTGCGACCGGTACGATTTCGTCGGTCCTTCTCCGGGCGGATGGATCCCTCCCAGCAACGGTGGCGGCAGCCAGTCCTAACGAGGACTAGACAGGTGCACAGGACAGGTTTTGTTAGTGCGCTGGTGCAGTTTCTATTCCCCACATTTTTTTTAATAAACCGATGGGACAACGGACTGTCACGACCGCGGAGAGGCTAGGCGCAGAACCAGCTGCTTATCGTGCTCTCTGAAGGCAGCCGGGGAGATCATAGGTAGAGTACTATTGGGTGCCAGCTATTGGCATCAAAAGATTCAGGCATTAAAAAGAGAAAACTTCCACATAGGTATGCGCAAGTAAAACATCATGTCAATTTCAAAACTAACCAGCTCAAACACTGACCAGTGTCCGCTCCAATGAGTCCGTAATCAACGTTAATTGCCTTGCCACAAAGTCAGCACACATGTTGACCCTGAATACCCTGATGTTAATAGGTTATTTTATTCTATATGAGAAAAATCTAAAAATATATAATTGAGATTGTTTCGGCAAAAAGCAGTCGGAAATGTTCGTTTTTGTTCATAAAATAACAATAAATTTGAAAATTCAATTTAGTTTTCATTTTTTTAAATCTGTTTTTGAACTCCATGAAACAGTAGGTGCAATGTTATTATGTCATACGGCTGTGAAGGCAAACTAAAAAGTTTCAACTGTCATCAGCAACATCAGCGCATTTGTTCAGGTGATACATCCAACTGCTCATTAGGGGAGGCCTATGTCCAGCAGTGGACTGATATAGCCGGATGATCATGATGATGATCCAACTGACGTCATGAACACAGCAATATGGCGTCCACTGCGTCCAACGTTTTCGTCATGCTACGCGCGCAACTTGAAAAATGTAAATTTTAAAAGCATTTTTAGGGTACTTATCAACTGAATATAAAAAAGCACTATAGAACCTAATTGAGACACTTTTCAAAGATGGATGGGTGATGGTGGTGATGATGAATATTGCTTCATTTTATACAGTCATATAAACAAACCAACCTAAATCATCATCATGTTAGGACGATTTGCTCTCATGACGAATAGCGTATCTTGGACCTTTTTCTACTATGGGTGTTTTGAGATAAAAGCCAATTAAGCTATTGTCAGGAGGAGGCCTGCGTCCTGTTGTAGACCATTTATAGGCTGTTGAGGTTAAATCCTGACAGTCCTATTTTCGTCGCTCGGTGGTATTTTTTTATCCATACTCCATACTAATATTATAAATTCGAAAATACCTCTGTTTGTCTGTATATCTCTCTGTCTGTAAACTTTTTTTACCTAACGGCTGCACGAATCCCAATAAAATTTGGTAGGACCGTAGACGGTATCCTTGGGACGGACATAGGACTACTTTTTATCCTGGAAAACGCGTGTGAAACCGCTGGCGGAAGCTAGTTTGTTAAAAATATCAACAGTGACAAACGACATCATGAATTTAAATTCGTCAACAAACATGCTCTCGGAAGTCCACGATTTCCTTGACTCTTGGAACCGGCTTGCCGTGAAATATTTATCTACGTGTACGTGCTTGCCTGCGACGACAAAACTTAAAGAATTACACGTAGGTACCTAGCTACAGTCAGCTGCTCAGATATGTATACACTTCCAAGGTTTCACTATTATTTTACTCGGAACTTATCATACAAAATTCTACGCACACATTTTTCATACTAAGTAGTCATTATTCTTGTCAGAATACGATATATAAATTATCACAATGACTATACACTTACTATTCAGTCAAATTTCAAAACATGGGAATGTATTCATATTCTCGCAGCTGACTGTACCTTACCTACCTAGTTACGAGTAAGTATAGTTAGTTAGGCCATGCCCACTCAGTCTTAAACTAAAACGCATTAGTAAACCAATAGAAAGAGATAAGGTGGAAATTGTTTATACTTGCTTAGAGCCACATTACCCACCTAGCAATAATATTTTAAATTGATGTGCCATGTGCCATCTTGCAGGGTTCATGTCGGAGTTTTCCGCAATAAAACATTGAGTGATTATTCGATGAGCAATTTAAAAAGCTGACCTGTGTGGAAATACCTAATACCATAGATAAATTAAACTAGTCCATGATAATACCGTGAAACTCATCGATCAAAAATGTCCGGCTTTGCCGGCCCCCCTTAGATTCACAATGCGCACGCCACAACCTTCAGTAGCAAAAGAGATACATTTTGACATGTTAGGAAAGCTTTTCAACTAGTGTCATTTTAGCGTTCAGACAAAAAGCATGGGTACAAAAAATGCAAGAATCACTCGTCCAAAGTGCTGAAAAAGGATGGAATTTCTTATTTTCAGTAAGTTTATATATATTTTTTACCCGTATATTGAGATGTGAGTCATATACTTGTGAAATCAGCATAAAATATTGTTGTTTGGTTTGCCTATGTTAAAATATTAATTTTGTTCTAAATTGATAAATGGAGAGGCTATTTCTTCTAAATTTTTTTTTTCATTTATAGTATGTATATATTTTTCATAAAAATAAGTTTAATATTACTAGTTGATGATTTTTAAAATAATTAGTTGGCCCGCCCTAAAATTTCATTTGCGTAGACTCTCTAATAAAAGAAAGACTAGGTTCTTACCTACCTACCAGAAGTATGAATTTATAAAACGTTTATTTTTTTCCCGTAAAAAAACTCGTGCAAAGCCGCAGACAGGAACCAGTTCTTTTTAATCTAGAGTGCCTGCCTGAAATTGTATTGTAAGTTTAAATTATTGTATGTCTGAAATGACCCTTTTGTATAAATACCTACTGTTGAGACACCAATTTATAGTTTCATCAATAAATGATTCGTTATCTTTACTTGAATTCTGTTAATTAATCCTTATAGAAAATAAACTGAGTAGGTAGGTATATAATTCTCAGGTAGGTACCTACCTACTTACAAAATAAAATAAAATGAATTCGACTCCACCAATCTCTTGTTCCGTATGGAAAAAACTTGTCAGGCTCTGCGCAAACTGTCTGCGTCAAAACAAAACGAACCCAATTTTGAGTGACATTTTTGTAAGGCTCTATGTATCTACGGGGGAGGCCGCGAACTCCTTATTTTTGATCGAAGGTGAAACTGCATAAAATCCTACTTAATAAAGCCGAAAGTTTGTGAAACAAATCCAGATGAAATTTGGCTTGATAAGACGTTCATTTAGAACATAGCCTAACTTAGATAATAGGCTACTTATTATAACGAAGATACGCTTGCGAAGCCGTGGGCAACAGCTAGTATTTTAATATGATATACCTACGATTATTGTTTTGAAATTCTTTCTCAGTGTCCATACAACAAATGTCTATCTACAAATTGTCGCAAAAATAGTACCTACCCGCAAACTGAAACACCTGCTCATGGAAACTTCGATATCCAAAAGCTGATCGCTTTGTCATCGTTAGTAGGAAGCATCAAGTGACAATCATTATGAGCCTTATCACGCGGAGTTAAGGTACAAGCGGGAAAGGTTGTAAATCGATAGTCACGATATAGGAGTTCCGAAAGACCCGACCTTGTAGACGACAGAAAGCTTCATTACGTTTCAGGTGTGTACGGCAAGGATGGATGGACTAGGGTTGGGCGGTTTCGTAGTTGGGTTCCTATGCTCGGTTCTCGAATTCAAGATATATTATGTAATAATATAGTAATATATAGTAATAATGTAGGCATAAGTGATAATTTTAATTATTGTGTGTTTGTGATTGTGTGGGTGGTTACCTTTATGTAAGTCAGCAGGCATTATAAACCGTTTTATTGATTTGAAAATAAGTAAACCTTTTTATAATCAACTGATTGCTACCAATGCTATAAATAAACAAATTTTAAGATTATAATTTGTGAAAGGAACCTACGTACGTTCATAATACGTTCTAAATAAATAATGAGAGGAAATTATCTTGACTATTTTATCTTATCTTAAGTTTAACAAACACTCAAGAATATTAAGATTTCTTTACCTAAAAGCTTGTACGAAAGCTATCATCCATCCTTTTAAATAAAATGGATCTCATCGCCGCCACCTGAGATCTTCCTAATCCATTAATGGAAAATAAAATGAAGGACCAATACCTTCTAAGACGAGTTCTTTGCATAATTGCTCTTCACTTAAGAGCTTCAGAAACTGTTTATTTATAAATAGAGTATCACACTAGCAGTTGATTAAACTGCTTTGGTTTAATATCATTAAGATCAGAAGAATTTAGTGATATTAACTTCTGTAACTATCTAACGTTAAACATAGTCATCTATTAATTAATATAGTTAACTAATCATTTATTGTTATCTTAAAAATAATGTAATGGAACACCCTGTCCATGAAGGCTATGGTGTGTACGACACAGTTTTACTAAAACTACTGCGGGCATCATCAAATTCCAATAGTTATTACAACCTTGTAAATTCGTTCCTAAATAAATTGAAGGTAGTCGTTATTTCCAGATTGATGTCCCAACTTTGTTTTCGTTTAGATTTATTTTAAGATACGAAATAAAATTTTCAAAACCAGTTCGTTTCATAAAATGTTTCAAATAACGAAATTCGGAAGAACAAACATAAAATCTAAAAATAACAAGCATGAAAATACAAACAACATTGCGTCTTTTCGAATAAACATCTAAATTTTTTTCATAACTTGAAAACATCTTACGCAAGCTAAGTTATAATAAAAGAAGCCAGTTATGAGCTATAATAAAAACTCCCGTCTTCGCACGCGACCGTTAAACATGTGGCCTACCAGCTGCTTGCACACCTGCCCTACCTTTAACAACAAAGACGTAAAGAAGGGAAGGAATGATGATCGTAAGGTTGACAATTGTAGAGCAAAGAGAAAGGAATTCAATTTGTAAAGAATTTTGAAGGGTCTTTAAAGGTTGAGATTATAGATAGAGACTAGTAGATTTCAGCAATCAAGTGTATACCAGTTATGTAGTACATATGTATAAGAACAAAAAAGTACAAATCTCACTAATATTATAAACGTGAAAGTTTAGATGGATGGATGGATGGATGTTTGTTCCTTTATCACGCCAGAACGGCAAAACGGATCTGGATGAAATTTGGCACAGAGATAGATTATAGTCTGGAATAGGACATAGGCTACTTTTTATCCCGGAATTCCCACGGGAACGGGAACTACGCGGGTGAAACCGCGAGGCGCTGCTAGTTAAACTATAATTAAAAAAAGAGATCCGGAAAGGTTCTTCTTTTAGGAATTTCGTATTGTTTCTTGTCACTGACTAGGAATTCACTGACAAAATACCTATTCGGTTTTTCTAATAAAAGAAATCACAAATAAGCTTCACATAATATAAAAATTGTTGTTCATTAGTTAATAGCCTAAAAAACAATCGATGTTTAATATGCAGTTTCGGTCCAATTAGTTGCGGTTGCTTTTTCGAATTAAAGGCCCTCAGTCTAAGCGCAGTTGATTCTAAATACATTTGATGACTACAACTATTTTCTTTGGCTTCCTCTTGCCTTGAATTAAGACATATTTTGTTATTACGTACTTTAATATTCCATAGATGGTAAAATGATATTTTATTAAAGCAGAGGTTAGTATTTTTTTTTTTTTAATTTTTTATAAAGGAGTCCTTAAATTTGGCATTAAAAAGCACCCTAATTACACCTTTCTGCATCTTTAAGACGGGAAGGGAAGAATAATTATGTTAGTAAGGTTTAGAATTGTAGAGCAAAAAAGGAAGTGGTGTTTGTAAGATTCAGAATTGGATAGCAAAGGAAGTTGGAAGGGTTTAAACCAACGGCAACGCAACGGCAAGCGACGGCTGCAGTTCTAGAGACATTGGCAATGAAGTTGCTATGTTACAGTGCATGAGTAAACAAGAAAGACGTAAAGAAGGCAAGAAATGGCGTAAGGTTTTGACAAGTTGAGCAATGATGGGAATTTAAATCGTCTGCAAAATTTATACGTTCTGGAGACAATACTTTATCAAAGAAAAAAATAGTAGAAATATGGGTTATTCAACAATAAATACGAAGTCTTGATTGTAGACAAAAAATAAACACTTCGCATCAAATAAAAGCAGCTTCAAACAAAGAGAGCCCTTAGTAAACAATGTTCGTGGGTTCATCAATGGCCCATAAACACAGGAATGCAAGTGGAAGGGCGACTCTCATGATAGGACGACCTTGCGAAATTCCATGGCGTATGATAAAGGAAATATCTAGAGAAACGCTCTATCATGACGTCGTTAAGCAGTAATTTGCCGAATTGAATAGGTTAAATACAATTAAGATCCTACAGTTACATACAGTAAGAAGCGGTTGCTGATAATAACACAGCTTTAATTTGTAAATATTTGTGTTCAATAACATAGACGCCATTTTAAAAGTAGCTACAAACTAGAAAAAAGTCGTTACTTGATGATGAAAACTCATCGGAATGCAGCGTCAAGAGTGCGTTCCAAAGAGCTTTGCAAACACATCAATGATCATTGATCAAAGTAAATGCCTATTGATAAAACTATATTTTATTCTTATATTTACAATTATACATTACATCGTGTGTATGGTTGAGATCAACATCAAGAAATTCTCAGGCAACAATGTTTGTAAACAACTCTCAACCAATGAAGTGTTATAGTTCCTAAAGTAGCCTCATGTATTACTCACAACACAAAAATCCAAGCATTGCAGAAAAGATCTCAAATCGATCTGTCCTAAAATCAACAATGAGTAACTGATTTGAAGTTTAATTATGGAGGTCATGTTTACAAACATTGTAAGTTTTCATCGTCAGTTTGACCAGCCCCCCTAGCACGGCGATTGTTGTCTAAGGTAGAATAGACAATAATGACATTGCATCGCCGTACATTGCGTACATTATTGAAGTTGATGGAATGCATTTCAAATAATTTACGCATTGGATGACGAAGTGACGTAATTTTTCTCTATTCTACCCTAGACAACAATCCCCATGCTAGGGGGGCTGAGTATAGATTATGTCAGGGAGTCGATGAATGAAGGCGGCTCAGGACCGCTATTCGTGACGTCGTCGTTTGGTGGAGTCCTATGCTCAGCTGTGGACGTATACAGGCTGATGGTGATGATGATGGTAGGTAAGGTACGTTGTTGTTGGCAAGCAAAGTGGAAATTCATGACGAGTAAGACACGTTATCAATATTTATAAAATGCCCCTTGTCCGACTGTATGCGGATAATAGATTCACTGTCACGCGCCAACATGCCAGTATTTCGTAATAAATGATTGTTAGGATCCATTATGAAACTGAGTATGAATATTATTAAGAGGCATCGCAAACTACTATGTGGAATATCTCCTAATTTATGCTTATGGTTCTTGTCTGTGAAAAAAGGCGACAATACCTACATCATCTGATTCATCATCGGTGATCACATCATACACAATCATAATTTCAGTAGGTACTAAGTATGTACATACTTAAGTTAAATTCTTAAAAATCACAAACTCGCCCAATTGTGACACATGTGGCGTACTAGAAGATGTGCAGCATCTTATAGTGGGGTGTGAGCAGAGCGACTCATGCGAACTGAGCTTAGTGACTTGTACAATATTAACCTTATGGATACTGGTGTTATCCAAATTATTTTAGACGCACCATTGAGTGATGCGGCAGCGAAATTATTTAGGTTAGTTTAAGATAAAAAGTAATTCAGTAGCTTATTTGTTAAAATAACTACTGACATAGTCATACCAATGACTCAAAGTTCCATTATAAATGAAGAGTTTTTAAAAAAACGATCTATAGCACAATTAAGTTGAAGTTGTTATCATTCCCGCACCTGAATTTAGTTTTAATTTCGACTTTGTTCCAGACTTCTTCCACTTTTTTCAGAACTTTTATATAATTTTCGAATGTAAATCTGAGGAATACTTTTATTCACCGCAATCATAGTTATCAACTAAAAAGTTTTATTGCTCTACCTTGCTCAGACTAACAAATAGCTTCCACTTTCTCTTTGAATAACTTGATCTCTATGCATGCAGATTTTTATAGATATTGTCTATCAAGTTGCGGTTCCAAAGAAAGTCTCCGCTCAATTTAGTAATATAATATAGTATTATTATATCGGTGGTTTTATCAAATAAATGTTTGATGTAGAGTCAAGAAGCTTATATCTTGTTATAACAAGATAGATTGATATTTTGGGTAGATTTGTAGATCGAGAATCTACGCTTACCTCTATTCTCAGTCTATGGGTAGACTCGAATTCCCCTCATCAGCACCATGTTTTTAAGTAGGTATGCTATGTTCACAGTTGCATTTTGGTAGGTAGGTATTTTGACCAACTTATGATTCGTCTCTATGGTATCCGTTTCGTTACTCAAACAATTCACACAATGGATGTTGTAATTTTACACCAAAGTTTACTAATAAAGTTTGTGATGGCTTACATATAACCTGCCGAGTGATATATATTGTGGTTTTAAAATGTTTACCTACCTTATGTAGGACAGGATAATATTATGCTACCAATAATATTGACAGGTTTATCGAGATCGTGTTCATATTCCAAAGGGAAAAACCAAGGGTCGTGTACGAATTTCAACAAGACTAGGACAAATACCTTTAGTTGGGCTGTTTGTTGTACTGTACACGTCTCATTTTTACCGAATCCCGTAGCGGGAATCGACAACGCACCTCTTACTTGAACGCAGGTAGAGTTCATTATTCAAATTAAATAAGGTATTTATTGCAGCTCTGGTAAGCAGAACTTTAAGGAGCTTAAGGTGAGGCGACCTAATTATGTTAATCCTATTGGAGGCAATTACGTACTTAATGAATCACCTATGAGTTTGAGGTGAAATGGATTTCCCCCGACGACGCGACGACTTTTAAACCGCAGATTGGAACAAAAGGCATGTTTTTTAGTAAAGTTAGAGTTTACATTTGGTTTGAAAAATTGGTAGCAAATATTAATTCTTTCATTTTCTTTGCCTTTTAATACGCATTAGTCGTTAGAAGTAATTTTAACACTTGCAGTATCTATTAGTGTATTAAAAAAGACGAAACTCGTTATTTAAAGATCTGTCAGAAAAGGTTCGAGGGCGAATAACGACAGTATCCAAAAAAAACTGGCAAGGCGAGGTGCTTGTGAAGCAGAAAAATGTTATAGACCATTACGAGCTAGGTTGGTTAGATTATTAGGTCGGCAACGCGCGTGTTCAGACCCTGATGTTGCAGGTGTCTTCCATCAGGCGCGGGTCAGATCATTCAGCAAAATTACAGACAAAATAACAGATGATAGATATATGATGTATTAAAGACCGTTGCAATTTACGACCGATGAACAGTTGCTAGGAAAGTAAACGTGAAGTAATCACGTTCGTGACTCACATTCACATCCAAGATGGTATGTGATCCGACTGGTTCCAATGACCGTTAACCTCTCATTTTTTGTATCGTTAACGTACATTTTCAAATAATCGAGATTCGCAAATTTTAACGTTCTTCTTCATGTACGGTTGACGTACCTTTTAAGAATTTGATTCCGATATCTGGCTAAATTATTTCAGCAACTCTGTCGCATGCCGAGCAATTTTCCACATTAATGACATCCTGGATGTCTTTGTAAGTATTTTTGAAGCGCATGTCTGATTCGAGTATCACCTGAGTGCAATGCATGCACGTTCCATTCTATCGAATGTTAAATCAAATTTTTGCACGAACTAGGATGCCATTGTAAATGCATATGGTAAGTTCATTTTGGTATGGTAGGGTGATGCTTATTGTTAATAAAGAGAAAATAAAATTGGACTAGAAAAACATATTTTTCTATCATCTCATCCGGTAGTGTTGTGTCGAAGCCTAGCCTGCCTGTGCCTGCCTACTCATCTTGCCTACTTATATATAGGTTATAAAAAATGCCTTAATTAGATAATTAAAAGATCCTCGTATCAGGTTGTGTAGTTTCTAAGCCTAGAGTTAAGTAGTCTGTGACATTAAAGAACTTAAATGTCTTTTGTATTGTATTTTTGTTGATGTAAATAATAATAACATTATACAGAGGACTGATTTGTTTGTGTGAATTGAATAAGCTCCGAAACTACTGGACCGATTTGAAAATTTCTTTTATCATTTGAATCCTATATTATCCCTGATTGATGTGATGAACATAGGCGGTAGAATAGACCTACCTGTGCGAAGCCGGGGAGGATCGCTAATCTCACTAATATTATAAACGTGAAAGTTTAGATGGATGGATGGATAGATAGATGGATGGATGTTTGTTCCTTTATCACGCCAGAACGGCTGAACGGATCTGGTTGAAATTTGGCACAGAGATAGATTATAGTCTGGAATAGGACATAGGCTACTTTTTATGCCGAAATTCCTACGGAAACGGGAACTACGCGGGTGAAACCGCGAGGCGCTGCTAGTGTACAATAAAGTATTTTATATTGTATTGTATTTAGGTTGATATTCCACATTTTTTTAAACTTCGAAGCCGGTAATATGGTATCTTACCTACCTGGTGCATTCCCTGGTATGTATTTAATGTATCTGTCAACAGCAGAGATTTTTCGTCCAACAAAAAGTTACTACATTCCAAAACACATTCACCCATTTATGTCTCAAAACTGTAACAGTAATCATAACGGAATTGTATTCGGTTTCGACTCGCGCGCATGGTTTTAATTGGTATTTCCATTTGCATCGTCAACAACTTGCTGTTTCTTAAGTTCAAAGCGGTAAGGTCTAAATTGTGCATTGACATTTTCAGCATGTTAAGTGGCATTGAATTGGTAATTATTAAGGCTCTTTGCATCATTTGCTTAATTCGTCGTGTCCAGCGATTAGCAGTAACTTCAACGAAATTAGCAGCTGTTGTGTTGTGATGATGTCATTGCTTTGGACGCATCAATGAATTTTTTTTTGTTTGAATACTTATTATTATTTACAAAAAGATTTTGTTTTTTGTCATACTGTAAGATTAAAAAATTATTTTTACTTAATAGTCTGAAATTTCATGCATTCACATTCCCTACAAAATTATTGTTTGTTATACGGAACGATAAATTGATCAAATTTACCCATTCCTCAATATAAATGATCGCTGTAGCTACTCAAGCAACAGGCAGTGGAGAACCAGAAGGTTCAGTTTGTTTTGTTCAGTTGAGTGTGAGTTTATGTAAACAAACAAAATATCATGGAGAACAAACTGTCCCTAACATCGACAATATCACAAGCACTTCGCAAGTCTTGATATATGATAGCAATAACTTCTAAGATCCTGTTAGTGTTCGCGTACGAATTCGAGTTTGAGCCTCAGATATTGGAATAAGTTTTGACCGATCCGGCCCGCTAGTAGGTAATAAAGGACTGTAATATTAACTCGTGTCGTAAACGTAAGCTTACGAATAGTCTCAGGTTTGTTAGGAGTTCTGCTACGTAGAATTTAATAGTTACTTTCTGCAATTAATCGGTTTTAAGTGATAGTCTCATTAATAACCGTGTTTTATTTTTCGCTTCTTCCACGAGTGGACAAAAAATTGAAGCGAACAAAATCAATGACATTTTGTTTCTTATTTGATAGATAATCTATAAAACTGTTTATGTATAAAATTTGACTTGTCTAAGTGCTTATTTTGTAAGCCTAAAGAAATAAAGTTATTGATTTTTGATTTTTTTTTGAATTTTTAACCCCATACGATGAATTTTAGTAAATCTTTTCTGCCTAGGCTACTGAAGTAACATCAATTAAAGTAAAATAAATTTCATTTATTTTCTCAAACAGTTTACATTGTGTAGGAAATTTTCGCAAAGCTGCACATGTTAATAAGTAACTTATATGAGACTAGAGCGTACATTAAAACAAAAAAATAATGCGAAACAGAGACTTACGTACAACATATAATTAATTTTTTACATAAGTAATATCTAAAGACATTTGTAATATCCTCATATTAGCATAGTTACGGATGTTTTAAGGTATTCACTATATCATGCTCAAAGATTTGTAACTAGATTACACCATATTTCGTGAAAAACAAAAAGAGGATTAATGATAAAAGCCTAAAAAGGCTCCTTTTCTCAAGATTCACATTTTCCTCAAACAAAATTAGGGATTAACATGAACAGGAAAATTTGATAACTCCAAGTACGTCATTCAAGGGAATGTAGTAAACGTGAATATAGAAGCCGAAATTGTAAAGGAAATCACAGAAACATTTGTATTTGCGTAAATTACTTGAGATTTCTTCAATAATCTAATTTTGGCTGGAAATCATTTAGGGATAAAGCCGCATTCCAGAAATAGAATGCCGAAAACTGTTCGAAGGATGTAGACTACCAAAATTATGTTTTAGTTCGATATTGACCCACATATTGTTATATTTTATACTCGGATCACAGCCAATGATGCTCTTTTGGTCAATCCCCTGGCCAATCCATTGGGGAATTGGATACGGAAGGAAAGAACATCTTTGGCTTACAAGTTCCCATCGTTATATGTATATTGGAAATCAATGTGACAGAGGGAGAGACAGAGAGTCCATGGCGTAGGTACATATTCGGTTGTAGCGATTTGAGTAAAACCACACCTTTGCAGGTCAGACCGCGGTTAAAGCGTTCATATCCGCAATGATATGTAGGTAATTAACTTACAACTAGGCCTAGTGACTATAAAAAAATATATTTCATCACTGGATTTAGAGAAATTGTACCTACAGAAGATTCTAACTCATCTTAGAGATCGCTTTCCTGTCTGTTGATTTTCTCCCTTTATTCTTTCAAAGAATATCCATCTATTCAAACTTAACTTCACATCCTTCTGTTAGACTATATTAAATCCTATCTCCATTACATGCGTAGTATATTTGAATGGAATCTCCAGTCCTCAGCTAGGTGAAGCGGAACTGCATTCAGTAACGAGATCCTCAGACAAAGGACGTTTGCGGTGACAATACAGTATCCGATGTCCCGACCCATTGTTGTTTAACTTTGTTTACTTCACTATCTGCAAGGGAATATGGTCCTTCTTGTGTGATGAGGTTAGGTAATCTATACGAAATTCGAGAAAAAAAGTTACTTGCTTTAACAGCAACCATATAACAACCTTAAATCTACCTTTATGCACTTTAAACGACTGCTCAAAGAAGAGATGAATGTTTTCTGAGTTCATGAACTATGTATATGAGTTTCTTTGTTCCACCCTTCGATCAAAAATAAGGAGTTCGCGGCCTCCCCCGTAGATACCTAGAGCCTTACAAAAATGTCACTCAAAATTGGGTTCGTTTTGTTTTGACGCAGACAGTTTGCGCAGAGCCTGACAAGTTTTTTCCATACGGAACAAGAGATTGGTGGAGTCGAATTCATTTTATTTTATTTAAGTAGGTAGGTACCTACCTGAGAATTATATACCTACCTACTCAGTTTATTTTCTATAAGGATTAATTAACAGAATTCAGGTAAAGATAACGAATCATTTATTGATGAAACTATAAATTGGTGTCTCAACAGTAGGTATTTATACAAAAGGGTCATTTCAGACATACAATAATTTAAACTTACAATACAATTTCAGGCAGGCACTCTAGATTAAAAAGAACTGGTTCCTGTCTGCGGCTTTGCACGATTTTTTTTCGGGAAAAAAATAAACGTTTTATAAATTCATACTTCTGGTAGGTAGGTAAGAACCTAGTCTTTCTTTTATTAGAGAGTCTACGCAAATGAAATTTTAGGGCGGGCCAACTAGTTATTTTAAAAATCATCAACTAGTAATATTAAACTTATTTTTATGAAAAATATATTAATACATACTATAAATGAAAAAAAATTTTAGAAGAAATAGCCTCTCCATTTATCAATTTAGAACAAATTTAATATTTTAACATAGGCAAACCAAACAACAATATTTTATGCTGATTTCACAAGTATATGACTCACATCTCAATATACGGGTAAAAAATATATATAAACTTACTGAAAATAAGAAATTCCATCCTTTTTCAGCACTTTGGACGAGTGATTCTTGCATTTTTTGTACGAGCACTTACCCATGCTTTTTGTTTGAACGCTAAAATGACACTAGTTGAAAAGCTTTCCTAACATGTCAAAATGTTCCTCTTTTGCTACTGAAGGTTGTGGGCTGCGCATTGTGAATCTAAGGGGGGCCGGCGAAGCCGGAAATTTTTGATCGAAGGTTCCACCATAACTTTTTAATGCCAGAACAGATTTTGATGTATGGACTATCGTTAGAATCCATAATTATCTTCTGAATACCAATGTCTCATGTATGACGGTTTTCATTAAATCAAAGAATCCTTCGCTTACCCCACTTTTTAGGATCACTTCTATACGTGCTATAAATCACTTTAATATTATTCCATGTAATTAACTCCTCAATCATATCACACAGAACGATCCACGGTAATACCATCTTGCATATTTTCTCTGCAAACGCAATCCGTCGTAATTGTCGTAATAGCAAGTCACAGCGGTTATTGTTTTACACCTCCCACGGTTTCCTCTCGAAAGCCTGGAAATGATTCATTCGGTTTTATGTGAGTGTTTCCGTTGGATAATTGAATATTTCTATTCAATTTATATCATACAGTGATACAGCCTTTTGATGTTTCAATTAAGTGTCAATTTCGCTTTCATCATCACTGTGTTCCCAGTTAGTTTTTATGTGATCGTTTATGTTTTCAGACATTTTGCTCATACTAAATTTGATGTTACTAAGTTTGAGGAGTACCTATAAACCTATTTATATTGTCTTGAGACTGTGATGTATTAACGCTTTTAATATAAATAGAGAAACGTTCATAGAAGTGTGTCTGACTTCGGCGAATTTTGTCGTTGACTGCCCATTCAATTTTTCCAAACTATAGGATATACCTACTTAAATAATTTTTGAAATACTGCTTGCGTGAATTTCCGGGTTCGAGTTCCAATTAAGGCAACGACAAGCAACACTGCACTAATAAGGTATGCAGAATACTTGAATATCATTCTAATGTATCTCGAACCGGTATCATGCTATATCGTCTAGAGGACGTTCAATATTCTTGGTTCTCACAGTGTTATGAGCACGCCTCTGTCAGACCGCACCGTGCACAAAGCCGTAACATGTTTGTGAAGTTATGGGTTATTGTGTATACAAGCAGTGGGATTAGCAGTGGGAAAGGAGTGGCTTGGCTTGAATGGGCATTGTGAATGACCGTGAGTTTTGTTTACTCAGCCTTATACATATTCAGTCGGGTTAGAGACTACCAATAGGCCGTCAAAGGTAGATAAATTATGACACAGTTCCTGCCTGAGACGCCGAACTCTACTGCCTCGATCCACATCTTCAATTCTAGGTAGGATACTTAATAGTTTATTACTTACCTGAAGCGCAAGCTCTTTCAAATTAGACACGAAATTATTAAATATAAACGAATTAGACGTTGTATTCACAATTAAAACAATTGAGCTAACTGCATACTATTGCAAACAGTATACATACACAATACACAGCTGATCCAAATCAATACCAATCGGAAGCGTCCCTTAGAAGAGTCTAAGAAATCAGCATTGAATTGTAGGTTAGATTGGCGTTTAATATGCGTTTAATAATTCTGTAGATATATTTAAGAGAATTCTGTTTAACTAAAAATAGATGTACGGTGATGTAAGCTCATGAAGAGACATGGCAAATGTCAGACAAGATCTAAAAAAGAAAGAGCGATATATTCTGAGGCGTTACAGTGTGAATGCGTCCAGATCACGTTGGCAAGGGGAAGCAATACCTACCCGCGCCGCGTGATCAATGTATTCACATTTAACGGCACCTGGAGTCTCACAGGGTTATACCCCGGCCCCTTTCATCTCCACTGCTTTTATAGTATTTCATATCGGTATCTGCGCATGTAAAAAAGATGAAAGATTTTAACATTGGCGTTCACGCCCCATCAAACAGAATCATTAATGTACTAACAATATGTGTACGATAATGCAGTTTGTGATGTTATTGTTCCATTGTAATTAGTTTTACCTTGTGATTTACTACGACCGAGGCGTATGGTAAAACCCTAAAATGAAGGGAGGCCTATAACTTACCTAGCATTGCGTGGACAGAAGCTTATGATACTCTTATGTAGTTTTGGTAGGTATTGGTATTGGCGTACCGATCGCAAAGCATGTACCTATAGGGTTAACGCCAAACAAATATTTTCGGAATGGTTTGTACGCCGTCGCTTGTGCACTTAAAACGCGTCGTAGAGTTCTTATAGAAACCATAAGAGAAGACCATTATTCGTCTATTCAATACAGTCTATTTAGATAGATAGATAGAGATAGATAGATAGAAAATGCTTTATTGCACACATAACTTAAAAATAACAGACAAAGATAAAATGGGGTACATAAGAAAAATGTGACAATTGGCGGTCTTATCGCTCAGGAGCGATCTCTACCAGACAACCGTGGACTTTTTGAATTTAAACAGTGTTCACTGAGGATGACTCTATTTAAGTGTTTTTGTCGTTGACAAACACACATTCCGAAAGTCTCGTCCACAAATTAAATCTATTTTGTAACTCCGTATGTTACAGTTAATTACTCTACTACTTCATGGTCGTGATCTCCATGCTATATTTCCTCATTAATACCATGTTTAGTCATCGAACTGAACAAATAAAGATTAGGTCACGCCTGGCCTGAAGCATGACTCAGTCACTCAGTCCAATGATTCTTAAGCTCTATTTGTTTAGACGCCATATTTATCTTCCACCGGAAATGAATAGTGCTTGTCTAAAGTGTCTCGTTCCGGTAAAGTGTGTGAACAATGAATCTGATTGTTTTGACTTCTTCAGTGTAGTGACTGTGAAGTAAACCCTTGTGTTGTAGAATCGTCAGGTATCCTTTCTAAGGATTATTGTTGTTCACTGAATATTAATTACTCTGTGTTGAATAACCTCTTTCAGTATAGTGCACTAATTTGAGAACACTCTGTATATATAACTAGCTTCTGTCCGCGGCTTCGCACACGTTTTATCAAGATAAAAAGTAGCCTATGTTACTCTCCATCCTTTCAACTAAGTCTATACCAAAAATCTGGGAATAAAGCTGAAAAAAAGGAAATGCTCCCCGAGGCTTCGCACCACATGTGACGCAGCGTGAACGAAAAAAACACACTTTTCGCATTTAAAATATTAACTACGATTAGGATAGCTAGGATGCTGTGTTCAAGGGCTCTTCAAGTTCTTCTGCAACTCCCTAATACCCTGGTCCTAGACTAGCCAGACACGAAATGCGACCTTTATTATTACATCTTAACCTTACTATATGATTTAAATGATATTGCCAATATATAGGGGGCTATAGGGTTTAAAGTACCGTAAATGCGAAACTTGCTAGCTATACGACCATGGCTAAAATTGATCATCTAAATCTGAGTAATTTTGCTATCAGAGAGTTTACTGTAGAATTCTGCTTTTACTATACATTATGTAAATACAGCATCCTTCAAAAGCAAAGACGACATTTCGGCTCTCAGACCCAAACTCCAAGAAAAGCTTCTTATTTTAATATCAACGTGATCCGATAACCAAACACGAAGGGTTTGGGATCCTCGAATATAGGGAAAACACACAATATGCCCAAATCAGCATAAATTGCAAATGTTCCCAACAAAAAGATGATACGATCGAAAAGGATTGTGAGCAAATTATCGTGTCTCTTCTCTTTATTGGTAGAGTTCTCGTTCGATTTTTGAATTTAAACAATGTTGCCATTGTTTCTCTTTAACTTTTGCGAGTTCCTAGCGGAACATTGACGGGTAATGTGAAAATTGTGTCCACCACGCGTGGCAAGTCTTAAAGCTAGGGGTGCCGCTCTTCTTTCCGTTTGCTTTGCATTTAAATGCTTTCTTAGCACCTCGGTTAAGGTGTTCTTCGACGCACTTCGTATTGCTAGGTTAAAAATATAGGCGTTTAAACCCGAAATACTGAGAAGTTACCTTTCCTAACTGTAATTAGGGTTATTGTTGATATGAACCTACCAATACAAAATACGTATGATTATTCCTCTAATAATAATATTTCCTTTATGAAAGTAAGCTGTTTAGTGCGTCATAAAACCCCGAAAAGCGATAACAATCACGTCGAAGTAGCAACAACCCTAGGAAAGCCATTCACGCTGCGTCACATGTGGTGCGAAGCCGCGGGGAGCATTTTCTTTTTTTTTCAGCTTTATAACCATAACGTCCGGTTATATTCTGCCTCGGCTGGAATGAATTCAAGATAAAGCGTTTTAAATATAGAATGAGGAAAATGCGTAACCGCAAAGCTGTTTACGACATTCATGTGGCCAGTTACTTAGTTTATATTTTTGTTTCCGATTCAGGTACTAACATACGATTAATAATAACTAATAATTATTATTATTATAATTATTGTTATACATACATACGTTCACTACTGCTGAACAGAGCCCTGAGTCCGGTTGACGACAGTATCGAGACGTGATCGTGACGTCACATTTTTGTATGGGATTTGCGGTAGTTCCCTGTCTGCACGATAGCGCTGTACTAAATCCCATAAAAAACACAGACGTCACGATCACATCCCGTCTTCCCAAAACACGTGAACATGGTGTTAATTGTGACCGCTGTAGAGGTGTGACAGAAGGCTGCTCTTCCTTGGTAGGTTCTCTCGGTCGACTCCTACGACATCCACGGACTGAGTTGGAGGGGTCTATTCTTTCGCTGCGACCGCCATGTTAAATTTTATCTGAAGTCACGTTACGGCCAGGTAGGTAGTACTATTGGCTGTAACATTGTGTGATGCTCCCTAGCAGTACCACGGTTTGGATCAACGGTTTTTTATACATGATTTTTTTAACGTTTTAGGTACTAAATTGTACGTCTGAAATAAAAATAGGTACTTCAAGTTTTCATACTAAACTACAAGAACACACTTAGGTGTGAGGTTCTATTCTACCAACAACTAATATTATTTCATTTGTTTTTATTTGAGTTTTATATTTTCTTTTGTTTCTTTACAGGAACGCTGAAACATATCAAGCAAGTTTTATTTTTGCTGCTGAATTTCTTTTGAGTTTCCTACATGGTATCATGTAAGTTTTATTTATTTTCTTTTATTTTGCTTATTATTTTTAATGTTATTCTGATTTATCTTATTTTACTATAGTGTTGTTTATGTTTAATGTAACTTATTTCGAGTTGCATTTATTTGATACTCGCACGCGCTTTTCCTGGACAAAAAGTAGCCGATGTCCGTCCCCGGAATACCGTTCATCCTCCCTACCAAATTTTATTATTAACAATCTATACCTATTTATATTAATCCGTCGAGGTTTTTGAGATAGAGAATCAATTAAATCAAGCGAGGTAATTAAGAAAAGTATACTTTAGAAAACTATACATTTCAAAATGTTTTTTTTATTACGTGATAAATGCCGAGACTACCCCCCCCCCCTCTCCTCACGTGAGATTAGGTGAGATTTGGCTCGTCCCTCTCCCTCCCCCTAAACGTCTCACGTAACTAATGGACGCCCCCTAAGAACTAGGGTAGGCTAGACTTCAAACTAAAACTCTCACGACGGTATTATTAGGGGCTAACTACTAGTATTATTACTCGGCTGGTACACTTATCCCTACCAAGCTATCCCCACTGGTAGGGATAAGTGCACGATTGTGTAGACTTATTTCTACCGGTAGGGATAGGTGCACTGTCCATTTCGGCTGGTGCATTTATCCCTACTAGATTTATTTCTACCGGTAGAGATAAATGCACTGTCCATTTCCACTCTTCTATTACTTTACTGTGGATTAGTTTACCTTCATAACTTCTTTAGGATAAAAAAGAACGCGCTAAATAGAATTACGAGTATTGTTGTGGATACTAATAAAAGCATAATAGCAGAAACGCCGGTTTGACAGGATAAACAGGAAATAGGTTAAGAGATAGAAGTCTTAGGCCCGCGTATTATAAAAGCTTCCTCAGTTATCAATCGATGCTTGAGTAACGCTTTTCTATGGCATAAACGTCACTCAAGCATAGATCGGTGACTGAGCGAGCTTTCATAATACGGGCCTTATAGTACTACTAGCTTTCCGCCCGTGGCTTCGCACGCGTTGTTTTAGGTTATTTCTATCCCATGGGAACTGATTTATGGGATAAAAAGTAGCCTGTGTTTTCTTCCAAGCCTAGAACTACCTGTATGAACGTACGATCTCAGACTGGTGTCTACCTATCTCAGACATTTTCGTACGGTAAATTGTATCATACTAAATATAAGTAAATGCACAGTGACAGTACAAAATTTATTTATAGGCAAATATATCTTCAAAAACCCTGGAATAAAAGAGGTTGACTCGAATGAGTCTGGTAAATGGGAAACTGACGGTGCGGTGGCGCATTGATTTAATAAACGTTCTAGAGATTTTCGACTAGGTGAGTACTGATTTCGTGGCTTAGTTGGTTAGAGCACACCCATAATAAGGGGGGGGCGCGGGTTCAAGTCCATACATACATAGAAAACAACCAGAGCACCCGGAACAAAAATCTGCAGATCGTACAAACATTTGTTCCAAGGCGGGAATCGAACCCGCAACCTCCGGTGTCGCAGGCGGATATTCGCTCACCGAGCCACAGAGGTCGTCGAATTGATGATGATGATGATGACTAACACAAGTAGGTAAGCATTGAAGAAAAAGCGTGCGAGGTCGCGGGCAGAAGCTAGTGTATAGTTATAATAAGAAAATCAATACGCCACCGTCCGTTGGTTTCCCATTTACCATATTCATTCGGATAAAGCTCCCTTATTGGCCGGCTTGCCGTATCCGGATCCTAATGTCTAATCCGGCTGAAATTGTCCTGATCTTATTGAAGTTGCAAAGGAAAATGAAAATATTGCGCTCTGTGTGATTTGTATTGTTTTGTTTTGATGTTGGTGGCATATAAGGATTATAAAATCGAGTAAAAAAAAATTTTTTGTTATTTTTTTTGTGTTTTTACACGCATTCTTGCATTACCTACTTAATATAAAAAATACATTATAAAATAATTCACAAATGTTTTTTCCTTGTTTTTTCAGCATAACCGGTGTTTGGTCATAAAAATTATAACAAAAACAATATAATATAAACAAAATAACATTTAAAATATACAAAAAAAATGTAAGAATACAAGTAGAACACGAATGTGAAGAAAAAAATCTCTATTTTATTTTCAAAAAGTTAAAACGAATCGAAATAATAAATTCTAAACTAGGTACCTAAATAAAATTAAAATTTAATTTATTTTGCACATCGCAATGCGTTACAGGGCAACACATGCGTTTCGGTCCAGTGCCTGAGTATGGGGCCATCCACCCTCTCAGCCACCGTGACCAGGAGGCTGTTGGGGCTGGCGCGCACTCGCTGCATCAGGGAGGCGACACGCTTGCGCATGATGCCGTGGAAATCATCCACTCGTGCCTCCGCGAACATACCTGAAGCACTGCAGTAGCGCGGCAGCCCCACCAGCATCCGGAACGCGTTATTGTATTGTACTCGGAGGGCGTTGTACGCCGCTCGAGTAACGTTGATCCACAGGCTGCAGGTGTAAAACGATTGGCAGAAGGCCCTAAACAGTGTAATTTTCACCTTTTCAGAGCATTTAGCAAACCTGCGGATCAACATATTACTCCTCACCGCCAACGCCCTCCTCTCCCTCTCCACATCCATGTCGTCTTTGAGTGTATCGGTGACCCAATGCCCCAGGTACTTGAAATGCGTCACTTGTTTGAGCACGGTGCTATCCAGTGAGACGGGTGGTACATTTGGATAGTATTTAGTTCCCGCTTTGAAAACCAATAGCTCGCTCTTTGTAGAGTTGTACCTGAGGCCATGTGTCACCGCATACCGCTCACATATGCCTACCAGCTTCCGGAGGGCGCTGATCGACGGGCTCAGCAACACCATGTCATCGGCATAGCTTATGTTGTTTACCATTTTTCCACCAACGGAGCAGCCCACCATGGCGCCACTGAGCTCACCGATCAGCCGATCGACGAATAAAAATCGTAGAACAAATGTTGAGTGCCGCAAAGATTGCAAAAAAAAGTTGGTCCTGAATCAGCTTCTTTCGGCTTAGTACACATGTTTCGTTGCACTCTGTGTACTTTGCACGCGATAAATACTCATTAAAACACTAATAAATTCAAATTTAATCACTCGATAAAGAGCAAATTCTCGCAATAAATAGCAGGTACCCAAGGCAAGGTGGTTGAAAGGAATGCGTTGTCATGACAACCTTCCGCATGGAAGCGAGGTTATTCATAATTTATAATCTTGTAAGCTATCGGAATGACTAATCTGTTGTCGAGATTCTTGTCTGCAATATTGCAAGTCGGCACCTTTATACTTGTAATGGAAGCTTCGATGGAAGTTATAAGTATTTTCTGCATTAAAATGGCCAAAACCATTCTGGCTTCTAAATTCAAAATTCAATTCAATTTAATTAATTATATTTATTATGTATTGCATGAAATTTATGTTATTGTAAAATTCCATTTGACAATGTAAAAATAACTGTTTTGCCCTTCCAGGGTGCATGTATGTACCTAGTGAAAACCAATTACCTTAGAAATAAGATGGAATGTACCTACATGCAAGCAAAAATAAATGAAATATGGAAATATGAAATGTCCAGAAGGTATTTATTTCTTATTTTTATCAATTAATGAAACGTATTTACAATGGCACATTTAGCTAACTGCAGACTGTTCTAAGCAATCTACAGGTAGCTCAATTAGTTAATCGCTTTTTTCCCACCTCAAGTGGACGTATGTAAGAAGGACTACTTTATAAGTTATTTATAAATAATCTTTGTTTGAATTCTATTCTATCCCAATTAAAAAACAAGAGCCAAATTATTTACCTACAAACTCAAGCATTCCTCTCACATGACGAGTCAAACACAATACAAACTGCATATACCATCGCTGGATCTGTGCTCGATGGCATATACTAACACTTTCATGGCTCAAGAGTAACGAGTGCGTCGGCGCGCCCCTGCGGGTCGTCGGTTTGAACTAGCAAGCATCTAGGAAAATCGAATCTTTATTATTATGTTTATACGGAACAAAGTGGATCTCGAAGAAACAACATTACAGGTTGTTACTGTAGGTATCTTGCAAACTTGCCAGCTGATAAAATTCAATAGGCTTCCAATAGGCATCTTACGTCGGGAATATCTATTTCCTTTTCAATTTAGGAACTTCACTGGCGTTAACGTTTTATATAGAGACTAGCTTTTACATGCGGCTTTTAAAACGTAGCTGTAAAAAAGTACACCTGACAACCTGGAGAAACTATTTGTGGTGCGCAAAGTAGATAGGAAAAGACAGGACGATCCCCTAGCCACGCTGGTCTGACATAGTGAAGGAGATCACGGGGCTCCTAGAGACTGCTGCTCTCCGACAAGCCAAAGATAGGGTGGCGTGGAAGGAGCTGGTCAACTCCTCGACAAAGACTTTCCAAAACGGGCACGACTTTCAGTTATGAAGAAGAGAGAAAAAGAACTGAAACAATTTTCGTGTCGTGTTCGAGATCTTAACTTTCTGTAGCAATTATCCCTACAGAAGTTTTGGTAAGAGTTTCTTGTATCGCTTGTGGATAAGGGTTGGATTGGAGGTCACTGACCAAGGCCATCGCCACAGGTCATTGACTTGAACCTGTAAAATGTTTCCGCAATAATTTCCGCGCCTGCCCGTTGGTATGCAAATTGGGGTAGTTAGGAACTTTCTTGAAATCATTTATAAAAATATTGAAAAGGATTTTCTGTTGCCAACATTTTTCATCCTGTATGTTATGTAGATCTGTCTGTATCATGCCATGCTTTAGTTTGATTGAATTCTGTATACAGGTATAAAAAAACGATGCTAGACAATTCACGCAAAATTATCTAGCTCCAAGTTAAGCGTAGCATAAGGACTAGATGATTCAAACATCAAAGTGGTTTATTTCCTTTAGACCTTACAGGACTCTTGGCCACGTCAACTGATATGGTTAGATATAGTATTTTTATAAGTAACATACTCGTAAAAAACATGCAAGATTGTTCGCCTGAAAGATGCCTAAGGTGTATGAACTTTACTACCTTGCATAGTAAAAAGTTTTTATTGCTGGCAGAACGCAGTAATCGACTGTCAACTTTGAAGCACATGGACGTACATTGTATCATCTAACTAAAATGTACACCACAGTTAGTATATAGAGTTGAGTCATTGTTTTATTTTTAGACTTCTGTGCCAATAACAACACTTTGTCACAAATTTAAAAGCTCCAATGTTCCGAAGGTCAATTTAAGTTGACCTAGCATCTAAAAACTAAAAAGGTAACTTTGTAGTCACGAAAATCTATTGCCTATAAAAAAGGTGTAGGGTTAGGCTCTTTTAGTGCGTACCCTAATTTTATTTTAGTAGAAACTGTTGAAAGGGATTGGTTCCTACTAATGTAGTCTATTCCTTGAGATGGTCTATTCCTCTAACTCTAATGAGTCAACCATTAGAGTTAGAGTACCTATATCGATTATATTGTAAAAGCCATTTAAAGGAGAACGCCACTATCATCCTTCGCCTCATCCAATTTCATGAATTCACCCAAGTTTCATTCTGCCTTCCATGAACGGTTTTCAAAGCGAAAAACTATTAAGACTTTATTAAAGTAGTTCTGCTTGCCATGGCAACCAATGCTTTGTCTATTTTTGTCACGTAAGGCAGAACCAGAGTTCCAAAACTAAAATTGATATCCTCAGTAAAGATGGAAAGTGAAAAGATTGAAAATTATCCCACATTAAAATTCAGGTCATCTCCTAATATTTTCATCTTCTTTGCCCAGTGTTTTTCGTCGCAACGCAATTTATGTTTTATTCCTTACGCATACTAAACAAGGCGTTTGTTCAAAGGGTTTTATTATTTAAATTAAAAAAAAAACTGTTTAATTTTTACAGATATCGAGAACCTTAAAATCTGGGGGCCTTTCGTCTTACTAAACCTGGAGTAGCTTGGATAGGTAGTTCCTCTATTAGTCTGTCTGCAGATAACAATATCTCTAAGCTAATTCATCATCACGATCATCAGAGCTCGGATCATGTCTGAGGAACCGATTGCTATTTATATCATAAGGCTTTATTTTAACCTCGAACCATGGGCAAAGTCTCGAACTTAACACCTTAGATCAGGGAAATATACTAGGGTAGTTAATACACACTTTTATAACACAAGAAATCACTTATAGCTTTTCATTTTTGAATCATTGATGATTTAAGTGGTTACTAATTGAACAGCATTACAGCTGGTTCGATGACGACTACTAAATATTTGCTCGTAACGTTACCAGCAAACAGAAAAACAACACAGGAAGCCGATTGCCGAAGTCTTTATGAGAGAAGAGCCAATATTTGCACTGTAACTCGGAGGGTTTATGGGAAAACTTTTGTGTGAGTTTCTCTCATGGTACTTACCTATTTAATTCCATGGGCTTAAAATCCAGCATACATGGACATTTTAGTTTAACGAGAAGGAAATTTTGTGGGTTTTTTCCATACGTCCATCATTGTGACCCACAAATATCAAAATTAAATATGAAGAGCTTAACTCTCCACCGATAAGAGCTAGGCTCTTTAATCTATATAATAATAGTACCGAATAGAATGTGATTGATTTTTCGGTGCTAAACAGATATATAGGTAGATTATAGAAAAAACTTTATTGCACACTTAACTTAGAAACAATATACAAGGGAATACGGTAAAGAATGGTTACCAAAAATTCGTACGATCTAATTTTCCTTGTCACGATAGCAAATGTGACAAGCTTGTCTTCCGACATAGACCTTTTTCCTTAAAATGTTGTCCTTGCTGCACTGTTTTTCAAATAGGTATGTACTATATAGTTAGAAACATGGGTGAATTCATGAAATTGGATGAGGCGAAGACTGATAGTGGCATTCTCCTTGGATCGCAATGGCTTTTACAATATAATCGATATAGGTTTAGTACCTAATGGGTCGATCAAGGAATAGACTACTTTAGTAGGAACATATCCTTTTCAACAGTTTCTACTAAAATAAAATTAGGGTACGCACTAAAAGAGCCTACACCTTTTTTATAGACAATAGACTTTCGTTTGACTACAAAGTTACCTTTTTAGTTTTTAGATGCTAGGTTAACTTTAATTGACCTTCGGAACATTAAGCTTATAAATTAGTTACAGAGTGTTGTTATTGGCCTAGATAGATAGATAGAAAATGCTTTATTGCACACATAACTTAAAAATAACAGACAAAGATAAAATGGAGTACACAAGAAAAATGTGACAATTGGCGGTCTTATCGCTCAGGAGCGATCTCTAGTAGTCTAGAAATAAAACAATACAATCTTTTATTGGTTGAGCGGTACCGCGGTTTCGGTCAAACTATAATAGGGTTGCAAAACGCGTCCGTGCGACTGTTCTCACCCTGGAGAAAAACTGTAGTCCCTCGTTAAGGGATGAAATGTTGGTTTTCTTCCAATACAAACAATTTGAAGATTTGTAGTAAAATAGGAGTTAATAAATCTGGGTTAATAAAACAATGTGCCCCGGCCTCGTCGATAGATCCACCTTGTTAAAGTATTGTTTCCTTGGCACATTATGATGTGTGGCCATGTCAAGGATACAGCAGTGTGCTAGTTTATTTAAACCTTCGCACGTGATGACCCCCACATGGCTGTTAAAAATTCAATTGACCTGGTATTATACCGAATTAAACTGTAATTGGAGGTATTTGGTTTATAGCTTGTTATATTGTTTATTAGCGTTCTTCTCCTCTTTATAGTGCAACCTTCTGTGGGTTAATTTCAAGTATATAGAAATTTTAGTACTTTGCCTACCAAGCTTTAGATACTAGTTTAGAATTATATCATCTTTAGTTATTGCACGGGGATAAATCTATAGAAAGGACCTATCCGGAAATATTTATGATAATCGTCTGGGTTAGGTTTGGGTTAGCTAGCAAAAAGATATTTCTCTTTCGGTATAGATTAAGAAATATTTCTGACTAAATACTAAAATAAAATAGTGTTTTAGATCACACGACTGAAGTAAAACTGCCTTACGGTTCCTTGTGTATATATATATATATATATAACGTAACTGGCTATGAGAGAAAGCGAGAAAGAAAATGTGTGCTCGCACATCTCTCTCTTGCCCCTACAGTAATAAACGAAACGTAAGTCTCTCTCTTTCTATCTTTACTAACTTACATCTCCTTCCCATTTTCCGTTCGCCTCGCCCGATCACACTTTTCGTAACGCTCTCGTCACGTATTCACCAGCCTACTCCCCAAGTCAAGCGTGCGTAAAGAAGTTTTACTTCAAAAGTTATTTTTCTTACACAAAAGCTTACACCTTAAGCCCCGTTCCTCAATAATGTAAATTGCCAATTTAGGTCGTCAATTTCGCAGATGGTTTGAAAAGGAAACGAGGAGAATACTAAGAAATTCAGCCTCCGCTTATTACGAGGTTATTTTCTGACTAGTGCTTTAGTAGGTCATCTTATTAGCAGTGTAGCATCAGATATTTAACATTATCTAAAAAAAAGCGATAAGTTTAATCTTAATTCTTCTAATAGCTTAATTCATGCCAATTCCACAAGCGTATACCCACGTGTAATTTAAATTTATTAGGAAGAACAAAATATAAAAAAGTGATTGCTTAATTATGGCTCTAGCAGACAAGTACATTTAGGTTGATCACCTAATTAATGATTTTTTTACAAGTCTTGTAGCATATCGAAAGGGTATTTTATAAGAAAGTTTTAAAATGAATGGGGGCTCCCATACAACAAACGTAATTTTGTGCCGTTTGTATTACCCTTAAATATTTCTTTTATTCTGTTTTTTAGTATTTGCTGTTATAGCGGGAACAGAAGTACATCATCTGTTTTTCTGCTTTTTTAAATTTCAACTCTAGCTATCACGGTTCATGAGATATACAGCCTGGTGACAGACGGACAGCGGAGTCTTAGTAATAAGTTTTACCCTTTGGGTATGAAATCCTAAAAACCAGAACTGCGCAAATATGTGCAAATAATATCACAGACAGATCTAGAGAATGGACAATTTGTAACTATTTGCCCGCCAAGCGCGATATGTCCTCTGAAAGCTGTCAAAAAACCGCGTTCCGCCTTGGTTCCGCCCTCAATTTCTGACTTTACTTGACATAGGCGCGCCGAGCGTATAAAGATATGATAACAGACGTATGGATATGTATAAAACTAAGTTAGCGTCTAGCAAAGTCTATGCAAACAAAGTTAAAGTTCGCTCACGCTCTATTGTAGCTCTGACGTAGTTACCAAGCACACGTGGCACCTTTGTGAAATGTCAAGCTCGTTACTACGCCCTGCAGAGGGCACTAGTAACGAGGGCTCGTCAGCTAACCCTGTTCTGTGTAGGTTATGGCAGACGTAATACAATATGGCATTATTTTTAAGGGGAAAGAGAGGTCTTTTGTATTGTCTTTTGTATATTTATAAAAATAAGAGTTGAACACACAAAATATACAAAAACATAAAAATAAAAGAAAACTGATCTACAATAATAATGTACTACACTACAATATTCACTGTTAGTGAAATGTGAACTACGGCGCCATAAAAAAGAAGTTGAAGTTGAAAATGTGATGTTGGTACCTACACTTGTAAATGCTACCCAAAAGGTCTAGGATTGAATAACAGTCAATTTGCTTAGGAATGCAATTTTATTTGTAAGCACGTAATATTGTGATTATTTATTAACGATATCGATGTATGTCCCATTACTGAAACGTCTCCATAATCCCCTTTATCTTATCTACAACCTGACTTCACCCACTGCTGGGTAGGGTATGGCTTCCATACTCATAATCCTCTTACGTATCTGAACACGGGCCAAATTGGCATTCATGCAGCATTTCAAACTTGTTTCTTTAATTATTGGATAGGCCACACACAATATAAGTACTATCTTGTTGTGTAAAGAGAAAACGGTAAACCTAAATATAATTATCTTACTTATTTTGAATGATGAGCATAAATTTGTCGAATATGTCTTTGTAATTGGTATTAAAGTCATCGGGACCTTTTATTTCTTTACAATATCACTTATTGTTAACAACTCGCACGCGCTTTTCAAGTAGCTTAAGTCCATCCCCGGTATACCAATAACCTCCCTGCCAAATTTCATTATGATCCGTTCTGCCGTTTAGGCGTAAAAAGGTAACAAACAGACAGAGTTACTTTCGAATTTATAATATTAGTATAGATTTGGAATATGTAACGTGTCCAATCCAAGTGTCCTATAAAATGTCTCATGTTCAACATGGAAGACCAGCGTATGGCATGATTCGTTCTGCCATAGCTTGTTCGATGACTCGGTTAATTTTAAATGTTTTTATCTATGTTAGTCTATAAGTATTATATGAGCCCTAATTAAGTTTCTTTTTGTACACTTTCTTTGTGGTCTGAAATAAAAGTATTATTCAGACCATGACGTAGGTACCCAATAGGGTACTATATACAATAGTATGTAGTCCGTGGAGTGGGGGCCCTGGAGACTTGTATTTACAGGTTCTTTATTGAAACCTATAGCAAGCTCCAGCCTCTCACAATACAGGTTTATTATCGCTCTACCACTGTCCATATAATAACTTAATTTTAAGTACCTAACCTTTTGTGAAGAGGAAATAAAGAATTATTATTATTATTATTATTATTATAGCACACGCTGATTAGTAACCATTTTTGTCACATCTCCTATATTTTATACTAAAACTAGTTTATGCCCGTGGCTCCGTACGCGTTATTTCTATAGAAACGTTTAAAGGTTATT
The DNA here is from genome assembly GCA_947086465.1 of Eupithecia exiguata. Classification (NCBI taxonomy): domain Eukaryota; kingdom Metazoa; phylum Arthropoda; class Insecta; order Lepidoptera; family Geometridae; genus Eupithecia; species Eupithecia exiguata. Next base: position 9,096,597 of record OX352243.1, on the reverse strand, counting down.
TCTATCCCATGGGAACTGTTCTATGTGATGAAAGCATAAGTCTAGCCTATGTCTGATTCCAGGCTGAGGGCTACATCTATTCAAAATTTAAACCCGATCATTACGTAGTTTTGGCGTGACGAAGTAACAATCATCCATCCAAACTTTCGCATTTATAATATTAATGTGATGTTGTGTTATTGGTAATTAATGTTATAAAAGAAATATTTTTTTACTTCAGCTTTAGGAAGAGTACTTTGAATTTGGAAAATATTTATAAGGTTCCTGTTTTTCTACATGACATAGGTATGCATGGAATAACGTAGCACCGCCATCTATCGTCGACTAATTTACCTATTAAATTTCCCTATTGATTTCTATTCATCTTGATACAAATACAGCAAGTAGAGTGAAACGGATCGATGAACTAGCGTGCCGCACGCGACTTTGGCATGCCGCAGGACATTTTATTAATAATGTACGGGATGTTTACTTACACGTCTGTCTATGTTTGACCCATACTCTTTATGAGCTTTTAGAACTAATAGTTGATGGAATCAGATACGTGTTATTGTCACGCATTACCGGTTGAAAGCAGGAAAAGACTTCCATTAAAAAAATACTTTATCGTCTTCTAAAATACGCTACTTACTCGTAGCTAAGATAAATTTGCAATTAGTAACAAAGTATACCACGAGGCCTACGTGAATCATTCATGGTTCATAGACTCTCGAACTTGGCTTCTCAATTTATTCTTCCACACATAAATTTCCACGAAAAACTTTAGTATGTTCAACCTCTGAAGGGAAAATTTTAAAAGTTTCAGGACTTGCTGAATTTCTGGGACTTGTTAAACTTGTAAATTATTTAGGTCAATGTGTTTGAATAATTCAAGAAAACGTGTCCATAGAGTAGGTCACCCTTCGGTTGTATAAATAACCCAGCGATTGAAATCGAGTAGTGTAAATTTGGTTCGATACCTCAAATTTTCTTCAGAATTATAAAATAGAATTGGATTTTTTATATAACATATACGAAAGGAAACCATATTTACCAACCGATAAATAGAAGAAACTTCGGAGCAAGCCAACTGTAAACGAGAAATAAAGATTGCTTGAAGTTGATTACAAAAGATAGTTGGACAGGATTAGGCAAAAATTGCAGAATATTTCGGTCCAACCGGATCTTGAAGAGACAGAAGGTCTTTAATTAGGTATTTCAAGTCAAGATTCCAGTTTTTGATTTTTTCTGATGGTTGTTGTACCTACGACCGTGGGATTTTGTTTTTTTATCTGTTATTTTCTCACTTTATTGAATTACTATGCATACGGAATTAGCTCATCGTCGGTTCTGGGCTTGGGCACAAAACAAAAAAAAACAAGAAATTACGAGTAGTACTTTTTCTGATTTAATGTATGCATATGTTAATTTTGTTGGTAATAAATAATTGGTACCTATTTGTATTTGAGTAAGAAATGTTGGAATAAAAAAGAAACGATTCGATAATAAGAATCACTGACGCGATAATAACAATTTGACACACTGCAAGGCTTCTTGCAGTGTGTCATCACCATCAGCCTAAACTAAATCAACGATATCAGCTGCAACAGTTTCAAACGTTTCATCAATCATGTTCAAAGCAGTTATATCCAATTAGCAGCAGATCCTTCTTAATTGACGCCGCGGCTGTTGCCCTCAATCCTGCGAGATGTGGGTGGACTTGACACCGGTTTGAAAATGTTTACGGTTAAGGGTTTGCTGAAGATTCACAACGGGAAGGCATTTTACAAAGGTTAAGTAGCCGTGGCTGAAAAAAGCCTGTTTAACATCATCACAGAGATAAGATACTTTATAATAATTTTTAGTGCCTATTTAGTGACATACTACGGTTGTAAAACAGTTCCTGAATAGGTAAAATAAATGAAATGGTTGAAAAGTCAATTCGTTTATTTACGCTGAGGCTCACCCAAAGATCGTCCCAAAGTACCAAGAGAGCAGACGTTACATACCTATAGTAATCTATGAATACGGATTTATCTTACAAACGATTCAAGCAAGTATGCATATTACATGAAATGTGTGTGGTTGACAGTACATTTGCCTGCCTTTAAAAAGTGGGACCAATCAAGAACGTTTTCAGCATAAAATTTGATATTCTTGATGTCCCACTTCCAGATAGATTCCAGATAGATTGTGGACGGTAATTGCGTCTGTTCCAGGCAAGACGGGCACTAGAAGAGCTGCCTTGAATGCCTCGGACGCTTTTAAAGCTTTGTATTTACTGGTATTCCGACATTTCCGACTATTCTATTGTAGAGCAACTTATCGACGTATTCCTTCTTGTGCTAAGCTAGAATGATTTAAATCGAAGTTTGGCAGGTAATTGAGGGTTGCATAGAATTGTATGTACTGTAACAGTGAAATATTTATGTATGGCACCAAGTCTAGACCTTCGTGATACACCGTCGGCCACATTTTCACTTTCCATCAAGTAAGTGAGATTGTGGTCAAACGAAGAACTATAAAAAAAGTATTGTCTTTCTATATGTCTACACCTACATACTACATAAGGTTTGCATTATCATCAGTTTTTAAAGAAATACTGTTCGAAACAAAGTCACTGTTCCATGAATTTTTTATGCTTTCTCTGTCCTTTTTTCTTTATCTGACCTCATAAGTGAATGTTCAAAATATAAAATCTCATCATTTTATTGATATCGATATAATCTCAAAAGCCGAATTAAATTTGATCGGCCTCGAACAAGCAGGATCCAATGCATTTATATTCGGCGTGTTAATTGAATGGAAGCGCAAAAAGCTTTTCGTAAAGTTCAAGTGATCGGATGGATGAACATTATGAAAGATGGAATTCCTTGATAATGTTCATCGGTTTATTCACTCTGACAATGATTATAGCAAACAAATACCTACTTACCTAAGATGATAGAATAGTATGATATTTCTTCCGTGATTCCGTTGACTGGACCACCGGAAATTTCGTTTTCGGTGGTCCAGTGAACTGTACCAAGATTTTTTCATTCCGTGGTGCAGTCAACGGGACCACGGGCAAGAAGCGGATGTATCGATCTATGAAAGCATGTTGGTTCTACATGCTTCTATATCAGTTTTTGGCCAGCAAAAACGAGTGCATCTTTTCGACCTTTCTTAAATTCGAATAAACATAATATTTGAGTTCAAAATATGATTTGTTTCAGTTCAGGATGCTCGGGACATTTTATCAATATATCGTTTATAACGGTAAACTCTATCTCTAACGGTAACGCAAATAAAACACTACAGAAGCACTCACGAAATACTTTTAGTGTGCCGTGAAAACATCAGCTTACAACACAAATAATGGGAATTTGTCTGCAATCTTCTGTAATTCAAAATTAAACCTACATGCAACCGCATTAAATCTGGAAATTCCGTGCAGCGAACTTAGCAAATGTTGCGATGTCAGGGGGGTTGCATTCCACCCTGTCTGGAGTGTCTGGGCAATTTATGGCGGTGACAAACTGCCCTATGAATCTTCATTGTCCAATACTATGTTTCACGAACAACGCTTCGAAATTACCATTTAGAAACGTGGTTAAAGTAAATCGTAAATCTGAAGTTCTTTGCTGATAAATGAGGCCATAGTTGCGATAGAATTTAATTGACATTCGTACCTAATAGTTAAAAAATATGAAGTTCCGAAACAAACCGGGGCTTTCTACTAAGAGTTATAATTATAAGACACATCTTCCAAAAAAAATATAAATAAATAAAAAACATACTAGATTTAAAAAAAAACATTATTTCGCGATATAATCAAATCACAAATCTGTTGGTTTAATACTAGTGCCTAAGTAGGTACCTGATTAATTATTATTTGAACAAACGACAGAAAAAAACACACATATTACATTTGAAAAAGCACAGAATCCCCGGTGCATGGGAGAATGGCAGGTGAAATTTGGAATAACCTAAAGTTTTAGAAGCTGGTGAAAAACTCTACTTTATGAAATATTAATAAAATTGAAGGAGATAGCAGGGACAAAAATCATTCTCAGTTTGGTTATGAGTATACAATTAACTTGACTAACCCGTTCAATACCTAGCACCTAAGTCCTTGTGTTTGATATCAGGTAGCTTCTAGAACTCGTCAATTTTCGTTATTCGACATCATTTATCACGTTTCTCGGAAGGCCTTGAACACTTTACCTTGTTATTGAAAAGGGAGGTAGAATATTCTGCTTTTCAGCACCATTTGTAGAGATAAATACGCAGTTAGTTGTCTAAGTGTTTAATAGACTGTCTTTAATCTACAACAAACTACAACAATCGATGTTAATATATCACATGAATTTACAGGGACTATGCAAATTTTTTTTCAAGAAGAAAATAGAAGCAAAGTTGCTTCTATTTTCTTCTTGAAAATTATTTGGGTAATAAATAATGTATTGTATATTTAATATAAACTTTTATTTACTAAGCTGCTGATAAATAAGTAGCTTAGGCCAAGGCATTTTTGAATGGATGCCAATGCGGTTTTGCAAAGTTAAGTTAGGTTTAGAAAGTGCCTTCGCTTAGTAGGTGTCAGTTAAAAATAAACAGACATTAAATGTCAGATACTTGATATGGGAAAGCTTGCAAAAGTCTAATAAATAAACATCAATCGGTTTGCAAGCCACCCCGTCCAAACAACGGGGCTCCTCAAACGCCAATCCATTACATTATTTACCCTGGTTCACCTGTCATTAAGGGTAACAACGGCCCCAGGGAGCAATTTCCTGTGTCCTCGCGAAGGTCACCCTAATGGCCACGTTCACGCCATGTTTTGTTCAATTCTGACGTGTAATGGTTTCGTGGCGTTCACTCAACTCCACCCCTTGGGGATCCGCAGAATGGAAGTCCATATTTTGTAGAAATAATGTGATAAATTGAAAACGTCTAACGATAAAAAGCTATCTGTGGTTCCAATTTTTCGCGAGAAGCTCAAAATAAACGTAAAGGAGCTCAAAATACTTAGATCAAAACGTCTAGAACTACATCATCTTGCAGATACCAAGCAGACTGGAAAGTTCTTTGAAAGTATAAAGCTGTATTCGGATCCAAATTAAAATAAATATGCACATTTTATCACGTCATAAAACATAACGACAACAGAAAGTTTTAAAACTCCTGAGCGATCTTCGTTCGTGGTTGGGTCTAATGGGTTGGTTGTGCATTGCTACTTTTGTTCTACGTGGCCAAATAAATCTTTAAATAAATTTTTATTTAAATGTAGTTTCCTTGACAAGAGCTTTATAATTTCAGCTATCCCATTTGAAGCAGATAACTAAAATATCCTCGACCACATCTCATTATGATTTTGAACCCTAATGTAGGTAATTTTGTTTTCCCAGAATGTGTCTATTTAGAAACCGTAACGGTCGGTAATGCTCGATTCTAAATAAATATAGACACATTTTGTTACCAAGCCTAAGTTGTCAAGTCCAAAGGGTAAACTTGCTACATTTTGGGCTCCGGAACATTGACATTGCTCGTCCCGTCCCTGACTGAGACCTACGCACATTTGGCTACCTTCCAAGGCAAAACAGAAACCGACATTTGATGTGGCACACGTAAATACTCGTACTTTGTTAGAGACTAAAATGTGGGATAAAGGACTTAAACGAATACGATTTAATTAAAGTACCGAATCAAGATAAAAGAGTTCTCGTCCAAAATGCTAAGCTGAACGTAGAACTCTCCAAGCTGCAAGTATGGTAGCCATGAGTGAGAGTAAAATTTAAGTCTTTGTTTTGTGAACTGGTATGATTGAATCTGTAACCTCACACTTTTGTCTGCGTTAGATAAATTGTCAGAATTCATTTGTTTCAATTTGATTGCTTCGATTCTCTCAGTCTAGATGATCTTATCATCATCATCGTGGCCTTTCATAAATCCATTTATTGATGTAGGCCTCCTACACTCCTCCACTCTAGACGGTCGTGAGGCCTCGACTTCCAATCATGGCCTGCGTGTTGTCGGATGTCGTCAACCTATCTATTTGGTGTCTAGATATTTCACTAATGAAAACGTCTTGATATTTCTTGTTTTTAGCTACGACAGGTACATAAATGTGCCATAGCAATCTGCGACTGTAGTAAGTACTTACGTAGCACACCACACCACACCCCGTGGCTCAGCACGCGATATGGTAATATCCCGCTATCGGGTTCCGACGGAAGTTGTATGTTATGCGGTGAAGTGCCTGGCTCATACACATGCCTTGACTTTGTGGAGCACATTATGTACCTACTTAATTGTGGAACACTTGAACAGTTCCTTAAATTTTTAAAATTCATTGTGTACGTCCGAAAATAATAAAATTGTTGAAACATTTGTTTGAATTTAAGATGTATGTAGTAATGTACCACAATTAAAAATAAAATTATTCTTATTGTTCTTATAATGCACCTGACTAAAGTAGCGATCCACAGACCTGATACATCTGTGTAGCGAACGCTACCGTTTACATTTCAGTGAATCGTTCTCAGTAATAGTAGAAATGAAATAGGCAAAGGTCTAAACTAAAGTAACTCGAAAATTGTTCAGCAAAACTTTTAATAATCTTATTGCGAAAATTTTGTTTGATTAATGGAATAATGTTTTTAGGGTTCCGCTGTCTGTCAGTCTTTCCGTCATCGCGTCAGCGGGCTGTATCTCTTAATAAAACCGTAATACATACGAAATTTAAAAAAATTAATTATCGTACATATGCACTGTTACAATTTTATAACAATAAATGATAAAAAGAAAGTCTAACAGTCCAAAAATTTATGAAAATTGTTACCTGATTTTATAACTAGATGTCGCTAGTAACAACCTCTAGATTATTGACTTGTTTCTCTCGTTGACTCTCACTTGGCCGGTTTAATTATAACTTCTTCACACCAAAGTTAATAATTTCAATAATTTCTTCATTTCTTTTGAACGATAGGTTTATCATAATGTGGCTCCTTATTCTGGAGCTCAGTCATTTCTTTACTGCGATCAATATGTGAATTGCATATCAAACGTAGTGAATACAAAAACCCTCGCGTGGATGATAACGGGCTGTTACAGGCATGTTCCAATAACCTTAAGTTAGTAATATATAGTTATTCTGTGCCTTAAGCTAACTAAGTAATTAAAACATTTTCAAGCCCGTGCAAATATTTTAGGAACGCAAACAAACAGTGTAGAACCAACAAAAACAATGAAATGGGAGTTCATTTGCTTCCATGTTCGTTTCGTCGTAAATTCCACTGTTCGTGCTCGGCGGTCGTAACAGTAAAAGGGTCAGTAGATATCTATATTTTAGCGGTAATTTTGTTCAAAGTTGTAAGCCTATATTTTACTTAATGAACTCCTGGAGATTCGAATCATATAGCTGGTCAAAATTGGTCAGCTTTAACTAAGTGGATTTCAGTAGATACGGAAATATGGGGCCTGCAGCCTGCTTCTACCTAAACTTTAATACGCGTTTTGAAGGCTTATTCGGGGTCGGAGCCCTAAATCCTATAGCCTATAACCATCGGGGTATTGAGACGAATCAATCGATACATAATTTGTTGAAATCGAACCAGTAGTTTCAGCGCTACGTGGGAACAAAGAAATCGGCCACATACATACAAACATACAAATATACAAACATACAAACATAGGGTGCTAACCTCATAACCCTCCCCTGTTGGTAGTCGGGTAAATGAAAGGAAGTGGCTATTTTACAATTATAGTTTGAATATAGAGTATATTATATAATTAGAAATACTAAGCATCAATAATCATTTTATTGATGAAGACAGCTTTTTAAAAAGTGGAATTTACCGCAGAACCTTACAAAGTAGGTGAGTCAGCATATTTGAACACGAACCTGCACACTTAAGCAACGTAATAATAGTACCAAAGAAAATCCTTCGTCGAAGCCCCAAGGTCGAAGTAATTCGACGTCGAGGGTGTTTCACAAGCAGTGACCCTTGAAAACGACCCTCGAACAATGACTTAGTATTTTGCTGAAGCTTTACAAACGATAGAACAGGGACGGAGACGATGTGAAATGGAATTTAGGCTTTTTCTAATCAATTTATAAACAAATGAAATTGTTCAATCACTGAAGAAGTGAAGAAGACTTGTCATTATTAGTATTCACACTAAATTATAAAGAGGTTAAAGATTTTAAGTTTCAATTCACATACTCGGTGATAAGTATGTTGAAAAAGAGGGCAAAAAAAAATTAAACTGATTCAAGTTAAATTTTTTTAGATTTCTAGTTTAAATTCACATAGGTACGTTAATATGTTGAAATAAAGGACAGAGTAAATAAAAAAAACTGAATCTACATTACTCCCGAGGTATGTTTGGTCTAAGTATCTACAGTCAGCGGCATTTTAATATGTGAATGGTCCAGAATTATTTATTTTTAATCTTCATATTTAATTTTGTAGCATGTCATTGTAAAGCTGACTCGACGACCGCGTTTCGTCCATCAGTAACCACGTATGCTCACTGATCATACGATTACATCTTATACTATTAAGAGGTGACTGTACCAAGTGCGTCATGCGCAAAAGCACTTTAGTCCTTTAACGCAGAGCAAGGAGCAAACGATAAAAAAAGACCCAGCTTTGCTCTTACTTTCAGGACTTTTCATAGGATATAAAACCACCATATTTCACGCAATGTGGTGATTATTAACCATAAACTCTATGCGGTAACTATTTTACGATTCGCTCGAGATTTTATGAAGTTTTTACTATCAGGTGCCAGGTCCTGTTTTGTGACGCAAACCTTCATTACTTTGCTAATTTAATTTTCTATATGTTTCACAGCAGACACAACCACAACTCTTTAATGGCAAGCCTCAATGGGTAGAGCTAGATAGCTTCGATAACAATAACACTGAGGTTTTTTTTGTTATTGTGCTAACCCGCACTATAGGCGCTATAGTCCGTAAGAGGTCCCAATGATTTTCGGTTGAACTGACTAAGGGTTTCGTGGCTTAGTTGGTTAGAGCACACCCGTAATGAGGGTGGGGTGCAGGTTCGAGTCCCGTCGAAACCGAAAATTTTTGGGAACTTATTTCATTTAATAACATTGAGGGCTGGGAGTGAGGCTCATGAAAATATTACATTTAATTGAATTTGTGTGTGAAGTTTGGAAAGGGAATAGAGGCCTTTGACCTGTTGATGACCTAAAATAAAAATAAATAAAATAAAATAAAAAGAGCTTTATTCCATATCTCACACATAGTCATATCATAATAATTAAATAGTCATTCTCATTTTAATAATAATAAAAAAACTACGCTTAAATACATAATAAAAATCTGTATCTACATATAAATAGTATATAAAAGTATCTCTAACTCATGTAATCTACTCAAAAACATTCACATCATCACTAAAAAACACCTTGGTACCTTGGTACTCCTGTTAAATTATCTATGATCAAAGCATAAAGTGGTGCTCACGTTTGATCACTTACATTACGTTTTATCTCTGCCTCAAAGGAATACACTAAACAGATTTAATAAAAACTTTCTAAAAGCAGTATTTTTATCTCCTCGTCTGAACACTCGATTTCCCAGAAGGGTAAAGTAAAGATGTATTTTATTCAGATAACGACTTGTCACGTGTCAAAAGCAGGGCGGGCGGATTCCTAGGGCGGAACAGCGATTTGTATGACAAGCTTAGATAATTGATATAAATGGCAGTTCGGATGTTTTAATATTTTTTTACCGACGAAAAACAAAAGAATCTCCACCGTTCTATATTCGGCTGTGCATATGTATGTTCTTAGATTTCTACGTCAATTAAAGACCGCTTTGTAAATTATTTCACTACTAGCAGCGCCTCGCGGTTTCACCCGTGTAGTTCCCGTTCCCGTGGAATTCCGGGATAAAAAGTAGCCTATGTTCTATTCCAGACTATAATCTATCTCTGTGCCAAATTTCATTCAGATCCGTTCTGCCGTTCTGGCGTGATAAAGGAACAAACATCCATCCATCTATCTATCCATCCGTCCATCTAAACTTTCACGTTTATAATATTAGTGAGATGAGATTGTAATGAAAATAATTTCGAGGTGTATTCCCGAGGGAAGTATTTGTGTCCCGAAAACTCAACCAACAGTGGAAATAGCAAGGAATTTGGGTTCCGCACCTAACGTCTGTTCACAGTCCGTCTGTCCGTCTGTCACCAGGCTGTATCTCATAAACCGTGATAGATAAACAATTATTAAAAAACATAATAAAATAAATATTAAAGGGTTCCATATTTTTTCTCCCGTTTTTATAGATACGGAACCCTTCGTGGGCGAGTCGGACTCACACTTGGCTGGTTTTATTTTTTGAAAACAATTATAATAGATTGTAAATACTAGTTCTAATTTATTTCTAATCTTCGATTGTAATTTTCTTTGTTATTAAAGAAAATATATATTAATAGAAAAAAATATGTCATAGTTAATTATAATCAGGTTCATTAATTTAAGGAATTCTATTATAAAACAATCTCAATTAACGTACGCTCACAAAAAATAACTTCGCCGTTTGAAATGGTATCAGGAATTCATATCAGCACGACCTTGGCTTAGTAACGACCTGCGCGTAGGGTCCAATAACCATTGATCTTTAAAAACCTTTCTAATTAAACATTCAGAGGGTTTCCTTCGATTTGATTTCGATTTTGACGACCTCTGTGGCGTGACGGTCGAAGGTCCGCCTGGGACGTAGGAGGTTGTGGATTTGATTTCCGCACAGAGAAAACATGATCTGCAGTTATTTGTTTCGGATGTTCCGGAGGTTTTCTATGTATAATAACAAATGTTAGTCTACTGCATTAAGTACATCAGTTATCTTGTTACCCATAACACAAGCTTTGCTTAGCTTGGGGCTAAATAATGCTGTGTGAATTGTCCAGCATTGCTTATTTATTGTGTGTATATTCAATTTATTCGAATTTGCCTTTCCATGAAACAATATCAGCTCAATTTCAGCAATGGTCGATTCTTACGCTGCAACCGGCTCTATCTTTTTTTTTAGTCAATAGACCTTCGTCTGACCACAATCTCACCAGATGGAAATGAAGATGTCGCCAACGTTGTATCTTGTGGTTGTGTGTATATCTTGGTCTCTTCAAGAAAAGACTGAACTGTATCTTCTAGACTCTAGAAGATACTGTTCAGTCTTTTCTTGAATAGACCAAGATTGTAATTGACTGGAAAAACAGCAGCAGGGAGCGTGTTCCAAACCCCAGCGATACGAATGATGAAGGTGGAGGAAAACCGCTTAGTCAAGTCGACGGTGTATCCACCAAGTAGGGGTGGTAATGCGCTGTACGTCTGCTTGTCCTGAAGTAGAAGGAGCATGGTGGATCTGGTCATATAGTTCCTGTGAGCATTCTCCGAAACGTATCCTATAAAAGATCGATCTTTAGTTTAAATAATACTGAATAACCTAACTATTTACTAGGTTTTAAATGAAACAGATTTTATTCAGCAGCAGGAACTAGAACCAGGGGGAATAACAGTGGAAGTTACGAAATAGAGCAATAAAACAAAAGTTATGTTATGACTGACTGATTGTTAAAAGAATCAGAGCGACCCAGTTTATAGCGGTTCAATTGAAAACACAATTGTCCTATTGTACAGGCAAAATTGATACACATAGCCAATTGAGATAGTAAACATTAATATCGTCTCAGTGTTCATCATTTAAACCCTCCATTTGGTAGAGCAATATAAGGCAATTGCCTTATTGGTCGTCCTTTAATTCGGAGTGACTTCATAACATGGGTTTATGTTACAATTACCGAAAGCTGTTATGTATGGGTAGCATTACGTGCTTGATATTGCAAGTAATAAGTTAAGCTTAATCACACTCGCTTGATAGGATATCATTCACGAACTCCTCACGGTTGATCCAATAGCTACAACATTATAATAGATTTTTGAGAACTTTGTTTTCAAAAACATCAATTGATAATAGCTTTTACTCGCGGCTTCGCACGCTGGGTATACCTACTTATATGTATATCCGGGAGGTAGATGGTATCCCGGTTAGGGAACCATTATCATTCGGAGGGCGCCAGGATATCGTCTACCCCTCTCCAAAACTTTATTAAGATCCGTTCAGCTGCTTAGGCGTGAAAAGATAATAAAATAATAAAAATAAAAAACAGAATTTCTTTCGCTTTTATAGTACTAGCGGTATGGTGGAACTTTCAGCTTTTAAAATGTAATCACATAGAATGACGCATTGACCCGTTTGCATTGTAAACTGTGCGGCGCGCCCTTGCAGGTCGCACCACAAGCATGAAAAGAGTAAATGCAATTTGCCTCAGCCCTCCCTCTTCCAAGTCTGACTCACAGCTCTGGCCATAAATGTGGTATAAAACTCTTGGTCCTGAAGCTCACCTGTGACCTCCTTGTTCCAGCAATGGAGGGCGGCACCTGGTGCGCCCGCGACATTTCGCTGCGCGCGCAGAAGAAGTTCCTCTCCAGGGTTGGCGGCACCGCCAGCGCGAGGGCTCTCGTGTTGGACGAGCACGCGGCTAAGCTGTTCGATCAGGTAATACTACAGTTTGTTTTCCCTTCATCCATATATCATCAAAAAGAGCATATAGTTACATGGAGTTGGTTTATTTTTTGTACAATTATTCTCATACCACAATAGTCTTGCGAAACTGAATCGGTTAGGTTAGTTATGTCCGTTTAAAAATGAATTGGGTACCGGCGCGAACTGTTAACTCAAAATTTAGAAAAATGATTCGGTATATAATAACAAAAGACAAGGAATATACTGCCCCTTCCTACATGATAATCGGCCCAACCTGGCAATAGCCTAAAGATCTCACATAGAATATCAAGAAAAGATTAATTCCAGCTAGGTAAGTGGTATTGTGGACATAATCGATCCGTACACAGGTCATGTTTGAGTCCGACTCACAGAATATACCATAGAAGCTTCTTTTTTATTGAGGCCTTGGAGTAGGTACTGTGAAAATATTTTATCTGACAATCATTATTACGATTTACTGAGATTGAGGCCCGTGACAGACGGACAAACTGGAATATAGACGGTGTAGTTATACAGCGCTGTTTGGGTACGGAACCCTAAAATCCTAACTTAATATCCAGGGGAACAATATTTTACACCGGACTGTAAAAGGAATTGTAAACATAAACTCAGCGTTTAGTAAAAACATCCGTCGAACTCGCAGTACTTCATAAAGTTATTTTAGTCTGGTTTAAACGGATATGGCAGAGATAAAATTAGCTTAAAACGGGTTTCATGACAAATTTTACACGCTCAAGTTCATTTTGTGGTTTGTAAAAAAACAACGCAAAAAGTTTTAGGTATTTTTATATTGAGTTTATTTTATTTGCGCTTTGACAACGTATTCTATGATATTCATTATCTACTCACCTCTACTCATAGCTTAGTCACAAAAATAAATATTTCAAAAAAGAAGTCAATAAAAAAAAAATATAAATAAAAAAAAAATAAAAATAAAAATAAAAAAATATAGTATGTGGCGGGCAACATATTTTCCTTGCCGCGCGCGAATTGTTAAAGATTGCTTGAACTGTTAAAGATCCGGTCCTTAGCCCGCTGTCTTATACAACTGTCCACCCAAAATATAGGTACCCCAAGTACCTATATTTTGGGTGGACAGTTGTATAAGACTATCTACATCGTACTAGTTGAATTTCCCTGTAAGTATTCCTGTATGTTTAACTAATCTTGTAATATGTTTCACTTCAGTTCCTAACAGTCCTCCGAGAGCGCGTCGAGAAGCGTGAAGCAGAGAAGCTAGTGAAGCACGTTATCAAGTCCGCCGTGAAGTTAGGTGTGCTCCGGCGGCATGGACAGCTGTCAGCAGCTGACGAGCGGCAACTGGCGGCGTTCAGGTCCAAGTTCCATGTAAGTGACACACTAATAAATTGGAATGAAGCTGGATTTTCACACAGCCGAGAAAGGACAAGACAAGAGACCGGGACCACTGCATATCTATGTTGTGTTTGGCCTCGATCCACTTCGGGTTACTGCACACAGAACATCTAAAACTCTATAGAAGTAAGAGTCCACATCGAACAGAAGCTAGTCCTGTCATTTGTCATTAGATCTACTGTGAAGTTAGGTGTGTTCCGGCCGGACGGCATGGTCTGCTGTCGGTTGCTAATGAGCGTTATGGCCCAAGTTCCAATGTGAGTAACATACTAATAAATATAATGCTGGTCATGTAAAAGACCTAGATACAGGAATTATTGCCGTCGTCGACTGGATTGAAATGATGGATGGATTGGGACAACAGCTAGCAATAGAGCCAGCTCGGTCTCCGACGCGCATTCTCTGATGCGCACTCAGATTAAGACTTGTCACGTGCTTTGACATCCATAGGTACATCTATCGTTTGCACCTAAATAGATAGATAGATAGAACGTTGTTTGAACAGTGTTTCTGATCTCTTATGTTTTATCAACATTATTACCATAATGGTCCATCTATTTGTTAGCCGAGTCATCGTAGGTAAACTTCAATACAATACAATACAAAACACTTTATTGTACACCAGAAAAAGAACATTACAAAGAGACATTACATTTCACAAGTACAATGGGCGGCCTTATCGCTTAGAAGCGATCTCTTCCAGGCAACCTTTGGATGGAAACTTCATTCGTGATATCAAATTTTCAAAGGCTGTACAACCCTAGGCTCGACTTGACTTGGCTGACATGCGTAATTCTGGACCAACCATAACATATTCCTTGAATCTTACATTCAATTACAATCTATCTATCATATCTATTTCAGACGGTGTTAATGGCAGTGGTGTCTTTCTGCGAGGTGGACTTCTCGTATGACCGTGGCTTCCTCCAGGATGCTCTTCGTGAATCTCATCAGTCGCTGAAGTAAGTTCCTTTTTTTCTTTATTCTATTTCTTAATAACGTTACAATTAGTCATAATTCTAACGTTAATACACATAACCGATACACAAAACGGTAATACAGAATTAGAAAGTATAAGGTGACCCTCAATGTTTGTGTTGTTGTTTTTATCATTTTAAACAGCATCATTGATTTGTTTATTTATTTTTTACTGTTGATTACTTACCTTCACGTTTTAACTTCCTTATTTAATTACTACTCCACTAACAATCAAAAATCAACTAAACAAAATTTGGTAACATTCAATGACTTGTTATGATAGCGCACACTAACATTACCTAATGGGTGTAGTTTCCTTAAATTAAATATGCTACATATATACTACCTTAATTACAATTAGTCACTAGCCATAATCAGCGGCATACGCTATTTGTATAACAGGAAAACTTAATTCTTCCTCACTCCTATCATTCATCATACAATTTTCCCCATTTATTTCAGGTCAGTGGTAGAGCGCCATCTATCGGACAAGTCCGTCTCTCGACTAGCAGGAGTGTTCGCACTGGCCTCACGGGGCGAGCTACTGGACTCGCTATTCGCCGGGCAAGTGAGCGAGGACGTCCAAAAACTCGCTCGAATGCTCCGCAAAGAACTAGACCGAGGTCTGCTATAAGGTATTCCGTCCCACCCGTAGATCTGAAGTTGTGACTACTTGATAGTCTTTGGAAGATGGTAGTTCTTTGTCTTTTGAGGGATGCCGGAGCTAGTCTGGGAATTTAAAAGGTGATTGAAGAAATCTCTGGAATATTCTTAACAGATGTGAGATGATAGTTTTGATGAGGCACTTGTAGATCGGATTGTTAGACATGGTATAGCCAGCGTGTTGGTAACTGAATGTAATGTTTCGAAAATTGACAAGTGAGAGTCTGTCCATTTTTGTCACCAATAGCTACAACAGCCTAAGACAAATGTATGAAAGTCATTCTTATTCATATCATAATACGGGCCAAAGTCCTAACCAAATCCCTCACCTTAGTAGCCAGACGAGGTAGAGTAGTCAAGTCTACCTTGCCGACTATGGGATCACTAATCGTTATCTCCACAAATGGAGATTGGATTTTTTAAATAAGAAATCAAAGATAATAATTAAGCTGTAAATACTTTAGCACGATGTATTCTTTGTATTGGCTTACACATGATTTATTTATTGAATAATTAGTATATCGCGTCATGAATTTAATTGAGTGTTCGACGCTACAGAAAAAAATTATAGCATTACCCTAGCTAGTAGCTACTATATCACCCTTTCTGCACTTTCAAGACTGTAGGTCCAATTAACTTCGGTAGATAGTTATTATCCTAAAACACCACATAAATCTACACAAATGTGGTTTTCAAATCCTATAATTCTTCTCGTCACTTTTATATCTAGATTTGATTTAATGTTGTATGTATGATTAAGCTTTTATCTCACATGATGGCTTTTAGCCTAGCCACCCTTTGGACTGAAAAATTGACAAGCTTTATTCGAATACTCATTATTAACCTAAGGATATATATTTACCACATAAAGTGGTACCAGTGCTTATGCTGAATATGACAAAAAAACTAAATATACTTACATGACATTTTAATCTTGCCAGTTTCGTCTTATTTTGTGAATTTGAGAAATTATATGCAACTATGTCGATGAGGTCTTGCTCTACACATACTTTATAACAGCGTTCTCTAGATGCATTTAGTAGCTGTAAATATTATTTTAAGATTTTTACTCGTGACTATTTGATGTTTTTACTTTGTACTAACTTATAACTTGTTGAGTTCATGCACTTTTGAGTACGTAGTAGGCATTGTAGGTCCATTTTCTTATTTGATGTACCTATCTCTTACTATCGCTTAGCTACGCTCTTCTATTTGTCCAGAGTGTATGCACTTAACAAGTTATTTTGCTACTAATAACAGTTACCAATAAGTAATCTACAACTAACTAACAACAAGTATATCTACAACTATTATATCCAACAACTATTTATCTAAGAAAACGAATCTAAACATAATCCTATATCTTCGAATGATTGAAGAATTTTAACCATATTTACATTGTGTAAAAGGAATAACGAGGGACATAATACATCCCCTTGTGCAAATATTGTTTTTGATTGGTAGTTCTTAGTTTTGATTTAGATTACTATGAAGGAGAAGTGGTTTGAATTCGGTTTCTTACTTGGATCTTGTTTAAGTATTTTGTATCGAAATTTTTGACTTCGGACCAAAATGTTTGATATCAAACAGTTCTAATATATCTGGGAAAAAATCTTAGTTTTGATTTAGATTACTACTAAGGAGAAGTTATTGGTACTAAGTTTCTTACTTGGGTCTTGTTTAAGTATTTTGTATCGAAATTTTTGACATCGGACCAAAATGTTTGATATCAAACAGTTCTAACATATCTGGGAAAAACTTTCATATCTTATTTTCTAGCAATAACGCTATCCTAGAAATATTAAATGGAAGTCTCTTCGTGCGCACATCTATCTTGTCTAAGTGTTCTGTGTCGTCTGATCTAATAGATACTCTGTGTTCGATGTTTTGGTTGCTGTCTGGAGATTTGTGTAGATCTATATTGTTTATAGCTGGCTATTGTTTGACCTACTCTTTAACTACTACTTTCTAGTATCCACCATTGCCATCATTGGTGGTGACTGGAATATTTTATCTTGATTGCCACTAGTAGTTTCAGAGATGGTGGTGGCAATTGGAAATAGACGATTATTAATAATCAAGTATACTGTTACTATGACCACATGCACTTCATCTTTATTGATTATTAGGGTATTTAATAGTAACAGTATAAAATGCCAGTCAAGGAAAATAGTATATATATCTTGATCTACAAAGTATTACCTACAAGATTCTCCAGACTGCAAATACAGATATAGCTAGATAAAATCAAAGAGACGTCCATGTAGGGATTGTATTAAAAAGACAATATGAATGTGCAAGTAATTTAAATGTTTTTAAAATGTGTGTTACTGGATTGTAAGTTTATTTTTTGATAGTAAATGTGGATTATTTGTTTCTGTATAAGAATGTTTAGGAATTTTGATGTTCAATTGGTTAGATCTGATTTTTGGTGTTAGATAGGTGTTTAAATGTTTAGATAAAGATAATGCAGTCCTTAAAATATTTTTACTGACAGATCGAAATCAAACAAACTTATGAATCACAGGGACGAAGGGTGTTTTTCCTTGGTTGTTACGAAAAACGAGTTGTTGTTTGTTTGTCTAAAGAGCTTTCTGAAAATGCATACCTTAAAATTGCAACTAGCTGATGTCCAATGTTTTGAAGTTCCTAGATACTGAGCACCAAATGGCACTTATCATGATTTTTCGTAGAATTCAAGTTTTACGGTTTCATAAAGATCGTTAATTTCACTATTACGTTATTAGTGAGATGGACGCTTTATGTACAGTTATTATGAACTTATGTTTGTTAAGCTGTGTTAACATAAGTACCTATGTAATAAGATTTGATATCAAAATATACAATTGAAATAAAAAGTTGTTTCATTAATAGCTGCAAACCAATGAAGTATTATAACATATATGTCAGATAATGAAGTTTTTTTGACGACCGATGTGGCGCGGTGGGCGAAGGTCTGCCTGCGACGCAGGAGGTTGCGGGTTCGATTCCCGCCTTGGGACAAATGTGTGTACGATCTGCAGACATTTGTTCAGGGTGTTCTGGTCGTTTTCTATGTATAATAAAAAATATCTATCTATGTATTGTATTGTATTAATGTATATCAGTTATCTGGTACCTATAACACAAGCTCTGCTTAGCTTGGGGCTAGATAATGCTGTGTGAATTGTCCAGCATTATTTATTTATTTATTTAAGTAATGATTTATTATTATTTATTTAAGTAAGACATGTAATAATTTACGAGATTGTTTCATAATAAATAAAACAAACAATTATTGTGAAAGCACCAGTCAATATCTTTTATTCACTAAATTTCCGTTATATTACAAATCTGTGTGAATAATGTGCTGGTACATTTTGTTATTTATGTACGATAGATACATACAATACATATCTGAAGCTTATCTAGAGACATTATTGAATCTTTTCTTGAAATTTATTTTTTAACCCTATGGAAAGAAAATTTCAAGGAAAAAAATAAATTTGAAATTGAATTTTTTATATTTTTTGTAAATTTCATGGATATTTGGACAGAAAATCGAATTCCAGTAATGTCTTTTGATAAGCACAATGTATGATGACATGGTGAATGCTCGGGTAGGTAATTCTACTTTCATAAAATGTTTTTTTTCCACATTGAAGTAGAAATTGAAGGTTATGTTCCTGATAATATTTTTATAGTATGAAATAATTTGTTACTACACCACCGATCACCATTCGCTGTTGCATAAGCGCTATAAATAACACTTTATGAATGCAGAATTTATCCCTAGCTTGTGTTTCTATTAGTTAGGTACTTGCGTGTGCTTTGCATCTACTACACTCGGGAACATTTACCATTAAGAGATACAAAAACACGAGGGGCTCACAGAAACCGAGACGTTACCTACTAACCTTATACTAACAATTAGAATGTTAAGCAAATCGATGAACAAAGCGATGTAATTATTTACATTTACTACCGAATGGAATGTCTAAGTATGGGGATTTCTAAGGACATAATTTATTTTTAGAAAGAAAATATAATTTCGAATAGCATCGTCACACCTAAGCTTTTCCATGCTTTTGCTTTGCTTATAAGCAGAGCCTTTCGTTTACCCTTGACTACGGTGTCTACGTATAATGTTATATTGTATCATTTACATAAAATAAGTTATATTTTTAATGACTAATTTTCATAGTTTATACTTATTATGATATATCGGAGCAAGTGGTGTTTGTGGTGAGATCAAGTGAGATCGTCGTCGGTGAAAGCATATTTGACACACGTGATGCAGAAGACAAGCTTAGCTTCATGAGCTTCCATTTTAATCTAAGGGTAACTATTATATAAAATACATTTATCCGTCGATACATCTTTCCTATTCATTATCTATACATACATAGCTATACTAAACGAGTATTAGATCTGTTACATCTATTTAGAAATCGCTTACATGCTATAATAGTTATAATTTTTGGTTTAAGCATCAATTATATTGAATTTTATCAATTTCATGGTTGAGCTGAAACAAAATTTGGCTAACACAAACTTTAATTTTGCTGTTAAATTGTCACATTTTATCGTATTAATAACATTTACAGTGTCTTACATATAGATATGTAGAGAATCAAAATACATTGAAGAGAGAGTAGACATCTACTGCCATTTTTAGAATATATCCCCGTGTCTTTTTCAGGGTAGGCATAACTTACATTACATTCTTTTGTAGATAGATAACATGTACGTTTTTCAGTAACTTTACACAGATAATAATCATCTAGCTACTTTTAAGATTTAAAAAGATACTCTCGCTTCAAATTATTAATACCTACATAAGTCTAGGTGTTTAACATTTAGTTCTACACTTATAGTAAATGTATTCGTAAGGGGACTAAGGAATTGATTTATATTAAAATAATACTGTGCGTTAACTTAATGATGATAACAAATGACGAAATTCACTATCAACTCATGAAAATTATTATATAGGTACATAAAGCGCTGTTTGCTGTTCAGGTAATTTTTATAATTCCTTGATTAACCCGTGCAGTAGTATAATAAATAAGTGTAAATATTTTACTAGTAACAAAATTTACAAAATAAATAATCTTTCAATGGTCGAAAAACGAACGACAAGATTTTTTTTAAAGTATTATTTTATTTAAATAATATATAAATGCTAATTTTTATTGAGGTTGTTCTCGTTCCTAAAGTTGTAGATCACTTGGGAACGTCGCAAGAAACTATCAAAAACAATTTAATAATATTTGATAAATATATTTGGTGCCCTCCCACCTTAGATATAGGTAAGCACATTTCCACAGAAATCAAATTCAACCATCCACTCGCATTGTTTCATTATCGTTTAATTTATAATGTCTGTCCTATATTAGAAAAACCACCAAACTCATCACGACACCAGCCAACCTACAAAGTTCGTCACCTATCTGCAATATCCCGAAATACGATTTCACGTATCACGGATTTAATTTTATATATATGTTACGACACGAAGAGAGTAGCCTGGGTTAGTTCTAAGAATGGTTTCGTTGGACTATCGGCAAAAGAAACTCTTTCAAACCTTGCTCGGCGAACTGTGCAAACTCCGAGAGTTGTGGATGTTTCGTAAATAAAATACAAAATAAAGTCTTCGAAACTGCGAATGGAATCTCAAGAAATGAAAAAACTAGGAGATAAAGGAGAAGTCACTACTAGATTCTTCCTATAGTGACAGAAATGTTTCAGAGATCCATAAACCCATCTACTTCATTATGGAAATGTGCTACCTTTGCGATAGATGTTAATGTACTGTTGTGTTTACCGGCTTTTCTGCTTTTTGAGCCCAAAGTTACTCCTCAACTAGCTGAAGAAACTAATACATACTGAGTTTAATAATGAATACAGCAGCGTAGGTATGTATAGACTTAGAAGAGCACGGAAGTCAGCGGAAATTGAAATGCAAACTGAGTTAAAAACTCTTTGAGGCAGGCTATATGATCAAAAGGGCAGAACGGTGGTACTTCCCCGGGCGGGCATAACTACTCAAGATTATAATAGCATAACTAATCACTTAAACTTTTAGAAGAGATTTCACAAACATATAAATGCACTGACAAATCATTAGCCGTATCTGTAAAAACATGTGTCTCATCTTTTGAAGAACTTTCCGAACGACAATGCATTAAAACACTTAATATTTTCAAGATCTAAACAATACGTAGATACTATCAAGACAGAAAAGTATCAAAATTTCAAATAAACGTTCCGCAGAAATCTACAACTTTGCCAGCTTCCCTCCAACTACCAATTTCCCACCAGCCACCATCTTTTCCCACCAACAACCATCTCCCCTCCCTCTTTTACCCACAAATAACATCCTCCCCTCCTACTACCATCATCCCCTTCTTCCGCTCCACACCCTACTCCTTCAGTTTGTGCCAGTCCGCGATCTGCCGTCGTGGCGCGGCCTGCACCTCGCGCCAGTGATGGCGCGCGGAGCCCGACCCGTTGGCACCAAGCTCCAGTCTACCGATCACCTGAAATATTATACAAATTTGAGAACCTACCTATTTTATGATAGTCAACACAAAACACCATTGAATACGGAAATGGGTTATTGTGATGAACCAAATTAACATGCTTTCTTGTAAGATGTGACATCTTTACGAACTAGGTACGCAATAAAGAGTTAATGCTAACGTGACTGGAGTCTAAAAACTAAGGCATTAAACATTTTTAACTGTCAGCCCAAAAACAAGCTATAAAATTCTCAAAAATTCAAAATTCAATAACTTTATTTCTTTAGGCTTACAAAATAAGCACTTAGACAAGTCAAATTATATAGATAAACAGCTTAATAATAGTAATTATTATCAAATAACGGTCTAACAACCAGAAACAGATTAAACAAGCAGATATGAATTTCAAATTTTACTTTCTTTCTACGACCTTACCATAAACGCAAAACCATATTGCTCTTGCAATCTAAAAAAGCATTTCAAACTCACAAAACTGCCTACATAAAAAGCAAAAGTTCGACTTAAAGAGTAAAACGTGCTCACTAAAGGCTTACAAAGCTTAAGAGAAAATGTGCAGTAAGTTTACCTCGCTACTAACCTCGTTCTTAGTGAGGCGGTCCCAGTCGAGTACAAGTAATTCCAGAGACACGTGATCGAGTGTTGCGTTGGGTGCTGCAGGGACTTCGAAGACAAAAGATTCGTTGAATACGGGGTTCAGTGTGCGCTTCTTTACGTGAGTTTTCTTCTTGGCGATGCGTTGGCCGTTGTATAGCAGGTACATTTTCACGTAGCTGGAAGAGGAAAAAGTAGGGTTGTAGCTTTCTCCGTATACAATATTACTACTACATGGCATATTGTGTATATTATTCTTCATATATTTCAGATAAAACATCCATAACACATCAAAATTAACTTATTTAGAACTTAAAATGACATACTATAAAAATCAAATAAGTCATACAAAATTATCAAACAATGCAGGGGATGTCATGAATAGAAAAATTTAAATGAGTATACAGAATTCAGAAAAATATAAATTAAATTATACAGGATAGTAAAATAATACAAGAAATGTCTCGTTATCGAATAATATAAATGATTTTACACAATTAAGAATAATTAAAATTAATAAAAATCGAACAGCGAGCATACCTATCCTATTTGCTTTTATTATATTTTATTATTCCCCGGTCAATTATTTTGGCTTAAACACTCATGAAAGCAATCCCACAATACCTACTTGTTTTATTGCGACTATTCACGTAGGTATACGCCTAACATTATTATGGTACAGTTTCGTTCGGTGGTCATCAAAATCAGATTTACACAGCTTTCTATGGAACATTAACTATTCCACCCCGGCGATATTTCAAAACTCTCCTCTCTTTCCCCATCGAAACCACAAAGGCTTAAGTTACGTGCTTACGTAGCTTAGTTCTTGGAGCCAGTTAGTCACAGCTGACCATCTTTGGTCTAAAAACATCCTCTGGCTTAGATCCCCCCTTCTTAACAAGCACTATGTACTTACGGGTCTGCCAGTCCGGTGACATCCATCTTGGGTAAGTTGCGTGCCTTCAGCAGTACGACAGTCAAGCGCGCAGCGGCCGGCTGCCAGCACAGAGACACTAGCACCTCGCCGCGGCCTACGCTGCGCATCTATTACAAACGAAGCTTGTTAAAAAAAAGATATAGAAGAAGTTTTAGGAATTAAAACTCATTTTCATTATTCAGAAATTTGATTTCAGTTTATAGTTTTAAAAACGCCAAATTATAATGTTTTGGAGTGAATGAGTAATATATCTTCTATACCTTGAGGCTGCGCGGCTGTATCTCGCGGCAGAGCGCCATGGCCTCTCCACTGTGCAGCTGCAGGTTCGACAGCGGAGACACCACCTCTCCAATTATCTCATCACGGGAATATCTGTAACCATTATCCGTAAGGTTTCGGTAGTGAGTTTAGGGACTCCTAACAGATTTTGAGCTCAAAGTTTGAGACAGTAGCCCCCGAATACGCAATCGCGACGTTCTTAAACCTGAGTTGCGTATATTCGGACTTAGGTCTCATAAAGACAGTCAATTCACGATTTGCAGTCAAACCTATCCTTGATTTCAAATTAACTAATCAAGATTTGCAGCCCGATTTACAAATAAACCCTACTAGAAATCTCAGCTAGTTTGATGCCACAATGATGCTGTAGAAGTGGCCGTTGCATTTCTGTGCCGTTGGACTTGGAGGCTGTTGCTTATGATGACGGCAATACAATAGGCAATTCCTTTACTGATAGTTGCCATAAACATTAGACGTAAGCTCTGCTAGGCATAAGTCGTATGTGTCATTTCGTCGTATGTGTAATATTAATTATGTACCTCGGCTCTACGCCAGTATTATAATCTCTAACATAGACAAAGGGTCCTAAAACAAAAAGATGGCATCGCCACCAGCATACACACAAACCATAACTGAGAACGTTACATTATTATAGCAAGACGACTGGACAAATCGGACAAGTTGACGCACTTAATGGGAGCGGCTACCGACAACAAGGTTCAGGACGCACCGAGTTTCGAAAATTTTGAGAAAAAGCTAAGACACTGGCTTGTAGAGAAGAAATTTTCTACACCTACGACGAGTTTTTAAACGATGCATAATGTGTGTTAATTTAAATTTTATTTAGGTATATTATAAAAATATTTGTTTATGTTAGAAATAACTCGAATAACTATGATAATTAACAAGCAATTGTGACGGAAAATTTGACAAATTAGTAATAAAATGTTTATCTGTTTATTTGTTACAAGGTTTTGAAAGTCTATAAGAAACTCGTGGAACCATCTCGTTAGATCAGTGAGAAAAGAGGAATAAGAAAGAAAACCCCCCTTTACACCTAATAGAGTGAATAACCCCATCTTCCCACCTGTCAAAGCTGAGTACGACGAAGTGCAGAGTGATGGCGCCGAGTTGTTGCGGGGCGAGGCCGTAGAACGTGAAGTCTTCATCGTAGACCGGGCAGCGGGTCTTGCGGACCACCCTGCAAGATAACATGGAAACGATCAAATAAAATAATATTTGAATTAGTCTTACGAACCACCCGGCAAGATAACAAGGAAACGATGAAATAAAATAATATTCGTATGGATCTTACGAGCCACCCTGCAAGATAACTTGTAAACGATCATAAAACATAACCTAAATATATTTTTCCACTTCAAAGTTTACATCGTGTTTATAAATTCTTCACGCTAAAACTATTGAACGGATCGGGCTAAAATTTCACAACAGGTTTAAATCAGTTCGCATGGATAGAAATACATATCTATGAAAACGTTTAAAGGTTGAGATGCCATAAAGCCGCGGGCAGAAACTAATAAATATATTTGCAGAAAAAACAATTGTATTACAACAAAGTAGGCATATAATAGAGAGGTAACGACAAAGATTTAGGTTACATTTATGTAGCCTATTAAACTGATGTAGGAAGTTATTGCTGAAGGCTTAGAGACCACTTACGATTTTACCGGTGGACTAGCCTGCGACGTGAGGTTCAAGCTAATGGGTTTTTTTTATGAACAATTTTTAAAAACTTATTATTTTTAACAACAGTGTAATTGCACGCGAGTGACGTTGAAAATTTCGCATGCTTATTTGACGAACTGGTATGCAAGTTGAAATAAATTGACTAAAAAACTTGATTTCTATAGCAGACATAGAGTTTTAATGCTGAGTCAGTAAAACTGTAACAACAAACACCCACATTAAACTTTAAAGAGTCCCTCAAAAATTGGCTGGTGGTTGTACCCAGGCAAATGGACATCGATTGAGAAGGGGTAGGTTAGGTATAAGTTTTGCTTACGATACCAGACATTATTTCACCCAACACTCTAAAACCGAAGTCTGTTTCGTTGTGGATCAAGCGGGCAATTTGGCAACGCTCACAAGCCACTTTACCAACCTTTTGCCAAAATTTTGAAAAAGCTTTATAGATTAGATAACTCAATTACGAAATTCTTCTTTAGGTTAGTAACTTGAAATATGAAACACGCTTTTCAAGAAAGAAAATACTTTTGTATAAATCAAGTTCTTTGCCACTTAAAAACTTTTAAGCTGCCCAAGCCTCACCAAGCCTTAGAACAACGGCATTCTACACGCCTTGGTACAACTTTTTAATTCTAATCCTGCCTGCTCATAAACTTCCCCAGCAGACTAGATTTAAAATAGGTAAGTCATTATGATCAAAGGAATAAATAAAAGAAGACGGTATCCGTATAGTATAGATAATAGGTAAAATTTTACAACTATAATTGAGCACCCAGTGAATTACCTACCTGGTAATTGGGAGGATGGAAAGTAAGCTATTGAATCCTCAGCAAACAATTGGTGGAAAGTAGATTCCTTTAATTCGGGAATTAGAATGACCTAATTAACATATTTATTACTTACTAAGAGTGTAAACAACGACAGCCTATTCTTATCTTTCTTTTCATGACTTTGATTTTGGAGAGTTTTCATAAAACTTATGCAAGTCACGCGTGAGATTTTTACTGAAAAGTGTTCCTATTTTTTCACATGCAAACAATACGGCGGCGACACGTCACTCGTAGGTATATTTAATAGCAATTTATGAGCCTGCGGCATTTAAGACGGCAATTTCCCATCTGCAGCTCATACGAACATGTATGTTCAAAGGGCCTACGGAAGATCTACTCACCTAGTCTTAACCTTGTGTTGTTTGTCAGGCAGCAGTTGAAGCTTCACATACGGATCCGGTCCGGCAGGCTCCCTGCCCGGGAGACCTTGGCACGAGACCACGGACACCACCAGAGCGTTCTTCTCGTTCTCGTATCTGTAAGGGAGAATTTTTGGCTTATTACTAGATATATAGTGGTGTTCTGTGACACGTTGTTTAGTTTATTTAAGAATTTTAGGAGAACAGAATGCATCTACAGCTATGAAGAATTTCAGGATGTATTTCCATTAAGATGTTATACATGCTGTTATACGTAGCGGCAACATTTGATGGAAAAGTGATGGATTTCTCAATGGCGGAATATTGTGGCAGACCTAAATATGTAAAAGAACAGAATCATATTTCATAAAGAGAAACAGCCCTAGTGTTGGCCCCTGCGCTACTCCCAATATTATTTAAAGGTATTGTTCATTTTAATTGAATTGTAAAACGCCCCGGCGCGCGGCGATTGAATGAAAAACAAACTTACTGCGTGAAAGGTTAAGGTAAACATGAGTTGAAAGCACCTTACTTATTTATGACGCAGTTTGTCCGATAATTGGATAAAATCACTTGGTAAAGGTGAAAAGTTCAACGTAATTGAACGTATCGTAAGTAGTAAATCAGATTAAACCCAGACTAAACCACTCTGATACATCAAAGAACCCTACTTCGCTTACAAATTTATAGAGGTCTACAAATCTTGCAAGAGATAGGGTAGGCTTGTGGTTTCATTGAGGTCAACATAATTCGCAGCATATTTTTTTTATAAATAACAGGAAACTTCAATCAAGCGAGAGTCAATAAAGGTCGTGTTTACCATGGAAATATTTCGGAGCCAAGCTAAAATAGAACCTGCAAAGCTGGCTTATAAAACCACCTAGTTACAACAACAAATAGATGCTAGCATTTATATTTAGCTCTGGAGAAACCCACGCTGTGAAATTGTGACGACGAAGGTGGCTCACCATAAGTACCCATTGGTCTAGCTAGTAAATCAAAGTTTTATATCTGTAGCTTTAATATTTAGAGACTTTCTATAGTATCACAATGGGAGTACAGCAAGAATCTATTGTCGAACCTTTTTTATTTACATGAGAAATCTCTAACTTGATATAAATTGTCACAAGCTGATTGCGTAAATTAAATTTCTATCCTTCTTACTTTTAACCGGTGAAAAAAGAGCGAGAAAGTGTAAAGACTATGTGAGGATTTGATTTGGTTCAACCCTACACGGCATAGCTGTAGCAGACGTCAAATATGCAAGAGAGTGAGCATAAATTCAGCCTACTTTGCCCCAGGGAGAAAAACGACAATATATTGTCGCAAATATACGCGAAAAAATGAAAAATGTTTTTAAATGAGTTGGGAAAACCGAGACATACGTCAGGGTTACGTAAAAACGTCGTATCCTACGAATAAGGTCACTATTGCAAAACACCAACTTTACAGGAGACGGTTTTTTCTAATTATTTCGAAAAGTTTCTATTAAGCGAGTATGTTTTTTTTAATAAAACGTTTTATTATATTTTTCGCTAAATTATCATGTAAGTTTCATGAATAAAAAAAACCGTTTTCCCTAGTTTTTGTCGCTTAGCACCTTATTCCGCGTGCAAGTTTCAAATCGATGCTATTCTAAACGCCATTGTGACCCTTTTCCACGAAGATTCGCTACACGAAGTCAAACTAAGAAGGTAACAATCGTCTTTATAACCTTATTCGACGAAATAATAAGGACAATTACAAACTTAAGAGGGTTACATTTTACTTTCCTTCCAGAATTTCGTTTGGTATTTTGATAATTTTCGGGTTCGATTCCCAATTCGGGACAAATCACAACTACTACAGCTGAGTTATCAAAGTTCTTTAACTAAATGGCTCAAAATCATTCGAAAGCTTAAATCGAGTTTTTATGAAACTGTAGGATTGCTGACATACCTACTACGAAAAGTAGTACTTTCGTAAGCTAGGCAAAACTTATTCTAGATTGTTTTTTTTTAAATAAATTAATGAGACTATACGTTATAATTCCTTTCACATGAAAAAGGTAATTCAGCATAAAACTTTTAAATCGCTTTTGAACCGCTGTTCCGTGATCATGCGCATAAAATTGTCTCGAAATATTGGAAAACTCATAGATTAAATCATGGTAAATAACCCGTTTTAAATGACTAATTCAGTGCAGTGCAAATAAATGTAATGTTTTATTTGCCCTTTTAACATTCGCATTACATTCGCGTACATTGTTGCGAATGCGAATGCGAGTATTTATTTTCCACACTGGCATTTAGCTGTGAAGGCCATTTATTGGCTTTTTTGTTGTTAGTTTCTTCTAACCTATTTTGTATTTACATATAAAATAAATGTAGGCCTTCCTTAAAAATATTTATTTTAATATTTATTTTGGTATTCTATGTTTTATAAAAAAGATATGTTCATATTGTCCTATTGTATTAAGTATATAATTCATCTAGTACCCATAACACAAGTCTGCTTAGCTTGGGGGTAGATGATGCTGTGTGGATTATTATTATTAATCCATCCTCCCTCGGCCGTAACGCGATGAAAGAACACGTCAATGAGCCTGGAGCCTATTATAGATTAGAGAATACATATGTTTTGGTGTTTTATAGTGTATTTCATAATGGTAAAGTCTCTACATAATTGACCAAGCGAGCGAAGTGAGCGAAGCGTCTCTGCATCAACTACTAGCATAAGTATGGGTGCTGTCAGAATGTACGTAATCTTCTACAGGTCGTATTTTACGACCGATCTGGACGAAACGACGTGTACAGATTTTACAATTTTATAGATCTTTTTAGTCGTCGGGGTTTTTTGATGAAAGGCTTGTTTCCTCCAAAAAGGGCAAAAAGGGGGCTACCGAACCTCTCCGCTTTAAGACGTCTGATTTCGATGATTATTTTTTTAATTTAAAGGTTTTTTTTTTATTTGTTTGTTCTCGTATAAAATGGTAAAGATCTACTGATGATTTTTGCCATGACGAAAAAAATAGCTCTGCAAAATGCAACAATAAGCATTAGAGCATTTACCGTACAGCGCCACCTATTAGAACATCTTTGTAACACTTCGAGAGTAGGACGTACGAACTAAGTAATAGCCCGGCCAAATGTTTCGTCTTCGTATGTTTGCAGATTTACGAGGTTTTATTTCAAAGATTAATTTTTTTTAGTCGACCACAAGCTATTTTATTTCAGAATTCTTAATTTTACTATGGACTAACCTTTCTATTTACTTATGCCGTAGTTTGACTGACAATCAAATAGTCAAATATCCTAATGCTAATACCGGTTCGATTTGTTGTCCTAATTGGTTTTGTTTAGAAGTGTTAGAGAAGTTTTAGTTATCGATTTTGTTATTCAACATTTTGTATTATTTTACAGACACTCAGGCGTCTAAATGATATAATTTTTGTAATTAGACAATTAATTGTTGAAAAAAAGTAAAATAAATAAATAAATACAATAAAGAAATAAATTCAGTTAAATATAAATAAAGTATATTTGGTATATAAGTATGTTTTCATATTATGTATAAATAAAGTAAATTAATACATATAAATAAATAATATAATCAGATATAAATAAATGATGCTGGACAACTCACACAGCATTATCTAGCCCC
This sequence comes from Eupithecia exiguata, assembly GCA_947086465.1. Taxonomy (NCBI): domain Eukaryota; kingdom Metazoa; phylum Arthropoda; class Insecta; order Lepidoptera; family Geometridae; genus Eupithecia; species Eupithecia exiguata. Next base: position 9,066,145 of record OX352243.1, on the reverse strand, counting down.
AAGCTAAGCAGGGCTTGTATTTTGGGTACAAGATAACTGATACCTATACCTCCATAACACAATACATTACAAAGATCGATGTTTTTTGTTATATATAGAAAACGACCAGAACACCCGGAACCATACCTGCAGATCGTACAAATGTTCCTGCGTCGCAGGCAGACCTTCGCCCGCCACGCCACAGTGGTCGTCTAAGTGCTCGCGAGGTCTACTGTTATAGAATTACTAGTATAGGTAGGGGACTAGCAAATTTTTTTTTTTAAATAATCAGATTTATTTAGTAGGTAATAAAATAACCTTCTATTCATTCAACACTATTTATATATACATATTATATTATATATATATATTATATAAACAAAATACCTAATTTAAAGTAGGTAAGGCACATTTAATGTGCGTTTAATTTTATACCACTAGTTTTTAAAACATATAACCATACCTATTTTAAATCATGGTTGTATGAGGGAAAGATTTGAAAAATAATTGATAATTTTTCTGCAAGTAAAAATAACAAAACAAAATGTATTGGTAAAAGCAGAAACTAATAAATCCATAAAAAATTACATAAAACTGACTCATTTGGTAATTTCTTGGCGTGCAGTTTACATAAATTCTTATCTATGTATATAATTAGAGATTGTTACATTTATTATTACAAGTTGATCAGGCTGCAAGATCACTTCCTCTTGTGAAGCTGGACGTGTGTAGCCCATGTCAATTGAAGGCCCAGGGCAAAAGTTTTCTTCATTGCTCTGAAAATAAGTATGTAATTAATAAAATCAGGTTTTAAACAGAGGCTCTTATATCAATCTAAAAACTAGGTATTCTATTATCTATTCTAATAATCTAATAGATAGATCCATTCATCTATAATAGAGATGTAACGAATACTTGCATTCGCATTGGCGAACATTTGCAAGATTTTCAATACTCGCATTCGTATTCGCAAGAATGCACGCGAATGTAATGCGAATGTATGAGAGCAAATAGAACATTATATTTATAGCTTTTTGCTTTATAGTGCGTTACTCGCACTGGGTAAATCTTCTACGAAAACTTTTTTAATAATATCCCAAAAATTTTCGATTTCAGCAGGATTCCAACCCGCGCCTCACCTTCAGTACAGGTGCGCTCTAACCAACTAAGCAACGAAATCGACACGTGCCTGGTCACGTGCCTGGTGCGTGGTGAAATCGAAAATTTTTGGGATATTATTAAAAAAGTTTCGTAGAACATTATATTTATTAGTAACTGCACTGAATTATCTTTGTCATTTAAAACGGGATGTTTACTACGAATAAATAATAATAATTTATACCTAAGTTTTCCAATATTTTGACACAATTTCACGGATCAACCACTTTTAATGACCTGTGTTAATAACCATATTTCAACTTTAAATAGGTAAGTACTTACATTTTACTTTTCTTTCCGTTCAGGGGCATCTTTCGTAGAGACTAATTTATATACCTTAGTACTTGCCTCGTTTTAGTTTCTCAGTTTACAACGCAAAACGACTCGCCGCGCGCCTTTTCGCCCGCGGTAAACGAGTACTGTGGAGCGTGTAACCATATTCGGCGGAAAATACCCACGTCGGTTGCGATTCGCACATAGAAAAAAGTCCCAAAGCTTTTTGTTACCTTTTTCGTCGGGCTAAATGCATCAGTGCAATTGTAACCAAATTTTAAAACCCTAATAACTTTTTTATATTCATTATTTATTTAGTTTTTTCGAAATGATATGATGTAAATGATAATGGAGATTCCAAAAATGCAATAAAAATAAAAGGTCACAGTGGCGACTGTAACCTTATTCGTAGGATACGACGAAAAGGTAATTTCGACTCTGGGGAGACAAGAGTAAGGACGTGTAAAAGGTAATAAAATGTTGGAAGTCAATAGGACGTTTCTTCTAAGAAATAATGCTGACTAGGTCGTACATACATATTTTAAATCATTGGCATAACTTTACCTAATCAGTGACTGTGGTAATAACAATACACAACGTAAAACCAAACACAACTTGATCCGTCGATGCATACGATGACGACTCCTCTTTATAACACAACACTTATTTTTACCCGACTACCAACAGGGGAGGGTTATGATTATGAGGTTAGCACCCTATGTTTGTATCAGTGGCGGCGTAGCGTGGGCTGGCACCCGGGGCGTTTTTCTACCAAGCAACCCCCCCCCCCCCCCCCCCTTGGGGGTCGGTTGACTATCCGCACCCTCAATTTCTAACAACAGGAATTATAAGTAACGGCGAGCGAAGCGAGCCGCGATATTTTTTTGGATTTTCGGATGTTTGGTGAAAAGTTTATAAGTTTGTCATAGGTGACTTTAATAATTGACTTAATTGTGACGGCTACGGCTAGCGGAGCGAGCCACAATAGGTAATTTCGGAGTTCGGTGAGGTTAGCAAAAATACAAGTATTCTAAAACCACGACGAAATTTTTTTTTGGCGATCTACAACAAAGCTAAAAACGAACCGGCGAGCGTAGCGAGCCGCCGAAATTTTAGTTACTTGGGTGATCACAAACAAGTTATAAGTTACAAGTTATAAGAGTATGAAAAAATTCATAACAGCGAGCCCTGAAACGTTTGGAGAAATTGCGGCGGCTGCAAAGATTGTTATGAAGCAAATACAAAATAAAAATCACCGAGTGGAGTGAGCCACAACCTGTTTTGAAATTGGTGTGGCATACTTAGCAAAAAAGTAAGCTATGACAATGAATGAGAAAATATTTTTTTTACGATTTACAACAAAATAAAGCACAGTACAAAGCAAATACTCATAATTGCACATCAAATAAAATAGTTACACAGGGCAGGGAAAGACTAATACAGATAAAGTTGTATGTACAATGCCTTATCGGTTTGAGCGATCTCTGCTAGGCAACCTTTCTACACCCAATTTTAAAGTATTCAAGTACTTATTTTGCAATCATAATAAAAAACAACGGCGAGCGAAGCGAGCCGCAATTTTTTTATATGTGTGCGTGTGAGTTTTCGGTGTCACCCCTTCGGATTCGGATTTGAAGTGCCATCTGCGCGCCCCGAGGGGTGCCGAGGTGGCACCCCTTGGAGCTCGGTACCCGGGGCGGACCGCCCCTCCACCCCCCCCCTTACGCCGCTAGTGGTTTGTATGTTTGTATATTTGTATGTATGTGGCCGATTTCTTTGTTCCCACGTAGCGCTGAAACTACTGGTTCGATTTCAACAAATTATGTATCGATTGATTCGTCTCAATACCCCGATGGTTATAGGCTATAGGATTTAGGGCTCCGACCCCGAATAAGCCTTCAAAACGCGTATTAAAGTTTAGGTAGCCGCAGGCTGCAGGCCCCATAGAGAAAAATTACAATACCTACGACCTATTTTCATTTTCAACTCTATGCCTATCAAATATGACCGATACGTCATTCTATTTTGTCAATGTAAATGTTTCAAACTTTTATAACTTTCACGTAGTCGGGTTGTAGTTTTTAACTTTATCTTGTTACATCTGGATTCCCATTCAATGCCTTATTGACTCATCTGATCTAAATTAGCCAACGGGATTTCCGACCCTGCACAACTCACTTCTGACATCTCAAAACCACTTCATCGAGTTATCGACTTGAGTTTATTTTATAACACGATCTGATTTCATAGGAATTTTCTGGTTTGAGAATTCTGTAAAAAATTAATCAGTTTAACAAGAGGTAACTTTTGTACACAAGAGGCGTACTATAAGCACCTGTCATGTCGTGTACATGTATGAACAGAACCTCAACAAAATTCAAAATTCAATAACTTTATTTCTTTAGGCTTACAAAATAAGCACTTAGACAAGTCAAATACAAAAAATAAAAAAATAAAAAATAAAAACAATGTAAAACAATATCAAAAGCTTCAGCTGAAACGAGACCCTTTGTGTTTTATACATAATAAAGTTCTATTAGGCTTATTTCGTAATTTAGGCCTCCATTCTCAGCGGAGGTATTAACTAAATTATGTCTACCTGTCTTCATGGAAACGTTTTTTATTTCACTGATTTAGAAGGTGACCCGCTCTGAATTCGTTTCGCAGAATCCTTTGGGTATTTTTAATTTCAGTGAAGTGGGTTTGTTTTCTTTAAAAATGGTCCTTGTTTATTATGAATCAGGACTTGTAGGCTCAAATTCTAAACTGTGAGAACTGTGGTTAAAATGTAACCTAGTCTTCTTTTATTCACCAGAAAAACTGGAAAACACTGTTATCTGTGGTTTGTATGTCTACTCTAAAATTCACCGGAATATTGCGTGTCAACCCTGCGAGAGACATCCATTATGTTCTTGAAAGTGACTTACAATTTGTACTCGGTGGTTCAGGACAAGTTTATGGCTTTCGTTGGAGCAGCTATAAAAGAGCTATTCATTTTATTGGCCCCACCAGCCGCTAATGTCTTTTGGGTAACCGCACTGAACCTAGGAATTCCGTAACTATTTATTTATCTTTAGAAGACGTATTTTTATTGTATTCACAAAGCTAATAAAATCTAGAAACCCTATTCAATGAAATACATAGGTACCGTTCTAAATAGATCCCTACTAGGTAAAAACAAGAAAAGGTACTCTAGTAATTGTTTTGCAGATAAAGGACGAAGCCCGAGCTCGGTATCGATTTCCTCGGGATTCCCGGGTCCACTGGGTTACCTAGCTACCACGGTACGCGAGCACTATAGGGACCTAGTACATACTGCCTGCAATATTGATGAGGCACATGCACGTAGCTTTGAAATATAAACTGGAGCATAGTAGATTTTTATCTAGGGAAGTTTTCTCTATGCAAAATGTAGGGGTTAATATCGGGTCTTTATCTAGTAGACAGTAGATACGTCGCCGCCAGATCGTAGAATCAGCCCGTTTGTAAAATGGCTAGGCCGATTGCAAAACGGTGTGTGTACGAAGACGTACCATATATTTAATTTTACTGAATCGGCATTTTACGCCCTTACAACTAGTGCTCTACTGACCGCGACGACGAAAAAAACATGTGTATAATGAATCATTAAGAATCCCTGATTTAAGATGATTAATAACCGAGTAATTACCGATAAAAAAACAAAATGCTATTTAACATGAGCCAATCGATTATAAACGTTCTATCGATCATCATAATAAAACCTTAGTAATTTCTCATGTGTGTTTTTATTTATTTATTATAAACGTTCTATCGGTCATCATAATAAAATCTTAGTAATTTCTCGTGTTTTTTTTCTTATGGTAAATAAAATAATTTCTTTAACCAAATTCAAATCTAAAAACTGACCAGATAGTAATGAATTTGTACAAAAAAACTATAATCTTCTTTACTACTATTGCCAGAGGCAGGTATAATTTTATAGGTAGACAAAAATTCCATGAAATCTGTATGCTTATTATGTGATTGTGCTCGTCGAAATGCTGAACACGTGTCAGCTCACACACAAAATGAGCGGGCATGCAAATTAGGGAATCGTATAAATACAGATCCTAACGACATATAAAAAAGAGGCCAGAGGTATTCTAGGTATCTTTATATAATTAAGGTTGTCGCATATCAGAGGCACATTGCCACGCATCACCAAAATTAACATTGAAATATGGGCTTTAACTCGTAACGTTTAGATGAATTTTATACTGACGGCATCAGATGATAGACAGCTCGCGGACCACTCGTTTGAAGCTTGTGGAAAGCCATTTTGTCACAGTAAAATATATCTAAAGCTTACTAGTTAAAGCCCATATTTGTATGCAAGTTTTTGTGCTGTGTTGGACTTATGAGCACAAGGCTTCATCGGTAATTTATTAGCACTACGTCTCATGTCAGCATGTCACTCTGCTTGTGTGAGTGACTGCTTACGGCACTAATTTCTGATGCTATAATAATGATAAACCTTTGTTAGGATTTAAGATGCTATTAACAGTAAATTGTAACAACCTTGTCAAAATCTAAATCTATCTTACTGCGGGTTCTGCCCAACATCACGAATGCGGTTGTGAAGATGCGAGTTCCTAATGTTTTATCTTTCGTGACATTTGCCTCCCATACACAACAAAAATCAACTTAGAATCTTCTCAAGGAAATTTTGAATTTTGATTACCGGAAAAGTTGATATTACAAAATGGGTCCTGCTAATGCACAATGCTATGTTATACGTTTTTAAAGTACAAGGAAATAATGATCAAGACAAGAACCGCCCACCGCACCACAGAGGTTGTCAATCATGATCATTTCTCAATATTTGAATGCTGAAATCTAAAATGTCACTGACCGCAGCTTGAAGTGCAGATCACCGAGGCGACCGTCGTTGTTGACCTCGGGCTCCGTCTTGATTTTCTCAGTGGCGTTGGCGTCGGCGAGTTCTTTGCTCAGCGGTGCCGGTTCGTTTCCCGTCGGCGTGCTGGGGCTCGTGTGGATCGATGGCTGCAAGATACAATAAGGATTAACAAAGTGAAAATAGCGCAAGATAAAAGCAAAAACCTTTTGCGAAATATGCGAGCGATCACGAGAAAGAAGAAAAAAACTTATTTAAAAAATCTTCATTCTTGTTAATTTTTTTCGTTCAATCACCAATCCCGTTCCAGTCTTGTTAGTTAGACCCTTGTCTAAAGCCTACTTTAAATAGCTTTGGATAAATCGTATCTAAGGAGATACGATAATGAGAGAGGAGATACGATAGATATTTACAGCAGCGCTCGTCGATTTTTTTCTTTATTATGAGCATTGTCGCACACGCGAAAAACGAAAGATCAATTATTTTTTCCTTTGCTACGCCGCCGCAGCTACGCCGTAGCTTGCTACGCTAACTAGCTTGCTACGGCGTAGCAGTGCAATGGTGGGCTACTTACAACAGCTTACGGGTCAAGCAAACTTAGCTAAAAGAAACGCTTATGAAGTTGAAATGATGAAAATTAGTTTAAAAAAACTAAATCATCTACAACTAAAAGAAACTGATTTAATACCTTAAGCTATTTAAAGATTATATTATACAGCAAAATATTACGAGGGAGTCTGATAATCGCAGAATGAATCCAAATCTGTTTATCGTAATGGGGTTGGTAACGGTAATCGCAGAGTTGGAAGGTACCTAACTGTAACGATATGATCGACCATACTCGTAATCGGGCAAGTGGTCGATTAAGCTCTATTATATCGATAAGATAATCGTGAATATGGACGAATTGGTAAATTCTTATTTTAATGAAATAGGTGTTGGTGGATAAATATTCTAAAATAAATACCTTCAATTTCTTACAAAAAAACTCTGGACCACCCACGGGCAATTGGTCCCCTTCGGCCGCTTGAATGAAAATATCATAACCGACAACTTTTGGGTTGGGTACTATTGGTGATCAAGATTGGACCGTAGAAATTCTCAAAAAACCCATGTATTTGACGGCTCGCGCGTCAGGTGAACCTTAAATACGAGAAGCACAATCGAGAGAAGTCGGGCTTAAGCGAAAGGAGAACTGCAGATGAATTACCGGATTATGCGGAGTCGGCAGCTGTGGCGTCGGTGGTTGCGGCTGCGGGGTGGCCGCGGTTGGCGCTGTGGGCGCAGTGGGCGCGGTGGGCGACGGAGACTTGCGCAGATAGTGCGTGGCCGATCCCGGGGAGCGCACAGCAGTGGCGCGCCGCGGGGGCTGGAACACCAGCGCTTTGTCCGGACCTCGTTTACTCCCTGGACAAGGTAAACACACATAACTTACAGATGGAAAAGAATATAGGACAAATTTTCAAGAATGCTACCCATATGCTACGAGTAACAGACTAGAACAGCGTATGGTATCACCCAGTCCAACTCCTTAAAGTACCGCAGCAGAGTTTTGGTTCGGTTCAGCTTTACTATAGATGTGGACGGGGTTGATGTCTCAATGAGACTCTTCAATCCCGTCATGTGTCTGGCCTCCTCTGTGGCCGTGCAGTGTACCACAACGTCTTTCACAGTCCCTTCTTCCTCGAAGCAGCCACGACACACGCTGCTGTATATAGCTCCAGTCTTGATAATACTAACCCAGTTTATGAGCCAGCGAGTTCCTGCGTCGCGACAGCCAGCAGGCCAGCACTCCGAGCGCCGCCGCCGCCAGCCCGGCGCCTCCGCATACTAGTACCCAGAACGTGGCGCTGTGCCATTCGCCAGCTGTAACAATACAGCACAGTCTTAGGAAAGAGGGTAGCAGAAATAGATTATTGGACTCATTGGAAGAACGAGCGAATGCGGGAATAGAAAGTGGAAAAAGAGCGGCATGAATTTTTGACAGTTACTGTTGTCAATAGATCGTTCATCCAAAAAGCCTGATGACTGGATTAAGCAGAAAAGTTTTATGCTTGTATTTGCAAAACGTGCAACAAGAAAGAAACGACTGTTTCATTATAATTAGGTTGACTATTCACACAGATTCACCCGTAGAGGCCGTTTAAAAAAAATGCTGGACAATCCACACAGCATCACGAGCGAACCTAAGCTAAGCAGAAATTGGTTATGGATACTAGATGACTGATATTTAAATATGTAATACAATGCATTACGTAAATTGATATTTTTTATTAAATGTACATAGAAAATACCCGGATCGAATAACAAATGTTAGTTCTATCAACTGTATCTAGAAGAAATTAGGTTAAGATTAAGACAAAGCTTTGCAAAACCATTTTACCAGCTGCGGCTATGTAATGCGTTCTGAATCGAGGAAACGACATCTTGTTTCTATAAGTAGACAAGTCCTCAAATATTTTTTATTCAATGCGTTGAGTTACTGCAGATCGACGGAAAGGAAAACCGCTCGTGGAAACAGTGTAATTTTTTTTACCGAAATGATACAAAAACATTGTTTGAGACTAGAAAAGTGGAAACACCCAATTTACCTAAAAATAGATTAAAGATGGCGATCAGTTCGCGAGATGAAAGAACTCCCACGCGAATCCGGTGAATGAAAGAATAACAAGTTTTAAGACTGCCAACGTTCTATCGAAATATTAGGTACAAGCAGCGCGGTTTCACCCACATAGTTCCCGTTCCCGTGGGAATTCCGGGATAAAGTATAGCCTATTTCACTCCCTGAAAAGTAAGATTTCTAATGCTGAAAGAATTTTTGTAATCAGTAGTTTTAAAGTTTATTCGTTACATACAAAAATACATACAAATCTTTCCTCTGTACAATATTAGTGTAGAAAACTAATAAAACCGTAATTAATAATAGGTTTATCATCATCATTAGCTTACATTAGTCCACCGCTGGATATTATATATAGACCTCCCAAATTAAAAAAAAAAAAAATTGCGCCGTGCCTCTTCCAGCATCTGCCTGCAGTCTTTTGCAGATGGCGAATAAGCAAAAACCAACCATCCTTTAATTGACATTTGAAAGCCTTTGTAGTTTGCAATTATTGTATGGATCAGAACTCGGTGGTTAAACTACGGTAGACTCGCATAAGCCCTGATCAGGGTCTACCATAGTCGTAAAATAGACCCCAGATTTGGGTCCAAACGAGTGGGTTAAGGGGATGTGTATAATTTGATTGTTTTAAAAAAACTAGAACCGACTTCAAAGTCGGTTTCGGTTCGGGACGCCCGAAGGCCATGAATGGCTTTCAAACGTCAATTACAGGATGGTTGGTTTTTATGTAATCGCTCAGGGACGGAGGGCGTCCCACACTGATAAATAATAAAAAAATAATGATAAAAATAATAACCCGTCATTTTCACAGCATCATCTAAGAAAGCAAAGCTTGTGTTGTGACGGTGACTCATAGGTTCAGTATTTTGTGACGTGTCCAAGTGTCCTGTAAGGTCTAAAGGAAATAAAGCACTTTGATATTTGATATATTATTTGAGTAGGTACTTATACATAGCCCTACCTCTATAAAAATCTTCTTTATTGATCTCAGCGCGTAGTCGAAAACACGGGTAATAGCCACCCGTGCAAACTACGAAAGGCACGGAAATGGATGCACGGTTCATCTCGCATCCACATAACAAGCTATATCAAAATTATTAAAATATAAATTCTATTTGAACTGACATAGTTCGTGGCCAACTAAATTCGTGTAACCAATAAGAGGCATTTTGTTTCTTCAAATTTTGTTTCCTTATTATGTCGTTTGTCGTATAACTAGAACAACAGGGTTAGCATTCCATTTCATCCTTTTCCTATTTCTTCATTCGAGGCAACTTCCATACATTTTTAACCGACGAAACAAAAAAGAAGGAGGTCTTATGCTCGGCTGTATGTATTTCATTACGAGTATGTACGTTAGTCAATTTCTTTCTCCGTCAAATAAAGACCGACATGGAAAATTATATAGTATATTGTATGGAGAATTATCCCGAAGTGATCCCGTAAAAATCTAAATCCCGAGGGATTACGTATTTGTCCCGAAAGTTTTGAAAACTGTATAAATAGTAAAGACTTTTAAGTCGGTTTTTAGTTTTTTTAATACAATCACATTATACACACCCCCTTAATCTCTTGGAAAAACAAAATTAGCTGATATTTTTTTGTTTTAGCTGAAATTCAGACAAAAAAAAAGTTCAGAGCCAACTGAAGCCGTGCATACGAAATAAGGCAAGTCGGTACCTCAGCGGTTGTTTAGGAAACTTTCCATGTAATATTTATATACCAACATCCCAACATGATAAAGTTTCATACTTACTCGCAAAACAAACATAGCTGGCGTACGGATTTATTCACAATAGAACTTCGAGGGACGAACCCTCGGTTTGCGGTTGTCCGTTGACCACCCACGAGTACAATTACCTAGGCAAGAGTTGTTTCTACCTAGATTTTGGTCTGGAAGTTTCGTTTTCCTAGGTCATGTTTGTTTACCGTTCGTGTTATTGGCACAAAAAGCACCATCCTTAACGTTCAACCACCACTTCATCGGTTTAATTGATCAAAGTGAGAATACAGGTTCCTACTTTTTTCGGGATAATAATGTCAATGACCATCTTCCGAGGACATCCGTAGGGGCTGGTGTGGCGGCAGATTTGGCCGAAGATCTCAAGACGCGCAAATATGCAGGTCTTGACATAGCCTACGCATTTGCTCCCCTTGGAGCCGAGACCCTAGGTCCGTGGGGTGCCGAGACTCTCCGGGTTTTTAAAAAAATGTCTGAGCGTCTGGTCGAAGCGACGACGCGTCACCCGAGAGCTGGTGAGCAACTGGCGCAGCGCATCAGCATCGCCATACAACGGGGAATGCAGCCAGCGTCTTGGTACGCTTCTGACTGACATAGGCCAAATTAATGACAGAGGCCTCCCCTAATGAGCGCCGTAGCGCCCTGTCTAAAAGTCCTAAAAGGTCCTAAAGGTTTAGTAAGTATAATCTATGTAGGCGTCGAACAAAAACCTCTTTCCAAACCTACGTAACAACGAGTCCTTTCTCTACGCCAACTCCTATAAATTAACCAATAAACAATATGATACAAACAAAAATCTGACAGAATAACTTCTGGAAAGCTAAAGTACCTAATATCTAGACACGATACCCGATATTTGATCCATCTCCCTACCTACATCCCCATCCTTATGTCATCAAATCCCCTTGAGACAACCTTGGCACAAGGTGAGACGGGCTCTCCAATAATCCTATCGACCCCTACCCATATACAATCTAACATAGACCTTAATACCTGGAGATAGAGCGGATAAATGACGTCTCGAATCCGTTGGAATATTGAAACGGAAAATAGATCTTATTACTAGTGCATAGGTATTGTGAAAATTCATCCCTTGTCGGAAAAATCTGAAATGGACTTTATTACCTGGAGAGAGGATCGATAGTTGTAGATTGAAAGGCTATCTGAGAGCTTCTCTGATGTGATGGCATCGGATCTCATCGCATTAGTGTCCCTCAACGTCTCCCTTCACGGTGTAATGGATTGGACGCACTCTAATTGAAAAGTGGATAATGAAGGATTTATTTGAAATTCGATTGTGTTCCGATAGTCTTTTATAAATACGTTTTTTTTTATTTATTTTTACTTGCTATTGGTGGCTTTCTTATCACTACGGCCATGATAGGCCTATTGTGATCGCCATTTTAATGTGTTCACCCCTGGGGCTGCGGCGTTCAGAGTTCGCCACTTACCCTTACAGCTGCTAGGAACTGAAGGATTTTCTTTGTCTGGGACGAACGGGTGCTTGCCCAGATGAGTACTACGTTTTTGCATCAGTGCAGTATAAGTAGGTACCTAATAGTCACATGGACATATTCGAATTTAAATAAATTCAAAAAGTGAAATTTGTCTTTCAATACCATCTTTTATTACATATCAAAGATCCTAGTAGCCAAGTTCCGTACTTATGATATTTGCCATCGATCAGGTATTGCCGGTGGATGTAACCTAGATACTCCTTATCTTTATTTGATTCATTATGCAAACCTACGTGGAGTTTGTGTCCACGGATCCCGGGATCTGATTTAATTGGCCACTGATACCGCCAAGTTTTATCCACCGATACCGGGATCGGTTTCCAATGAAAAACGATTAAATATTTTTATCCACTGATCCCGGTATCCGTACCTGTGCTCTTTAGATGCGAGATGCTTTAAAAAACAACCAAAACAAAACAAAAAACATCAATTACGAACTTTGGACTGTCTAAGATAGGATCACATTTACATATTTGCGCCTTTCAGATATTTCTAAATTTCCTCCAAATCCTGACATAGCAACATTAACCAAAAGACATATTAAAATTGTAACTTTTGTATATGTACAAAATTGTCGCGGACGTGAAACACAACGTGGCTTACGCGGGTTCTATTTTGAGCTCAAGATGTTACGGGTATTGTTCTTACCTTCGTCATGTGTTTGCGTCATTGTATCATGTATAACACAAGACATGTGTCTTGACATGTATGTACATGTTACAGTTTTTATCCGCTCAGCTAGTAAGGCTCAGACATTTATTAAGAAAATTACAATAACAGAATAAAACAATTACAACTAGTATTTACACTTCTATATCCTATCACATATTTGCACTTGTTTGTCCTTTGACATCTATTTCCTAAAAATTTAAGCCGTCACCAGAAGGCAGAGTGCCGAAAATGTTGACAGCATTACCACGTTGAATGACAATGCTAATTCGTTGACCGAAGGTTAAATACTTAAGTGATTGCAGGCTCTTCCTACATAGTTTTTACACCAGGACACGAGTTGCTATTCAACAAGCATTAGCAAAGAAAAATGGAGTTCTCTGTTGCAGCCAACATTTTTATGACGCGTCACGTTACGTGATGCTGATGACGGCGACCTCACAAACGTCTTTCCAACGTGACCCTATTACGACTTTCATAAAAAGAGTCCTCTCTGGCTTTATTGCAAAATATATAATACAATAAATTACTAAGTCAATACTTAGGTTTTCCTAAGAACAATCATAACAGAAAATTTCATAAGACGTCTAATTATAAAATTTTGGGCTTTAAATAAATAGATGAATAATGCTGGATAACCCACACAGCATCATCTGGCCCCAAGCTTAGCAGAGCTTGTGTTATGGGTACTCGATGACAAATATATGTAGTTAATATTGTTGGGGTCCTGGGCCACATGCAATATACGAAGATCTAACAAAACTCCTAACAGAGTCCACATGATCGGAATGCTGGCTTTTATTTCGGTCAGCGAATTAGCATTGCCATTCAACGTGATAATGCTGCCAGCATTCTGGGCACTTTGCCTTTCGTGACGGCTTAGATTTTTAGAAAATAGATTTGAAAACAGATTTTTGTGTAAAAATTTGTTGTTATTATTGTATTCTGTTTTTGTAATGTTCTTTAAATAAATATATTATACAAATATTTTTATTTTACATCGAAAATACCCAAAGTACCCCTTTATTAACTAATTTTAAACCAGTTTATAAAATTTTATGAAAAAATGTTTTAGAGTAGAATTCGCGTTGCTCGCTCACAAATATACCTTCACAAAAACCTTTTTCCTCTAGAATTGTGATATTATCTTCAAGTCTTAGCTTGGTTATCGCACTCGATGTGAAAGCTTGCAATAAGATATTGATATAGTTTTTGCCAAGTACCAATAATATCGATTCTCCATACCGATGTAATCAGGTTCAATCACCTCGTTTGCACGTCACGGCTTCAGGGATTCAAACTTATGATAATGTTTGTGTTTGCTTCCGGGGATTCGAGCTTACAGGGTTTCAGCTCTAGAGGAAGTAATGTAAACATTATGTCTTCTATACCTTTACACAAAGCCGGTTTATATTTTCTATATAGGTAGAAACCACTAGGTATAATACCTATTTTACTTTTACTTTTGATTTTGATTTTTTTTATTATATCTTGTGTATCCTGTTTTACCAAAAGATCTTTACAGTAGATTATCCCAAAATCTACACATGAACCTGAATCTATGCGAGTATGTTGTGAGTATAATCTACGAATAAATAATAATATAGATATTTTGCGACGAATTCATAGTCCTGAAAAATATTATTGTGGGAGTCTAAAAAATACATTATACTTTCTATATTGAAAAACACTGACTTTCTTCCTAATGGTCGACACGTTTAAATCTTCATAACACATATACATTATTTTACCTTAAATATAATCTTAATACATACATATATGGGCCAACACAGAGGCATAGGTTACTATGTAACTATAAAAATACATTGAGCTTATGATGGTAACTACAATTCCAAGAAATTGAAAATAAACAGTTTGCTCCAATCAGTGTCCCGCACGTTTTCCTCCCACCGCGGGTGTTCATTTTAAGGAGGTATTGTTTAAAAAATTTATACAGCTTCCATGCGACCTGGAGGAGTGAAAAGTATCATAGTTGCGAATCAAATTGCAATACGAAGAACCGGCGTCTATTCCAGTTTCAACATTTTCTAGTGTTACGGATAATAGCTACATTTTTATGCTGAAAGTTCATCGGTTCATCAACTCTGCAAAAACGTGGTCTAGAAAGAAGTTTTATATGTGTAGTAAAAATAATTGTTATTATAGAAACCATGAGCTAGACTACTTAGAATAAGAGGTAAATTATGCAATTACGTATTTCGTTGCGTTTCTTTTGTATTAATCGTCACTCTGAGTCAGTGTATTAGAGTACCAACATCGGCCGAAAAGTAACACGCAATTGCGTATTGGAGCATTATAATAAGCTTCCTTCCAGACACGTGTACTGTGACTGTGCCTTTTACGAGAACCTTCTATCCTTCGACGCCTTTCTTTGCGTAATACGATGACGTAGACACTGCTATTATTCGATGACAAAAATAAACAAAATTGGGTATCGTTTTATACCTTTAGCAGACCTTTAGTAAGATTATAATTGCCAAGAGCGTTTTAAATCTAACCCGCTTGGAATTAAACTCCAATTCAAGTAAATATACTCCAATGTCAGGCCCATAGGTACAAGTTTTATGATAAGGATCTCGCCAGCTAACGAATCTTGGAAAATCTTGAGACGTCTTCGTATAAATCTTGGATAGGACTTAACGGAGGATCAAAATTGTACTTGATTCTTGAAGAATCAAAATGATACGAGATAATGCCCATTATTTTATGTACAGAACAGCAGAGGTGATTTTCAGATGTGCGACAAGTTTTATGTTTGGC
The DNA here is from genome assembly GCA_947086465.1 of Eupithecia exiguata. Lineage (NCBI taxonomy): Eukaryota > Metazoa > Arthropoda > Insecta > Lepidoptera > Geometridae > Eupithecia > Eupithecia exiguata. The sequence goes on along the minus strand of OX352243.1, from coordinate 9,050,528 downwards.
GAAGACATTTGTAGCATGTGCTCGATGTTTGTAGCCAAGTATTAGAAATTAGTATTTTTTCATTAGAAGAAGGGGAAGGCGCTGCAGAAGGATACATCTACTCATTATATTAGATAGGACATAAATAGACGGAACCAGTGAAAATGGAACAAGATTTGGTGACCGAGATGGCGCGCTGGACGATGGTCCGCCTGCGAAGCAAGAGGTTGTGGTATCGATTCCCGCCTCGGGACAAATATTTCGATCTTCAGATACAACCTATCAGGGTATTTTCTATGTGTTCAAAATATCTCTTCATGTACATGTAATGTATTAATTCAGTTATCAAATACCTACCCATAATAAACGCTCTGGTTGGCTTGTATAGGGCTAGATTTTCTAGTTCCTTTTTTTTTCCATTTATTAGTTACTATAGATCTTAGTGACTGCTGATACTACTTGGGTACTTTCATGAAACAGGGATAATTTCAAAAACAAATGAAGGTTCTTTTCTCTCTCGTTAGAAACAACAACTGTTATGTAACTTTGAAAGCGTATAATTATCTGATCGAAGCGCTCTGCTTGCGTCACTACGAGTTACAATGAGTTTCTAGAAGTACCTACAGTGTTAAGTACTTTCTCTCTTTCCTTTGAACCTAATCTGAATTCTGTTCAATCTCACTAATATTAAAAACGTGAAAGTTTAGATGGATGGATGTTTGTTCCTTTATCACGCCAGAACGGCTGAACGGATCTGGTTGAAATTTGGCACAGAGATAGATTATAGTCTGGAATAGAACATAGGCTACTTTTTATCCCGGAATTCCCACGGGAACGGGAACTACGCGGGTGAAACCGCAAGGCCTGCTAGTATTTAATAAATTCACAGGAAAGTCTCTCTTTCTGGAACATGCTCAATAACAAAATCACAATGATAGTGTTTTTTTCTGGTTTTGATTTTCATACTTAAATAATTTTGAGACATGACAAATATAATGTACTAAGTGACTAAATATAGTATTATTTTTGTTGTGTTATTGGTTACTTGCTTCAGCCCGCGGCATTACACGCTTTTTTCCTTAGTAAAAAGTAAGACAGATTGAATTACTGTGTAAACTATAATTTTTATACTATTTTCAATACTTTTCATGGAAACATGATCTAGAATAATATTCGTTACATTTTAGTCGTCTCGATAAAAATCGAAACTTTCGTTTGTCCCCAAATTGTTTGCGACGACTGATTCGTATTGCTTTCAGTCAAAAGTAACTGTCTCTATGAAATACTTAATTCTGCCATTCAGTCTTCATTCTCTTCATTCATTCACTCACCTGTCAACAATAAGGGAACTTCATAGCTGTGCATAAACCTAACATAAACTTAATACGCGGACGGGGTATAAACTGGATAAGGTATTCGGATATACTCTAAGCATACAATGAACTTGGCAAGGTTTACGTTTCCTAAAATATGCATGATCCTTCCACAAAAACCCGGGTCAAGCCAACGACCTCATAGCTAGATTTGTCCCAATAATAATAATAATAATAATAATAATAATAATTTATTTCAGACTATAGAACAGTTATAGATCTTATTTTAACTTATTCTACGGTCCATAGTAATATATACCTTAAAACTAACATACATACAATATTAAAAACTAAAATTAAAGACACGTTATTTGACGGCGAGACGTGACGCAATCAGGGTGTCAGCTGACGACGGTGCACGGCGTGCGGTGTCTCCTTGCAGGCGGCCAGTGAACCGTCGGAACTTAACACCTTTCGGCCAAAACTCTGCGCTTAAGTAGGTCGACAGATGTTCAGTTGGAACTCTGACCATAAATGAATTAAAGCTCACATTATGGCGAGAGTCCAGCTTTTGGACGCGCATCGAGAGTCCAGTCTTCATTTTCAGGTACTCCTCCACAGCTTTGGTCTCCACACAGAAATGAACGCGAGAAACATATAGCTGGGTAGTTGGTACTTCCGCTCGGAACCCAGAGGTCAGGTCTTTCGGCCCAGTACCGCACTGGTTACGGCTGGTGGGCTTACGGCTCTTGCGAACTACCACGGTGAATCCTTCCGCGTCACAAGGCCCCTTCCTAGGAGCCAGCGCAGGTGCAGCACTACGTGATGGTTCACAGGGCTTCATCTCTTTTCCCTTCCTTTTAGAGCGTGCCACAGGCTGCGAGCGCGCAGCGGGCGCAGCGCAGCTCGCAGCGGCGGCAGCGCAGCTCGCAGCGGCGGCAGCGACAACCAATGCTATTTGGTTGAATAGTGCGTTCCATATTATATTTCAATATTTTCTCATTTCAATTTCCATAATTTCAATAGGTTCATTCCCGTTCTGTCTTTTCGAAATACGTAGAAAATAAACAACGTAGTTAAAGAACCTATTTTACAATTTACTTAGAATAACAATCCATATTTTGTATGTTTAATGGAAAATTCTTTGTTTCTAAAACGAATCCCTTTCTAAGTCGTATTTAATCACCTATTCCCCACTGACGTCGATAACCAATAGAATACAAAATAGTAAACACAAGCGTTTGTTAATTTAGTATAAAAAAACTATCGTAGTTTGATGAATTAATTACGGATGTAAGCGGGTTAGCTACGAGCCTTATTTGTGTTGTAAGAACACAAAGTTTTATCTCATAACGAGGGATTTCTTCAGGGTCAGTGCGGTTATAGACGCGCGCGTACCACATTCAGATTAAATGTTGGTGTTCTTCCAACACATAAGATTCGTAGCTAACCCGCTTACATACGTAGGTATTGAATTTATGCGTTGTTATTTGAAAATCAAAAGTATGACAAACCTCTCCGTAACCGTCCCTGTGAAATTTCTCCGTGTAAATTAGAATTTTTTGGTATGTTAAAAACTTTTTGGTTCTAATAAAAAAAATACTTATTAAATCTTGTCGCTACAGCTTTATTGAAAAGACACCTCCACCATCCAAAATACCTCTTAAAAGTTTCACTTTGAGGCTCGGCCTTTTTCTGTGTTCCGGCACACACGAGTACCTACCTATAAAAATATTTCTTCGAAATACTTTAAAGGTTTCTTACCTTTAAAGTATTTCGAAGAAATATTTTTACTCACAGAAAGGGAACAATACCTGTAGCAGTGGGGATGTTCAAAGGAGTGATTCCACGGAAAAGAAGCCTTTTTATAAGGGCTAGAAATTCACAAAAAAACAAGCGTTTCCAGGAAAGTACAATCAGTGGAAGGAAGCAACGGAAACGTACTACTAAATAAGGAAGTTCTGAGAACTGATCGATTTAAGGCCAGTAGGTGTCCATCCGGCACGTCCCATAGAAACCTTTCTCCACGTCTCGGTCCATACCGGAAACGTCTTCACAAACCTACGTGTGCTACGCGTCCGCGCGTTATTAGTAAATATATTCCAGATAACAGTTAGGCAAACCCGGATTTACTTTTATGGTACGAGTTACGAATTTAGAGTGGGTTTGCACTAAGCGATGGTCAAGGATTTCTGACAGTACTCAATTAAATCTCACATCTTACTTCTGCGTCCGCTAAGCAGCGGACGCAGAAGTAAGATGTGATCCTGAATGAATATCCGAACTTTATAAAATAACTTTTCCCGGAAAAGAGCGGGGCAAGTCGCGGGCAGAAGCTAGTATCATGGGAGAGAGATAAGTTTTCTATAATACATAAAACAACGAGAATGGCACATCTACTTTATAAATAACTATAACATTCGCTACAAATGTAAACCGTGGGGGACAGTTTGAGCCCACACTCATATTTCAAAGGAAACCCGATTTACTGAAAACATTTCCCAAAGTTCTCTCGAAGGGAAGCGACCAATGTAAGCACAGATTAAAAAGGTTCTCTTTGTAGACTTTTTCCATTCAACGTATTTTCTTATCACGATATTTTTAGTCTGAAATATATCTCAGACTTTTTTGTGAATTCAAATTATGTTACAAAGCAATTTATTTAGCAAGCAATTTTTATTTCCATCGATGCTCAAGGGAGATTGTAATTTACAACCTAATAAAAAATCTGATAATAGAAGCGAATAGGTATCTGGGTGAACATTTTGAGTAATTTTTTATTTGATTTATTACGCAGTCTTAGCTACAGCCATATTGCCCAATGTAGAGCTAGAAAAAATACTGTCATCATAAAGCTCAACCGGGACGAAAAGGCCATAACACTTTACTGAACAGAACCCTGTTATGTCGCACATAATATCTCAGTGGAGACAACTACACGAGGCGAATGTGACACAACTTTTCCATTTGGTTCGCTGTCCAGGCCGAGTTTCAACCAATCGTTGTTGGGAATTTTCTAATAGCTTGAGCTGTGACCCAGATATTTTGTTTTATATGTATAATCCCTTTTTAGATGATCGAATCCATTTATTTTGGTTGGGAGCCGAAAACTTTCCGTCTTTCTCCGCGTAGGCCTTGCTACGGCGGAGCACCTTCACAGAATTGGGAAGCTAATTATAATGTTTTCTTGGTAGGTACTAACACAAAATAACTTACTATTAATATTCTTACAATGAAGTATTTATTATACAGTACCTAGTTTTAGATATTAAAGATATGCCCTTTTCACATGCAAAAGGCAACGGCACGGTCGCCGAACCATGTTTGACATGAATTCCAAAACCTTTTTTTCTCCGTAATCTTTAGCGAATAAGCTTCGAAAAAAACACATAATCTAAGTTATAGACATCTTGATTTTCAGTTGTTTGTTTAACTCCTACACAAGTTTGGAGCCAGATCAGAGCTCGGTTTTTTTGATTGGGAGCTTTTCAATAAGTACACACGTACAACTGTAACTGAATGTACTGTTCAATGAACCTCGTGATTAGCTTTCCACGTGCGACTGAATAATTAACTACCTCCTGATGATTCATGGTCCTATTACCTTGATGTTAAGTAAACTGAATTAATATTTATTCATTTAGTCAATCATTTATGAATTATACTCAAATAGTATAATGTAGTATAAGACTTGATATATGTTTGCATCCTGCTGACCATTGGTCATTACTCCAATTAATCCAATTTACATTTATTTATAATTAGACTGCCTTAATTTGTAGCTCAATCATTCAACCATCAATGCTTTTAGTCAAAAAAACGTGTCCAAAACTCATATCAAAAGCCTACCATTTCATAATTTTGTATTTGTTTTTAAACATTACCTCTATCATTACAAGTTATACCTAATACAATAGAGTAGTAGAGTACAATACAATGTTTCAAAGCACTAGAAATGGCGTTTTCAGTTACAATTATTTTAATTTCAGGACTGTCAACATCACAACGTGCTTCATTTGATATGTTGTCACGCGGCTGATATTATAAAAACAATGGAATATTAACACCGGAAATGAAAGAAAAATAAGCTTGATTTTTGTGTTTCTTTCTACTAAATTGAAGTAGTTGGTAGTGGTAGCCTCCAGACATAACGTTTATGACGATATTTTAGTCATGAAAAAACAAGTAAAAAATATTGATTTATAGCAAACAAGCTGCTGCTCGCGGCTTCGCCCGCGCTTTTCAAATATCCTATGTCCGTCCCCGGATACCATTTACCTCCCTGTCAAATTTCACTTAGATCCGTTCAGCTTTTTAGACGTGAAAGGTAACAGTAGTATAGATGAACAGATGGCGAATCATTGAGGAAGTTTGTAGTAATTCAGTCGTACAGGCGGGAAAAGGTAACAGACAGACATACAGACAGAGTTACATTCGAATTTATAATATTAGTAGAGACATATTGATAGTATAGATACAAATTAAGGTTTTTTTGTTATAGTGCTTACCCGCACTTTGGGTATCTCTAAGAAATGAAATAAGTTCCCAAAAAATTTCGGTTTCGGCGGGACTCGAACCCGCGCCCCACCCTCAGTACGGGTGTGCTCTAACCAACTAAGCCACGAAACCCTTAGTTGGTTCAACCGAAAATCTTTGGGACCTCTTACGGACTATAGCGCTTCCTCACTAGGCTGAGCCTGTATCAAGGCAGATTGCAGACTGATAACTGATAACTCATTAACATTAAATGTTGTGGTCGGATTACTTTAGTTTAGTTTATCGTTCAGGAAATACAAGAGTCTTATCTACACTTCTATGAGCTCAATCTAGACTAAAAACCTGGACCGAAATGTCTGGAAAGTTCTCCAAACCCATCCAATTAAGAAGGGTAGCCAGGGTACGGTCGAGTTCCAACTCTGTTAATTAGTAGCGAATGTTGACATATGGCCATTGATTGAGTTTAGATTCTACTTCAGTTTAATGAACAGTACTTTTAAAAGATTGAAACGTCATTCCGGGGCTTTCAAGGGTCCATTCTTTATTTATCTTGGTCATCTCAAGATGTACCTATGGACTTTCTCACAATTACACTTGACATTTTATTAATTACATTGACTCTCATATTGACAATTGATAGACGGAATTTTCGAGACCAAATTTAAGAAGACAAGGAACTTAATGATCTGTGAAGCAAACCCGATAAACGATATGTATAGTGCGGTGCAGTAAAGTTACTCACAAGTTTGTAGAGTCACCAGAATCAACCGACAGATTTGACAACCTTTCAACTCTCACCGAATCAAGGGTCGCCATGACACATGTGCATCTCTGCCATCTCCAGTCCACTGCTAGACAAAGACCTTCCCTGCTGATAAGCGTCTTAATGGCTCGTACCAAAATTTTACACAATTCCCACGCATGAATCGCAGTTCGATGGTGGAGTTGTTGCTCTGAAAGGGGCGCTACTGCCCACTCCCCGGTGGGTTTCTGGCGACACCCACGGGTAGAGTTGAGTGGTACAAACATTCTAAAGCAAGCACGACACGCCATGACATGGTCAACAAAAAGCTGAATCATTATCTCGGTCCACAAGCTTCAGCCTGCCAATAAAAAATGTCGCTGATTGTAGAGTTGCTATAGAATTAAGTGACACGTCTTTGGAAGTGATCCATCAAAATGAATTGGTAATAGGACGATTTTGAAATACATTTAATAAAAAAGTAGAGATAGTAAAACAAAGGGTAATGTGGTGTAATTGCTTAGTTTCGTTATCTCGAGTGCTTTTATCTGTCCGATGATGATCAAAAAAGTCGTTTATTAGATATTGTACAATCAGTTCGAGAGGGGCATCAGACTTTTGAGTACAATGTATAAATATAAATACATTGTCTGGTGACCTCTATCTCTAAAAGTTCAATATTCATTGACCCCAATGAGTTGAAAGCAAATAGAAGAAGTATTTATAGTAAAACTACGAATATCTGAGTCCGATAGTAGTGATTGTCACCAGAAAGGTAGAGCCATTCCTTAATTCAGCCCATTCAAATTAATGTAAAAACACCCTACATAGTAATAACATCTCATCATGTTTCCACAAATCCTTATAAAATCCCGTATCTGACAATAAAGCTCCATTTTTAGGCTCTTTAGCATTAAAAACCCTAATTTTTCGAGAGTCCTGCTGAAAAATCTTCAGTGAACTTAAGTCTCGTAAATTACGCGTAATTGGGATCCATGATGAAGTGAAATATTACTTACACGTATCGACTGGCGAAACAACAACCCCCTGAGGGGTCAGCATCTTCCTCACGATGGCCCCCGCGATAACGCTGCTTGACACCGACACTGTGGCGTTTTTCACAACAATTTCACCGAAAAAGTCCTCTAATTTTATAGGAAATGAGGATTTTTCACGGATCGCGCTACCCAACAGGCTGTTTCTACATTGCACTATTGATTGAGAGGCGAGGGTAGTCGCGCATGCGTAATTCCTGCGTTTTCGCGCAGGCGCGGGGAACGGCCATCTTGGGCCGGAAAGACGTCATTTGACAGCTGGGTTTCCGACGCGCTTCCGGGAGTTGAGTATTAACGCCACAATTTTCCGATAACTAATTTCCTGTCGCTGCTAAGTGTGTTATGAGTTATGGAATGTATCAATTTTCTTTATTTCGTTTAGTTATTCAGAACTGTTACTTGTTGATACTACCTTTGAAAATTATAAAGTTTTTCTGTGGGTTTAAAAGCTTTTACGACTCTTCAACTAACTCTACACATTGTACTCCGTTTTTTAATCCAACATATTTTCTCTTAACAAAGACATTTATGACTGAAACTTTACAAAAATTGATAACAATAACAGAAAACAACAAGGTAATCACTAAAAACTAAAATACAAACTTCAACAATGCAAAATCTCACATGTACAACAAATCTGATCAAATGACTCTGTGCAGCAATGAAAAGTTTCATCGCTGACATAGTCATTGATTTCAGATAAAAGTTTTCTCGCTTCATTATTGCAAAACACAATGATGCGGATGCCATCTGAGCAATAGTCTCCCAAGAGAAGTTCATCATATTTTGGCGGGACTTGTACCTACTTCTTCCACATTGTTGCACTGTAGTTTTGATACTTGCGCTTTTGTGTTTCTATATCTGTAAAGCGATGACTTTATTATACTATATTTTTGAATAATGAATATTTTTGAAACATCTAAAATCTATTCCTCGATCTTTCATCTTTGAGAACATTGCATTACATGTGCGAAGTTATATTTTCTTTGCTATTAATAGTTACATCTTATTTGCTAATAATTGGGTATTTATATAAAAGTTTTCTTCGTTGAGTACACTCCCACACCATAGTACCATTTTGGAGCTTTCTTTTTTTACAATATTGGTACATTGCGCGCAATAATAATGATCTACCTTTTTTACTAATGCTATCAAACGGGGCAGCTCCTGCACTACTACTGGGAACATTATCTGCCATGGCGGACGGTGTATTACTGATATATTTAAACGAAACCGTTGTTTTACCAATAAACTACGGAAACTGGGAGAACAATCGTGTATGGGAACGTGCGTGAATGGGGACCGACGGGAAGTAAAGTTCCCGTTGGTGACCAACGGGAACTTTACTTCCCGTCGGTCCACACGCTTTGTCCCCGATGGGGATCGGGGACAAAGCGTGTGGACAAGCGGGAATATTCTGACAGATAAAAAAAAGGACCAATAATTATAAATTAAATTTTATTGAAAATCGTAAATAAATTTACATTAATAAATATTATTACATCACGTGTACAAACGTATGTGTGTAGTGTTTGTGTGTTGGTGGCAGCGAGCTGCGTGTGAGTAGTGTGTTTGTATAGTGTGGTGGAGTGCGGGTGTTTAGTATCCAGCCAGTTCCGCGAAGGTGGAGTCCATCTCATCAGCCAAGCTCTTGTACCTGTCCTTGTTGATTCCGAGCTCGTCTGGGAATGATAAAACGTTCATTACTTTAGGATTATAGACTCAACTACCATTGTTCTAGAGTGACATTTTAGAAATATCAAAACGCTATCTTCCCATGTAGGTTTAGTTATGTACAATAAGTATTATGTCGCCTATCGATGCCTGTAATTTACAAACCGCTGTCATTCGAGATTAAAATTATCACGATTAGGAAGGTCTATAAACAAAAGACGGCGATGGTTTAGTTCCTGAATGAATCATTTCTGTTGTATATTGCGACAGCTTTGTTGTATACATAAAATAAATGAAGATTATTATATACTATTATTTACATTTTTTTTATTTTGTAAGTTTATTTTATAAAATGTAAATCTCTCATTGTCCGTAGGTTAGATTATTAAGTTTAGAACTGTTAAGATATACCTAAGGGCTGTTGATTTTGTTTGAACAATAAAAAAAAATGTAGTTAGATAAACATGGCCTTGACCTAGTGAGACGACTTAGGTACAGTCAAATCTCAACTCTCTACTCGACATCATTAACTGTCGGGAGTTTTTTAAGTAGGATAAAGAACCATTAAAGTATCGCATGGGAAGCTTTGGGTTCTTTTAATAAGAAGTGACATTGTAAAAGGTACCTATCTACCTAATTGTAAATTAACAACGTATTTAGAATAAATGTTTTATGTATGGTTTTTAAAGCGAAGCAAAAGCTTTAAATCTAATAATAATTAACTATAGCATTTAATAATAAGTACGTAGAACGGGAAGTACCTTAAAAGCATTTGTCCACGGCGGTAGCAGCAAAGCGAAAGACATGTTAACCACAAACACAGTAAGCGTCAATACAAGTTTATCTTCAGTGAATATCCAGCAATAATTTGAGCATCATCATTAGCGTGACCAAAGTGTCAACGTTAAAAGTAAGTATTTTATTTATAGATATACACCTATGTTTGCTGACGCTCAAATTGTTGCGTCTTAAGAAAGATCACTACGATTTCCAAAGGAATGCCAGCTATGTCAGTGTCTACAACTTTAGTGACAATCCTCTAAATATCGATAAGGGTTAGGGGTTAATCATGAAATAGAATGGTTTTTGAAGAGGTGGGATGAGTGACAGTTTGTCTGTAAGTTTCGTTTCTATGCAAGATGTTTTGATGAAGTAATAAAAATAAATAAAATATTTCATATTTTCGAGAAAATTGGATAACTCGTATTATCCAGCTGATACAATTGGAAATGAGACAAGAATAATATAATTATAGAATCAGAAACATTGATATGTGCCAGGGACATCTTGGGTGTTCGTCGGTACAAAAAGGTGACTTAAACTAAGTGCGACAAGGGTGAGTTAGTATCCTGTCAGTTCGGCGAAGGTGCCATCCAGGTCATCACATATCGCCTTGTATTTTTCCTTCTCGCTGAATAATGAGTCTGGAAAAATTAGTTATTAGATAATAATGTAGCGTTTGCAAAAGAAATTAAGTTGTTATAAGCTTTATTTTCTGCTTTAGAGAAGACATAATAATTCTCCTTAATGTTCATAGTTTATTAAGCTCGTTTATTATGTTATTTGTTAGAATTTTGAAGAATGGTTATCTTTCGATATCGAACGTGTGCCAAATGTTCTAAATCGAGCGTCTGCTTTTTATACCAATAGCTCACACTTTGCCATCTTTACGCGGGCATTTGACACTGGCTAAAACTTGAAAACGCGAGATCTATCAGCATAAGAATGTTTATTTTATGTATAAGCTTTTTTATGCTGTCACCACACTAAATCCACCAACATTTTCCAGTCAGCAAGTTTAGTGTACTCTCAGCATTATTTCATGTTATTCCGGGGTTCGGCAAGGTTATACCTTCGAGCCTGTCGACTTCCTTCTGCAGTTTCTTGACAGTCTTCTCAGCGAATTCAGCACGTGCCTCAGCCTCTTTGAGTTTGCCGGTGAGGGTCTTCAGCTGCTTTTTGAATTCTTCTACACGCTGGTTTGCCTTCTCCTCGGATACTTCCAAGGATTTTAGGGAGTTACCTACGACCTGGAGAACGATAACAACATTACTTTTTATAATAGTTTGTACTTTGAATTTTGTCTACTTTTGTATAGGTACTTTGATAGCTCGACTACGACGAAAAAAAATATAGCCGTAAACCATTACATAATAACGATGTCCGAAAATTAACATCTCGAATTGTCATTCATAACAGAATTGAATAAATTATAATATTGCTAGGCCTATCTCTATAAGCTTAGCAATATCATTCATTCAATTATGTTTGCTAGCCTATTAACATCCAATGGTTAAGCCTATCTACAGAGATAGGCTTAGCAATATCATTAATTCCCATCATGTAATATAAACACGATAGGGTTAGGCACACAATTACAAGTGACTGCGGATTACAGATTACACTTCTGTGGTAAGAATTATGATATTTTCACATTACAGCACAAAACTAGAGACAAAGAAACGGCCACACAGACATCGCCAACATCATGACTTGTCGCCGGATCCGGGTATACACGTAGCTTGCCATTAATAAATCTTGGTGCAGCAAGTGAAGATAGTTATTAATAAGGATTTTACCTTGAGTTCCTCCTCAAGTTCTGAGATCTTGGCGTCTCCGGACTTGACACGGTCCTCAGCGACTTCGAGCTCGTCTTCAACGAAGGCCAGCTTGCGGGAAACCTGAAGAACAATGGCTGTATTTAGAAAATTATTTGACGCATTCCCAAAGTATCTCCAGAATCTTTTACTTCTTATGGCATACCATCTAATCTAAGCATAGATGCATTTTCGCATTCACTGCTGAGCCAAATTTTAGCACTCGAATAACCAGAATACATTTAAGAAATTAATAAATCCCAAAAATTTACGATCAGAATACATTTGTTTTTATTTCGTTTCCTTCGCGTCGCTATCGGGATGTACAGCACTGTAGATGCTAACTATCTCATACTCAAACGGAAATCAGATTTGAGCACGTCAGGATTTCTTAAAACATCGGCTCGTGACTTGAATTGACAGTTCTCGGGCGACAGTTTATCAAAACTAGCGCGATCGTCTCTTGTTTTAAGGGTCCTTACTCAAATTGTAAAACGGGATCCTATTACTAAGACTCCGCTGTCCGTCTGTCCGTCTGTCACCATGGTGTATCTCATGAACCGTGATGGTTAGACAGTTGAAATTTTCACAGATGATGCATTTCTGTTGCCGCTATAACAACAAATAGGTACTAACAAACAGAATAAAATTTATATTTAAGGGGGTTCCCATACAACAGACATGATTTTATTGCCGTTTTTATCGATAATGGTACGGAACCCTTCGTGCGCGAGTCCGACTCGCACTTGGCCGGTTTTTTTAAATTTAGATTTAGACTATGTGTCACGTCAGCGTATACGCATTTAGTAACTGAAACAGCACAAATCTGAGATACCAGGAATTATACAGTCGGATGCCAAGAGCACTATGGCTCACCGACCTACAGGAGTAAGTAAAGGCGGTACCTCATCAGACTTGCCGTCGGCGTCCTCAGCGAGCAGACGGGCCTCCTTCAGCTGGTTGGTGAGTTGGTCCATGCGCTCCTCGTCCTGCTGTGCTCTGTTCTCCAGTACTTTGCACATACTGCAAACACAGAGATAGTTTACAAATGTTGAACTAAAAGGTAATCCGTATTTGGTACCTATTTAATATTGACTTAATATCCAAAATATTAAATTGATATTAAATAGTTTTGTAAATATTAGTGCACCCAGTCGGATAGGGTATGCCAACAGATCTTAAGATAAAAACCTACAGAGATACATTGGTAAAGCCTATCTCTACCTTAGGTAGAGTCCGCCTGGATGCGAACCTTGCAATTTAGCGTGCGAATTACGAGATTCTAGTTATAACGACTGTAATATTTATTTCTGCTAGGGTCTGATTTCTCGATTGACAATTAAATCTAATCTGATAAATACATAAATAATTCTGGACGACGCTTAGAGCATCATCTAGCCGCGATGCGGGAAACGAGCCCGCATCCTCCTGCGTCGCAGGTGGACCTTCGCCCGTTGCGCCACTGAGGTCGTTAATGATCAATATTAATTACTTTGCTATTTTTTATATGGTACCACGTGGATCCTCTAAGCACAAGATGCGAAGGAGGTACCCTCCTGTCTAGATAAAGAGAAAATCCATAATGTGTTGGCGTGTCCGAGTATCCTAAACGCCTGAAGGTGAGGATCGACATAAACGTGTCCAACCCCCACGTATTGTCCTTGTTTTATGTCGTTCCCTCGTGTATTTTATGTTAAGAGCAGAACAATAAATAAAGCTATTTATAGAAACTGTTTAGATCTTGGAGAGAGAAAATCATCACTAATTTCTCCTGTTGTTCACATCTACTCCAATCTCATTAAACTTACATGGATTGGATTTTATCATTATAACTTTGCATATAGGTTTCGACAGCAATCCAAGTGAATAGTGACGGATGGATTGATGTCAAAATGTTAATAATATGTATCATATATTTGAGGCATCTCAAGAATACTGTTTAAAATATACCGAAACAAATGTAAATAGAATCTGAAACTTCAAGAAACTGAATAGTTGATTACAGATATTGTTATAAACTAATTCCAGTGCCCTATTATACCTTACAGACTAGACTATCTCTTCCGATCAATAATAGTGATTGTAATTACTGTCATGTTATACGCACATTAAAGGAAAATTAGACTTTCAAGTAAGTCACCCTAATGCTTTTTGGCAAATTAATGATGAAGGCCCACTGTCTCCCCCCTTTCTCGCAAACACACATCATGGTCGTAGTTTATTTGTATTTTAAAAAATAATGCTGTGTGAATCACAGCATTATCTAGCCCCAAGCTAAGCAGAGCTTGTGTTATGGGTACTAGATAACTGTTATATATGTAACTGTGATAACTAGATAACTGTTATACATAATATAATACAATACATAGATAGATATTTTTTATTATACATAGAAAACGATCAGGACGACTTATAATATGAAATTTGAACACTTTGAAAGTACTAACCGGTTGTTCTCATCAGCGGACTGCTGGGCCTCAAGCAGCTTCTGCTGGGCAGTGCCGGACCGCTCCTCAGACTTCTCCAGATCCTCCTCAATCTGTTGGACCTTCCTGTTCATGGCGGCTACATCGGCCTCCGTGGAGGTCAAGAGCTTTTCTTTCTCTTCGAGGTCCTTGTTGGCCTGTTCCAGGTTAGCCTTGTTGGTGGTCAGGTCCAGTTCTACTTGGACCAGCTTCTTCTGGAGTTCACGGACTTCCTCGTTCACCTATGGAGAGGGCTCGTTATAATTTGATTTAAAAAATCCGTCTTATTAGTTTTATTAGTTTATCGGAAGAAATAGTATTTTCCCGGGAATTATTTTTTTAATAAAAATTGATATAGGTATATTTATTCTGATAGGGTACAGGTACATGAAAATAAAAGTCAAAGAATGTTGTTCTACTATCTGATTGAATTTAATTCCCCTGGAGGGCAAAAGCAATCGGGGTTGTTCGTAGCACAAGTAGAGAAAAGTGGAAGCTTTTCCTACACGAATATGCTTATAGAAGTTTTGTGTAGGAGGCCCAAATCCGGTTCAGGTCGCTGACCTACTGGAGTACCTAGGTAACAGCCAAACTTGGCGCAAACTCTTCTTTTTCTTTTGTTTTTTAGTACTAACTAATTAATGAAAGGTTTGTTGGTGATTTGTTACCTTGTCAGCGCGGAGGTTGGCATCCCTGGCCTGTGCCTCGCTGGTGTCTGCCTTGTCCATGGCATTGTCCTTCTCCAGCTTCATCGCTTGCATCTTCTTCTTGATCGCGTCCATGGTGGCGGCTGTCTGTCTTCACTGCTCGGTCTCAAAATACGCCAGTTACGGCCTGGAATGTGGAAACTGGAAATTAGAGAAGAGTTTACTAGGGATACTTACTAATTTCACTGTAAAAAATACTTAAAGGATATTTACTATGATATAACGCGTTTTGATTTTTCCTGTTGAGGTGACCGATGTTACAGAGCGTAATGTAGGAACCATTCGCAGCGAACATGATACCCCGTGTGCTAAAATCCGTCTCGTTGCTGCCTTCTTTCCCCGTACGTACTGACTGCATGAAAGCTCGCTGTGTTACACGTTACATTAGGCCCCGTAACGCCGTCAGTTTATTTTATTTTATCATGGTGTATCGAAATATATGTACGAGCTTTTATTCAACAGTTTAAAAAAAAAATAGACTTTCTACGACGGGTTTTATGGAGACCTCTTGGATGAAAAAAATCTGAAGCCTATGGGATGTTTTCCATTCCAAGGAGGGATGAATTGCACCTGGACATGAAATGCGCGAAACATTCTTTGAGCATTATTTCTGGAGTATATTTCATTCTGTATTCCTATGCTCACAGTTAGTTTGGCTCGGCGCCAGTGTTATGCATAATTGAGTTTGTGTGATACTGTTATAGTTCAGCCTATTCGTTTTTAAGGTCACCTGTGACAAGACTCTTAAGTAAATTTGAACATTTTTTTAAAACTTTATAATTTTAATATGTTCCAAACTACGAATAAAGTTCCAAATTGCAGTGCCCCAACCCGGGCTCATGTTGAAGCCTGTACCTAATTCTAAAACCATGAATGTATAACATGATGACAAATAAAAATCTTGTAACTAAATTTAGGTACCTATCTAGCCTAGCACGATGTGATTGCTATTTTTTATGGCTTACATTACTACCGGCTGGGTACTGGCTTTTATTTGGTGAAGTTTTTATAGACGTTTTGTGAAATTAGGCTATGGCCCGAATAATTACGACGATAGAATTAGTTATTCATATTAACAAATTCCAACTTTTCCCTTCGACTGAGAGGCAATTAGGAGCGATACCTTAATGCCTCCTGCTCCTGGGATGAAGATAAACATTAATTAAATCAAAACTTCGTAAGTGGGCCTGACTGTGCCTGATATATTTATTTTGTTAGTTAGAGCAACAGACGCCTTCTGAACAGGATAAAGTTTTTCTGAGACCCCAATAATGAAATCTACTATCAGCGGTGTTTTGATGAGATTACATTAAACACATAATTAATCCGTTTTAGAACCTAAGATATTTTATGTCAACAACGGCATTCATGGATCAAAACTTCATAAAAATTATAACAACAAGGTTGTACATTAAAGGTCTTAGAATTGAGTACAATAGCAATGTAATCGTAATGTGCTCACTGGCATTCTACTTGCAATCATCAGCTGGCAATCCCATATGCGGCATTTTGGAACCACCCTTTGCTTTTTGGACTTGTGAAGAATGACATATTAATTTCAAACTTTACAGGACATTCAATTTTGACAAAAACACCTTTGAACTTACGGGAAATTTACTCTGTTATGCTTCTCTGATCATGACCCCCCGTATTGGGGAAAGAACCCAAGGAGGTCTCTGATGCATCCAAGTATCAGAGACCACCATTAACCATAGATTTAGAAATTGTTTCGAACTTCTGCTATTTGATTCGTTGATGAGAGCCATAATGGCCCTGCCAAGTCGAGTAGACGACTGCTACTTTTCGCGAACCATCTCGAAGCATTTTTTATAAAATATTTTTCACCAATATTTCTTTTATTTTTTAATTTCTGTGTTTACTAAAATAGGGTACTAGAACGACTTATACATATTTTTTTCTTTGAAAAGCTCTAGCAAAAGCTATTTTACTGCCGGGCATTTTTGGGAACTTAGCGAGGTATCTTCGTTTTATTATCTCAGTTTAGTTTCGTTCAACACGCCATACATACTAAGTATTGACCTTCACATTACTTCTCAAAATTCCAAAGTTATTTATTTTCAATCTTCTTTACAATAACAAAATTCAAAACCTTTCTCAAATATTTTCCTAAGCCAAGTCTATGAGAACATCATCTAAATTTGTTCGGTTGTTTACATTGGCTTTACGTCTAAATGTGGCAGGAAATAGCTAGGTTTCTGACTGGATCTTTAATTACTACTGGCTCAGTAAGATTTGTTATCAATGAATTCTTATTTAGGTACCTATCTTATATCACTGAATGATTTTAGTAGTATATCCTTTTCTTGGTTACCTATAGCCATTTTCTTGGTTAGTATTATTTGTGCTATAGTTCCTACATTCAACTGAATAATAATGTAGTAAGTGGATTAAAGTTTAGTCAATGAGCAAATTAACCGACATTGTTTTATACTTAATGGGGCTCTGCGGTAAATTGTCAAATTCTGTCCTCACGGTTTTAAAGATTACTGTAAGACAATATATCAGTAATGAAATTAATCACAAAATATAATCGTTATCAAAACGATAATATATTTCATTTCTTATATTTCATCAAATTTGGTATTCGTTAGGAATAGAATATTATATACGACAATTAACAAAATGGTATTAGTTTTTTGGTATTAGAACGGAATAGATCAATTTAAAGATTTCATAATTATTATTAGATTCAATACAATAATAATAAAACCCCAAAATACACACGTTTATTAAGAAAAGCCTTGCAAAATAATTGGAGCAAATTGATGTTTCCAAAACAATTTCAACCTTATTGGTCCAATTTTGATAGGTTATAGTGCTCGTAGGTTATTTATTGGTCATATTATATTGTGACTTGTTTCATTGCATTAGATTCGATTTATAAAAATATTTCCCGCGGAACGTCCTTTGCAAAAAGAATCTCCTAGTTCCAAAAAGCCAACAACACGCGGTGTTCCCAGGCGGTCACCCATCCAAGTACTGACCGCGCCCGACGTTGCTTAACTTCGGTAATCGGACGAGAACCGGTGTATTCAACGTGGTATGGACGTTGGCGACAGCAACCTCGAAATATGTGATCAATTCAGTAGTACGACAACATCGTACGTCGAAAAAGCAAAAAGCCAACATCACGCGGTGTTCCCAGGCGGTCACCCATCCAAGTACTGACCGCGCCCGACGTTGCTTAACTTCGGTGATCGGACGAGAACCGGTGTTTTCAACGTGGTATGGACGTTGGCGATAGTGGTCTCGAAATACAATGTTTGTTATTTACTCGTACGTTTCATAGATCAGATTCATCCTTTCATACTCGTATAGGTAGGTACTGAATTCAACCCCAATTCACAAATGCGCTGTCAAGTTAGCACGGCTATAAAGTTTCTTCATACAAACATAAGATATATTTCACGAGACATAAAACTGCAGTAAAGAGGAACTAGCCCGAATTTCACAGCGAAAATAACGAAGTAATGACGTAGCAGTGTTTCTGGCGAGCTGACAAGTCTTGTCGGTATATTGTTCAGAAATAAACGTCTTTTCAGACTTTTTTCTCAGCTGTTGCATGTGTGCTAAATATACTAAACGCTGGGTTATGTGGCTAATGAATCAAGCAAAATCAGACAAAATCGACTTGAAATTGAAAGGAATTCAAAATCCAATAACTTGGTGAATAAAAGTAATGTCATTTAGTACATAGTATATCAAATGTTTGTTTGCCCCTCAAATAAGTTGGGTTCAGTTTTTTAATTATTTCTCAGAAACTTGATGAAGTTAGAAAAACTTTTCTTTAGGAAATCACTAAAATTTAAAACAAGTATTTCGTATTTTCTATCTATTGTTACTCAAAATAACCATGTCTACCATCAACATTACATACAATGATGGCTAAAGATTCCTTGTTATATCAGCATAATATATAATAGCATACATTTGTAATCAAACACCAAAATGTAGGCTTATTATAACCCTACCCTTGTACCTAGTTATTACCCTGGCATCAATCAATTACCCCAAAATCGTTCCATTTTACCCCAAAATTATCCTTGACATACTTGCAAAGATTTCAGATTTCCGTATAGCGAAGGTTGCAAATTGTTTCTAAATAACACCATCTTTCTCTACGAAAAATTCCCTCTACGTCATTCTCCGTAGAGGGTCTACAAGCCTACGCCGTAGATGGACAACGTGCTACGTCGTAGAGGGTCTACGAGCCTACGCCGTAGATGGACAAGGTGCTATGTCGTAGAGGGTCTAAGAGCCTATGCGGTAGATGGACAAGGTGCTACGTCGTAGAGGCTCTACGAGCCTACGCCGTAGATGAACAAGGTGCTACGTCGGAGAGGGCTACGCGTTTACGTCTTTTGGATGAAAATTCATTACTTTTGTAATTGTTCTTGGTGATAACAATCATAATAGAAACAAATTAGAACTAGTATTCACAGTTGAAACAATTGAGATAACTGCAGACTGTTGTAAACAATTTTGGTGAACGACAAGACCGTGATATGAGATTTACAACTAGATAGAACACTGGTAAGTACAGATCCCACGAAAAAGAGTTGAACAGACGACGGAAGCAGTTTCCTTTGAGGATATGGGGTTTTGGAGTCAAAACTCTATATACTCACAGGAAACTGCTTAGCCATAACATTTTGAAAGCCTCTAAACCACAGAACAGACATACAACAGAAGCTGCTGAACTTTGATTTCTTGTACATTTTGTCGTTGCTATAGGCTACTGTTTCATTCAATTGAGCGACTTGGGTATAGACAAAAGTTTCTTACTTATCACCAGTACTAACAGTTAAAAACTAAACGTACGAGGACTTCAAAATCTAATAACTTGGTAAAGTAATGTCATTTAGTACATAGTAGGTCAAACGTTTGTTTGCCCTCAAATAGTAGGTTCATTTTGTGTGCTTGATTAGTAAACCCCCTGTCTAAACTTTTATCAAAGAAAGGATCCTTGTCTGCGGATACAGTTTGGCTGCACTATTTATTTAATTATTCCAGTATTTTTTCTCCTACTCTAGCTAGGACTCTATTATTTTAAATATATGATAACCAAGGTTTTTTTTTTATAGTGCTAACCCGCACTCTGGGTATCTCTAAGAAATTAAATAAGTCTCAAAGGGGCGCGGGTTCGACTCCCGCCGAAACCGAGAATTTTTGGGACTTATTTCATTTCTTATATGATAACCAGTTCCATTAAAATTTTAAACATTCCACATCGTTCAGGAAGTGGCGAATTACCCGAGTTTATACGAGCTCGCTCCGTCCTGAATATTTGAGAGCTAGAGACTGCTGCTGGTGGTATAGGTGGTAGGTGTTTCCTTTGATAGCGTGCCAACATTCCCCGGTTGTTAGTGTTCAATCGCTTTATTTGCGGATTTGGTTCTGTGTGAATTTTCAGGTCGAATGAGCTAGTTTTCATAGATTGATTCCAGTCAATTTGTAACAAAAAATTACAACTTAAAGCTAGCTTTAAGTTGTAATTTTTTGTTCTCAATTATAAATACTTATAGTCACTTGTGTCTAGACACAAGTGACTATAAGTATTTATAATTGAGACAGTTCAGCTAACTGCAGCTATTGCAAACAATCTAGAGGTAGCCCAACAGATCCAAATCAATACCAATCAGTTTATCGACAATTTTTTGGTTTGCAAGGGTATATAGCCGTAGATTTGATTGATTCAAGGATCATTGAGTTGATTTTGTCTGTATCTTTGATGTTGAGTATTAAATCTATAGACTGCTCAAGTTGTTCCTAGGTACTAAATTATGTTGCTTAGCCACTTTTAGGAGCAATAAAGCCAGGTCCATAATTCATGTTGAAATCAGAAACCATAGCTCACTGGCCGTCCCACATACGTGAGATATGGGCCACGTCTCAGTCTAAATAAAAATCGAGAGTTTCCTCATCTCGCTAAATAAATACCGAAGTGCGTATGCCGCGAATAGGTTACAAGAATCAGCGCGGGAGTCGCGTGGGCGTCCACTATTTCGAGCGAGGCCGCGCGCTGAAACCCGAGTCAGATTCACAAGCGAGCCCGTCGCGGTAACACCTCGATACTTCAAAACTAGCACAGTAGGTTAACACCAAACAAGCGCACGATATCACCTGGAGCGTCCGCTTGGATACTCCACAGTCCTCACGCACTGTATCACACAATCCTGGGGTTTTCTCGGGGATGTGGTGTATCCAAGCTGGCGGCTGGGCGGCACTCACCTCTCGGGCGGGCTGTTCACACGGCGGAGCGACACGCACTGCGCGCCGCCCGCCCTCATCAGCCACCGCGCGGGCGGGCGCGGTTATTTTCGGTGCCAAAAATCCAGAATTTCTCGTCGCAATCGCAACTGTGCGCAAGCGGCTGTCACTCTCACACGTAGGCCTCCGTTTCGCGAATGTATCGGAGCCTTGAAATCTCTTGAATCGCGGGTCGATGAGATCAAAACATCAGTCAATGCCGGCGAAGTGCAATTAGTGCAGTTGGTTATGTTGGTAGGTATGCAGTATGCAGATTGTCTGCATACTGCAATATCTTATCACCTGGAGCTTTGAAATAATGAGGTCGGCTTCCAAAAATGTACAAATCCACTGCGGGCCTTTCATTATAGGTCTAACCTCCTTTATGAGCTCCATTTATGTATCATATCATAAACCCCGTTGGGGCTTCACCACATAAAATTAGCAAGAGTAGGTACTACCTACTACACAAGAGTATTTGAACTACATCACATTAATAAGTTCTTACTCAGATATATTTTAACCCAATTAATTTAAATTATAGTACGTAAAACATTTCATCATCATCATCATCAGCGTCTTACGTCCACTGCTGAACATAGGCCTCCGACAAACGTCGCCACGAATAGCGGTCCTGAGCCGCCTGCATCCATCGACTCCCTGCGACCGCTACAATGTCGTCGGTTCATCGTCTGCCCTCACCCCGTTTCGCATTGCATAACGGTCGCCACTCGAGAACCTTTACTTCTCAACGGTTATCGGTTCTGCAAGCTATATGTGCTGCCCATCGCCACTTCAGCCTGCTTATTCTGAGAGCTATATCGGTTACTTCGGTTCTTCTACGAATTTCCATAGGTATATCAGATTCTATCGCGTAGAGAAAGTCTGAGCATAGCTCTCCGTCGCTGAGCGATCCTGAGCTTACGCACGAGGCCTATAGGCAGCGGCCACGTCTCAGATCCGTAAGCCGTCACTGGTAACACACATTGGTAAAAGACTTTCTCCTTGAGGATCTGCGGTATCTCTGACGAGAAATAAAACAAAAAAAATTAGCCTCAATTGGAGGACGTTGATGAGGTAAGTACCAACGTTTCTTCTTGTCTATCTGTACTTTTTAGTTTGGAGTTAGGTTTAATGAAATTATGTTAGTACCTACTTATGTGAATATGTATATTAAATTGCCATTAGATGTAACAAAGCTCCCTTTGAGTCAATTTAAACAAAAACTTAAAACTTTCTTTGAACGTAACCCTTTTTACCACATCGATGAATTTAAGTATGTCATGTTCATTTTCTGATCTGTAGGAAATTAAAATACCCATCTAATAGTAAAATTAACAGTTTAATATAAGAAATTAATAAATCCCAAAAATTTACGATCTCGACGGGATTCGAACCCGCACCTTCGTACATTCGTTACAATCGTAAATTTTTGGGATTTATTAATTTCTTAGAAATTACCCAGAGTACTATAATAAATAAAAACCTTAGAGTTTAATATAAGTTAATAATATTTTAAGGAAATTGTGTGTGATTTTTATGTTATTGTTTAAATTTCATCAAAAAAAATTAATTTTGACTTGCCTATGTTATGTAATGGAATGGTAAATAAATAAATACAAATATGTCGATATGCAACTTCGATTCTTAGTGGGCCTAAAACACTCACTGTATTATCTACCTACCGTATAAAACAAACATTGTTTGGTATGTTTGTTGACCTGAAAGTCGATCTTATTGTATCTCTGTCTATATTTAGAGACGTTCATAATCTGACATCATTCATGAATCGTTTAGCTTTCGTCGGACGAGCGGATGTGTTTAGATGCGCATCGTTTATTTAACGAGGTTCACTAGAATATATTTGCCTCATCATCATCATCTGTAAGTCGACTCCACCCACAGCTGGGTATGGGCCAAGGCCAAACTCTTCTGCCACAGTCCTGAAGGCCTAATAGAATTCTCCAAAATCGATTATTTCGTTTCTTTTTGTGCAAATTTGTACCTACGCTAATCCGGTGTAGGTATTAGAGTATACCAATCGGCCGAAACGAAACACGAAATTTCGTGTCGCAGAATTAAAATAGGGGCCATTTTCGTGCAAATCTCATCCATGTTTGCCGCATGTTGTGAATTTCAGATTTTAATTACTTTTATAATCACTTATTATTTTTCGTTTAAATCTCATATTTTTAAGAGCACTAACCTACCTAAATACAACTGATGACGAGAGACGAGAAAAATTCCACGGACGTAGTCTCAGGAAGAAATAAAGTGAAGGACTCAATAGTATGTCCATCCTCTGTACGTACGTACGCACTCACACATTGACATCATATATATAGATATAAAGAACGCAGGATCATATTTCACGGGTAAGCTTCTTATTTCATCAACCTATTTCTTCGATTTAACGTAAAATAACTATCAGCCGAAAAATCACTATAAAAACACAAATCTTGCCGGTGTTGCTAAAATGTAAACATGCAAATTTCCAAGTAACTGTGGGAAGATTACACATGTTTCAATACTTGTCATTTATTAAATTATAAATTAGGTAGGTAGGTCATCATCAACAGCCTATGCTAGTCCACTGCTGGACGTAGGCCTCCCCTAATGAGTGCAATAGCACCCTTGACGCATTCAGCATCTGCCTGAAGTCTTTCGCAGTTCGTCATACCACCTGGCCGGAGAACGTCCTACACTACGTTTACCGAGTCGTGGTCTCCACTCAAGAACATCACTTATTTTTTTAACCTAAATGTTTATAAAAAAATCGGAAATACCTAGCTGGTCCAGTGGACTAATATAGACTGATGATGATGATGATGATGAGGTTTAAAAAATAACACATTTTATTTCATAAGAAATTTATTTCCAATAAAGATTCATCAAACATCACATAAGCATTGTTAGTTCAGGAAAGCTATAAAGCACTAGAATCTATGGAATTCAAGAAGTATGGAAAAATTGTAGGAAAACCTATGGAAGAATAAAAATTTAATCAAAAATTCGGTAGAAAATCTATTTGATAATGTCGGCTAAATGACAAAATTTTCATATTTTAATAAAAATTACAATAGCACCTACCTACTTAGTATTTATTGTAGGTCCTAAAATCAGGTAGGTACTTACCTAATCGTTAGGTTTTAAATTTACGTTTGGTTTATAAATCAAATGACAAATCATTGGCTTGATTGAGCGCAACTTGGACAAGCTTTTATTCTCTAACGGGGAAAGTCAAGGCGTTGGACAAAATTGACAACATTTTAGTGATTGTCCGCTAACTAGTTCATAGAATTATATCATTTGAAAACAACATGCCATATCAAAAAATTGCAATTATATTCACCCAATCGCTCCATCATAGCATTTCTAGCCAACTAACAACATCGTCCAAGCATATCAAAAGAAAACTAACTAAGTTCGTGTCCATTTTCAAGTGCAAAGAGAAGCAGCATCACACTCTTTCCCGCCTTTTTCTTCAAGATGGCGGCGGTCATAGACAATGCGGACAATATGGCCGCTAGTAACCTGAGAGGTCTGCAAATGTCTGGTCGACTTCTTCTGCTATGGATTTGTACTTGCTGCGTTCTTCCAACACTTCATCTGTACGGAATGTTAGTGGGTTAGTAAATAAAATGATAATGGGCGTCGGTTACAAGATAATGAGAATTTGTAAGTTTCATCTTTCCCTTCTTAACTTATGTAGGCCATTCATAAGATTAGGAGCCTAAGATGTCTATAAAGTGTCAAAACCTAATTAACCCTATTCAATACATGCACAATAATCAATATTATCGAAGACACCTTATATACCAACGTATGTAAGTAGGTAGGTACTACAATAATCTATGTAGCCTCACTATGATCTAGGATAGGATTACGTGAGCAAATCCATTTTATCACCTATCTATATTTTCATTATTTCATTGAGAAAGCAGTCAGATATTTAGATTACCTAAGTTGACAGCAATATTCTCATCTCTCAGGCTAATTAAGGAGTGTACATTGTAGTACACTCCTTAATTAGCCTTTATCAGAATTTTGATAGTGTATAATTAATTTGAAGCAAGCGGTATTTATGGGGAGGCCATGTCCAGCAGTGGACTAATATACGTAGCCTGATGATAATGAAGCTATATTTTTCTACATTTCCTTAATGCATACTAATCATAATAAGCAGTGGATACTAAACTAATTATATAAAGCGTACATGTCTGAAACCCGACTCCGAGGCAAGAATTTCAGAGCAAAATTAAAGCAAAATGTAGTTCATCACAAAATTACTCATAATATATATAAAATAATGTACAGAGTAAGCTTTGCCTCGGAGTAAATGCCCAGATTTAGCTGAGCGTTTGACCTACATTGCAAATAGCTGTCAATCCTGTAGTGTGCGTACAGTCGCAAACACTGAATGGTGATGTAACCAATATTTTGTTAGGTAGGTACCTACATTTTAAATAGGCAAAATCTTTAGGAAATACTTACAACTTTAACGACTTAAATAATTGGTTAAATTTCATTCTAGTGTTTTGATCAATTATTGATTTAAAACTAGGTGCCTACATAAAAAAAACCACCATTAGCTGTCTACGTGCATTTGCTCTATATATACTTGAAGGCAACTTTACTTTGGATATGCATGATTAAAGGACAAAGACGCAGGAATAGGTAATTATAAAATAAAACACCAGGATAGTTAATAAATTAAATTTATATTACTCGAAAATAAATACGCCATAAAGCTATGGTCCGTAAACCAAGAGTATAAAATATTATCTATTAGTGAATCGCATGGATAGATGGAATGACCCACAGGACCCGACGAGGGGTTTTCCAAGCTGAGTCCTAGGAAAAGGCATGGTCCTAGGAAATATCTTGGTCCTAGAAGATGGCTTGATCCTAGAAAGTGGCTTATTCCTTGAGGATAAGCTCGACGAAGGCGGTGTCGAGGTCGTCTCCGATGTCCTTGTACTTCTCCTTCTCAGCGACGAGCTCGTCTGTACAGTTACATTTTATTAAAAAACAGGTTTTTTTATGAAGAAATGTTCTAGAATATCAATTTAGAAGTGGCGTTACTTGATGAATAAAAAAATACTTGCAAATCGAGAACAAATTGGTATTATAAATAACTTCTGTGATGTATAGAAATAATAAAACTATTCTGGGTATTTAGACTCAACTTAGGCAATAAAGAATAAACCTATAGGTATCCTTGTGCCTTTAAATTTTAATTTCTTAACATTCCAAGTAAAGAATGTAAAATTTAATATCTTTTTTTTTAATAGTTTAGTTGCCTAAACAATTCCTCTTCAAGTCAAGTGTCGCATTAGTGCGTTTGCAGCTTCAATGCGTTTACAGACGATTCCAAAATTAAATATTTTACTCATTTTAATTATAAAAAGAAGCATAGGATGTGTGTTGCTACGTGCTACGCGCTTTGCAGCGTAGCATAGAGGCGTGAGCTATGCGTCTACGCAGCTACGAAACCTCTACGCATTGCCACGAAAGTTATTTTAGGCTCCATGTAATGATCTTAAAATAAGTAAAACTATTCCCATCACTTTTAATTACTATTTTGGCATAAAATCGTTTGTAAACGCAACAGCAGTTAAATGTTCAAAAAGATATAGTAAAATGCTTACATGTTGCGGTCCTGGTTATTCTGAAGCCATGCCTTCGTAGCTCGCAATGTGTTGCGAAATAAAATTCATAAGTGTTTTATTATTTTTTAGTTCAGCATGCGGTTTCTGTTAGGAAGCTTATGATTTGATAGGTAAGGGGTTTGGTTGGAACAGAATTTGGATTTGGTATTGTACCCTATAATAATTGGTTGGTCTTGCTTGTCCAGTTAAAAAAGCAGTGCTGCGGGCTTTAGGTTTTGTTTGTGACTAGATCGCTTCTCATTTCAGTATCGACTCTCAGATAGGTACCTGGTAACGTGAGTTTTGTTTTATTAAATGCAAATGAACAGCTAGACATCATCAGTCTTTTAAACACTGCATTTTGAATTTGCGCTTAAAAGTGTCTAGTTTGAATCCTTTCTAGGCTTTATTCTGGACCAATCTCTTATAATGTCTTTGTAGTATTGGTACTATCTTATTATACAATACAATATCTTTATTATATCTTGCCTTTGAATTTTGACAAAAACTTAGATGGCTTTAGTGTCTCTTAATAACAGCAATCAGATATCATGTTTTAAAATTACGATTAGTCAACAACAATGCTGGACATTTTCCCATAGCATCATCGAGCTCCGTCAGCAGCTTGTGCGTAGATATTATATTTTAGAAAATGCCATCTTTGAGTTCCGATCCGAATGAGAAACGACTTTTTATGTAAATAAATGCAACAGCGTATAGCACTGGTAGTTAATGGCAGCAAGTGCAGCGGTCGCAGACGCGGGCCAGCGGCGGAGCCTCCAGGCCGAGGTCATCGAATGCACAGTCCAGTTCCCCTCCGACGTCGTGGAACAACTCCTTGGACGTTATCAGGTCGTCTGCAAACCGCCAGCGCCGTCAGGGACTATACTTTGAACAGTTCAGCTGGGCTGATGTGAAGCTAGCCAAGAGTAGCAATCCATCGCGCTAAATAATAGAGTATTGCTGCCACGATAGCTTGATACTTGTTTGTTTAGCCAGATTTTGACAGGAAATATTTTAGTAGATAATTCAGTCACAGCAATCAACAACGAGTACGCTATCAGTAAGGGGGTGGTTGTTTCCGCGGGATGCCATTCTCTTTTTTACAGTATGATTCTGCGGCTAACTTCACAAGCCGTTATTCACTGTTCGAACTATACCCCAGTAAGACGGCAATAGCACGCTTTTCTCGCAGTGCTTTACCACGAGATTATGCTTGACATCCGTTTAGTCATTGGCATGCGAATTACTATTCCATCAGCTATGTTTCACATTTTATTGAGATAAAA
Source organism: Eupithecia exiguata (assembly GCA_947086465.1). Taxonomy (NCBI): domain Eukaryota; kingdom Metazoa; phylum Arthropoda; class Insecta; order Lepidoptera; family Geometridae; genus Eupithecia; species Eupithecia exiguata. Next base: position 9,022,289 of record OX352243.1, on the reverse strand, counting down.
ATATAGGTTGTATAAAATGTATTCTGTCTTTGTTTACTGTCCGAATACGCGAGATGTAGGTATTATGTTTACGCGGGAGGGGCATCTGCAGGGGCTGCTTCGGGTGCGGGGGCAGCTTCAGGGGCAGGGGTTGCGTCTGCAGCCGGGGCAGTCTCAGGGGCGGCGGGGTCAGCGGGGGCAGCCGGATCGGCTGGCGCACCCTCGGCGGGAGGCGCCGCGCCTTCTGCCGGAGGGGCTGCAGGGTCGCCCTCAGCTGGGACTGCTGGGACGCCCTCAGCGCCCTCCGCGGGAGGAGCGGCTGGGTCTCCGTCCGCCGGGGGCGCGGCACCATCAGCCGGGACAGCGCCCTCCGCGGGCGGAGCGGCCTCCGCGGGCGGAGCGCCGTCCGCCGGCGGCTCGGCACAATCGACAGCGGGAGCGCCCTCCACGGGAACCACCCCGTCTGCGGGTGGCATCTCGCCTTCTGCCAGTGGAGCACCCTCGACGCCCTCCGCTGGAGGGGCTCCTCCCTCCGGCACGGCACCCTCGACGGGCACCGCGCCGTCGGCCGGCGCGCCCTCCGCTCCGGGCTCGGCGATGACCTCCGGGGGTGGGGTGGGCTCCTTGGGCGGCGGGGTGGGTTCCTTGGGCGGCGGCGTGGGCTCCTTGGGGTGCAGGCGCTCGTACTCCTTGCGCGCAACGTCGATCTGGCGCGGCGTGGGGTCGACGCCCGGGATCAGCTCCACGAACGACTCGTCGATGTCGTCTCCGATGTCGTACAACATCTCCGTGGCTCCGATCAGGTCATCTGTTAAGGCGCGCGCGTCAGCCCCATGGACCGGCCACTCATGCGTTAGCACGCCACGCGGGACCACGCCATGCCCCGTGCTTCGATCGTATGTTATGTACACGCGCTCTTACTTCCAATACAATGGTTCTCTGACTCTCGAATGAATGGTATTTTCAATGAACATGATAGCTGATAGAATCGACGTACGGATTAGAGGGGACGATGAAGGGAACACTCGTTTTAGTGGTAAATGAACACACGGTTAATTAAAAATAATAATATTATATTTTATAAACACTTGTTAGAATAATCTTAAATCATTAATTTATTCTTCACGAACATACTTATCTACCATTAATCGACAACATAAAAGAGACGGAATTCCATCGATCGATCGTAAATTTTCGTATCCAAGGTAGTTAGTTTGTTGTTTGCAAGCACACTACATTTGTCACACGCATGGAGCATGCCTCGTCGCGCCTCGTGACGTCACATCGCGACGCATGGCAACACACACACCGACAATAATTGCCAGCTAGCATCGAAACATAACGTGAAACGAATCTACTGATGAAAAGGTGGTTTCAATAATTTAAATAAATAACAACAAACTCAAACTATGACACGAGGAAAATCATAAGATACTCGAATAAAGTAGATAATGGAATACTTCATTGTAAGCATATTCTAATAAATATCATACTTTTGTCGTCGCTCATTAAATAAAAAATATCTAATCTCTTCTAATATTATGTAAATAAAGAGTTCATTATTGCATAACACTACAGTGCACTCCGCATTGCGTGTGAGCCGATTGAGTGCGGAATTGAATAATATCTACCGAATTATAGTGTTTACAGCCGAAATACTAACAAAATGTTCTTATAGAAATTAAAAAAGTATGCAAAATAATGTGCAATTTTATATAATTAGAGTGCTAAATGTCTTTCTTTATTTTTTGAGTTTCGAAACGCAAGCGTTTCTTGGTCCCCAAATTGGAATGTTGACATTTTTGTCCTAAACTAATGGTGCTCTAAAGCTGCATACATCATATCAATCAAAATCGGTATAAACAGACACGCTTGTTAAATAATGACTAAAGTGGGACAAAATATCTCGACAATGATACGGAGAAATATCAGTTAATTTGTGGTCAAAATATAAAAATTGCACATGGCAGTGTTGTCACAGCGAACACTCGATTTTGACGTTACATTATAAAAGCGGCTGGCAATTACGCTAAAACTAAGAACACCGGTCGCCCGCTCGCCTCATCCCTGCAAAATTTCGAAATCTTATTTCTCAGATTTTTATGTTGAAACTTGGAATGTCAGTTCGGGCAACACTGGCCCCGGAATGTCAGACAGAAGCGATGTGACATTGACATATCGTGGTGTAACGAGGGGAGCGGGCGAGAGTGAAGGAGTGGGTACTGGCGCGGCGTTCACATATTCTGGATGTCGTGGAGAGTGGACTCCATTTCCTCCTGCAGAAGTTTGCTCTTTTCGCGCTCCCCGACCAGATCGTCTGCAAGGGGGTGAGGGGGCCGCGGTCAGTCTCACACACAACAACATGCAGATCCGTACTAATATTTTCACAGTGCGTTTTAAATATTACAAAATTTTTCAGAAAAACTGAGAACTGTACTGAAAAGTCGGCTTTCGTTTCAGATTGTTGATTCTTTGAAAAATAACACTGTTTTTTTAAATATTTGGACGAATCAGCACAGGCAACACAAAATTAAATAAAAAACATGCGTAAACTAAACATTGAAAAAAACAACATGAAAGGATCGAGCAAACTAGTGGAACAACATTTAAAAAACATGCTACCAAAGATATGACTAAAGCTCACAGAATTTAACCTTGCATTCTTATTACAAAAATCATAAATTAAATTTATTTAAATATAGGAATAAAACTTCATAAGAATGCAAAACTAAAATCGGTTCTGTAGGCTTGCCAGATCAAAACACTGTTACAATGAAGTAAACAAAATTAAGCTTGAAATTATAGCGTCAAAATGATAGAAAAAGCTCTCAAGTCTATTATAGTACAGCATCAAAACTAAGCCAGTTCCAATGACGGCTAATGGTCTGTGCGTTATGTTGAAGCTTTTGGTTATTTCAAACTGTTATACTTGACTTCAGAGACCTATACTGCTGTACGTTGTAAAATATCTGGACCTTGAAATCTATTCAGAAAATTGCATTATTATCAAAATATATGACTGTCCCTTGATTTTGTTCCTGATATATCCTTGTCTATAACTTAAGAATTGACATGTAGTATTTTTTATCTAAGTTTTTATATAATAATTTTGAGATATTACCTTCAAGCCTGTCGACCTCCTTCTGGAGTTTCTGAACGGATCGCTCCGCGAACTCAGCGCGAGCTTCAGCCTGGAACATTGAACAACACTATTAGTTCTTGCTCTTGCGGAAACAGCCTGTTTTCTGTCTTTCTGTTCTGTTACAAATTTTAATTGATGTGCTGAATTAATTCCAGTGTGTATTTTAATCTGATTTGATAGTCGCAACATATATTTCTCAATACAAAAATTAACTTAGATAAGTAATTATATTTTTACAAAACACAAAATTGTGACAGAAAATAAACTGCTTTTATCTAATTGTAAAGATGCATGCCATTTTTAGTGAACATTAATCAAAATTTCAAAAACATTAAATTTTAACTCTGATATGCGACAAAAAATATATTGAAATACTAATAATATTATTTGAACACTGTAACTTATTTCATGATTAATTGAAAAATCTCGTCATTTAAAAAATGTTATCAAAAAATCTGTTTTAGTAAAAAGTCTAACTAAATTATACAAATAAAGCAGAAACACTCATGCATTTACCTTTACCGAAAGCCGCTAAGTGCCGTGTGACACTATAACACTAATGATTGCCGTTACCCAGGTACAGAATACGAAATGATTGTGAGAATAATAGTAATAGGAAATTTAATAATAGGGACTTTGGTCGAATGAGGCGCAGTGTACAAATATGCAAAGTAACTGTGATAAGATTTTAAAAAAGTGTGATATATTTATATTTTTAGCTGGTATCACAAATTGTCCGAATAGTATAACATTTATACCCATGTTGTTCTTGCTTCTAAACCATATATCTACTTCAATAAATGTGTGTGTGACAATAAGAAAATTGCCGATAGAAACGTTCTTAGTGATAATGTTTTTACAAAATTAAGCTGAAACAAACCCAGCTAAACTATGGCTAGATTGTAATGTTATTCTAGTGTATCTATATCATGTACCTATGCTTAAAAAATATAGTAGGTTCGCACTTAATTATTGGTTTTATATTAGCTATAATGAGATTTTTCAATCGAAACTAGCCATAACTAATAACGCCTCATCGACCAAAGCCCTCACAGATAGGATGAACAACTTACTTGCGTCAGTTTCTGGGTGAGACTGTGGATCTTATCCTCGACGTGATCGCGGGTCGCCATTGCCTAGCCACACAGAGCCATTACTTACAAGCGTACATGCGCCCCGTATTGTGAATGTACGCTTTTGTTTAAAAAATAAACAAACACTTGGATTGAAATTTAAAAAAACATAGGAACACATATTTGAAGTGAAATGTCAGGTAGAAACCGAAAACTGGGAATGTCATGTCTAGATGTAAAGAAAGAAACCATTGTAACATGGGTGAACTGCCCTCTAGCACGGCGATTGTTGTCTAGGGTAGAATAGACAATAATGACATTGCATCGCCGTACATTGCGTACATTATTGAAGTTGATGGAATGCATTCCAAATAATTTACGCATTGGATGACGAAGTGACGTATTTTTTCTCTATTCTACCCTAGACAACAATCCCCGTGCTAGGGGGGCTGAACATTGATCAAAAATAGAACTGACATTAACATGGAGAAAACTAGAAATCAATTTAAGTTAAAAGGGAAAAGGACATGATGTTAAGTTTTTGAAGCAATATGACATTTGACTGAAGTCGTGGATTCTCTCATGGGAATGGCGGTTTTGACACACCTGACTCAAAAATGTAATTATATTACTAGAATACAAAAAGCTATAGACAACACAATGCGTACATTCACAACACTTTCGGCAATAAGAGACAATTAATACACAGGTAAAGAAAGAATAGAAGGACATCATAAATACATAGATGAAGCACCAACCGCATTCAGCGACACTAAGGGACCTACACCAACCGTCGTAGCATACGACCCATAGACGAACCAATTCAAGATTAGTATTTACAACGTCTCGAATCGATTAATCAAAGGAACAACACTATCCCCAGAAAACAATGGCGATGAACGAACATGGAACTACACCGCAACCTCTATAAACAGTGTAACTACTGGTTCTCTCCTGCCAACGTTTACCTCTCTGAGTTGTCTGTCCAGCAGTTTAACTCGCCCCTCATATGTCTCTTCTCTTTGCGTCGCCTGCGATTATTTTGTTAACGAAAATAAAAATAAACACAACGAAAAGACGTACATGCACAAGGCCGTTTTATCTGACAGCCTCGTTAAACTATGTTACAGAGTTAATTAAGTCACAACAGGAACACGCAATTCAGAAAACATTGAAGTTAAAAAAACATTTACAGAACTATCTATGCCTTTTTTACCACAGAATCCAGTACCTACAATGATTCTGATATTCAAAGCGATGCTTCAAACAAATCTCAACACTAACACTCTAGTCAGAGGTTCATATGTGGCATAGCTTCTAATAATCAAAACCTTCGATCGAAGACTGGTCCCAGATAAATCAGGCATAAGTAACAAGTCTGTGCATAGAATGCAGTTAGCAAGCGTAGGAAACCACGCGAGTTAATGTCACACCTCCTTTAGGCGGGTGGTGAGGGTTTTGATTTGGTTTTTGTACTCCTCTTCGCGTTGGTTGGCCTGTGTAGAATCGTACATTTTATTACTTTGATCTTTACGCACAGACAATAAGGACCTGTTTCCTAAATCATTTATCTATTGGATTCATTATCATCATCTATCAATGGTTGGTGCATCATTCCTAAAATTATTTTCTTGGGACTTCATACTATCCTAGACAAAAAATTGTAACAATGGCCCTTCAATAAGTTACAAATAGGTACAGAAACTGAACTATATTTTGAACGCTTACTTAAAACTTTTCTTAACTGCATAACTAAACAAATGCAGCAAACTAAGCATTATTATCCTTCTCTGACTTGCGTCAGGTGTGAAAACAAAACACTGCTTAGTAATTTGTATAAGTTATCATTAGTTATGCAACGTTTAATACATACAGTCTCAGAAGGCTGAGCATGGACAGCCCAGACAAGGCTTACCTAGGTTAGAATAGACAAAAAATACATCGAATAGTCATCGAATTAGTGGGTGATTGATTCTACACAGTAAGTCAGCTTTTGAGGGGCTCGGTTTTATCCCTTGTTTGATTCATTGTATCTTAAAGCTTTCACTGTCCCGCCGACACATCACAGAGTTCATAGCCGGGCTGCTCCACCCTAGCTCATGTGGCATGCCCCAGAAGGGGGAGAGTGTACGGGACAATGTGCGTAGGATTTGTAGAGGCTTGAGCTACCCGAGTGGCTCATTTCTCACAGTTTCGGGCGGTATAACTGCAAGGTTGACAGGACTATGGGAAGGTGGAGGGAGTGTCCCGCCGACAGCCGCTAGAGATTTACATATGCGTCATGGGCAATGAAAGTGTTAGACACACTCTCGTATCCCTTGTGTTTGAAAACAACACGCATATTAGAAAAGCATTCCTTCAAATTAAATAACAAGAGCATTGAATGTTTTCTATATATTCCAGATAAAAGCTTGTCTAGGCTGCCTGCTAAGTGCTAATATTTGTAACTTTTTGAAATTGGGACCGTATAACAGTAAGAATAAAGTATATAACTAGTCGGTAACATACCTTCTCCTCAGAGACTTCCAGGGACTTCAGGTTGTTGCCAACGACGCGGAGCTCCTCCTCAAGCTCGACGATTTTGCTGGAATTGGTGAAAAAGACAATCAATTTCTACTGTATCAGAGTTTAAAATCATTTAAGGATTGTTTCTATTGTATAAGGGCTTTAGTTAATACTAAATCAATTTATTATATACAAAACTTGAAAATTGTTAGTAAAATGTCATCTTTTTATGTAGCTAAAAGATGAACATTGTCTAAACACTCAGTCAAAAATTTTATACAGAGTTCAAAATACATAGTTTCAAAGTCTAAAATATTTATATTAAATTTGGTGTTGCCAGAAATATTTAATTGGTGCTATTTATACAAATTGGTTGGTATTTCCTATTCATACTTTAAGGGCTTTCAATCAACTTATAAATAAGGGTCAATTATTGATCCATGACCAACATATCAAAGAATGGGGTTACGAACGTTTTGTATTAAAATGTAGTACAAATTATTGTGCAATGCAACGGCCGATTTGCGCAATCAAAATGCACATGTGAACATTTCGTGTATACTTACATAAAAATAATTTGGTTTATGCTTAAGCGAAACCACAAACCACTAGGTTTTATGTGGATAGGTACCTACCTTGATACCTATTAAATTCAAATAATACTTTAAAATTATGTCATTACGACTTTCAAAATAAGAAACAAAGATTGACTGTTGATAATAACTACTGGCAACCACACGAACTAATAAAATATAATTTAAGTTATAAATTTCAATGCATAATGAAATAGTAGGTATTTTGTGGTCACATCGAATGAAATATATCCCGTTAATTAAAAAATTTATTACCAACACAGTAGATCCAAAATCAATTAAGTTCATTAACAGCAAACCTTGGCTTATCAGTTGGCAATAAAATAAAATGATTACGCGCTGTAATCGTACCGTTCCAAAAAATTATGTTAAATTGTGCAAATCGGCCTTTGCTTAGATTAACTGCACGTTCGTTTTTGAAAGCGAATTATTGTTAAATAAACGAATAAAATTGGAATAAATAGCTGTTAGCCGGTAAATTTGACATGCAATTTCGTTGCTTCAACAAAAATTTATATTAAAAGAACGTTCTACTGCTTCTTTCTTAGAATTGAAATAATGTGATAATGTGAACCTGACGGGTTAGAATTGCACTGGACGACCTTTATGTCACAGTGCGTAAATACAGCAGTAAGTAAAACGGTCAGGGGTAACCACGAACATCCTGTCAGTTGAATTTGAATACATGACAGTAATCATCTCTCATTTCATTTCAATGCTAAAAAACTTGATTCTAGCGATTTGAATTCTTGTCGAAGCAATAATTATCAGCGTGCATCAGCGAAAATTGCTCATACGTAAGTGAAATTTTAAATTGTAATGATTTATGAAACTTTTTCACTGCTACACGCTAGTTTTGATGAATGATTATTCGTTGATTGAGTTACGATAGCTGATAAACAAGATTGTGTCACCCACTCCGACGTCTTACTAACGTTTCTTACTAACAAACTAAAGACAAACGAATTTTAATCCGAGAAAAGTATGAGTACATATTTTGCAATGAATTTAGAGACATACCGAAATCAGCTGTTCTTTGTCTATCCCACTGCGATGGAAAACAGTTGTCTTTAATAGAATGCGTGACTACTCACAAGTCACTCTGCTCAGCGCGCTCCTCAGCCCTCTCCAGGTCCTGCTCCATGAGGACCAGCTTCCGCGCCACCTGACGCCGGCCGCGCGTTAGTACGCACACACACAAACACACACACACACCACGGTACACTCGCGTGTAACGCGCGTCCTTACACCGCTCTCGACCGCGAGCTTAGTGCTGTGTTACTACTGCTGGTTAAGTATTATACTGTGCAGGGTTGTGAAGGAACGGGTTTGGGTGGTAAATGGCTTCTGGTTGTGAAGGACGTTTCTCTTTCGGGTTAACGGGTTCTGATGGTATTTTTCCACAAAAATATATTAGTGAACTACAGTGAACGATATTGTGATATGGTATTTATGTAGGCATATTATCTACATTGCTGTATGGATCTAATGGTCACGCCATCAGTCCAATGTGTCCATCATGTCTCGTGTCGTGGACCATGTCAGCAGACCACGGATGGTTCGAACAACATTGCATTAGCTGGAGGGGTGTTAAAGATGATGTAATGAGAGGATTCGTTGGAGATGGAGGGTAACCTAGAAAAATCTCAAAAGCATACAAGCAAATCCACTCAGGAAACGCAAAGCAAGGGTCGAGAGCGGCGCCAGAACTCTAACAACTAAAATAAACGAAGGGTTGTCCCAAAACATTTAGTTCTATAAAATTACTTTTTTTGCAATGAAAAAATTATTAATCTAAGTGCTATCTAGTGCATTATCGTATTCATTATGTGATGTGTGCGGATGCATATGTGCGGCACGCATACGGCCAGTAATTCTGGTGTAATGCGGTGCATATCTGAAAACGAAAATTGCCCTATACCACACATATTCCTGACGAGCTAGCCCGCGCCAGACACACACAGAGGACGGAAGTTTAGTCGACACATGGACATGAAAGTTAACGTAAGAAATATCCATGAGATGGGGCAACCCTTGTTTTTAGTCTGACCAGAGGTTACCGTCACTGACCGAGAACTGTCACTGGCGCTATCCTCAAACTTACAAACTACAGAATTATTTGCCCAAAAGAACAATCCTCAATTCTTTTGAAAAAATAATAACAGATTAATAATGGCGTATGCAACTTAAAATAAAATAAAAACTGGCTCAGCTACGCAGCTACTGCTACACGAAGACCTAAAAACGAACATGCAAAAAAACCAAGAGCCTAGGTTACATATACCAATGTAGGTAAATCGGGTTACTGTGCGGCATGTTAAGAATGCAAATGAACAACCATGCAGAACGCTGACGGAAATAAAGCCTTCAGACCGGCGCGTAAGCCTCATTATTGTTCAACAGCAGATGTACTTTCTCGAGACAATAATGAGACTACGTAGTCCTTGGGCATTGGTTGGTTGAAACCTACGATTCGCCGGAGTCGGCACGCTCCTCGGCGCGCTCCAAGTCAGCCTCCACCATGGCGAGCTTACGTGCCACCTGGACGTTACAAACACAAACTGATTTAGTATCCAACATAAGAACAAGATGGACCGACGAACGCTGAAAGTCGTGGGAATCCACTGGATACGGGCTTTTATCTTTTAGGATCTCATCAAACGTCTTTGGGGCAGGCTATGTCCAGCAGTGGACGTCATTAATTCGATTACATTGACGGATAAAGCTAAACACACGGCTATTGAGAACAACGTACAAGTTGTATTCAACCCTCACAAGGCAGCTTATGTAAGGAGACTGGTTGGTTACCATATAAGGCAACAGACCAGCACGCCTTCTAGGGACTGACTTTTACAACCGCTAAGGTCACATGTCAGGGGAAATAGGACATTATTACTATTAACCATCTGGTCGATAATACGGTGTTTAATCGATGCCGAACGGTAAGCACGGTAATTGCACAGTAATAGTGATATCTTATCGATGTGATAAGGGTTCACTATTTGAAAAACATCGCTGTACTTGACAGTAACTCATTTCAGAAGCACACTCTAGTTATGTTATGTAAGGGGAGGTTGGGGTTAGTATGTAGTATACATCAAAAACCATTTTGATAACGTCTTAGCAATTACCAAAATATATGTGTATATATGTTTTGATATGTGAAATTTTACATACATTCAAAAAATACAAACAATTTATAGTTTTTTATCAAACGATTAAATAAGAGGTAAGTCAGTTAGGATATCAAGGGTTGAAGTAGACATTCGAAGGAGTTTAGAAGTGTCAGTAGGGTGAACTGCAACACGCCTAGGGAAGTAATCCAGATGTTACTCTAGAAATGAAAGTACGACACACACTTTTCGTAGTAAGATTCACAGAATTTAAATAACAAATGAATTTACCATTTTGTTAAGTCTCTACTAAAGCTATGTACCTAATACATATAATAGAATATTTTTCTTTCAATAATATAAAATCTTACAGCTAGCCAGATAAGAAACCAAATGTGTATGTAGAGTAGATAAACTGTTAGACACACACTCGGGTAATTCTGTAATCAGTGTAGACACAGTAGAGTGAGAAAGTTTATAATATCTGGGATTGTAATCCAGCTACACAATTTATGAAAAATATATTTTTTGTTATGGTAAAAGTATCTTGGAGTTATTGAATAAAAAATTATTGAGAGAATGTTATTAAATTCCTATAATTTTCATAGTTTTGGCTAGATAAAGTTATATTATTTAGCAATATTAGATACAATTCTAATAACAAAATGGATGTGTCATCTCAGTCTTGGTTATTGATTATGGTCGGTTCGGTCTATAAGATTGTAAGCTCTATTTAATATTCTGATAAAACAAGTGTGTGTCGTAAAAAAGCAGGCAATCATCAAAACCAAACAACATCGACACTCCATAATAAACACCTCGTCGTATTTTTTGTCAGCCTCCTCAGCGAGGAACCTGGCTTCCTTCAGCTGGTTCTCGAGGGCGTCCATACGCTCCTCATCAGCCAAGGATCTGTTCTCCAGCACCTTGCGGGCGCTACAAGGGATCACAACTTTAGAAGATGATAACTTGAACTTTATTCCTGAAGAATAAGGTAGAACTAGTTTGTCTTCACTGACAGATTGCAGTCTGCCCTGATGGTTTTTTAAATTGGACTTTATTCTTGGCGAATAAAGTGAACTTTGTGGGTTCAAGGGTAGCCCGAAAAAGACATGCAAAACAACACTAGGAACACACAAAGCGACTTCTGGAAAACCTGTGGAGAAAGACTTTTGAAACCTGCAGTAGATTGAAATTAAAATGTGTACATTTACTGCTGGCTTCAAACACATTAAAGAGAAACTAAATTAAAAGGTTATTTTTATCACCGTTTAATTTATATTCCGCGTAAATGAAAAAAAAAAAAACATTCGAAATTGCACAACAACCTATAACGAGCTAATTTGTCTTGTCGTTTCGGCAATATTTCGAAAGTTTTTTCACCGAAATAATCCAGTTTTCGTGACATTTTCATTAAACGAACACTAGGCTATCAGGTTTTACGAAAAGTAGTAAAACTAAATGTAATTCGTGGCATTAAGGGGACCTTTTGGTTTGAACTCAACCAGTTTTTCAACCTGGCCATGGGTTGTATCGATTAATATTGCACTATGCATACCATTATCACATTCTAGACCACTTGGCTCGTTGTCAACCGTTCAAACAATAGAAAGGTTCGCCGGCCGGGGCATAATAATAAACTTTGACTTTGATAAAACTAGTATGACTAATTAAGGTTTGCGTAACACCACGAACTATTTCCATGTAGCTATGACAGGCGTTAATGTAGCCACAAAACACTTTCTTTCACAGTATTTTGTTCGTTGTAAAAACCATCTCTCGTAATTGAAGAAAGTTCATGCCATCAGAGGATTACTACTACCGATTTATAGTGTTGTTTTTCCTATTAACTTGTAGCTACATTCATGCAAGTTTAACCACATGGTAGGTTTGTAAGTATTGACGTCATGATGGAGTATATTTTCACCTCTTCGTATTTCTTGTCTGACTCCTCCGCGATGAGTTTGGCCTGAGACAGCTGGGCTTCCAAAATGGCGACACGGTCATCCTCCATATTGGTTCTATTCTCCAACGCCTTGCGTATTCTGGTTAGTGCGGGGCCAAACACATGCGTGTTATAACATCGATAAAAACAATCGTTAAAGCAAATCGATAACTCCCAACACTATGAGAGTATGACTTGCAGTATCTGTGATAAATTATAATGAGTCTATTCAAATGGATGAGTCTTTCCCCTGTCAAAATAATAAATCATGGTTTCTAGATGTATTATTTTGCAGGCCTCAGTATTAATGCTGTTTCGACTTTCTTTGAGCAACAAGTAAACGAATTGAACGAAACTAGATAAAAACATAGGCTTTGTCTTAGAATATGGTGGTTAAGGGCATATAAAATACAAGAAAAACAGGCATGCACAACAAAATAATATAAAAATAGTGATAATTAAACCGGTATGAAGTCGAGTTAAATCCAATTTGAGAGTTGAATTTGTAGAAGCCAAATAATATAGGACAGTTTCAATGTCGAGGAGCCGTCTAGCTATTAAAGGTATTAAAGGTAATCTTACCTAGATTATCGATCTTTTCGTTTGAACAACAATTGATACATGTTTTAAAGAAAATCTTTAAATTCAACGAAGAACAAGAAAATTCCCATATTGTTTATTTTTTTTTATAATGTTCCCTTGCGATATTTCCTAAAAAATATCAGTGCACGTTATAGGACTAAAGATTTGTCACTATGAACTGTACAACTGCGTCATCATGATTATTGTCAACTATATCAAGATCAAAGGCAAAATTATTCGTAAAAAATATAAGGATTCTAAAATTTAAAAAAAAAATTGGTGTTTATATAATATGTTAATATATTGTGGTTTGTAATCTACCCGAGAATTCACATTGATTTGGTCGATTCATTTTAATACCCTATTCTTATCATCCCCATGGTATATTCCTTTTCCCTTAGAGCATGGTGTGGACTCACCGTTCGGACTCATCGGCAGCCTGGCTGGCCTCGGACAGCTTGGCGGTGGCGGTGGCGAGACGCTCCTCGGACCTCTCAAGATCCTCCTCCAAGAGCTGGATGCGTCTGTTCAGAGCCGCGACTTCGGACTCGGCCTGGAAGGGAGGTCATGATCAGCATGTGGAAAGATCCTAACGGTTTCTAGACGTACAGACCTCAAATGGTCTTGTGGATTATTATAAATTGTGACGTGTAAATTATTATAGTGTGTCTAAGATAATAGTCTTCCTCTTGGAGACTAGAGGCTGTTTCAAGTATGTGCTACCATAAAAGCAACTACATACTCGTATTGATCGAGTCAATGAATCTCTTTATACTGAAATTGTCTTCGAATCGATTTACATTTTTGGACACAGGCGATCTTTTATTTTCACATTTTTATAAAATGTGTTTGCTGGATACGTAAATTTACAAATACTTAGGTAAGTAAATTAAGGCATATCATTCTGTGTTTGGTGTTTGATCAAGAACGAAATCGATGTCGTTCTAATTATATTAGTTCTCTGATACAACTCGCACCTACCAATTAGGAACGTCTGCAAAACATCAAAGAAACTCGACGTTGTGCTCAATTTGAGCAGCTAGGTAAGAAGCACGATAATTCACTCGTACATAGCCTAAGGCATGTCGAGTAAGGAAAACAATCGATTGTATCGAGGGGCCTCGCCATGAGCGTAAAATTGAAATCGTAAAATCTCAGACACCTCATATGGTCATGGTACAACACACGATGTAAGAACGCCTATAAGCAACAATTTAAAGTCGATGGACCAGAAAGAACCTTACACATTTTTTCTAAAAACGGAAAGCTCGTAATCTTTTATGGATAGAATAAAAATGGACAAAAAAACGGATACCAGACAGGTAACGCCCGGGGCGGTTAACCAATAGTGATGCGATGTAATACCGTTACTCTATCGATATTTACTCCACATGAAAAACATCGTAAGATGTAAGTGCTGTTACCATATCACCAAGTGTGGTTAAATGCGGACATTGTTTAACGTCTGTAAGTACGTGGTAGGAATGCAGCAAGATACATTTTGCCAGTTATTTATATTCACGATGTCACACATGTTATGACATCACACGCGTCCTTGCTCAGTCCCACTTTGTGGTCCTTTTATCCTGTGTCGTCGCCGGTTCATACTAATAATAGTCGTGACAGGCCTAGCAAATCACAGCACTGCTCTTTTAGGCACAAATTATTTCAAGAATATCTATCGACACGCTAACAAGTGCTTCATTAATGTAACTGATTAACATGTCCGCAGCGCAACTGTGATTTAGAACGTTTACCTTGAACTTGAACATACACAATTTAAATTGCCGAGATTATTTTAAAGAGTTAAGCCTCTTAAGTCGGGTCAAAGACCTCTCGTGGAGGTAACAAAAAGTTTCGGTTATAATTTCTAGTTTTCGAAACGCTGGGAGTGTGCTTTTGTAACAGGTGCGCTATCGCCGGGAGATGCACATTGTTTGGGTGGGATCGGCTAGGCAGAGCATTGTTCATTTCAATGTTCACACACAAAAGCGAGCCCTTTTCCAATAAAATTGTAATACAATACGGTCACGCGACCGCCTGGTGAATTATGATGGCGTACACCCCATGGCGGAAATTACCAAGAAGGAATTACTTAAGTGTTCAAAATTTTATGCAGTATTAAATCTCGGTAAGGTGAAGGCATGGTTATTACTTTCCATTTAGAGAACAAGGATCGTCAGCTCAATGAATGGCTGTTTACATTTTAAACAACCGTAAAGTCACGTTTCTCGTTCAAACTAAAACAATTAAACCTAATTTAGAAATCTTAACACGATTGTAATAGGTCTATTAAATTACTTAAACAGCTTGGAGTCTTCAATTAGTTTCTTTCTACGTAGGTATCTAACCTACATTTCGTATGGTGGAGCGAATAACTGTTTCCATTGACTACGAATGACATGTCTAGAGTTGACCTCAGCAATCGCTGATCAAACATGTTGACTCCCGATGTTTATACACGCCTACAACATGCCCAAAACTAATCGTGCAAGTACTTTTTCAATTGTAGACTCGTCTTCAAGTCATTAGTGCCACGGTCAACATTTATGTTTAGAACTCAGTTAACTTTCGTACTATCTACATCGAAATATGACTTTCTTATCGTCACTGATACACGTAAGGAGATAAGGCATACGATGTTTTTCAAGATAGGTACCTTAAACATAGCATAAGATATCTTCACTCATTAGCGAGAATGATTCAACATGGAACTGGGGAACGAAATGTACTAGGTGTTGGCTGTCAAGTGTATGTTTGCAGCTGTTTATGATCGTATTGGTAGTACCTATGCAGGAGTTACGTCATGTGACGATAACGGGGCGGCGGACACGCCTTGTGGCGCCAACGATCCTTCGAGGACATCCTCCTAAACAGGAATGTACTAGGTCCGAGCTCCACTCCAGCCGGTACGCTCTACATGTGCCACAAAAGACCGGTACACGGCCTCCAACGCAACCAAACCTGTTACGTGTAACAGAAACCGGCACTACTCCACCAACACCAACCTATATTATAAAAATTCATTTCACGAAACCATTCACTGAGTTTTGGAATTATCGAGGTAACATTTTTGGGAACAACACTAAATTCGTTGAAAAGAATGAGGTACCCGATGGAAAGAATTATTATTCGCCGTCTCTTTCTATGAGATAAAGGCGAGATGAATCCGAAAGGGACGTGAATATGCGTACGTTGCCTGCACACCTAAGTATGGCCGGACATTACATTACTCACTATAGGTAGATAGCACAAGCGCTGATAACTTCCACAATTTGACCCTGCATTAATGAACACACGTACACATTATAACTGATATTTGGCATTTCACTCAGCACATTACAAAACACGTTTCCTTACTTCTTCTCTCCGCATAATTTCCACTTGTAATCGTTTGTGGTACTCCTCGCACTCGTCCTTATATTTCTCCATTTCCTCTTTAGTTTGACGCATTTTCTTCTTGAGAACGTCCAGGATCGTTCCTTGCTGCATGTTCGTCGTCATTTTGATGCACTTTTGTGTGTAAATGGACTTCCTAAACTATAAAAACGAGAGACACCTTCGCCCTAGTCGCGAAAATGCCAACTGACTGACTGCCCGCCGAGATGGGCTCGGCTCGAACGACACAGCCGGCGAATAAAATGGCCGCCACCGAACTCACAACTATGACTTCACGCGTAACTCGAAAACTGCACTTCGATTGTACAGAGCTGATTAAAAGTGTTTAACTAATGTGAATTCTATCGATAATTAACGAATAATTAAGCTTAGATTTTAACAATAATTGAACATTCCCAGAGTGACTTTGACAGCGGTATACGAAGCAAACGTCACACGTACGTATTGCGATAAGCTCTCAGGCAGACTGCAAAGGGCGGTGGCTCCACCTGTGCATATTCGCTGGAAACTACATCCGTAGGGTCACATCGAAGGTTAGAAAGAAGCCCAAAATATGGGATCGGCGAAACGCTACAATGACCTCATACAATGTAGACTACGGAAGTGGAGTTCAAACTCAGTGAAGGGATAATTTTATCGGCATTGTTGTTACAAATTCAAATGCATGGGAATTTTAACCAAGCACCAATTAGAGTTATGTAATCACTCCATGAACAAGTGAATTAAATGTATCAATGGAATAGATAAAGTAAAATAATTGATATTAATATATGTAATAAACAATCATAAATTATTATTAAGAGAAGACCCAGACGAGCTTATCAACGCCATCTAGAGTTCCGACGAGGATAATGTAGCCTTCGACTTGTAACTACGTAACCTACGAGTCATCGAGTTGGGCGAGCACAAACTCAAGAACCACCGAATTTATTGTGACGTCATTTGGAAAGTATGCTCGGTACCTACCTGTTTAAAATTCCTTGGTAACTTCGCTGTGGAAAAAAATACCAGCAAAGTAGGTATGTCGGTAAGGCAGAGCCGGTTTTGTTGTCTGCTATACGTATGGAACAGGATAACTAGATTCATATGTAGGTATCCGATATTCTATTCTATTAGGTATTCATTGATAGGTAATTGGTTTATCGATAGCTAGAAATTC
The DNA here is from genome assembly GCA_947086465.1 of Eupithecia exiguata. Classification (NCBI taxonomy): domain Eukaryota; kingdom Metazoa; phylum Arthropoda; class Insecta; order Lepidoptera; family Geometridae; genus Eupithecia; species Eupithecia exiguata. The sequence continues at coordinate 9,004,799 of OX352243.1, read as the reverse complement.
ATTGGAAATAATAGAAACATTCTGCTCAAGGAACTGTTTTAATTGGTGTTGGTTTATTTCAGTCGATCGTTTTACAACGTTTAGATCGGAGCATTTTTTGTAACAGACAGTTTTAACTGGTCAGTCACCTCACCCCGGTTGACTCATTTTACATGCGAGGTGAACTTTTTGAACTATCTAATTTTAATGGCCTTGGTACCAGCACTTAGTTGGTTTCAGCATTTTCAGTACTAGCAGTATTAATTTTTAGGGTTCCGTACCCAAAGAGTAAAAAACGGGACCCTATTACTAAGACTCCGCTTTCCGTCTGTCTGTTCGTCTGTCGTCACCAGGCTGTATCTTATGAACCGAGATAGTTAGACAGTTGAAATTTTCACAGATGATTTATTACTGTCATTTTCTGTGCCGCTATCACAACAAATACTAAAAAAACAGAATGAAATAAAATTTTAAGGGGCTCCCATACAACTAACGTGATTTCTTTGCTCTTTTTTGATAACGGCAACCGATAGACGCTTGAAATATTCACAGAATATTTAGTTAGATATTGACTTTAAAAATAAATAATCAAAATTAAAATAAAATTAATATTTAAGGGGGGCTCCCATACAACAAACGTGATTGTGTTGCCGTTTTTATAGATAATGGAACGGAACCCTTCGTGCGCGAGTTCGATTCGCACTTGACCGGTTTTTATCTTTTTAGTAGAGTTTCTTTTATTTTCTATCGAATATACTTATTTATACAAATTACCAAATTTTGTGCGTTTCTGTAGGTATTTTGTAAAATATTTCATATCCCAGTTTACTAAAAAAAGTAGGCCCTACTTCTGTGTCTAATAAATTTTGCTTTGATTAAAATAATTAGGTACCTACCTAGTTTTTGCGTAAACGAATAGAACGAAAGTGTACCATAAATCACTAATATTCTATACTGTACAGAAAGCTGAACTTAAAAAGTGTTCATTTATTCTGTTAAATAAAAGATAAAACAAGACTATTATTTATTATTAAAATAGTCAATCATCTTATTAAAATAGTTTATACGAAGCTATGCCTTGAACCAATTAATAATTTTAACAAATCTTCCAAGAGTTTTGAGTCTGCCATATGTCTCGGCAAATCATCGCCATGTGGCCAGGTCACACCGAAGGCTGATTCCAACATGGTCACGTCCGAATGCTATTGCATCGTGTGACACCGATAGTAACCTTTGATGGACATCTGGACAGGGCATGAATCATGATTGCCATATTCGTGTTCGAGCAAGACAGATTTTAAATATTACACGCGGTACAAAATCGATATAACTATGCTTATGTCGGCCTTTTCCGTATGTCTCAGAGTTGGGTTTTTCAGTCTGGAAGTGCTGTTCGCCATATTTGGTACAGTGTTCTCTTATAACATCATCATCATCCTGTTAAAATCATGAAATTCTAAATAGTTTTAACTTTTCTTTATGTATGCTTTTATCATCATCAACATCTACCGCTTATGCTAGTACACTGCTGGACATAGACCTCCTCTGATAGCGCTTTTATAATTGGAGAGTGTTGACTTGTGCCATTTTTCCCACGCTGAACATACGGGTTGGGGCTGCTTTTACGTTCAATAATAGCGTCGGTAATTCAGTTCTGGCATTTTCTTGAATCAATATAAATTAACGCATCCATAAAATGTTAAATAAAATAAGTAAATAATGCTGGACAAACAACACAGCATCATCGATCCACCTTTTGCAAGGTGCAGCGGAAGTCGACGAATTTGAGTCAATATGCAGTAAGTATCTCTTATTGCCGAGAGACGCAAATTAGTACCTCATTTGGTTTAACCGTCTAGTTTTCTAATTATGTAGTAGTAGTTTAGTTGTTACATCTCATCACATGAGTGTCCTGATTTTTTGTTAATATTATGGATATTGATTCAAAAGAAAGGTTATATTTCGATTCCTTGCACACTGTGTGCAAGGAATTGGAACGCATTAAGAACCCATGCGATATTAACTACCGATAAAAACGCACCTGTGGTGACAGGGGTACGTTTTATACAGTGCTTCAGTCCCTCTACAAATATTTTCCTATCATCTGATTTATTCTCCGTAAATAAAACAAAAACTGTGCTACTAAGCGATTCCTATCCACTGTTCGATACCTCGATATAATGCAATGTTCATACAAATCGATATGGTAAGGCTACCAACAGCTTATAAGGAAGAGTTATGTTTTGACGAGGCATTGTTGGACTGCACCTTTCGGTTTCAATAGCTTTTAATATTAGCATTTGTTTCGCCTGCCACATTTACCTATAGATTCGTGATGGAAAAAATATTTGAATCCGACCTAGGTACAGTGCAAGCAGAGTGCGAGCCTGTTTCTCCAAACTTGTATACTTTTCTTCAAGGTATAGATAAACGTCAAATTAAAAATTTAATTCGACAGCAAAGTCAGCAAACTACTTTTTGTTACAGCAACTAAAAACCAGCCAAGTGCGAGTCGGACTCGCGCACGAAGGGTTTCGTACCATTATCTATGAAAACGGCAAAAATTCACGTTTGTTGTATGGGAGCCCCCTTAAATATTTGTTTTATTTTAATTTAACTATTTATTTTTAAAGTGAATATAATTATTACTTAACATTCTGTGAATATTTCAAGCGTCCACCTGTTGCCGTGTTCAATATCGAGCAAAAACGAGCATAAAAATCACGTTTGTTGTATGATGTCTGAGTTGTATGTTTTATTCTGTTTTTCAGTATTTGTTGTTATAGCGGCAACAGAAATACCTACATCATCTGTGAAAATTTTAACTGTCTAACTATCACGGTTCATGAGATACAGCCTGGTGACAGACTGACGAACACCCTGAACATTTATCTGCAGATCGTACAAACATTTGTCCAAAGGCGGGAATCGAACCCGCAACCTCCTGAATCGCAAGCGGACCTTCACCCACCGCGCCACAGAGGTCGTCTACAAGACTGTAACTTCATTTTATGAAACACTAGCAGCGCCTCGCGGTTTCACCCGCGTAGTTCCCGTTCCCGTGGGAATTCCGGGATAAAAAGTAGCCTATGTCCTATTCCAGACTATAATCTATCTCTGTGCCAAATTTCATTCAGATCCGTTTAGCCGTTCTGGCGTAATAAAGGAACAAACATCCATCCATCTATCTATCCATCCATCCATCTAAACTTTCACGTTTATAATATTAGTGAGATTATAGGAATGCAATATAAGCGGTATAAAGGTCACCGCGATAGGTATATCTAGAGCTCGCACGCAACTTTAGCATCGACAGCATGATAGCACCATACGCCAAAATAATCAATACCTGTACTTTTGATACTTAAATGAAACCTAATGAACATGCGACTACTTTTGCCAAGTTTAGAAATTAGATGTAAAATTAAAGATAAATATTGTCCTTGTTGTTTACAAATTGAAGTAAGGAGTACAATCAAACACCTTATTCCTTATTTGATACTAATTTATGGCTATAATTTTGACTTGTCTAAAGTGCTTATTTTGTATGCCTAAAGAAAAGAAGTTATTGAAATCTGAAATCAGCAATATTATGTACCTAGGTGGTTTCCAATAATGCGGTCGGAATCACACTTGGGCAATCAAACGATTAATTTTTTATTCAGATTGTTCATAATGCATGTTACGTTATTTATACTAATCAAGCTAGAAATTATTTCAATAAAGATGCCAATCAATGGAACGAATCATAATGTAACTACCTAAATACTTCGTGTAGTGTAGGTTATCGTCAATTGTATGTTATGTTATGATTTATGTACCTAAAGCTTTAAATGATCTTAAGTCTGCAAATTAATTGGCACCTCAGTTGAAGTAGGTTTTTTAATAATATTTGTTTAATTTCAGATAATTTTATGCATATTAATGGTAGGTATACGTTAGAGGAGACAATAGCACATCATCCATTCGTGTTATTTTAGAAAGTTGGGAACCTAGATGCATATTTTTGCTTATATTAAAGATGCGAGTTTAACTGGCTAGACTTAAAATGAACAACATTAGTGTTGACTGAAAGTCTGAAATATAGGAAGGTACCGCGTCCCATCCTTATCATAGCATACCAAGAAGACTCGGATGTTGAGAAATAGATAAAACATTCCGAGACAATGAGATAAAATCGTCTCAATAATGTACCCACCCAGTGTGCTCACTATTGTAAACTCACATTCTTAAACTGTTATAAGAAATGTATAAAGTGACAATGAATACCCAACCCTATACCAGTAAGCTAAAGACCTTATTTCAAATAACGTGGGCCAACACGCAAGGTCACGTGACCATCGCACCATAGCAACGACATCTATCGGCGTTGCGGGCGATCGAGCGAGTAAACATGCCAAATGGTATTACAGCTCAGCTGATCGCCACGCGCGCTATGCGCCGCCCGTGTGCTGCGGACCATCAAGACTTTCCCGAACGTGATTAAAAATAGTTCGGTGCGCATTTGGCCCACGCACTCACACAGCTAACTCGAATAACTCAGGACATTACCCTTCTTAACGCCGTGTTCTTGATATTCTGCAACTCATTCTTGATCAGCGCAAACTTCATCATCGTATCGGAGGAGAATATGGAGCTGCCGAACGCCAGGCCGGGGTAGTCCGCACATCTCCTCCGCCGCCTACTTTCTCTTTCCGCCAGCACTTCTGTGCATTCGCTCGTACACCTGAGTTTCGCTAGCTCCGCAGTCTCCGGGTCTTCATCAGTCGTCTCCGGGGGGTCGAACGAGAACTCCGCGCCGTCGCCCGCGCCGCGCTCTTCTCTGAACGAGAAGTCATCGTCAGATTCCAAGGAATCTGCGTCCTTACCACTAATATTTGTTTCAAGTGCATCGTCACTATTCGTCCTTGTCACTTGTTGAGATTCACTAGCACTATTGACACAAGGCACATCTTCTGTTTGTAAGGTCACTTGTTTGATTGGCGTGTCGGGGGGTTGACTAGGGGCGGGGGCGCGGGTGCCCCGGTGGTGCTGGTGGCCCCTGCGCCGCGCGGGGGTGCGCCCGTGGGCGTGGGGCGCGGGCGCGGACATCACTACATGAATTCTACTCTCCGCGCGCTCCGTCCGCCCGCTAGGCGGCGGCGGCCATATTGCCTACCTGTCACTTGTAAACAAAACAGTGGCGCTGCAAGCGCTGCTTTCAAGCGGCCATATTTGTTTTCGTTGCTGCTTGACCGACAGTGCACATGCATCCGTGAAATTATTTAGACGCGGGAAATTTTGAACGTTTAATGCTATGAAAAATATTTTCGTGTTTCGTGTTTGATTCGAAATAACATGAAAGTTATGTAATCAACTCTCCCAAAAGTATTTTTTTCCGGTAGGATTTTACGGATAAAATCGATCACAATCAAATGGAATGTCCCGTAAACGCGTTAAACGTTCCTGAGTTAGACACTGACGCGATCTCCCGAATCTATTTATACGAAACACCGGGCGGCGGGCCCATATTAGGTGTCGGTGGCTGAAAATAGCGCGCAGCCCCCTACAGCGCGGCGTACGCGGGTAATACTGTTTGAATGCGGAATATGCTTGGTTCCCGCCAATCATGTGACGTCACAGATAAACAATGAAATAACGTTCCGTTATAAATTTTCATAACAGTAAATACTTAGGTAGAATGAATCGACTGACTGGCTGCCAATGACTATGTAGAGCTTTTTGCAAATAAACAAACGGTTGCATTGGGAAGTTGATTTAGTTTTCAGAATTACACGACTAGGTCAGAATTACACAGTAACACTAAGCTTTGGAACTTGCTGCCTGCTTCTGTTTTTTCCGGTCAACTACCAAGAGACCCAGGTGGTCTCGTCTCTTCAAGACCTCGTCACAACCTGGATCTCTTCAAGACGAGGTGTCTTAAAGGTGTCTTCTAGACCTTCGTGATACATGTTCGGCCACATCTTCATTGTTATTAGTGTCAAACGAAGGTATATTCTAGTAAAAATAATAAGGTTTAAAGTACTTACGTTCTGCAGAGCCTTCTCCTTCTCCTCAAGCTTGGCGTTGACCTGCATGAGCGCCTCCTGGGTCTGGTCCAGGTCGTTCTCGATGGTCTGGATCTTCTTCTGCAGGGACCTCGCTTCCTCTTCCGCCTGTTAGTACGAATTAGTTAGAATAGGTACTCTTCGAAAGAAAGAAAGATATGTACATTGACATATTCATAACAACAATAAAAGAGAATAACAGCATACACTTTTAAGGTACAGTCAGCTGCTCAGATATGTATACACTCCCAAGTTTTCACTTTTATTTTACTTAGAACTTCTCAAATAAAAGTCGATGCGCACATTTTACGTAGAAAGTATTCATCGTACTTGTCAAAATTCGGTATAATAAATTATCAAAATTACCATGCACTTACTATTCAGTCAAATTGAAAACATGGCAGTGTATACATATTTTCGCAGCTGACTGTACATTGAATCTTGAATAATTTTGATTCTATACTATGATATGCTACTGTTTGTAAATAAATAAATAAATAATTTTTATTCTATACCATGTATGCGCTAAATCATACTCGTGCGAAATATTATTAAATAATAGCGTTAGATACAATAATAACAAACACGAATGAGACTAACGGAGCTTTAAATTTACCTATTAAATTTTTAATTGAAACAGCAATTTACTGGCAAATTATTATCTAGATATTATTTCCGTTTTTAATCTCGTAAGAGTAGTGATAACTTCACTACTCGACTCGAGAGGTGGAGGTTTAATTATAGGAAAAGCTACACTTTTCATTACAATGCGTCTTAATAATGGATTCCTTGCTCTAGTAACTTGATAGTAAAAAGATAAGATTTGTAGAACATCATCTTTATAATGCTTTTGGAGTCATCATCATCGTCATAGTAGGTAGCCCTATATATCATCCACTGCTGGGTATAATCTGGCCTCCTTTAATCTTTGTCCGCCTCCTCCGTCTCATTTTGAATAGCAAAATTAAAAAAAAAACGTAAACTGTGAGTAGTATAATTATTTAGTGCCCAATCATTAATGTTTATATTACCTCAATGCAATAAAAAAATGAGAAAATTCGAAAGAATTTATGGCAAAATTCCTACACAAGGTACGTACTTAGTACCTATCTCAATTAAATAAGAGCTGTAGCTTTTTAATAATATCCCAAAAAATTTCGATTTCGGCAGGATTCGAACCCGCGAAGTTTTCGTAAAAGATATACCCAGTGCGAGTAACGCACTATAAAGCAAAAAGCTAAAAGCCGTAGCCTTGACACTGCTCATGGTTCAAGGCTTTAAGCGGAACGAGGTACAGGAACAAGGGAATTTATAGCGCCATTATGGTAGGTATATACTCGTAGGTACCTACCTAACTTCTGATCAAACTATCAGAAACTATTCAACAAGTAGCAGCATAGCAAAACGAAGCTTTTTACTAAAATAAACTTGATTTCATATTTTCAATGTTTTTCAAAAGTGAGTGCTTGAACTTGATTTCGCGAAGATTCTACCATGATTACCCACTGGCTGGCGTCCTTGCCATGCTGCTTGCAAATGGGCTTTAGGACCGATAAGATTCTACCAATTTACTTTTATTGGCTTCTTATGGCAATGTTTTCTACCTTCTCATCGCGATGGCTAGTTTCCATGCCAGCACGGGTTCTAAAACGTTAGGCTAAGGATCAAACTGATTCTACCATGACTTTTTTATTGGATACATAGGGCTATGCTATGCATTCTACCTTCTCAGCGCGAAGGCTGGCGTCCTTGCCCTGCTGCTCGCACATGGCGGCGCGGTCCAGAGCGTTGTCCTTCTCCAGCTTCATCGCTTGCATCTTCTTCTTAATCGCGTCCATTTTGGAGGTTTGTTTTGTCTATCCCCTAGGTGAAAATCTGAAAGTAACACTTCATATTAGGTACAATTAATTTATCCGACAGTTGGGAAATCAATTGATTTACAAAAAAAACGTGGTTGGTAGAAGTGCGTGTGCGCGTTGAAATCTTTTGTATGAAAATGTAATACTTTGGAATTTTACATGCGTAAACATAATGAAACCACAAAATTTTACTCATGTCGTATTTGGTAATTGTTATGATATTCTATAGCTAAGCAATAAGTAATATCTTAACAAGGAATTATAACTTGAATGCGTTTTATGACCCCATCAAATTCAGTGTAGCACAGGGAGTGCGTTCATGTCTTTTGTATGAAAAAAAAATCTAAAGAAATATTGTTTTTTGTCTGTAAGCTAAGTAATGAAACGTTAAAATTTCAACTCCAATGAGTTCTTCAACGTCAGTCGGCAGAGCTATTTATGGAACAGTAGGGTACATTGATCCCGAAACAAAAGTTACCATCGGATTCAGAAAAGCAATCCTTAGTAACAATCCTTTAGTACTCTTCGGTATGACGGTGTAACTAGTATTATGCATTGATCTAAGGATCGAAGGGGATCTCTTTTTTCATTGGTATTATGTACCCCATTCATCCGAGTAAAACAAATAACGTAAATAAAGAATCAATGGATCTCAAACTTTTTTTCGCAATATGTATGCATTTTTGCCTATATCTTTTATTAGCAAGTATGCATTATTATCTTTACCTCTTTAAAATATTAGTTTTGAAGTATACGTGTGGATATTTTAGGAATTGTAAAAAATAAACGTAACAAAGAATTTATATACAATTTATTACAGACAATACAAATAATATAATTGTTTAGTTAATCAGTAAAATCTTTTATGATGAGGAACTTTCACCCAGTTCAATCATATAAGTTGTTCATTATTATTTAGTACCTAATGTTATATACGCAACGAAAGTTTTGACTATCCTCGTATTTTTAGGTTCTTTTTAGTGTGATCATCAGCATGATGATGTCTAAAATAGTCCGTGACTTGAAAGTTTGTTCTATAAAGAACCTTTTTATGGTTTGTTTACGTTATTTCTTTTGCTCGGATGAATAGACTAATAGTTACAGCATCATACCGCGAAAGTAGGTAGCGCTGTGATTAATAAACGTATCAAAAATTCAGAATATCGTCTCTAAATAGGCAGATTAATCTAATTTCCTTTTACAATGACTTCTGGTCCGGGGTCTAAAATTACGCGTTCAATGAAAAATAATCGTGTCCAAAAGTCCTGTAAAGTTTAAAGGAAATAAAGCACTTTAATGTTTGAATACACGTGATATTTCACTTCACCCTCTTGTGATATTTCGTGAGTTGTTCCTCTTTCGAGCATCACATGATTAATGGACGACCCCTCACGTCAACTACCTTTACCTTAGCAATTACACTTTTGAATACAATTTATATAGACAACAAATTGCCTCCGCCGTTTCTACAAAAAAAAACTAAAGTTTATTGTATCTATGTAAACATTACAAAATAATAGTCATAAGACCAATAATTAAATAAAAATATATAAACATAAGCATTTTATTTATAAAAACAAAGGTGAGAATCTTACAAAAACATTTTTCTGCAAGGCACTATGGGAGTTAAACCTTACGGCTGTTTCGATCGTTGAACTATCGGATGGACTTATTGGAAAGATTTAATAGCGTTCTATAACCGTGGTGGAATCGCAGCGATTCTGGCGATGTGCGGCACATCAATTGATAGTTTTTATTCGAGTAAAGTGCACAGGTACGACTACGTATCTTACTACTTATAAACACGTTTATAAGTTTTTATAGTAAGCTTTTTTACGGTTTTGACATTAAACCTTTATACCCCACCCCGTCCACTCAATTATCTTATATTAGGCATATGCATGACTACGAAGTTCCCTAATTATTGACAGGTGAGTGAATGAAGAATTTCATAGACACAGTAAGTAGGTACTTTTGACAAATTAGTGATGCAAATCTTTAGACTCGTAAAATATACGAAAGTTTAGATTTTTATCAAACCGACATTTAAGTAACGAAATATTATTTTAGATGATTTTTCTATGAAAATGTATTGAAAATAATTTAAAAATAATAACTCAATATGTCTTAAGTAAATTTTTTAAAGTAAATTTGCAAATAGCAAACAAAACAACAAAAATAATACTATTTTATTGTGTATTCCAAAAATAATGTCAATTAGACGCCTGAGTAAGGTCTGTAAAATAATACAAAATATTGAGCAATGATAACAAAATCGATTACAACTTCTTCATAAACAAAATCGATTTTCATAAAATATGGAATCGGTAAAGTATTAGGACATGACTATTCGATTGTCAGTCTAACTACCAAACCTCAAATAAGAGAATGGAATAGCTGTAGTAAAATAATTATCGTGTTCTTAACTCACAAAAACTGATGATGTTTCCTTGTTTCCGCTTTTCCAAGGTCGTGTTTACATCTAAAAGCACTTTATCGATCCCATTTTAATTCTGTAAGGCGATCCTGTCGTGGTCTAATAACTGTCATTGTTACGGTTACGGTCAATCTGCGTTACCTTGTGTGTAATTAATTATGCAGTTGGAAACATTGATTTTAATTTTATAATACCCAGAGAGAGACCTCTTCACAGTACATAAGCTACGGTACTGATACTCTTTAGTTGGAAAATACACATTGAGGTGGTCGCATTTTGAATTAAGAACAAACAGATAGATTTTATGTTGGTAGTACCTTGATGATTAGCTCATGTAAATAGAAGGAACTAAATCAAGTTTGTTTTTAATGAAGAAGTACATACCTAAATTACTTATTTGCTTCTGAACGTAGGTATGTTTTTTTCGCGAGCAGGGAAATTCATTCACAGCTTGGAGTTTGAAGTATATAAAATCAGAGTAACTAAAAAGAGCTGCGAAACAACAGCTCAAGGATTAATAATGAGTGACGCATATTTATACTGTGTTATACAAAGTTGACCCCATATCTCCGAGGCGAGTCAAAAGCCTTCGTCACACCTTCGTTTTCTTGTGAAGCTGGAAACCCGTATCAGTGTATGAGTGTACAATCAACAACATAGTCACCCTTGAATACTCTTAACGTAAATCAGATTTTAGCAAATGTTGAATCGCGATTTTTGACAGATTTTCATTGAAAACTGTCAATCGCGACTTGAGGTCTAAGTTGCGTTTAAAAATTGGGGGATTAGCATCCCAGTAGTTTCATTAAATTTAAACTCGATCAACGTCAAATTTGGACGATTTTTAGGGTTGCGTATCTCAAAAGGAAAAAAGGAACCCTTATGGATAAGACCATTTTGTTGTCCGTTTGTCCGTCTGTCAACCCTCTTTTCTCAGAAACGCGTGGAGGTATAGAGTTGAAATTCACATCATAATACTCAGGTTCGTAACCTCTTGGAACCGCAATATAAATCAAGCTTTTATGTCAACGCAATCAAAAGTAACAGCCGTTTATGCCCAATTTTTTAAATTCTACATATAGATAGAGATTTGAGAATTTACGATATTTAGTAGGTATCTAGGTACCTACTTGTTCGGTAATTTTTTCTACTAATCGCTGTAGATACTAAATAAAAGAAAATGCCTATCTATAATACCATTTTTATCATCTCTAGGAATATTGTGCTAGATATATGAAACGTAGAAAGTTGTAAATATTGCTGACTGTACAAATGTTGCAAGTATTATGTACCCCAGTGAATCAAAGGAAAAACATTCCAAGCAAATTCCGAGTGAGTCATTTCGCGATGAAATCTAAAGGACCGCGGTCATCGCTCGCGCATTCTTTACCTTACTATCGGGCTCAAAATTGCAATAATTGAATATTCATTTCTGTTTTTTTTTTATAATAAATATCCACTTGATAACAAAGAAAATTAGAATTAAGTAACATAGACAAATTAGAACGAATTATGTATTTGCAGCACAAGCTGCAGACTGTTCAAACCATCTAGAGAAACTCAACAACAATCCATATCAATAGCAATCGGAAGCTTCCCCAAGGTAATGCTCACTTCGACCACCACCAGCTTTCGGGTCACGCGTCACTTCGACCATGCGACGCCTAGACGCTCTGATAAATCATTGAGTAAAATTTTGAGAATTCCATAGTGAAGTGCCATTCAAGTGTTTCTATCTCTTTCTATTTCTGCCGTGTATCTAAGTATAGATTATTTACCAAGAAAGGGCTTCCAACAGGAATTGTTATTTTTCCACGTTCTCCGGGAGGTTACTTAAATTTTACCCCGAAGTGGGTAAAACAAGGCTGTTGTTGATAAGCTGTTAGTTTAATCCATGCTAATCCATACCTAAATGTGTGTCTATAAATCCTAAAGTAACTCTGTCGTCGGTCAGTCACCTTTTCACGCCTGAACCAAAGATTTAAATCTTTGGCCAGAACGCCAGAACGGAGCTCAATGAAATTTGACAAGGAAGTAAACGGTATCCCGGGGACGGACAAAGACTACTTGAAAGAAGCGCTCGAAGCCGCGGGCAGCAGCTAAATAATAATAAATAAATAAATTATCACTCCTCTTTGAAAAACTTAGATGCCAAACGCATCTTTCTTTAAGTCACAATAATCATCAATAATCATTTATTTCCTACATTTCATAAAATACATCACAGGATTTCGAATACCTAAAAGAAGTATACCTACATACCTTTCCATAAATAAACAAGCAGTAAGTAAGTAAACAAACGTTATTTTTGTCGAAAACAGCAAACGTTTGTGCAAACATTTTGCAGATCAAATAAACGAACGCGCATGCCTCAAGTTCCTTTGTTTGCTACAACAATACCTAGCAGTCTTGCGATAGCTGTTTACTAATATTGTAGATCATTCATTAGATCATTTAAGATGTATCGGGTAGTGATAATTTTTTCTTATTATAGCATCTTATTTAATATATGTAATTTTTTAATAGTATTAACTAACGCCTGAATTGAGTATTCGTGCGTAAGTGGTTATTTGTCCGTTCAAATCTTCGATCAAAAATTTCCGGCTTTACTACCGGCTACTTATTTTTGATCGAAGGTTCAAATTGAATAAATAAATTGAAATTAAATTAATTGATATAATAGTTGTAGATTTAAAAATACCTTCATTATTATCTAGTTTCTGTCCGTGGCTTCGCACTTCGGGATAAAAAGTAGCCTATATAGGTATATTCCTTGTGTAGACCTACACATATACAAAATATCAGCCCGATTCGCTAAGATGTTTTGATATGAAGAAGTAACTAACATCCGAGATGCAAAAGTTGCCAAATGGGAAGGAGCCCATCCATCATACCCATTTCAAGCTTTCGCATTTATAATATAAGTGTATTAATTGTAATATTAATCAGTTCTTAAATAGATCTTATAAGCAAGGCACCACGTACGCGGATTGAATCGCTGCAAGTCATACAAAAAGAGGGATACATTGTTCCGTCATAAAAAGAGGGACAACATCGACGACTGTCACAAAATCCTGCTAATATTAAAAAAGCGAAAGTTTGTGAATTGTGCCGTTCTAAAGATATTGGCCAAAGTAAAAACGCCAAAAGTAAGCAAAATACCTATTCGAATTGGATTAGCATTTAAATTAACTGAATTTTAATCTTTCTATTTCAAACTGGACACCATAGGACACCGCCTGAATCTATGTATTTTCCCTCAAAGATAGTTCTCTCGCAATAACTCAGCATTTTTACGATAAACAGCCTATTTCAAAGTCCGTCATGTATCATTCGCTGACCATGTTTGACTATCATTAGGCCTTCACGGTGGCGTTTATTGAAATATGCATTGTTTGCAAGACAATAGTTAAAGTTAAATTGTGACGTCAGCAGACCAAAGCTGGACCCAACGTACCTCCCTTATGTGGACTTTAAGATTTTAAAGAAAATTACAATCATATAATGGAATTAAATTAAAACTAGTAGGTATTTACAATTGAAACAATTGAGCTCTCTGCAGACTGTTGCAAACAATCTACAGGCAACTCAACTGATCCATATCAGTAGCAGATTGTAATAAATTTAATTTGATTATTTATAAACTAAAAACAGACTTCATGTTCTTGATATAGGTACATACTGTTTTTTTTTTTAAGTATTGTGGGACATATACTAAAATCTCGGGATTAAACATTTTGGGGAATAAAAAGCATCTATTTATTAATGTTTCTACTATAGTTACAATAGCAAAATTATCATTAAAATCGGTCCGCAATTGATAGAGTAATCGGCGAACATATATAATAAAAATACTACACATTTATACAGCCGAACATAGAACCTCCTTTTTTGAAGTGGGTTAAAAACTAGTGCTTTATTTCCTTTACACCGTACTCTTGGACACGTCAGAAATTTCAAATTTGCAACTAAAGGAAAGTATAAAAAAATACACTATTTATTTGAGCAGAGCAATAATTTAGACAAGGACCTGGCTGTTAAGTTACCTCCATTATGTAAATAATGCATTTTCAATAGCTAAGTAAATAAAATTGGTCACAACCTTGACTTTCTTTACAATCTGCTTCGCTCAAGGTGCGCAATTTTTCCGGATTTCCGACACAAATAGTAAATGCTTTATATGCAACTGTTAAATCTAGAAGATATAGGTTCAAGTTAGCATTTTCGTTGTTTAAAAAAAAAATTACCTGTTGGATAATTTTCTTTTGGTTCGAATTAGGCAAAAGCTTTAGTGATGTTTAAAAATCTTATAGGTAACCGAGCTTAATTCACTCAAAGCATTACTGCTATTTTGTATCGAAACCTAAGTAAAATTATCAGCTGTCTGAAATACATAATTCTAAATATAACTTTGCTGAAAAAAAAGCTTACGAACGGCGGCGTAAGCGCATGCGTCTTTCGCCCACACATCCCGCTCTAACTCGCCATTGGCTAAGCGCTGGCAACCTGCCAAAACCGCGGGAATATTCAGAATAGAATGTTTCTATTGGCTGGCCCAAATTGTAACCTGGCACCGCGATATTCAAAAATAGAATCGAGCTTCGATTGCTAATATGCTGGTGATTTTTGGAATGGAAATTATTCTAACTAGTTCACAAGAATTAGTTAATATACTTCGATTTTTCACTGTTTCAATCAGAACCTACAAAAAATATGCAGAGCATAAAATACTACATTTCGTAATTTTTTAAAAATTACAGATTTAAAAAAATATCCATTAATTTTCATTATAAAAATCTTGACCGTCAAATCAAAAGTTCAACTGCACGCAAGCACCCTACTTACCGAAGACCACCTTGAATAAAAAAAAACACTTCACTGACACTAAGACACTTGGTACTTACATGTCGAGTCGACGCGTGCTGTGTTGCGACTGGCGCGGATCGCGGGAGTTCTCTCGGTGTCGCCTTACGACCGCCTAAGGAGCGCCTGGGTCGCGGGGCGCGACGTGTGCCCGGATCTTGGGGAAAATCCTTCATCTTGCGAATATCTTGAGGATGCAAGAGACTGCTTCAACAGTCGCTTGCATCCTCATGTTTTTATACGCACTATAACGTAAGCCCTCGCACTCTGGGCAATCTCTAAGAAATTAAATTTGAATCCTGCCGAAATCGAAAATTTTTGGGAACTTATTTTATTTCTTGCATCCTCATGATTTTATAATGCTGGAAAATCCAGACAGCATCATCAAACCACAAGCTGAGCAGAGCTTATGCTATGGATACTAGAAGACTGATAAACATAATACAATACATTACATAGTTAGATATTTTTTATTATACATGGAATATAATATGCCCAGAACCCCCGCACAATTATTTCTGTCATTAGCAGATTCTTACCCTGATCTAGTACCAGCGTAGAGACCTGCTAGACTGAAGTCTTAAATATTGTAAAAATCGCCGTTGCAAACATTTTAACTAGATCGATGTACTTAATTGAAGAATGGGAAATGAACAACAACTGTGCAAATAACTTGCTTGAGGCAAGAGACTCGAAGGATCTGTCGAACACCTCTTGTGAGCGTGAATAATTTATTAGTTTTTTATCTGTACTGGGTACTAGATAACTGATATACATAATACAATACATAGATAGATATTTTTTGTATACATTTTTGTAACAACCAGAACACCCGGAAAAAATATCTGCCGATCGCACAAACATTTGTCCCAAGGCGGGAATCGAACCAGGCGGACATTCGCCCACCGAGGTCGTCATAAGAACTTGCTCTATTTTTCTTATGTCGTTTTATCCAGAAATGGGCATGACGTATAATTCAATTAAACTTATGTGCGTGCTTGTTCGCGCATCCTAAACGTAAATGCAACGAACCGCAAACAACCTTGATACAGATTCGTCACATTATTAGGAATTAAGATAGTTCTTTCAGAAATAAAGCAGTTCCAGGTTATTTTTGGTATCATTGACTTAACAATATATGTTATTTGAAAAACTTACCACTTGATATAAATAAATGAATGCTTAATTTATCATTGCCTAGATGCTGTGGATTCAATTAAAATCAAAATCAAAAATTCTTTATTTCCATAAATACAAAAATGTACACTTAGAAAAGGTCAAATTCTTAAAATAAAACACTGACACGGAAATAAAGTGGTACTTTTGATTTCTGTCGCTTCGGTATTTAGACTAAAGTAAAGAAGCGACTAAGAAACCTTTAGCCTGTTAGTTGTTATTTTTCAAGATTGTCCAGCATTATTCATTTATTTAATCCATGGCACTGGAAACAATTTGGGAAACAATAAGTTAACATCAAGCCTGTCTGAAATATGAAGGCTTGAAATTAATTTTCAGAGGGTCAGTTCAAAATGCCATCAGTTTCAATTTGGTACGACCCAATCGCGAATCGCATCCTTCGCAACTTCGCAACCACATAATCTGTTTTGTTTTTTCAATTTTTTTCCGGGAATTTTATTTTTCAGTGGATTTTCTACGAATGTAGTAGGTTTTGAAAACAACTCACACAGGTTAATTCAGATGTTATCAACTTCGAAACATACTTCATCCTGATGAGTCAACTGCGCGTCATGGCTGTTGACCCAGATGGTGGTACGTTTATGGCAACTTACCAGTCCATACATTACAGGTATCATGCACAGCTACAGTAAATATGGACTTGCGTATGGCTAGGTAGATAAATCACTCTGTATTACTATGAACTGTAAATACAAGGCTTCGATTAAAGTTCCCTGTAGAAAATTAGACGTCACGATCTCGTCTCGATACAAACATTTTTTATTCGTTACGTTAGTATAAAAATTCCTTGTCGCGATACTTTCTTCAACCGTACTCAGTGCTCTGCTTTTAGGGAACCTGTCAGTCCCTTAGAAAAATCTGGAAGATAGTAGTTTTATAGTAGTAGTTTGGTGGCTGATGTAGAGCAAACTGTCAGTCGCCAATTAAAAACAGCACGAATAAATAATGAAGAGTTATTCCGGACTCGTCCCACTTGATTCGGCCCAAAGTGGGACGAGTCTGGAAACTCAAATTTTATGCTGAAAACGTTCCGGATTCGTCCCATTTGGAGATTTGTAACAGAAAAATAGTAATGAGTAAAATAGCCGTTTATGGAAACTTACGGTTCTCGCGTAGTAAGTGTCCAAATTGGGGGTGCTTTTTATCCTGCTAATAAAGACATCAAGTTCATAATGCAATAAAGATAAATTGAGATTTTCATAAGCTTTTAGTATGTACAATGTATATTGGATAATATATATTTCATGTGTGGGACAATTCTTGCTACTGAATTAAGACCGATTTTATTATTTTTTATTCACAACCGATTGAGATGAAATTTGGCATACCTACTTAAGTAAGTTCAGTGACAATGCAATGTTATGGTGCCTTCAAGCTGGTCTGATGAAGACAAAAGGTGACCATACGAACTCCTAAACGAAACAACGTACCCCCGTCGAGTTTGGTTTAGTTGAATTTATTTTCCCGAGCACTTCGGTCCTAGATGATGACCAGGGTCAGGATGATGGAGTCGGTGGGAAGCTATAGTTCTTACATAAACAAATAAACAAACACACTTTCGCATTTATAATATTAGTAATGATTATTAACTACATACTTGTATCAATAAAGTACTACATAATAATATGTAGTTGCCTACTAATTAAACTCATTGACTTGCATCCACAAGATAAAGTCGATGGTTCTGCAAGAAGTTTACATTTTACAATCTAAAGGCCAGACATTAACCTTATTTTTATTCACGACAAACTAAATGAGTCATTATTGAAGATCAAGTTATTCAGACCACTCAACAATTCCAGTGAAATTGTGCTTAATTCAGAGAAATATTGACGTCAAGGTGATTTCGCTTAGGTATGGATCTTTCGCAACTTTCTCGCACTGAAGCATCCTGTAAAAGTAACACAGGTACGCATAAAGGTACATAATGAACGTTAAAAAATCAGTAGCTAACGGCAGAGTGGCGTAGCGAGTCTGATACCTATCCTTGGTGTCTTAATCACATAATAATTTTCGTATAACGTATACCTAGCGACGAAGCTTCAATTAGTAATTAAAATTTGGATTTTCTGACTGAAAAGTTGTTGTTTATTTGGACTATAGGTTACTTATCGTAGGTGTAGTGCAAAACTAATCCGACAGCCAAAATTTACCAAAAATCAAGCCAAACACATTTTGAGCAACCGAAGAATTTCATTCAAATACGTCCCGTGAATGTGTGTGTATGTACCACGTATGCACCTATAGGTATCTTCTCGTAGTCGTAGGTACCTACTAACAATCTGGCGCGCGGGTATTTCTGTACACGACATGCCTGAAATATCTCAAGTTTCGCCACAGACTGTTGTTTCAGATGCGCTGGCGCAAGCAAGATTGATCTGGCTCACTATTACGATGTCGAACGTGACAATTTCTTTTGAAATTATCAAGTGTTTCCTAAATCGAGTGGAGAGGAAATTTTGAGAGCAATGTCGAAAACCGCCGCGATATAATCTTTATTAGCTCTTGTGCGCTTCTTCACGTGTTTTTCCTTTAAAAAAAAACAGCCGGGAACTAGAAAAAGTATGAAGTTTTCCCGTACCTAAATACCCCGAGCCTTTAAGTCAGCAGTTTGTCTATTTGTTAGATCTTAAACTCCAAAATAAATAGCATTCTATTATTATTCCCATTAATTGTTTCAGACTTGTTTAGGTGCTAAGGATATACAATATCTACCAAAACAAACAAAGCAATAGTCAAGTCACTCATGTGCATTTAGATCACTACATAACCCTTTTCATTTGAAAAGTGTCTGTAGATTATTTTCTACTACATAAATATATAGATTTAGGCGTTAGGTTAGCGGAAGTCCATTGCAAAATATTTAACAATTCCGCGTAAAACTATTCAAATTAATAATAAGGTGCTTATAGATGTTCCTCATAAAAAAAACTTGGGAAAAATTTTGCTCCAACTCCATCTTTCTTATCTGCTTCTTTACTTAACCTTAGGTAAAAAGATTTAGATATAATGAACAAAGAATAAAAGTGATGACTTTATTTCCTAGTTTTCCTGTATTTTTGTGAAATGTCTCCAAGAGGCTTATATGGTCTAAACTTAAAGGAAATACCTAAAGCACTGTATGTAATGCTTGCCTAAAAACCTACCTACTACTAGTTTTAGGCGGTATTGTTCAGCAAATATTTTTCCGCTATAAAAGAAATATCGGTAGGTATAAAACAAACGTGTTTTTTATGTAGATACAGATATGACGGCTGATAGAGGAGAGTGAATGATAAATACATGTCCCGACCCCACCTGGCGCGGAATAAGGACCAGGTAGGTGATGATGATGATGAAATAGCAGAACATTTATCTAAATACCTTACACGAAATGTACCTACCAAAAACTAGGTGAAATAAATACCTACAACGGATGGTTAAAAAAGAAGTGCACGCACTATTATATTAGGTACCTAGTACATTTACAGAATTTCTACGCAAAGGTCGACATAACCGGTTCGGAACCTTGAAAGAAATAACACACGAAAACTGGAAGACTGATAACGCTGCTGTATCGAGAATTCGAGACTTGCCTTGGTTTCAAACTGAATGTAATTAAAACACATGACCTCGTAGTATTGATAAGCTATCAAAATGTTGACTCATCGAGTATTTGAACCACACTGTCGCCAACGTCCATACCACGTTGAATACACCGGTTCTCGTCCGATCACCGAAGTTAAGCAACGTCGGGCGCGGTCAGTACTTGGATGGGTGACCGCCTGGGAACACCGCGTGATGTTGGCTTTTTGCTTTTTCGACATACGATGTCGTCGTACTACTGAATTGATCACATATTTCGAGTTTGCTGTCGCCAACGTCCATACCACGTTGAAAACACCGGTTCTCGTCCGATCACCGAAGTTAAGCAACGTCGGGCGCGGTCAGTACTTGGATGGGTGACCGCCTGGGAACACCGCGTGATGTTGGCTTTTTGCTTTTTCGACGTAGGTACGATGTTGTCGTTTTGATCACATATTTCGAGTTTATTGTCGCCAACGTCCATACCACGTTGAATACACCGGTTCTCGTCCGATCACCGAAGTTAAGCAACGTCGGGCGCGGTCAGTACTTGGATGGGTGACCGCCTGGGAACACCGCGTGATGTTGGCTTTTTTATTTTTTGACGTTTTATTATATAACGTGGTATGAAAGGTTGCGGGTTCAAGTTCCGTCTAGCGTGTTATTTTGGGATGTTATTGTGGACGATGAAAACAATAATTAGGTATGATATGGATCAGTTGAGCTGCCTGTAGATTGTTTGCAACAGTCAATTGTAAATACTTACCAGTTTTAATTTAATTCTATTATTTGATTGTAATTTTCTTTGTTAATAAAGACATAATTAGGCGTGTTTTATATAACTACAAACCGACTTAAATTTTCTGGAGGTTAGGAAGAAGAAATATTGAAGTGCTGTTTTCAGTTTGGAAATAGCTCAATAATAAACTTTAAAAATATATATATATATAAACTGGTTGTACTCTACATAATATAATGTTTTGGCATAGTTAGTTGAAAGTATGAAGAGTAACATAGGCTACTTTATTCCTAGGAACTTAACGTGGTTGAAACCGCGGGGAACAGCTAGTAAATAATACATATTGCTGGACAATTCACACAGCATTATAGCTAGCCCCAAGCTAAGCAGACCTTGTGTTATGGGTAACTGATATACTTAATAGAATACATGACATAACAGATATTTTTACTAAACATAGAAAATAACCAGAACACCACATTTACTTTGTCCCAAAGCGGGAATCGAACCCGCAACCTTCTGCGTCGACCTTCGCCAATCCAGTCACATCGGTCGTCAACTATACTTAGATATTATTCTAATTATCATGACTCTAGCGCTGAACAATAATTTTATCGCTATAATAGGAATTGTTATTAACAAGACAGCGTATTTAGCATTTTAATAATTCTCATACTCTATTGACCATATGCCACAAAGCCTTTTAAGGCCTTACGTATATTTAGTACCTACCACAATTGCTGGTTATTAGTGTACCTAGTCAGGTAGATGGTACTACATTATATAAAGTGTATTTCAATGTCGACTTATGCATACCAATCGACTAAAAATAGTAGTTTTCTTTAAATAAATATTCATAATGATTCAACAAGAATGCACCGGAGATGTGTAGATAATTAATACTATTAATACATCAATAAAGATACATAATTTATCGAGAGACGAGTTTATCTTTTTAGTTCAAAGGTACTTAGTACTTCGCGCGCCATTTGTTTATCTTTTTAGTTCATACTTACGTAGTACTTCTCGCGCCATCTGTGTAAAATCATAAAGAATAAGGATAAGGGCCCTATCTCATTAGGACACCTTGGTGGCGCCACCTCGGTCGCGCCAGCGAGAAACACAAAAACAAACACCATTGGTGGTGGAGTGAGTGAGACGCCAAATAGCTATATACATTATTAAGAATCCGGTGACAGCTGCTCGCAACTTCAATTCGTAAATTATTATGTTCCGTGTCAAAAATTATTACTGAAAACTTTTTGTATTTTCCACATATTATAGTGTTGTTATTCTGTAAATAGACAATATAAGCTATGTTCCTTATCAAACAAAAGGTAAGATATTGTTCTTTTTAAACAAAACAAATAGGACGAAAATATGTCATTTTGGACGTAAAAATATGCAAAATTGCATTTGGCATATTTTTGCTTACATTTCATTATAGGTGTATTATTTAAAAATAACCAGGGACCTAGATATATACCACTACTATTCGAATACAAAAACAACATAATATGGTGAAAATATGCTCGAATTACAAATCATTTTGGTAGTACGTTTGTATGGGCAAATCGTCATCCGCGGGCCCCTTATGGTTGCGCCACCAGCGGATGATTTGGTTGCGCAACCAAGCTGTTCCCAGGTAAGGGACGACCCTCTAAACAACTGTTTTTGTTGGTAGCGCGACCGGTGGCGCCACCGATAAAAAATATATCTTCTTTAAATTTCGTCGGAGATTTTTCGTAATTTTCTGGCAAGTAAAACCTTTCATAACTAAAACAAGCATTTAAAACGACAACTGTTCAACGTTGAATAAAACCGAATACCACACCACTGGTGCCACTGTATTCATGGCAAAGCAACATGGATCATTGTTTTTTCCTAGCATTCGTGGAGAATTTTCGTACATTTCTGACGAATAAAATACATGATAACTACAACAATCATTTAAAACTACAACAACAGTTGCTTTACAACGTGGCATAAATAAAACCAAATACCAGTACAGTACTCATGGCCGAGCCACATGGGTCATTCGAGTTTTTTCTCGCATTTGTGGTGACTCACTTTCATAAGTGTGTCAATGTGTCAAGTGTCGTAGTAGGTACTTGCTTTGATATAATTTGTAATTAAAAACCTTCGATCAAAAATAAGGAGTTCGCGGCCTCCCCCGTAGATACCTAGAGCCTTACAAAAATGTCACTCAAAATTGGGTTCGTTTTGTTTTGACGCAGACAGTTTGCGCAGAGCCTGACAAGTTTTTTCCATACGGAACAAGAGATTGGTGGAGTCGAATTCATTTTATTTTATTTTGTAAGTAGGTAGGTACCTACCTGAGAATTATATACCTACCTACTCAGTTTATTTTCTATAATGATTAATTAACAGAATTCAGGTAAAGATAACGAATCATTTATTGATGAAACTATAAATTGGTGTCTCAACAGTAGGTATTTATACAAAAGGGTCATTTCAGACATACAATAATTTAAACTTACAATACAATTTCAGGCAGGCACTCTAGATTAAAAAGAACTGGTTCCTGTCTGCGGCTTTGCACGAGTTTTTTTTACGGGAAAAAAATAAACGTTTTATAAATTCATACTTCTGGTAGGTAGGTAAGAACCTAGTCTTTCTTTTATTAGAGAGTCTACGCAAATGAAAATTTAGGGCGGGCCAACTAATTATTTTAAAAATCATCAACTAGTAATATTAAACTTATTTTTATGAAAAATATATTAATACATACTATAAATGAAAAAAAAAATTTAGAAGAAATAGCCTCTCCATTTATCAATTTAGAACAAAATTAATATTTTAACATAGGCAAACCAAACAACAATATTTTATGCTGATTTCACAAGTATATGACTCACATCTCAATATACGGGTAAAAAGTATATATAAACTTACTGAAAATAAGAAATTCCATCCTTTTTCAGCACTTTGGACGAGTGATTCTTGCATTTTTTGTACCCATGCTTTTTGTCTGAACGCTAAAATGACACTAGTTGAAAAGCTTCCCTAACATGTCAAATGGTCTCTCTTTTGCTACTGAAGGTTGTGGCGTGCGCATTGTGAATCTAAGGGGGGCCGGCAAAGCCGGACATTTTTGATCGATGTTAAAAACAAACCTTTCAAGGGATTGCCAAGGCATTATCCTATGTCACTGTAACATTGTAACACCTGCCTATGAGAAAATAGGTAAGGTACCTCCAAAGAGAAAAAAATCACTGGGGTACATTCTAGCGTTAAACTTTGCCGAAACATACAACTGACTTTAGGTGCCTACTGGACAATGGCAATCAGCAATACAATACGAGTATCATGTAAATTCGGACCGCAAAAGATAATTCTAGAAAACAAGGTCGATAGCGTAGCAAAATGTATTTTTAACTCGACATAAACATCACGGTATCCACGCCAAAAATAAAACCAGAGCACCTAGGATCATCCCGTAAACATTTAATTCTATTAAAATAAGCTTATAATTTAAATAAACTAACAATAAAGATTACCTACTACACTTTCTATAGCCCGGAGTTCTATACATGCATAATACAAAGAAAACTATCAGCATATTAAAGTTGATAGTTCTCTTATAAAAATTTGTCAACTTTAAACAACACCTAGAGTCCTTGTCAGAATGTGAAAAAAACACCGCTAGTGCTTTGTCAAAGAGAGGCTTACAATATAAGTAAAGAGGGAACATCTACTGAGCTTTTCTGTGATACTCCGGCGTCGCGTTACCGTAATCTTGCAGATTGAACAGCGTAGCGCGATTACTGACCAAATACTTCATAAAATCTTGTATGTAGGTCAAAACCACCTGCAAGGACTTTTCGTCGAGCGCCGTGTAGGCCAGCATCGGCCCCATTTTAGGAAACAAGCGCAACAGATGGATCGATCCGTAGATTTTGGACATTGCCGTGTCTGGGTACTCTTGGATTATCTCCGAATATTGAGGCCGCTCAAACTTGTACAACAGCTGTGAGCCGAGCGTTACGTCGAAATACTCCTTTATGCCTTCTGTGATATCGATCAATACCGACTCTTTGCTCGCTTTGTGAGTCTTGCTAGATTTCTTGTATGACAGGTAGTTATCGACTATCTGTGCGACGGTCAGTTTTGCAGGCAGCAAGGCCAGTTTCTGCTGGCGAGTGATGACGTCCCAATCGTCAACGAGCCACACTTTCAGTTCTTCGGGGATCTTGATTTTCACTTCGACTTTGGCCATGTACTGCTCTTCTGTCTCGATCGACGGGTCAAGGCGGCTGCGCTTCTTTCTGCGAAGACAGGAAAGAATTGTAAAATGTATGTTGCATTTAAGGAAAAATCAGTTTTTAACTTGAGAAAAAAAAATTAAAAGCATAATATGTATTGATAATTTTTCAGACATGCTAGTTAAAAAAAAATCTGAAGTTTTATTACAGGCAAGATTTGATTCACATGCAGTTGTAACAGAACATAAACCGTTTTAAAATCCTGTTCTTTGATGATTAAGCAAATAATTTTCAAAAGCAGTGAAACCAGAGACAAACCAGGTGCACGCATATTTTTCATACTCACAATTATATCAAAACCAAAAATTCACAGATTGTTTTCTACACAATTACATTTAATATGTAAGTTAAGAATATAAATCTATTTACATAAATTAAACCACAACCCTGTGTTTTTTTTTAATGCCAATATGATCTTTTACACTTTAAGGTTTTTTGTTATAGTGCTTACCCGCACTTTGGGCATCTCTAAGAAATTAAATAGGTTCCCAAAAAGTTTCGTACTGAGGGTGGGGCGCGGGTTCGAGTCCTGCCGAAGCCGAAAATTTTTGGGAACTTATTTCATTTTTTACACTTTAAGTGCAAATCTGTGTCTATCTTCCCAATGATTAAGTAAGAGAATTGTTGATAAATTTATTTGAAAAAAAGTTTAAAGCTTGCAAGGCATGCCAAAAAAAATCCAAAAGTAACTTCTTCATAGCATAAAATTTCGATATATTTCAAAACAGGCGGCGGTTTTTTTTGTAGCTATTTGTGTGATAATTAGATGTCCAAAACAATTTCCACCACTCGAACAAAAAACAAGCATTGAAACATATACAAAATACATGCTGGCTTATGGTTATCGCAGATCAGAGGCGCACAGCTACCACCCAGCACAAAAAAGTGCATACCAATATGGGCTTAAACTCGATCACAATTAGATACATTTTACATAGACAAAATGGCTCCCCGTGAGCTTCAAACGAGTCATCCGCGAGCTGTTTGTCATCTGACGCTGTCAATGTAAAATATATCTTAAAGTTTAATCCAATATTCGAATTAATTATTTAGAGCCATGCCACAAACATCAGCAGTTAGTTTTTACACAAACAAACCAGACCATAACAGAAGAACTGAGTTTCTTCTGTTTATGCAGAAAAGCCAAGGAAAACCAAAACCGTAATCGAATAACATACTTGGGCTGGTCGGAGCCAGAATCTGTGGGTGCATCTCTGCTGTTCGTTTTAGTCGCTTTTGCTGGAGCAGGGGTGGTTGCTTCTGGTTCCTTGCCTGTAAGATAATCAAATTCATTTAAATACATTATTAGCTTCATTACTTGGGTATTGTGTATAGGATAATATGTATACACTATATTTGATAAACAATTTGAATTTTGTAATTGTATTAGCTACATAATGCGCACGGATTCCCGTGTTCAATCCAAGGATCCTATCCATCCACGGTAGTCTGGTAGAGATTGCTCTTAAGTAATAAGATATTGTCACAAATTGTATATTTGTTAAGTGCAATGATGAATTTTCTATTCATCTATCTATTCTATCCATCTACCTATTGTGGATTATTGTTATGTAATTTATTAATATGTACATTCTTCTGCAAACTGCTTCGCTCACACATTACCTGAATAAATCATAGCTTAATCACACAGATAATGTAACATTCTATTAGTATAAGATCTTTTAAAGTTGAACCTGTACTTTCAGAGATAACACTACCTCATAAATCACCAACCTATATATCTCACTACCATAAGGTGACCTCTAATCCCCCATACAAACGTACTTTCCGATCAGTGCTCGTAGTTTTCGATTAACTTGGAAACTACGCCTTGATTTTAATAAAAGTTTACATACATTCGGATAAGAAACTGCTATGTTTTGTATCGTTTTAGTTTTTCAAATAACAAATACACACATTCAACGTAAGTAATAAAATCGGTTGAAAATTAATTGAAATTCATTTACGCTCTCAATGTATTTTGAAAAACTAAAATGGTGCAACTATTTCTTACCCGATTATGTATGCAAAATATCATTGTAATAAAGGGCGTAGTTTCCAATTGAATCGGAATGTATGTTCCCCCACCATAAGTCTTTGTAATTATGTATAGTGGAGATTTAGATTTTTTTTTTTTCTTTTCTTCCAATTTGTATCTACAATCGGCTGTTTAGCCATAATTAGATGTGGTCTTGGGTGGAAAATTTAGTTGCCATTCCAGTGAAAAGCAGTGGAGATTTAGAGATTAAGATTAGTATTTTTTTACTAAATTACCAATAATTTTCAACACAACTTTGGTAAAAGTCGTTGATAGCTTACAATTATATAAAAATTTTTGGTTACCGTATAAATGTCGCGTAAAACCAGTGATTATACGTTGCAAAAAAATGCAATTCATGTGTTTGAATTCACTGCCTGCCCTCCCACAAATTGACATGCCATGTAATCAGAGAAGGTATTAGTATTACATTCCTCTCCATCTTACCAGCAGGTGTAGATGCCCTGGACTCTTCTCGTGCTGGCGTGGTTGCGGGAGTGGTGACTGTCGCTGCAGCTTCAGACTTACGGCCTTTCGCAGGAGCTGGAAAATAAAACATGGAGTAAGGATGATTAATTGAGATCAATATACTAGAAAGGGGAGAGTTTGGAGGCCTATATCCAGCAGTGGGTGCTCACGGGCTAAGTAGATAGATACTTGCAAGAAAGGTAAGTCCAATAATGGCTAGAAAAGGCATCACATCAGGCTAATATTGTAAGAGCAAATGTTTATTGTACATATAAAATACCCCGAACACCAGGAACTCAAATTTGCAGATCCTACAAACATTTGTCCCAAGGCAGGAATCGAATCCACAACCTCTTGCATCGCAGGCGGACCTTCGCTCAGAACACCATATCTATTGTAAAGGATTCACTTCACACCAAAACTACTGAATGGAAGAGACTGAAATTTTGTAAACAGATATTATATTAAATCATATTTTCCTAAGCCTAGCGGGAATAAAACTTTTGCTACCTTTTATCCCATAAATCAGTTCTCATTGTTTCCATAGAAACAACATGGTGCGAAGCCGCAGATAGAAACTTTAATCATCCTTTAATGTGTGCTACATTATAGGTTAGATAGGTTGTAAATTTGATAATATAGTAATAACATTAATAAAGATGCACAATTCACACCGCACTATCTGGCCCCAAGCTAAGCAGAGCTGTTATGGGTACTAGATAATTCACATACAGTGACACCAAGGCCGTTAAAGTTGTAATTGATGAGTCCTATTCACTCATTGTAGCTCATAGTCGACAAGCAACTTACTTTTCTTAGTTTTAGCGGGCTGCGCGGTGTGGGCCCTTTGCACCTCCTTCTGCCTCTGAACGTTGGCCTCATTGTACTTCAAGACACGGCTTTCAGGGACCCATTCGTCCCAACTGAAAGAGTTGTAGGAAAAGAATTAGAATTGGGCACAGAAATAATCACATTACGAGTCGAGTC
The DNA here is from genome assembly GCA_947086465.1 of Eupithecia exiguata. Classification (NCBI taxonomy): domain Eukaryota; kingdom Metazoa; phylum Arthropoda; class Insecta; order Lepidoptera; family Geometridae; genus Eupithecia; species Eupithecia exiguata. Next base: position 8,976,335 of record OX352243.1, on the reverse strand, counting down.
GGTAAGGTTTGCGGCCTATTATGGTTATACTTTGCGGAGTGACCTGGGGCATAAAGCCTGGGTTTAGGCATTTTTCAGCACTTACTTTTTGTTCCATCCTGCGTAATGTATCAGATATCGAACGTGTTTATCCTTTGTAACAGAGCTTTTGAGGCATTTTGCTTCATAGATTAGCGGCCCATGAAAACACAGCACTTTCTCGCCTGGAATAGATCAAACGGAATCTTATAAACGCGTTTTGGGTTTTTGCTAAAGATATGCACAAATTAATACGTATTTGCCCTAACAAACAACATAACAATAAATATACCTTCGGCAAATTTCAACTTCGGTGCCATGTTTACATTTTTTATTTACTTTTGGAAAAAACAAAATGGCTGCCCAATCGATTCCTTCATAGTGCTTGAAAATCCGTATTTTTTTCCGTATTCGATAGAATTTTTTTCGATTCGATTCTGTCTGGCTAGAATCGTCAACTGCGAACTACTGCGAACAATGTCAGATTGTTGGCAGCATTGATTTTGAGCGGAGCGGGAGTTTTGAAATTACAAGCCGTAGAAGGATGCCTTGGAAATGGACCGATAAACAAAAGTGACTATATAGTTGACGATAGTGACAAATTAAAGAAACTGTCGAGTAGTGTTCTAACTCGTACTATCTTACATGGAATGTGTAGTTTGTTTTGTCACTATTTGATAGTATTGGGTAGGTACATGAGTAACTATATTAAATTAAATAAATGCATGCATAAACATGTGAGCTGAGCCACGAGGTCAGAGGGCAGTCAAACTACCACAAAAAGGTGAATGTGTCTGTACTCTTCACGCCAAAACTACTAAATGGATCAGGTCGAATTTTGCATCGAAGTAATGTATTGATTATCATATTTATCATAATAGGCTTGGTAGTACTTACTTTTAATCCCGAAATAACGCAAATAAGGAATAAGTGTTTTTCACCTAATACTCAAAGCGTTTACGTAATCATCACAACGATCTATGAAATAAAAAATGTTAATATGTCATCATAATTATTTATTCAACGAAACATTTAGGTACATTATCTAGCAAGCAAATACCGATAACGTAGCATGACCTTCAGTCCGGCCGGTCCTGAGCCGCGCCTCCAATCCAAACCAGTACACAGCTGGCAGCGGTGCTGTTAAGACATACTCGAATCAAAAGACATAAAAATGTCTCAACAAGGCCCCGCGTTCGATGTGAACGCGATGACGTTGACCCGATGGGTGCTTCATCAGCAGAGAACAGCCCCCACGGCCACTGGAGACCTAACCCAGCTGCTGAACTCCATACAAACCGCAGTCAAGGCTATTCAGTCCGCGGTCAGGAAAGCCGGCATCGCCAAGTTGTAAGTTGTTTTTTCCGTGGAAATTTTTACTAACTATAATTTTGTAGCCTGTTGTAACCGATATACAGTTTACATTCCACGAGCACTATACCTATAAAATAAAATTAAGTGAAAGTAGGTATGTAGGCAGGTTGATCTTTCCTTAAGTATGTAGATACGTAACTTTGTTCAGTTGCTGTGTGCATTTTTCTCCTGAATACTCACAAAAGAGTATTTTTAGCTAGTGTAAAAATTCTTGGAACAAAAATGCAAACAAAATTTTGTTTTTTCTATACGATTCAATTCAGTTATTTAGGTTAGTTAGGTACTTACTAGGTACCTTATAAGTAGGAGAGACATTAAATAAAAATTATAACATGATGACATTTTCAGACATGGAATCTCTGGCGACACGAACGTCCAAGGTGAGCAAGTGAAGAAACTCGACGTTCTCTCAAACGATCTGTTTATTAACATGCTAAAGTCGTCTTTCACCTCCGCCCTTCTCGTATCTGAAGAAAACCCTACGGCTATAGAGGTAAGAAACCTCAGTTAGGAAGGTAAATAAGTAAATAAATAATACTGGACAATTCACACAGCATCATCTAACCCCAAGCTAAGCAGAGCTTGTGTTATGGGTACTAGATAACTGATATACTTATTATAATACAATACATAGATAGATATTTTTTATTATACATAGAAAACGACCAGAACACCCAGAAAAAGTACCCTTGCAAAAAAATGAATTAAGGCAATACTTTTAGAAATCCATTGCACCATAATGCTGGAGCCCCAGGCCAAGCAGAGCTTGTGTTATGGGTATTTGATGACTGATATAGGTACTTGAATACATTAAGTACCTCCCTACCTATTTTTTTATCAAACAGAAAATACCCAGAACACCTGGAACAAATATTTGCAGATCGTGCAAACATTTGTCCCAAGGGAATCGAATACCTGTGTCGTAGGCGGAACTCCGCTCACCGCCCGCGCCGCTCCACATCGGTAGATGAAAAATATTTAGTAACAATTGCGCGTAAAATTACGCGGCAACATTACTAAAATTGGTACTTTACTAAAAACACAACAAAAAAACAACCATTTCAAACAATCACAACCACAACACTTGTTAAGGAGCAAGTATGCCTATCTACCTACACACATTCAAGTACCTACCTAGGTTGGTACTTACCTACATATTCTTTATCTGGAGAGCAAAGTTCACGTTTGATCACAGAAACGAAACAAATGAAAACCGTTGATTTGATCAAGCAAACCGTAGGTAGGTACCTATCTAAAACGGCCTTTAATCTTTTATCACAGAGATTTGTTTGTGTGTGTGCCTATAAATAGATATATTTATGGACATACCTACATTTTAATATTAGTAGATATTAAAAGTTATACAGAAAGAATAAATTATACTATAGTCATAGTTATTTAACTTAGGTCTTTCCATTTTCAGGTGGAAACCGAAAGACGCGGTAAATACGTGGTGTGTTTCGATCCTCTCGATGGGTCATCCAACATTGACTGCCTTGTTTCAGTTGGATCTATCTTTGCTATTTTCAAGTAAGTCTACCTATAGAAAACATCTAATTAAAGTAACGTGTTAAATAGTGCCTACAAGACAACAAGAGTTACAATTAGTAGGTAGGTAAACGTGCGGAAACGCTAAAATATTTTCGCACACTATGTATGTAACACGCAGCTTAAGGTTTTTCTTTTTCATTTTTCATACTTCTTATTATTATCCATAGAGAATGTATTATCTACTTCGAGATCCTCTGATTTAAGTAGGCACTAGGCACCTATTATATGTATGGGGATATTCCAACGGTTTTAAAACAAGATTTTCCAACTTTTAGAAAGAAATCTGCCGGTGACCCTGTTGAATCTGATGCACTACAACCAGGCAGGGAGGTGGTTGCTGCTGGCTACGCCCTCTACGGCTCAGCAACCATGATGGTGCTCTCTTTGGGCAAAGGAAAAGGCGTCAATGGCTTCATGTACGATCCTTCCATAGGAGAGTTCATACTCACTGATCCAAACATGAGGATACCGGAGAAGGGAAATATTTACTCGATTAATGAAGGTCAGTTAAACATCGATTTGGTAATAATCGGGGGAAATTAAAATATCGATATCGGCGGTAAAGATGTAGGACTTCACTAAGTTTTGGGAGACAAGCCACCCACCGAGAAAGTCATCAAGAAACCCTCGTTACTCGACGATTCTCGCAAGAGATCTGCCGTGGAATTAGGTACGTTAATTTGTATTTTATGTCGAAGGCCACTAAAAGGGTTTTCAAGGTCACTCTTAGGGCTTTCAGATGTCAGTCATTGTAGGGTGGGTGGTTTGAGCGTAATTCGCACAGCAGGTTCTGTCTGAGCGAGCTTCTGGCTGGTAGGACCTAGGCACTCCATTTGACTCCATGCAGTTTTAGAGATAAATGACCTACAGTGGATCTGAAAATGATTGATAAAATGATAACAAGCAACTACCTACCTTCTGATAATTTCAGGCTACGCAGCAGAATGGGAGACTGGCCTGAAGAATTACATCGAAGAGAAGAAACAGCCGAAGACCGGCAAGCCCTACGGAGCCCGTTACGTGGGATCCATGGTCGCAGATGTGCATAGAACTATCAAATACGGCGGGATTTTCATGTACCCTGCTACTAAGTCTGCGCCTAGTGGAAAAGTGAGTTCCTATCCCTCATTTATATATTTAATAAAGTTACCAACAACATACATAAATAAATACACATATCAAACACTTAAAACCAACTTAAATTAGGTCCCGTTCTCATAAGCATGTAATGTATCAAAAGGTAAACACACCATTTTAAAGATATTTTTTTTCGCTGGCCTTTGCAACAGCGTTAATAAACACGTATACCATTTAATTTTGATTTAGGTGCTAACCTAAGATATCTACCTTAGTCATTTAGGTCAGGCTTCATTAAGAGTCCAAGCGGATCTAGGTATGTGTTAGTGGGTACCTACCTAATTAATTAAACTGAGTTATCACTATGACCCTTCATATAAGGTTCATTCCTCTCATCGACTTATAAAGAGTAAACAAGCTAGATCAAAGGTCAGTTCGATAAAATGTTAACAGTAGCAGGCCATCCATTTTGTCTTGTTAAAGGTAATTATAAAAAAACATCCATACTAATATCAATTCTTATTATTATAAATTCGAAAGTTACTCTGTTTGTCTGTTAGATTTTCACGCCTAAACAGCTGAACTCATATCAAATGTTATCAGCGCATTGATTTCGCATTTAGTCGACGTCATGACCACAGAGCAATATGAAATTTGGAGATTTTCTGGCAACGACACTACCAGCCGCACTACCAGTAGTGTCGTTGCCAAATGAACGACACTACGGCGCCTATTTGGATCAAATTGTACAGTCAACACAAGTAAATAGCAACAGCTATCTTAAGAAATGTAACTCTTTATTTTTATAACTACCAGTAGTGTCGTTGCCAAATGAACGACACTACCGCGCCTATTTGGATCAAATTGTACAGTCAACAACGACACTATCAGCCGTACTACCAGGATTGGATTGAAGTTTAGTAATATTAAGTAAAGTAAGTAATTATACCTTACGCATAGAGATCTCATTATGTCTTTCGTTAGTACTGCGACCAAAGAGATTAACTCAAAGTTCTAACTTATATGATCAACCTCTTTTCAGAATTTATTTTATTCTTACGAAACTAAAAATGACACAATGATCAAATGACATTTACAATAATTTGTTTTGACTTTCAATGGTAAAATTAATTGCGAGACTATTTACTCACATTATCTTCATTCTATCTTCATATACCTACGTAACATTTAAATGTAAAATGTCGGAAGTTGATCAGTTAGAAAGTGAATTAGATTTACAATATTTACCAACAAATGGTGGAACTGCGTTACTTTTGGGCAAACACAAGTATCATATACTGAAGAAATATAAAAATGGTGCATCTATTTGGAGGTGCTCGAATTATAAAAAAGGAAAATGTTTAGGAACAGTTACGGTCAAGGTATGTACAGCAATGTTTTATGTTATTATCAAGGATGAAACTACCATGCAAGCCGACTTTTTTCTCAACATTTTAAATTATTAAAATATTAAGTTTACAATTTACATATACCGGCAAACGACATTGTTTAAAATATAGCTATCCAGTATGTACAGTCTGCTTGTATGTTAGTTACGCCACGTTACCTATCTTCTAACCAAATTAAGTATGAATTTCAAACTTTTCACGTCTTCAGGGCAACAGTATCCAAAAAAGAAAAGAGCATTCCTGCAATCCAGATATTTCGAAAAACTTAGTTTTAAGGGAAATTGTTGACTTAAAGGAGAGAACACGAAATACGGACATACCAGTTACTCAAATATACGACGACAAACTATCACAAGTTCAAAATAGCGGCGCTCATCCGTTTGTAATCAAGCTACCTCCGTTTCCTAGTGTTTCCCGTGTCCTTTATGGTGCTCGACACAAAGCAAATGATGTCCCTAGAAGCACATACACAGATGTAGAAAGCGTTGTAGTGCCATTGAAATTTCGTGAGTCAATCTTAGCTGACTACTATGATAACGGTAATCGAATCATAGTGTTTTGCTGGTTGGATGCGGATGCACGTAAGAAAATTGAAAATATAAAAGATATCTTTATGGATGGAACTTTTAGCAGCTGCCCGCATCCGTTTGTTCAGATTTACATAATTCACGGCGATGTTGGTAGCTCTATCAATTCAAACAAAGTGAGACCTTTATTTTTTGCTTTAATGACGGATAAAAAGACGTCTAGTTATTTAATTTTATTTAGCTTAATCAAATCACAGCTACCGGAGTTTACGCCCACAAAAGTGCATTGCGATTATGAAATAGCACCAATAAATGCTTTGACGGAAATTTACAAAGACATTCTAGTTAAAGGCTGTTTTTATCACTGGTCGAAAAGTGTCTGGAAGAGGGCAAAAATCTTGGGCTACACAAAATGTAAGGCAGAAAAAAGAATTATCTCGCTTACGGCTGCACTGCCATTGATTCCACAGCCACTTATTAAAGAAGGATGGGAGTACATTAAGTTGGAAAGTATCAATATGGATATGTCAAAATTCATAAATTATATTGAGAGGTTTTGGATGAAACCATATTTCAGTACCATGCTATGTGTATTTGGAGAACATCATCGTACTAACAACATCTCCGAAGGCTGGAATTCTAAATTGAATAAGTGTCTAAACAAAAATACTGTAAATCTGTTACGCTTACTTAACATTTTACAAAAGTTTCAGAAAACCACAGACATAAAACTTCAAAATAGTAAAACTAGAAGAACTAAAAGAGTTATCTCTAGCGACGATTTTATCTTACATGTGCAAATGCAACTGTTAAACAATGAGATAACCTTAGGCCATGCACTTGATAAACTCAGATAAGGAGATACAGTTACAGTCGGTCACTTATAATTTAAGGTAGTACAATTTTTTTTATCGAAGTATGATTTAATTTTTTTCCTCATTGTGGTTCGTCATAAGTTTGCTTTTATTTAGTTATAAAAATAAAGAGTAACATTTCTTAAGATAGCTGTTGCTATTTACTTGTGTTGACTGTACAATTTGATCCAAATAGGCGCGGTAGTGTCGTTCATTTGGCAACGACACTACTGGTAGTTATAAAAATAAAGAGTTACATTTCTTAAGATAGCTGTTGCTATTTACTTGTGTTGACTGTACAATTTGATCCAAATAGGCGCGGTAGTGTCGTTCATTTGGCAACGACACTACTGGTAGTGCGGCTGGTAGTGCCGTTGCCAGAAAATGAATTTGGAAGGGAGGTTAATAGTATTCCGAGGACATAGGCTACTTAAAAAGCGCGTGCGAGCCGCAGGCAGCAGTTAGTTATTTTATAAATTCGAAAGTAAATCTCTTTACTATTACCTTTTCACGCCTCAACGGCTGAACGGATCTTTATGAAATTTGGCAGGGAGGTAGACGGTGTCCCGGGGACGGACATAAGCTACTTTTTATCCCAGTAAAGAGCGTGCTAAGCCTCTGGCAAAAGCTAGTTTCTAAATACCTGATGATATAAATAGGTGGCGCTAGTTTCGCCACACAACAATATTTGCAAGCAACGCCACCTGTTGAAACGATACGACAGTCGAGTCTTTACTAATAAATCGAAGTCTGCAATTCTGCATCTTCCTGCAAACACATTTAGCTCCTTCATCTAATAATAATTTTATTTCAGCTCCGCCTCCTCTACGAATGCATCCCAATGTCGTTCATCGTGACAGAAGCGGGTGGAGTAGCGTCTAATGGAAAAATACCCATCTTAGATATAGTACCCAAGGCTATTCACGAGAGGGCGCCGTGTTACCTTGGCTCTAAGCAGGATGTGGAAGAACTGTTGAAGCATTTGAAGTGAGACTTAGTAGTTTAGGTTGGGAAGTTTGTTTTGATTTAGGACTATTTAGCATGATACGGTTGTGCCTTTAGATAATATAATTTATTCAACTTCTTAACAATTACAGAAATACACAAGACAATAATTTTAAGCAAACATTTGTTTGTTGAATTCATTTTACTTATAAACATGATAAGTCTGAATATTATTTGTAATCGAATTTAAGTAATAAGATTATGTAAAGGTTCAAATTATTACCAACGTAAGGAACCAAAATCAATATAAATATAAAACGAAAGAACACAGCTACTTATTTTGTAAGCGAAATGAACACAAATTTTAGGCCTAAGTTATGAAATAAATACAAAATCTTTGAACGTCATTCAATTTTATTTACACGAAAATCCTTATTTCTTTATTGCGCTTCCCCCTAAGCTATATTTTCGGACATGGCCTGTATTTTTTTGATCAAAGATTGTTCTTATTTTTTTAGGTACCCTTAGGTCCTTGTATAAACCACCGAATAGCCAGTACCTACCTAACTGAACCACTGAACCTCATATTTGTATGGGATTTGCGTAGTTCCCTGTCGGCACGATAGAGGCGCTGTACCAAAACCTATGGAAAAGTGAGACAACACGATCACGTCTCGATACCATAGTCAAATGGGCTCGGAGCTCTGATTAACAAGCTATAGGCTAGCTTACACATCAGATAATACATCTTAGGGGTACTAACTAATCTAGCTTAGATACTCAAGCGCCTAGTCTTAACGTTAACAGTAAATAAATATCCGTATCTGAATACATTCCACTATAAGTACTGTTTTAATGCTTATTCTTTGCTAAATACGAGATAATACAGAGCAGTTTACTTTAAAACTAACGTCAAACATTTGAATTTTCTTCAGCACTTTCAATGTTCATGACGCGTAATGGTATTTGCACGCATGTAACACTAAAGTCGTTCTCTTGAATTGGTTTTACCCAAGTGTTACTTTGCGCAAATCAATAGGGATGATGACAATAATTAAAATTCATCAAAATTAAGTATTTACCGAATATGCCATAGATAACAAAACGTATTATATTTTTATTTATATCGAGATAATTATCATTTAAATAAATAAAGTTACAAAATCGAGTAATCCGCCATGACAGACACGTTGAACACCTCAGGAAACACTGATTTGTGACGTCATGCCGTCACAATATGCAATGTAATGGCACAGAATAACTATAGGTCTGAATGTCTTCTCTTGACAATATTATGGTAATTCTGTATCATCATGTTCGTGCATCGGTAACGTCATAGACAGACACTACGAGAATGTAGCGTATTATAGTGAAATTTAAATTCATTTTTAAAGCACGTTTTTTCCTTCGAAATGTTATCTTTTGAAATGATTTATTTTGAATTCAGTAGCTATCTAAAAATATCAGAGTTGTTTCGAAAAATCAGACATCATCCCTGTTATGGTTTATCGTTATATTAAGCACTGAATGGGCTGAAGACTTATTGGAAATAACTCACTTGTCTATCATAAAAATCTTAACCACAATGTGGTTCGATTCGCACATAGAGCCACCATAAAGATAAACGAATAATCATAATAGGAGCCGATTGTGAGACAACGATTTCGGTACATAAAGGCAGAAGTAAATGATTCATTTATTCGAACGTTTCCCAACCCTGAATGAAAAATACAACCCTGCATCTTGCGCAGTCGGGTAAAAACAAGGACAAACCGATGATAAATCTATCAAAATTTATGTTTCGTGATTTGAAATGAATAGGTCGTTAATCGTCCAGTAGGTATGCAATATAAAAATCCTGTATTTTTCTCATTTTAAGGGTTGCGTACCTCAAGGAAAAAAGGAACCCATAAAGGATCACTTTGTTAGTATTAGCAGCGTTTAGCGCTCTTTGTGTTCTATTTATTTTATTGGAAAGTGCATTGAGTAATTTTCCTTGTTTTGCTGATATATTTCTACTGGTTTCTGTGACTAGTTTTTGGTTCATTGGCTTTTGGACTGGAATTTAAGATTTTGTTGTTGGGATTTGTTACATAAGTTGCAGTTTATCGAAAAATATAGATATTTCGCGGTCTGTTTTGTTGTTTCATCAAAATCCGGTTCCATGTTCAATACTCAAGAGTTTTTGGTACCTAGTTACATTCATTTGGTTCTTACACCACGATATAAAAGAAGCCATGAAATGTGTAATACTATTTGTGGTTTCAGTAATTACCTACCGCGAAACTTGAAAACTTACTCTATCGTCTTGAATACATAACCTATATCGAAATCGTTGCTCGTCAGGCCCCTGATTCGCTCTACAGATAGTAAAAACCAGTTCCTTGTCACAAAATCACTCGATCAGATCACGGTAATTCCACAAGTCAATCACATAAATTACACTGAATATAACACCAAAGTATTAACTAGTAATGTTCAACCAGGTCTTAACTTTGAACTCAAACCACTCAATTTAATCACCATCGTGATACGAAACAAAATCTTATGCGGACCTTCCACTGTGTGGATGACATACTCTCATTTTGGCAATAGGTAAGCGCAGATCGAAGGAAAACGAACAATTAATAAAAGACACTAAAATTTACTCTATTACGCGTATTACTAAAGTCTAAGATCGAGCAAAGAGCGGGGTTCCCTTTGTCATTCAATATTTATCTACAGTTATTTCTTGCTGTTTGGTAGTTCGACTGACGATCAAATAGTCATGTTATAGTTTGGTTATAAACAAAATATAAAATATACGCGATCAATCCGGTTAAAACAGTGTTTTATTAAATAGTCATGTCTTAATGCTTTACCGATTCGTTTTTCTATGACAGTCGATTTTGTTTATAAAGAAGTTGTAACTTCGTTAACTACCTCAGGCGTCTCAATGACTTTATTTTTGAATATTCAATAGAATAAAAAAAGTATTATTTTTCTTGTTTTATTTGCTTCTCCCGGCGGCATTACACGTTTTTTCCATAAAAAAGTAAGACAGATTGAGTTACTGTGAAAAAATATAATTTTATTCTTATACTATTTTCATGGAAAAATCATTTAGAATAATCTTCGTTACATACTATGTGTAGGCTCGATAAAAATCAAAACTTTTGTCCCCATATTTCCGAGCCGACAGATTCGCATCTCCACCTGTCAAAAGTAACCGTGTCCATGAAATACTTCATTCCGTCATTCAGTCTTCATTCACTCACCTGTCAACAATTAGGGAACTTCATATGTACCAAACAGCAAACAAATGAGTGGACAGGGTAAGTAGTCTATTTGTTATAGGAACCTATAACAACCAAATTTTTTGACAGTCTTTCCTGATTTGCGCTTATCCTAAGCTGTTTTACTTGGCTGTTACACTCATCAAGACCCTGTTGTCTCATACGTCGTTAATTTCAGTTACCAGTTAATATTAACCTTTCTTTTTGCCACAACCTCAACTGATGTTAAGTGGTCCAAGGTCTAGAAGGTCCTTATTCACACTTATCTTCAAGAGATTTTAGCTACTGTGTCTATTATGATTAAAGTAGATAATGTAATGTGATAGGTAGCATTTTAACCGACAGCTAAAAATGAACCCGTATTATACGCGTGTGTAAAATCCGGCTACGAGCCATGAAACAACAAGGCCTCATGAATTTCCCCCCAAACCACCTCACAGTAAAAAAACCCCACATGACCATTCTAATCAACCTGCTAACCTGGTCACGGGCTAAGCTAATTCAGCCTATCGAATGAGTATGACCCCCGATCGCTGAATAACCGAGTGCTAGGCGGTGAGGGCCACGAACTGATGGAAAACATCCAGGATGTGGGGGTCCAGGTCTTGTGTGAAAAGCAACGTCTCTAGTGTGCTGCTGTATTTCTGGACTTGCTCGTGGTGCTGGAAACAAAACATAACACTAGTTTAAATGGTAACGAAAAAAGGTTTTTATTTAAAAAAAGAAACAGTTGTCTGTGTCATTTCAGATGTGGCCAAAACTAATTTGACAGCGCCATACATGATGCTGTCCCTTTCATAATGATCGATCTAAAAAGGATGGCATCATTTTAAGTACTGTCAAATTAGTTTAGTTTTGGCGACCTCTGAATTGTTACCACCAAATGTTACTAACTGATCCAGCCTAAACCACTAAATGTGCGTAAAAAATCAACACATTGGCAGCCTAGGAGCTTAGAAAATTGAATTTAGTAATTACCTTTCTTCTTGGAAATTCAAAGTTATTGGATTGGGATAGTATTTCGATATGTTTTTACATTATAACGGGATCGAGAAGTTACTACCTCGTTTAATGCTCACAAAAAATTAAGGTGACCTCTAGATTGTTTGCAACAGCCTGCCCGCAATTAACTGCCACTTTTTCAATTGTATATACAATTTTTTCTATCCATTAATTGTAATTTTCTTTGAAACAAAGTTGATTAGTGTTCATTTTGCATTCCGTGGAAGACACCACACATCAGAAAGATACTATACTACCAACAATAGTGGGTAGATTCGGCAGAGGATGATAATAATGACGTGCATTCCTGTCAATCTGCTCTAAGATCTAAGTCAAAACTTTTACAGACAAGAAAACCAAAAAAATTTGGCGCAGCCAACTCACACACAGGAACACTTGGCGCAGCCGTCCCACAGTGGCATTGTACCAGTGAGTCTCGTACTCGCGTGCGTCGGTATCGCATCTCACGAGATGCTCAGATAGAATCATGATGAAACGCTGGAACACGATGAGGAAGAGACGCTTCTGGTCCATGTGGGCAGCTTCGAGACGCTCCTCCATGCGTTCTACGGCCTGCGAAATTAGATACTATAAGAATTTACCGTAATTTACGTCCATTCGTTCATCCGTTCACCAGCCTCATCACTATTTCACGAACCTTTTCAGGGAATACCTCACGAAGCTTTATGAACTCGGTGGACGTTAAAAGAATTCGTCAATCACATATCACACTAATAATATTATAAATGCGACAGTTTGCATGTTTGTTTCCTCTTTACGCCAAAACTACTGAACGGATCTTGCTATTTTGCATACAGGTAGTTCTAAGCCTTGAATAAAACATAGGCTACTTGTTATCCCACACGCACGGAGTGGAAAGATTTGGGGGAGGCCTTTGCCCAGCAGAGGGACGGAATAGGCTGATAAAAAAAAACTTGTTAACCCGTAAATCAGTTACCGTCGGATAGAAATAACCTTAAACAACCCGTGCGAAGCCGCGAGCAGGAACTTGTTTACTATACATAAAATTAAACCAACCTTATAGCTTAGAATTACTTGCAACTTAAATTGCTACATAAATTATTTAAAAACTTGAGACGACGTTTTATAATTAGTAGTCCTAGGAAAGCAAGGGTGCCAAAGTCTTTACTGGGAAAGCAAGTAAAGTTACTCACCTCTTCGGTGGGTTTATCCTGGTCCTTCTTCTTCTTGTTATTGGTCTCGTCTTCGGAGTCAGAGCTGCTTGAATCAGCCCGCGCTAACGCCTCACGAGCCTCCTGCAGCTCAGCGCCTGGAAATAATAAACCGCATGATCAAGTTATTACCGAGCCGATTAAGACCGAGCATGGCAAAGTGTGAGCAGCGGTAATCAGCGTAGAGACGCTGTCCCACAACCACGTACGGAGAGGCTACGCACGTGTGCCTAGCCTCGCTTTGCAACCAAATGTATGTGACGTCCACTGCTCCACGAACACACTACGCACGAACACGAGATTAATGACATTGCTACCCGTGTGGCTTGCTCGAATATGGCACCCACGCAGCTCAACGCTATAATAATAATAATAATAACTTTTATTTCAGACCACAAAGAAAGAAACTTAATTAGGGCCCATACAATAAATACCTTATAGACTAACATAGATAGAAACATTTAAAATTAACCGAGTCATCGGCGCTCCGATGACGCACGCGCGGTACATGTAAACCGATAACGTAGACCCACGTTGTCAAATAAATGATAATTGTGCACAGCGTGCGTGGTTGTGGAACAGCGGCTTAACCCCTACGCTATTGGACCCAAATCAGGGGTCAGTTTTACGACGACTATGGTAAACTCTGATCAGGGCTTATGCTAAACTACCGTACCTAATCGTAAGCCCTGATCAGGCTCCAAACGAGTGTTCAAGTTGCGATAAAACTTCTTATAATGTCCTTAAGGACTCGTAGGCCACGTTCACTCCTTTAAACAATATGACCACCAGTCACTGGTAAAATAGTTCCTAATATCTACAGGGCATAAATAAATAATGCTGGACAATTCACACAACATTATCTAGCCCCGAGTTTGTGTTATGGGTACTAGATAACTGATATACATAATACAATACTTAGATAGATATGTTTTATTATACTTAGAAAACGACCAGAAAACCCGGAACATATTATATACCTGTAGATCGTACAAACATTTGTCCCAAGGCGGGAATCGAACCCGCAACATCCGGCGTCGCAGGCGGACATTCGCCCACCGAGCCACAGAGGTCGTCAAACCGTCACAATCGTCGTCGGCATGGGCATAACTGGTCATTGTGCCGATCTACGGTCTCAGTCCAGCAGTGGACTTTTTTGGTATTGGGTGAGATAATATGGTAATTCTTGTTAACAAATAATAGATATACCTAGAAGTTCCTGTGCGGAAAAGCATTACAATAAAACCGGCCAATTGCGAGTCAGACTCGCGCACAAAGGGTCCCGTACCATTATCTATAAAATCGGCAAAAAATCACGTTTGTTGTATGGGAGCCCCCTTAAATATTTATTTTATTGTTTTTTAGTATTTGTTGTTATAACGACAACCAAAATACATCATCAGTGAAGTCTAACTATCACGGTTCATGAGATACAGCCTGGTGACAGACGGACAGCGAAGTCTTAGTAATAGGGTCCCGTTTTTACCCTATGGGTACGGAACCCTAAAAACATTAGAATGTAGGTATCAATTCCACCCTACATTTTAGTCGAATTTCGTTTTCATTCTCTGAGCTGGAATAACTTACTGAGTTTAGAGACATGTTTGTTCATCTTGTCCACCGTGAGATGCAGCAGCTCCCAAAGATACGAGTGCGTGAAGAACGGCGCCATCTCCTTTAACATTCAGAACATTAATTCAGTTTATTAATTCGGTTAAAATCGTCAGTTGAGTTACCTTTGTATTTAAGAGCCACCGGCGCTATAGTCCGTAAGAGGTCCCAAAGATTTTCGGTTGAACCGACTAAGGGTATCGTAGCTTAGTTGGTTAGAGCACACCCGTACTGAGGGTGGGGCGCGGGTTCGAGTTCCGCCGAAACCGATAATTTTTGGGAACTTATTTAATTTCTTAGAAATACCCAAAGTGCGGGTTAGCACTATAACAAAAAATACCTTTATATTGTTTGCAACAGTCTGCAGTTCGCTCTTTTTCAATTGTAAATACTAGTTCTAATTTCTTTCTTTTACTTGATTTTAATTTTCTTTGTTAAAGCCGTATCTAAAGCGATTAGGTGTTAAATTCTGAAATAATCAATGAAATCACATCAGCATCATTAGCTTAAACCAGTTATCATGGTATTATCCCCACACTGGGCATGCGGGTTGGGGATCGCATGGGCTGTATTATAGATATTATGTATTATTGTGAGTAATTTTTCCGTAACGCCAACAAGTGGCTCCGGCGGAAGATCAGCGTTGGATGCTAGCTTGATAGTCATGCAACTCATGCTGAGTTGGAGCCAATTTTGTAAACGGAGCTAAGTATAAGGCGGTTTTTCTTTGTTTTCTAAATTAAGTTTTGTTATATTGCGTACCTAGTCCTGTTTAGAAAATAAATATATTTCATTTCATTTCAGATATACAAAAGGAAGCTACAGATGCTGTCCTCACTCTAGTAGATTCCCTTAGTCGCCTTTTACGACATCCATGAGATTATTCGGTTTAGGGGGGTTCGATTATTACGAAGCTACCACCAACCACGCCCAGAATATTAAGCAGGTAAACGACAGTAATATAATTAGACCAAGGGGCAAGGTAGTAACCCTGCCAAATCGAGGAGACGGCCGCCACCAGGAACCCTTTTACCCTTTTTTTTGAGATGAGATTTTCTCATTATATCTATCTGTATGCTATTTGTGGATAAGTTCTAGGTTAGTTTCTAGTATAGTTGTATTATGTATGTAATATGTATCTTTTTTTTTGTTTGATAATTTTTCGTTAACTGTTTTTTTGAATGTGCTCTCCCTACTATTTGTCTTATATCTTTTTCTCCAAACCTAGGTTGCCTGGAAGAAATCGCTTTCAGCGATAAGGCCGCCTATTGCACTGGTTATCATAATTTAGATATAAGGATTATTATGTTATTTTTATTTTTTTAAGTCCAATAAAGTATTCATTCATTCCTTTTCACGAAGAAGATATTTGTCTCAACTACCTTGGAGAAGAGCCAGGTGGCGACCGCGCTGCACTCCACGATCTGAGTCTTCAGCATCTTGTCGACCAGCACGCACACCATCTGCGGGTGCCGCTGCCACAGCTCCCACACGTTGCGGAGAATGCATATCTGGGCTTCTTCGGATTCTGCTAAGATCTGGAATAAAGGAGTTTTTATTTTATTTTTAGGGTTCCGTACCCAATGGGTAAAAACGGGACCCTATTACTAAGACTTCGCTGTCCGTCTGTCCGTCTGTCACCAGGCTGTATCTCATGAACCGTGATAGTTAGACAGTTTAAATTTTCACAGATGATGTATTTCTGTTGCCGCTATAACAACAAATACTAAAAAACAGAATAATATAAATATTTAAGGGGGCTCCCATACAACAAACGTATATTTTTTTGCCGTTTTTATAGATAATGGTACGGAACCCTTCGTGCGCGAGTCCGACTAGCACTTGGCCGGTTTTATTTTGACTACATTTGATTTTGTTTTGTAGTTATTACAATTACTATATACCTAAAGAATCTTTGTGTTTCCCAACCTACTGTCGCCTTTGTGTATTGGGGCTATAACTTCTGTGTAGAGGGCGCCGGTCGCTGGGTTGTTTTTAAAACAAACCTTAGAAATCAATTGTTAAATGTTAACTTTTAATGCTGTTCTATTGGTCTTACAACCAGAGCTTTTACCAGCCATTACGTCTCGGCTATGCAATGCGCAAGCACTGATTTTTCCTAAGACCTAGTTTAAACAATTTCACCAGTCAAACAGACAAATTAGTGACCTACCTTGAAAACGTAATGGAACTCTGTGGAGCTTAGAGATAGCAGCGAAGCTATGCGAGATGCTTTTACTGCCAAGGTTTAACAACGTCTGCACAAGGACATCAATCTTCAGCGGATTGTGAGGAACTGCCTGCGCCGCCGCTGGATGGTCGCCGTCACTAAACTGGTTGGAGAGCTCTTGGCGTACGTTTAGAGCCAAATCAAGGTTCCAAAAACTGCTCTTATACCCTTATAGCGATGCTTATACTTGCCTTATCAGTTTAGATTTTGAGACCTCGCTGTATCAGGCCTCGCCTGGTCATGAAAATTTCGCCCGAAGCTAAAACTGGGCGTTTAACAAGCCATTTGCAACCCAGGGTCTTAAATATTTCATCAGAGATCAAACCTACCTTGAAAACGTAGTGGAACTTGGATATAGCAGCGAAGCTATGAGATATACTCTTGCTGCCTAGGTTTAACAACGTCTGCACAAAGACATCAATCTTCAGCGGGTTGTGAGGAGCTGCCTGCGCCGCCGCCGGCTGGTCG
The DNA here is from genome assembly GCA_947086465.1 of Eupithecia exiguata. Classification (NCBI taxonomy): domain Eukaryota; kingdom Metazoa; phylum Arthropoda; class Insecta; order Lepidoptera; family Geometridae; genus Eupithecia; species Eupithecia exiguata. The sequence goes on along the minus strand of OX352243.1, from coordinate 8,958,801 downwards.
CCGTCTCTCAGTGGGTTGGGGAGGTCTCGGAGGACGTTCAGAGCCTCTTCTGGAGTGCATTTGTTTCTAACGCATACGACGAGTTGGTGGGCCGCTTCGGTGCCAGGGAGGTTTGCTGTGGGTGAGAATTATTATTATTTATCTATAGATCCCCATTCACCAATAAAGTCTAGTTCAGTTACACTAAAATAGCATAGTTTCCTTGATGTATTTGCTTGTGTGTAGTAGATTTCTATGTGAACGCGCTGGTCAGAGGAAGCAGGACCATGATTTTTTGTGCCACCAATTAGCTTTTCCACAGGGCTTCACATGCGTATTCCTCGATCACTGTCATTTCCCAGGCTAAGATTTATGTTATTGAGATAATTCTTTATGATCAAATCAGCCATTTAGTCGTAAATATTAACAACCGAGTTACTTTTGCATCCTGATCTCTATATGTCTAATTCGATGTAATTTATACTTAATTTTACTTGACGAGAAACTGATAACACCTAGCTAGTAAGAGTTAAATTATTATTGTGTATTTATTTTTCAATACATATTTTCATTTCATTTCATAATATTAGTTACTATGGATGTAGTCTTACGGCCGTCTCATCGTCACGCACCAAAGTTCTAGCAGGAAAACGTGTTTTTGCAGCGCGGCAGCGCAGATATTCAACAGTAGCTCGACAAATATCTCTCTTATCTTACTGCAAGTGATATGATAGAAGATAAAATACTAATTTCCTCACAATCCGAATTTCCCAAGTAGCAGACAATAGTCGAAGCGCGATAATAGAGTAGTAGCAATTAATGTAGATTCCGACGGAGATATCCAAACAATACACTTGCGCAAATTCCAATTTGCCAACTCAGATCTGTTTTTGATTGTAGGTCGATTCGGTTAGATCTAGAATTCTTTATGAATCCTCGTATTTATTTATTTGATGGAAAACCAAAGGTTTTTATACACAGAGTGACAAATTGATAATTACCAGTAAGCTTTTCCAAGGTTTTCACGGGTAGTTATCAGAATAGTAAAATTAAGACTATGAACATAAGTGACTAACCTACACGTATTACCTATATTTAAGTGTTTTGAGCTACATTAATTTAAAAAAATACAATTTTCATCATCATTATTATCTTTTGTGCCAAAAAGTTCTCCGCTGAGCCGCCGCCTGGCCAAACTGACGCTAGTGCAGAATAGGTCAAGGTTATTGTTTTAATATGACCCCATACGGATAATATTATATTATAACAGTACGAGGATTCATAAAGAATTCTAGATCTATATAATATAAATAAATGCGTCATCATAAAGAAAAAACTCTGGCATGGTGCCATTTTCATGTTTGGTTAGGTCGTTTACGAAATGCAACGTTTTAATTGGAATGTTCTGATTAGGTGTTTATTTTTAGGTTCCTATTTCAAAAGGTTTGCCTGTAGCAGTCGTCGCACTGGATTGAGCAATAGGTCATTTACATCATCTAGAGGTCTGCTTTGAATACGAACGAATTTGATGGATCACGAAGGATGGCCGGCCGATCCGTTCTTTCGTTGACCGATTCGAGATCCGAAACGAAAAGTGGCAGTTGCTGACCCGAAACAACCAGGTTGTCGTTTGGTCCGATCGTCATCATTCATCAACTTCGTTTGTTTTTCAAAATAGACTTCCTATGTCTGTTGGCTGACTAACTACTCACTTGCTAAAATGAAACAGATTTATGATTGCAAACCGCTACAGTCATTCCGTAGCAGTTACCTATTGACAGTCTTAAATTACACAACGTATTGACAATTCCAGTTGTATAAATTGACTTCAATGTGCACAAGTTATATTGAAGATGGAAAGCGGATTTCCATTCGGCCATGCATGATTTACAATATCATGACTAAAAGAATTCATGTAAATGAACTCGTCTGATTTGGAAATGCAGGAACGAATAGTACGTTTTAATGAATCAGTTCGCTTTTTTATATTAACGGAATGTAGCTTTAATTGTGACTTGTTTACGGTTTAGATTGGTTTATTGCATGGAACTTATGAAGTGGTATAGTATGAGAGCTAACACTGAAAACTAGCAGTTACTGTATGGATAATAAAAGAATTGCTACAGGATCCTGTTGTGTTACCCCAAATATGGTGCCACTGCTGTTTCTCAAATTTTTAGGCTGAGGCCAGACCGCATACAAAATTTGATTGTTTTGAAAAAAACTAAAAATCTACTTCAAATTCCAAGTAACAATCCGTAGCAGCAACACATAGTATTTACACTCTTTTTTTTCAGTTTTTTCAGGAAAAATACTAACCCCTCAGAAATAAAATTTTCATGAGCGCACCTCGGGCTCATTCTCCATAAAATAGTGAAAGAAATCGAAGAATATACATAATAGAAAATCATCTTTTTTTTCGTCGGTTAAAAATTACAACTCATCGTGTGGCTAAAGCAAGACTCTCAACAGGACTTTTGTATAAAGCTTATTGTAAGCGAAAGCAAAAAAATACGCATTTTGGGATCAGCCTTACGCATATCGTCAACCGCGATTTAAGTTACTAAAAATCAACCCCAGATATTTTAGCTCTCCAAAAATGTATACATTAAAAGTAGTGCATCAGTTTTAAGGTACGAGGTCGCAGACTCACTTAAATAACACCTCAAAATAACACCTGTCTTCTAAATCTGGGTTTAAAATGATGAATAGAATTGATAACCAACTATCTCCTATCCTCAAACGAAACACGACAAATAGCATACACGACAAGTAGTAGGAGCTAGTAAAAAACATTGTCCACGAGATGGAAAGTACGCACGCGAATAGACAATTTCACTCTGCGTGAGGAAAACTGTATTTCAGGACGGACGGGTGATAATGCTAATGCAAGCTATTAGTAGAATTCCGTAACAGATAGAGGCTTTAAATATGCTTTTAAATGCTATCTTTTACTTTAAGGGCGTTTACGCCTTCCATGCGCAGTTTGGCTCAAAAACAGTACTTTTCAAACTCGTTATTTTCATGAACCAGTTATCTTACACTATAAGTTAATTAGTAATACCACTTACAGCTTGATGTGACCAGAAATAGATAAGTACTTCATCTATACTAATTTTATAACGAAAGATTTGTATTTACATAAATACAAATCTTTCGTTATGTAACGAATAAACTTAAAAACTACTGGACCAATTTCAAAACATTTCCCCATTAGAAAGCTTACTTTTCAGGGAGTGACATAGGCTATGTTTTATTCCGGAATTCCCACGGGAACGGGAAATACGCGGGTGAAAACGCGAGGCACTGCTAATCTATGGTAAACGGGACACAAATCCATACAAAGTGCCACCAAATATATGTAACAAGCAGAAACGAGGGGATTCTGGTCCTTTAAGGGGGGGAATTTAGACTGCAAGCTTAGCCCAGTAGTACCTAATACATACAAAGGTCAAAGGAAAGCCTACATACAAAGGTCAGTAGTACCTACAACCTTTGTATGTATATAATTATGATTGCAAAACATATCAAATCAAAGACAATATATTATCAAATTCAGATAGCATATAGACAAGGTTATGTTTTTCCGTACGAAAACGTAAACATTATGGGTTACATTTTGTATCATTAATAATATAACAAGACCGATAGTGAAATTCCACACTTTACAAAACAATAATAAACTGATACCTGATACTCAGCTATCACAGATTAAGCTGGCTGGCTGCATACCAAGCCAGAACTAATGTCATGAAGTAACATCTCAATCCCAACCCACATTATAGATTTTGGCTGTAAGTAAGCTCTCAGGCCCGTAGGTACTATGAAAGCTTCAATCATCGATCTATGTTTAAGTAACGCTTTTCTATGGCGTAAACGTCACTCAAGCAAAGATCCATGATTGGGCAAGCTAGGTATCATAATACGGGTCTTAGTTCACCGGAGTGGGAATCGTAAGTAGCCTTTTTTTTCTAATTTGCCTATCGTTTGAATTTTTATATCATGATAAATAATACACAATAATTGCAAAAGGGCTTACAAAGCGGCAAATCCCGCCGTTTTACCTTTGATTTCCTATCACTAAGATCAGATACAGATAAAAGTAATGCATCTTCACGGAGGTTACCCAACAATGGCATAGAAGTATTGCGAAGCAGGAAACAAACGCAACACATCACTCTAACGAGTTTTGAAGAAACAGCTACTTTTTTATCTAAATATCTGTATACTGCACACATAGTTTCATTATACCTAAGCCTCTCAGGAGTCAGGACCTGGATAATACAGCTTAAAGCTCATAAGCTGAGAGCTAAAAGCTGTACGACCTGAGCGAAAGCGCGTACAGAAACTAGCGACTATATCGCCTTGATCAGATGTAATAGTTTAATCAATGGAGTTTTGTTTAAAAATAATGTATTATTTGTAGCGATTCCTACTCCACCAAAATACACAACACAAAAATCTTGTTTTTGGCGTCGTATTTGAAAAAAAATTCAGTCAGCATTTTAGGAAGGAATGATCTCAAATCTATAAGACAAAAATATTTTAGTATGGGGAGGCTTGTTTAAATTGTATCTCGGGTTTGACTGGAGTGGTTTGGTAATATGAAGCGGTCCATATACATTGTGCTATTATTAAACTTATCTGAAGAAGTTACGATACGTTCTAGAGAAGGTTGCCCAATCAATTACTAACGATCGTGCGTTATATTGAAGGGTTGGATAATACGTATAATAGGAATGATTAAATTACCTAATCTACATACACAATATGTTGTTCAACGTTACTGAATGTTTAAATAGGTGCGTAACTTACGGACGTAAAGTTAATTGAACCTAGCGGAACTACGCCTTCGTTTGTTGTTATGAGAATCGTTAACCATACCTCCCTCAATTCATCTTTTCGCGTCTGGGGTTTTATAATAATAATAATAATAAAATCATTTATTTCAGGTTATTACAGGAACCCATAGGTTTTGCGTCTAGCAGTCTGCGGAGGTGATTTAGAAAGAGAAAAGATACCTAAGCTCTCCTACACGTAACTGCGCGGGTCAACTCTACTTTCGTATATTAAAAAAGAAACAAATACATAGGGTATTCAAAACCATGATCGGTTTAGCGAGCCATGAAAGAGGTCGTGACAAGAAGAAGAATTCGTAATCTCTAGCGTCGCCGTCATCGAAATCTTGCCTATTGTCTTGGCCTATATTTTATCTTGATGATGCCTTTAGACCAGAGGGCTAGGATAGTACGAGGAAATAAAAATCTTAGAGGAACTACTAGAATAAATAATATTACCTATTTAAAAAAACTGGATAGTCCACTCAGTATCATCTACCCCCGAAATAAGTAGAGCTTGTGTTATGGGTACTAGGTACTCGTAAGTAAGGTAGCTGTTACATCCATGCATATAAAATACTCAGAACATGCGGAACAAATAACTGCAGACCGTACAAACAAAATTTCAATTATATTTTTAATAGTAGAAATACATAGATAGAAGAATAGCGTATATTTAGCGACAATCGATCATTCAGGAAGCTTACACTTGTCACCAAAACAATATTAATGTGATTAATGGACCATAACCTTCAAAATAATGTTAGTAATCGCGAATATTTGCAATGTATCGCATGATTTCCGTAAATCGTAAATCAGGCATCAGGTGGTACGAAAGGAAAGTCAATTAAATTATTAAACATCATCATCATCATCATCAGCCTATATTAGTCCACAGCTGGACATAGGCCTCCCCTAAAGAGCGCCATAGCGCCCCGTCTTCAGCTTGCCGCATTCTGCCGGCAGTCTTCCGTAAATACTGGTCGGAGGGCGTCCTACACTACGTTTGCCGAGTCGCGGTCTCCACTCAAGAACACGTTTACTCCAGCGGTTGTCGGTTCTTCTCGAGATATGGCCAACCCACTGCCACTTCAGCTTGCTAATCCTTTAAGCTATGTCGATAACCTTGGTTCTATCATAATATTCGTTGCGAATTCTATCCTTCAGAAAAAATCCAATAAAATAAAAAAATACACTATTCTTACAAAAGCTCTGTGTGGGGCAAAAAGATTTAAATGAAAGAATGATCCAGCTTACAAAGCCAACACCTTCTATTGCACTTATTTTTTTATTTACGACAACCTTACTAACTTTAGCAGTTTAGCACGACTTATACCAACTACCTTCGAGTCTGACTAAAAATAATTGTGACCGAACATCAAGAATTACTAGTCGTACAAGAGACGTCCGTTCCGTCCGAATACCGCAAGCGAAGTGAAGTCAAAGTGTCTCTTGCATGCCTATAGCACGCCTATTTATGTAGTGCGGGTAGGGTTGCCCGCTTAAATTCGAAATATTTGTAATACGGCCGTTCCTGGAATTGCGATTCGTCCTCGGTCGCTGCTCTGTAGCTGCTCTGGCGCTGGACGCTCTGGAGCAACTGGTTCCGTTTGGGCTGGCAGTTGCAGTGCTGGTCTGACACTGCTTGTTGAGGAGCTGTGCATGGGTCACGATCATGGTAAAAGTCTGAAACATTGAAAACACACAATTCAAGTAACCCATTGCGTGTTCCGGTTAGGACCCGATGCCAAGAATTTTGAACGAAAGCAGTGACATGAAAAACAATAACCCTCTCCTGTTGGTAGTCGGGTAAAAATGACTCTATAATGGTACACGACAGGATCACATGTCAACAACTTCCCACAACTTGCTAATTTGCCGATTTAATTTTAACAATAAGTTAGAAATTGAAATTTATGCTCTCTTTCTCAGACGCAAGTGTGTACTCTCGGCCTCACAAGAAACTGACCCAAAATAATACAAAAATACTGAATGTTAAAAATTTTAAAAGCAAATCAATGACAATCTTTATTTGCAAAAATAAAACATTAGAAAAAAAATATAACCCTTTTTTGCAGTAGGGTAAAAACAAAATAAGATAGGAGGTGAATTCCAGGTGACCGAATTCCGAACTTCAATCACCCACAACACACCCATTGATATTGGGGTGCAATAAACCCACATTAGCCATTTACGTCCATGTGTAATTCACATATGGCTCATGTAACATAGCCAACTAGAGCCTCTCACACAGGGGTGACATAGCCGAAGCCATTCACAAGGGTGACATAGCCGAAGCCATTCACAAGGGTGACATAGCCGAAACCATTCACAAGGGTGACATAGCCGAAGCCATTCACTAAGGTGACATAGCCGAAGCCATTCACAAGGGTGACATAGCCGAAGCCATTCACAAGGGTGACATAGCCGAAGCCATTCACAAGGGTGACATAGCCGAAGCCATTCACAAGGGTGACATAGCCGAAGCCATTCACAAGGGTGACATAGCCGAAGCCATTCACAAAGGTGACATAGACGAAGCCATTCACAAGATGCCACAGTCACAGCTTCGTCTCGCCCCAGCTGCCGCTTTGCAAAACAGGTTGACCACGACCGCTCGGCTGCATGCTGACCACTTTTAGGGCCACTCATTCACGGGTCAAACGTCTCTGAAATGAAATTGAAAGAAATTTATTACAAAGACCCCGTCACTCACGACTCATCAGGGTAGACTGTAGTTGTCGCTCGGTATAGCATTCTCACCGTGACCACTAGACAATGCTCGGCTGAACACAGACATTCACACCGAGACCGGAACAAACTTACTCACTGTTACTGGAGTGCTAGATCCTAGCTAGCTAGATAGGAATTATCGAAGTTCCTAGACCTAGGTACTTACATGGTATCAGGTAAATTGACTAAATGAGAAAAAAAAAGTCTGTCGGATGTCACTTCCTTTATAGGCAGTGGTAGTGGCAATCCGTATGGTAAGGAGGTCATCGATACCTCAGCACGCACGACAGGTATAGTCAGCTCTCATCCTTAGCAGAAAAAGGTGCATAACTACTCAACATACTTAGATGTGTACCTATTCTGTGAAACTCAACAAAATAGAATAAAACTCCTCCCACCTCTTGCACAACACTAACACAAAGCAAGAATTTAAAATGTTGGTTCGATCTTACCAAGAGTGGACGTGATGCCATCTACTATAAGCATACTTGCAACCTCGGTGACACGTTCAATGAAACGCAGGTAGCGTGCGCACAACACGTGGACGACGCTAAGCACACAGCACGTGGGCCGCGCTAGTTAGCGCGCGAATGCCACGCACAGCACAGTGCTATAGGCAGCGCGCGGGTGGCGCGCACTGCATGGCACGTCGCGACCGCGACCGCGACGCGGCCGCGAGCACACCTCGCTGGTGCGCGCAGACCACGCTGAAACGCGCAGGCCGCGCTGGTCAGCGAGCACACCTCGCAGAAGCGCGCAGGCCGTGCCGACACGCGAAGGCCGCGCCAAACAGCACGCAAGTCGCGCAGGCCACGCTCGAGGCGTATGCCGTAGTCGCAGACATGAAAATAAAAATCGACACATTAGGAACACAAATCAACAATCGGGCTCGGCCCCACATGACCATGTTCAACCAGCTGTCCCAAATAATCACTTCTGTCCAAAGTCAAAGCTACCAGAGCCGAGGATGTAAACTCGAACTTGTTTGATACAACCATACTAGGTGTAAAGAACTCGCAACACAAAATCATCATCTTTTGCATAGGAATGAACTCAAATCGACGAGTAATGTAGATTTGTCGACAAATAAGCAACAAAGTGATTATTAGGCTAATTATGGGTAACTTTTACAAACATCCTATGCAGAGTTCGGCTGGAGTACAGGTACAAGATTTCAAGCGCAAAGAAATCTTCAATTCGTAGCTTTAATTAAGGTAGGTACGACTTCTACACTAACAAGAAAGAACTCACAATCGTTTAACCATCGTTTGTCCTTCGTTCGTGTCATTGACCTTCGCTTGTTGATCGCGTCTGAATCATAGTGCAACTGTTTCCAAACTGTTTAAAATTTTATAGGAACTACCTCACGCGACGCGTAAGAACTATCACACACGACGCACATGACTTTAAGACTTGTTTGAACCATACGACTTATCACAATCGAGACAGCGGTGACTGCGTTACGACTGTGGTTACTACACGGACGTGGTGGTTCTAAATAGGCAAATAACTGCCGCTATAATATTTGGCACGATGACGACGTCGATCGAATACCTACGAGTTTGTTCTCGCCTATTCACAGTCGCGCACATTAGTTATTTTGTTTACCAAAAATACAAGTAGTAGGTAGGGAACTTATGTAGGTACGGTTTATACCGGCCTAGAAAATTACCCAAATCACAATTCTATTAACGTTTCCTACCGTGGACAAATAGCAACAACAAAACACGTGGCACATCGAACCACTGCAATGCACTATACATCACCAAAAACACTGACGGTCTACGTGACCGTTAACTGATGCGACGAGCGATCTGCGACTAGCTACGTGAATAGCTACGCGATTGCCGGCCCCGCGAAAGACTGCGCAATCGCCGACCACGAAGTCGTCGATCGGTCACGCTTGTGACTGCGGGATCGCCATCCACGAGACTTCCTACCTCGCGAACGTTCGCTCCGCAAAACAGACGTGGAAGGCTCGTCCTCATGTTCTTGTTTCACTTCAAAAACACAATAAAGGTGCCGGAACGCACCAAAATTAAATAACTTCGTCAAAAAACACAAAGCGTGGAATCTCAAACAAACTACCCGCATAACTTAAAACGAGAAAAAAAGTGTGGGCAATACGAACATCCCCAGTTCTGATCTTACAAAAGCTCTGTGTGGGGCAAAAAGATTTAAATGAAAGAATGATCCAGCTTACAAAGCCAACACCTTCTATTGCACTTATTTTTTTATTTACGACAACCTTACTAACTTTAGCAGTTTAGCACGACTTATACCAACTACCTTCGAGTCTGACTAAAAATAATTGTGACCGAACATCAAGAATTACTAGTCGTACAAGAGACGTCCGTTCCGTCCGAATACCGCAAGCGAAGTGAAGTCAAAGTGTCTCTTGCATGCCTATAGCACGCCTATTTATGTAGTGCGGGTAGGGTTGCCCGCTTAAATTCGAAATATTTGTAATACTATATTATCCTAGACCAAATGAAAGTAAACGACATTTTCTTCACAACAAATTAAAAATTCCAAATGTAAAGACAAAACTTATCACGTAAATGAATTTCATAATAAAAAAGTAATGAGTAGGTAATTAGTTTTTCCACGAGGTCTTTCTTCCGCACGTTTATCTACCGATTTGTAGTCGTAATTTCATCCGAACACTTAGAGTAACTAAACTATTCTAAGTCCGAACAAATTCATGTTGGTTTTGATTCGTTGGGCATTTTGTTTCTACAACACAACAAACTCGGTCAGTACGCCGCGCGCCGCGTCGTCGGTAGGTAAACAAATAATCCCTGTAGCATTGGCTTAAGAAATACAACAAATGCAAGTTCAAGGTCTTATACTCAATCAAGATCGAATCAATCAAGATTCAATGCATATCGAACACATTTTGTTTGTCGTCAAAAGTAAATATTTTGATTTCAATCAAGAAATATTTATGCATATTGGTGAAACCTGATTAATGAAATTATTGACAAGTTTCGACTTATTTCCTAGCCTCTTGTTCTACACTCCTTTTTAGGGTTCCGTACGCAAAGGGTAAAACAGGACCTTTTACTAATAATAATAATGCTGGACAATTCACACAGCATTATCTAGCCCCAAATTAAGCAGAGCTTGTGTTATGGGTACTAGACAACTGATATATATATAATACAATACATTACATAAATAGATATTTTTTATTATACATAGAAAACGACCAGAACACCCTGAACAAATATTTACAGATCGTACAAACTTGTCCCGAGGCGGGAATCGAACCCGCAACCTCCTGCATCGCAGGCAGACCTTCGCCCACCGCGCCACAGAGGTCGTCAGACTAAGACTCCGCTGTCCGTCAGTTTGTCTGTCACCAGGCTGTATCTCATGAACCGTGATAGACTATTTAGTTACATATTCACTTACAAAATTAATAATTAAATTAAAATAAAACAAATATCCCCTTATATATTGGCATACAACAAACGTGATTTTTTTTGCCGAATTTTGATAACGGCGACAGGTAGACGCTTGAAATATTCACAGAATATTGAATTTCATTATACACTTTAATAATCAATAATTAAATTAAAATCAAATTAATATTTAAGGGGGGCTCCGATACACCAGACATGTTTAATTATAGACTTTTTTAATGTAACCTTAACCCCAGCGTTATGTACTCATTACTAAGCACGTTCGAAATAACTGTTAGTTGTCAGTTTGAATTGAATGACAGGTCAACGTCTGTCGGGTCAGCTAGTGCGTAATAAATGTGCCTGGGTACTCCGATGGACAGCGCCACACCGCGCGATTGTTCTACACCCACCCTAACCAGTCACAATGACAGCTAACACAAGCGGGGTGGAATCGACCACGCGACCGCGCCAGTCTGCGTTACACCATGCGCCCGCGCACCACACATTGAGCAAACAATATTAAATAATTCAGTGGATACCTAATTGCAGTGGGGTGACTCAGTGCTAAGATGAGATCCGCATTGCTGGGTGTTTGTTTCGCTTTAATTGTAAGTATAAACTGAATTATAATTATTTATGGTAAAAGTTGAGCAAACTTTGACCTGAGTATGAATAGTTTTAGTTATTTTTGAACTTGCAGCAGTGACACAATTTAGATTTTAATTCATTGTTTAAGAGTCAAAATTTATTTAACTGAATTTAGTATAATCAAATTATTTATAATATTAGCGGTGACAATATTTGACTTAGAAAAAAAAATTGGGATCAAAGATGATCAAACCTTGAACTGAAAATTAATAGGAAAATCTATACTTATATTATAAGAGGAAAGATTTGTATTTTTGTATGTAACCAATAACTTAAAAACTACTGGACCGATGTCAAAAATTCTTTTGCCGCTAGAAAGCTACATTATTATTACTGACAAACATAGGCTATAAAATATACCTGCTCGAAGCCGGGGCGGACCGCTAGTTATAGATATTTAATGGCTTGTTGTGACAGAAATTTTGACTATATTAAGAAAGTTTTTTGTAAATGTTTTACTTTAAAACAGAGGAAAAAATTTCAGAGCTTAAACCTGTCAGAAATTCGCGTTGAAATATAAAGAAGAGTAGATCTTACTACAGTTAAACGCCGATGTTCAAACCCCCTAAAATTACAATACCTTTAATACTTCGAATAATGTAACACCGACGTACAAAACACCTAAGTTGGCAATTCCTAACATCCAGTATAACTAATGGCTCAAAATGTCCATAATCATTCTATAAGGTTAAGATATACAATGTCGTTGTTAACAACATGGAAAGTAAAATACAGTACTTACATAAAATATGAGAAGATTGAAAAAATTCAGATGACATGAAAAATGGATCATATTGACATTATGTGTATCTAGCCAAATTTTTATGTGTTAGATAATCAATTTTTAGATTATCAATTAGATTATTTTGTATTGATTTGTTTTCAAGAAATAAAAGATCATAATTACTAGAAAAAAAGTGTTTTTTTTTATTTTGAGCAGCTCGTAGCAGTCCGCAGTAGTCCCGTGGTGGGAGTGGTAACACAATGACTCTGGGTGCAATTATACATATACACACCCTTTTAGTCACAAAGTCTTTGTGTCACATTACTCCTGGGAGAAATACTTTAGGTGCAATAGATGGACTAACCCGTATTTAGATTTTTAGATAATACATGTGTCCTATTGTAAATGTTTTATGAACTTCGATAAAATAGTCATTCGACATTTAGAACTGTCACTATTTTGAATTTAGATAAACCAACCATTAGGTATTGTAATTTTAGGGGTTTTGAACATCGGCATTTTAACTGAAGATATTTTAATTTAAGGTGTTCGAATACGCACCCCTTCTAGTGATCTCAATAGTTACATTTAACGGCGGAAGTACACGTACTATAGACGTCTCGTCTGTAATACGAGTACTTGGCGTAATTAAAAAAAACTACAAACCGACTTCAAATTCCTGAATAATGAAAGTGGGTTTGGAAGTAGTATTAAACCCGGAACACTTCGATTTTTTGCAAGTGGCGACGACGTCGAGAATTCAAGTCTAATTTAGTTTGTTTACTGCTGTTGCCATGGAAACCAATTGTTAGTTACTGTGAAAATTATCATGTGATGATGTTTTAGATACGGGACCATTTCGGGATCATTCTCTAAACAAAAGCTTAAGAATTTTTAAATCGGTTCAAGGTTAACGGAGAAATTGATAGACATACAGAAGAATACCTACAGTCAAAATCTCCTCTTGAAGTGGGTTAAAAAATACCTAATGTTTTGTTTCAATAATATCCACTATACGCCGGGTATAAGCATAAGCATTCCAACAAAGACATTTGAGACTATCATTCGAGACTATTCCAGTACTCGGAGATAATGATCAACTTAAGGGGACGATGACGCCATTTTGTGAAAAGGATAGGCATAGGATTTCACGTTTCTAAAAGCGAGACAGAGCAGCGCGGGCGGCGTAAGCGTAAAAATCAAGATTTTGCTGATTATCTATTAATAAGGACCTTTATTTGCAAAAATAGGCCGAAGGTTCCCTTGGTATTCTATTATTTATAATTTTTTAGGATTCCGTACCTCAAAAAGAAAAAGGATCTTTATATAATCACTTTGTTGTCTATCCATCTGTCAACCGGTTTTTCTCAAAAACGCGTGGAGGTATCGAGTTGAAATAACTTTTAAGTCAACGCAATCAATTTCCCATAGTTTTTTTTTCGAAGTTTTTTCCATAAAGATAACGGAGAAAAAAGGTTTTAACGTAATTCACGTCAATTCACATATTATATCCACGCCTTAAGCTAGAAATGTGTAGTTTCTTTCATCAAAAGCCAAACCGTCACCAACCGCTTAACTATGACAATACCATTGTCATAGTAAAGCGGTTGGTGACAACATTTGGACCCAGTTAAACTCTATCCAGCCAGTCAAATTCGGATATGAAGTACTTACCTATGTTTTCATAATCGTCTGTAAATAGAAAAGATATCTTGGGAATTTTATGGCGTCAAATAATACAAGTTTTATAACAGACAAAGATGTGTTTATACTATACTATGAATAGATAGTTATGAGAAATTTGACAGACAAATAGATAGGTATTATGTGTATTTCCTTTTCTAGAAGATCAAAACAAGGGAAGATTGTAATAGGTAGGTAGGTGTAGCTTACTACCGTCGACCATAGCGCTTGATGCGTAAGACTTGACCGTTTTAACTAAGCCATGGATGTCATAAGAGTCGACTAAGGGTATATACCCTATATATCAAAAAAAGGACAGCAGCTTTCTTCTGTTTTTTAACACCTTTACTGCGATCAACAAACCGCCTGCCAAGCGCCAAGGTGATCACGGCAAAACCACATTGTTTTGGGAAGGCACGTTCATTAGTGTAGAAAGATAGTTAAAAAAACATAGCCATACAAATGTATTATAATCTACCTATACTTCACACTAATATTATCAATGCGAAAGTCTGGATGTATCGATGGATGTTTGTTACCTCTTCACGGCCAGCGGATGATGATTTGCCCATACAAACGTACTACCAAAAGATTTGTAATTCGAGCATATTTCCACCATATCATGTTGTTTTCTATATTCAAACAAGATAAAGTTAAAAACTACAACCCGACTACGTGAAAGTTATAAAAGTTTGAAACATTTACATTGACAAAATAGAATGACGTATCGGTCATATTTGATAGGCATAGAGTTGAAAATGAAAATAGGTCGTAGGTATTGTAATTTTTCTCTATGGGGCCTGCAGCCTGCGGCTACCTAAACTTTAATACGCGTTTTGTTGGCTTATTCGGGGTCGGAGCCCTAAATCCTATAGCCTATAACCATCGGGGTATTGAGACGAATCAATCGATACATAATTTGTTGAAATCGAACCAGTAGTTTCAGCGCTACGTGGGAACAAAGAAATCGGCCACATACATACAAACATACAAATATACAAACATACGAATATACAAACATACAAACATAGGGTGCTAACCTCATAACCCTCCCCTGTTGGTAGTCGGGTAATAATATATATCTAGGTCCCTGGTTGTTTTTTTTTCTAATTTATACACAGCTATAATGAAAAGTAAGGAAAAATATGCAAAATCACATTTTGTATATTTTTACGTCGAAAATGACACGTTTTCGTCCTATTTGTTTTGTATTAAAAACAACAATATCTTACGTTTTTTTTGAAAAAGAACATAGCTTACATTGTCTAGTTACAGAATAACAACACAATTTCGAAAATACAAAAAGTTTTCAGTCATCATTTTTGGTATTACGGAACATAATAATTTACGAATTGGGTTGAAATTATGCATACCTGTATGCATAGATTCAGCCAGTTTTAGGTCTGGAATAAGACATAGGCTACTTTTTAGGGTTCCGTACCCAAAGGGTAAAAACGGGACCCTATTACTAAGACTTCGCTGTCCGTCTGTCCGTCTGTCACCAGGCTGTATCTCATGAACCGTGATAGTTAGACAGTTGAAATTTTCACAGATGATGCATTTCTGTTGCCGTTATAACAACAAATACTAAAAAACAGAATAAAATCAATATTTAAGGCACGGCAAAAAAACACGTTTGTTGTATGGGAGCCCCCATACAACAAACGTGATTTTTTTGCCGTTTTTAAAGATAATGGTACGGAACCCGCGAGTCTGACTCGCACTTGGCCGGTTTTATTATCCATTAATCAGTTCGAATGGGGTAGAAATCACCTTCAAACGTTTCCACACACAGAAACTAGTACTATAGTCTATTATAGTCTAGTATTATACATACGCAAGCCAAAAAACATTTTGTAACTTCCACTTTCTTCATATTTTTTTTTTATTTGTTTGTCTTGTTGCTTGGCCGCGCATCACGCTGAAACTACTGGATGAATTTAAACGAAACTTTGCATGGTTAGAGGTCATACTACTAGGAAGGGCATAGGATTCTTTTTATCCCGGATTTCAGAACGGTTCCGTGAGGAGGGGAGTCAAATTTCTTGGTTGCGAACCCCGCAGCCTTATGTTGTTTGCATTTAATAAAACATAAAAAATTATCACGAACAATATCAGTCAATGCATCAAACGATGACCTTGTGTCGCTCACCTTTGGTATGATGAGAATTTCCCATGAAAAATGTCTAAGTGGAGCGAAACAGAGTGATAAAGAGTCAGGTATGACGTTGCACCAAACGTCACGATATACCGGTACCGTTCAGAAAACCCTATAATTAAAAAGTTATCTACTTTTGACAAACCGATGGACTAAAAGTACTACTAAATTTCCAATGGATTTTCGATTGAAACATTGAAACGATTTATTTTTTGTGATTGTGGTAATATACAAAAGATATAAAATGCCTCTATTTAAGATTTTTTGTACATAAAGAACATAGCGGGTTTGGTTTGTTAAACTGGGTCTAGATCTCAGAACTCTCGTCGTTAAAAAAATCGTACTACATAAAATTCTACATTTTTGTCTTGGGTTCCTAAAGGAATCTTTTTTCTCAATCGTGTTTTTACGGCAGAACGTGAAAATCTACTATAAAAAACATGAAAGTGCACTGTTTCACACATAATTTGGTCG
This sequence comes from Eupithecia exiguata, assembly GCA_947086465.1. Lineage (NCBI taxonomy): Eukaryota > Metazoa > Arthropoda > Insecta > Lepidoptera > Geometridae > Eupithecia > Eupithecia exiguata. The sequence goes on along the minus strand of OX352243.1, from coordinate 8,942,154 downwards.
AAATCTCAGGAACCCTGCAGTTTATTGAAATGACTTATATGTTTTGATTCGTAGGTTTTTACTAATTATTTGGTTCCCTCTAAGCCAGTTTCTTAATTAGTTGCGTAGTAATTAATATATGCGTGTATATTAACAATAACTCGATTTTGGCGCTTACGCCTTTTCAAAAACATTTACTCTATCCCGCTTCTATTAATTACATTAATTATTCCTAAACGTTATACACAATTAAATCATTAATAAATAAAATAAAAAGAAAAATCAGTAAATTATATGGTTATGTCGCAAAATAGAAAAATAATTAAAAATCAGAGTCCTTCAGTGAATTCCAAACATGTATGTCGGAACGTCATCCATTCTCCTGCGAGTACGTCAAAGTCTGGATGTAGAGCTAGTAGAGCGTTAAGAGCGGAAAGAGATCGAGGAATAGGGGATCTAGCGCGGGCAACAGTGCGGAAAGCCGGGACTGCAAACAACTTGTGTTTCCTTGCTCGGCAGTAGTCATTAGGGACATAGAGACTACAGAGTTCGCTATGTAGTTTCGGACAATCGAAGACGCCTCTGAGGACCTTACACATGGTCATTATTTGGTCATTAGATCTCCTGACCTCTAGGGAGTTATATCCCATACAACCCAAGAGAAACGCAGTTGGGTACATGTATGGGTAGTACCCCAACACACGCTTGTACAAGTACCTGAGAAAGGCCTTCTGGACCTTCTCCAACAAAAGGGCATATTTGCTCTCGTACGGGTGCCATACACACGAGCTGGCCTCAAGCTTGCTGCGAACCACCGATTTGTGATTTCTATGAACGCGAAATCACAAATCGGCGCGCAATGTACTCTTTCGTGCGTACAAAGATATAATTTGTTTGGGATTTCAACGATAGGCTAGTAGATTTCTGTCTAATCTATGTTTATAACAAAACTTTTAGACTTTTTATAGAATAAGTAAACACCAGCCACCAAAAATAAACATGAATTTTCAGTTGTCAGGTCTGTGTGTCAGTAAAGCTTACGGTTCATACCGACAAAATAATTGATAAGTATCTTGTATACGTTTCTTTAAGTAAGAATTCTACTGTGTGACCGATCTTGCGTGAAAAACATGAAATAATATATTTTTGTGAATAGGAGATACCGGCGTAGATTCTTGTTAATTTACTTATTCAAAAGCCTGGGAAACTTGAACCAACTTATTAAACTATTGCTTCAGTAACCGATCTCTGCGATTGTTTACCTTAGCTAGTTTATCTTTTGTTATTATTTTGCTGTAAAACTTGCTGATATTTATCAAAACAAGGAAAAGTGAACAATAGAATTGATAGAAAATAATATTTTTTATATAATAAATAACAAATACAATAATAGAATAATCTCGGGATGCCGACAATGAATACTGTACTGCTGAGCTGTACTATTATTAATAAAATAAATAAATATGTTGAATGTTGGACAATTCACACAGCATTATCTAGCCTCAATTTAAGCGAGCTTGTGTCATGGGGAATAACTGATATACATAGTACAATACACTTCATAGATAAATATTTTTATTATACATAGAAATAATTCAGAACACCCGGATCAAATATCTGCTGATAGTACAAACCAATATCTTATATATAAAATATGTCTTTTAACTTCTATACCAACTTTTTATTAATATACCATGCGAACTGATTTATGTGATTATAATTAGATTATTTTGAAAAACTAAAAACCATTACAGTTTATTTAACATACATTAAAAAAATATACTTACAGCCGAACATAGAACCCCCTTCTCTTTTGTTTTTTTGTCGGTTTCAAAGTACCTTGAAGTTATTCTCATTATAATTGTTATTCCTGGTCTACACCATCATTAGCATACGTCCACAGCTGGACGTGCCTTCCCCAGTAAGGGGTTTTGCCGTAATCACGACCCAGGGCAGGCGGATTGGGGACGACCTACCTCCATGCAAAGTTTCAGCCCGATCCGTTCAGTAGTTCTGAAGTCAAGAAGTAGAAGTAACCAAAATCCATCAAAATTTCACGTTCATAATATTAGTTTGGCATTAGGCAACATATAGGTTCTTCAAAACATGGATGACCCCGCCGAATCACGACAAACATCGTTGTCTTAAACTGCCATTTTTAGGCCGAACCTAGAATGGAACATGTCAGAGCACCCATAGATCAAAAACCTTTTATTATCATAATCAATCAACGATGCCTACTAAAATTATAGGCAAGTACCATTGTTCAAAGCAACATACTTATCTTCTAAGAATGCGTCGAATGTTTACTTACAATTAATCTTTACAAAGACACATCACCAGTTATCGCATCATTGCCCAAAATGTATTTCAAATATCTTTTAGGAAAACTGTCCGGCTCTTGGAGAATATTGAAATTATTCGATTGGAAACTCGGAGAAGGCTGGCGGGCCGCACGCGAGCCTCGCACGCCAACGCCACTTTCCCGCTACCATTTTACTTTCAAACGCATTCATATCCACATTTTTTATATCTATTATGCATTTATGTTTGCAGGTACACAGAGGAGGAAGAGCTACAACCGATGAGGATTTCAGGCCGACGCCGATCCCGCTGAGCGAGTGGGCGGGTGAAAAAGCTACGCCTGCGCAGGGTACCACGGTGAAGGCAGGGCCGGCACCAACCGGCAGTCCACGCTACTGGGAGGATGCCCTACGACACAGCGTTTATTTGACATTCGTCAGGGACAGAATAGACCAACTCATAGCCAAAGGCAACGCCTTAACTCCCGACGGCAAGCTGGAAGCACACGCATCTAATGATATCGACGATCACAATCTATGGGAGAAGGTAAAGTCCGCCCCATTCGAACGACTTGATGGAGATGAACTCCCGTTCAAAGGCGACATCGCTCTCCTGGCGAAAGGTCGCCTGATAGACGTCAACGGTGAGTTTCGATTCACGGAGGACAAGCTTATGAAGGAGAGGTGCGATGAGAAATGCATGCAAGGAGTTAAAGCTTTATGGTCGGTTAGACGAGTGCGACAAAAGGATACTGAACTGCTTCACGGGAAGTATCACTATGAACTGACATTTTCAGTGAATTCCCAAACGCCAAAGAAAATTCAAAAGCCCTTTGAGACCCACGTGAGGACGTTCACCGTGCGCGACGGAACTCCGGTAGAGCAGCCGACACTACCGCACGCGCCCTCCGCGCCGAGGCCGCAGAGAGCGGTTTGGTTACACAAAAACGTCGTCCCTGTTCGTAGCTATCCGAATCGCATTCAAGGGCAAGGGTTAGATAGATTATTTTTATCGCTGTTCGGTTCGGACGAAGAAGATGTGCCTTCCAGACATTTCAGACCACATCAACACACAGAACAGTACCATCAGAAGAAACCACATATCCAAGCACACGTATACAAGTACACGAGGCCTCCGCTAGGCCCGCCGCCGACTGTTAGTCAAGCAGGGCACCATAACAGGGAATCTGATAAGCCAGAAATCCCGATTCAGCCTCCGAAAGTTCAATATCACTTTTCAGATTCTGATGGAAAGATAAAGATTCCATTCGCGACCCCGCCGGTGCAACTAACTAAATATCAAGTCGAGGATAAAATAAACAGTGTTTACCCGATAGCTTTGCCTCAAGCCCAGGCGCATGCTCCAGTAAAACTAGACCATTCTAGTACTGATAAGAATTATACACCAGTACCTTTTTCTGAGGAAGTTCAACGTTACCTCGATGAGGTGGCAGCAAAGCATCCATACCACCCCCCAGCGCCTCAGTATCACTATGATGTTACTACTAAAGTTCAACATAATATAGAGCCACAGCACAGTACAGCTAATTATCAACATCAAATAGAACCTGAATCAGTGACAAAAAGTGCAACGTACGGTGGGTACGTTGCGCAGCCGGACTACAGGTATCAGCCATCTAACGTAATTAAAACTACAAGACCAGCTGTATTGCCCACACCGCCGATAGGATTGCTAGGAGCATCGACTAATGAAAATTCATCCGAGATATCTACCAAGGAACCAGAAATAGTAACGGTGTCCGCGTTTAAATCTCACAAGAAATATCCAGTACATAAACTGCAGCCTATGAAGGCCAGCACCTTGCACTTTCCAGATCATGTGCGGCCTCCAGTGTTCAATGCTCCTCCAGGAGTGTTCGTGCCCGTGGATAAAAAACCATTCAAGCCGATGCCACCTTTGAAATACCATCATCAGAATTATCACTCACATTCTAAACACGTGAAGACGAGGCCAATAGACTTTCGGCCGAGTCCACAGATCGTCGATATTCAACAGTTCTCCGAACCAGATCCTCTAGCTGACGCATTTAGACCAATGCCGGTATTTACCAAAAACATTACTGACTCTAATGAACCGACTGAGGAAGTTGACAATGAAAAGTATAAAAGCTATCAACACAAATTGAAATCCACGATACAAGAGCCTATTAAACCGCAGCGGACAACAACAAACATACCCGACATTATTACAGCACAAAGCCTAACCCTAGACGATAGTGACTCAATGCATTGGGCTAACAGTCTCCTGAGCGCATTAGCCAAAACGTCTCCATTGGTATCAGCAAATAATGAAACTGAAATAACACCAGATGAGCCAAACACAACTATAACAGAATCAACTACCACAGTAACGTTACTAATATCACCCGAAGTCAACAAAGAAGAGTTCGCGATGACGACACGTTCGCCAAAGCGAACGCGGCCTCCTCACAAGGTTGTAAAAGCTCAAAAGGAAAAGAAGCATAAACGTGTCACTTCTACAACCACCACTTCGACTACATCTACGACCGAAAGGCCACGTCATAAAAGACCACCGATGTCAGATTTAACACCACAAGCGAGCTCAGCTGCTACTGGACCGCCCAAACCCAGCTGGCAACTTAAGCAGGAAGAACAAAACGACACAACAACCACTATCCAAGATACTATAAAGGAAGACGTGGTTACATCTCGACCAACAACCACTACTTGGTCTTCTACAACCACAAAACTAACAACTACTTCAAAACCGACTAGGACAACCCCTGAAATTGATGAACAAACTACACCAAAGAATAAGAACAGGTTCAGACAATCAACGTTAATATACAAAGGAACCTCAGTAAAGCACGACAAATGGAGTATGCCGGTAACAGAAAATAATAATAATAAAACCAAGCCATTACATATCAAACTAAATCAACAATACCAAAGAAGAAAAGGTTCTAACTTTCACGGTTACGTTTCGTCAACACCAAAAAATGTGGATGAACAACATCATAAAGCAGAACACAAAGATCTTGCCTATAAAACAATTGAAACAACCACTGAAATTATCCTCAATGTAATTCCTGTCACAACAGAACCGATCCACCTTGTAGAAAACATAGAAGAAGATTTTGAACATCCAACAGAGAATGATGAAGAAGTAGAAGACTCAAATGAACAAAAGGAGACAGGGAAAGACGTTGTAGTGTTTTACAATGAACATGAATTACCACACGACAGTGAGGAGGAATCAGAATCTAAAGAAGAGGAAGAACACAACAATACTAAAGACACAACACCAGCGACTGTGAAAAAGTCCAAATGCAAAAAGAAGAAGCACCAGAATCTAACAACATCAGAGGAAACTCCACTAAACGGGTCGTGGGAAGTAGTTGAAGTAGAAAAACCAACAACTGAGAAAGCAACATTAACGACGGAGGCGGATTTGTTAACGCAAATCTTCGGCGGTTACACAGTAGAAGGGCTACCAACCACCAACAAAACTATAGATACAGTAGCTGCAGGTAGCGAGCGTAAGGAGAAAGTCGCGGAACTTCAAGATGACCTTGAAGATTTCCTAGACTCTCTTGAAGAAAACAAGTCTGACAAAGACACTTACGAGTACGAAGACGAAGAAGATGATGTTGAATATTCGTCGCAGGATAGCAAAGTAAATGAAAAAAGGAGTCAAAGGCACGCCCACGCTGATATTTCCTATGACGAATACCGCGAACGTCCCTACAGTCTTCTAGAACTGATGGCCATGGAATAGAAAGTTTTTCGATCTATGACACGCGCCAATGAGGGATTTATGCACAATATGCACATGGGGATTTTTCTGAGTAACATTGTCGACGCGTTTCCTGCACAAGTAAACATGATTGAAGAATTTGCGTTTGTGGAGACTAATTATTTTGAAGCAGGAATACGTGGTCGTAAAAGTAGCGTGCATAGGTTTTAGTATAGACATTGCATTTTAGTTACATATTGGACACAAGAATGAGTAAGATGGTATACAAATAGACGCCATTTAGGAAATCATTTATTTAGGTGGGTGTAATAATGGTAACTACAAGTGTTTTTTTTTCTGGGACTAGTAGCTACGTCAGAATTTTCGAAGGTTGCCACACAGTAGCCGTGACTCTTCTAATTATGATGAAAACGAACCACGAAAAATTCTTATTGCGATGTGATTCCGGCAAGTTGCAGTTGGAATTCGATATAATTTTATAAAGAGGCATTTAAACTTGATAAGCTCAATGCACAGTACTGTTGATTGCTAACGAATGTGTAAATATTTCTCTAATCTAGATAAGTTTAGGATAAGAGAATACGAGTATTTTATAAATAAAATATTTTTACGATTCTTTCTATTCATTACCAAAAACAGGGACATCTGAAAAACCTCAAACCACTAAGAAATTAAATAAGTTCCCAAAAACTTTCGATTTTAGCCGGATTCGAACCTGCGCCCCACCAATACGGGTGTGCTCTAACCAACTAAGCCACGAAATCCTAGTCGGTTTCGTCGAAAATCTTTGGGTCCTCTTACGGCTCTAGCGCCCTGTTAGCGCTAGACAGAGTGCGAGGGCTTACGCACTATAATACAAAAACCTCGAACCACTACATAGCTAGGTTATCTTAAATCTACTAAATTATGATCCATACAAAGTATTACAAGGTTTAGAATGAAAAAATCATTATTGGGATCTCCCAATTTCGGATGATCGGATAATCTTGTTTTTTATTTCAAGTAGCTGAAGCTTTTTTTATTAGAAGAGGATTCAATTCAAATACATTGCTTAGTTGGCCAAAAGTACAATACAGAGCATGGTCAAAGATTTGACCATTTTCTTTCATTAATTAAAAAAAATATGGTAAAAGCAAAATACATGCTCGTCTATGATATCATAGGTAGAAAATAACAAGTATTTATTAATATTTCACATGTCATGTAAAACGGAATGTTGACGAAAGAAAGTAGATCCGTGGCGACAAGCCGAAGAGAATTCAAAATGGCGGACACCCATCCCCAGCAGTGGACTGATATAGGTTGAAAATAATGTTGATGATTAGTATGGATAAGAACTTACCAGCTCCTTCCATAGAATATTTGTAGATCGGCTCTGGTTTAAGAGGCACTAGCGATGCGAACGCTTCAGGCGTGATGTCCTTGATTCTTTGGTGATAGGCCAATCTGAAAAAAAAAACATGATTATGTAAATAATTTGTTGATCTATCAGTCTGTAGCCGGTTTACCTCTTTTAAATAAATATTTATGGTCTTCTCTGGTCTATATGGACTTAAAGGAAATCGTTATTAGCGCATTGACTATTCATATCACTATGGTATGGTCGTAGAAGCAATTCTATAATTTTTTTGACCAATTTTCAGAACTAAATGAGCTTTATTTCCTTTGAATATAAGAGATGCGAATGAACTACCCACTACGAAACAAAGATTTCTGCCGAGTGGATTTCTGAGACCAACGTTTTACTTTTCAAATACAAAATTTTTATAGTTCAAAGTGAAGAAATTTAGAAATGCTTGATATACAAACCTTAGGCACTTCCCAAGCACTTCTCTGATGAACCTCGGCTTAGGATGATCAGCATCCAGCTGCGTGCACCCTTCCCAGTCCTCCCAGGACCAGCGGTATTGGAAGTTGCTCAGGTGGTATGAAAACCAGTTCACGAATCTATACAAATAAAAATTACTTGATGTATCTTACTTACTTACTTGATGTACATAGCCAGGGGGAGGATTAAAATGGTCTTGATCTTTAAGTGTGAGGAACCTGGTCAGCGGGCCCACAAGTGTATATTCTAAAATGAGGATTAGTGCTATTTAGACGTCCAGTACTCACTATGTGTATATAATGGTGCACATCAATACATCATCATCATCATCATCAGCAGCCTATATTAGTCCACAGCTGGACATAGGACTACCCTAATAAGCGCCATAGCGCCCTGTCTTCAGCTTGCCGCATCCAGCATCTGCCAGCAGTCTTTCGCAAATCGTCATCCCACCTGGTCGGCGGGCGTCCTAGACTACGTTTGCCGAGTCGTGGTCTCCACTCAAGAACACGTTTACCCCAGCGGTTATCGGTCAATCACATCAATACGTTGACTTGGAATGGCGAGAAATTGAAAGATTTTTTAGTCGTCAGTTGTCGCTAAACTTTAGATTTCACGCTCAACACTGACATTGCTTTAACATTTGAAGAAAAGTAAAGTATTATTGAAGGTAATTTAGTGTTCTACAATCTTTTTGCCAGCCTTTGTCATCCGGTCAAAAAGAGCAAAAAATGCGAGACCAAAATGTTTCTTCAAAAATTACAGACTTTCAAGAGCACATAATATCTCGAAAACTATACAAGATATTACAAGATTCTCGGAGACTATGCGTCCTATTGACATGACCACAAAATGAAAGCTGATTAAAGTCTTACACACATATCTCGAAAATATATACAAGATATCGAAAAGTAACAGTAACAAGTAATGAATAAAAATATTATATTATAATTTATGTTATAAACCCTATGGGTGAACGAACAAGCCGTGAGTGCAAGAGCGCGACTCCCTGCCGTCATACAGTACAAACTCGTACGGAGGAAAGTCACTTGAGTTTTCAGGCCTTGTTATTTACAACTTACCAACCGCAACCCTAACAAAATAATGACTTATGAATCCTTATTTGTCACTAGTATAAGTTTTCTAGGTTAGTTTGAATAGTCAGTTGTGTTATGTACTAGCTACGTAAGTCTGTAAAATCAACAACTTATTTGAATAAAATATTTCATTTCATTTTTTCATTTCATTTCATTTCAGTAAGACTTTAATCAGCTTTCATTTTGTGGTCATGTCAATAGGACGCAGGTTTGGATAATACCTCAATGTTTCCCCTGTAGGTGGAACTAAATCAGTGCTTGAGTCCGTTAGAAGTCCCAAAGCTTTTGGACTCCTACGTCACTTGACCTCGTGGCGCAATAGATAGCGCAACCCGTACTCGTGCATACCCGGAGGGATGCAGGTTCAAGTCCCGTCAAAGGCGAATTTTTTTGGGATATAATTATTTTTTTTTGAAATTATCCCAGTGAGAGGCTTACGCACTATAATAGCAAAAATCTAAGAATAAAAGCATCGCGACGACGAGGACAACGAGGCGCTTGAGTCCGAAGGAAGTCCCAGAGTTTTTCGACTCCTAGGGCACTTGACCTCATGGCGCATTAGGTAGTGCATCCCGTACTGTGGGAGGGTTGCAGTATCACTTTTTGGATTATATAATTTTTTTTAAATTGCCCCAGTGTGAGGCTTACGCACTATAATAGCAAATATTTGTACTATTTGCTATTATAGAACTTTCTTGATATGTTTTTTTTGTCAAACCTTTTAAAAAGCTAAAGGAGAAATAATTGCACACTGAAAACATTGTGCCTAAAAACTTAATTTATCTTTAATCTTACCTGTCAAAACATGCCACATTCATAGTATCAATCCTCATAAATAGAATCTCAGTCGCCTGAGCAAGGACTTGAGGCATTGTCGAGGGCTGCAGCTTACACAGCTCAATGAAAATTGACCCATAGCAAATCTCCAGATACCTCGGCCTTGGTAAATTAAACAACTCTGCAAACATCACTTCTACAATGCAATATTCTAAGGGTATCTTTGCTTTGTAGGGAAAACAGATCAGCTGGGCTGCACACTCTTTACGCTCTAAGTGGTGGGCTTCTAAAATATTGTGCAGATGCTCTTCAATGAGGAATCTCTCAATGGAGTGGGCTCCGGGGAGCACCGGACCGTCGGGGCAGTCTGTGTAGTCGAACATGCGAAAGATAACTCTTGGCATGGGGTAATTGTCGCTGTCATTGTAAGGTGGTGGCTGAAAAGAGCAGAGGTATAATTAGTGCTGATGGTACAAAGCAAATAATTTGTGGCAGATTAAGATTCCTTAGTTTCTTTAATTTAAGGAATAACTGAAAAAAAATACCACATAATACTGAATGGTACTACAGAGCAAAATTTACAAAACAGTAGGTTAACTCCGTTAATTAAAAAGTTACCTGAATGGCTGGTAAAGTATGCTGCAAAGCCTCACAGAGAATAGAGTCAAAGGCCAGATAAGGCCTTGGAATATGTTTCTCCGACCAATTATCTTGCTTTAGCTTCCTAATCTGAGCCCAGAGGCAGTCCAAATACTCTTCTTGCAAATGAGGAGTGTCAGCAGACCACACTTTGAGAGCTTGCCAGTGTTTCTTGCCACGCTTGTTGAGGAACACTTCTATTGTCACCATCAGGTGGTCAAGTTGAGACTCTTTCTTCTCATACAACTCTCTACCAACCCAGGGCAATGCTGACAGCACTGCGAATACAAACCAATCCCTCCTAACTTGAGGAACAGAATCTTCATTGGCACAATCAACTAATGTCTCCAACAAAGTCAACAGTGAAGATGCAGCCAAAACATGACAGTTCACCAGATCAGATATGAACCTTAGGCAGTATCGAGCGGCGTTCCATTTCCCTGTCTTCAGGTTTTCTTTGAAAGTCTTCACAATGTACTCTACAAATTCACCACCGAAATTGTAGTTTTTGGCATTGAGTAAACCAACGAGGGTTGCGTAGATGGTGCATTTCTCTGGCATACGTATAGCGCATTCTGTGAGGATACGGAGGATTTTCACTCGGAATGTGCTCAAGTCGGCTTCAAGAACGCTCGCCAATCCTTCGAGATTGCTCTCCAGACTAGAGCTGCTTTTCTCTCCAACTCTTAAAATGAGGGATTCCAATCTATCCTCGATGTCTTGATTTTCTGATACACGGCGTCTTTTACGGTGCAGGCGTTCTAAAATAAAACAAAATCAGTGCCATGATAAAACAAAGTTGAAAGGTAGCATAACCTAAAAACTAATTATTTCTTACCATAACCGTCTTCTTCTTCATGTCCGCGCCTGCGGTTCATAGTAACGCTAATTATTATTTAGCGTTCCTGATGGAAAAATAGAACGAAGTAGGACAAGAGCCCTAAAAATTATTATAATTTGCCAGCAAAACAAACAGCTTCGCTATAAAAAAAAAAGACTACTTTAGTACTATACTTATAAATCTGTGAAAAAGACTAAAATAATAGTGATGTCTTATGATTACGATTGTAAATCAACAAAAATCGCCGTTCAACATCGAATCGATTCAAATTTGATTCAGATTTTTTTTTTTTATATTTAGGCATTGATCTTGAGCGACTTGTTTATCATTGCCGAAAGCTAAAATAGAGATTTTCGGGAAGCGCTAGTGAGCTAGGAGACAATAATTTATGTTTATTGAAATTGAAACAGTCTTTTTCAAGTCGATATCAGATTTTTTCCCCACACTACATTTGAAAAAATAAAGTGACATAAACATTAACTAATTATGACAATGACATACCTGCAAATCAAACAACCACGAAAACTTTCTTCTTTAAGTTGAAATTTCGTTCCGGCCTCGAGGCTTGGGCTCTATACCCCGCGGCTGCAACTCGAGGGGTGACGCGACCCCTCGGTCCTTGGGTTGAGACATCGAGCAGATAGGTAGTATTTTCACATAGGTAATGCATGTTAAAATATTATATTAATTTAAAAACCCAAATAATGTAATATTGGGGTCAAAACACAGGTTAAAAGAGTGAAGTCCTGTACACATTATTTTTATATAAATAATAAAAAAGCCATTTTCACCATTTATTGACACAAAAGTCAACATTTGTTGCGGCTACACGCGGCAAACAAAAGATAAGAGATAGCGGCGAGCGAAGCGGCGAGCCGCTCCGCTCGCCATTGTATCTTTGTTTTTTTTTCAACGCCACTCTTGATTATGTTAGCCAGTTTGCACCCATTGTTGCCTTCACTTTAATATGCCACACCTTCAAATCCCTGGTACGTCGCATTCAGAGTGACTCAGGGTAAAAGAGATCCAGGATGGTCTGCCCCTGAGTCTTTTTGCTGTCAGTGCCACATAATCTTTGCAAATTATTCACAGCTGGCTCCACTCGCCATTATCTTTTTTCTTTTGTTTTTTGAAGATGACATTTTACTTTATCGCTAATTTCTTCCTTTTAGAACAAAATATGTACTTAATCGAACACAACCGTTTGCCAAGGCAAACAAAACAATCATTTTGTTTTACCTTGTAGTGTTTTGGTAGGTAGTATTTTCACATAGGTAATGCATGTTAAGTGATTTACTCAAAATTTTTGGAATAAAGACCTGGCATCTTCACTTGTATTCATTCACGCAGTATCAGTGAATTACCAAGTAACCCTGTTCAAAAGCTATCCTCGTACCTACCAAATTTCATTAAAATCCGTTCAGTCTTGAGTGTGAAGGAGCAACAAAGACACACATACACATACATACATAGGTACATAAATAAATTTATATCTTTAATTTTACGAGAGATGCTTGTACTCATTCTATTTTCAGCTTTTCCTATTTTGCTGATATTTTATGAAACGGATCTTTTTGTCACATTTCGTTCGAACCAAATTTGCGTTCGGTTCGGAACTTTTTCATTTTGACTGCCGGCAACACAGTTGACTTGACTGAACTTTTCTTTTCATAGAATTTCGATGAATTTCTTTCTTTTCTGAAGATGAATGTAGTTGTTTATAGAAATGTCGTGCAATTATGCTGATGGTTTATCACCGTATGAACACAAAGGAGTTTTAGGTATTCCAGAAGTAAGTTTCATTCATGTTTTTCGGAACAGAGGCGTCTCCCGTCCTTTCTCTCTTATTTGTATTCACCTAAATTGGCATTGGCTTTTATAAATAGTTTATGGACTTTATTCCAAGCACCTCGAATATTAAATGACCTCACTTTTATAGTCTTTCTCTCAATTTAACATAACCAATGCATGTGTTTATTCTCACAGCTGACTGCATGTTTACAGAAATTTGACGCTGACGATGAGTTAGATAGCAAATGTGAACAGCTAGCTGATCTGATCAGCCAAAGCAAGCATGTTGTTGTTCACACAGGGGCAGGCATTAGTACTTCAGCTGGGATACCAGATTTCAGGTAAGTAATCTTAAATAGTACCCACAATGCTCATAATAAAAACAAAGCAATGGGTGTGGTTTACGCGATCACTGCCAAACTACAGATAACTTTGTGACAATTTGCCCAGCGATGTAGTTAAAGTGTTAGAATGCTAATATTCTGTGTGGGATTGTTTGCTGCTTCTGTCTAAAGAAGGGAAGAGATAGATTACCCAGCCCACTACATATAGTTTACCAAAATTCATTAATTAATCTTACAAACATATTTATTTTCCAGAGGCCCGAATGGTGTATGGACTTTAGAAAGAGAAGGCAAGAAGCCCACCACTGATATATCATTTGGCAATGCACTGCCCACTAAAACCCACATGATCCTGAAAAAACTAGTGGAATGCAACAAAATACATTATGTAGTTAGTCAAAATATAGATGGACTGCACTTGAAGTCAGGATTGCCTAGGCAATACTTATCTGAGCTACATGGAAACATGTATGTTGATGAATGTAATGTGTGTAAAAGGTAAATTATGTATATGTAATTTAACTGATCTATACATATTATATTCACATTATGTAAACTCCTGATTTAACTAAAGCTTTCAGCACTGTCTCATCCCTTTTTGTATTGATTGCATGGTATGCCTTAGGGCACTATGTTGAAATTTTTTCTCTCTGTTTTACATTTCATTTATGGCAGACAATGTTAAAATATTATCACTTGTTCTCAGACAATTTGTCCGCCAAAATCCTAGTGAAACAGTAGGTAAAAAAGCTACTGGAGAGTCATGTAAGTCAGAAGAAATAACTGGCAGGCCATGTAGAGGGAAACTGTATGATACAATATTGGATTGGGAACATGCTTTGCCAGAAAACGATTTGTTTATGTCTGAGTTGCATTCAAGGTAAACCATGACCTGTACAAGTCGCGTAGATAAGGATTAGGATTCAAAAGGACCACCTCTCTCATGCTGCATCATATTTGATCAAATTGGTCATTAGAGGCTGTCATTTTCAATCCCATGCTTTATCTATGCTACTTTTATCATCCATCCATTATTATTATGATTGATACTCGTTTTTTTTTCTTCAAATTTGAACTGTTCACCTTACAAAAGATATGATCAACTTTTCAAGTTTCATTATATAATGAAACTTGAAAAGTTGAGGAGCTTTTAAAGTTGACCACTGATTACTGATTACGATTGACGTAATCAGTGGTCAACTTTAAAAGCTCCTAGCCAGCACATTTTTTATGTTAGAACGTAGGTTTTTATTTTATTTAAAAGCTATTATGATAGACAATAATAAAAAGTCATAAAAATATGTAGTATTATAGGCTTAATTTTAAGATTTTTGGAGATTATTGGAAAAAAACAGCATAAAAAATGTAATTTTAATACAAAAATTAAACTTTAAGTCACGATAGCCACTCGTTTGTGAGTTATTTGTTATTTTATCGTCATCGTCACATATCTGACATGATTATGGTTTTTATTTTAACAAAATAGACCTACTACTTTGGAAGAAATAATTTTTTTATTAAATAGAGTAATTAGTGAGTAATAAAAATTTTAATACATCAATAAAGTATATACGAATTCTTTTTAAATTTTTTTTTCTATTTTTTTGTCGATAATTTTTGATCTAGTTTCACCCCCTTTCGGGGTTGCACTTTATCCAGGGACACACTGTATAATGCAACAAAAAGCACATAAGTAATCTCAAGTACACAGTTAAGTATGTTTTTTACCATTTCAGTGTAGCAGATTTGAGTATTTGCTTGGGAACAACACTACAAATTGTGCCAAGTGGCAATCTGCCTCTGGAGACTCTGAAATACGGAGGGAAACTAGTCATATGCAACCTGCAGCCAACTAAACATGTAAGTATTAAGCCAGCTATGGATATTCATTAGAAAATCATCATTTGTCTGTTCTCCTATGTTTGCAATGCACTAACTTGGTGTCCTAAGTAGACGAACTTGACACGTTGGTTCGCGAAGTGGGAGCAGCCCACAAGTTTTCTAATTCCAAATTTAAAAAATGTATGAGCCGCCGTCGCTTCGCTATTGCGTAAATTCCCTACGTAGGACACCGCGGAAGCACTATGCATCATTAACATTATAAACTCCTGTTTTAGGTAATTAGTAATTTTAGGTCTTAAACATGTAAACATAAATAAATACTGAGAATAGCTACAATTTCTTGTCATTTTGTATTTTATACTTACAATAAATAATCTTATTATTTTTCAGGACAACAAAGCAGATCTCATTATTAGCTATTATGTCGACGAAATACTAGAAAGGGTGATCAAAAGACTAGGAATTGAAGCACCAGAATACAGTGAGGTTGAAAATCCATCAAAAGTCAACTGCAATGTTATAGACTGGACTTTACATAGAAAATATGTAAAAGCCATGGAGAAAGAGTTTAAAGAAAAATGCAAGGGAGTTAAGAAAAAGCGAAAACTCATAAAAAGCGAGAATAAAAATCATAAAACACCTAATATAATACAGTTGGATTACAAAATAAAGACTTGTAAAAAGAAGCGTATAAAACAAGAGACAATGTGAAAGGTGACAATCATTTTATGGTATCAAACTAGAATTTTTAATAATAGATCAAATTTATTGTGTTTAGCATACATTTGAGGGATTGATTTTTCTCTAGTTAAGTAAGAAATAATTCAATTTTATTATTTTAATACTGTCATAATTTGTTTAAACCTTCTAGTTTAAGGAGTATTGAACAAAACAACAAATTTAAAATAAAATTCTTTTTTATTAAACTGTGAATAAAATCTCTTATTTACAAATACCACATTGGAATGCAAGGAAAAATTATAACTAACTAAGGTACAAAAGTAAAAAAAAAAACAAATAAAACCCTAAAAACTTTCAATGAGAATTACTATCTACAAGTACAACTAGCATCAATACCTAGAACAATGACTTCGCATTTTGAATGCACCTTGATGCATATAAAATATATATAAATCCCATTTTTTGAATGGCGTACATTTCACACATCATCCAAACCTAAATCAGAGCCAGTGTTATGGAAACTACACCGTTATAGTACTTAAATGCATAATTCGATAAATAAAAACACCCAGACCCGGTACAAACTGTTGCAGACCTTACTCATTTTTCCCATAACAAAAATTGAACCGAAAACCTTCTGTCCTTTGTACCGTCTTACAGATGAAATAATGATAAGGTATCAGATTATCAGAAAATTTAAAGTTTGGTAGGTATCTACTTTTTTTACCTTTTTTACTTTTATCGAAGTTAGCCGTAGTTGTGGCGCGTAACCTAGCTGTGGCGCTTACGAGCACACGAAAGTTCCTGTTTTTTATGGTTAATAATATGATATAATAATATTTATGATTATTAATATATCTAGATATAGATCTTGACATATTAATAATCAAAGATATTTATTTACTTAACTGTACCTGAGCCATTATTTGCAAAACACAATACGTGTATTTTGATTCATGGATTATCGTGTATGCCGGTCGGATATCTCGCCATGCCAGCAACGTCAACGTGTTAATGACTACATCATCCGGCGGCGGGTCTTTGTCACCGCTAACGTACCAGCTATTCTCGAAACGAATGTTCTGTTGGGTGACGATGGTAAGAGGCCTGAGGGCATGACTAGGTCTAGTCCCATTGGAGTTGGGGAGGCCTAATTGTGTGGGATGCGTCGTCGACACACTTGCGCATTCCCATCTCCCAAGGACTTCCGTAAGGGCTGGTGCAGCGGCAGATTTGACCGTAGATCTCAAGACGCGCAAATATGCAGGTCTCGACAGAGCCTACGCATTTGCTCCCCTTGGAGCCGAGATCCTAGGTCCGTGCGGTACCGAGGCTCTCCGGGTTTTTAATAGATTATCTGAGCATCTGGTCGAAGCGAAACGGGGCAACGCAGCCAGCGTCTTGAGGACGCTCCCGACTGGTATTGATATGGATCAGTTGAGCTACTTGTAGATTGTTTGCAATAGTATGCAGTTAGCTTAATTGTTTCAATTGCGTAAACACTAGTTCTAATTTGTCTCTATTAAACTGTATCTTTCTTTGTTAATCTCTATTATACTGTAATTTTCTTTGATAATAAAATTACCATTAACAAAGAATCATCATCATCGCCACAGTATAACCACGTATAACTAAATAGTTACCATATGGTATAGGTCGACTTTCTTCTCTTAACAACATTATGGTCATTGTATTATCATGTTCGTGCATCAGACAGAGACGTCATAGACAGACGCCACTAGTATCGTTGCGTTTTAGAGAGAAATTGAAATTGCATTTTTATCTATATAAAATGTAATATTTCCTTCAAAATTTATTTATTTTTGCAGAAATATGATTTATTTTTTATTCAGTATTATGTCTAAAAACATTTCGGAGTAGAATTGTACCCTATGTTTAATTCCAGGTCTTGAACTACCTGTTTGCAAATTTCAGCCCGTTCCGTTCAGTAGATATACATAGTTTTGGCGTGAAGAGATAACAAACATCAAAACTTACGCATTTATAGATAAATTACTGTGATTATGGCTCACGTGAGTCGTTTTTTATTGTTACTTAATTTCATAAAACGTGAAATTGCATTGTGTTGTTATGTTAAAACTTTGGCGATGCATGAAAACAAACGTGGTGGTTCGACGCGGGTTGGCGCGAGTTTTTTTTGTAATTTAATTCTTTTCTGCGTACTACAAGCAATAAAACTAGCGAAAAAGTAATTTGCCGCAAATCAAAAACCATTTTCTATGAATTTATGGTAAAATCGACTTCATTTGTATTTTGGGAGCATTTGGAAAAATGTAGATTTTTAGCACAAAATTTCGTATTTTCCCAGATGCTCCCAAAATACCAGTGAATCGAAGTTGGTTTTAACATGAGTTCATAGAAAATGGTGTAGGATTTGCGGCAAATTACTTTTTCGCTAGTTTTATTGCTTGTGGAACGCAGTAAAATTAAGAAACCACAAAAAAAGTGAATTTTTTCGCGACGAGAGGTCACACGAAAGAAATTGCGGGCAAACCAGCTAGTAAACTATAAAACAGTCGCGCTAGTTAATAAATTAACTCTCATGAAGAAAGTAAGCTGGAATGACAACATCATGACTAGAGGCAGCACCAAGTTGTCTACTTGATCAGTTTTCGCTTCAACAAGCCCGGTTATGGTCGCAGCGACTGCCGTTCGTAGTATTAGGCCACTGCCGTTTAATAGATCTGCAAAATATAAATATACATTAAAAACAACAAACAGATGATAAACAAGAAACCCGACGAGATGTGTGATGCACCGGTAGGGGGTTGTGAGTTCGATTCCCGCCTCGGGACAAATGTTTAACGATCTACAGATTAGATAGTTCCGATATTCTGGGTGTCTTTGATGTATAGTTATAGCGTTTCCAATAGGGTGATTACTTTTGCACCACCCGGTATAAAGACGGAGCCATAGCAAATATGATCTTACTCATCAGTGGTTTTTCTACCTGGAATACAGATTTTATGGTCGTCACGCCCGGACAACGACATCCGATCCGAAGGTGTACAAAAAAGATCGGGATTAAACTTAACAAACATAGCTGTCTCCAAAATACGTATACCTACAGTGATGGTAGAGTCTATTTTTATGCATTTAAGTATAGTTAGTGAATACGTTAGTACGTTTTACGTGCGTAAAACGGGATTAAAATTACACATTTTTGAAGTTCACGTGACCGAAAACGCTCTGCGTTTGGTTGCATCGCTGGTGACGTCACACCTGTTACAGATGACATCAGTCTTTCGGAGATCGTCATCCCACCTGATTTCAGGGCGTCCATACGTTAGTCTGAGATTCAAATCAGTTCTTCTGGTGTGGTCGGTTTCTTCTATTCTACCTCATCTTTTTAATAAAAGATGAGGTAGAATAAATATTTTGAATACTCACTAAGCAACTGTAGAGCGTACACCATGCAGATTTGAGAAAGAATGTTGAATACTGTCCCTTCCAGAGATTTGTTGCTTTCTGTGGAAAAATACAAAATAAATTTATATCAACATAAAGTGGGAAATATCAAAATTGGCACAGTTTTAAGT
Source organism: Eupithecia exiguata (assembly GCA_947086465.1). NCBI lineage: Eukaryota > Metazoa > Arthropoda > Insecta > Lepidoptera > Geometridae > Eupithecia > Eupithecia exiguata. Next base: position 8,922,733 of record OX352243.1, on the reverse strand, counting down.
GTACCACCACCCAGATCCGTCAGTGCAGGCAGATAGAAGGGAAATAAAGAATTTAAAAGAGTCGGAGGCACAGTGTGAGGCGAACCTAACGGGTTTGATTGTCAAAGCCTAGATCTCGGTATTCACGGGATACCCATGGTAATAAACACCCACAACATTATATTAATTGTATAATTTTATACCATGTTTCTTGTCAAATGTCATGATTCTAGCACAACGGGAAGTACCCTATTAGTTTTTGGCCCATGGCGAAAATATTAGGCAAAACGGCGTGTATTATGCCCTCTTAAACTATCGTAATATTGGAAACAATCGACGACATCAGTGTGGCGCGGTGGGCGAAGGTCTACCCATGAGCCACCAGCGACGCGACAAATGTTGGTACGTAGATCTGCAGATATTTGTTCCGGGTGATCTGGTCGTTTTCTGTATAGGTAATAAAAAAATATCTATCTTTGTATTGTATTATGTATATCAGTTATCTAGTACTCATAACACAAGCTCTGCTTAGCTTGGGGCTAGATAATGCTGTGTGAATTGTCCAGCATTATTTATTTATCTATTCAATCCAAAATCATGGTCATTATCCCAGTACCTATAAAGTTTTGAGCTATTAAGGTGTTACCTATTGACTACACGTGCGTTCGTGTAGTCAATAGGTACCTACAGGCACAGACCAGTTAAATCAAGAGATCTAGATTTAACTGGTCTGTGCTACAGGGAAAGGAGGCGCACGCAACGACCAACGACAGATTTTAGCACATGGCATAACGAATAATTACATAATTATTCACATAATTATTTCCATCCAAAGGTTGCCTGGAAGAGATCGCTTCTAAGCGATAAGGCCGCCCATTGTACTTGTCTCATGTAATGTCTTTTTGTAATGTTCTTTTTCTGGTGTACAATAAAGTGTTTTTGTATTGTATTGTATTGTATTGTAATAATGCTCGCCGCGAATCGTAGGTACCTACATTACGCCTCGGTAACACCAGTCAGCACCCGGGATTGGAGTTGTACATTCTATACACACCTGACCACTTGGTATATCCGAACTTAGATCCACACCAGCTGGCCGCGGAGTCCCCTACTCCGATGGACAGGACTCCACTCAGCGCCTCTAGCGTGTCTGTGTGTGGCACCAGTAGTAGGGGACACGCCAGTCCGCAGTATAGGTAGAACGGGGTCATTACTAGCACGCCTACGTCCTGGATATCAATATAAGGGTCAGCTCACGCAGAGACGCAAATTATATATATATTTTTTTTAAATATAGTTAACGTTATGAACGGCACCGTTCATAATCTGCTGTTGGTAACGTTATTTACCTTTTCGTCGCTGAACACTTGAAAAGCTGACTGCAGTGCGGAAGAAATCGGTTCAATTCCAGACTTTCGCATTGACTGAAAATATAAAAAAAATCACAAGTAAAAGTAAGTAATGCGGGACTCCACGATTCAATACAATTTAGGTCCATTAAAAGAGCAGAGCTTAAAAAAGACTAGATGACTGTTTATCATCCTGTACTAGACCACTGCTGGAAAAAGGCCTCCCCTAATGAGCGCCATAACTGTTTATACTTAAGGATAAATTTATTTGCTTAGGTCTTCGAGTTAGAATCCTAACTCGATGGCTTAGGTCCCGCGGCGGGAATCGAACCCGCATCATCTTACTTTACAGGTTGCGGCTTTCGCCCATCGCACCCAGTGCTCGTAAAGTAACGTGTTACTGTAGGCACCTAACATTTTTTCCGGGGGCTTGAATATGGGGCACATTCCAGCCCCCCCCCCCCCCGTGTAAAAAGTTAGTATAGGATGTAGTGCTTATACCTTAGCCTGACTAAGGTAAGGTAAGGAGTAGTGGTAGATAAGATCTGTCTACCTTCAGTACGAGTCGACACAATCTAGTGTTGTTAAAGTGGCGATAGATGTCGCCACTCTTCGCGTGCATGGACTTACCTCAGCTAAGATAAGGAGGCCAAGGCCTATCCCCGCAGCCAGCATCATCAGCTGGGGATCTGCAATTATCCCGGTCAGAAACACCACAGATGCCAGTATATGGAATGATTTTCTTGTCACTGTAGTTGCTTTGATGGCCATTTTGGTGCGTAGGGATATCGTTAATATCGAAACAATGAGAAGGAACATCCAGAGTGCGACTAATTTTGACTGGAAAAGAGTAAAAGCAGATTAAGCATTACGAGGGTCGTCTAAGAGTTGCTAGGAACAGATCACTCTTAGCGCGATGAGGCCATGTTTCTTTACCTACTTTTAAAAACTATGTGTTACAGGCTACAAAAGTGCATAAAGAATACATACAGCCGAACATAGAACCTCCTCCTCTTTTGTTTTCCCTTTCGTCGGTTAATAAAAGTAGAAGACATTCTTACCCTGTCCTTATAATAGAACACAAAACGCAATATTTTTGGGATAGCATTCAAGCCGAGAGCAGAGTAATGAATTGCCAACAATGAGTAAACAGTGCAGCCTATCAGCACTGCTCCAAGATATTCAAGATTCCTGTCGTAAGCTTTCATTACTAACATTGACGTGACTATTATTCCCACTGTTGTTAGTACAGTCTGTAAAGTAAATAAAATTTAATAAAAAAAATGTACTGGACTGTATTACACAGCATCTGATCTGGCCCAAAAGTAGGCAGAGCTCATGTTATTGAGGTCTGACTGCGACAGGAGGTTGTGGTTCGATTCCCGCATTGGGACAAATATTTGTCCAGATATCCAGATATTTTTTCTGGTTGTTTTCTATGTATATTAAAAAGTATCTATGTATAATTTTAGGACCGTGTGGAGTGGCACAAGAGTTTGGAGGCCTATACCCAGCAGTGGGTGACGGCGGGTTGTGGATGATGATGATGATGTATAATTTTATGTATAATATGATTCATGTCATCTAGTACTCATAACAGAAGCTCTGCTTAGTTTGAGGCTAGATGATGCTGTGTGAATTGTCCAGAATTATTGAATGATGGGTACCAGATGACTGATATACTTACCACCTAAATATAAGTATTTAAGAGTTCTGCATACTTTGGAGCTGCAGATGCTGTGTGGATTAACCAGCTTTTTTTTGTGTTCTCGATATCTTGTGAACTTACATTAACAACAGTATAAATGATGTCCATATTTTCAGTATGCTCGCCTTTATCCCACACAAGTCTAGCTAGGATCATAAAAGCATACAGCAGTAAGCTTTGCCCAACCACCATGGCTTCGCCAATTGTGAAGGTTTTTGGACATCTCACCAGTAATGTCCTTATTAACAAACTGAATAGGTATATTGTTGGGAGTGTGAATACAAGAGAGTATGTTAAATCTGAAACAAAAGAGTTTTATCAACCCCTAAATACTAAATTCCCAAAGAAAAAAACACAGAGCAGATTCTTATATTAAGATTCGGCGACAGCTGCTGGCAACTTCAATTCGTAATATTACTACCAAAAGTGATGACTGAAAACTTTTTGTATTTTCCACATAGTGTTGTTATTTTGGAACGAGACAATATAAGCTATGTTCCTTATCAAACAAAACATAGGATATTGTTGTTTTTGTGGAGATAAATACTAGAAATGCATAATAATATACAGCTTGACAGCATCATCTGCTCAAATGTAACCAGAGCTTATATCATAGAGCTAGGTGACTGATACTTCACTTTATGTAAATTTGTAATATCATTACCTAGTTTTAAAAATGTGTACATTATCAGAGTAGATACAAGACTGGATGCAATACATCCTCCATAAATGGACTCCCAGAGCACTAAGCCCGAAACTGACATAAATGTTATGAATAGCAGGCAATATAAGAGTAATCCAATTGAAACACAGGCGACTAAGTTGTACAGCGGTGATACTTTGTAGATGGCACTGTACAGCAGTAGTACTGCAGGTAAAAGGAGACAGCACCAAAGTCCATTACTGGCTCCTGGCCTGGAAAATAAAGATGTGATATTGCAACATAACTGTAAAACACGGATAAGTATCTCGTTGAATAACTACGTAGTTTTGATAAAGATTGACCTTTGTATTGTTAGGGTAAAAGTGGTTGGTAGAATGGTTCATCTAAATTCTTAACAATGACCGTACGATAGAAAAAGAGGAGGTAAAAGGCAGTTATTTTATAAACTTTCTTATACGTAAATAATTATGTGAAATTATGTAGGTATTGTATAGGTTTGATATAAGGATAAGTACCTTGTTTCCACATTTGACTGGTTCAAATTAATTGTAATCTGTCTGTCCAAACTATATAGTATTCTCGAATACTTTTTGCAGGTATCTTGGATTATTATGGGCGTTTCTATCGTACTGCCTTCGGAGTCGTCCATATTATTAAAACAAATAATAAATTTCTAATAAAATAATTTAAATCTTGTGATGAAATGAAAACAAACAATCAAATCCAAAGAGTATACAAACAATGTAAAGAAAGATGCGCGGCGCGACTGTGAATGACTTCATTCGAATTATTCGACTACACAAATCATTCGAGAGCAAATTAGTAACTAATTTGGTTAGTAATCAATCGCGAGTCGTTCGACTGCCCCCGTTGACCTTCTGTACCGTAGTTATCAAAGTAGTCGTACTTTATTCTCTTTGTTTGGTAGTCGTTCTAGAAGTCAGCTAATGTATGAAGTTAGTTAGCACACAGAACCAAAGAGAATAAAACACTACGATAAAATACACAGACAGAACCAGATATTGTATACTCTTTGCACAGAACGTACGTGTGTATTATCGCGCAAAATGTTACGAAACTTGCAGAGAATATCTAAAGTACAGATTGCTAAATATTCAGCAGCTCCTGCTCCAAAACCTAACCCAGAAGTGTTGTACACTGGGGTGAGTATTCACAGATTTATAAATTTTTAGTTCCTTGATTTATTTTTGTAGAGGCACGCAAGTAAGCTATTATTGTTTACAGCAAGTAGACTATTGTTTACAGCTTTTTTTGCAAGTAAACAATATTCTTCATAAAACATTCGTATGATCTCATAAATCAATGAAAATAGTAAGTACTTGTTTTGTGCAGCTTTTCATCAACAACGAATGGGTAAAATCTTCAGATGGCAAAACATTCCCTACTGAGAACCCGGCCACAGGCCAAGTGATTGCTGATGTCCAACAAGCCGGCAAGGCTGATGTGGATAAGGCTGTTAAAGCTGCCAAGGATGCCTTCAAGTAAGGAACTTTGATATAATCTTTCCTAAGTACCAAACCAAACCATAATATGTGACCATACAATGTTACGTTTTTGTCCAAAAATTATAAAAACATTCAAGGAGTTAAATTCAAACCAGAAAATAGAAGGAACTTATATTAAAGGTTTTTAATTGAAACCAGCCCCTGTAATAAAGGTTCCTTTTATTTTTCTTTTGAATTGGTTATTTAATGCTGCTCTTCTAGTCTGTTAGAATTTTCGAGAAACTTATTTTATTTTTCTTTTAATCAATGAAATGCCTTTGGTACCCTTTGATACCCTTCTGGGCAGTAACGGTTGAATAGATGTATTTTATTTTTCCTTTAACAATATTTTTACCTATATTAGTGAAAATATAGACAATCTTTATCAACAACGAAAATTATAATCAAACAATAGAAAAAAAACTAGAACTAGTAGTTACAATTGAAAAAACTTAGGTAACTGTAGATTGTTTGCAACAGTCTGCAGTTACCTAAGTTTTTTCAATTGTAACTACTAGTTCTAGTTTTTTTTTCTATTATTTGATTATAATTTTCTTTATTGATAAAGATTGTCTATAATTTCAACATTCATAACAATAACAGTCGAAAGAGTCTCCAAGACTTCATTTCATTTATTTACTTCTCAAACAATTTACATTGTGTCGGAAACTTTTACATAAGAGCACGTTAAAATAAATTATGAGACTAAGTGTAAATTATATAAAAAAAAAAACATACTGAACAGAGAATTACGTCATTGAACAAGGTAAGGTACAACATTTAATTGATTTAATACATAGGCAAAAAACAAAATAATTATGAATATTCAAGATATTTAGAGAATGTCAACAATACAGAATGTCAATATTACTAGAATGTACAAAAAAAACTCTGACTGCAGACTCTGGCTGCATTGTCCCGCTGTTAGGCAATGCTGATGTGCTGCGTCAGACTCATCAGCTCTTGGGTCATGCGTTGCTTCGATCAGGTGCTCAGATATGTTTTTAATAACCCAGAGAGCCACAGTACCCCACGGACCTAGGGTCTCAACTCCAAGGGGAGCAAATGCGTAAGCTCAATTGAAACTTGCATATTTGCACCTCATAAGTCTATAAGTAAGCCATGTTGGTTATAGAAGTACCTATAAAAGTTGTATAGATAAAGATTGGGATTGAAAATATAAACAAATAATAAGTAAATATTATAAATACGTGAAAATCTGTAATTGGCTCTCTGATCTATTTAAGTTAGTTTAATTTAAGCCATACTATAATAATTCTATGGTTTAAGCCATTGACTTTTTTTTTCTTCAATAAAGTCTATCAACCTTTGTTTGACCACAATCACACCTGATGGAAGTGAAGATGTGGCCGACGATATATCACGAAGGTCTAGCTAGAAGAAACCTATTCACTCTTGTCTTAAAGAGAGCCAGGTTGTAATTGACGGGACTTTCTAATAAATTTAATTAATAAATACATACCTATAACCTCCAGGCTGGGATCACCATGGCGGACCATGGACGCTTCCCAAAGAGGCAGCCTGATCAACACGCTAGCTGACCTGATCGAGAGGGACAGAGTTTATCTAGCGGTATGTATTTTATTTACAGGATAATGAGTGTTTGCGCACACACTTGTGCACTAAAATGCGTGGCCGCCGTGGCCGAAATTCGGCTTGTTATATCGATTAAGGTATTGGCTGTCTCCTCCGCGTATTCTTTAGTTATAAATAAAACAAAGTCGGGTTAGTTACGCCATTTTATAACTCGGGAACGGCTGGACTGATTTTAATGATATTTGATTTGTAGGACTTTTGTCAGTCCGGAAAAGCAGAATAACAATCAAACATTTAGAGCTCACAATTAAATTCTACGCGGGCGAAGCTGCGGGCGCTAGCAGGGTTCCTACAGAAAGCTTAAGAATCCGGCGACAGTTGCTCGCAACTTCAATTCGTGAATTATTACGTTCCGTAATACAAAAAATGATGACCGAAAACTTTTTGTATTTTCGACATTGTGTTGTTATTCTGTAACAAGACAATATAAACTATGTTCCTTAACCATCGATCAAAAATGTCCGGCTTTGCCGGCCCCCCTTAGATTCACAATGCGCACGCCACAACCTTCAGTAGCAAAAGAGAAACATTTTGACATGTTAGGAAAGCTTTTCAATTAGTGTCATTTTAGCGTTCAGACAAAAAGCATGGGTAAGTGCTCGTACAAAAAATGCAAGAATCACTCGTCCAAAGTGCTGAAAAAGGATGGAATTTCTTATTTTCAGTAAGTTTATATATATTTCTTACCCGTATATTGAGATGTGAGTCATATACTTGTGAAATCAGCATAAAATATTGTTGTTTGGTTTGCCTATGTTAAAATATTAATTTTGTTCTAAATTGATAAATGGAGAGGCTATTTCTTCTAAATTTTTTTTTCATTTTTAGTATGTATTAATATATTTTCATAAAAATAAGTTTAATATTACTAGTTGATGATTTTTAAAATAACTAGTTGGCCCGCCCTAAAATTTCATTTGCGTAGACTCTAATAAAAGAAAGACTAGGTTCTTACCTACCTACCAGAAGTATGAATTTATAAAACGTTTATTTTTTTCCCGTAAAAAAAACTCGTGCAAAGCCGCAGACAGGCACCAGTTCTTTTTAATCTAGAGTGCCTGCCTGAAATTGTATTGTAAGTTTAAATTATTGTATGTCTGAAATGACCCTTTTGTATAAATACCTACTGTTGAGACACCAATTTATAGTTTCATCAATAAATGATTCGTTATCTTTACCTGAATTCTGTTAATTAATCCTTATAGAAAATAAACTGAGTAGGTAGGTATATAATTCTCAGGTAGGTACCTACCTACTTACAAAATAAAATAAAATGAATTCGACTCCACCAATCTCTTGTTCCGTATGGAAAAAACTTGTCAGGCTCTGCGCAAACTGTCTGCGTCAAAACAAAACGAACCCAATTTTGAGTGACATTTTTGTAAGGCTCTAGGTATCTACGGGGGAGGCCGCGAACTCCTTATTTTTGATCGAAGTCCTTAACAAACAAAACGTAAGATATTGTTGTTTTTAATACAAAACAAATAGGACGAAAACAGGTCATTTTCGACGTAAAAATATTCAAGATTCGATTTTGCATATTTTTGCTTACATTACATTATAGGTGCGTATTATTAAGAAAAAAACAACCAGGGACCTAGATATATACTATTCAAATACAAAAAACAACATGATATGATGGAAATATGCTAGAATTACAAATCATTTTGGTAGTACGCTTGTATGGGCAAATCATCATCCGCAGGTCCCTTAACTCCAAGTAATCTATGGAATCATTTGTAATCCATCACGTCACCACACTATTTATTATTATTATAAATGCGAAAGTTTGGATGTTTGTTACTTCTTCACAAACTACTGAACGGATCGAACTGATATTTTGCGTACAGCTATTTCTAGGCCTGGAGTAAAACAGGTTAAATAAAATATAGGTACTTAACCTAACATATACTTTTTGTCTACAACTGAAATGTTGTGTAATGTTATAGCCTGGAGCTATAAACCTGGAATCAAACATAGACTAGGGGTACTTTTTAGGGTTCCGTACCCAAAGGGTAAAACGGGACCCTATTACTAAGACTCCGTTGTCCGTCAATCCGTCTGTCACCAGGCTGTATCTCATGAACCGTGATAGTTAGACAGTTGAAATTTTCACTGATGTATTTCTGTTGCCGCTATAACAACAAATACTAAACATCAGAATAAAATAAATATTTAAGGGGGCTCCCAAACAACAAACGTGATTTTTTTGCCGTTTTTGTAGATAATGGTACGGAACCCTTCGTGCGCGAGTCCGACTCGCACTTGGCCTGTTTTATTTTTATACCATAAATCAGTTCCGATGGAATAGAAATCACCTTAAACGTTTCCTTATAAACAACGCTTGCGAAGCCAAGTGCAGAAACTAGTAAGAAATAAAGGGCTATTTCATTGTTATATGTACCTATAAATTTTTAATATGTTTCATAAAATAGTAAACCACTAATCTAATCAAATAATAGAATTAAATTAAAACTAGTATTTACAATGAAACAATTGAGCTAACTTCAGACTGTTGCAAACAATCAAACAACCTAATCTAATCATGCTATGTTACGTAATTTTGCAATAAATATCTATACGCTAATAAGAAAACAAACAATCTCTAATAGGTACCTAAAGAAGCATGTCATGTGGCATTATCATAGCAGATAATTTAGATAACACTAACAGTATTGGAGTGCAAAATGGGTGGAATTTTGCACACATTCGAGTATTTATGGTCTGTACGGAGAGGAGATTGTATGATTATCATTATTATAGATTCATGTCGTCGTGTTGTCGTATCGTAAGTAGGTAATCATTGTAGGTAGTTCAAGGACGATAACATAAATTGATATGGTGACCTTATGTCCTTTCACATTAATAACTAAAAACCTACCTACAAAAGTTGCCTGGAAGAAATCGCTGCTAAGCGATAAGACCGCCCATTGTACTATTATGTTTAATGTTTATATCTGTTTCTATTTGCTTTATTTTGTGTTGTACAATGAAGAATATTGTATTGTATTGTAATACCATTAAGCAAATCTTCCAAAAACCTGGGGTTGATTGTAGACGGTGAGTTGTCCTGGGGTCCGCAATTATCTGAAATCTGCAGAAGGATGTTGAAGGTGGGCTCACTGCGGCGACTGCGCGCAATTTAGTCCCGATTTCTACTAAGGTTTCACTTGTCCAGTCCCTTTTGCTTCCCATTCTCGATTATATCGTCGACGCTATCCGGACCTCACTGAAGATCAATTAAACAAGCTTGAGCGCCTCCAAAATTTCAGTTTTAGGTGCATATTGGTCTTCGCAAATATGACCACGTTTCCTAATATCGCGCTAAACTCAAGTGGTTGCTCATCCGAATTCGCAGGAATACTCACATACTATCTCTCTTGTACAGTATCTTGCTCTATTTTCCGAACCCTTCCTATCTCAATGAGCGCTTTGAATTCCTCTCAAACTCGCACTCACACTCTTTGCGTTCCTCTAAAACCCTCATATTAAAAGTCCCTGCTCACACGACTTCTTTCTTATGACATATCTTTCATTGTACAAGCTACCAGCCCCCCTAGCACGGGAATTGTTGCCTAGGGTAGAATAGACAATAATGACATCGCATCGCCATACATTGCGTACATTATTGAAATTGATGGAATGAATTTCAAATAATTTACGCATTGGATGACGAAGTGACGTATTTTTTCTCTATTCTATCCTAGACAACGATCCCCGTGCTAGGGGGGCAGTTATGGAATGCTCTCCCTCTGGACATCAGACGTGCAGAATCACTCCCTATCTTTAAATACTGCTGCATCAGCGTTATTTATTGAACTTTCAACAGAATTTTTTGTTTAGCCATCTCGTTGAGTTAAATAAAATTAATTAGGTGCGAACGAACTTACAACAAAATAATTTTGCTAATAACTAAACTAAATTAAAAACACAAAGTTAATTAAAATTAAAACAAAAACGTAGAGAAAGTTAAACTAAACTTATGTGAATAAAATATACCTGTACTTTTTTAAGAAATATAATAAATAAATAAACAAAGCTGGATACTCCAGTAGATCCAAAGTAAGCAAACCCTCTATTCCTATAATAACAAACAATATTGTAGGATTTTTATAAGAACTTCTAATGGACCCTAAAAGGTTCATGCTATCATGCTAGAAATCATCATCGTCCCCGGAATATCATTTAACTCCCTGCCATATTTCACCGTTTAGGCGAGAAAAGGTAACACACAGACAGACAGAGTTACTTTCTAATTTATAATATTAGTAAGGCCTTTATGGTGGTACCTACCTATAAGTCATGGCCATATAAGTAATAATAACCTTATTCCTCCACAGAGCTTGGAAACCCTCGACAACGGCAAGCCGTACACAGCCGCTTACTTCGGCGATCTTCACGGTGTTATCAGGAACCTGCGCTACTACGCCGGCTGGGCCGACAAGGACCACGGTGTCGTCACGCCCACTGATGGGAAATACTTCGCTTATACCAGGCATGAGCCTGTGGGTAAGTTTAAAGCTGGATCCTGACTGGCGTTACGGGTTGTAATGTACTCGTACCATTCGCAGCGTGCATTATACGTTACGCCGTGTGCTAAAATCCGTCTCGATGCTCGTTGCGAGCACCTTCTTTCTCCATACTGACTGCACGAACGCTCGCTTTGTAACACGTTACATAACGTCTCGTAACCGTAACGCTGCAGGTCAGTATGAACCCACCTTTAGAAGTAAAATTATTTGTGGTTCAAGTATAATAAAAGTTAAAAACTCTTTAGAAATTACTTAAAATATAGGTTTTGCATTTTGACTAAAATCCTGTGTACCGACTATTATTTATTTAAGTATCCGATGTGGAGTAAAGCACCGCTTGACACATCCCGACTGGTTTATAATTTATTCGCATACCTTAGTAAGGTACCTGACCCAGTTTAGGCAGCTAATTTTAATACATACCTATTGCTAATTTTCTGCTGAGTCTTGACACAAAAGACAATAACAAACTCGTCATAAAAATCAGCATTCCATTCCTACAAATAAATAAACCAAACAACGGACGAGAACAGAAGCAATCGTTTTAGTATTGCTTTTTTATCAGCTGACAACTGGTTTTTAAGTTGAGCCTCTAATTAACTCGACACACGCGATGTCTAAATTGTCGAGCCCGTGTAAATCAAAACACAAAAAAGTATGTACTTTAGGTATTCAAAATCATAGTGTCTTGAAATTGTCAAGCGGATAACCTTTGGCCAGGGCAATAGTCAGTTCCAATATTTTTTTTAGAGTTCCGTACCTAAAGGGTAAAACTAGACTTACTGTTGCCGCTGTAACAACAACTAAAAAACAAAATAAAATCAATATTTAAGGGGGCTCCCATACAACAAACGTGATTTTTTTGCCGTTTTTGTAGATAATGGTACGGAACCCTTCGTGCGCGAGTCCGACTCGCACTTGGCCGGTTTTAATATAGTAATGATAAAGACATTTGATATTATTTTGTATTTTGTTAGTGTATCTATTTTTACGTCTTAGTGTTTTGTAATAAGGACTGTGTTGTCTGAAATTAAACATAATATTTATTCATTACCCAAAGAAAACCTTGCCGGCAAAAACCTCTGCTTACAACATCTTCCGTAGTTATAAATGCTAGTCATGGTGGCAATGCTTATGAGTGTAGTTTTTACACTAATCTTAAGCGATTTTTTTCTCCAAATATACCTACCTAATCTACATACTTACATCTCGCCACTTGAAGTGGTGACATCTAGTAAATCGCGGTATGGTCTTATCTCGTGTCTAAAGATTTTGGAGTAAACAACTAGATCACTCCCATCTCGTGTCGTATTTAAAATGACGAAAAAAATACCTACTCAAGCGTTTGCATTTCGTGCCCTTTTGAATAAATTTATGAGAAGTGTCATAGAGCTAAGAACGCTGCTGAACTGGCAAAGATTTGATAACGAAAATTAGGTTTTACAAATAATCCCTTAAAGTAAATGTAGCAACAGAGCCAGTTTGCATTATTACTAGAAATTTTCCTATTTGCTTTCTGTGCTAATAAGATTTTTTATTTTCATTACCTGCATTGCCCATCGCAGGTGGCGGCTTGAGAGCGGGTATTTCCAAACCCATTATCACTATTTATACAAAAAAAATACAAAATACAAAATCATTTATCTCACTAATCTCACTATCTCACTAATATTATAAACGTGAAAGTTTAGATGGATGGATGGATGGATAGATAGATGGATGGATGTTTGTTCCTTTATCACGCCAGAACGGCAAAACGGATCTGGATGAAATTTGGCACAGAGATAGATTATAGTCTGGAATAGGACATAGGCTACTTTTTATCACGAAATTCCTACGGGAACGGGAACTACGCGGGTGAAACCGCGAGGCGCTGCTAGTTTACCATAAAGATGTAACATTATGAGATACTTAACTATTGCAGATAAATGATGTGATTTATAGAAAAGACATTGTTACCCGTGGTCCCCGCACTAGGCTAGGCCTGTTTCGCGGGAGACCGAGTGTACAGGTGGGTTTACATAATTACATTGGTACACAGCAAGTATTATGAATTTGAAGTCGGCTTATAGTTTTTTTAAAACACGCCAAATTATATTTATTGTATTGAGTATTGAAATCTTATGATTATGACCTTTAGAATGATATTACATTTGATAAAGCATGAAAACGCGGCGGATTAAGATAACATTTTAAAGATACTTATACATAAATGTTTGCGAGGATGATCGTGCTGTTAAAAATGCGGCATCATGGAATTGTATGCTAACAAAAAGTGCTAATTGTCATTGTGTTACAGCAAAATATTATGTTTACTACCTACTCTAGACCCTAATTCCACTATATTAATCGCTTCATCCTATCAATGATATCGTCTCAGAAAGTGAGATTTTGCAAGAAACTACAGATGGAAGGACGCGTGAAGGATTGAAAGAATGGTTTCAACCTTGACAGGTTGAAACCATTCTTTCAATCTCTCGCAAGTAGCACCGCACGCACTATCTAGAGTTTCTTTCATCGTGGACGTTCTTCGACGACACCAATGTCATAGTAAAGCGATTGGTTTGCGGAATTCGGCCCCGGGTAGTCGTTACGAATAAATAAAATAAACATGTGTGACGGGAGGGTAAAGTCCTACTAGCATTCTATTATCAGCAATAATCTAAAGAGCTTATCGTGTAAGATTCACGATATCTCCCTAATTTTTACAGCTTACGATTTTTCGGCGTTTCTATTTTATATTTTAATATGGAAAAGTAGTTATTGTGACATAACTATTATAGTAAGACACATAGTGTTCCGGACTTTTTTGTAGATATGAATGTCTTCTATAAAACTGTAGTACATCACTTTGCTCTATTGTCAATAGTTTCCGCAGCGTACGCGATATAAGGATTTTTCATGGTATTTTTTTCACACCTTGGGTTATATGATCGAAGTTTCATACGGATCCCTAACTTTTTTGAAAATATTCTATAGCCTGTAACCATCAAGGATAATGTAGAATTTTAATGGTGAAAGAAATTTTCAAATCGGTCCAGTAGTTTCGGAGCCTATTCCCATCAAACAAACAAATCTTTCCTTTTTATGATATTAGTATAGAAAAAGAGCGAGACAAAAGAGAACACTTTCGTTGCAGCGTGCATCTTAGTCATCCTGCGCATTTAGCATAGTGATTTTTTGTTTATGATAGAAAAGAGAAAATTTTATACATGCGTAAATTATTGAAACTGAAGAAATTAATTTCGAATATTTTACGCATTCAGTGGCGATTCGATGTTTTTATGTGACTTTTGTCTATTCTACCCTAGACAACAACAACAGGTGCATTTAATTTTGCATATAATAGGTACTACAACAGGGTGCTATTTGCGCTCAGTATAGGCCTATGTCTAGCGGTGGGGTTGATGAGATGACAAATATTTGTTCTGTCTGTGTCTCAGACTGACCTTCGCCTACTACGCCAGAGGTCGTCTATAATTCTATTATTTATTTAAATTCCAGGAGTATGTGGTCAGATCATCCCCTGGAACTTCCCCCTCCTAATGGCAGCGTGGAAGCTAGGCCCCGCGCTCGCGGCAGGCTGCACTCTCATCATGAAACCGGCTGAACAGACTCCGCTCACGGCTCTCTACCTGGCTCAGCTGATCAAGGTATGTGACAGTTGAACCTGGAACTCTTCTCTTAATGTCTGTGTGGAAACTGCATCATAAAATTCTACTGAAGATTTAACTACGCAACATTCCTAACTGACAAATATTTGAAAACATATTTAAAAGTGTTTTATACGTGTTTTGCAGGAAGCAGGCTTCCCAGAAGGCGTAGTGAACATGCTGCCGGGTTACGGAGACGCGGGCGCCGCGCTCGTTGATCATCCAGACGTGGACAAGATCGCATTCACTGGTAGGTTTACTGTTCATTATTCAAGCATCCCATAAAGAAGGAATGGAGAGATTGCTCACATGCTCCCCGACGTGGACAAGATCGCATTCACTGGTAGGTTTACTGTTCATTATTCAAGCATCCCATAAAGAAGGGAATGGAGAGATTGTTTACATCCTCCCTGACGTGAAGTAGATCGCATTCACTGGTAGGTTTACTGTTCATTATTCAAGCATCCCATAAAGAAGGGAATGGAGAGATTGTTTACATCCTCCCTGACGTGAAGTAGATCGCATTCACTGGTAGGCTTTCTGTTGATTATTCAAGCATTCATGATTTATTTTTTACAGCAATCATCTAACTATTTTAAATATGATCGTAAAATTATTATATCATTTTATTTTTATGTGATCTTGTGAACCAGATGAAAATCATCATATCTTTTAAGTGGAAATGTCCCGAATCATCTAAGTAGGTACTAGATTGTTTGCAACAGTCTGCTGTTAGCTCAACTGTACATACGAGTTTTAATTTGATTCTATTAGTTGTATTGTAATTTTCTTCGTCGCCCACCACCTTTGCCCAGCAGCAGTGAGACGAAATAGGCTAAAGAAAAGTGTTATAATAAACAAGCTGATTTCCCTTTCCAGGTTCAACAGAAGTCGGCAAACTCATTCAACGCAACTCAGCCGGCACTCTAAAGCGGATAACGCTCGAGCTAGGCGGCAAATCTCCCAACATAATCCTTGGTGATGTCGACTTGGAAACAGCTGTGGAGGCGGCACATACCGCGCTGTTTTATAACATGGGACAGTGTTGTACCGCTGGTGAGTCTAATTTGAACCTAACTGGCATAGAAATAAAGACTAGAGCTGTTAGCGAATCTCCCAACATAATCCTTGGTGATGTCGACTTAGAAACTTACAATTAAAAAAAAAAACTTACTGTCATAGAAATAAAGATTACCAAGCAAGTCAGCAAGGGCAGCAAGCCGTTATGTCAAGAGCATTCTGCAAAAGCTGTTCGCTTCCTGTCTTGGGACAAATGTTTATACGATCTGAAAATATTTGTTCTGGGTGTTCTAGGTATTATAATTTCATGAGTTAGTGGTGAAAATACAGACAGAGAGACAGAATTACTTTCGAATATATAATATTTAAAGGATTTTGTATTTCTAATTATTTTTTGCAGGGTCCCGTACATTCGTTCAAGACAACATCTACGATAAGTTCGTGGAGCTGTCGGCCGAGCGCGCTAAGAAGAGAGTCGTGGGGGATCCCTTCAAGCCCGACGTGGAATCTGGACCGCAGGTTGGTTTATTTGTTTCTCAGAAAATAATTGAATACTGTGGTAACTGGTATAAAATATAACTTTCTCAGATCGACGCAGAACAACATGGCAAGATCCTCGGACTAATCAACAAAGGCAAGGAGCAGGGCGCGCGTTTAGTGGCAGGCGGAGCGAGACACGGGGATCAAGGATACTTCTTGCAGCCCACGGTGTTCAGCAACGTGAACGATGACATGGATATCGCTAAACATGAGGTAAGGAAACAATGCTTCATGGGTCTGACCGAAATAATGGTGAGATCGCAGATTTTTTTCTTAATTGTGTTTTCACATTGAAGGAACCAAAGAAAAAATTTAGAATTTTATGGCATTTTAGTTTCTTACCACAGGAATCCTGTGAGTACAGATATCTAGTCCTAGGTTAGGTTCGCCCCTTAAACGTATCCTCATTTAACTTTAGGTTAATGACCTGTTTTCTTTCGTATTCCAGATTTTCGGCCCCGTGCAAAGCATCATCAAGTTCTCTCAGTTGGACGAGGTGGTGGAGCGAGCCAACAACACGCCGTACGGCTTGGCGGCCGCCGTGTTCACGAAGGATCTCGATAAGGCTAACTATATGGTTCAGGTATGTATTTACTTACTATAACTTTGATTTTTCACCAGAAACAGGCGGCGAAAACTCTGTAAACGTAGTGTAGGACGCCCTCCGGCCAGGTGGGATGACGACCTGCGAAAGACTGCAGGCAGATGCTGGATGCATGAAGACAGGGCGCTATTTAATAATAGTAATGCTGGACAATTCACACAGCATTGTCTAGCCCCAAGTTAAGCAGAGCTTGTATTATGGGTACTTGATAACTGATATACATAATACACAATACAATAAACTGATATATATTTTTTATTATACATATAAAACAACCAGAACACCTGGAACAAATATCTTCAGATCGTACAAACATTTGACCCAAGGCGGGAATCGAACCCGCAACCTTCTGTGTCGCAGGCAGACCTTCGCCCACCGCCCCACAGTGGTTGTCAGAAGCTATGGTGCTCATTAGGGGAGAACTATGCTATGCAGTGGACTAACATGGGGTGATGATGATGATAAAGCGCGGAGCTTATTGGCTAAGCAAGTTTAGTTCTTATGGAAATATATTTTAGGTACTCAACGTTCTTTCAGTGTAAACTTGCACGCTTTAAAGATAGATTACTATGTAACCTACGAAATAAAATTAGAACGAAGAAGACCTTCGGTTACCTAGACCCTTACAAATAGTGTTGTTTTTACAGAGGATTCGCGCCGGTACTGTCTGGGTGAACGACTACAACGTCTTCGGTAACCAAATACCCTTCGGTGGCTTCAAGGAGTCTGGAATCGGCCGCGAAAATGGACCTTATGGCATTAAGAACTACACGGAAGTAAAGGCCGTTGTCGTCAAACTTACTGAAAAGAACTCGTAAAAGTCCTCCTTGCATGAACAGCCTAGACAAGCTTTTTGTATAGGCAGGAATAGAGACAATTTCGTACATTGCGTTAATATTTCAAAACAACATTGTGTAGACTACAAAACTACAATTGATTCAAAGTTTGTTTTAGCAAAGATTCATAGCAATTGGTAACAATGTGCGCAAAAATTAGCTATCTAAATTATTTGTGGAACCTAGGAAATAGTAAACCCTATATTTTCTTCCACGAGTGACCAACCACCTACTCGCTGTCTATTTTACCTTTAGACCTTGTCTTGAATGTCCATGCTCAACCCCACTGTAGTCAGTTTTCGCTAGATGTTGCTTTTGTATTGAATAAAACCTACTGAATATTTTGTAATGTTAACAATATTTATGTAATTGTAAATTGATTAAAACCGAAAACATTCGGAGGTGCTATTTAGATGTTGGTTTAGAAGTTAAAAATGCACCTAAATCCAAGATTAACAAATGAATGTTGGTACTTACTTTATATGTTAGGATGTACGAAAAGTACTACCTTGGAAAGCATTTATTAGATGGAAAGAAACTTACGCACAAAATAATTTGTGCGAGCGAAAGTTATGTTAGTATATTCTAAGTGAAAAAACGAGGTCTTCCAAAGTAGTCCTAAGAAAAACTTTTGCTTATCAAAAAATATTTTAAGACATTTGATGCCATGTTTACCTACCTACGTATTTTTTACACTGTCCTAGACAGAATTGCTAAATAAAACAATTTTTTACTCAATATTAACGTTTTATTTTAACAGTTAAATCTAATCAACCACGCGTCTTGTAACAAGTTTAAAATTATACGAAATCCCAAACAGTTTGTATAATTACATAAACCAACTGATGAGTTTATAAAAAACAATTTAAGGATTAAAAGTAAGAACCACAAACTTTGGTACTTATAAAATCTGTTAAAAATTTGTAGAAATATTTAAGAAACAGTAAGAGGAAAGAGAAATTATTAAAACAGTGCTAACTAATCTAAAAATCACAACAGTGGAATGTAGGTGCCACTTAATCTAAAAATCACATAGCCTTGCACCTATACAACTAAAAAGTATAAAAAATAAAAACACCAACTAATACAAATCTTGTGTAAGCAAGTCTACGAAAATACTTGATCTTTGGATTATAGAAATGCAATCATCTGATGGAATGATAGTATAATTTTTACATAATTTAATTGCTTTATTATAAAAGAATATAAGTGTCACCTGCTCTTGTCAGATAAATAGGGCACTAGTATTATAGATTAACATTAAATGCTAATCGGTTAACATAAAAATAATCATAGTATCAAATACTATTTGTACTTTTGGCTTTGATCTTTGATTCTCGGCCTTACCTCACTCAATCATTGTCCGCCGCATTCAAAGTAGCGAGGTTTTCTTCTGATATTTTGTCCATATACCCCAATCCTGCAGCAAATGTGCTGATTCTCACCTCCTGTTCGATCTTCTTCTCGAGTACTTCAAAATCTTCACACTCTGGACTTTTGCAGTTGAGACATTCCTCGGACGATGAATCTTGGTAACTAATCACATTCTCAATATTAAGTTCCAACTCGTTGTCAAGGGTGGCTAATGACGGGCTGCTAGCGCTAAGCACCCTAGTCTCTTGGACTATGGGGGCGAATATCTCCGATTTAGGTCTCGGTCGTACATCCTTTTTGACTTGAGTCACGATGGGTGCTCGTTTGTCTTTGGGAATGATGCGCTGGATTCTCTCTTCGATCAACGATATGCTCCTTTTGTATACAACTGTGTCTCCCTCGCCGCCGTCGACTGCGTCGCGCGACTCGGTGTCGGAGTTGTCGCACCTGAAGTAGATGGTGTCGCAGCCGTTCTCCTGCTTCACCTTGATGAGGCAGCATTCATCCTCCTTCTCACACAGGATTTCGTGTAGCGAACCGTGTAACGGTATCAGTTTAACTTTCCCGCCGAAATTTTCGTTCATATGTGTGGAGAGATCGTCGTCAATGTATAGGTCTTCAGTGCTTTTAGCTTCCTGCAATAAAAAAATATGTTTAGCCTATAAAATAAAAAAATAGAGTGGCAAATCAAGGTAGGTTCATCTAACTGATATAATTTACGGAATCATATCACACAATATTATGCAACAGTTTAGATGGTTGTTCTTGTTATACTAAAAGGATCAAGATGAAGTTTTCATTATATTATGTTGTAGTAAAACTTATAACCTACTTTTTATTTAAAAAAATAACGCTAAGCTAAGACAGAAATTAGTAACGGAATACGAGTTAGAATAACGTACGAATTTCAAAAGGAAACAAATGCCGAGGAAATGATGCAAAACATAAAATGTCTCCATTAAGAGTTAAAACTAAAATAAAGCTCACTCTCACCTGAATAGCATTAAAAGCCTGACACCGCTTCAAGGCATTGACCGGCGCGTCCTCGGTCAAAGTATCCTCCAAAGACTCGTTCAACTTCTGGGTAACCACAGGTTCTCTACTGCCGTCGCAAATCGTAACATTCACACAGTTATCCAGCACATGCAAACTGTTCTCGCCCGAACGGTTAAACGTAATGTGCAGCAGTGGTTTATTGTTCCCGTTGATTTTAACCCTCGAGAATGTCTTAGCGGGTTCTTTTTTGATAGTTTTGTCATGATCATCGATGTTCAATGATTCTAGAATGTTCGCAACGCCTTTGGCTAGCAGCTCTTCGTTTCTTCGAGATGTTACTGTGGATGTCTCGTCGATATCACGAAGGTGATTCAGATGTTGGAACTCTTTGCGGATTAGATCTCTTATCAACTCTTCAATTCCATTTGTGTCTGTAGCTTGATCAATCTTGTTCGTTTCTTCATTAGTATTTCTGTAAGAAAACAAGGTTTATCAAAAATATAAATAAATAGTAGTAATAAATAATAGTCTTTTGGCATGTTTTAAAAAACTATAAACCGACTTCGAATTCCTCAATAACATAAAATACAGCCCGCTGACAGACTCGACAAACACGATGTTTTTTACGTCGATATCTTTGTCAATTTATGGACCAATTGTAAAGTTCTTTACCTTTCGCTTTTATACATAATAATTTTGAAAAATCATAGAAACGACCCAGAACACTCAAAAAATTCTGCAGATCGTATAAACATTTGTTCCAAGGCGGGAATCTAACCCGTAACCTTCTGCTTCGCAGGCGGACCTTCGCCCGCCGTGTCACAGAGGTCGTATAAAATACAAATATCCAAGCTTATTAGGTACACAATATGCATGGATATAGGCACACGCCGTCACGCAGTGTCCATTCTATGGTGATTTTAAATCACTTCAAATAAGACCTCAGTCGTAATAAAAATGCAATAAATGATTTAAGTACTGAAAATCTTAGTTAGTTAGGCGATAGGTGTAGAAAATTTAACGTTGTATGGACGTTCAATCATCAATTTTGACACCATGAACGATGGCGTAGTAAAATTTTTTTAATTCCTAAGTCAATGGCACGTAGTGATGTAGTCAATAGTCATATTGCTTCTTTTCTACTTACGCTCTGTCCAAATAATCCTTACTCCACGTGCGGTATCGCTCAGACTCGCGAGAAAAGTTTAATCCTTTGGATATCGTGTCTCGCGCTTGACAGAATTGCTCCCAGTTCCCTCCTGAAATTTAAATATTGTAATTTTGTTATATTTATTTTATATCAGCAAAAGCAAAAAATCCCGTTTTGGTGTTGTAAACACACAAACACACCTCGTTATAAAAATTTGTAGCTTTATAATGTGAGCAGGATATTGACAACATTTACAACGATCCTATGAACTAGTAGAAAGAAAATTGATTATTTCCTGCTTAGGCAATTTATTTAAAAATTTTGAATTTTTATGTTTAAAAAAACTTACCTAGAATGTTGTTAGTTGTTGGTTAGTGGATTGGAATGAAAAGCTGCATGCGAAGTCAAATTATTTATTAATAGAAAAGGTTAAATCAAACAAAGGGTTCATTTTGAAGGCAAGGTGTAGCTCTGCAGGATTTTTTCCGTTTCCCACCCTCTACTTCTACTTAGACTGATGAATTTTCAGTTACCACCACCATAAGTTAAATCGAGCTATTGGATGTTTTGCAGCACAAACTGTACAAAGACTTTTTACCGTTGCTGTTTGGTGAAGGAGGCGTTCTCAATGTTTTATTAGATCTTCTCGTGTTCAGTTGTGGTAAAGATTTCTGTAGAGTGTCCACACAATGAGAAGCAGGTTTCAAAGCAGAGGTTTGGCTCACGCAACTGCAAAAAAAAATTCACTAAAGATTATTATTATAAGGTTATTTTGCTGCTTGGGATCCAGTCCTACATCGAGTCAGGTCCCACACCCAGCAATCCATAGCTACAACCCATCAAGACACTGTTAGTGATTACTGCGTACATACGGAATGTATAATTGACGGTAGATATGCAAAATTCAAATTACTTGTAAAGACAAATGTCACCTCAGTCTGCCTGTGACCATGGAAGCTGAAAAGCCTCCGAAACGTCAGGTTATAAACAAAATATACGCGATCAATCCGGTTAAAACAGTGTTTTATTCATTAAAGAATCAAAAAGCCAACATCACGCGGTGTTCCCAGGCGGTCACCCATCCAAGTACTGACCGCGCCCGACGTTGCTTAACTTCGGTGATCGGACGAGAACCGGTGTATTCAACGTGGTATGGACGTTGGCGAAAAGATAGTTCAAATAGTCGACTCGACCAGGTCCCGATGTTGTTTATAACTTATATGATTGCTGCTTTTGAAACTACTTATTTAATTTACCTATTAGCTTCAGGTAGAGACATGGATCTTCCAGACTTCTTATTGGCCTCGTATATCCACCTCTCATGTATCGCCACAAGCGGTTTCACACTCATATTCGCTAAGGCTTCCTCGTCCACTTTGTATTTAGGATGGTTGTTGGTCATCGGCAATTTTAAATCGAATGTTCTCTCGGGTGTTCCGTTGGTTTCCGATGAGCAATATTGAGTAGGGTCCATCCTGTGGAAGGAAAGGATGGTCATAAATCTATTTTATTTTCGTAATCGATCATTTTAGTGTTTGGTTGGAGTCTATAGTACCAATCAATCACTAAAATGATCGTTTATGAACTAAACGTTTAGATATCTATAGCAACTTATTAGGTTTTATGTTGTGCGTTGTGTGTGCCCGCTATCCTGTAATATGTTTATCTGTCCAGTTAAACAAATTAACCATTAAACTTTTAACTTAATTTTACACATTTGCATTTTGATGATAAAATGCTAGTTTAAATTGAAGTGACAAAAAAAACAACACCATATTTCTTAGGTTTTTTTTTTGTTATAGTGCTAACCCGCGCTCTGGGTATCTCTAAGAAATGAAATAAGTCCCAAAAATTATCGGTTTCGGCGGGATTCGAACCCCTGGATTGAAGGGTGGGGCGCGGTTTCGAATCCCGCCGAAACCGATAATTTTTGGGACTTATTTCATTTCATATCATATTTCTTATTATCAATTTATGGTATAAAATTTTACTTGTCTTATTGCTTATTTGTAAGCCTGAAGAAATAAGTTAGTAAAAACTGAGATGTTGCATATTCACCTCTTGCTCGCATGAGCTCCTTCAACAGACTCAATACTAGCCGGCGATAACTCCCCATCTTGTAAGACGAAACTCTTTTCTAAAACTTCTACTTGAACTTCGAGCGAATCATTTGACGATTTCGGCTGAGTTTCACGACTATTTGGTAGGATATCGAGGTTTCGGAGCATACCTGCAAAACATAATAGTAGAGGATCTGCACTAGAAACGACCTTCACCCATCCCTGTTTAATGGATGAATAGTATTTTACATCAAATTTAATGTATTAGAAAATATATCTCGAGGTTTAAAAAAATCCTGGCCAGAAAAATAACTTTTGATTAAATAGGAGTTGAAGTTTCATTTGCTAGTTATTCATCATATTTTAATGAAATGCCGTCTAAATAATACTTAACTAAATACTTTAGACGATTTTGGTTTTATTTTTTTGCGAAAGAGTATTGATTTTAAATTAAATAGACAACCCAACGTTTGTATATTCTATAAGCTTCATACTTTCGGTTGGTATTAAATTTATTCGTTAAGGCGAAATAGGTTCGCATTTTCGAAACAAGGACGGGCGAACGCCGCGCGGTGAAGGCGAGAATGAAAGGCAAGAGCCGGCTGGCGCGCAATTTCACTGGGTTATTTATAAATTTGTTATTGCTCTAAAATCAAATAAGAAACAAAATGTTATTGAGTTTGTTCGCTTAAATTTTTTGTCCACTAGTGGAAGAAGCGAAAAATAAACTACTAGTAAGTTTGTATAAACGCAGCGTTGTAGCTGAGCGCGTATGCTATTTATTGAGAAAAATATATATTAATTATGCCTTTTTTGTCATTAGACACGTGATAGGCGAAGGTCGTTTTTCTAGTCCGGATCTTAAAACTATAATTCGTAGAATTATTCTACGAATTATAGTTTTAGTTAGGACTTAGTGGACTTACTTGAGTTGTTTTGCGTAAAATTGATTTCTTTGGGTTGTACAGTTTTCTCGTATTTATCAAAATCACCAGAAAGCCATGCATTTTTCCTCAGCTTATTACTAAGCGCTATAGGAGTAGACGGCAAGCTATAATTCTGTATATCAAAGTTGTATGATGACTTCTCAATTCCATTTTGATCTCTGAGCAGTAGTGGCTTTATAGAGTCCAATTTGCAATCTGGTACTGTTATATGCAAAGGTTTGTACGATTTTGGTGTAAAGCTACGGCTTAGTTTAGCAGTAGCTCGCTCGAAGCTAATGTCTTTATTGCTGTCTTCGTTGGCAGCAAGCATCGCGGTGCGGTTTGGGCTTAGAATACTACAGTATTCTGTAGAATCACTTCTATGCAAGGAGCCTGGAGTTTCTATGTCTTTGATCCGCGCGCGTATCTTTGCTATTGGGGTTGAACAGGCGCTTGAGAAATCGTTTTCCGGTAGCAGTTCGTAGCAGTTGCTTGACTTGAAAGCGCTACAATCTGTTTTATCGTTATACTCGGGTATTCTGCATTTCTGGGCCAACGAATGTGTAGGATAGGTTTTCTTTATACTTTCGTAATATGGAGTATCACTTTTGGTATCCTTGTCGCTTGTTTCTGTTAGACTAGAACTGTCTTCAGCGTTCTTATTGTTGTGAACTACTGCTTGGTGTTCAATGTTTTGAGGGCTCTGGCATTCAGAATCGGTAGGAGATACGTTATCCCATACTGACATACTAAAATTAGATTTCGTACGTTGTTGTAGCCTTGCGGGTATCATAATGTACCCGATGTCGTCTAAATCACGCTGAAAGTAGAAAAAACATCATGTAAAAGTAAATAGATTTTCAAAAATAGCATATAAATAGGTTTCATAAGTTTCCATGCGTTACATGTCATGATAATTAATACTTCCATTCGAAAAGGAAGCAACAAAATAATAATAAAGCCGCAAAAAGCCAACATCACGCGGTGTTCCCAGGCGGTCACCCATCCAAGTACTGACCGCGCCCGACGTTGCTTAACTTCGGTGATCGGACGAGAACCGGTGTATTCAACGTGGTATGGACGTTGGCGATAGAAGAACCAAATTAATTGAACATAAACTTGTTCAAGTTATGACGTCATTTATCGTTTAACTAGAGAAGTATCTCTTACCTTGACAGTTTGAAGATTTTTCTGAAGCGTTTCAAGATCGATTCTCTCAGTTCTTTTGAGCTTCAACCCAGATTGCAGCAAAGCTAACAGTCCACCTGGATATGTGCCGTCTTGGGGCAGTACCATGCCAGTTTCCCAAAGGGTGTATTGCTCCTTGAGTTTATCGTATGTTAGCAATTTCCAAGGAATTGAGGCTGTAATCAGAGATTTTTTATTAGAGTAAAATTTAATTAAGATCAGTTGTGATCTAGAAGTTCACAAAAGAGTTCCTTTTATGTAATTGAATACGGCCCAAAACCATTTCTATTATACCTCATATGTGAGTCAATAAGAATAAATTTATTGAAAATTAAAAAAAACCCAACTTGGTTTACATTTTCTCACCTTTTTTCGCGAAATGAGTGGGGAAAAGCCTTAGAAAATATAAGAACCGCTATAGAGTTCAGAGTATTTGATACTTCGTTTATCAAAATCGCTTCAGCCGTTTGGATGCAGAGGGTTCGAAAGGTAAGAAAGTGTTTCAAATAACCACATAGATCAGAAAAACATACCCACCCTCGCGAGACAATTTTTGTACATAATGTACTTGAATTACTTAACTAATCTTCTTTGTAAACTAATCTACATAATATATGTATCCTACTGCTGGAAACTGCCTCCTCATAGTGAAACGTAAGGTTTACAGTTACTTAATAAATTACCATTGCAACTCTCCCAGAGAATCAAGGAAAGCGAGTAGGCGTCACTCTTTGAACAAGGCTGCACCATTCCCATATCATCAGGCACGAACAGTTCAGGGGCTTGCCAACGGTATAGCTCAGAATTTATAAAATCCTCGTATGGCTTACAGACCGCATGCGTCTGTAGGTATACTTCAGAAGGATTTGTCGAAAGCAAGGGCTCGCTTTCAGATGTTTTGGAATGTGTGTCTGAAAAAAATAAAAAGCCAACATCACGCGGTGTTCCCAGGCGGTCACCCATCCAAGTACTGACCGCGCCCGATGTTGCTTAACTTCGGTGATCGGACGAGAACCGGTGTATTCAACGTGGTATGGACGTTGGCGACAATAAACTCGAAATATGTGATCAAAACGACAACATCGTACCTACGTCGAAAAAGCAAAAAGCCAACATCACGCGGTGTTCCCAGGCGGTCACCCATCCAAGTACTGACCGCGCCCGACGTTGCTTAACTTCGGTGATCGGACGAGAACCGGTGTATTCAACGTGGTATGGACGTTGGCAACAGAAACCTCTAAATACTTGATCAGATATCCAAGTCATTATATTTCCGACGACGTCGATATGCGTTATTTTATACTATTATAACACGTAATGTACAAATTTAAAGAACTTTTCAAAACATCATTCATGAAATGTTGTATGTTAGCAGTTCACAACTTTATTTTTAGTGATAGTCAACTTGTTTTAATGTAATTTACCTAGATAAAGTAAATCCTGTATTGGCCTTATGTCTAGTGAATAAGTTTGTCAATTTTAGTTGTTAAGGGCTGTGGATTTTGTTTTATAAATAAATAAAAAATGAAAAGTTTATAATTAAAAAAAACTTGTAATCTTTACCATCTAGGCTCACATATCGAGGCTCCGCTGGGTATTCTTCATAGTCTTTTTCTACATCAACATCTTTTGGTTTCTTATTGATGGCACACGGTCCTAAGTCGGCTAGCTTAGCGGTGTCGTGGCTGGTTATCATGATGCTCATGCTATTGAGCTGTGTGTGCATGATGCAGTGCATTCTTAGGAATACTAAGGCGTTTGCTATGTCCAGCGTGTATTTAACCGAGGTCTGCGCGCTCAGTATTCGACCCTGAAAAATTAAAATTTATTCAAAATCAAGCTGCTTGGACAATAACACGTATCCTTCTAACCAAAAACAAGATCCGTCAAGTGTGAGTGTAACTCGCGCGCCGAGGGTTTTGAAAATTTTCCACTTATAAAAATATGTACCAACCACGGGTTAGACTTTGCTATTTAATTGAAATTTTTCGACTTTATCAAAATATTTCAAAAAGTATGATACCTACAAGCATTTCAAAAGCTATTTTGAAATTAACAAACTGATACCTTTCATTTAATACCCACACGGGTAGGTAGAAAATTTCCCCCCCCTTTTTGACCATTTTTCAAATAGGGTTATTTTTACAGACTTCTATATTTTTCCTGTAGAATACAAATTTATATCTACTAACGCCACATACATAGTACGTGGATCACTCCGTAAACTTTGGAGATAGGGGAGAGGGGGAATGGAACAATTTTCGACTATTTTCAAAATATTTCGAAAAGTATGAAATCTACAGAAATTTCAAAAACTGTTATAAATGTACAAACCGATACCTTTTATTTGATAACCCATTTGCCCCCATAGATCTCTTTTGAAATTTCAACATCACAATTTGTACAATAAAAATATATTAATTTTACATTTATTCATATATTTTTTTCTTGAAATCAGTAATAGCGCACGTAATGTATTATCATTTCAAATTTCAAGTAAATAGCTGCAGTATATACTGAGATATTCAAGAAAGACTGGGGACGAATAGAGCGAGACCGTAAGGGTTTCGAAAAGATCTCAAAACCCTAAAAAGGACTAGAGCTTAAGGTGTGAAGTGAACTTAGGGCTCCCATTATGAGAGCTATATTTCTTTTTTTTCTAGCTATGTCTTGGTATCGAAACCTATCCTACTAATATTAAAAAGGCAAAAGTTTTTGCCGTTGTTGTGAAGGTTTTGACAAAGACAACGCCAAAACTACTGAATCAGACTGAAATTATGCTCAATAATAATTGGAGCTGGAATAAATTATAACTGCTTTTTTCTTACTCGTGCAAAGCCGCGGGCAGAAACTAGTAATAAAATTAAAGTTAATTTACCTGAACATGAAGTATGCCGAATAGGGAATCAACGCATCGTTCGCAAATGATATACACATTATTATCGATTTCAGGATATATACCCATCAGAAGAATAATATTGGGATGGCGACAATTTCTGAAAATATGCATAAAAGAATAAATAATAAAACCGGCCAAATGCGAGTCAGACTCGCACACGAAGGGTTCCGTACTACTATCTATGAAAACGGCAAAAAAATCACGTTTGTTGTATGGGAGCCCCCTTAAATATTTAATTTATTCTGTTTTTTAGTATTTGTTGTTATAGCGGCAACAGAAATACATCATCTGTGAAAATTTCAACTGTCTTACTATCATGGTTCATGAGATACAGCCTGGTGACAGACGGACAGCGAAGTCTTAGTAATAGTGTCCCGTTTTTACCGATAGGGTACGGAACCCTAAAAACCATAAAAAGTCACAATTAAACATAGATCAAGATGCAAAAAGCCAACATCACGCGGTGTTCCCAGGCGGTCACCCATCCAAGTACTGACCGCGCCCGACGTTGCTTAACTTCGGTGATCAGACGAGAACCGGTGTTTTCAACGTGGTATGGACGTTGGCGACAGTTTAACTAAACTAGTTGTTCACATTCTGTTGCCATTAAAACGTTAAGATTAAGTAAATTTAAAATAAATATTGCTGGACAATTCACACAGCCAACATCTAATAGCACCAAATGTTACTATTATTATAATTCTCTGAACAATCTTAGCAAAGCTTGTGTTATGGTTGCATACTAGACAACTGATAAAACTGATTACCTTCCTATCATATCATCCTAGGTAGAATTTTTTATTATAAAAAAAAAACAAAACAAGTAGAACGAACACCGGAAGCAAATATCTGCTTAACGTATCGTAGGTGCAAACATTAATCCCGAAGCGGGAATCGAGCCCGAAACCTCGTGCATCGCAGACGGGCATTCGTCTTCTGCGCCATAGTGGACGCCATACGATAGGAAGTTATCGCCTGAACTTACCTCAGGATATTGATTTCAGTATTTTGCTTCTTGCGAATGCTGTGAATATTGACTCCGGTCAATTTCTTCATCTGCACAGGAACCACGCCCCACGTACCGTGATTCCATATCTTTCCCTCGTCTATGTTAATATCGAGGTGCCTTGAACTTACTAATGGGAGACCGTGGGTACTTGTATCGCTCTGAAATGCAGTCATCATAATATATAAAGGAACAAGCGATTTTTTGGAGACAACGCCCAGCCCAAACCGCTGAAGCTATAGCTTCAGCTTTCTATAGAAAGCTGAAATTAAGAGTAACCTTTCACTACAGAATCTACCGATAAGGGATTTTTGGAAATTCCACCCGTACCTTAGGCCGATTTGCTTGAAATTTATTAAGAATGCATACCCGAATGCCCAGCGTTTGGATTATGGGCATTTTTCCTATGAAACAACAGCCAATAAGGCGATTATCGGGGGAGGCCTGCGTCCAGCAGTGGACCATTATAGGCTGTTGAGGTTACGAAGAATAGGTACTAATAAAAATATAAAACTATTGAACACGTATTTCGGGATTTTTCAAAAAAATCCTGAAAATGGAGTAAAAAGGGTTATTAAAGTTTGAGATTCGTAGTTTGGCTCCGTATTGAAATGTCTGTAACTTTTTAATGTAGGATGTTAATGACTTGAAATTTTATGTTTGTACTGAAATAAAATTAATTAAAAAAACATGTTTCAAGATTTTTCCGATGTTTCATGTATTTGAGTTTGATTGGTATGAAACTTTTTATATATCAATAAACGAAAATAATATAAAATAAAGCATTCGAACGGATTTTTTTTAACGCTTAACACGATATGCTTTAAACTCAATGTGAAAAATAAACAAATATAATTATGGGTACATAAACCGGTATCAGGAAATTTCAAAACAACCCGTGAGATTTCAGGAATTTCCGGCTCCTACAATAGGGTCATAGCTGATTTAGAGAAGGTTTTTACCCTAAAATACACGCGAATCAAATCGCGAGGGGGTAAGTTAGTATACCCTAATTAATTTTAGTGTAAAAGTAGAATGTATAAGCATCTATAAATGAGAAATTACCTTGCTATCATCAGATCTGCTCGTTGCTGGTGATTTGGGCATCAGCTGCTCATCCGCCCACTGATCCAGCTGTTTCAGCTCAGCCATAGCCTCCAAAAGCTTATCAGCGCTGTTACTGTTACTGTCCGTGTTAACTTCTTGACTACACTCATCAACATAACCCGTTGCCTGCTTTCCATCTACATAATCATCGCTGGATTCATTTCCCAGAAAAGACTTTATATCTATTGGTAAGTGGATAGCCCTCTCCTCTTTAAACGCCGGGTAGAAATCAAGCTCATTCTCCTTGAAATCTAATTGTTTCTGTGCTGGGAAATCCGGAGATCGGGCTCTT
This sequence comes from Eupithecia exiguata, assembly GCA_947086465.1. Classification (NCBI taxonomy): domain Eukaryota; kingdom Metazoa; phylum Arthropoda; class Insecta; order Lepidoptera; family Geometridae; genus Eupithecia; species Eupithecia exiguata. The sequence goes on along the minus strand of OX352243.1, from coordinate 8,891,728 downwards.
CTGTTATGGTAGCGCTTAGCTTTCAGAGGCTCAGAATAAGTGTGGTAGTTTCCAGGCATGAACACCTGGTTTTGAAATAGGAACTGTATATTAGGAACTCCTTCGTTTGCTTTTTCGGGTGTGTTGCTCCGCGAGCGTTTGTTTTTCTTATATTTGCAGACGGACCTTTTTTCGTAGTTGAATGTGTCGTCTGGTGCGCAGTCTATGCACGCCGTGGGGAGGGTGTGCCGTCCGCATCGCTTCAGCTTCTCCGGTGTGACAGCTAATTCTTCTTTAGACCCGCTTGATCGTCTCGCTTGGAACTCTGTTACGGCTAATTCTTCTTTGGTCCCGCTTGATCGTCTTGCTTGGAACTCTGCTAAGTCGCGCTTGTATTTCTCTGTTCGTATCGTGCCTGCTTGCGTTTCGCCATTGTGGTATGTGTCTGAGATTTGATCGGATGAAGACTGACGTGACGGCGGCGTGATGCTGCGACGGGTCGTCACGGTCACACGCTCTCTGCAATAAAAAAAAATATTTGGTTCACTAACTGTTTTAATTACCTCCCTCATTCGCATAAGGACTGCGCTCAATCAGAGCTTATAGACTAATGCCAAACGAAATATTAAAACTTAAAAGATACGATGGATTCCCTCAACAGATGCACCTAAACATTGTTGGCTCATTTGGCTTTAACAATGGCTGAGAAAAGTCCATAAAGGTTCCAAATGATGTCTGATGGTCATTGGGGCAAAGCGTTTAGAGCGTGGGAGTGTCGCGTCGCCGCGTTTCACGGAATAGCGCATACAAATTACTGTTACAACTTTCAATAAACGCTTTACAGAGTATGTAGACATGGCACATGTTTTTAGTGCCTACCTAGTAGTGAAACTACTTTGATTTGATAAGAATGGCAAGAAATGTAAACTTTGTTGCCGTCCAGTCCACTCCACCTCTAGACCATGTCGGTCACGGTTCCTGGCTCCTTCATCCCTGATCCCTGTTTCTTGGATAAACTCCAACAAGAAGTGTTGCCTATTATTATACCCGTGATAGGTACCTATCCTCCTAATATTATAAAGCCGAAAGTTTGTGATCTCCAAAGATCTCCAAAACTACTGAACAGATCAAGACTAAATTTGGCGTTAGGTACATTTAGAACACAGCCTAACTTAGATAATAGGCCACTTATTATACCTACCGAAAAGTCGCGTGCGAAGCCGCAGGCAAATTTTAGTATTTTATACAAAGCTAGATACTTAGGACATTGATTGGCATACCCACGTACGAATAACGAAGCGAAGATGAAGAAGATTCGATAAATTTACTAGTGTCTACCATCTAAGTAGGTACTAACAATAATATTATGTATATATTCTCTGCTAACACCTACTAGAAAATACGAGCAAAGGATAAAGCTACTTTTATAACATTAAAAAATAACGCAAGGGAAATTTTCTGTACGATTTAACGTATCTGCTGCTGACGTCATTGTTATCGATCTCTTTGTTTTAGTTTAGATATTGCTGACTGGCAAATGAAACAGTAAAGGCCTCAAAGGTGGATTTAGCATTGAATTGCTCTTTGTTAAGTTCATGGAATTGCAAAAAGGAAACAATGAGGTTCAGTTCTCTAATGGAGTAAGAAATTAATTACATTCCTAACCATATTATGTACCTTACCTACTTTAGGTTAGGTACCTCTAATAGAGGTACCGGTACGAGGTACGATAGAGGTCCTCTATCGTTATATACTTTCGATAAATAACGCGTTTTATCTAGATAGCTCTTGCTTGCGGCTCCGCGCATGTTTAATCGGTACATTAATATCGATTACACATGCGCCTCTGCGGGTCGCACCGCGCGCCTTGCCAAGGCTTGGCAATGAATGCATTAAACAACAACCTGAACCAAAGTGATCCGTTTTAGTTATTCAGTGAATGTCCACTATCTATCCGGCTGTACCCTTAAAACATCGTAATATCGTTATTATCGTATTATCGTTATGTCGTTATCTTTATTGGTAACTACCGAATTATAAATCAGTCTTAAGATAACAATCGGTAATAAAAGGCCAACCAGCAGACAAAGAAGTTTTAAACAAGATAAAGATAACAGATCGTTGACAGACCTAGGTGAAATCACGGTTAATGAAATCTCGCCGTAGAACTTTATGTCTGTGCAGAAAAGATTCAAATTCACTTGGACACGTTAATTTCAAAGACCAACATTCGTGGCTATTACTATAACAATTAGAACACCAGAAAGTGCAAGTCCGTAAGCACTAAGCTATAAAATGACGCGCCGCTCAAAAGTTTCATTCTTATTTACATAATGTTAAGGTTCAAATAGGACTTCGTTTGTAACAATGGTCGTAGACGTCGTTCTTTCTGGGTTTTTTTTGTAGCGAAAGAAAGGTTTAATCATGACAAATGGACGTTGAACTTCGATACACTTTTACCGATTAGCGATTAGTAAAGCTTCTGTACTAGATGACTAGACAAACGCTCAAAAGATATTAGTGGTTGCTAAATTCTCGTAAAACGAGTCTATTAAAATCTGGTCTAGATTATATTTTGCACTTCTCGTTGCATTGAAGACTTCACATAAGCAATCAGTTGGCAGTCTTTTCTTTTGTACTCCATAAAAAAATTCTCAGATAAAGACAATAAACATTAAATCAACTGCTTAGAAAGAACTAAAAATCGGGTTCAGAAATCCGGTGGGAATCATAAACGAAAGAATACACGGTTGTGATGTGGTTATCTAGTGCTTGGTTTGTAAATTTTGTATATAAAATAATAGGTAACTGAAAAGTACCTCGAGTTGTTTCAAGGGATCCTCGCTCGTGGCGGTTGTCTACTAGTAGGTTAGGTAGGTACCTACTTGACAGAGACACTAACGTGGGCCCTGATGAGACAAAGGAAAACTTAGACATCATGGTCATTTGCTCAGGACGAAAGATAATGTTACTTACTGTAAAGATAATGTTACTTATTGCGAACGTATAGAGCTAGTTAAAGAAGTAACTTATCTCGGAGTAACAATAGATAGCCGCTTTAATTGGCGAAGACGTGTCGATAATGTGTGTAATAATAATAAACTACGGGCGATCTTGGCAAAGTTTTTCATTCTTAAATATAACTCCATACACAATTTTACTTACATTACCTAAATAAAACACTTGCAGAGAGTATCATGTCATAATGCTATATATAAGCAGCTACGGTCGTACCGTACGACCGTAGCTGCTTATAGCATATGACATCTAGATATGATTTGTTTGTGCGTACGGCGTACGTATAAACAAATCATATCTAGACATAATCTACAAATCAGACTTTTGAAAACCATAGTATCGAAATGTCTAAAAGAAAAACACTGCAAAAACTATGAAAATCTATTGAAAGAATGCAACATATTATCAGTTTATGAAAGAGTTGAACTAGCGTTGTTGGTTGAAAACCACGACAGTGTGTAAACCTGTCGAAACGTCGGGAAAATAAGGTAAATAAACGCGATAAATACCCGTTAATTAGTATTTATAAAATGAATAGTTACCTTTAGTAAGTACCATTATCCCTGCTACGTTTCTATCTTGGTATCACGTAAGTCGCGGGCAAATATTAGTAAATGATGAACCGAAAAGTAGGAATTAAGTCGTGTTGCGTAATTTATAAGAAACACAAAGACCTCAGAATTTGAGTGATGCATGAAGCTTCCAAAATAAGCTGTCTGGCCATCAATTGATTGTAATAAAGTACATACACAAATAATTTAGTGAAAGTGAAATTTCAATACAATTTAAGATTACAGAGTCGAATCAAAAGGTTCGAGATAGAATTGGTGTAGTAATTAATAGAATGGAAGCTTCAATCACGATTTTTTATTCTTTTGTTAGCTTGGCTCGCAGAATATCCGATGTCGTGCGAGTGGATCGAATAAAATTACTTCCGAAAGTAGAGACAAGCATTCATGAGTTTATTGATATGTATTTATTTCATACCTAGTATTGCTTTTACATAGTCACGAAATGGTACCTTTTTTACGATAGAAGTATGCTGTTTGCGTATTACCTCTAAGCCTGTGGAGCCTCCACAGGCTTAGAGGTAAAATGCACCGTTTCTAGCCCTCCACAGTGGAGGTCTAGAAACGGTGCCTACTACGTGCCTAGCATAACTGTTTTTAGCAAAAAGCCAACATCACGCGGTGTTCCCAGGCGGTCACCCATCCAAGTACTGACCGCGCCCGACGTTGCTTAACTTCGGTGATCGGACGAGAACCGGTGTATTCAACGTGGTATGGACGTTGGCGATAGCAGATTTCAAATACTTGATCAATTCAGTACTTCGACAACATCGTACGTCGAAAAAGCAAAAAGCCAACATCACGCGGTGTTCCCAGGCGGTCACCCATCCAAGTACTGACCGCGCCCGACGTTGCTTTACTTCGGTGATCGGACGAGAACCGTACACCGGTTCTCGTAAGGAGCAAATTCGAAATACTTGATCAATTCAGTACTTCAACAACATCGTACGTCGAAAAAGCAAAAATTGTTTACTAATGAAGTTTTGGCTTGTTATGTACTTTACTCATGATAAAACTACATTGATTATTATAGCAGGCTAGGTACTCTACAAAAGGCTGTATACATTTTCAGCTTGAGAACTATGTTCATGTGGGTAGTAGAAAGCATATCAAGGGCTTGATTTATGGGCCTATGTATATATGTAGCTTACAAAGTAACATTAATAATTCTATGCCTATAGTCATGGTAACATTACCATGCTATAGTATAGAATATATTTTATGGATACAGATTACATCATTTCAAGAATGTATATCCTATAGGTATGTAATAGTACCTAATTAAAGTGCAGTAAATAGCACAAAGCAATGTTCAGTACAATGATGGATTGGTTTTCATTGAAATGGAATGAAAGGAGTCTCCACTTCGCTGATGATTAAACATTTTTGAGGCACCGCCTCTATTACATCACAACATGGTTATTGTTAAGCTTTTTTTGAAGTTAGAATTAAACACCTTCTTCAAATAAGTTTAAAAAAAATATTGTAGGGTCACAGTTCACAAAAAAGTTGTTGGTTTTAATTTATTACTTTTGTTTGTGTTTGGAATCCTTGAGATTAAGTTGAGATTTTCATAAAAACCTAAAAGGATTTCATCATGATCATCATCAAAAAAGGTAGGTACCTAGATTTCATATCCATAACTGCCACACAAAATACAAATAAATAATGCTGGACAATCCACACAGCATCATCTAGCCCCAAGATAAGCAGAGCAAAATGAATTCATAAAAACTGCAACTATAAGCAGCAAAGTTTTGGGTCAGATAAAACCCTATGTGATATGATAATGCTAGGCCGTAAATTTTTTATGCTTTCATTTTTTTTTCAGTCATTGCCTTCATTGCCCAAGAATAGGTAGGTACCTACTTTGATTTTTAGGCAATGCTGGTAAAAAAATATACTTACCTAAATTACCTATCCATATAGGTATCCACCATAAAGTACTATAGGTACTTTATGGTGGATACCTAATTAAATATTATAATTATTTATAACTTTATGTAATCATAATATTTAATTATTACCTATACCTACTTACCTAATAGGTATCTACAAATTTACATAAAGGTACACAGTAAGATGTGAAAATTATTTTGAATAAAAAAGGTTTCTAAACAGCAACATCTAAAAGAAAGAGATTCTTATCAGATTCCAGGTAGTTACTTAAGTAGGTACCTAAATATCTAGTTTGTTTTAGGTAGTTAGGTACCTACATATACAACCTATAGGTAATATAACTAGGTACCTTTTCCAGTTCCATGATTACAGGCATGAAAAGCTCTGCAAATCCTGCTGGCCATTGGCAGACAACAGGTGGATCAATTTATCTACCTACACAAGATCAACGGGTAGAACAATATCGCAAATCAAAAGGTTCTTTTCACGCCAATTACGTAGGTAGGTACATTATGTAGGCACTTACCGGCGCAACCACTTGAAAACTCCCATGTTCTGTGAAGAATCCACCTTTGTTCTACTTTACACTACAGAAACACGAATGCACTATTGTTGCAAGCTATTTGCACTGCTTACAAATAAAAAGCGAACTTTTTTCAACGGAAACTCTTTTGGTAGCACGCGGAACATTACCGGCGGATTACGTCCGTTCGTCATAAAAAACTGCTAGCAACAATGACTACCGATATATTGTGCGGTCAGACAAAACATCACGAACAACGCGCCATTCGCAATGAGCTGAATTTGGTTTTTTGTACAAATTACTTTTCGTCTCGGTTCGGTGATCCTCTCGCGGGGGTCGCTCGACTCGGTTAGCGCTGCGGCGCGTTCAAATCTAGTTTACCGCGGTCACAGGCTGCTCGTCAACCGTACAGCGAAATTGGCGAGCAAAACACCTTCTTTATTTTATTTTACTGCATTTTTTACAAAATTCTAGGGTAAATTTAAAATGTGAAGCATTCAACGATTTTTTTACCTTGATCTGCAGATGCAATCTGTTTCCGATTTACTTTTTGTGGCCTTGTATTCGTTTATAAATTTCTTCATTGCAGAAAGGTGCTTGAATCAAAGAATAGCACAAATCTTTACCCTAAATTCCATGAAAAATATTGTGTGAAACTTTTATTTGTTTTGATTTTTGTTGTCATTCATTTGACTGATTCATTCTCAATGTACTTATTTCCTTTTCCGGTTTCCCAATCCTGTAAAGAGGGGTTTTCACTTGGAGTTAAAATTGGGTTGGACCTTGGTTGGACCCAAAGAGCTTAGGTTGGACCAATGAAAAACAAGCCCTGTTGTTTTTTTTCGAAGATTTTTATTTGCCATCATCATGTTGTACATTTAGGGTCATAGTGTAAGGACACAGCTGTGTGCACAGATTTGTAAGTATAGTACTAAAGTAGCTGTGTGCGATAGGCGGGGCGGGCTTCGTTCGCGTAGCCTGAGCACAAATCGCGCAATAAATACGCACCGCGCGGGGGAGAGGCTATAACTATAAATAGTGACCTATGTTCAAAGATCCTACGCTCTAGTATCCTACGTTCCTCGATTCTGTTTGATTTGTAGATAAGAAGGCAGGCAGGTATAGTAGGTAGGTAAACTATCTTTAATTTTGAGGAACGTGTTTTAAGTACTGAGAAACTTTCTTTCTTATTCTTTCTTCTCTAATCCATAATTATACGTTACGTATTATTAGTACTTCCTATGGTACTACAAACGTTTTTTATACTAAGCTAAGAGAGGGATGATGGATGGATTGATGTCTTCAATCAATCAAGATCTTAGACCGTCTAACTAACCTAACCGATGCGCGATGGATGGTTTAAAATCAAGAACGTAGTGGTTTTAATCTCTTTGATCAAGAAGTGCATAGTGTGTGGGTGGCATGGCATAAATGACTTTGATAATGATATGATGATGATGATATGGTTTTCGAAATCGCATCCATCGAAGCAAAGCAAACGGACCCATTCTTCCCCGAAAGCGGAACGTAGTACCGGGGTCTGTGGTACCGGCTACCTTTGCCTAGGTAAGCAACGCCATCTTGCGTAGAAACTACAGCAACTGTATTTTCTACGCACGGAATACAAAAAATTTTTTGCTCTGTTTCTACGCAAGATGGTATACCTTCTAAATCGCCTTTTATCTGCCTTCCAATCTAACTCAGCGTCAAATATAGGAGCATGGCTTGGCACCAGAGGATCAGTCTCCAGCATGTATCCATTCAGAGACCCACTCAAAGAGATTAAAACCACTGGACCCACTGACTAATAATGAAGTTTTCAGAAAATCTAACCCAAGGCGCCATAGATGAATACTATTATACGGGGAATAGATAGGCCACTCCCAGTTCAGAATGAAAAACTAGGTTGTTCTGTCATCGATAGATGGAGCTATTTTAATTAATGCGCGTTATTGCCGCTAGATGGCACTGAAAGTATTTTTCTTATTTTAATTTCTAATTAGGATTCGTATCTGAAATAAAAATGTATTATCTTTTATTGATAAAACCTTTATTAACAAAGAAAATTACACCGTAAAATTACAATTACATCAAATAATACAATTAAATTAAAACTAGTATTAACAATTGAAGCAATTGAGCTAACTGCAGACTGTTGCAAACAATCTATAGGTATCTACAGCGCATACAGCGGGGCAATGCAGCCAGCCTCTTGGGCACGCTTCCGACTGGTATTCTTATGGATTAGTTGAGCTACCTGTAGATTGTTTGATAAAATGTTTTACAATAGGTACTGAATTTTTCAAAACATTTTTAATTACAATTCTTTACCCAGTTCATTCAACTAAAAATAATATTATTTTTAGTTGAAATGAAACCGATAGTACTTATTTAAGGAAGGTATGTATCTTTTTATAAAGAAAAAATTATTATTACCTACTTAAAAAAAGACATTATTATAAAAACTAACTTTAAAATAACAACTATTAACTTTATGACAGAAGATTATCTAAAAAAATATGTATGGTTATGTTTAGATGGATGGATATTTATCGTATTTTGTTACATGTTAAATACTTCATTAACAAATAAAATAAAAATCAAATCATAGAACCAAATAAAAACTAGTATTTACAATTGGAATAATTGAGCTAAATGCAGACTGTTGCAAACAAGACATAACACACACTGTTACTTTTTATTTCTTCACTCCAAAACTACTTACAGTACTACAGTACTGTAGCTAATTGATCGGGCTTAAGGATCCAGCGACAGCTGCTCGCAACTTCAATTCGTAAATATTATGTTTCCTAATACCAAAAATTATGAATGAAAACTAATTGTATTTTCGACATTGTGTTGTTATTCTGTAACTAGACAATATCAGCTATGTTCCTTATCAAACAAAACGTAAGATACTGTTATTTTTAATACAAAAGAAATAGGAGGAGAACATTATTGTCATTTTCGACGTAAATATATGCAAAATCGGATTTTGAATATTTTTGCTTAAATTTCATCAAAGGTATGTATTAATAAGAAAAAACAACCAGGGACCTAGATATATATACTTTTCGAATATAAAAAAACATGATATGGTGGAAATATCGAATTACAAATCATTTTGGTAGTACGTTTGTATTCCCAAATCATCATCCACAGGCCCCTGTGTCATCATCATCAGCCTATGGTAATTCTGGTAACACTGCTGGACATTATGCCTGCATAGCTGAAGACAGGGCGCTATGGCGCTCATGAGGGGCGCCATGGCGTTCATGCCTCTCATGAGCGCCATAGCGCCCTGTCTTCAGCTTGACGCATCCAGCATCTGCCTGCAGTCATTCACAGGTCGTCATCCCACCTGGCCGGAGTGTGTCTTACACTACGTTTACCGAATCGTGGTCTCCACCCAAGAACACGTGTACCCCAGCGGTTATCGGTTCGAGATGTGGCCTGCCCACTGCCACTTCAGCTTCTCTTAAGAGTTATGTCGATCACTTTGGTTCTCTGTCGGATTTATTCGTTACGAATCCTATCCTTCAGCGAAATTCCGAACATAGCTCGCTGAGCGACCTTGAACTGGTGGACCAGCCCTTCCGTGAGTGTCCACGTCTCAGCTGCGTAGGTCATCATGACAGGTAGGACGCATTGATTGAAAACTTTCGTCATTGCAGTATGGATGACGAGACTGCCCAGCCTAGCTGGATCCTCCTCTCGGCATCCTCCTCGAAATTGTTTTTACCTAGCCGTCACAAGGCATTCTTTCGGCAGTATATTGTGATCTGTGAAAAAGAAAAAAAAAATTATTATTAACTAGCGGCCCGCCCCGGCTTCGCACGGGTAGATTAGTTAGAGGTATTCAACAAATAAATTAAACATTATAAATTTTAACACAGTCTTGGCCGACTTTCCATGCTTCGAACACTCGATCAAGTCTGCTTTTGACAAAATAAACAATCACAATCATCCGTTTGGGAGCTATGATGCAGCAACAACCCATAGATACCTAATACGGATAAGGGTACAACTCATCGGAGAAAAAACGCATCCGCGGATGAGTTGTACACTTCACTTTTTGTTATGGGTACAATACAATACATACAATCAAAATTCTCTCGGTTTTTCATTCGGATGAGTTGTACCAAAATCCAAAAGTGAAGTGGACCACTCATCCGCGACTTTTTTCAAGGGTTCCACATCGAAATTTTATAACATCCAGTTTATTAGGTATAGACAACGGCCTCCGCTCTTCGGAAATATAAATCTCACTAATATTATAAACGTGAAAGTTTAGATGGATGGATGGATGGATAGATAGATGGATGGATGTTTGTTCCTTTATCACGCCAGAACGGCTGAATGGATCTGAATGCAATTTGGCACAGAGATAGATTACAGTCTGGAATAGGACATAGGCTACTTTTTATCCCGAAATTCCTACGGGAACGGGAACTACGCGGGTGAAACCGCGAGGCGCTGCTAGTTGGAAATAATTAAATACCGTGCAATAAGCTGTCAAACTTCGGATCGTAATATCACGCGAACTAACAATCCTGGAGCATTATTTTCTAAAGGTAAATTATAGTACTCGTCGAGATCTACATTTTCGATGACAGCTGTCAAACTTTAAACTGTCATATCTCGTGAACTAACCATCCTAGAGCACCATTTTCTAAAGATAAATTGTAGTACTCGTCGAGATCTACATTTTCGATGACACCTGTCAAACTTTAAACTGTCATATCTCGTGAACTAACCATCCTAGAGCACCAGTTTCTAAAGATAAATTGTAGAACTCGTCAAGATCTACATTTTCGATGATAGCTGTCAAACTTCGAACTGTCATATCTCGCGAACTAATCATCTGGGAGCACCAGTTTCATAAGGTTAATTGTAAAAATATAAGATATAAATAAATAAATCTTAAGCACCCCACGAAATTTATGTTTCTCATACACATTTCAGAAATTCATAGCAAACTTCCTAGGGGTAGTTTTATAGAAATAAAAAATATATGATTCATTATTAACTTTCTTGTTTATTTATACTAAGTTTTGAGTGAATCGTACCAATGAATAATATTTTTCCAAAGAAACTTTACCACTTTTCCTCTCCTCAGAGATTTTTGAGGTTCGAAGTTTGACAGCTGTCATTGAAAATGTAGATCTCAACGAGTTCCACAATTTATCTTTAGAAACTGGTGCTCTAGGATGGTTAGTTCACGAGATATGACAGTTCGAAGTTTGACAGCTGTCATCGAAAATGTAGATCTCGACGAGTACTACAATTTATCTTTAGAAACTGGTGCTCTAGGATGGTAAGTTCACGAGATATGACAGTTTTAAGTTTGACAGCTGTCATCGAAAATGTAGATCTCGACGAGTTCTACAATTTATCTTTAGAAACTGGTGCTCTAGGATGTCTGGTTCCCGAGTTATGACAGTTTGAAGTTTGACAGCTGTCATCGAAAATGTAGATCTCGACGAGTTCTACAATTTACCTTAAGAAACTAGTGCTCTAGGATGGCTGGTTCGCGAGATATGACAGTTTGAAGTTTGACAGCTGTCATCGAAAATGTAGATCTCGACGAGTTCTACAATTTACCTTAAGAAACTAGTGCTCTAGGATGGCTGGTTCGCGAGATATGACAGTTTGAAGTTTGACAGCTGTCATCGAAAATGTAGATCTCGACGAGTTCTACAATTTACCTTAAGAAACTAGTGCTCTAGGATGGCTGGTTCGCGAGTTATGACAGTTTGAAGTTTGACAGCTGTCATCGAAAATGTAGATCTCGACGAGTTCTACAATTTACCTTAAGAAACTAGTGCTCTAGGATGGCTGGTTCGCGAGATATGACAGTTTGAAGTTTGACAGCTGTCATCGAAAATGTAGATCTCGACGAGTTCTACAATTTACCTTAAGAAACTGGTGCTCTAGGATGGCTGGTTCGCGAGTTATGACAGTTTGAAGTTTGACAGCTGTCATCGAAAATGTAGATCTCGACGAGTTCTACAATTTACCTTAAGAAACTGGTGCTCTAGGATGTCTGGTTCGCGAGTTATGACAGTTTGAAGTTTGACAGCTGTCATCGAAAATGTAGATCTCGACGAGTTCTACAATTTACCTTAAGAAACTAGTGCTCTAGGATGGCTGGTTCGCGAGATATGACAGTTTGAAGTTTGACAGCTGTCATCGAAAATGTAGATCTCGACGAGTTCTACAATTTACCTTAAGAAACTGGTGCTCTAGGATGGCTGGTTCGCGAGATATGACAGTTTGAAGTTTGATAGCTGTCATCGAAAATGTAGATCTCGACGAGTTCTACAATTTACCTTAAGAAACTGGTGCTCTAGGATGGCTGGTTCGCGAGATATGACAGTTCGAAGTTTGACAGCTGTCATCGAAAATGTAGATTTCGGCCCTACCTTTCGTTTGAGCTATTAGTTGAAAGCCTAGCGTATGTAGTTTCGGAGATAGGTCCCTCTAAATTTTGACAGCTGTCATTGAAAATGTAGATTTCCGTTCTACCTTTCATTAGAGCCAATGAAAAATGGTTGTCAATGGTATAAAACAAATACACGATTTAAGTTTAACGATACTTCAAGGCAAATCAGAAATTCCATAACCATAGATATGACAATATAGAGGTCACAAAATGGAATGTCAGAACGGATGTACCGAAGAGGATCCCTTTTTTCATCGAGAACGGAATACGAACCTCATGTAATAACGTGACACCAACGCCACTTGATGACATGTTTACTTAGCAACGCCAATAATTATAGCAAATTATTCATTTTTATATTTAAAATACTGGATAATCCGAATTTTCCGCCTGTAAGTTGTCGACTCGGATCGACAAATTTTTTACGCTCTTCAATTTAATGTGCATTTCATTCGTGTCTATCGTAGACCAGAACGAAATTATTAATACAAATACCTACACTATTATAATGAGGAAAGATTTGTTTGTTTGAATTGAATAGGCTCCGAAACTACTGGACAGATTTAAAAAATTCTTTCGCCATTAGAATTTTAAACTATCCCTGATGAACATAGGCTATAGAATATACCCGTGCGAAGCCGGGGCGGACCGCTAGTTTTAACTAAAATCAGTATTGGTAACCATTTACCTGGCGGAAATGCTATAACCATCTCGAAATTAATCCCAGTATTCTGCGTTATCTCCGGGTTCCCATTAACATGAATGGCTCTTGCAACAGCAGCCAAACTTTCATTACATGAATCTGTAAAGTCAAGATAGGTATAAACATAATGTTGACATAGGGTAGAATCATCCATTCCATAAAAAGAACGCTGGCGAAGCCACATTCTTCTGTCAGCCAGCATCCGCAACACTAATTTTCAATAGAACTGACCTATATGAATACCTACATGTACTAGGAACCAGATCATGTTAAGTAGGCAATTGTGACATCTAGGTATGGATTGGAAATTTTGGTATATTTATTCGAGTCTAAAACTTACTCAGGTGCAACGTCGGGACAGCATTTTTTGTAAGTCGTCTTGATCTTGACCGATAACACTCTTTGAAGTGACGATCATAAATCCTTATGTTGTGGTATATATAAGCGTCTCCTTTTTGTTTCACTTCTTCAGTTAATAACATTTTCCAATCATTGAATTTCTCTGTATGAAGATATTCTGACCTGAAATAGATTTATTCTGGTGATATAATAATATCATGTAGGTAGGCTTAGGTTAGTGTGTAGTTATCTGATAGGTACTTTTATTACCTCGAAGCATTAGGACGTTGGGAATACATTTAGATGTTGCGAATAAATCACCTAGCTACATTATATTGTAGATTATTTATCTTACCTTCAGTCTCACATCGAAAATAACACTTGATAGCAGCGTTTCTATGCATCTTCTACACGATTTTCTTTGCAGCAAAATCTGGTAGGTAGGTGCAGAGAAATCGACAACAGCAGGTCGTAGGGGCTAGGCAAGGTTTGATAGTTGAAAACTGTTTACACAAATTTTATTTTAATTCATCTTTAATCTCAGTTAAAAATTCGAAGTACCTAATTTAAACGCACGACACCAAGATTTTCAAAAATTTTCGCGAAAAAATCTTGAGATTATTTATGGCAAAAACGGTTAAATGTCATTTGTCTCCTTTGATTGCTGTTTTTAAGTTACTCTATGGTTTTTCATTGAACATAGAATAAAAATTTACTATCGCACCGCCATCTCACGCACAATCAAGTGTTTCACGTCATAGTTTCGGTTCCTTTTTCGGTAGATTGCGGTAAAATAGGGGTATAATTTTTTTGAGCGAGAATGTGGGGAAGTTTCTATAGCATGCAAGGCGCCATCTTAGTATCGTAGAAACTACAGTAACTGTAGTTTCTACGTAGAAACTACAGTAACTGTAGTATCTGCGCAAGATGGCGTTCGTTGCTTTCAAAGGTTTAAAAATATTTTTATTTACAATGGCAGCACTTATTTTATTTTCATTCTGTTTTTCAATTTCAATCAACAATTCATTCATTCAATTTGTTTTTTTTCAATTTCGAACAATTTGTTTCTTCTGTTGTCAAAAGTTTGTTTTGTTTACAATTTTCTGACCAACTGTTGCGTTTGAATTTGAATCTATTTGAGAAGATTTTTCTCTTTGGAGGATATTATTACGTAGTGGTTCTATTCTCATTGGAGGAGATATAGCTTCTCTGGATATAAAATGGATGAACTTCGAGGACCTAACATTCAAATTGTCTTGCACGTCAAGGAGGGTAATTTATTTTTCATACGATTCTAGTCATACGCTCACAGCTTTAGTTACCTTATAAAAGTATCTTACATGGCGAAATTTCTTTTTCAGGCCTTGGGTTCGGTTTTCTGAAAACTTCATTTATAGTCAGTGGGTCTCTGAATGGATACATGCTGGAGACTGATCCTCTGGTGCCATGTCATGCTCCTATATTTGACGCTGAGTTAGTTTGGGAGGCAGATAAAAGGCGATTTAGAAGGTATACTATTTCTTGGTCTGCCATCGAGTGCAGCTGTGTTTGCGCACACACTTGGGCACCATAATTTATGAAATATAAATATAATATGTGATGCATATCTGGTTAGTCTCCATTACGACTGGCCACCATGGTTGGCCGAAGATTCGGCTAAGAGGCAACAATTTCTTGGTTCTTGAGTCTCCTTGATTAAATTGTACCCATATCAATCAGATACGCTGATTGATATGGGTACACAGGTATTGATTGATCTTAAGGATTGCAGCCGATGCACCAAACCTTGAGAGCCAGGCTCCATAACCATACAAGCTTATGAGTAAACACAAAATTCTTTACAGATTTAAATTCTAATCTGAGATACAGAAGTGATCAGGACCAGGAGTGAGGTTTTGGGCGTTCAACCCCCTGTTTAGCCAACTCACAGCTGATCATTATATAATTAATTGCTGTTAACGTGGGTCTCTCCGGTCTGTGATAATATTACAGTAGATTTTCTGACTACGTCCCTGGAAGAGACTAAAAGCGTGCCCAATGGGTCATGTCAAGATATTACTCTTTTTGATGCTGATGATAGAACTGTAACACTATTCAAAAGAAAGTAGTACTAATGAAAAATAATGCTTTTTCAGCCTCCGCATACAAAATGTGCCTGTGAAGGTGGAAGTGTTCGCAATGGGCACTCAAGGAAGGAAAAACAAAGTTGGCTACTTGTTGCTCAGCCTTTTAGGAGCCCAGCCTTGCCCTTCAAATAAAATAATTGATGTAAGTACTTTCAAAAGATATCAAAAGGTTTATAATCACTTAATCACCAACATCATGTACATTTTAATAGGTGTAAATTCCTGTTGCCTTACATGCTTTTAAATGCTAAGTAACTCATTGTGAACACATTCTTTGAGTTAACAAGTGTTCCAATTAGTGCCTATGGTTGAAAGAAATGAAACTGCTGGGCATAAGCCTTTTTCCATGCTAAGCATTCACATTGGGTTGCATGTGGTCCAGACTGGCACAGGACCTAGGTAGCTGCACTATTCTGGACAACATGCAACCAAGTCTTATAAAAAATGATGGCTCTAACTAAATAATCAATAATGCAGATGAGTGTTTTATTCACAATGCTACCAGTAAAGAGATAGGTATTTACAAAGATCTGTAATTGGTGTTTCAGAAATCAAAAACGTTTATTTTAAAAGGCTTGCAAAATAAACTTGTCATCATCAGCCTATATTAGTCCACTGCTGGACATAGGCCTCCTCTTATGAGCGCCATAGCGCCCTGTCTTCAGCTTGCCGCATCCAGCATCTGATTTCTTCGTCATCCCACCTGGTCGGAGGGCATCCTACACTACGTTTGCCGAGTCGCGGTCTCCTCTCAAGAGCACGTTTACCCCAGCGGTTGTCGGTTCTACTCGAGATATGGCCAGCCCACTGCCATTTCAGCTTGCTAATTCTTTGAGCTATGTCGATACCCTTGGTTCTCTGTCGGATGTATTCGTTACGAATCCTATCCTACAGAGAAACTCCAAGCATAGCTCCCTCCACAACTCGCTGGGCGACTTTAAACTGGTGCTAATAAGCTTGTAAACAAGTTATTTTTTACATAATTATCATCAAACTAGTTTCTGCCCGCGGCTTTGCACGCGTTGTTTCTATGGAAACGATTAAAGGTTACGTCTATCCCATCCCCCCTGTTCTGTGGGTTAAAAAATAGCATATATTTAGTGGTTTTGGCGTAATGAACTAATGAAGTAATAAACATCCAAACTTTCGCATTTGTAATACTAGCACGAATGAAATAATCATCATCATCATCATCATCAGCCTATATCAGTCCACTGCTGGACATAGGCCTCCCCCAATGAGCGCCATAGCGCCTTGTCTTCAGCTTGCCGCATCCAGCATCTACCAGCAGTCTTTCGCAAATCGTCATCCCACCTGGTCGGAGGGCGTCCTACACAAATAATAAAAAAAATGAAACAATGTTACATGTTGTTGTTGTTGTTGTTATGATGAAATAATGTTACTTCGTAAATATTAGTTTGATAAATAATCAATTTTTTTCAACTAAATTATTATCAAATTATTGCAGGTTAAATATGCCTGGCATAGGCTTCTCGGAGTCGGATCGGAAGGCAAGTGCTGCCACCCTCAGCTCATGTTGAGTCTATCTGTTGAGGATAGAACTAATACTCCTACACCTGTAAGTATTTCAGTTCCTCTAGAAGTCTAGATCTAAGTCACTCTGGACGAAAAGACGATCTAGATCTAAGTCACTCTGGACGAAACGAAAAGACCAAATACTCAATACTCAATATTTTTATTGCAAACATGCGATTAGTGATCTTAATTACTGTCATAATCCCTATTCATGAAGTCTGTTTAAATGAAATATTCTTTGTTACAGAGAAATGAGCTACGGATGTTTCACAGCAATGAGATTGCCTACCCAACTTACTTTTCAAACGATCAGCCTACAGTCAGAAACATGCTTTTATCACTTAGTGAGTTTTATTAACATGTGGACCATTAACCCTAAAATGTAGTATTAACACTTCCATGGCCCCAGACGCACGTATCCATGTGCTCCACTGCTGGACGGCAGCGGCGAGGCTTGGCAGGAATGCGTTAAAGTTACTAAAGACTCATCATCGTTACTGTACAGTTTCTATTCAAGCGCGCATCAGATTATGTTTAAAACGCTGCTTAAACATCAAAACGCCTATGTGTACTAGCTCTAACGTTCAGGGCGGGGACTCCACTAAAGCTGAGACTAGACGAGCGGAGAAAGATGTGATTTAAACAACCAATAGAACGTCTCCGCTCAGCTTCTGTGAAGACCACCGAGCTTAGATGTAACATATTTGTATGCGAAGAAAGAAAGAAAGATCGAAACGGAGATGTTAGGTGTGCCTCGCAAGCTGGTGACGTCACGCAACGGAGACGAGAAGAGATGTGAGCGGCGCCGCTAATGCATTCATCATTAAACATCCGAAGATCGCCGCACGCAGTTCTGTTCCGCTTTAGCCAGCACACATCACCGCTTTAGCCAGACACATCTCCGCTTCAGTCTTGCCACTACTAGTGACACTAATAGCCAGTACGCATCTCCGCGCAGCATAGGTGGAGACACCCTAGCTCAAAAACTTCTCTCCTCCTCTCCTCTTCGGACATCTCCGCGTTAAGAATCTGGCGACAGCTGCTCGCAACTTCAATTCGTGAATTATTATGTTCCGTAATACCAAAACTGAGTACTGAAACGTTGTTGAATCTTCGACATTGTGTTGTTATTCTGTAACTAGACAATATAAGCTATGTTCCTAAACAAACAAAACGTACGATATTGTTGTTTTTTATACAAAACAAATAGGACGAAAACTTGTAATTTTAGACATAAAATATGTTAAATTCGATTTTGCATATTTTTGCTTACATTTCATTATAGGTGTGTATTATTAAGAAAAAAACCAACCAGAGACCCAGATATATACTATTCGAATACAAAAAATAACATGATATAGTGGAAATATGCTCGAATTACAAATCATTTTGGTAGTACATACGTTTGTATGGGCAAATCATCATCCGCAGGCCTCTTAATGGACTCTGGGGTTCAATCGGGCAGTTTGAATGTGAATTATTATAAAAAGGAGCCATTGTCCACAGATGAATACCTAGAGGAGAGTAAGAAGACTGCCACATCACCAGACCTTCAGCCTCAGCTGCTTTGTGATGAAGGACTCATCATGATCGGAAGTGGAAAGCACCTCTTTGTGCTGAGTTTTGTTATCGGCGCAGTGGAAAATATAGATCTGGTATGAGAGCAAACATATCATTTTTGAATTTATATTCTTTTAACACATGCACACAAGGATTGCTCGCGATACACAGGCTGGACTTGGACGACTTTTGTGGCGCGGCGGGCGAAGGTCCTCTTCGGGTCCCTTGCGGGTTCGTTTCCCGCATCGGGTCAAATGTGTGTACGATCTGCAGATATTGTTTCTGGATGTTTGTAAAAAATATCTATCTCTATAATATAATGTATTCTATTAAGTATATCAGTTATTGAGTACCCATAAACAAACTCTGCTTAGCTTGGGGCTAGATGAGGTAGTGTAAATTGTCCAGCATTGATAATTTAAGTATTTCGACGCGTCCTTCCGGGTCGCATCGCTAAAGTTTGGTACTGAGTGTGGTCGCGTTAACAGAATTTTTCATGCAACTAATGATCCAGTCTGGGTCACCCAGATAAGGGCAGAATACCTAGGCCTAAGCCCAGCACTGGGCTGATTATGATGATTTTTATTCACCACAAATTGTTGTTTACAATCTCATGATAAAAAGGGTGTATCAAGATAACACCTCTTATTGGGAGTAGGTTAGGCAAAATGTACACTTTTCTGCTAAAAAGCTACATACCTATAGATAGAGGTTTATGTTTTACTAGCAGCGCCTCGCGGTTTCACCCGTGTAGTTCCCGTTCCCGTGGAATTCCGGGATAAAAAGTAGCCTATGTACTATTCCACACTATAATCTATCTCTGTGCCAAATTTCATTCAGATCCGTTTAGCCGTTCTGGCGTGATACAGGAACAAACATCCATCCATCCATCCATCTAAATTTTCACGTTTATAATATTAGTGAGATTACAAAGTTTTTTAATATTTACGTTGTTATTGATTTCAGCTGCTCCCAGAAAATGTTTTGCCGAAAGATGTAGATTTCCATATCAAATATTCGGTATTTACTCACAACATAATGACCGATAGGTTAGTACGAGTTAAGCTCATGTCACATAATATTTCAGATAAAGATTTGTTAAGACCTTTGACCCTACATATTTCAATAGATGCGGGGCCACGGTAATGGCCCTGCCATGTCGAGTAGACGGCCGCCACCTGAACCCTTCTCTCGATCCATCTCGTAGCACTTTTCAGGTATATCTTTATCGATACCTTTGTTACAAATGAAACCTATGGTCTGCAAATTATTTGAGTAACTCTTCCTAACGTAGTAAACAGGCCCCGGAACTCGTTTCTAATTTCTTTTTCCTTTTCACCTTTGACTGAAGTTGCAACCTACTCGAAAGTTTAGGTGGAAGCATAGTCGAAGTTAATAAAATAGCTAACTTGACTCTATCTCGTGATCTCAACACTGTACGGTGGCAGTACATATTACGAAAGGAGACCTGGCATAGTGTTAATATTAGTGTTTTTGTACGGATCTATATTAACCTAACCATTTTGTTATCCAGAGCGAGTGCAACACCGTCTACAGTCGGTTGCTCAGCCCAGTTCAACCAGAAGACTTGTCTCCGCCTATCCGCCGAGCTGGCATCACTGGCGCGGTACTTCGCTGAGTGCCCGCACATGGTGCTCAGAGTATGCGCTAAGGATAATGATATTGGTAATGTATTTTGGATTAGAAATATTTTATACTAGCGGTCCGCCCCGGCTTCGCACGGGTATATTCTATCGCCTATGTTCATCAGGGATAATGTAGGATTCTAACGGTGACAGAATTTTTCAAATGGGCCCAGTAGTTTCGGAGCCTATTCAATTAAAAAAAAACAAATAAACAAACTAAATATCAGTATAGATTTGGTCGGACATTGTTTGTGGCGATCTTTGGGGGAGGCCTATGTTCGTACGAATGAGAAATGATAATCATTATTTGACATTTCAAGCCTTCCGTTTGTGTTTGTGGTTTTGTCACATTAACCTACAGGTCGTCGTATCGTGAATGCGGAATCCGCAGCGCACGAAACCAATACTTGTCCAGAGTGCCAATGCACATTAACACTTTCAAGGCCCACAACACAAGTTCATCTGCATATCCTGCAGCCAAGTCTGGGCAGTGAATGCGTCAAGGACTGAGTATCTTTTCTAATATTATACAGAATGTAACTCTGCCTGTTACCTTTTCACGCCTAAACGAATCTTAATAAAATTTAAGAGGGAGGTAAATGGTATTCCGGGGACGGACACAGGCTACTTGAAAAGGACGTGCGAAGCCACGGGCAACAGCTAGTATTACTAACTTAATTTTATATGCGCTAAGCTACGATTATTCGCTAGTGCTTAGCTTGGACAGAGTGTAGCTCATCTCTGAGCCCAACGCGGCGGAATTTCACAAGCGATAGCAGAGCTTACCTTTATGATTTCTGGCATATGTCTTTATGATTGACGACCTCTGTGGGGCGGTGGGCGAAGGTCCACTTGCGACGCAGGAGGTTGCGGGTTCGATCCCGCCTTGGGACAAATATTTGTACGATCTGTAGGTGTTTGTTCCGGGTGTTCTGGTCGTTTTATATGTATAATAAAAAGTATTTATCTGTGTTAATGTATTGTATTATGTGTATCAGTTATCAATGGTTCAATGGTTCATTTATTGGTAAAAGATACACGTCAAATAGTGGAACACAGTACAACTTAAAAATATAATTAAGTATATAGATAGGTACTAGCATAAACAAGTAAATTAATTAATTATATTATTTCAATTTTTAAATTATAAATATCTAGTACCCATAACACAAGCTCTGCTTAGCTTGGTGCTAGATAATGCTGTGTGAATCGTCCAGCCTTATTTATTTATTTATTTCAGGCATATGCAGCATGGATCTCCGCAAACTGATACCAACCGAAGACACTTCACATTTCGTCCGTAAGTTCTGCAACGAAGACAGAGCCCTGACCATCCACGAACGGTGTTATATACTGCGGTGCGACGAGGTAACAAAAGAGGAGAGTAGGCGGCCGTACGTCGATGTGGAGATGAGCTTGAAGTATGTCGGGGTTAAAGGGAACACACAGGTAAGAGAATAATGCTGTCAACAGTAAATAAAGTACTGTGCAGATTGTTGCCAACAATCTAGATGCTTTGAACAGACCTGATAGATTTTAGAAGTGACACGTGACCCGAGAGCTTGTAGGTATCTGGCGCATCGCATCAGCATTGCCTTGCCTTGCCATACAGCGGGGCAATGCAGCCAGCGTCTTGGGGACGGTTCTGATTGGTATTGATTTGGATCAGTTGACCTTCCTTTAGATTGTAACAGTCTGCAGGTCGCCTAACTTTTTATTAGTAGTACCTAAATAATGTATTGTGTATAGGTTTCCTTCGTAGATCAAAAGTAAGACGCTAAGTACTACCAAAACTACACATTTCGCTAGTCAAGTTCTGCAACGAAAACAACGAAATATTGACCATGTTTAAGGTCCTCAGAGGCGTCTTGGATTGTCCTAGACTATAGCGAACTCTGTAGTCTCTATGTCCCTAATAGCTACTGCCGAGCGAGGAAACACAAGTTGTTTGCAGTCCCGGCTTTCCGCACTGTTGCCCGCGCCAGATCCCCTATTCCTCGCTCTCTTTCCGCTCTTAACGCTCTACTAGCTCTACATCCAAACTTTGACGTGCTCGCAAGAGAATGGATGACGTACCGACAATCATACATGTTTGGAATTCGCTGAAAGACTGATTTTAAATAGATTTTTTAATTTTAATTTTATTTTTTAATATTACCATATAATTAGCTGATTTTTTACTTTATTTATGAATTGAAAGTTTAAAGTCTTTTATTATATTTCAGAAGCCTAAAACCCTATCAGCCCGCAGCGCAACTCAGCTGAAGTCGACCCGGAGAGGCGAACAGATCGACAAAGAGGTTCTGGACTGTAAGAGCGGTAGCTGCACCAACTTGGATTGCGACTTGGGAGGTGTGGCGTACACTAATATATCGGCGAAAAATACAGCTAGGTATTTCATTTAATTGTATTTTTTTAATATCATATAAATCCATACTAATATTATAAAATCGAAGGTAACTTTGTCTGTCTGTTACCATTTCATACCTAAACGGCAAAAGGATCCTAATGTAAATTTCGGAGGGAGGTAAATGGTATCCCGAGGACGGACATATTTATTAGGTTTCTTGTAATAACTAGCTGCTACTCGTGGCTTCGCCTTAGTTATTTATAATTAAAGTCGGTTTCTAATTTTTTTTTTTTTTAATTTAAATTCCGACTTCGAACCTCTTCGTTATAAAAAAAATTGGGACGATCTTGGGATCATTTTCTATACAGAAGAATGAATCATCGAAATCGGTCCACTATTGACGGAGTAATCGACAAACATACATAAAAACATACATACAGCCGGACATAGAACCTCTTCCTTTTTCTGAAGTCGGTAAAAATTAGGGTTAAATTTTATTAGAATTTTGGATTCTTCAAATATTTAAAGATAGGTATCCACAAGAAACCGAGATGTCATAATAAAAAAAAACAGAAATGTGAAAAGTTGCCAAGTTCGTTCAGTTCAGCAGGGCTATTCAGTTACTCCGTTACAGCGTCCGACTCGGAATCTAACAGATACGTGCGAAATTCAAATATTATTACTTATTCGGGGTTTATATTCCTTTTAGAACGCACAAAATATTAGAATCCGCTAAAATATTTGGATTTCGCATATCTGAGTCGATGACTCGGTAACGGAGTTTCTGCAGAAAATGACTCCACCGATAAAAAAAAGCTGACATTCCATAGATAGATATCAAGTTTCATAGCAGTTCCTAATCTTCATTTGTTACGTTCATTAATTATTTAACTTTTATCTAAGCAAGCCAAACAATACGAACTTCAATGAAAAGAAAACTTGCCAAGATGAGGAAGTGCATAAATGAAACAACTTAGTTCACAAATATATTTATTTAATTATCATAATAAATTGCGACAATACGATGGTGTTATAGAGAAGATACGATTGTTAAATCTAAAACAAAAAACACTTAAAATCTATAAATGCCTATCACAATGTTCAATTTATCTAAAATATTAAATATAAAAATCTATCAAAATTTTTGTGACGACACCTACATAACATCCAACAACATCTAATTTGATTTGGCGTGAACCATGATAATCACAGATCATAAAATTATAATGATAAAAGGTAACTTTGAACGCATCGCAGCAGAGACATTAGGTACCTTTACCTTAGGTGCCCATTCCACTCATACAATATCTTTGTCCAATGTACATTTGATCATAGAACTTGGATGACTGCATCCATTTTACTAGCAACACCGATTATGTGATTAAAGATTTGGATACTAGTTCCTGCCTGCGGTTTCGCTCGCGTTGTTTCTATGAAAACGATACAGACAGGTTAATTCTTTCCCATGGAAACTGAAATTTGATGGGTAAAATTATAGCCTATGGTTTATTCCAAGTTCCAAGCAACCTATGCAACCCAACTTATGTAAATTTTCAGCCCGATCTGTTGAAAAGTTTTGGCTTGAAGAAGTAATATAATTTCATTTGAAATCTACTACGCAAATTACTTAGGAATCTTGGACAAAGACATTGGATGAGTGGAATGGGAACCCTTAGATAAAACCTATTTGAGAGGATGATAAATTGGTTTCAACCTTGACATTTTTGACACGCGTCCTTCTATCTGTAGTTTCTTTCATCAAAGGTTAAATGCCAAAATGTGTCGTTCCGAGACTATACCGTTGGATGCCCATTGCGTATGTATTTAGTATAATAGGCCCTGTTATTTTTCTTTCTCTACTCCATTTCCATCTCACTAGCAATAATAGGTCGTGTACTACCGTGCAAATTGCGAGATGTCGACATTCTTCCTTTCTTGATAAATTTGTACGCAACGTTTATTATATAGAGTGCAATTATTATCCCCAAACACGAAGCTATAAAATAAAGAACTTTATCGTCTTTTGTCTCTTTTTCAGTAATTTGCGCTTGGGTGACAGGACCTCGCTTCTGAAAGGTTTTCTCGAATTCTTCTCTTATTGCTTCGATTTTATTTTGCATCTGTTTCATTTCAATACGTATGTCATCACTATCTTTGCTGCTGACAATTCCTTGAATAATTTTAGAATCCGCTGTATTTTCTTTACCCGTATGATTAAGCAACTGCAAAAACAATTCTTTAAAATATATTTGTGAACTGTTGGTGAGGTCTTCTATTTTTTTCAAATAAATATCGGTTTGTTTTCTATAAGCATCGGATTGTGTCAAAAAATCATTAGTATTTTTCTGCGTTTGGTTAGATAAACTTACCATAGTTTGAATGGAGTCAATGATCTTAGTCAACTCTGATTTAATTTTATCAGAGTTGTCTTGAGACGCATTTTGTTTTAAAATATCTATTGATGAACGCAAATCTTGTATTGCATTTGTAAATTTATTGAATGCAGGTCTGATGTCATAAGAAGTGGTGTTATTGGCATTGGCATTTGGCAAAATTAATCCATTATCTTTAGGAAAACTTTCACACGATATTCCATCTACATTTTCGGAATGATAATCTAAATTCGCGGTCGTGAGAACGCTCTTGAACTTTTCAGAATACTCTGAATGCTTTAGTTCAAAAAGTACATTACAGGAAACTTGATTGCCACCGATGCTTAGTTTCTTTGTATTCCTATCAAAAAACTCTTTAAATCCTAATTCATTAATGTTGTTGTTATCTAAGGCTAAAGTTGATGCTAGTGGCAATAATCTAGGATCAAACCTTTGGAGCGCATTGCTGGATAAGTTTACAGAAGATAAAGCCGATGCACCATCGAAAGTGCCAAATCGCAGCATTTGTATATTGTTTCCAAACATGTTTAGACTTCTGAGGTCTGAAACGTGTATAAATGTCCCTGGTTGTATAAAATTTATTCTATTAAAACTCAAGTCAAGTTTGATGAGAAAAGGCATATCTTGAAAAGAAAATTTATCAATTGTTGTTATTGCATTATTGCTTAGGTTCAATTCTTGAAGTTTTTTAACGTTATATATACATAATTTATTCAAGTCCGTGATTCCACAAAACCGTAAATCTAAATTGATTATTTGAGCACTTGCATTCTGGAAAGTAAATCTTGTTTTTACGTTGTCTAAGTTCACCTGATATAAATTTAGAAGGTTATTGAAAGAATCTCCTGAAATTTCCATTTGCGTGTTCGAGGAAAATGACAAATGGCTTAACTGGTGTAATTGATTAAGAGCATTAACTTCAATTTTACGGATGGCATTGTTGGCCAAATTTAAAATACGCAGTTTATTAAGCCCAGAAAATGTATTGTTTGTTACGAGCCTTATCGCATTATCATTCAAATATATTTCTTCAATGTTTAAATTACTCGACATATTAATATTAAAATTTTCAAGCAAGTTATGCGATAGATCTAGTATTTCGATAGAACCTGTTTTTGTAAATGCATTGTATTCTATGGTAGATAATAATCCGTATGAAGAGTTGACATGTCTTAGATTCGGTAAACCGGAAAAAGATTCATTCTGGAAAGATGAGGTTCTTGTGTATGACAAGTGAATCGTTTTCAAACTAATCAACCCTTCAAACATGTTATTCTCCAAAGAATTCACAAAAGGGTTGTTCGTTATTATCAATTTTTCCACTTCTTTTAAACCCCAGAAACACTTTAATTCAACCTCATTTATTTTGTTATCTGATAAATCTAATTCTTTTAATGAAAGTAGATTATCGAAAACAGATTTGGTAAGTTTTTTGATACTATTATTCCGCACATTAAAATAGGTTAAATTATTAAGGCTGCTTGTTTCAAAAGTTAATTCTTCTAAAAGATTATGGGACAAGTCAAGAGTCGACAATAATTCCAAGCTGTTAAATGCGGAACGCGATATAGATGTGATTTTATTGAAGCTAACATTTACATAAGTTAGATCTTCACTCATATATTTAAAACTTTCATTTCCTAGTGATGTTATTAATCCATTGGTTAAATCTAATTTAGCGACATGAATTCCTTTAAAAGTATCCTGTTCAATAGTAACGTTTAGATAGTTATTTTTTAAATTAAATTCTGTTATTTTATTCCCATCAAAAGCTCCATCTTCAATGTGGCTGATGTAATTGTTCGTTAAGATAAGTGATTGCAATTTACTATTGTTTTCAAATAGTACGTTTGTTATTTTTTCAATTTTATTACTGCTCATATCCAAATATTTCAAATCTAAAAGAGTTTTGAACGTTTTGTTATCGATAGATTCAATAAAATTTGACGATAAATTCAATTTCTGCAATTTGATCAATGTTCCTAAATTATAATCTGATATTTCTGTAAAATTATTATTCTGTAGATATAATTCATGTAGGTCCATAAACCTCATAAAAGAATTGCCGATTTCGAATAACATGTTATATGAAACATCCAAGGTCCTAAGACCCAAAACTCCTTCGAATGTCAGGATATCAAAGCTACGGATCATATTGTGTGACAAATTCAGGTTTTTCATTTCAGGAAAAAGAGAAAAGCAAGTATTGGGAATGGATTTCAAGAGATTTTGACTAAGATCTATTTTCTGTATGGATTTTAAAGCAGAATATGAAGTCTGATTTCCCGTTTCCAAAATTGCTAAGCTATTATTTTGTAAAACAATAGTTGTTACCTTTGATAAAGTAGTAAAATAATTTAAATTTACCACTAAAAGTCTATTATTGATTATAGCAATTTTTTTCACTCGAGTTAACTGGAAAACCTTCTGCGGTATCGCATTCATGTATCCATTGCTTATTTCCATCTCTTCAATATTCTCTAGTTTTTCAGTCTTTGCAAATATATCGTGCTCATCGTCGACTTTTTGGACCGTGACATATAATAAGTAGTCAGTCGAGTAACTGGTTTTCATGTAGCCGTATCTTTGTCTTTGGCTGTCATAGTAATTATAACTGTTAATCCATTGCTCACTCTTTAAGCAAGTACGTGAACTATGATCAAAACTTATCTGTAGATCACACTGAAGAGAGAAAGCACAAACACCATTCACTTTATCAAGTTCGTGCACCTGACATCCTTTTGCTTGTTGTAGTGAAGAGAGCAAAGCTATCAATAATAGATCTGTAAATAAAGATAATACAAGTGAGTGCTCAGAACAGAATAGATATACGATAGGCTAGCTTCTACCCAAGGTTTGAAGTGGTAGGCTGCAAAAAAATCTTGTTATTAAGTATACTATTTTCTAGGTTCTTCAATATAATACAACAATAGCAGATAAGTATTACGCACAATGCAAGCCATTTTCTGTGAATCTGCTAAAACAAACTTTGAATCAATTAGTGTTGGAGTCTATAGTATGAGTAAGAGCAAGGTCATGACAAACAGCACGGAGAGGAAAATTAAAGTGGAGAATGAGGAGATTGCATATGTCCAGGAGTACATTTTTCTAGGTCAAATCGTCTCCTTCCAGGCGAGACAGGACAAAGAGATAACTCGCCGCACACAAAATACCTGGAGGAGCTATTGGTCTATGAAAGACCTTATGAAGGGACCGCTGCCACCATCTTCAAAGCGTAAACTACCTGCCTGTGCATTCTCCTCATCCTCACATACGGTGACCAATGTTGGTCACTCACCAATGTTCAAAAATCCCGCCTCGGTGTTTGCCAGAGAGCTATGAAACGCAGCATCCTCGGAGTTAGACTCTCAGACCGTATAAGGAACTGCACGCTGCGATCCCAGATAGCGGACGTAGCTCAAAAGTGTCCTAAATTAAAATGGGACTGGGCCGGACACGTGTGCCGTATGCCGGAGGAGTTCTGGGCAAAAAAAGTCACAGAATGGACTCCAAATGGGCGCAGGTCGCGTGGAATACCTAGGCGTAGATGGAGGGATGAGTTGGACGCATACCAAAAAAAGTGGCCAAGTCTAGCTATTGATAGAGAAAAGTGGAAGGAGGAAAGGGAGGCCTTTGCCCTGCAGTGGGATCCTATAGGCTTAAATAATAATAAAAAATAAAATGGAGTCTATAGACGTTATGTTGATTTCAGTAATAAATCTCACAGACTCCTTAACGACAATTGATTCGTAGGTCATTTTAGTTTGGATTCCAAGCAAATGACTAAAAGTGTGCGCAAATCTACATAACTGCTAGCTTATTGACTCCACCTTAACATGCCTTTTTCTGGATACAAATATCCAATGCCCTTCTCTGGAATACAAAATCTTTTTTCTTGGCAAGTCCGTTCGGCCGTTTGGTTTTGAAGGTATTAGACAGAGAGACGGACGAGTTTCTTTCGCATTCATAGTTTTTGATAAAAAATAATATGAAGAAAATTCTGGACGAATCACACAGTATCAGTTTATCCCATATTATACATAGCTTGTGTTGTATGGGTACTAGATAACTGACATTACTTTATTTAGATATGTTTTATTATACTAAAAAAACGCCCAGAACACCCGGACAAATAGTTATCTATCTACATAGTGCAGATCGTACGAACATTTGTCCCGATGCGAGAATTGAACCAGCATGTGTGACGTAGAGTGCAAGATTATTAGGTAATATAGAAATTTACTTACAGATTGAGCACCTAAAAATCATGATGATAGGGTTTCATCAATTTTGTCTCAAACGATGTGTTTACCCGTGTAGAAAACCAGCGACAGACACTTTTTAATCAAATCCTAGTCTAAATAAAACTCAAATTATTTAAAAACAAAAATGACAAAACGCCTGCTCGGTACTGACAGTATTCTAAAATTACATTAAAGAGATAATTATACTGTGATGATTCATTTTAACAGGAGCTTGATAAGCATTGTAATGATAATAGGTCCTTCCATAAGTTTTAGGGATCCGTACCTAATTGGTAAAGAACGAAATCCATAGGCGGATATAGGTAATAAAAACAATGCCACGGTAGGTAGGTAAATAGATGGGATACTATAGGTTGGACCATGTGGTCCGACCGTTGTCGTCGCGTCGTCGCTGGCGGCGGCGAATCGGCCGCTTGGCGCCTCCAGGGCAGGGCGTCTATGTGTATTAGCCTATGTGCACACCCTGCTCACCCGCTAAAGCCACTCCTATACGGACCGTAGAATAAGAGCAATAGGATCTAAAATAAAAATGTAGTCCAGCATACTCAAGTTAATCAATACATAATGTTAGTTGGTATGGTATGTAAACCTGAGAGTGATAAAAAAATTAAACTAACAATGATGAAGATATAGCCAGTTAAAGTTCTGCGTGACGTCACACCGCGACACTAGCACGGCGGCGGCTTGACGTTACGAGCCCCAAACGTTATCGCGCATTACCTTTATCATTTTTTGTCTGAATGGCAGAAGTAAATACGTGTCCAATATCTTCTGATAATCTAACTGACGGACTAAATATAATTTTTTTTTTACCCAGGAAACTACCCTATTGTGTCAGTAAGTTCAGATAATGAGTGCCGACAGATGTTGCCGTGTAAGAAATTCTAGTACCCGAGGGTAGCGCCACCTAACGGTCCGATTGTAGATCTAAACTACCTAGAGACCCACACACACACACACACACACACACACACTCACTCACTCTCTCTACACACACACACCATATAATCCCGAATCACGAGTTACTGCTGTTATTAGTATATTGCTGTAGAAATATTTAATAGGATGCTCAATTACTTGCTGACCAATTAAGTAATTTTTTCCGACTACTAGAAGCGGCTTAGTTCACTTTTTCTGCTGGCAAAATCCATTTTTCGGCTGACCAAAACCTTTTTATTTGCTGACCGCTTTGGCTGACCTTTTAAATGATACCCTTGTGAAATAGTTTTGTACTATAGTACGGAACCGTCCATGTGCGAGTTGACTCGCACTTGGCCAGTTTTGTTATTCACCATTTAGGTAATAAAAATTACAGTCACAAAATATCATTATTTATTATTATTTTTGTATTGGTAACCACAATGTTTTGTTGGGGAATACCCTGGTTTTAAAGAACTAATACAAATGGATTGTGCTGTGCTATCTGTGGCCTGCATCCGATTGATAACAACAATGGCTAAGTAGGTAAGCAACACTTAATTGTATAAATAATTATGTATGTATTACCATAAATTGGCTGCAGAAGCACATAAAGTAGGAGTAAAATGACACAATTCGAGCAGTTACACTTAAAAAGGGGGGGGGGGGGGTCAATTTTTCGACTATTTTCAAAATATTTTGAAAAGTATGAAACTTTCAGAAATTTTAAAAACTGTTTTGAAATACCTTTCATTTGATATCCCATTTGCTCTCATAGGTCTTTTTTGCAATTTCAACATCGCAATTTGAACTGAAAAATTTTATTTTCATTTTTCATTTATATTTTTTTTCTTGAAATCAGTAATGGCGCACGAAATGTATTATTATTTCAAATTTCAAGTAAATAGCTGCAGTAGTTACTGCTATTATTCAAGAAAGACTGGGGACGGACAGAGCGAGACCATAAGGGTTTAGAAACAGATCTCGAAACTCTATAAACGTGTGCAAAGCCGCGGGCAGAAACTAATCAATTCAACTAATAGTAGAAACTAGTTTCTGCACGCGGCTTCGCATGCGATGTTCAAGGTTATTTCTATCCCATGGGTACTGATTTATGATATAAAAAGTAGCCTGTTTTATTCCACGCCTAGAACTACTTGTATGCAAAATTCAGTCCGATCTGTTAAGTTGTTTAGGCGCGAAGAGGTAACAAACATCTAAACATCCAAACCTTCGTATTTTTAATATGTGATGTGAACGTTTGGATGGATGGATGTTTCTTACTTCTTTACGCCAAAACTACTAAACGGATCGGGCTGAAATTCCATAGATGTAGCCCTAAGCCTGGAATCAAACAATGGCTTTTTTTTACCCCGAACAGTTCCCATGGGTTAGAAATAACATTTAAAAACGCTTCCATAGAAACTACGCGTGGTAGGAACTAATAATTAATAACATGTTTCAGGTACACAAACGCATCCGGTGAAGCAGTACTACAAACGAACGACATAGCGGTTCTGATCAAGAAGATGTGTGATTCATTCGCGCAGAGCCAGGAGAAGCTTCTGGAATCCCGGTTCAAACCGGCCACCAGCGATATGCAGGTATTTATTTATAACATTACTAGCTGACCATAGACCATATAGACGTCCTATCATTCAATTCAAACTGACAATTGACAGTTATTTCAAACGTGCTTCGCAAAGAGTATATAACGCTGGGGCTAAGAAAACATTTAAAAAATTACAATAAAGGTTGTCGTTAAGTTTTATTACATTTTCTAAGTTCCTACGCAATTTCCTTATTTTTTTTAATGTAAGAACCTTCTACGAAGTATTAGAAAACATTAAAAAAAAGAAGATAAAGAAGGTAAAGCCGTACATTTACTTTTTTTTTAATTTACTTATCTTAAATTAGTTTTTATGGCTTATCTATACTTTAATATAGGAAAGCCATAAAAACTGTCTTGGTTTTTCTCACTAATATTATAAACGTGAAAATTTAAATGGATGGATGTTCCTTTATCACGCCAGAAAGGCAAAACGGATCTGGATGAAATTTGGCACAGAGATAGATTATAGTCTGGAATAGGACATAGGCTACTTTTTATCCCGAAATTCCTACGGGAACGGGAACTACGCGGGTGAAACCGCGAGGCGCTGCTAGTATTAAAATAAAAGGAATTAATTGAATAAATTCATTGCATCACTATAATATGATGTCTGAGCTAGCTTAATTAAAAAATTCTGTAATGAATAAAGTTAATTGAATTCCAGGTGCAATGCGAGCCAGAAAGAGATATGCCAAGCGAAATGGGAGACGCGAGTAACAATGGGTCGCCTAAAAAGCTGTTTATGGGCGAAGAAAGGTATATTTTTATATTCAATGCGGAGATGTATTCAGATAGACTCTTCGAATTTTATTTAGGCGAATACCTTTTTACCTTGGCGGTTGCGGCGTAAAAATCGACCCCTCCAACTCAAGCCGTGGATGTCAATAGTCGACTGAGGGTCAGCTTACACCAAGACTTTTTCAGTTTTCATTATGTCAATAAAATTTGTATCTCTGTGTAGTAAATAAATAAATAATGCTGGACAAATCACACAGCGTTATAAAGCCCCAAACTAATGGGTACTAGATGACTCATATGCATATACGATTCACGTCGATAGATATTTTTATTTGACATAGAAATACCCAGAACACCCGCAAAATATATATGCAGATCGTACAAACCTTTGTCCCAAGGCGGGAATCAAACCCGCAACCTCCTGCGGCGCATTATATTCATCATTTTTCCCAAATGCTGCCAAATACAATTGAATCTAAATTGGTTTTTAATGGGTTTACAGAAAATTTGCGGAAACGAGTTCCGTTTTATTTCTTGTAGAACACTGAAAAATAATAATAACAACCAAACGCGCCTTGCCGATGCGATCAACCTTATAATCATTTTCTCTTGGTGTTGGAGTGGCCTTTCAGTAGTAATAGAACCCTATTTTATTTTTAACTAGTTTCTGCTCGGTTTCGCACGCGTTGTATCTGTGAAAACGTTCAAAGGTCATTTGGGAGTTAGAAAAAAAACAAATTAATAAAAAAATAAATTGATTATGGGACAAAAAGTGAAAGCCTATGTGTTATAGGTACCAGGCCTGGATCTGATCTGATCGATCTGTTCAGTAGTTTGGGCGTGAAGATGAATAGATAACGAACGTCTATACATCCAAACTTTGGCATTTATAATATTAGTGTGATTTTGCAGGGAAGATGTCTTTAAAATAGAACGAAGCAAAAGCGATGCTTGTACCTGTGCAGAAAAAGGTAAATATTCAACAAGTTTCTACTAACTACATTATAAGCAGGCATACATTGGTGGTGATTCTGTTGGCACAAAACCTAAGTTGTTTAGGTTTTGTGCCAACAGAATCACTACCATTGTTGAGTAAATGTATACTGGTGGCTTTTTGAGATGGCTAAAACCGAAACCATGAGAGTTGGACAAAAGTCGTGTAAGGAGTCATGACTTTGATATATGAGAAAATAGAAACGGCATATTTAGATTTTTTTTAATCTTTTACTTTGGTAGGGAATCAAACTGATTGATTTTTCAAAAAATGGTCGTCCTTTATTTTTGATAAGAAATATGTTACTGAATATGAAAGGAAATTGCAATTTTTTACGATTTTAGTTTGAATACTAACGGCAAAGTAACAAATTTTGTAAACTTTAATGAAAAATTCCTTAAAAAAAAAAACAAGTGTGCAGATTTTATGTTCTTATAAATTGAGCATATGACTCCTTTCAGAACTTTTCTGTAACTCTCAACTCTGTTTCTGATTTGGCCATCCATACCAATCTCAAAAAGTCATCCTGTATATTTTTACACAATTAAATTGAATTCAAATAGCTGTTGCCCGCGGCTTTGCCCGCGCTTTTCAAGTATCCTATTTCCGTCCCCAGAATACGACAGAATAGTTACCTTCCTGTCGATTTTCATTAAGATATATTCAGCTGTTTAGGCGTGAAAAGGTAACAGACAGACAGTTACTTTCGAATTTATGTTATTAGTAAGGATTAATCATAATTTGTTTTAGAAAAATTTAAAAATGTCATTTCGCTGGCTGACCGCGAGAGGTTACTGCAAAGATATGTAGACGAATTGGAAGATTGGAAAGAGAAACAACAACAATTGTTTAAACATCAAGTAAGTAGGCACTTGCATATTATACACTAGCAGCGCCTCGCGGTTTCACCCACGTAGTCCGACAAAAATAAACTAACATCCATAGAAATCACTAAATTCACATTACTTCTCCAGCTAAAACGCAAAGAAGACTACCACCTAGATCTACTTTCAAGAGAATGGACGAAGAAACGCGTCGAGCTAGAAGCGAAACTCAGCAAAGGCATAGAACAATGTAGGAATCTCGCCGCGGATCTCAGTACAGCTACGGACGACTTCAGGCTGCGCGGGTATAGGAATACTGAGAGGGAGAAAAAGGTACAATTGAAGTTTATGTACACATACAATTGAAGTTGATAGGATTTTGAAGTTATATTGGTAAGAGAGAGAGGAAAAGGTGAGTTTGGACTTCCAAGAGTTGCAATTATACCGGTGAGAGGAGAAAAATGCGGTCAGTCAGGTCAATTTAAACTTTATTTGGTAAAAAGAGAGTAGAAATTATGTTTATAGGTACAAGGAAATAAGCGGAAAGATATAGAATTGAAACTCGGGAAAGGTATAGAATATTGTAGGAATATCATCGCGGATCTTAGTCGCGCTACTAGACTAAGCTGCTGGGGTATAGAAATACTGAGAGAAAAAAAAGGTTGGAGCCGAAAGTTATCACTTCATAGAGAATATTTAATTCCCATATCACCTAGACCGACGACCTAACGGGCTATGATGTGTGCGCGCTATGACAAAATTCTGTTTTGTAGTGTATTTCTTTCATTCTCGCACGAAAAATAACGAGACGAAATTTGTTTCGGTGCGCATCATATTCCAAGGCCGCGCCAGCTTGTGAAGGTCGGGAGAAACCGCCGCATGTAGACAGCTCAATACCGATGATATGACGAGATTGACGATCACCGAACGTGGCGTTTTTTGGAAGGCCTATAGCAGTAGACGTTTTTGACTGAGATTAACAGAGTTCAATTTGTGTTGGTCAGTTGACGAAAAAGAGGATGGGACGTAGAAGTGAAACTAAGGCTTGAAACGCACTAGCGGCTGGCCGTGATGCGGCGTGCCGTTGCGGCTGGCCGCACTTCGATTTTCACATGAAACCGTATGATATCATGTAAAGGCAATGTATGAAAACATTTTAAGACTCAACTCACTAAATGCTTTTTAATGTAGTTTATGGTGAGTGGGTTCGTCTGATACAAATATACTTTACACTAAATATGTTTACAGTTACTAGACGCAAAGAAAGCCCTAGAATCTCACTACACAGCGAAATACCAGGAACTGAGAGAGGCGTCTCAGAAAATGGAAGACGAAATGAACCACCAGCTCAAACTGAAAGACATGCGGATCGAAGAGATTGATCTGAAACTGCAGCAGACTGAGAAACAAGTCGATGAATTACAGGTATTTTGTCTTATTGTTAATAGTGACAAAAATTATCAAAGTGAGCGACCTATCTCACTTTGCGTGGTAACAACACAGCGCGTGGGTAATGGCCTATCTAACGATTTAAATCTTTGAATAATTGTGGATGGTTTTAGAGACGGAATCACATAAGTCTTTTGTTTCAGAATAATTTGAAGAATAACGAAAAGGAAGCAGAAAACAAATATTCCGGACTAACAAAAGATCAAACTGCAAGCCTCATTCAGGAATTGGTAATTTCAATTACGTTTATTATTCCTCTTGTGCACGATATGCTGCATAATAATGTGTACGGTTTAAGAACAACAGGTGAATAAAATTATTTCCACTGACATCGCGATCAGCCGCGTCCTACATTAACTAAGCCTTAGCCCGGACTAGAGCAAGAAGGCCAAGTGGAGGATCCGGTTTGGTTGGGCAAGAAACTTCGTCGAGTATTCACCTCATCCGTACCTCAATGCTTGAAAACGAAAGTTTTCAATCAGTGCGTCCTACTCGTCATGACTTACGGAGCTGAGACGTGGATACTCACAGTCGGGCTAGTCCACCAGATTAAAGTGGCCCAGCGAGCTATGGAGAGAGCTATGCTCGGAGTTTCTCTGCAGGATAAGATTCGTAATGAATACATCCGACAGAGAACCAAACTTATCGATAAAGCTCAAAGAATTAGCTAGTTGATGTAGCAGTGGGTTGGCCATATCTCGCGAAGAACCAACAACCGCTGAACGTGTTCTTGAGTGGAGACCGCGATTCGTCAAACGCAGTGTAGGACTCCCTCCGGCCAGTTGGGATGACGATCTAAGAAATACTGCAGGTAGATGCTGGATACAGCAAGCTGACGACAGGATGCTATGTCGCTCATTAGGGCAGGCCTATGTCCAGCAGTGGACGAATATAGGCTGATAATGATGATATATAGTAGTAAAGCTCTGAGCTGGTACATAATGTTTGTTTTCCAGCGATGTCTAGAAGAGAAACTCGACAGTGCGGTACAATCCAAGGCGTTCTTCAAAGAGCAGTGGGGCCGCGCCGTCAGAGAGTTACATCTCATCA
The DNA here is from genome assembly GCA_947086465.1 of Eupithecia exiguata. Taxonomy (NCBI): domain Eukaryota; kingdom Metazoa; phylum Arthropoda; class Insecta; order Lepidoptera; family Geometridae; genus Eupithecia; species Eupithecia exiguata. The sequence goes on along the minus strand of OX352243.1, from coordinate 8,854,792 downwards.
AGCTAAGCACTCGCAAACAAATGCTGACTCAGTTGGAGCAGGATAGGCGACAGTTAGGGGAGACGGGGTAAGCTTACACAGTTACACTGTTTATGTAACATACTAGCTTCGCTTCACTCGTGTTACCCTGGTACAACTCGACTATTAAAACTTTTGGAACTATGATGGTTATTAACATAGATACTGTTGTTTCAAACAACATAGCTTTAAGTTAAAATCAAGGCTTGGAATAGCGGTATTTTCAAATACCGGTTCGACTGACCTTGTAAGACATTTTTTCTGATTTATGGGATAAAAACTAGCTCATGTTTTATTCCAGCCCTAGAACTACCTGTATGCAAAATTTCCGTGTAATTTTGATAACAAACATCCAAACTTTTACATTTATGATATTAGTGTGATGTGATGTGCTAAGGCTATCTAACTCCCTGTTTCAGGTTGGACACAATCGAAGACCGAGACGAGACAGCCAGCAACCCCGTGGACATAAAGAAACTGAGAGATGACTTCTACGTCGACCTTCTTGCTAACACGCCGGCCCTGGAATCACATTCTATGATCAGTACGTTTGTATTTATTGCTCGATATAACTAGACTAAATCGGTAGCACAAATTGAAGGTTTATATCCAGCAGTGAGTAAAAGCTAGCTGAAACGGTGGTACAAATTGGAGGTATACAGGGTTTTACAAACGAACGTTACCTCTAAGAATCCTTAGTAAAGAGTCCATAATACACTAAGCTATCTTGTCAAATTGAACTTCAGGGCGCCAAAACCAGTTGTAGGTTTAATATTGGTGATCTCCACTCAATCAGTCCACTGCAGTAGATTGGAGTACCCAACTGGTGTAAACAAGCCATCCAAGTGCTCCGTGTCGTCCTAGTTTTTGGCGGATTTTATGGTGTTCCTTTAATTTAGTAAGCAATATTTATTTGACAGATTTGATTCTTATGATTGACCAGTAGAGTCAATCATATCATCATCATCCCGCTGACTGCTGGGTATAGGTATAGGTCTATTGGGTGAATAAGTTCTGTACCCATCTTAGGCCACATGTTCACTTATTCGAGTGAGATAATGGCCAAATGCACGATCGTCACCAATAAGTAAATTACTTTCGCTTTTTCGGGTGTCGCACCCAAAGGGTGAAATGGGGTTATCTCATGAATCCTATATTCTATTATAACAACAAAAAAAATAATAAGGGACCCAACCCAACGTCCATACCAAGTACCAACCGATCACCGAAGTTAAGCAACGTCAGGCGCGGTCTGTACTTGGATGGGTCACCACCTCAGTTGCTTTTTGTTTATTTCAGTTTTTTTATAATCCCTTTTTAAGGTTTCTTTTTGCGAAATAGTTATGTACGGATACCGAACCCTTCGTGTGCGACTAGACTTGCACTTGACCGTTTTTATTTAATGTTAGTATGGATTCGTTTGTTGTATTTCTATAATATGGACATCCATCTTCCAGATAAACTCTCGAGCTAGTAGCATAATAAGCATGTAATAACTATCGTTTTTGTTTTAGGTACGTCGGGACCTGATGGATATGATAATATGTTTGAGGATCTAAGGTGAGCTTTGGGTTACGGTCATTATATTTATTTTTTAATTGGCTATACACGATTATAGGCATGATCTTATATCACCCGAAGTGGCCGCATAAGAATACGATAACTGGAAGTGAAATGGTGGTTAAATACAAAATTCGTTAATTCAACTAAGCCACATCGACATTACCTAAGAGGCCCTGCCTAGCTTTGGGATGAGGAAGGCAAAATAGTTACAAATTAATCTTGAAAATAATAGACTAAGCACAGACATGTGTAACGCATATAGAAATCGCAATAGAAAAAAACTTTCGATTTTTTTTTTAGGAATGCGCCCCGTAACCCAATGAATGAAAGACTAAACGAGATGATCGAAAAGCGTGACCGCCTAGTTCGAGACGAAAACCCCAACGAAGATACACTCAAGCAACTGAACCATGACATCCGGAATATGTTACTCAACTGTGGCACTTGACGTTCTGTCTAGATCCTAGTCTGACTTTGTTATTGATTTACTTGGGTTTCAGATGTTTTTACTATTTTGATGTTGCTAAAGCTTGCAGAGGTTATAACTTTATACAGGGTTACGTAGCTTAGATATTTAAATTATTTAGCTATAAAATGCCCACAAATGTAATAGACAAGACATGGTCTAGGCTAGAATAAAAAATATAATTGTAATTGACAATAAATTGAAATGGCAAATGTCTTATGTAGATTAGTCATATAATGGGTGCATTACACTCTTTTTCTATTTAAAATAGTGGTTTTTGTCTTATGGTTCCGCGTGATAGGAAGTAGACCTACCTAAAAACTAACAAATCTGTGGCTGTGTACGTCTGGGCGGATTGATGATGACGATGGAATTCTGAAAAATTATTCCCAAGCGTAGGAACGCACTAAAGGCTGGCCGGCCGCTGCTGTTAAAATTTTATGGTGCGAACAATCACACGCCTGTTGCATCTACGTGCCAGATAGCTTGGCAATACAGGTCGTTGACCTATCTCCGTCGCGAAATCAAAAACGGGCACAACATAGAATCTTGTATTTTTAAGGGTTTTTAAATTTTTTGGAAACTCATTATTACTGCGCATATAATTAAATAACTGTGTTATTTTGAATTTATAAACGTTTTCTATACCTTATTTATTACATTTCACACAATTCATATATTTTTTAGTCATGTAGGTAATGTTATTTCGTACTCACTCATAATCATAATATGATTAATTTATTTATTCAAATATTACTGTTTTTAAATTACTCTGGTATTGAAGAACATTAAAATACGTGATTCATTGAAAACGTAATTATTATTTTTCAATTTTTAATATTAAGTCAATTATTATTCCCGATTTCGTTTTTTTTTGGGTTGTATAATTTCACTTTTGCTTGCTAGTAATCTCTTACCACGATACTCAAGCGACGTGTGCGTTACTGGGGCGACATGTAGACTCAGATCGTTTCAGATTTGTATGGAAAGCGACAGAATAGCGATATTTTTTGTGTGATATGCGAGAGGAGGTGAACGACCTGTATTGCCACCTTATTTGGCACTTAGATTAGCCGCCTCCGCGATTAACCGCCAGCACGTAAGAGCGCCAAGGGACCCGTAGATCCCCCAGCAATGCCTGGTGAGCCGAGCGGGAGTAACTCAAACCAAGACCTGAAAATGATCACGGTACGAATCCACAAAAAATAACCATTGATATTGAACACTACCTACTGTGAAGCACACATCATTAGTTAGGTTCAACCCAAGGTTCAACCCTAACGTTGGCTTCTATTATTTGAGCTAGAAAATTTTAGTCCCTAAATCTATTTCTACTTACTACCTACTTTCTTTCTTCCGAGGATTATAGGAGAACGCAGTCAATGTATCAGACAACTTGTCTGATACATTGACTTTAAAACGTGTCGTACACAAGTGTAAACTCAGATGTGTTTTTGTAATACGTCTGTATTATAGTATAATTCTTTGTAACACTTGTAAGCTACTCAGCGTGACCGACAAAATGTTTGAGACAAAGCGGCAAAGCGTAGTTTAGTTTTAACGGCTTCAGTGCGGTGTTCGGCGGGGCTGCTCCGCCGAACACCGCACCGTCTTGACTTCTGAGTTTCATACATAAATATATTTTTTTTGTTTCCGATCTTCGATCTCATCACTCGTTAGACCGAAGGGGATCTCTTTTTTCATTGATCGAAATAGATTGAACCGATTTGTTTGTCGAATGACTTAATCGACATTGACAACCGACAAATTCTGACAGCAACTAACTTATTCGTCCATCCATTCATTCCTTTGAATTATCATTCGTTCGTTTTCGTAAGCAAAATGAGAATTATGGTCTGACGATATTATTTTCGAGATTTATCCTAATTTTCTACAGAAATCTACGTTGTCCTGGTTAAATTTGTAGCATAGTTACTGGTGTAAAGTGTAGTGTCTGTTTCTTTACAAGTTAAACTTCGTATGGTACAACACACGATGGCCAAATCAAAAGTAACTGGGGCCACTAGCAGACTCAAGCAAGATTATCTTCGTCTGAAAAACGATCCCGTGCCATATGTTACAGCCGAACCAGTTCCAGCCAACATATTGGAGTGGCATTATGTCGTGAAGGGACCAGAAAAGAGTCCCTATGAAGGCGGATACTACCACGGAAAAATTATTTTTCCAAGAGAATTTCCGTTCAAACCTCCCTCTATTTACATGATTACTCCGAACGGAAGGTTCAAGACCAACACCCGGCTGTGCCTGAGCATTACGGACTTCCACCCCGACACGTGGAACCCCGCCTGGTCCATCTCCACCATCCTCACAGGCTTGCTCAGCTTCATGTTGGAGAAGACACCCACGTTAGGGTCTATAGAAACTTCAGATTACCAAAAGAGATGTTTAGCCTCAGAGTCTTTGGAGATAAACATTAAAAACAAAATGTTTTGCGAGCTGTTCCCAGATTATGTAGAGGAGATTGATCAGCTACTGAAGGAGCGCCAAGAGGCTATGCTGCAGGCCGGTGCCACCAATCCGGAGGTTGAAGTGTCCTCCGAGCAGTCCAACCTTCAATCCCTTCTGACAAATCTATTTGTTCTAGTTGGCTTCGTTTTTCTTTCCTATATGGTGAAATATGTACTTGTATCTATATCTGAATAGGTAATAAAGTGGTCCATAATGTAATGTAAATATTGTAATTTATTTTGTACATAATTTTATTTGCTGCTGAAATTTTGCTTGAAAATAGAAAGCCACCACTTTTTAATACACAAATAGATTATGCAACATTGTTATGCATGATGTCAATTCGATTGTAATATGGTTCATAATGACAGCCAAAGACAGTACATATTTTACTTGAAAAGGCAAAATTATTGGTATTGTATTGGTCATTTTGAACTTGCATCTATGTTGGTGTAAAAGACTAATTAAGTATTGTATGATAAATGATAGAATAGGGCATAACTAGCACAACTGTGATTTTTTTATCTTCATTAAAGATTTAGCAGTTACTAACAAGGTATTTATCTTATTAACTACCTATTTCTTTCTTGCATTTTGTCTGTATTCTGTTAACAGAAACTAATTGTATGTAATTATGGCACTACGCAGACAGCAACTTTTGTTGAAGAAACTTTTTAATACCTACTTTTCATACCTATAAACTTCTTGTAGTATGTATTCAAGTAAACACCTAGTTTCCTGTTGCCGCAATAGTTGTTCGGTCTGCATAGTGTCTAAGTTGATAGATATTTGATAATTTTCTCTTATTCTAGTATGTTATAATGCCAGTTTTATAAGGATAGCTATGTACTTTTTCTTTTGCATATTACATTGTATTCCATTTGTTTGAAAGTTATCAAGCCCCAACACACTGCTTACTTTGGTAACTGATGTAATAAAAAGGTAATAAATTACTATGTAGTCTGTACACTCTATCAAAATTAACTGTATGTAATAAACCTACTATTTAACTGTCTTGTTTATATGATGACTGTGATTATTATATTTTAATTAAAATATGTAGTAACACATTTTTGTTTTCATTTTAAATACAAACAGATCTCACTTCATTGAAACTTTGTGTCGTGAAAAAGAGTATAATTAAATTAGGTTTCTATTTTTTTAAGACAAATCCGGATAATTTGAATAAAGTTCAAAAAAATTACAATAACTATTATTTGGGCTTACAAAATAAGCACTTAGACAAGTCAAATATTATATACATAAACAGTTTAATAAATAACTAGCGGCCCGCCCCGGCTTCGCACGGGTAGTAAAGAGGTATTTAACAAAAAAAAAACAATCAAAATCATCCGTTTGGGAGCTATGATGTGTCGCAACGCCGGCAGCACTGGGTAGGTAGGTATTGTATTCCATTTGAAAGATTTGAGGTGGTAAGACGACCTCTGTGGCGCGGTGGGCGAAGATCCACCTGCAACGCAGGAGGGTGCAGGTTCGATTCCCGCCTTGCTTGGGACCAATGTTTATACGATCTGCCTCGTGTGTTCTGATCGTTTTCTATGTAGGTATATTAAAGAATATAATACCTATATACATCTTAGAAAATAGATTTAGCTGTAGTTATTCCGACTTTAAAATTGTTTTTATTACTGATACGACTGGCCTTGGCGAAATATTAATTACATTTTGCACTATTTTTATCTTCATATTGTATTAGGTAGGGTGGTAGAACCCTTAATACGAGCTCTGCTTATCTTGGGGCTGGATAATGCTGTGAGAAATGTTCAGCATCATTTATTTATTGAAGCTGGCCTTCATCTATCCAGGCAGGTAGTATGTCTGGTAGCGATCACATAATCAAGTTTACTTTTGTTGTTATAAATAATAATAAGAGCATAATTATTCGACGAATCTTCATTTGATAAGAAAAAAAAAACATTATTACCATTTAATTTATTGAAATTATTATTAAATAATATACATTGAAATGGACACCCAATAGGATCATAAAATAGGTTAAAACAATACCTGTTGGTATAATAGGTAAATATATGCTATATGTAACTAAAAATCTACTGAAACAAAATGCATGTAAGTACCTTGCCTTACCGTACTGCCTTACAATAATAAGTGAGTAGATTACATAAGCTAGGTACAAAGCGAAGCATCTACTAAAATAATACCAACACACAAATTTCTACACAATAACACAATCAACACTGTTATACTAAGTTTAAATGTTTACCTGAATACTGCTGGTTAAGTATGATCATCTAAGAACTCTTGATCTAGGTTATAAGACTAGTCAATAAAGCTCAAAGGGTGGAAAAGTCGAAGGCAGAAAGTTTAACTTCGGAACTTTGTATGGGCTATTTAGGAGACAAACATACTTAAAGTCACCGCCTCTTGAGGTAGGTCATAGAAAATTTTGAGATACTGCTACATAATAAAAACAAATAATATTTTGTACAAATTTTGGCTCTATACATTTTTTACCTATACCTATGTATGACGCATCGTTTACGAGATGTAAGCAAAAAACGGGACCTTCTTTGTGCCCCCACTCCCAGGGCTCTCCTCACAGGGGTTGGGGACTTTTAGATGTTCGTCTCTTATCTAGTCCAAACAAAGTTCCAACTTTCTTTTTTTGACTTTTCCATCCACAATCCACGTTGACTGCACTACACCTAGGCTGAATTAGATGTTATTATTTTAATTTATGTTTCAAGATTTGATTACAAGACCTAAAATGCATTTGTTTTTATTAGGAAGAATATTTCGAGTGGAAGAAAAGTATGTTGTGCCGACCCCACCTAGCATGGATAAGAACTGGATGATGATGAGGAAGAATATTTTTCACTTATTATTTCTAAAATTATATGTTTGCAAATTAATCTACTTTGTATACATTAGTGCTAAGTAGGTAATTAATTGTGTATTACACATTAAGCTTATATTCATACAGATTACTATTTGCCTAGCTTAAGCTACCCTATCTTAAAAAACACACTTAAAATTACCTACAGATAGAAACCCACAATTACAACAACTAAAAATGATTCACATGGTTAAGAGTCTTTGTTACTAGACGAGTCTCTATGTACTTAGTACGACTTGCGATGATATGACGCGACTCAGTCGAGATTATGGTGAGAGTGGAACCTGTTTGAACATCATAAGCAACAAATGCAGGGACATAAATAAATTCTTATATGGTAACTTCATCACTCCTTTTCTTCGTCGTCATCATCCCAATCACTAACTAAGCTCTTGATTTTGTCTTGCTTAATTACAGATTCTGTGCCGGTTACATTGGTTTCTGTGTCAGCTGTAGAGCTGTCTATAGTTTCATCTTCTTCAGAAATTGTTGATGAATTGTCCAGACTATCAGGATTGAGTTCAGAGACAGTCACAGGTATTTCTGTATTTATTACAGTGGGCTCACTTTTATCAATTTGATTATCTTCTTGCGAGTCATCCCAGTCATTTAGTAATGATGTTATCTTTACTTTAGTATTCAATGTTTCACTTGGTTCCAATTTATTTTGCGGAAGTAGCTCTTGCGGGATAGCCTCTTCATTTTCAGATTTTTCTTTCTGATTTGCTGTTTGTTTCGCCAATTCGTGCTGGATATTTTCTATGGACTCTTCAACTTCCGATTCAGTATCAGCATCAGCCCGTACCTTGTTGTTGGTATTATCATCAGCATCTTGTGACATATCTTCCTCTGACCACTCAGAAGCCAGAGTATGGATTTCTGGAACTACTTCAGTTGGAATTACATCATTCTTATTGCTCTCTGGTTCAGCACTGGCTTCAATAATTGCTTCTACTATAGTTTCATCTACTTCATTCTGATCATTTTCATCTGTTCCAGACCCATGGGTGATAATACTATCAGAGTTCAGATCATCCATTCTTATGATTTTGGTTTCAACTTCAGATTCAGAAATTTGGTTGATTGCCTGTGCTTCCATTTCATTTATATTTTCAGTTTGGTGATCTATATTTTCAGAATTAGACTCAACATTGTGTATATCATTCTCTAATGTGGAAATAACAGGCACTTGCATTGGTATAATTTGTGAACTATTAATCATTTCTGACTCGGGCTGCAAGTTTTCTGAAGGTATGTCATTGTGTGTCTCTTCAATTTGGCTTATGACAGCAGGTTGGCTAATAACAGTCTCTAACTGAACTTCTGGAAGATCATTTATATCATTGTTCGATTCTTGTGCTTCAGTAACTTGAACTCCTTCAGGCTGTACAATACTTTGGAGAACAGAACCTGAATTTGGGGTGTTAATATTTTGAGGGATTTCCCCCTCCCATGTTGTAACTGGCGGCGGGTCCAGTATCTGCGCACGCGATACTGGAGAAGCTGTGCTAACAGTTTCATAATTATGTGTGAGGATTCCAGAAGCATATTGAGGGTCTAATGCTTGTGTTGTTAGAAGTTGGTAACCTTTATTAGGGTCACCCACATGCTGGCTATATACAACTACTATATTAGAGTTGTTACTGACCACTGCGTCTTCTGACGCATTCAGTGGATAATTGTCTTGTATTATCATCACATTACTGTTCTGTGCGTTATCTAAATCAATGCCTGTGCTATTTAGTGTAGCAGCTTCTGAGGTAGTCAAAACTGTCAAAGTTTTATTTTCATCTGCAGCATCAAATATAATATTGTGGTTGGCTGCCATTAAAGCTTTATATTCATCTTCATTAGAAACATAGATTGGGATAGATTCTGCCAGGTTTCCTGTATTTTTCATCAAGATGCTGGTTTGTTGAATATTATCATTTGTGCTTATCATTGTAGCATAGTCCACGGATGTTGATGGTGTTATTGATTGTTGGCTTGATACAGACTTCTCAGGGTTCATATCTGATAAAATGAATTCATCTGATATTTGCCTTGCTGCATTCCTCAGAAGAAGCCTATTACCACTCATAATATATTCATTATTATCTATCATAACAATTTCTTCTTCATTTCCATTATCATATGACTTGTTTTCAGTTTCAGTTGGAATATCATGGATTGCTTTCGAAGCTTTTGACTTAGCAGCTACATCATTTGCAGTAGGGGTGAGACCAGTATTTAAAATTGTTTGCTTACTTGGAGATTTTTTCGGTATAAGTTGTATGTTGCCATTAGATGTTTGTTGAATATGATATTCCAAGTTATCTTCAACTTCATTTACAACTGGTTCATATTTAATTTCAATTGCCTCTTTTGATTCATCATCAGATGCATCAATGATACCATCTTTTACAGCATCTACTTTGTGATGTGTTTTTAGATGAGCATACAAATTGTTTTCTCGAATAAATAATCTCAAACAGTAGATACACTGATGACTAGGTTTTCTATCCGCAATATATTTATGTCCAGTGCTTTGAATGTGATTCAGGAACATTTTAGATGAATTGAATATTGAAGGGCAGGCATTACAACGGAAGCTTTTGTTTTCAATGTGAGTCAACTTATGCTTGACAAGCAATGCTTCATTCAGAGCAATGTAATTGCAATGTTGGCATTTTGGGAAATGATGTGATGATGGTGGTTCTACACCATGCTTGGAGTACAGATGATGCAGCAAATGATTTCTTTTAGACATTCTTTGTCCACAGTGCTCACAGATATTTTGGACCGGTTTTTCTTTATGCACTTCCACCAAATGCCGGCGGAATTTGTAATAGCTTGTGAAGTGCAATGCTTTGCCGGGAGTTCCACAAATCAGACAAATCCACGGCCCTTCTATATTTTCGGCGCCAAGAGCAATCAATCTGGCTGCCTGTTTAGAATCAATAACATCAGTTTCATAGGTATAGTCAGAAATTGCACCCACATTCATATTTCCAATGACAGGTTGCTGGTGACTTGCTTTTTGTTTTCTAACAACCGCTTTGGATGGAGTTGGGTTATTGAAGATTTTCAATTTAATGTTTTTGTTGTTCTTTACCAGATGCGGGTATTTTTTGAGAACTTCACTTATTATTTTAGCATGATCTAAATTGGCGCCTTTGTTATTTTTTGGAGCTTCAATAGTAACTTTAGTAGAGTGTTCTTCGTCTTCATCCAAAAGCTGATCAAAAAGTTCATTTTGGTCTTTGTTGGATTCTGTTTTAACATTCACGTGCTCAAAGGTTCTGAACATTTCAACTTCATCAGATATCATACTAGACGATGTTTCCCCAAATAAGCTATTTTCAGACTCTTTTGTAACTTTTTTGCACTCTATGATGTCCAAGGTGTTTGTCCTTGACTTTTTCGAAGTGGATGGTAATCCCTTATCTTGTTTTGGGCGTTTGGCATACTGCTTTCTTTCTGGGTGAACCATTAATGGCTGAGATGTGTAAGATATATTTGTAAAGGAGTTTTCAAAGAGATTATCTGAATCCAACTCCTCTGGCAGTTCATATCTTGTTGGACGGGCTTCGCTGGGCACAGACCTCTGTGGTTTATACTGTCCAAGAACTTCTAATGGAACTGGAGAAGGAGCGCGATACATAAGCCCACTAGTGGTAACATTCATAGCTGATGCCTTGTTTGGAGCATACTGAAGCTTTTTATCTCGCAAAACCACAGTAGTTGTTTCAAATGCTTTGGCATGAGAGCGCTTATTTGATGTAACAACAGGAGGTTCTACCACTTCTAACGACGCTGTCGGTGGAAATTTAGAATGATGTACCTTTTGTGATTGAATGTTTTGTATCTTAGCTTTTTTAGAATAGCTTTGTGTGGTTTTGACCTTAACCCTGTGGGAATCAAGAAGCTTGGTTAACACAGGCATATTCATGATTTCAGAACATGCATGCAGCTTTTCTAGTAGTTCCATCCTGAATTCTAGTTGGCCAGTGTACATAAAGTTGATAATGGGGACAACTACATCGGCTTGGAGGTCGTCCGGCATCACCAGGCAATCTTCGTACATCTCGCATGTTCTCTCTAGAACCTCGAAGTATTCTGTGCAAGAGCTAAGCATCAACCGATGGACCTTCAGCTGTGCATTGTCTTGGAATTGGAGCGTCAAGTCGCAGTAATCGGTACGGTTGAAGAAATGCTTAAACCTCTGGAGGACATAAATCCCCCAGTTGTCCACTCTTACCGTCTTTGCCGCACACATCGTGATCCTTTCAATCTATCATTGCAGGTTATCTTCCAAAACTTTCTCCCTGAAAATGAAAAAAAAAAAGATTAGTACCTACTGTAACTAGTGAGAGTTACTTTACATTAGAAAGTTTGCGGCGATTGCAATTGCAAGGCGTACATTTACGTGGGGCAAGAGACGCTAAGGCGACTCCACGAAGCATCATTTTTGTTGTATATCTCTTGAATTTTTCGCCACAACAAACGCTTTTATGTCTAGGTACTTACGGGAGGAGTTCAAACTATGTTTTGTTAGTTTAAATTTTACTATGTTAGCTTCGTTCGTCACAATCACAATTCGAACACCAAAAACGCAAATTACTGCAGCTAGCAAGCCATCTACAAGTCAAGTTGACGGAGAACACGCAAGATGGCGGTGTTCAACGACCTCGATAATACCGTTTCCGTCCGCAGTGTCGACGACGACGCAACGACGCGACGCGACGATGAAATTACATTGGCTTGAGTCATACCAGAAGCCAATTAAACATTTCCATTCAATAAAAAACTATTTAAAATTTCTAGTAACGAATACGACTGTCACAAGACTTAAATAACTATTTACGATAGTTATAGATGGACTAAATTATTGCTTTTGATTAAAATCACAATCAAGTTTTTATTTTGACTTGAATGAAGAAGTTTACAGTGGCGCTCTGTGCGTGGTGGTGGAATGGGGAGACTATTGATTGGCCGCGTTCTCTTAGGCTGAGCGGTGAATGGCAGAATTTACACCTGTGTGGCTGTGTGTGCCCTACATAAATAAGTAGCTATGTTAAGTTATTGGCAGCAGATGGCTCTGTATAGTTAGCTTTTAGTTTTGTAACAAATTACTAGATGGCGCTGCTACTAGAAATAACTATAATATAAACTAACGGCCCGCCCCGGCTTCGCACGGGTAGATATAGGTATTTACAAAAAAAAATTGAACACACTCTTGGCAGACTTTAAATACTAAGAACACTCGATCAAGTCGGATTTTGTTTTGACTAAACCAATACCTAATAATAATAATTAAATTTGTTTATTAAGACAATTACCTATACCTACAGTCCAATACGTTGTTGTAGGCTTAAAAATAGGGGTTAGTAGGTAGGTACCTACTTAAAATTAATTAGGTAATGAATTTGTCCTTTGGACCAGTTTATAAATTAGTACCTATAGGACAATCAAATTTTGCAGCTATCGCAGTTAGGATGTTGTTGCTGCTCCCCCGGGTTCTGCTGAGCAGTGAAGCCGACTTCTTTCGCCAGATGGCATCGAAGGTATCGGTGCGCGCCTGGGCGAACACGGCCGAGAATCATTAGAATCATTTATTCATTTGTTACATGTTGTTGTGTGCAAGGATCTTAGTTATATCTTTCTTCCGAGGCACTGCAGTGCAGTATCGCGGTAGTCGCAACAGCAACCTAAACGCGTTATTATATCGGACCCGCAAAGCATTGTAAGCTTTTTGGGTATAGTTGACCCACAGACTCGCTGAGTAAAATGATGTACCTACAGTATGCTCTGAATAAGGTTACCTTCACTGCATCTGTACATGGTGCGAATCTGCGGGCCAGCATAATCGCTCTGTCTGACTATGCTCTGCGTTCCCTCTCCATGATATGGAGAAGGAACGCAGAGCATAGCTTAGCGTCGTCCTTTAGGTCTTTAGTCACCAGTGTCCCAGGTACCTACCGTAGTTAACCATTCTTCTGAGTGAGAGGTACGCCATTTAATTACCGGTGGAACGAATACAGGACACTTGGTGCAGGTTTTGAAGATCATAAACTCCGACTTTTTAACATTGTATGTAAGTCCAGGAATGCTGCTGAGTCGCTCAATCAGCGCATTCACATACAGGCAGAAGAGGGAGGGCGAGCTCAACCCCCCCTGCCGCACCACGTAGGTACTGCTGCCCATATGGATCCGACAGCTCGCCTGCCCACCTCACTCGGTTTTGCTGGTTTAGGTACCTACCAGTACCTAAACAGTGATACCAGCTCCGGCGGTAGTCCCGCGTCGTTCAACTTGTCCCAGAGTATCACACATACCCAGAGTGTCCCAGAGTAGACATCATACGACACCATATCGAAGGCCTTCGAGAGGTTCAGGAAACAGGCATTCACAGATGTCTGTCTGTCCGTGTAGTACATAACAATGTGCTTTAAGCTAAGAATAGCTGTTTCGGTTGAGAGTCCAGAACGAAACCCAAATTGAGCATCGTTCAACCGTAATTGCTTGTTCAGGTGAGAATTGAGCACAGAGCACACTGTCAAACACCTGAAGCCAACGATATGGGTCTATAGTTAGACTTTTCAGACATTATTTCCAGTCTTGTTTTTCTATATTTTATAATCAAAATCATCCGTTTGGGAGCTATGATGCCGCAACAGCCCACAGATAGATAAATAACATACACAGACACATGATCCATATGTCAAAATTATAACGACTCTCTCTTTGTGTCGGGGTTCCATAAAAAAAATATAGGTACTTAGTAAAACTACTTTAGGTTCTCCTTGCCTAGTTGCACACCGTTGCCAGTGCGGTAAATCCGTTGATACGTTCGGTCACCATGCACTGGCATGGCATGTGTCTCTAGTACAGGACGTGTGTCCCGTCATAGTTCAATTTCATTTATTTATTTAGAACAATTTACAATTGAGTTAAATTTTGTACATAGTCACAGCATAATATAATCTGGATTCTCCATGAAATTTTCTACAAGTTAGCATGTAAATGTTCTTGAATTGTTTAGAAATACCTACCTAAACGATATTCAGGTAAACTATGAGAAAAGGTAAAATGGTGGTGGAGGTTTGTAAATAGAGGTTTAATTTATGAATTTATGATTTTGATGTATACAGTTTTTATGAATTTGATCTTTAGGGCCAGATTTGTAGACCGGTACAAGTACAACCTCATTTTTTTATGGCAATAGGGGATATGCCCTTCGCCTTTTATAGATTCAGATTATAGAACTTCGGTATCACTTGTACGATAACTGGAGAACAGAATGAGAGGGATTTGACTTGGCTTTCGTGGTTAATTTGTCTCTGTGTTTCATACACCGAAAGAGACCAGCTGTGTTCCAAGGTTATGAGTTAAAATTCTTTTTACTCAAGCGAATATTACTCGAATTTTCAATAATGCATGTTGGACGATAAATGACATAGCGAACTGCGGATCAGCAGAATCTTAGGCCCGTGTTATGAAAGCTTGCTCAGTCATCGAATAATGCTTGAGGGACGTTTATGCCATACAAAAGCGTTACTCAAGCATCGTTTGATAACTGAGCAAGCTTTCATAATACGGGCCTTAAACTGGGCCAAGCAATCTAAACTCGGCTTCAAGTTTATTGCAGCCTAAGGTCTGTGTTCACCAAAAGATAATCAGACAATTAGGCAGCTTCATTGATTAACTTTGACGTGTAATGTGTTGTGTCAAAAACGCCAAAACAACTATTTTAAGTTTAACCATCTGTTGGTGAACTCGAGTCTAAGACCTTAGAACAAGTATGAATGTTGTTTTTAGGCAATTGACAATTTAAGGTTAGTAGAACGGCATTGTGATAGGTTAAGAACGAATTTATAACAAGCGAAAGTGAGGGAAAATTTGATTAATATAGATTATTATTATTATTAATAAATAAAATATATATATGCCACTGTTATTTAACGAAGAGAAGGAGGTTAGAAACAAAGATTTCTAATACCAACAAAAATAATAATATATTTTAACACCTACCTAGTATAAAAATTACTTGGTTAGATCCTTGGTTATAGGAGAAATACTTATCCCTCCGGATTTTTTTTATGGGACCCCTTTAGAATTGTCCTCCATAATAGCGAAAGAATTTTTCAATCAGTCCTTAAATTGACGGAGACATCGACGAACATACAAAAAAAACGTACAGCGGAACATAGAAGAATCCGGAGAAGAATAAAATAACATAGAAACTCCTCCTCTATTGTTTTTCGTTTCGCCGTTTAAAAATAAAATAACATGTAACTAGATGACCTAGGTATCAGAACATGATTTAATTTATGATCT
Organism: Eupithecia exiguata; assembly: GCA_947086465.1. NCBI lineage: Eukaryota > Metazoa > Arthropoda > Insecta > Lepidoptera > Geometridae > Eupithecia > Eupithecia exiguata. The sequence continues at coordinate 8,839,079 of OX352243.1, read as the reverse complement.
CCATGGTTCAGGTAATAAAAATTAGTTCGTGTTTAGCCACTTTCCTTACTAACTCTACATAAGCAAAGCACTTCAATCTTGGTAGCTTATCTCCACTACTACCTACCACTAATCTGCCATTCTGCCCACTCCAAGCCAGCCACTCTTCGTCTTGTAAAACCAAGAAAGTAAGCCTGGAAACCACCTCAGTGGTTCTTCAAACCACGCCTAGCGGACGCCCCGCCCAACCGTGCTGGGCGGCGCAAATCTGGATCAGAATTCAGTTGACTTAAAATGTTGGAGAGAACGCACGTGTAGTGGTGGGTGAAGGAGCTGACGATCGTGGTGAGTTTCCTTTTCTTTTTTTTTCCGTTATTTTTAAACAGATTGGTGTAAGGTTGGATCTCTTTGGTAAAAGCTGTTTGGAAGTCGAAGTCTTGGGTACTGTGTGGATGAGTGCACCAAAGTATAATAATTTCCCAAACTATTTTAGTACTTTGTATGTATTTTGAGGAGTTTATAAAGTTTTCTTAAAGTAAGTTTATCGTCATGAATAATGTCTTGTCTTGTGTTTTTTTTTACTTTCTTGGTGTAGCCGAAGTAACATTAGTTACTGTGGTTTTTCCGTTACGTCTGTTATAGTTGAGTCTGAACAAAGGCTTTTTTGTCTACTAGACCACCTTACCAACCGCGTATGATATTATTGAAAGGTATGAAAACATTCTAAGCCACTTTATTTCACCTTCCGAGGAGTGGCATAAGAAAAGAGTTAATAACTTAATTGAGAGAAAAAATATTTTGTTGAGTTTCGGTCTAAATCAAGAAATAAGAAATAAAAAATTGGTAGGTACCAACCAAGTTTTTATTTAAATAAAAAATACAAGAAATAAATTTAAATACTACTTTTTTATTGTTTATTTAATTATTTAGAAGGTAAGTATTACAAAAAAGACATGAAACGATTCGGCTATCTGTAAAGTGATGCAAAAAAATCTAGAGTTAGCTCTACTGGTACTCAGTGCAGTACATAAAATACCTACATATCCAATAAGCCGAATTTTGGCCACGGCGGCGGCCAGCCTCAACGAAGACTAGCCAGGTGCGCAACACAATATTATGACTACATAATATTGTGTTGCGCACCTGGCTAGTCTTCGTCTTCGTTGTGCACTAGCACAATATTACACAGGTGCACTCTCTCTTAATCCTAGATAATGCTACAGACAGGTACGTGGTAAATATACTAGGTACCTACCTGCAGAAACTTTTATTTCCGTTTGCTACCATTAATTTTCCAGTACATTTTAACGTCGAAAGGCGCGGACAGGAGGAAGCACAATTAAATTATTAAGTGACAGCTGCCGGGCCGCTAAGGGCGTAGTGGTTAGTTGCGCTGGTGATTGCGGTTCGATTACTGGTAACATGGTGACAGAGTTTTAGGTCTTAGGTCTTTCTTCAGGATTTGCGTAAGGTATCGTGTCACACAGCAAGCGTCCACATAAATAAAATAAATGATAAAATGAACATATTAGTACCTACCGACTTCCTCCCTGCAAGTGAGGGACCATGACTAAAAAACCAGCAACAAAATCATCGTCATCCACCTATTTTAGTCCACTGCTGGACATATGCCTCCACTAAATAGCGCCATAGCGCCCGTCTTCAGCTTGTCGCATCCAGTATCTGCCCGCAGTCTTTCGCAGATCGTCATCCCACCTGGATGGAGGGCGTCTACACTAAGTTTGCGGAATCGCGGTCTCCACTCAAGAACACGTTTACCCCAGCGGTTGTCGGTTTTTCACGAATTTGGTCATTCCACTGCCACTTCAGCTTGTTAATTTTTAGTGATTTATGTCGATAACTTTGGCCCTCTGTCGGATGTATTCGTTACAAACCCTATCTTTCAGAGAAACTCCGAGCAAAGCTCTTGTCATCCAAACCAACAACAAAAATGGTGAACAGCACTTTGTGAAGGGTTTTTTTGTGTTTTATGTCTCTCTATGAATAAATATTCATTTTGTAAAAGGTTTTTTTTATTTAAATTCAATTAAATTCTAGAGTCATCAGGGCTTACCACACAATGCAACATCTCCAAGCTCTGTTCGCCATTTTTGTTTTCAGCGTTGTCCTTATAAAATCATGAAATTCATGTCATTGCTAATATCTTTTTAAAAGGACGTAGGCAAGCTATCAATATAATAATTTAAAAACAAAATGTAGGAAAACATCCGCATAATTTGAAAGCCACACAAAATAGTCCCCCAGTGATACAGTGAAGCTACTTCTGAACAAAACCCGATTCTTTTTCGTTTTTCCACTCTCCGGGAAGTTTCTGTGTTTTTTGCATCGACAATGGAGTCTCGTTTTACATTATTTCAAATTAGACTTTTTGAATCACTGCATATTTTAGTAGCTTTTACTTTTTGTCATTTCTTTTGGGGTAAAGTTTTTACTGAATACAAAAAAGAGGAAACATCGTAGGTGAATTCAAATAGAAAAAAAGAAAAAGTCTTATAAAGTCTAGTTTTAGTAGTACACTTTCATGGCCGACGTCGCACATATGAAACTTGCTGATGCGCGTAAGCTGCAGCGCGACCCGCAGGGGCAAGCACTCAGAACCTTTTGCTATTTCATAAGGTCGGTTAAAAAGAAACATACCTACCTTGCCTTTTCTTGTATTTTTTACGCTACAAGTTTTCGTAGCGGATCTACGATGCTACGAATCAGCGCCTAAAAAAATATCCATAGAAAAGTTGTCAGCGAATATTGCCTGATTATCAGGGGGAGGCCTGCGTCCAGCTGTGGACCATTATAGGCTGTTGAGGAGGAGAATGCCTGCCAGATATGCTGCTAGTGAGAATAAAAAAGTTACTTACCTACTGATTAAGACAAAAACGAGATTTGAAAAGAAACAGATGAACCATAAAATATTGAAGTAAAATCCAATTTTTTTTTCAATTCATTTGATAATGTCCATGTATATAGTTGAGTTTATTAATAATTAGAAATCAAATGTATTAACAAAGAAAATTACAATCAAATAATAGAATTAAATTAAAACTAGTATTTACAATTGAAACAATTGAGCTAACTGCAGACTGTTGCAAACAATCTACAAGTAGCTCAACTGATCCATATCAATACCAGCCGGAAGCGTGCCCAAGACGCTAGCTGCATTGCCCGCATTTATATAATTAGATTAAATTTATTATTTTTTTTAATTAGATAGTTATAAAAAAAAACACTGACTTCGATTTCATATTATACGTACCATTATCGACGCAGAAAACGACGAACTTAATACATAAAACTTTCCCCTTTTTTTGAAGTCGGTTAAAAAGTATTATTATTAGGATTATTTTATTTAGGAAGCAGTTTGAAAGGAAACGTACTATTAATAAACCATAATTCCCTGTGGTAAAAATAACAAGGACATAAATTAGTCCAGTATGCAAATATGGGCCGGGACAAAAATGCTAATTTCCGTGGGAGAGAACGTCAAAGTTTTTAATCTCATGTGACGTCTCCCCCACCCCCGTGGGCTGTCAGGGGATGATTGAAAGCTCCTCATTTATGTATTTTATACTTAAAAAAGTCATTTTCTAGAGTGGTTGTTTGAGGAAAGAAATTAAGTTTATAATAATTGCTATACGGATTATTATATATATACATGTACAGGGTTATTGTTAAATTAGTAACACTACGTGAACTGCAGGTTCTGTCCATCACCACGAACAAGTTTGTGAAGACAGCTGGTCTTAATCCTTAATTTTGGTATTGGTAATGGGTACCTGGGGTTCATTAAGTGCCGCAATTTTATAAAATATTTAGCGTGACAACCGGTGTTAGTGCTAAAATCTTTAAACCCCTTTAGTCATATCATAGAACAACGTCCCAGTACACATATAGCGTTTATATCGACACACACATAAGAACATAAATAAAACCGGCCAAGTGCGAGTCGGACTCGCGCACGAAGGGCTCCGCACCATTATCTATAAAAACGGCAAAAAAATCACTTTTGTTGTATGGGAGCCCCCTTAAATACTTATTTTATTCTGTTTTTTAGTATTTGTTGTTATAGCGGCAACAGGAATACATCATCTGTGAAAATTTCAACTGTCTAACTATCACGGTTCATGAGATACAGCCTGGTGACAGACGGACAGACGCACAGACGGACAGCGAAGTCTTAGTAATAGGGTCCCGTTTTTACCCTTTGAGTACGAAACCCTAAAAACAATCAAAACTAAACATAGAACTTGGAGGTTTATAAACTAAATCACACAACGGTAGGCTTCAGATCGAGAACATGAACACAGACGAATTTACTGTACTACCAAACTCCTAAGTAAAAGGGACAGATGTCGACTCTATATTTAAACTTTCTATAGATTAAGATTTAAGGTACTACTCGACAATCGTGTAGGTACAGTCGGGTTGACAATGTAGGAAGGTATAAAACAATTTGTTTTATTTTAATGTTTCTCTCTTATAAAGTGTAATAATTCTTTGACTACAGATGCATTTTATCTCAAAACTCACCCCTCGTGCGCGCATGATTGACAGATCAGGGTCGAAATATTATTAACTGGTGCAAAAAGGGGAATGTGAATTCGGATTATTTCGACAGCGGAAATGCAACGGGCTGGAAGAGTTAACAGATTCATTTAATGTGATATAGATAACTAAGAAGATTTTGATATCTGTATGTAGGTACTCGATTTTTGTACCTACTTCAAGGAGTTGGGCTGGTCTGTTTAGCCTTTGCTTATAAGACAATGCACAATAAAAAAAAATATATAGTAATAAAAAAATGACAGTGCAGATCTCTGTTCCACCAATCAGAATACGATCTACTCGATTTAATTTTATAAGATACTTAATTATACCCTTTTTCGATTAAAGTCAGATTCTGGTAACGACAAATTCCATTCGAGTACAGTATTTGTACAGTCGACTAAATCATTTGAGTGTGGCGGCTTCACACCACCGCGTTCCATTCCACAATGATGGGGAACTACCTAACAGTCCTGATTTCAAATTAGTAGTAAATAGTACATACCAATAAGTAGGTAACCAATAGACTATAAGTACCTATATGTAGTAACTACAAAAGCATTCTCAGAAGTAGAAATGGAATTCATGGGTTTTCGCAAACTAACGTTTAAATCGTACCTAAAATATGTTGATTGTAAATCTTTGGCAGTGCAAGTTTGTTTGCAAGGTAACCATTAGTTGGGTTATTTCTAAAGACAACGCGAATGAAATCGCAGGCAGGTCAGCTAAACTAAAATAAAATACTATTTTATGCCCGTGGCTTTGCACGTGTTGTTATTTTGTTAACGTTTACATGGTTTTTATTTATTCCATGGGAGTTATGGGGTAGAAGTAGCCAATGTGTTATATCTAGACCTACTTTACACAAAAATTAGGTTACCTATTAAGAAGAAGGAACGATTCTAATTAACAAACTATCTAAGAAATTAATAAATCCCAAAAATTTACGATCTCGACGGGATTCGAACCCGCACCTTCCCCTTCAGCGCAGGGTTGCTCTTTTTTTCCAACTAAGCTACGAAAACGTTCTTACGTTCTTAGAAATTACCCAGAGTACTATAATAAATAAAAACCTTAGTAACAAACTATCACTAAATAAACTGCGACAACTACAAAATGTAGCACCTTTAGAGGGTAGGTAATTACCATGGTTTTCGACATGACATTTGTCGCCTGCAATATCACCGCGACAAATCGCGCTCGTTACGAAAATTACCGCCTCTGACATTTAGTGGACATTTGTCCCCCTGTCGTGTCGACGCGACGTGTCGTCCACGAAATATCTACGTACAAATTACTTTACAAGCAGTTGCGGTTTTGTAGTCTAAGAGCTAGCTAGGTTTTCGATTTTGTACTGTTTTGTCATGTGTTTGTGACAAAATGAAAATACGATTGTTTAAAAAAAAAGCGAAAAACTGACGTCAAATCCCTTAATTTTCACTGTTTTTAGGGTAAATACTAATCCTTTGGGAATACAATTTTTATACGACCACCTCGCGATCATTCCAGTAGCCAATTACATTACAATAGCGAAATAATTTTCTAAATCGGTCTTTTAATTGACGGAGACACCGACGAACATAAGTAGGTACCTAAAAATATCTTATAGCCAAACCTAGAACATCCTCCTTTCTTGAAGTCAGTTAAAAATAGTCAAGCATATCCATTGGACACGACACTTCCAGGATAACCTCAGTTACCTCTAACAGATTATCGGAGTTGGCATATTCGGTAAGTATCTTCATAGATTGTAATTGAATCTTTATAAAATTTCATTTAAGGGCGCTCTCATACTACCGCGCGGTACCGTAGTTGCAGTGCCGGCCGCAAGAGTTTCGCAATGACGTTATCCGTTGTACGAGATGCGGAACAGATGCGAAACTGTCGCGGGCACCACGCTGCGGACCTCGAGTTGCGGCTTTGCAAATTCGATTTCGCGCGCTAATGTGAGACGGGCATAAATCTAAGAGATAGGGTAAGGTATTTTAATTTGTTTTAAGAAAATATATATATATATATATATATAATATAAATTCACGTGGCCTAAAATTGGTGTGGAGGTAGCTTAGAACCAGGAAACGGACATAGGCTATATTTTATCCCTTAATTTCCACGGGATCGGGACGCGGGCGAAGCCGCGGGCAACAGCTAGTTGAATTATAAAAGTTGAGTATAAAAGACTTGATTGACGAAAATAGCTTGATTCTAAGGTTTTTGTATTATAGTGCGTAAACCCTCGCTATGATGGGTAATCTCTAAGAAATTAAACGAGTCCCCAAAATGTTTCGCGCTAACGGCGCTAACAGCGCTAGAATAAGAATAAGAATATTATTTATTCATTAATTTATTGTAAAATTGTGTGAATCACAGTTACATGAATGTCTTATAACGAAATGTATCAACAATTTTATCCTATTCGGTCGGACATATAGAGGCTTAAGAGGTCGCAAAGTTTTTCGACGAAACCGACGAGGATTTCGTAGCTCAGTTGGTTAGAGCACACCTGTACTGAGGGTGGCGCAGGTTTGAGTCCTGCCGAAATCGAAAAATTTTGGTAACATTTTTAATTTTTTTGAAAATAGCTTGCTAGCTTGTCTCTTGGACTAGTTGCACCATAAGAGGGACATTTAATATGAGGTTACGAACTAATATCATTATTACTAGGGTTGCCACTACCACTTTCACCCCTCCACTCTTTTTAGCGGCATTGTTCTCTAACCAATAATTTTATTCAATAAAATGTCCGCTTCTTCTGACAATGTAATTATTGTGGGGTGTTTGATTCCCGTCAGCTGGCGTTTTAAGTTTGAGGTCACTTAATTCATATTTCAAGGGGTTGACGACTGACGACATTGAATGCTTTTTGCTACTGTACTGTTACAATTACAATTGGTATTGTGTGTCCCACTTTTGGGCAAAGGCGTCCCTTGGTCCCGCCCCGCATGAGTATCCTGGGCCAGCTGGACCGTAACCAATTTATTAGACGATTTTAAGTTACAATGATGTTGATGTAAATATAATGATAATATGTGTAAATATGTAATCTCTTAACTGAATTTCTCGTGTGCACAAGTGTGCGCGCCAACCCTGGTACACTCTGTATTCCATCACTCTCATAGTGCGTAGGGATGACAGCCCGACATGACCGGAGAAAATGAATACTGACCACAAAAAAAAAACACAGCTACTAAACGTAAAAGAAACTACCAAAATCTCTTTCTTCTACTAACTTTTAAAAGCTTCACAGCAGAAACAATATTTCTCATTAAATTCGAATTTGCATCAAAAAGAGCTTGTTTAAAAAACAATTTGGCAATAATAAAACCGAGGAGACTGGCATTAATTAGACGCTTCTACCGACAAGTACCTACCTACCTCCGCCTCCCCTTCAGAATGTCTTTACACAAATAAAACTTTGATTTGAGATTTGATGGGTAACTTTACGACGGCGCGGCGGCTTGGCTTACGGTATTATGTTGGGAATGAGGGAGTTTCTTAAACTTGGCGATTGAGATTGATTTAAATAGGTAATTTCTTTGAAAACATTTAAATACCTAGGCAGTTAAACGTTAAATAGCAACGACCATTCTTTTACGTTTGTGTGTGTTTCAAAAGAGAAAACGTAATATTGAGAAGAAGACTGACTACTGATTCCTATGTAATTAATGAAAGAAAAAAATTTATGGCTTAATAAATATCCTAACGATTCTCTTTTGTCATAGTGAACTAAACTATACAAAAACTAAGCAGGTTATGTGCAGTTTGATATTCAGATCTCCTGACGTAATCTTGTTGAAACTTGTGGTACTTACCTTCCTATAAAAACAATCGCGGTTTGACGAATTCATTTTCAATGTAAGCTGGCTATGGGATAGCTATCGCTATGGGATGAAACCTTCGATAAAAGTAAAAAAGGACCTTTTTTACTTATATCGAAGGATGAAACGTCGGTGTTCTTCCAACACAAACAAGTTACATTCATGTAGTGCATAATGACTACTGATTCCTATGTAAATAATAATTTAAAATTAAAAGTCTTATCATAGATACATTATATTCTAACGATTCTAACCACACTCGGTTAGACTTTCCCAAGTGAAATATAAACCCTGTCAAAGTTTTAAAACAAGGAATTAACAAATGAAAATTAATCCTCGCCACCGGATATGTCCCAATAAAGTCGCCATCTTCCCGGCATATTGTTGCCGCCCAAATGGCGTCCCGTCGTCTTCGAAAGAATGGCGCTAATTAATCAAAACTCGCTTACTCTGATTTCCATAGAGACTAGCAAGGAATATTTCGATATTTTGACGTAAAAAATTCTACTTCATTCCTATTCGTTCGATTTTTTCTCTGGGGGTAAGTAAAGTACATTTAATAGGATGTAAGAGTCACAAATTAGGATTCGACATACATGACAGTAGCTGTTCCCCGCGGTTTCACCCGCGTTAAATTCGAATTTCACATTTCTAAGGGGAAAAAAAGGTCTTGTTACGAATATTGCCATAAATATCCCATGGGAATTTCATCTTTTGGCATTGCAGGACAAAAAGTAGCAGGTGTTACTCTTACGTTCATCGTTTCAACTAACTCTGTGCTGAAAATAAAGTCGATTGGTTGCTTATTTAGGGCGTGAAGAAAGTACAAACAAACAAACACACTTTCGCATTTATAATATTAGTTAGGATGTCTCAAAAAATTTAATGTCTAATACAATACAATACGAAACAAAAACACTTTATTGTAGGTACATCAGAAAAAGAGCATTACAAAAAGACATTACATGAGACAAGTACAATGGACAAATATTTTATTTGAAATAATTATAGTTCGACATACATATCCTTTGAAAGTGTGAATTTTTTCGAGAAAAGGCGTTTCTCGCGGTCAAACAATGTATGAGACATAAGTTGACACTGTTGTACTGACAGAAATTTGACATAAATTCATGGAACATTGCTTAGGTCCTTGCATTTTAGGAAGTTGGAATGTGGTACTGACACATGGCTTGACGATATCCGCGCCAAAATACGAAGTTTCATTCATTCACTGGGTTTAAATTTCGTTCGCTGGTAGATAATGGTATTGCATGTGTCAACTATTTACACAATACGAAAGTGACAATCGAAGTCCAGGCTAGGTTTCAAATGTCAAAAATTAAGTCGATTACGATTACCAGTTGAATTCGACAATAAGGCTGCAGGTCATGATTGGATCAATTGGATGTAGCTCAGGAGCGTCTAGATTGGAGGCGATTGGAGAAGGCCTACATCCAGAAATGAATTTTATAAAAGGTCACAATGATGATGAGGATGTTGATATTTTACTGAATTGCAAATGCACTGGTACATCATTTGTTTTTTGTCATTTAAATCTCATTGTTCGATCTGTCCGCTCTGTACGGTATTCTCTACCACCCGCGATGCTTTTCTAATGGTATCTTTTGTATTTCGCTTTTAGCGCTCGATATTTGTTTGTCTCTGCAAATCCGGTAGATTGCGGTTGTAATCCCTTGTTTGGTTAATATTTGCAGGGTATTGAATGGGTATTGCTTTGGTTTTTTCGTTTTTGAACTAATCGCGGCTTCGAATGCATTTCTTGAAAACAAAGTGTAGCCTATATTTATTTCTCGTCTAGAACTTGCCTACTTGGTAATCACACTAATTTTATAAATGTGAAAGTTTAGATGGATGGTTTGTTACATTTTCAAGCCAAAACTACTGAACGGAACGGGCTGAAATTTTGCAGATATGTAGCTTTAAGCCTGGAATCAAACATAGGCTACTTTATATCCCATAACAAAAGTTCCCATGGGATAGAAATAACCTTTATACGTTTCAATATAAACAATGCGTGCAAAGACGCGGGTAGCAACTAGTTATTCATACTTATAGTTCCGTTCCGTTCTTTATTAATAAGATTTTTTTTTAATGTTTCATAAACAAATCTTCAAGTCGTTCTCAAGTTTAGACGCGGAGTAGGTATCAAACTTTTGTCATAGTAGAACTAAACTATAAAGAAATTATGCAGGTTATGTGCAGTGACATTTTTTTTTGCTCACATTCAAAAATTTCAGATCACCTAACGTAATCGTAATCTTGTTGAGGCTTACGGTACTTACCTTCCTAAACTATCGCGGTTTGACAAATTCATTTTCAATGTAAGCCCCTCGGTATGATGATGACGTCGGTGTTCTTCCAACACAAACAAGTTACATTCATAAAATGCAAAATGAATTTTCTTCAATTTCGTAAAACATAACTATACTAGGTAGGTATCTCACTAATCTCATCTCACTATCTCACTATATAATCATAATATTATAAACGTGAAAGTTTAGATGGATGGATGGATAGATAGATGGATGGATGTTTGTTCCTTTATCACGCCAGAACGGCAAAACGGATCTGGATGAAATTTGGCACAGAGATAGATTATAGTCTGGAATAGGACATAGGCTACTTTTTATCCCGAAATTCCTACGGGAACGGGAACAACGCGGGTGAAACCGCGAGGCGCTGCTAGTATGAAATATAACTAAATGAAAACAAAATAACACATAGGTACAGAAGACGCTTAGATAATGACTTACTTACCTATTCAAATAAATCTTTAAGAAAGTGTTTACAATATTGCCAAAGAACATGTCCCCGCCGCCGTGATATTTTATTAATAGCATAGATTTATTGCGCAACTTTTTAATATTTATGGCGGCAATAAATCGCGCGGGAAGGGTTGATGATTTCCTTCCGCTAGGGTTTCCAGCAACAAGTAAGACGATATTGTTTTTATGGAAATATTGCAGAAGTTTGTTTGGAATAAGTATTAATATTAATAGCAGCTCTGATTTTTTATTGAATTTCAGAAAGAAGGTACCTATACTACCCTATCAAGACTTTTTGATTTGATTTTACTAACTATTTAATAAACTACTCCTCTTATTATATATCCTTATCGATAATAAAATCGATAATGTCTGTCTAATAATGGTGAACCTGGCTTTTTGTCTTAGAATTATTTCCCTCACTAGGTGCCCGAATATTACACGGTAAATTATGAAAAATATAGAAAAGTATATCGAAAGATATTGTTGATACCGGGGTTCCGAAATTTGGAATTTTGGCGACTTTGTATAGGTAGTAATATAAGTTATAATTATTTTATTATGTTGTTGTCATTTTCTTAATAAAAAGTAGCAACTCGACCACATTTTAAATAAATCACTGACTCAGAGAATCATTTTTAAAGAAAGGATCATTGATACTTATTGAAATGATGACACTACCGAAGCTTTACATACTGTGTAGTAGTGTCAACGTCCAACTACTAGATTAATGAATAAGTTATAACTTACATTTTGGAACCCGAAAAGTGCAAAAAGGTCAGACAGACATGAGCAATGACGATGTCTTGAACGATGTAGTAATACAATACAATACAAAACACTTTATTGTACACCACAAAAAGAACATTACAAAAAGACATTACATATCACAAGTACAATGGGCGGCCTTATCGCTTAGAAGCGATCTCTTCCAGGCAACACATAAAATATTTATAATATACTAAAATATACTAAATAAATATTATGTAAGTACCAATATTCACTATTCTGAGAGTCTAATAATTCTCGAGCTCGCCCATTGTCACAGTTTACATAAATCATACACAGTATGTCAACTGTCTTGGATCCACCCTTGTGCCCGTTGGCAAGGACAATCTTAATGTCGAGGTATCTTTGTTCTGACTGAGAATTTCACACTGGTGTCCAATATCGTTGTTCACTCAAAAGTACCTACGTACGTTTAAAACAGAGATCTGTCTGCGGTATCTCGATATCGAGCAAAATTTTTTTTTTTTACAAATGTGGAATACAATTTTAATGCCAAACAAAATTACAATCAAATAATAGAAACAAATAATTAGGACTAGTATTTACAATTGAAACAATTAAGCTAACTGCAGACTGTTGCAAACAATCTACAGGTAGCTCAACTGATCCTTATCATATAGAATAAATAGTTTCAAAGATAGTACAAAGTTTAGTACAAAGAAGTATTGCCCAGTATCTTCATGGTTTCCAATATCATCCCAGTTGCAAGCCGAATTAATTTCGTAGTTACCCTCCGTGCGAATCGTCAGCATTTTCTGCTCCGGTGCGATTCGCCAGCGTTTTTCAACCCCAGTGTGTAACCCAGCAGGCAGCAATCACGTTATTAGCCGTCGGGCGGCGACGGGCGAGGGGTGGATTAAGATGTACCCGAGATATTTGACGACGAGATCTGAAGGTAGCCGGATTGTCCATTGTTTGAACTGCGGATAAAGGTCGGACCATATTTATTGGGTCAACCAGATCTTATTTCTCATACGCGTGGCCCGACTTGCCCGCGCGGTCACGTTTTTGTATGCAATTGACATTCTTGTAAGCCGTGGATAATTCATGATTATGATGAATTGGCGTAATAATTTTTGTGATTTCATTGCGATTTGCGCACCAACGGGCAATTCAGAGAATTAGTTTAATATTAGGTTTTATAATGTATAGTAGTTTGAGTTTTGATTTAAGGAAAATACAAAATAGAAAAATAGAAATTTACAAGTTTGAATTTAAAAAAAATTAAATAGTTTTTAGTTTCAATTCATTTTTAGCGATTTTATTGCATTTGCTATCATTTGATATTGATTTAGTTATTTAAAAAACTAAAACGGTGCAAAAATATTTATTTCTTATCCGACCATGTTAATAAAATTTTATTACAATCAGGGACATAGTTTCCAAAATGAATCGGAAAGTACGTTTTTATGGGAGCTTAGCTACATATTATTTTTAAAAAAGGGTGTGTGATAGTTTCATTTGACCAAATAAGGTTCCTAACCTAAATTAATGTTTTTCAGAAGTTTGAAAATGTGTATGATCCGAGGTGGTCAATATTGCTCAACCCTAATTCTACTAAAAGACAGACGGTATCTGACGATTAAATATAAAGGGTTTTGAATAGGGTACTTGTAGGGCTTTGTCAGATGAAAGATTAGGAGGTACGTATTATTTTATTGCGAGGGATAAAAATACAAAGTGATATATAATACTAGCAGCGCCTCGCGGTTTAACCCGCGTAGTTCCCGTTCCCGTAGGAATTTCGGGATAAAAAGTAGCCAATGTCCTATTCCAGATTATAATCTATCTCTGTGCCAAATTTCATCTAGATCCGTTTTGCCGTTCTGGCGTGATAAAGGAACAAACATCCATCCATCTATCTATCCATCCATCTAAACTTTCACGTTTATAATATTAGTGAGATTAGTGAGATTCAACGTAGGTAAATCAAACATGCAGATTTGATATAACAGCCGGCTTTGTATTATAGTGTCTATTCTTTATGATATTGTGGATTGGTTGAAGTAATAGGATTTTTGCACTATACTGAGTCAGTCATCTACCCATAACACAAGCTCTGCTTAGTTTAGGGCTAGATAATGCTGTGTGGATTTTCCAGCATTATAAGTTTTTTTTTTGACGACCGATGTGGCGCGGTGGGCGAAGGTCTGCCTGCGACGCAGGAGGTTGCGGGTTGATTCCCGCCTCGGGACAAATGTTTGTACGATCTGCAGACATTTGTTCAGGGTGTTCTGTTCGTTTTCCATGTATAATAAAAAATCTATCTATGTATATTATGTATATCAGTTATTTAGTACCCGTAACACAAGCTCTGCTTAGCTTGGGGCTAGATAATACTGTGTGAATTTTCCAGCATTTTTTTAAATATTTTTATTTATTTATTTATTTATGAATATCTATTTATTTAAGTAAACACGGGTTAAGAAATTACACTTTACCAATGTCTATAATCCTAATTAAGGATATGTATGAAAGCGACCGAAGGTTGATTACTTGATTAGTTATTGGTGAAACCCGGCTTATTAACAACTAAAACTGCTGTTGTGCGTGATGTGCCGTTCGTCGTTTAATGTGGATTCCAATAGGCTGAATTAAAATTACCTATATAATATATTAGTCATAATTAGTCCCATTCGTCCCGCACCAATCGATCGTTATCGATGCGTATTAGTGGGAAGAACGGGAAATCAAATAGTTTAAATATTATTATCCCATTCGTCCCACGAAACGCGTTTGCGCTGCGTACCTACAGTAAGCTAAACTGTGTCACTACATTACACGGCCGTATCGCACCCCTAGAACAAGACAGCGCTATGTCAAATATCTTTTTTTTCAGTATCGACGAAAAACCGTTTTTTGCTGTTGTGTAATAGTTACCTATTGCTAAGTTTTTGAACTAAATAATCCAATTTGAATAAGTATTAAATACTTTGTTCGCGTTAATCAACAATTGTGAAGTGATAATTTGAACTATTTTGAAATAGTAAAATAAGTCTAAACACCTTTGTTACTGACTGTATTATTTTGAAATATGTAGTCACAAAACAGAACTTTTGTGACTACAGAATTCATTTATGAACTTCTTTCTAAAGTTCAAATTCTGAATTTGCTAAATACATATCTAAGTATAGAGAACGATTCAAAAGTGGTCCCATAAAATTCTAATTAAAATTTCTGATGCATTAGTCCTGCAAAACTTTAAAATAGTGTAAAATTCAGGCATAGAAGTCGGTTTTAATTTTTTTCGACACAATTATATTATAGCCTAGAAAAACGCGTCCAAAGCTATCTGGCAGACACTATAGTTCATTATAAAGTTGCATTTTCGCGATATTATCCTGCATTCAGAGATAATATCATCGCTCCGCATCCGCCGTCGGCTTCCGCTGTCACTCATCAAGTGCTCTGAACTTCTGTGATTTAACAAAAGAGGTTTAAAAGTAGGACTACCCATAGACAAGTTAGAGCAACGTGGATTTCACTGGGACAAGGACAAGTAATATTTCTCTCAGATGCCCCAATTTTACGTCGTAGGAGGCTACAGCGCGGCGGCGGCGTAAAAAGTAAGTGGGGTTTATTAATCCTTGAAATCAATGATTATTCACGATTGATTTAGGTTTTTTTTTAAATTTTCTTATATTTCAGCTCAATCGGTAAGAATAACTGGTCTTACATTAAGTTAAATACAGATTTTTCCGAAAATTACTTAAAAAAAAAAAAAGTAGGTATCTAGTTTCTATCAATAGACAATTTGCCGTCGCGATCAATAGAATAGGATAGTAATATTGCCGTGTGCCGAGTTTTTAATGCAGCATGATTAACGAAAGTTACGATAATCTTTTTTTATTAACGACAACACGCACATACAGATGTTTCTTAATGTTTCGACAAAGTTAGGTCACAATAAATGGAACTGCTTTTAATTTTTTGTGGCCTAACTTATTCCACTTTTTTCTATAAACCCCTGTCTGTCACATCTAGCACGCATAAAGCCGTGCCCACACAGTTGGATCCGTTGTAAAGGCGCGTCCACGCGTCATCCGTGTAAACAATAAACCTTTCAGCCGCTTCCCGCACCAGCATCATCGCCGCCATTGTCGCGGTGGCCATTGTGTACGAGGCTTTATTCCCAAAAATGTTTATAATCGAGTTCCTACAACTACTGAATTTGAACATAAATACAATGAAGTCCGATGGAAAGGTATTTTATCGAAATAGTTCAAGCAAAACTTTGGCCTGTATCATTAAAGTTTACCCAGTCATCGATCTATGACTGAGGACTTATGCCTGATGTTGCTGCCTGTGGCTTATTATTTTTTCCACACTGTATGTATGTAAAACTGTGAAATGTAAGCAAAAATATTCAAAATGTGATTATCATATTTTTGCATCGAAAATGACAATGTTTTCGTGAAATGGCAATGTATTAAAAATAGCTTATAATTGTCTAGTTACAGAATAATAACACAATGTCGAAAATACAAAAAGTTTTCAGTCATCATTTTTATTCACGAATTGAAGTTGCGGGGCTGCGATGTCGATGATGAGTAGAGTACCCTTCGAGCAGCTTTCGAGCCCCAATTCTGAGACGATTGGTGTGTCTTTATGCATAAAGAATCTGTGCGGTAGCGGTAGCCTTTCGAATTAGTAGAGAATCTTACCGCAGAATCGGGGCAAAAATAAATCGTCTGAAACCACACGTTACGAGAGCCAGACAAAGTAAACGAAGTCTCAATCACGCTGTTTGCTCATTAGATTTGCCGTATTCATGCATTCAGGGGATTTTCTTTGGGATTAGGGTGTGTTTTTGGTGGACAGCGGAAGCAAATTTTAGTGAAAAAATTTTCTTATAGAAACTCAAGAATCTGCTCTCCTAAAAAAGCTAGTCAATAATTTGATTGTTTAGAAAAACTTAGAATAATAAGTTTGTTTTAGAACAAACATACAGCCGTACGAGTACATAATATCCCGTTCTTTTTTCGAAGTCAGTAAAATAATACTGGCCGCTTCCAAAATAAAGCGTACCGTGTAACGTGTGTGTGGTATAGATAGAACCTCCTCCGATATACGTCTGTTCCCACCATAGAGTACTATTAACTACTATATTAACTCTATGGTTCCCACCATAGAGTAGGTACAATTTTTTTGAATTTATTTAAATTATTTATTACGATCTTTTCACTGCACAGTACACATATTGCAAAGGCGCCCTTCAGCCTGTCAGTCGAGTTATTTTAACTAGTACCTGCCCGCGGCGTCGCACGCGTTTCTATGGAAACTTTTAAAGGTTATTTCTGTCCCATGGGAACTGTTTTATGGCATAAAAACTATGTTATAATTCCAGCTTATAGCTACATCTATGCAATATTTCAACCCGATCCGTTCAGTAGTTTTGGCGTGTAGAAGTCACAGACTATCCATCTAAAATTACACGTTTATAAAAATAGTGTGATGATTTCAATTTCTATTTCATAAACTATTTCATTCATTTCATGTACTTTTTTCTAAACATTGTTTAGTTGCTACGTATACAAAACTTTTATTTGAAATAAAAAACTTTGAAAATAAAAAACTACACACATCTTACCTACTACAACGACTACAGCCATTTAAAAAAAAAATTTTGAATTATAGTCTAGTATGTCTATGCTGAAAATGTTGACAAAAATGCCCCTCTACAGCATTTATAATAAATTATACTGTATCTACATTAACATCTATTTTTGATAATATAATTTTACATACAAAAATAATGTAGGTACATATTGACAATATTATTTAAATTCAGTTTTGTTTTTTTTTAGTATTTAAATTTGTGTTTTTTATTTTTAACAAACATTATCTTATCTTACTGTACATCAGTGAAACTTTGGTTTTAAAGTAGGCCTTGTAAGGTGGATAAAAACAAAATGTAAATCACATTCAGATTCTATCCAAGAAACATGATATCAACAAATACTTCCGTATTGAGATAACGTACACCTTGTATTTGTATCAACTCAAATGTGATGTGAGCGACACACGATTTGAATATCCGAGAGGGAAAGCGTGTACTCGAAACGTGAGATATACTCCCAGAGCGACATCTGTCGGTATAAGCCAATACATTTGGTTTTAACGGATAAAACATTGTTATAATATAACAACTCTATACATATTATGTATAGAGTTATACATTTTTGATCTACCTACTTATCGTAAACAAAAACACAATAGGCTATTTCACAAAATCCTAGTCGGTTTCATCGAAAATCTTTGGGACCTTTAAATGTAGTTGTAAAGTTTTTAATAAATACAATAATAACATTAATAACCAAGCAACCTTTTGTATCTTCCTCTCCTAAGAGGAAAGCAAACTCCTAAGATAAAGAAAGCAAACAATCTCGAAAGCAAACGTCTCAGATTAAAATATCGACGCAATTCCATGCGTATATCATTTCAAGTAACACTTAATACTGACATGCGACATGATTGTCGTAGCTCGTAGCCCGTAGCTCGTAGCTCCGTAGAGGTGTAGCTCGTAGCAACGTAGCGCGTAGCTCCGTAGAGGTGTAGCTCGTAGCAACGTAGCGCGTAGCTCCGTAGAGGCGTAGCTTATTGCCTACGACACAAAGAAACCACCACCGGTACCGCTCTCCCGCTACTGAACAGCGGTATTCTAGGATGTAGGGAAAATAGATATGGCATAAATGAAGCAATATGTTAAAAAAATGCTTACATTTTGTACAATTACGCATTCGCACTATTTTTCTTCTTTTTAAGTGCACAAGCACTAAATTTACGTTTAGTTTAATTCACTTAAATTTTGTTTTCAGTTCCTTTCATATATTTACCATAAATTAACATGGAGCACTTGATCAAGTATTTTATAATTTTTGAAAGCTTGGGTATTATTGTTTCAAGAAAATCATTATAGCCCTCCATCATCATCATCACGGACGACCTCTGTGGCGCGGTGGGCGAAGGTCTGCTTGCGACGCAGGAGGTTGCGGGTTCGATTCCCGCCTCGGGACAAATGTGTGTACGATCTGCAGACATTTGTTCAGGGTGTTCTGGTCGTTTTATATGTATAATAAAAAAATATCTATCTATGTATTGTATTATATTATGTGTATCAGTTTTCTAGTACCCATAACACAAGCTCTGCTTAGCTTGGGGCTAGATAATGCTGTGTGAATTGTCCAGCATTATTTATTTATTTATCAGCCTATGGTAGTCCACTATTGCTCATAGGTAAATAGTAGATTATACTATTTACTTAAAATTTACTACTTCAATGCTAGTACTCACCGGTGGTCGAATTCTCGAGTAGATAATAATTTATTACTAAGAAAGTTAGGTACTAAAAGCAAAATAAAATTGAATATCTGGGACATCATTATACATCCACGTCATCGTTTCTTTGACGCGAATGTAAATACAGTAGGTATGCCTCTGCTATGCGATAAGGCTTTGTTATGAGGTAAGTACCTACAGCAGAGGGAGGAAATATAATAAAAAGCCTATGAAATAAGAATCTGAAGCTTTTATCATGTTTCGCTTTTAACATCATTCATCATTTAACATAAACTCTTTAAATATTCAGGAACCATTTTTGACATGTTCTTTTTTTTGTAATGGTGATAGGTAAGCTTTTGTAGCTGAAAAATATTGGTTTTTTAGCAATTTGGAGTTCTTACCTAGATGGGTTTAAATTAACTTTTAATGTTTTTATAGTTCCGTACCTCAAAAGGAAAAAAGAACCCTTATAGGATCACTTTGTTGTCCGTCTGTCCGTCTATCAACCATTTTTCTCAGAGACGCGTCGTAACCTCTTGGAGCCGCAATATAAATCAAACTTCTAAGTCAACGCAATCAAAAGTTACAGCCGTTTACGATTTTTTTGAATTTTACAAGGGAATTTTTTAGGTTTTTTTTAGGAATTTTTTAATCACATTCACACAAAAGCCTATAGGGTACTTCCTGTTGACCCAGTCATGGAAATTGGTTAGAAGTAAGGTATTGTAGCACAAAGGAAAAAAAACGAAAACCAGTAATTTTGTTGTTAATTCGCAAAAAAAATGTTTGATTCTCGCTATGAGAGACCAAAAACCTAAGTCTTTTAATTATACAATTATACGGAACCCTCGTTTTGCGAGTCCGACACGCACTTGATGTTTTTTTGTTTTTTAACTAAACTGCTGCATTGGTACGACGCGCGATAAGTGTCTGGCTAAATAAGTAGGTACCAACATATCAATAATAATATCGTCGCCTCATGTAACTAATCTATGAGAAAATTCTTCCTTCCCTTATAGTACATACATATAAATATGTAATGTCTTAATCACGGACGTGCTCATTAAGGATGTTTGATGAAGCTGTGAAGATGTTGCGTCTTCAATCCTTAATGTCACTTAAGAAGCCCCTTGTGGGGTGGCGTTAATCAAACATTATAATAATAACACGTAAACAAAAAGATATAATTACATATTTCTATATTATATATATAATACTGGCATTTTTTGGATCCCGTAACTTTAGACGCTTTGATGAGACGGTAGTTAAGTTTCACATAGTTGGTCTAATAATCCCAAAGAAAAATAAAAAATCACTGGCACAGTTTTTATGACGACCTTATTGGCGCAACAACGGGCAAAGGTTCTAAAAAATTTTATTTATTGATTTGATTTGACGCAAAATGTGTGTTATTTAAATGTGTTTTGTTATTTCGATTTCTCTACTTTTGATGATTTCATTAATATTCAATCAATTTCCTTTTAACTTCCCCGTTTTTCACTTACAACTCATTTCCCTATGTCAGCGGATACGAATCGAGCGCGATCGTTCATTCAAGCGTCATTACATTCGTATTTCATTCATTCGTTCTTTTATCACGACACAGATCTCGTTAGGAAATTGGCTACAGTCGGATTTCTGGGCGAGCGAGCATGTTGATTAGTGCTATAACCGGGATTTGATTTCTGGATAATTTCTGAAGATTGTGGAAAAATGTGAAGCCAAAAAATTGCTAATATTCATGAATCGTTTTTGTTTATGCAACGTTGGCTGACGTAGGAAGGTAGGTAAATACGACATTGACTTAGCCAATAGGTATGTACTTACCTTGGAAATGCAACTATCAGTGGATACGTGGATCACGAACAGCTGATGTCAGCCTCCTAGGTATAAATAGCCGAAAATCTCCGGTAGGTTTGCAGTTAGCTCAATAGGGTATTTTACTGTCTAGGAGAAAAAATCTAAAAATATATTATTGACTTAACATAGGTACGTGTATTTCTTTCCTATAGAAACTGAAATTTTATAGAATAAAAAGTAGCCAATGTTTTATTCCGAAATTTAGTCGCCTGAGTTAGGGTCTGTAAAATAATACACGATAACAAAATCGACTACTACTTCTTCATAAATAATATCGATTATCATAAGAAATCGAATCGGTATAGCATTAGGAGATGAGGAAATGACTATTTTGACTTTCAGTCGAACTACCAAACATCAAAAGAGAGAGTTAAAAATTATAAAAAAAGAATTATAGTTATTTTACCTAAACGTACTAATTCGATAATCCTTCTTTACCTATACAAACACATGTGGAATAGAATAGAGGTCTAACGAACCTTCGTTAGACCTCTGTTCTATTCCACATGTGATCTAAAAAAAAAAAAACTATTATAACTAATTTTTTTTTTGTTTTTTAGTATTTTATAGTTTAGTTAATTTGACTTGTCTATGTGCTTATTTTGTAAGCCTAAGGAAATAAACTTTATTGATATTTGATATTTGAAAAACACGTCTCTACTAGGTAACTAACAATAGCATCAAATTTCTGTAATATTTTCGCGAAAAATCCGCAGTTAAAATTCGGAGCTGAAAGCACCTGAAAGCCGACGTCAGTCATCAAACAGATGGATGCGGCTGCAGTCTCTTATTTTTTGTGCGATGGCAACACAAAATGAAATGAAAGGATTACACGTTTCCAATATTTTTTTAGTTTGTACGTACAAAAAAATGTACAAAATAGATTACGAAAATGCTGAAAGTGTATCGAAACAACGTGTTTCGATTTGTTGTGCGAAGATTATCTTTTCTCTACGAAATCGGAAGAGGTATTTTATAGCCCAATCCTGAGACAGCAGCGCGGTTTTACTCTCTGGCTGGCCCAATGTAAACCAAAATTAAGACGGGTAGAACTCACACGGAAGCACACCATCACACGAATTATTATAAACAAGCGACCCGCCCCGGCTTCGCATGGGTGCATGTAGTATACATATAACTTCATCTTGAATTACTCTATCTTTCAAAAAAACCGCATCAAAATCCGTTGCATAGTTTTATAGATCTAAGCATAGGTACATAGGGATAGAGAGCGGGAAGCGACTTTGTTTTATACATGTAGTGATGTGAAAGCTTGAATAGATACATATGTTATGTGTGTGTGTGTATATGTTAGGTGAACAGACTTAATACTAGTTGCGTTATACGTCTGTACTAAGGTTCTTCGCGCCAAATCCTCTGAGAGAAAAAAACAGACCAAAAAGTTGCACAGATGTAGGTAGTTAGATTTAGAATAAGAGGCAGAGAATAAACGATACGAGAAGCTAGTTGATCTACCACATTATTTGAGCCGATCGTTAAATCTTTACTTACAAGGCAATTCCCATAATTTAATCCCAATTCATTAAGAGCAAGAGACCGCGATAAATCATCGTACAAAAGTACACTCGCTCGGATAACCGGGTACGTTTTAAAGCTGTCATCGGCTTAGCACCCCTGGGGGGTGGGGTGCACCCCCTGCACCCCCTGGCGGCACTTCACGTGCGTTTTGACGCGATTATCATACCGAGCCGGTATCTGAGAGCAATATTGTTGGCGCTTGGAGATGGGAAGAACGGTGGTTTGGATGCGGTATTTATGGGAAATTATGAAACAAGTAGCTATTGTATGAAAGATCTTTTTGTTGTGTTGGTAGTTACAGTTTTACTGGCTCTGGGTGTCATTAATTTTGAATAAAATCTATTCGATTTATTTATGTTTCTCTTTCCATGATAGTTGTAAAATAATTAGTCATTCGTTCAATCATTCTTATAACAGAATGATGACTAAAGCCAATGGAACTGTAGGTATAACTACCAAACTAGAATTCACTTAGAAAACATTGGAGAATAACCCAGAGAAGAGAAGAACCCCCTTTTAAAGAAGGGGCAAAAAGCAGATTTTTTTTTCAGAACTTATTTGAAAATACAGTTTCTTTGTACTTTTAACAGTTCCATTACAATTTCAATAAAAAGTTACAAATGTTAGACACATTTTCAACTACATTTTTACATCATTCGAGATATCTACGGTACCGCTACTGCAGCCCTCGACGTGAGTGAGGCCGAGGCTTCAAGCCGCGCTGGCAGTGCACGCATCCATGTGCCGCGGCTCACGGAGGCAGAGGTACGGGCGGCACTCACACGGCTTAAACCAAAACAATCGGCGGGCCCGGACGGGATTCCCGTGTTTGTAATTAGGGACTGTCGTAGAGTTCTCGTGGAGCCACTCGGGCACATATTTAACTTATGCCTGGAGGGGTCAGTTTTCCCTGAACGCTGGAGGGTCACACGGGTAATTCCGATACCTAAAGGTGATGGTGGCTCAGAGGTAAGCGGATTCAGACCTATTGCGATCCTATCAACACCGGCAAAAGTGTTCGAGTCGGCAGTGCAGCGCAGCATGCAGCAGCAGATATCGGCCCATCTCTCGGACGCTCAACATGGCTTCAGACCAGCCCGCAGCACGACCAGCAACCTCCTCAACTCGATGTCTTGTATACTCCCAAACGTAGACGCCGGAGTTCAAGTCGACGTAGCCTACTTTGATATTAAAAAAGCTTTTGATCTCGTCGATAATGACATCTTATTGACAAAGCTGGCGAAGATCGGCTGCACCAAACTGCTGCACTTCCTTGCGAGCTACATGAAGAACAGGCAGCAGTATGTGGAGTATGCGGGATGCAAATCTGAACCGTATTTCACGAGGACTGGAGTGAGCCAAGGTAGCAACTTAGGGCCGTTGGAATTTATCGTTATGATCAACGATCTGCCCGAAGTTGTCACGGAGGCTAAATGTCTGTTGTTCGCGGACGACCTCAAATTGATCTTGCCGATTAAGGAAGAAGGAGACTGCGTACGTCTTCAACAAGACGTGGATAAGGTAGTAGAGTGGTGCCACGGAAACAAGTTGCAGTTCAATGTGGACAAATGTTCCATTATAACATTTAGTAGAGCAACTGCCCCACTCCACTACAACTACCAAATAGAGAAAGCGCAGTTGAAGCGTGTAGAATCGGTGAGGGATCTTGGGGTTCGACTGGACACAGAGTTGAGGTTTAGAGCGCATGTCGTAAGCGTATGTAAAAAGGCGTACAGAACTCTAGGATTCATTTTAAGACGAGCAAACGGGTTCTCTAACGTTAGGGCTCTTACAGCAATGTATGATGCGCTGGTCAGAAGCCAGATGGAAAGCGCAGCTTCAGTATGGGCTCCTCATGAAGCTAAATATAGTCTCATGATGGAGCGCATACAGAACAAGTTCACTCGATACCTTTATTGGAAGAGATATGGCGTCTACCCTTTCTATCCCTTGATGTATCCAACCTTATTCGTTTTGGTTATGGTTGGATACAACAAGTTGGAAATCAGGAGAGATGTAGCGCTTGCGCTATATGTGGTTAAGGTGTTCCGGGGCTTGATATCTAACCCGACCATCTTGGAGATGATGAAGCTGTGCGTACCGGACGAGTACGTAGGGCGGCGCAGACGGCCGCCTCTGTTCGCAGTGCCTCACGGAAAGACTAACCTCTGGAACAAGGCACTACTAACGCGCACAATAAAAACACTTAATCTGGTATCGGCCCATATTGACGTATTTCACTGTTCACAGAGCGAGTTCGCAAGGGCTATACTGTTCCATTTGTGCTATTGTAAATAATTTTTTATTCTAATATTATTTGGAATTTATGATTTGATTTGTGACATTTATTTTGCTATTATGCTTATTGACAAATTGTATTGATTTAAGTTTTTTATACTATTATTTTAGTTTGCTCATTGACATATGTATTGTTGAAAAATTTAGTTGACTACGCTATTGTATTAGGCTAATACCTGTAAAAATAGTAGTAATGTTTTGAATAAATAAATAAATAAATAAATAAATATCACACTGATGATGGTGCCGTATCCAAATAATCCTTTTCACATCATGGACCATCCCCCACGATGTGGTTTTTGAATCTGCTTCCTTTGTGACGGTTTTAATATGGAAATTAACGTTCGCCGTGTGACGCGAACACCTCAAAAACGGCATTTACCATTTTACAACCACTTTACCTTAAAAATGCACGCCTTAAAGCTGAAAATCGTGTGAATGTGAATCGTAAGCGTGCTAAATCTCGTGTGGAAAGAATTTGTCAGTAAATCCGTACATTGCCGCCGGTTTTGCCGCCTAATTGAATTTTTTATGTATTTTAGCGGCGGGGTTTTTTGTTTTGTTTTTCAGTGGAGGGCTTGCGGGATTTTAAGCTGCATTACGGTTTTTTAAGTCTCTTTACTGCTGGGAGATTTCTATTTTATACATCATAATATACTTAGATAACACCATTTTATCTTTGTTTTAAATAAAGATAAGCAAAGCAGCAGTGACCTCAATCTTAATACATAAAGGAACAAGAGGATTTTCTGGGGACAACGCCCAGCCCAAACCGCTGAAGGTAGAAAGCTGAAATTTGAAGCTGAAGTCTAAGTGCTTATTTTGTAAGCCTAAAGAAATAAAGTTATTGAATTTTGAATTTTTGAATTTGGAGGGTAGGTACCTCGTATAACATAAACTGCGACACTACATTTTTAATAGGTAAACGTAGCGTAAAATAAAATAAGACTGACAGAAAGTAATAAAACATCTGTCTCCCATTTCACGCGACAGTAGCATAGCAACCTCTTTTCAAATAATTAAAAAAAGTCCAGTGAAGCGTTCCATTTTCAATTTTTCCCGACGCAGTTTGAAAAGACACATCCTGATAATGATCTGGTACTGAGATATGGCTACGAATGCTACGCCCGCGCCGTAGACGTGCTACGAAATTCGTAGGCCTTTGGTAGACGAATGCTACGCCGTAGAGGTGCTACGTAACTCGTAGGCGTTAGAAGATTATGGTATGCTGTTTATGAATCATTGTTTATTGCCAATGAACTTGACGGCTTATTTTGTCATTTAAAGCTGTTTCATGTTTTTTTAACAAGAAATTGAAACTGAGATACCCAATGTAGATACAGGAAAACTTCAAGATACCGAAGCACTAGGTTTTTTTGTTAAAATAGTTTTGTGATAATTTTTTGGTCATGCGACCTGTTACACCCTTTTCTGTCATCGACTCATTTTCGCGTAAGGATCATTTCATTGTGTCGTATGTAAAATACTTGCTAAAATGTATAAAAGTATGATAAAGATGACAATGTACTTTCTCAGACATGGATGAAAGTGGATGGAAGGGTGTTCATATGTTTGCGAATCGTCGCGAAGCGTAGAATAGATAATAGTCACTCGCGCTCGTATCAACTGTTTGAATAGAGAATACGTCGCTCTCAATTTATTGTGGTGTAGGGTTGACACATTTTTCTTTTAGAATCTAGTTTCTAAATCAATTCTTAAATCGCTTCTCCCACAAGTGGACAAAAAATTGAAGCGAACAAAATCAATAACATTTTGTTTCTTATTTGATAATAATTACTATTATTAAGCTGTTTATGTATAAAATTTGACTTGTCTAAGTGCTTATTTTGTAAGCCTAAAGAAATAAAGTTATTGAATTTTGAATTCGTCTACCTAAAGCATAAAAAATAACACACGCCCAAAGAGTGAACATTTTTTAACAAATTTTGAGGACCAGACTGTGGGAATTTTCAGAATAAGGTCACGTGTTGGGACTCGGGACCACAAAGTAAGATTTTTCGTTTTCATATTTCGTTGTCCCGAAATTTTTCAGTTGGTAACTTGGCTTGGCCATATTTAAGAAGGTATCTCATTCAATGCTTCATCATCAATCACTAAATGTAGTTAGTTTTTTTACCCACTACTACTCTCCTTATAAAGAAAACTAGGCATGTTCTTCAAGTACTATAGGCAGGTACTTGAAGTACATGCCTGCCTAGTTTTCTTTGGCATGTACTTCAAGTACCTGCCTGCCAAACAACACAGCACTCACAATATTTTCTGTCATAATTTATTGTCTTTTTGAATGAATTTGATGTATTTTTTTAATTTTGGATAGTTTTCTATTCAGTCCATTACTTGGAAGCCTTACGAAGATCTTGCTCCACACTTCTTTGACAAAATATCAACTTAGGTATTAACACTTACATTGCTCGTGGCGCACATCCACCTGTTTTCGCTCCTGGAGCATGAAAACCTGAAGGTGTGCGATGTCTGGGCATTGAAAGAGTTATCCTCCAACTCGGCAACCCTACTCTCCCCCGCTACTCGTTATTGTCCCACAAATCCGATGTATCGCTTTCACTTCAAACTCACTGATATGTTAATGTTACATTTAATTCCTATCATTGAGGGATCCATATTAATATATGTGTAGGGAAGTTCTGTTTGAGTGTGTTGTGTGTGAGTGTGTGTGTGGTGCCTTTGTGATCGGGTGACTTCATTAAATCAGTTCGAGCATTGTAAAACGAGATAGTTTGGTTATGGAACTCATATTCTATAGGTATTTTGTGAGAAAAATGTTTATTCGTGGATGAAGATAAAGTATATCTAGTGGTTTAACTCTAAACTAAGCCACCTGACTAGGTATACAAAATTAACAAATTAATAATACTGGAAAATTCACACACCATTTTCTAACCCCAAGATAAGAAGAAAAAAAATATTATTTTTGTTTTAAAAAATAAGTAGGTTATTCAAATTTAAGGTGCTTTATTTCCTTTAAACAAAGTACAATGAACAAGTCTTAAGAAGCATAACTATTGTTATTAAATTATTAGGATTTCGATAAATAACCACGAAAAAAGAAAAAACTATACAAAAATTGAAGAAAAAAAATGTTAATATGGAAATCTATTCCTAAATATTTTGAAGAGATTATCTAGTGCTCTCTAATCTCGCCGTGACAGTTTTTTAAGTTTTTAATTCTACTAGTGTTTCACTATAAGAAAATCCTTCTTTCTCTACATTTCTTTCTTTGTCTACATCATCCCTGTATGCCTTTTACATTTAAAGCCGTTGGAAAAACTGAACAGAAAATAAAAATACAGTCTTAATCAAAAGCGGCAAAGTAAGCAAACGAGTTCTGTCGTACAAAAAATAAATCCGTAAAGCAAATCCGACGTGGGCCGGATCCGTCATTCGAATATTGCCAATAAAACAGCGCTGAACTGAAAAATCGATGTCGGCAGACTGCATCGCTTCGTGTTGTTACGAGATGTACCTACCTATGCTACCTACGTGGGTAGGTTCGGTATGGTATAGCAAGTTCTTTTTCTTAACAAAGAAAATTACAATCAATTATTAGAAACAAATTAGACAGACTGATTTTGATTACTCAGACTGTTGCAAACAATCTACAGGTAGCTCAACTGATTCGGAAGCTTCCCCAAGACGCTGCTGGCTGCATTGCCCCGTTGTATGGCAATGCTGATGCGCTGCGTCAGATACTCACCAGCTCTCGGGTCACGCGTCGTTTTGATCAGACTGGTGTGTTAATTAGTTTTATGTTCTCTTTGCATGCTGTTTGAGGTTTGTGCACTTATCATCTATTTTTTTTTTAATCCTACTAACTATATAAATAAATAAATGATCATTTGCCGTTTGTATCGACATATTGTAAGACATCTTCGAGGCAACTTTTCTATTCGGATTGATGGATATAATTTTTTTTTATTTTTTATTTCACGGGCATTTATCGCGCCATCCGACGTTTCAGCAGGTTTACAACGTTGCTTTGGTATGACAAGAGTCCGGAAGGTACATATCACGACCGTGTATACAAGAACTGTAGTTTGATAGAATCGTTGTTTTGTAATACCAAAAGTTATGATTAAAAACTTTTTGTATTTTCCACACAGTAGGTATATTCTATAAACAAAACGTAAGTTATTGTTGTTTTAAATACAAAACAAATAGAACCAAAACATGTCATTTTCGACGTAAATGTGCAAAATTCAATAATATGCGAAATTCAATTTGCTTACAGTTCATTATACGTAGTATTTTGAAAAAAAAAAACTACTAGGTACCTAAAAGGTACATAAATACTATTCGAATAGAAAAAATAACATAGGTACTAGGTAAAAACATGCTCGAATTACAAAAAAATCAAGACATTTCTTGCATTTAGGCAGGTTGTATCTATACCGTCTCAACCCTGTCGTTGTGTAGGAACACACTAGGTGTAGGAGCCAAGTGGACGCCAACACAATAGCGTCGTCAAATCCAGTTTCTGACTCCTCAAAGAGATAAAACCCACAGAATTCTAGCAGTAGATATCTCCACAAGTGCATACTTCCTCCATCTAGCGGAATACTCCGGTACTTACGTATAATGGCGCGAGACGCATTGTTCGCGAGATAATCACGGTTGGGGAAGCTGTTTATACGATCCGATACGAAAAGTAGACGAGAAAGCATGACGTTCATCGATAGGTTACCCGGGGTAGGGTAACCTATCGAGGAACGACAAAAAACGTGTGAAGGGAGTAACTTGATGAGGTGCGCAGGGGTGACTGTTGATAAATTTTTGCTTTGATCTCAAATTTAGTGCGGACTGGCTTACACTGGCGGTGACGTACCCCTTTCAGGAACATTTTAAAACTGAAATCATTCGATGAAGTTAAGATATCAAACTGCTACAAAAACAACAAATTTAATAGGTACCTACCTAAATACAAAACCAAAACCATTGATTAGTAGGTACCTATGTAATGACATGACTTGGAACATGTCAGAAGGGTTAACCGTATCGTTAATCGCCACTGTCCCTTATCTCACATAATAAGTAAGATAACCTTATTTTAGAGGGTTCGCAAAAAGATCGACATAAAACAAAATCGCGTGTTGTAAAGTTCCCCACGGGCCACGAGACACCCCATTCACGCCGCATCCCATTCACATCAAGAGTCCGCTCCGAAGGGTGCTCGCTCATTTGCAGATTGATTCCGATTGTAATGGACTCTCCTTTGTTTCAGATGTCTGTACAGGAGGAGAAACCTACTGAAAGCCCGATAAAAACCCAACTGCGGGAGTTGAGAAACACAGAGCTGGTTTCCAGACTGCTGGCTGCAACCCCGCCGTATCTTTACAGCGCATTGCCCCTCCAGCCCCATGCGTTTTTCTTCAGCGAAATGTTAAGGTCCTTCGTTAATGCACGCCATGGCTGCCGACCCCCACACTACCACCGCCGCTTCAAACGGCGTTCCCACAAATACTTTGCGGAGAATGAGGAATGGCGACGTGATTACAAGCAGGAAGATGAGAAAAAGGACGAAACTAGACCCGAAGTTCCTCTGGAGCTCACTGTGGATAAGCATCCGAGGATACGTGAGCCTTCTCCGAGGTTTTCTCCTAAAGCGGAGCATAAGAGTGATAGCCCAGGACCTCCAGGCAGGCAGTCATCGTTCGTCGATGTTGGAACAGAGGAATTACCCAAGCCATCTCCTCTCGGACGTTCAGATATCCCCCAACCTAACTTGATCTTACCCCCTCCTCCGCCGATGTGGTACCCACCCCTCTACAACCCCCAGTTCGGAGTTGACCCCCTTAACTTTTTCATTGACCTCCGCGTTTCCGGACACATTTATGACAGAAAACGTATGGAGAACGATGCTAATGTAGCACCGGAAGCTCGTTCAGAGGAATCGGGCTTGGATAAGCGCTTTGGCCGAGATTTCGGGCAAAGAACTCGGCATGTTTCGGCTTTTTCCGTTCCCGTTCGCAATGCTGAAGAAAAATACTTTGATGGTAATTCTGGGAAAGCCAACGGGACCTCGTACATCATGAAGAATCTAAAACGTGTGTATAATGATGTGCATACAGCACAAGATGGGAATGAAAAGATTAGCAAGGACGAGGAAGATACGAAGGTGGAGTGTTCTGATGTTGATGATGATGATTTTATCGGTTAGGTTAGATTTTATCGGTCGGTAAAGGATCCCGACCTAACATGAACATTGAATAGTCTGCCTCTCTGACGAGGACCTAGTCATGAATAATGTTTCCAGCTTAAATAATCATTGAAAAAGCTATAAAAAACATGTTTGGATGCTTTTCCACCAGAGATGTGTTACGTATGTTAAGACGTAGCGTCATTTTTGTCCGCTATGAAAATAACGCGATAATGGAGCGATCTTTCTCGACTAGAGGCATAGCAACGTAACACATCTCTGGTGGAAAAGCACCCCGCACAGCTACAAATAAAGCTACAGCTCAGCCCAAAAATGTGGATACAAATATGGGCTTAAACTCGTTCATCATTAGATACATTTTATATTGACAACATGGCTTTCCACAAGCTTCAAACGAGTGGTCCGCGAGCTTCGTCAATATAAAATAAATCCCACAATCGATGAAATTTTTTGTGCCGCGCTGCTGCTGTACTTTTCAGGTGTGCGACAAGTTTCCCAAATGCTCCCAAAATATGAGTTCATAGAAAATGGTTTACGATTTGCGGCAAATTACTTTCCGCTAGTATTATTGCTTGTCGAACGTAGAAAAAAAACTCGCAGCAGCCCGCGTCGAACCACCTTCAGCACACGGGGCGGCGGCGGCAGCGGCGGCAGCACTGAGCGGTGGCGATAGTGGGCCAGCTGCAGCGGCTAAAGCTAGTCGCACATCTGGCTGTTTAATTTAAGCCCATATTGCGGTGGGACAGCGGCTTTACCTAGCTAGATGGAATGTATTCTAGTCAAGATGAAAAATAATAACCATACCTATTTAACTCAGTATCTACGTAGGTGATATGGTATTTACTTTTAATATTAAAGCTAAGAAAATTATTAATGTTGTACATATTATTAGGTAGGTACCTAACTCTATTTCTAGTCATGTTGTATTGTATTCAAGAATAACATCGGTAATAATTTACCTTTATATAAAAAAAAAACTTTGTAAACAAGTAAATCTAAATGAACCGAGATAGAACAAACTTACCATAATGGTCCCTAACTTTATAACACTATTAACAGTATTAATAACTATTAAATAATTGCTGTAGGTATGGATTATCCATCAATATTATTATTAAATAAAATATTTAACAATCTTCTTATAATTATTCTTTCCCTAACTAAATCCTACCCTAATGTGATGATGATGATGATTTAGTGAACCTAATTACGTAGGTAACCAAGACCTAGCCTACACTGGAACCTGAGAATGAAACCTAGGACCAAAGTATGTAGTCTGGTGCGACAATCTTAGCTAAAACCAATCCTTTTGCGAAATAGTAATGAATGATGAAACGGCGGCACTCCGTGTGCGGGTTGACTCGAACGTGACCGATTTTTTTGTTTTGCTGTGAAAGTGAACGCTCCCCGCTACAAAAGGTGGTGAACCGCGGAACTACATAGGTGGTCCACTTTCCTGGGAAGTGGCACTTGGTGTGGGCGTGGGCCCCGTGTGCCATGAACCATGAACCCAACCTTTTTCGACATACTCGGCGATAAAGCAGTTTGGAAACTTTGGAATTCTTTGGCGCGCCCTCTTGTGTTTCATAGGTAGGTCACTAGGGACACTTACCTACAGTGCATTTCTCTAGTCATTTGGTGGAGTGGAGTGAATGTAACAGTAGTATGGTGTGGTTGCTGTTGGTGGGTAGATGGACCATAGATGGGTTTTGCGCTCTGGCAAAGTCAGTAAGTACCAATAGTCGCAATACCCTAGATGGCGACACCGCCGCCATACGTTTTGGTTTTCGAAGAAGGAGGGGGTGATTTCTTCCGTCCACGGCACACGCCATTATCTGACGTCCTTCTTCGAAAATTCCAAAAAAGAAGAAAGATTACAACCGAGCTCACTGCTCTAAGGCTCACTGTCAAGAGCTTATAATGTCAAGAGTATGTCAAAGTCAAACCAATTAAACTTTTTTGTATTGCCACATAAAGCAAACTCAAAAATTACTACTCCAAATTCAGTTTTTAGAAATAATTTGTTTTGGTTTCTGGTTTAGGAATGAAATTAATTATTTTTGCTGTTTCTTCCCACAATTTTTTTTTTCATGACATAGTTTTTAAAGGACCTATTTTTATGTTTGCGACGCTCTCCTACAATAAATAAAATAACAATTTATCGTCCCAGAGGTGCCTAATAAAATCTACCAAAATAGTTTTTTTTTCTGCACATGTCAACCCCAGTCACCACGCGATTTTCGTGAGTCTCTTGAAATTTGGATTTTGTTGAAGAAGATTTGTGATTCACGAAGTTTATTTCTCTTGATATTCTTTCAATATGTTTAGCCAACAACCAATGCTGGTGCTCAGTAAGTATTTAGGATCTAAAGGTAATAGTTTCTTGAAATTCGTGAAATTTATTTCAACTGTTTTGTCATTGCAGGCCAAAACACAAAACGTGAATCCGGCCGGAAAGTTCAAATCGATAATATAAACGCTGGAAAGGTAAGAATACTTCCAAAGTGTGTTCAACAAGTTATTTTCCGTGCAACTGACGTTATTCAGTGGTAAAAATGTCTGTGTTCTGTCTATTTTAGACTATAGCGGACATAA
Organism: Eupithecia exiguata; assembly: GCA_947086465.1. Classification (NCBI taxonomy): domain Eukaryota; kingdom Metazoa; phylum Arthropoda; class Insecta; order Lepidoptera; family Geometridae; genus Eupithecia; species Eupithecia exiguata. The sequence goes on along the minus strand of OX352243.1, from coordinate 8,805,381 downwards.
TTCGAACATGCCTCGGACCGCAGGCTATGTTAAAAATGTTGATGGATCCCATGGGCGGAATCGTGATGACCAACGACGGCAACGCTATCCTCCGCGAGATCACCGTGCAACACCCGGCCGCTAAATCTATGATCGAAATTGCCAGGACTCAAGATGAAGAGGTTATAATTTTCACATTGCTACATATATGAGCAAAGACAAAGGAATTTCATTTCATAAATGAAAAATTACTCAAGTATAATTTTACTAAATAAGCAATAATTACTAATCTTTATTTTGAGACTTCCCAGTCTAGTCCACTTCGACAAATTTCTCTCTCAAATCCTTATACTGATATTTCAGGTGGGCGATGGAACCACATCAGTTATAGTCCTCGCTGGTGAGATGCTGGCAATCGCAGAGCAGTTCCTCGTGCAGAACATTCACCCGACTGTCATCATCAGAGAGTATAGACAGGCTCTTGAAGACATTGTCAAACTGCTGACCGACAAAATCTCCATACCCATTGATATGAATGATAAAGAGACACTGAGAGAAGTTGTAAGTTATGTATTTTTGCGTATATGTATTTTCCTATTTTTATGCATATTTTGAACATTACCTATGAGGAAGTTTGGTATTATTTATACAAATAAATTATTGATTTTGTTTTTAAGCATACTGGATAATAAAGTCACTTCAAATAGATACCCTCAGTAGCATTTGTCTTGAATATGTAGATAGAAATATTGTAAACTAGTTTCTGCCCTTGGCTGTGCATGCCTTGTTGATTATTCCTATCCTATAAGAACTGATTTATGGGATTCATGCACGAAGAGTTCCGTATCATTATCTATAAAAGTGGCAAAAAATTATGGCTGTTGTATTCCTATACAACAGTCATTATTTTTATGCCCTTATATGCCTTAAATATTGGTTTTATTTTAATTTCATTATATATTTTTTAAGTGAATATATAACTCAATATTTTGTGAATATTCCAAGCGTCTACCTGTTGCCCTTAACAATAACGAGCAAAAAAATACTATTTATTGTTTATAGTATTTGTTGTTATAGCGGCAACAGAAATACATCATCTGTGAAAATTTCACTTTTGGTTCGCGTCACAACTATAAGGTTCGTGAGATACAGCCTGGTGACAGACGGACAGACAGACAGATGGAAGGACTGCGGAGTCTTAGTAAAAGGGTCCCGTTTTACCCTTTGGGTACGGAACCCTAAAAAGAAGCCTATGTTCTATTACGGGCCTAGAACTACCAGTATGCAGTGGGACTGTACACTCTAATAGGAAAAAAAGTAGTTTTTAGGTATTCATATTTTGTCTGATGCTTTAAACATTGTAGGACTTTAAATCTAGACATTACTTACCTTCAAAGTACTGACATCGATGTAATTGTATCACTTTTTATTCAATAAAAAGAAACCTCCATTAATTATTTCAGATCCGTTCATGTGTGGGAACCAAATACATTGGACGCTGGGCAGACCTCGCGGTAGATATTTCACTGGATGCAGTCAACACTGTCACAATCAATGAGAATGGCAGGATTGAGGTTGATATCAAGAAGTAAGTTATAAATAATTAATAAAAAATAATGCTTGACAATTCACACAGCATCATCACCCTCATTTCACAAATTTTTTTGGAACTAGTTATTTTATTGAGTTGTAGTATGCTAGAAGCTACAAGATTAGAACTTCATGAAGTTTTATTTTATTGATTCAAGGGATATTGTCTCACTAATATTATAAACGTGAAAGTTTAGATGGATGGATGGATAGATAGATGGATGGATGTTTGTTCCTTTATCACGCCAGAACGGCAAACGGATCTGGATGAAATTTGGCACAGAGATAGATTATAGTCTGGAATAGAACATAGGCTTTTTAACCCGAAATTCCTACGGGAACGGGAACTACGCGGGTGAAACCGCGAGGCGCTGCTAGTATATTATAAGGTGACTTACTTGTTCTTGGACTGGTTTCCGCAACTAGGCCACAGGTGGGCCCTTTTTGCGTATTATAAGGTGAAAGTTTGTGCTGTTCTGAAGATGTTGTGGCGAAAACAACGCCAAAAGTACTGAATGAAACGGGCTTAAATTTTGCACACAGATAACCAGGAATAACATAAAGGTTACTTTTTGTTTCGTTCACGTTCAACACGTGCGTAGCCGCTCTGGTGGAAGCTAGTATACTTACCCAAAAATTCTCTTAGAACCTTAAAAAATCTGCCATGATTATACATTTTGAAATAAAGAAGTTCAGAAGTGAAATAGCTTTTTGTTTATCTATCACAGAATGTATAAACCATGTATAATCTACACTCATTATTATGGGGTGGTAAAAGTTCATGAGATTGTTAGTGAGTTAGCAATCCCTGAATAAACTGGACGATTTTTTAAATTCTTTTATCAATTTATTTATAAAGCTTCGTTAGTAGTGATTCTGTTGTCACCAAAACCTTAACTAACTAACCTAAAATCGTTGTTGTCTCTTTTATTTTCGATTGAAAAAAAAGGTGGCAGCAACATTTTTACACTAGTTTCGTTTTTGTGCCACCAAAATCACTACCAATATCCCTGAAACACATTATTTCCCTGAATGACATAGACATCTTTTATTAGCTTTTATTAGCTAATGCGGTACCTGGCCGCATTAGCTAGTTTGTTATAAAATCCATTTCTATACATATACATCAACATCATTAGTCCACTGCTGAGCTTATGATAAATTCGAAACTTTTATTTTGGTCTCTCTACCTTATCACGACGAAACGGCTCAACGGATTTCGATGAATTTCTGGAGAAGGGCATAGGCTACTTTTTATCCTAGAAAAGTGCGGTTTAAGCTGCGGAAAGAATCTAGTTTCTTTTAAAACGACGAAACGGCTCAACGGATTTCGATGAATTTCTGGAGAAGGACATAGGCTACTTTTTATCCAAAAAAAGTGCGTGCTAAGCTGCGGAAAGAATCTAGTTTCTTTTAAAAAACAGAACCCATCGTAATCATTACTTCTTTGAGAAAGTGATGCACAATGCATATTCCGCCAATAGCTTTAAGAAGCTATTGGCGGAATCAACACAACTTTAAATTAGTATTTCTAACCAAAACTTCCCCACAGCTACGCCAAAATCGAGAAGATCCCCGGCGGTACGATCGAGGAATCCAAGGTCCTGAACGGAGTGATGATCAACAAGGATGTCACCCACCCCAAGATGCGGCGCTACATTGAGAACCCTCGCATCGTGCTGTTGGATTGTAACCTCGAATACAAGCAAGGAGAGAGCCAGACTAATGTCGAGATTCTAGGAGACCAGGTAAAATAATCATCGTCATCTTAGCCGTCCTCTGCTGGACATAGTCCAAAGGGCTGAAGAAGTGATGGTCAACAGGGACATCCCTGTTGACCATCACTCCTTCAGCCTTACCTCAAATGCGCGCTACATTGAAAATGGAGTTTTTACTCCAGGTAACAGAAGGGTCTCGCCAGACTAATGTTGAGATTCTTGGAGAGTAGGTAAGATGATCACCATTCCTATCTCTTCCACTGCTGGACACAGGCCTCCCTAACTGAATGATAATATAAAATAATGATAATAAAAGGCAGAAATAAATTATCCATCCGGAGTAAAAACATATCCAAATAAAATAAACATTTTATGAGAATGAGGCAAATGAGGCATTTCCAAAAGAAAAAGAAAAACAGTTTACCTTGGTACTCGGTAAAGGGCAGGGGTCTTTCGCGGAAGAAAGGTTGTCATGTCAAACTATGTACAGTCTATGTAGGGCACTGAGGTCCATTATGCTTATAGGACCTCAAGTAGGTCTCAGCCATTTGAAAGGGACTCCGCGGTTCATTGTCCCAATCTGTCCTCGCCGTTTTTAAGATTTCTTTAAAACTAATCTCATTTATGGAATGAAACTAATCACAAAATATAACCAACACCACAAAATATCTGATCAACACGATAAAATATAGAATTTTACAAAATTTTGTGTAGTTTGATAAAAAATCACTGCATAAAAGACACAAAATGAGCGTGGGGTTTTACCTCACAGGAAACAGAAAACACCGAATAACTACTCAATAACATATCTTTTCTCTGAAATATAAAGATTTTCATAATTATTATTAGATTCAATACGATAATAGAAAAAGAAAAAAAACACGTTTTTTAACAAAACCTGGCGAAATAATCGGAAGCAGCTTGTTTTTTTACCTTATTGTTCGTTTGATATGATATTGGTCATATTTTGTGATTTGTTTCGTTACTTATATTAGATTAGTTTTAGAAAAATGTTTTGATATATTTGTCGTGACAAATATATCAAAATATTTTTGTAAAAAGATGCAGCTGAGAGAGAGAAGATGCAGGCCTATGGTACTCCTATGTGGTAGCACTCAGTCAAAGCAAAGCTACTTGCTTGGTACCAACTGGTTCAGTCTACCATAATATAATCTGATTTTTGAAAAAACATGTAAATACACCAACATATGAATCTATTTATTTATACACATAAGCACAAAACCTACGAATCAACAGAAAGAACAAATTACTAATAGTATGTACAGCTAAGTCAGCAATCAAGCAATCTAAGCAGAATGCTGGGAGCATTGCCACGTGGAAAAGCAATGCTGACTGAAATATACGCCAGCAATATCAATTTGGAAAACTTCTCTATCACTTAACCACGTCATGATCTCATTGCCTTCCTCAGGACTTCTCAAAGCTGCTGCAGTTAGAAGAGGAGCACGTCCAACGACTCTGCGAGGACATCATCGCAGTCAAGCCGGACATCATTTTCACTGAGAAAGGAGTTTCGGACTTGGCTCAGCACTATCTCATGAAGGCCGGCATTACCGCTATTCGCAGGTAAACATAACTGCTATTGGCCGTTTTTCCAATATTATTAATGTATGAAGACGTGCCGTTGCCGACAGCGTGCCAGCAAGTTGTAAAATATGCCAACAATCCCTAGAATCAAGAATTAAACGTCCTTGATTTCCGTAAAGACAATAGATGTAGGATTATATTATATTATTGCCCAGGAGGCCTATTTTAATTCTGCCTTAGGAGGTTTAAAATAGGACTCCAGGACACGGAGAGAACTTATCAAAGGTGCAAAACTATGCGAGAATCTTATGCAAGCTCTGTTTGTTTTGGAATTTAAGTAGCGTTGTCAAACGTCAGCCATTTGCACTCACACTTCTACAGTCATCTCAGCGCTGCTGTCACTCGCTAGCAACGTCGAGTTCGCGCAAATCGGCTATTTATTCTTGTCAATCCATCTCATCATGCCTCAATGTTTATCCCTGGAACATAAGCCTTTTGACGCGTCCAAGAGTACGGCCTAAAGGAACTAAAGCACTTTGAGTTTTGACGGCTTCATATTCTACCATCTTCTCGAGGCGAATGTGCGTAGACGATAGCTCTGCCTCTCATTATATGATATTCCGCTCGGCAAACCATTTTTGTTATAACGCATAACTTTGTTTTTTGTATGCGTCTTTAGAACCGATTCAATTAAAAATATCATGTATCTTAAATTGCAGATTACGTAAAACTGACAACAACCGTCTCGCTCGCGCATGCGGTGCCACCATCGTCAACCGCACAGAGGAACTCAAAGAATCTGATGTCGGCACCGCGGCTGGAAAGTTTGAGATCAAGAAGATAGGAGACGAATACTTCGCCTTTATCACTGAATGCAAGAACCCAAAGGCTTGTACCATACTCCTGCGGGGAGCGTCCAAGGATGTGTTGAACGAGATTGAGAGGAATTTGCAGGATGCTCTGCATGTTGCTAAGAACTTGGTTAGTTAAAAAAAACAAAGCTGGCGCGATCCTCTTTTGTTTTTCGTATACTGGAAGCCTAGATTTATGAAGTTAGCGTGGTATGGGCATTTTCCTATCATGCCCGCCGCGTGCGTATGAAATAAATAGACAAAAAATACTTTATTTTAACATACAACGAAAGAAAATAATACAAACAAACATACTTAAAATAGAGGAAGTATAGATAGATAGAAGGAGAGGAGAAGGGGCTTATCGCTGTGAGCGATCTCTTCCAGGCAACCTTGGGATGGACAGGACATGAAAGAACAAAATAATTCTTGAATATAGACGGTGGCACTTAAATAAATCTGTTTATAATAAAAAAATAACACAACACCAAATACTACTAAACCTACATAAATTACAAATATTATAAAATTGTGTACGAGCCCAGAGGTTTAGTAAGATAGTTTGAATTAAACCACTGAGTTATCAATCGAAGTTATATTGTGAAAAGTATACAAGTTTATGAAAGATACTCATCCGCTCTAGTCCGCGGTAAAGGCTTAACTGAAAATGTAGGTCGCGGCTGATCGCGGTGTCAGCCGAAATAATTTTATATATAATTTGTGCTGTACGTGAACCGTACATGCTCCCGAGGGAAAAAGTAGGATGAGCATCCATTACAGTAAAATTCAAAGTTAAAAATTAAGATATAAGTTAGGAATAACACTTGAATGGTTTCATAAGATCACTGGTGGAAGGGGCTGGTTGTGTCGGGTTGTGCATCTCTATTATCTCCAGTTTCTTCCACAACCGGTTTTATTGGTAGCGGCGACAGTTTCGTTATAGGTCTCTTGAGCTGTCCTTTTTTTGTTTTTAAAGTTACCACCCGAACCATTCCATCCGTGCCCGGATGAAGTACCTCCACTCTTCCGAGAGCCCATCGTCCTGGTGGTAAAAATTCATCCTTTATTAGTACTAGGCTTCCTTCTTTTAAGTTTTCTCTAGGATGTTGCCACTTGCTTCGTACTTGCAGTTGGTGTAGATATTCATTAGACCAGCGTTTCCAAATGTGTAAATTCATTTGTTCTATAAGTCTCCACCTGTTTCTCAAGTCATGTTGGGCAAAATCTTCTTCTTCTTGTGGTAGTGATAGCAGTGGACCACCGATGAGAAAGTGGCCGGGAGTCAGGTACTCCAGATCATCGACATCTTCTGTTAGTGGGCATAGTGGTCGCGAGTTCAAGCAGGCTTCAATTTGTGCTAGTAGAGTAGTAAATTGTTCAAAAGTAAGCTTCTGCTCGCCCAATACTCGATGCAGGTGATACTTCATTGATTTTACAGCAGCCTCCCATAGTCCACCGGCTGTTGGCCAGAGAGGAGCGTTGAAGTTCCATTGTACATGTAAGTGGTTTATCTCATCAAAAAACTCCGACGTTTTGAACGTTTTGTAGCGTTCAAAGTCTTCTTGAAGAAGGCGTGCGGCACCCACAAAGTTAGTTCCGTTGTCCGAAAACATCTGTTTGGGCGTTCCTCTGCGTGCGCACATTCTTTTGAAGGCAGCCAGAAAAGTCTGCGTTGTTAGGTCGGACACCAATTCCAAGTGCACGGCTTTTGTTACCATGCAAATGAATATGGCGATGTAAGCTTTGCATGTCTTTACTCCTCTTCCTTTGTTTATCTTCACATCTACATGACCAGTGAAGTCCACCCCTGTGGCCGTGAAAGCTCTAGCCCCGTCACACGTTCTTTTGGCAACGCAGCCATCTGTTGATTGAAAGTAGTTGTCTTGAAACGATGACATCTAACACATTTCAAAAGCTGTTTCTTCACAGTTCTACTGCCACCAATAACCCAAAACTTTAGGCGTAACTGAGCTAAGGTGAGCCGTGCGCCTCCGTGAAGAGTGTCGAGGTGTGCCTCCTGAATTAGAAGCTCAGTCAATCTTCCTGTGGCGGGAATAATAACCGGATGCTTTGATTGAAGAGGTAGAGTTGAGTTTGTCAGTCGTCCTTGTACCCGCAGCAGTCCATTCTCGTCAAGGAATGGAGTTAAGTTCAGTAGTTTGCTTTTCGTGGGCGCTGACTTATTTTTCTTCAAACAGTCTATTTCTTCGCCAAAATACTCCTCCTGTACGCTCATAATCACCAGTTCGGTTGCCGTTAAAATTTCGTTTGATGTCAAACATATAACCACCTTTGTTTTGTCATAGTCGGGTAAGTTATTTTTAGTGTTGATTGTATTCTTTAAATTGTTGATAAAACGTAAAATCCAACCAAGTACTCGGATTACACGTTTATAACCACTGAATTTATTCAATAATGTTTTGATGATTTCGTCGTTTTTGTAAGTTGCTACGCAGCATTTCTTCTCGCGCCACCGTCCATCGTTTGTGGAGTAGGTCATGGTTTTTTCGTGTTTCCTCGTACAGCTGTAAGTTTTTAGCCACTCGGGCCCTTCCCACCAGAGTTTAAAGTTAAGAAGTTGAGATGATGAGAGTCCCCGAGTCGCGCAATCCGCTGAATTATCTTCGGATCTGACATACTGCCATTGCTCTGCCGAAATGATGTTGTTTATTTGTGCTACTCTGTTAGCCACATATCTCTCCCAGCGATTGATATCTCCTTGTAACCAGGCGAGAACGACTTTAGAGTCACTCCAGCAGTTTATTTGTAACTGTTTATGATTGAGAGTAAGTTTGACCTTTTCTATTAGTTTGGCTAGTAACAATGCTCCATGAAGTTCCATTCGTGGCAAGCTTATTTTTTTGTTTATAGGTGCAACTTTAGTTTTGGCAGTAATTAGGGTAATTACGTAATCGCTATGCTGATTCATCACGCGGCTGTATATCACACAAGCATAGGCTTTCTCGCTTGCATCACAGAATCCATGAATTTCCACGTTGGTGTCTTGGCACTGTAGCCATCGAGGTATGGAAAGTCCATGTATCAAAGGAAGATTTTTTCGCAGTGTTTCCCATTCGGCAGTAATTTCGGTAGGTAAACATTCATCCCAGCCTGTTTTAGTTGTCCAAATTTTTTGAAACAGTAGTTTAGTTTTGATTATAAAAGGAGATAGAAAGCCTAGAGGATCGTATAGTTTGCTTATCTCACTCAGTAAGGTTCGTTTCGTCAAGCGTTTTTGTTCGGGTAGCTTCCAATGATAAGAAAAGTTGTCACTTGTTTGATTCCATCTCATTCCCAGCATCTTTGTGTTAGATATTTGTTCTGGATTAAAATCAATGTTTGTAGTAGTGCTTTTCTGATCATCTTGCAAGTCTTCTAAGATAGTAGGCTCGTTGCTTTTCCATTTACGTAAATTGAAACCGCCTTTTTTCAATAACTCGATAAGTTGACCCACCATATATTTCGACGCTTCAACAGTATCTTGTCCGTAGACTAAGTCATCCATATAGAAGAAGTTTTGTAAGATCTTCGATGCTTCCGGATAACTTTCTCCTTCATCTTTTGCAAGCTGGTGTAACGTACGCATCGCCAGATAAGGAGCGCACTTCATGCCATATGTAATCGTTTGTGATTTCCATTCTTGAATCGGTTCTTTTTGATGGTTTCCTGATGGTCTCCACAGAACCATTTGGAGATTTTGTTGCTTCTCGTTCAGCCAGATAAAGCGGTACAGCTTCTCTACATCGGCGGTGAACACATATCTCCACGTTCTCCAATGAATCAGTAGTGTAAACATGTCCTTTTGTAAGTTAGGCCCGCAGTACATGAGATCGTTGAGGCTGGCACTATCTTTTATTTTGTAAGAGGCGTTAAACACTACTCGTAATTTAGTAGTGGTAGACTCAGCCCTGATCACGCCGTGATGAGGTAAGTAGATTTGCTGTCTTTCTTTTGATAGTACAGGCTTCATATTATGACCCATAGTAATGTATTCGTTCATAAAGTTATTGTATTCGCGTCTCAGCTCCTTATTTGCCTGCATTTTCCTTTCAAGGTGATAAAATTGAGCCAAAGCTTGAGACTTGTTGCTATTAAGGCTAGATTCGGAGCTAGGCTTCATGGGCATTTCAACGACATACTGTCCGTTTGTCAGTCTCTTAGTGGTTGATTTATAGTAATCTTCACAATACTGTGCCTCTGTAGTCGAAGTTGACATGTCAGTAGTTGAAGCTATGTCCTCAGTTTCCCAAAACCTTGTAATGCTCTCTAGTTCATTGAGCGTCACGAAGCAGTTAAATGTTTTCACTTTTCCGGATAAAATCCATCCCACTTTTGTTTGCTGCGCTACAGGGTAACAGCTGATTTCACTCTTCATTACGCCATTTAAAATGAGCTCTGAGTATATATCGGCACCTAAAAGTAAGTCAATAGGGCCCGATGTGTTAAAATGTGGGTCAGCTAGTTTAAGGTTTTCTATGTAGGTCCAATTATTAATCGCAAAAGAAGCGGTTGGCAAATTGCTTATAAGTTTGTTCATAATCAGCGTTTCAATATTAAAACTGTAGTCTGAATGAATTGACTTGCATTCTAAGTTAATTGCTCCTTTACAGTTCCCGCCTAGTGCCCCGACACCTGATATGACGGCGCTCATTTTTCGCCGCGGTAACCTGAGACGTTGCGCTGCGCTTTCTGTTATTAGGCTAACTTGTGAACCTTGATCGAGTAACCCTCTTATTTTTAGGTATTCACCATCTATTGATTTGACCATTAGTAGTACAGTCGTCAACAAAACTTCCTTTTCGTCGTCTAAGATATTGTTAACAGTGTAGGAGTTAGAGGTAGAGCTCGATGATGATGATGATGAAGATTTTTGTGAAGACTGGTCGTCAGGTTGATCAAGGCTCGCATCATGTAAAAGTGTATGATGGGCCTTACGACATACTTTACATGTTTTGCGTGAGTTGCATTGCTTTTCTTCGTGATTGTACAAGCAATTTGGGCAAATATGCATTTTTCGCACCGTTTCCCCGCGAGTCTTTGCATTCATTGCTATAAATTTGTCACATTTCATAAGTACGTGATCAATTTTGCAAAGTGGACAGTTTCGAGCCGCGGTGAATAGGACTTTAGGCGAGTATTGTGACTTCTTAAAGTACGATGAACTGCGACTAGTGTTGTTTTCGACTTCGCTTGCGTAATTAGTTTGTTTGTCTGACTTTCCTGATTTATTGGACGTGGACGATTTTTGACTGTGTCCCTGTAAGACTTCTAATGCCATAAATTTTGATTCTAGAAATTTCGTAAACATTCAAATCTGGAAATCCTCTAGGATCCTTAACATCTTTTATGTACTCGTTGTATGTTACGCTATCTAGTTTTTGTACCAATAGATGTACAACAATCGGATCCCAATTGGAGATGTCGAGCCCAATGTTACTGAGACCGTTCAGGCACTCCAGCATGATGTCATGTAGTTTTCTTATGCTGGTGGCACTCGCCTGCTGAATCGTTGGTTGGTTTAGAAGCGTATTCATGTAAGATGTAAATAGCAGTCGTTTGTTGTCATAGCGATGAGTAAGAATCTCCCAGCATGATGTGTAGTTGTCCGCGCTAATCCCAAGATGCTGGACCAGTTTCTCCGCGTCACCCTTCAGCTTTGTCTTCAGGTGTTGCATTTTTTGGGCCTTGGATAGTACCGGGTTGTTGTGCACGCTTTCTACGTAAAGATCTCTAAAAGTTAACCATTGGCTGTACTTGCCGTTAAAGTCCGGTATCTCGATTTTCGGTGTAGATTTCTCGTAGTGCGCATTGTTCCAGATCTTGTGCTGCAGCTTCTTACGCATGTCGTCATAGATGTCCTCCGCAGCATCATACTTTTGCTTGTAGATCGAATCCTCATCTTGTAAAATATAGTCCAGTTGCCAGTTGGCCTTCTCGATGTACTCCCATTTAGTCTTAAGGATGTTTAGATCGTCTTCCAGTTCCCATTTCTCCTTAGTGATAGTAAGAGTTAGGTTTATCTTTGCCACCGCACGTTCAAAAGCTCTAAAGTTGCAGTACTGTTGACGCAATAGTTCTTGTTGTTTGTCATTAGTTTCACTTGTGTCGCGAGGGGGTACGTGAAACCTTATGTCGTCAAAGTTGAATTTTGCCTTACCTTGGGCAGTCGATGCCGAAGGCGATGCTACGCCGGATTCCGCCTGACCAGTGCTTGTAGCCGGTAACCCTGCCTTTCTCTTTAGAATGTCCTGAAGTACGTCTTCGCACATTCTTATGGTGGCGTTGTACACATCATCAGTGAAGTATTGATGGTCGGTTGCTTCCGACTCCTCTAGTAACTGATGGTTGCGTGTGAACTTTTCCAAGTTTACATTAAGCCTAGAAGAGCGGTCTTCTAGATAATCCAAAGTTTTCCTGCTAGGACTATCCTTCTTGTAGTTGCTGCAGATCTGCTTCAAGTTTTTGAATACCGTCTCCTGTTGGCTTAGTAGTTCTGTTACGCTCTGAGCCATTTTTGTTAGTAAACTACGTTGACCGTTGGTAGAGTAGTAGTAGTATTACCGCAGGTTCCAGTTCAGTTGAAGCGAAGTTTTCGCTCGTGAATGTTAAGTATAGAAGCACTCTACTTACAATATGTGCGCCTTCTCAATCCAACTGGCGAGACCCGCTTGTGGGAGACCAATTGAAACGATTCGCTATCGCTTATAGAGACACTCACACCCTTAAATTCACTGTTTATAGCTCGAAGGACCATGTACGAGCCCAGAGGTTTAGTAAGATAGTTTGAATTAAACCACTGAGTTATCAATCGAAGTTATATTGTGAAAAGTATACAAGTTTATGAAAGATACTCATCCGCTCTAGTCCGCGGTAAAGGCTTAACTGAAAATGTAGGTCGCGGCTGATCGCGGTGTCAGCCGAAATAATTTTATATATAATTTGTGCTGTACGTGAACCGTACAAATTGTATACCATATTGGTCAATAATTCCAGGTGCTGAACCCACGTCTAGTAGCTGGCGGCGGTGCTGTAGAAATGGCGCTGTCACAAGCTCTGTCAGCCAATGCGGCGCATAACACCCCTTATCGCGCGGTTGCACAGGCTTTAGGTAAGATTTACTATCCTGTCGCATCAACCCCGAAGTTGTTAAGCTAGCCCTTTTTTAGTGGCAGCCTAAGTACTAGTCCACGTTAACTCGCGGTTGCGTTATCGGGCGACACGTTACGAAATATCAACTCGCTCGCAACGTCAGGTTAGAGCAACCAGTTTGAACTTTCTACAACCGACAACACGTCACACTCGTGCAAACGCCTGGCAGCCAATGTGAATACGAGCTCGCCCAAACCGCCGCGCCGAGCGGGTGACAATTTTGTTTTGTAATAGATTTAGGGCATACTACGACGTTCTTAAGAAAACAAACAAAACTAATTGTAATTGTCCACTCAATATAAAAACAAACTTCCTAACCCTACAAATCCCCCACAAATTCGATTGTATTTGCCTATATCACCTTTCATAATTAATAGATAAACCGTTGTTTCCACCTAGTTTTCTAAAATCTGTCTGTAATAATAATAATAATAATAATTTATTTCAGACTATAGAACAGTTACAGATCTTATTTTAACTTATTCTACGGTCCATAGTAATATATACCTTAAAACTAACATACATACAATATTAAAAACTAAAATTAAAGACGCGTTATTTGACGGCGGTCTGTACACAGTTTCGACAGTAAATAATCTTCTCTTTATGTTTCAGAAATCATCCCCCGCACGCTAGCGCAGAACTGCGGCGCCAACACAATCCGCACGCTCACAGCGCTGCGAGCGAAGCACGCGGCGGGCTCTAGCACCTTCGGCATCGACGGGGAGACGGGGGCTATTGTGGACATGGCCAAGAAGGGGATATGGGAGCCGCTGGCTGTCAAACTGCAGGTATGTGGAGACTTGAGGACTTAGCTCAGCACATACATGGCATAACAATAAGCATTAAAAAATGGACTCCGTCATATAAAATTGGCTCTGTCTTATAAAATTTAACTTTAAAGTTTTGATGTTTAGATGTTTGGATATTTGATACCTCTTCACGCTAAAACTCCTGAACGTATTGGCAAAAATTTTGCAATAAAAAATGGCTACTTATTATCCCAGCATTATTAGCATATTAAGCAGAGATGTAGAAAATGGTTTTAAAAAAGCATTTATTGTATAGGTACAAAATGCGAAATACTTTTCAGATTTACTATTTCAAATGCAAAATACCGAATAGTTTTGCGTTTTGTATTTCAAATGCAAAATTATTAATAAATACTACTTTTTCAAAATAATAAATTATTTTGAAAAAGTATTTTCAAAATACTTTTTCAAAATAAAATACCTTTTGACCAAATCTCAGATATTTTTATTTCTTTTAGGCATATATCATGAGAAATAGAGACACAATGAATGCCGAGCCGAATAAAAACATCTATTATCATGGCACCTAATTCATGACATTTTGGTCATTTAAATAAGTACGCGTATCAATAAATTCTGTTAAGTTAGTATCAATAATAATAATACTCATTTCGTTTGACATTGACACTAGTCAGACATAAGGCGCGCACTCTGACCAAAGAAGAAAAAAAGGGCGCGTATGGCTAGCAGGCGCGGCGCCTCGGTCAAATTTAACAATACAAGCGTCATTCGTTTATTTCATTTTGTTTGACAGGTATGGTAATGTTGGCTATGGTTAAACTTAATCACAAAGTATTTTGCATTTTGAAATGAATATTAAAAATGCAAAATACATCTTGAAAGGTATTTAAAATAAAATACAAAATGTTTTTTACTAAAAGGCATTTAAGTGCAAAATACAAAATATGTACTTTGCATTTTGTATTTACATTTTAAATAGAAGTATTTCAAATAAATCGCATCTCTGCCCGTAAGTGAGTTCCAATGGTATAGAAATAACCATGAAATGATTAATTAAAAACAACGCGTGCTAAGCCGTTGGCAAAAACTAGTCTTGAGATACATTTTACAGTGACTTTTGGTTTTGAAAGCTTTCGGACATCATTTAATTGATCACTTTTTAGTTTTCGAATTCAAATCTAAAAATTTTTCGTGCACGTGTAAGATTTAGCGTTGTTTAAGTTTGTGTTCAGTGATAACCTTGCTACCACCTTGTTTTCTGTAATTTTTATCAGTTTTTGTTGAGTTTTCATCCATAAATGTCTCTGTTGACATAAAATATCTTGAATTCTAAATCGGAGCATAGGGTAGGAATAATACCGAGCTAGTACCAGGTATGACGTTGATTTGTTCCAATATTCGCTGCCCATAAATACACTTAATAAACAGTATTATTTTGCCCTATCGACGTTCTGTAAAACTGTTTAGTCACATCACGTGACAGGCTAGTCCACAAAGATGAACGGCCAAAAGATATTGTAAATGCCTCTGCCAAAGTTCTTTGGAATTAGGTTTATACCACGGCTATAGTGTGGTGCTGTCCTCAGCGCACTCTGTTCTGTAGAATTATAGATATTTTTAGGGTTCCGTACCTCAAAAGGAAAAAGGAACCCTTATCGGATTGCTTTTTGGTCCGTCTGTCCGTCTGTCAACCTTTGGCCCTGGCTTTTAATAGACGTTAAATCGCAGCCAAAATACGTTTACTGCTCAACGTAAGCCTCGCTCAAAGGTCAATGGAGGATTTTGCCACGATAGGTGTAAAACATAAGTGCAATCCAAAGTAGAGTAGTAAGAAACAAGTGTTATTTACCAAAAAACTCCTTGTTACAGGTGTACAAAACAGCGGTAGAGACAGCGATCCTTCTCCTGCGAATCGACGACATCGTCTCGGGCTCCAAGAAGCGAGGCGAAAAGGAGCCGGCCGGGCCCGCCGCGATGGCGGCGCAGGAGTAACTTGTACACTTACGATTTAACTAATTACTATTGTAGTGCTTGGAGACAGAATTGATGTCCTGAGCCCTGAGCTCATTTTAACTCTTCTACTCGCGTAAGGCCAAAAATGGTCAGGTAGTACAACTACCGTTGACTACTGCGAAGGCCATTTCTGGCCATATAGGATATAGGAGTGGGTGGGGCCTGCGAGTCATTATGGTTTTTTCGCAGCTTCAAGAGTACTAGATAGATAGTGGCGTCTCGATAACGAGTCGTTATTTTTTTTATAGTATTTGATAGCGCCACTTGCGTGGAGGACACGGAACAACGCACTCGTAGTGTTAAAACGTTGAAATGGGCTTTTCAGGGTATTTTGGATTATAATACATAAGAACATACACTACTTTGTATCCACAAAATATCCCACATGTCTTATTTAGTTTTACGGAATCAGGGAAAGGGTTATTTGATTCTGTCTTCAAGCAATAAACGTATTAATTAAAACTTAGATTATATTTGTCAAGAATAAATCACAATATCTTGTTTGTATTCAAATACAATCTCGATAGCTTTGCGCAAGTGCTAACACGATGCCTTATTTATAAATAGTTCTAATCGAACGTCCTTTTTTCCTTTAAATAGAGTGCATTTTTGTTTCCGTTATTCGTCTTCGCCGACGCCTGTTGAGTGCATTTAAGTTTTTAAACGGATTATTTAAAAGTGAACAATAATAGTATTAATTATCTTTTATTATATACTCACAAAAACTGATTGTTTTATTTTATAATCACCTATAAACTAAAATGAAGCTTTTTGGAATTTGATCGCAAAATGTTAGCACTTTTTCTTTTATGGGTGCTGCCATCTAGTGTTAACCTACGTAGACAGATTTATCCTGGAAACCTACGAAGGGTACTTGATTATGTAGTTCAGCTCCCGCTCGGTAGGTGATGCTGTGCAAACAAACAAACATACATTTTTTTAGTAAATGCATCACTAATCCATTTCAAAGGGGACATTGGCCACCTATGGTAAGCTAGATCTGGGAAACGATTAGAGCAATGGCAATTTATCAACTCGAGTAAAAATAACTGAGGGAAAATCGGCATAATCTCGGAGAAATTGTTATAACGTCATGATTTTTCATGGTATTTCGTTCAGCATCCCCCTGACAAAGCTACAGGAAGCTCATTACGGATGTAAGCGGGTTAACTACGAACCTTGTTTGTGTTGGAAGAACACCAACTATAGGAAGCTTGTGAAATCGATCACGTAACTCCTAACATGATATTTCATATTTATTATATTCCTATTCGATAACCTTCGGTTTCAGACTTCCCCTCAGTGATCCAGCAAAAAAACTTCCTGTGCATGTATCATATGAGTACCTTCATATTAAATGCTGTATGACTTTGAAAGCACCGGTTCACCTATGATAATGATAACCGAAGTTAAAGACAAGCTAATTAGGGAAGTCCTATGTATGTCCAGCTGTGGACTAATAAAGGCTGATGATGAAGATGCGTAACCTATGTGGCCTACGCTACATTCGCTGCCCAGAGCGGCCGGCCTACAAAATGCCCGGCGCGGCTGTGGGATGAAGCGCGAAACCGCGTATTTTTCGCGAAATTTTTCGCTTCCGCTCTGGGCTGCGAATACTGCATCTGAATATGCCTTTACCGATAGCTGTCAGCCCAAAAAGCGATAGCATCAGACACTGTTAACCAATTGTGTGCCAGACAATGTAAGTTCAGTCACTGTGACCGCGTTCCGGGCCACGCGACGACGCGGTGGACATTACTGTGGTGAACCCCGTGGTGACTGGGCACGGAAAACTATGAGAAGGTAAGAGAATTTTATTTATTTTGAACTTTAATGTGTAAAGAGAATGAATTAACACTTTACTTCCTTTTTGATAATATTTCGATTACCTAGCTTTTATGTTCCTTACAGCTTTTTTTTGAAATACCTAAAAGGTTATTGATTCGAATTATAAGGCATTTTCAAGAATTAGTATTATAGTTAATAATAGTTTGGATATAAATAATTTTAATAATTCTATTCACAGCATT
Source organism: Eupithecia exiguata (assembly GCA_947086465.1). NCBI lineage: Eukaryota > Metazoa > Arthropoda > Insecta > Lepidoptera > Geometridae > Eupithecia > Eupithecia exiguata. The sequence goes on along the minus strand of OX352243.1, from coordinate 8,787,730 downwards.
GTCTAGCCCAATGATAAGCAGAGCTTGTGTTGTGGGTACTAGTTAACTGATATACATAATATAATTCATAGATATTTTTTATTATACGTAGAAAACGACCAGAACACCCTGAATAATTTATCTGTAGATCGTACAAACATTTGTCCCGAGGTTGGAATCGAACCCGCAACCTCCTGCGACGCAGGCGGATCTTCGCCCACCGTGCCACAGAAGTTGTCAATATTAGCGAGTAGATAAAAAAAACGACCAAATCAAAATTGCATATTTGAGACCCCTTTCAGTGGGTAATTTTGAAATATTTTTCACCGCATTCGCTATATAAATCTAAACGCTGTACCGCTGCCGCTATGATCGAATAGATCCTCATAAAAATATTTCACCAAACAAAAAAATCTTAAAAATCAAACCCCAATCGTGCGTGGTTTGACACGGTTTTATTTTCTCATTGTACATTTAGTCCACTCTTCAAAGAATAGCGCTCTATTAAGATTGTAATTTGGCCTAAAACTTAAACCTTATTATATTAACCTTGATACAATAGCAATTAATTGCCGGGTGGTATTTAGTTTTCCAGATACTTGACACAGTATGTGTACTTGACGTGTATATTTTACTAAGTTGATTGTTACTAAAAAAAATCATCCTTATATTTTACTTGACGTGTTAATAATCTATTATAATGTGAATAAATTTTGAAGTTCGTAACAACCTGAAACTGGTGAAATTTTCTCTTATTCTTCTAAAATATCTAGAAGATATTTTAGAAGATTATTCTAGAAGTAGGTATTTCTGTGACTCAGCGATCCGAAGTGTGCCTCCGATATGGGAAGTCGCCATTATAGATGTCTGGCCTGTATAGTTAATCGGTCTGATAAAATAGTCCCTGGACTTATCTGATTTGCGGTTTTAGTACCATAACCTACGCAGATCTGAGCTGGAGGTCTACCCGGAAAATGAATATCGATCTTTCTGATTAGTTTTCGTGCAAAACTTATGTTATGATTATGACACTAACATAAGATATCATTGAACAAATCCGAAAATTCGATTGAAGTTTTTACGAGTATACGGGCCCTGGTGGTTATTTTACTCTTTGGGCCCAGGTCTCTATTGATGATTTTCTGACAGATTTTTATTGAATACCATCCAATAATCGAGACTTGGTACTTGGTAGAGCTTGTTGAGGTTTTGTAGGTACTTTATCTACCTTTTTTTTTTTTTTTTTTTTTTTTATTGTCCTGAGGGAAATGCGCACGCATATCGTACTGCCACGGGGAGACAGTACGATTATGTGGGACTCCAACCCACTAAAACCCTCAGGGTGTTTCCGCCTCTGCCGTTTGTGGTGGGAACATGGGGACGCTTTCGCTTTCTTCCACGGACCCACCGCGGCTGCCCGGTATCGGGCCCCTCACTGGGGGGTGAAGAGCACCCCCCTTCGCGACGCGCCAGAAACACGTGACGCGCCACGACCACCTCGGGGACTTTACCCGCCAAAAGGGCGCCGGACGACCCCGTGTCCGGACGCCCTAGGTCCCCTTGCAACGGGTCAGTCGAGTGGCCCCGCCGCCTGCCACACGGTCGCAGAGGATAGGGAGAGCGGCCCACGCAATACCGACACTCCTCCTCCCCTGCGACCCCACCGCGTCCGCCATCAAACGGTGGCGACCCCGCCAGGGCCGCGGAAGGCAGGGAAAGCGGCGCACCGCAATACCGGCATTCCTCTCCCGCCGCGGCCTCCATCTCTCTGCGGCCATGCTGCCCATACAGCACAGCCGCCCGCCTCAGTCACGGTGCCTCCCATACGACACCGCAACCTACTACCACTCCAACTGGGCTTAGAGCGCAAAACCCAGAGGAGCGGTCCGTCCCGGGGCCGGCCGTGTCGCCGTCTGCGTTGGCACGGCCCCATGGGTTCCTCTTAGCTTCGCCGCAGGTGACCAGGCTGTGGTTACTAAGCCCCCCCGCCACGGCAAGGCGGGAACCCTTCGGGGGGGTACTTTATCTACCTAGTTTCTGTATTTATGTTAAAAGGGTAGGTAGGCAGAGTTGTCGGAGGAATTACTAACAACAACTATTTAAAACCCAGAGTTTCAAACGTGTAAATTTTCATCCCGATCCGTTCTGTATTTTTGGATCTAAGTAATTATCTACCTATCTCCAAAGATTATTACGATCTTTGCCTATCTTAGATCAAACGCACATGTTCACAATTTTCACCTCTACAATATTGTATAAGTACAGTAATTGTAGCTTAAATATAGCTAATCATGGGGTTGCCAGCTCAATGTCCAAACCTAACGGTTAACGCTAACTAGACCCAAATGATTACTATTATTCACACCTTTCGACCTGACCCTTAACTAGGTCAATCGCCTTTCAGTGATTCACAATAACAAATAACGGATTGATAGTAAATAGACATACCTAGGTTTATTCACAGTTTATGGAGCGGAACCAACTATCGCCGAACCCGTGGGACTTTACTAGTCTATTGTGATTATTGATCTATTGTAAATTTTGGTAGTTTGGATCTATAGATTTCTTCGGAATAGCACTTGTGAATTGTGGTTTTATGTTTGCCTATTCTTGGTTTTGCATGTCGAATGGTCGGGTGCAGGATGTTAATCTCTATAGTAGCATGGATCATTATCTATGATAGTAGGTAATAGGTAGCTCAAATCACTCGTTCGTATCGCGGGCACCTTTGAGGTTTTGGTCCAGTCTTTTTGATTAGCGCCAGTTAGTTGGTTCTTTGAAACCAAAGGCAGGTTATCCTCGGAAGAACATATGAGTAGGTACCTAGAGTCTGGTAGAGTAAAGGTGAAAACTATAAATAGATGCTAACGTGAAAAATTCACAGCCGGTTTTTCATCCGCTTGTTATTTGTTAGCAAATGAGAAATTGTTGATAAACACACGTTGTGACAAGCGGATGAAAAACCGACTGTCAGTGCTATGAAATGCCTGTCACCACTAGTAGTAATTAAGGCTTAAGCACAACAAAAAGTAATCATCATCTTAATTTTTTACTATTATTAGTTACTTTAATAACTATGTTACTACAAAGGAATACCTATCATAAATTGTCACCATCTCTCATAACTGTAATAAGTTTTTTGTCGTCTGTGTAAGTAGTAAATAAATGAATAATGTCGGACAATTCACACAGCATCATCTAGCCCCAAGATAAGCAGTTAGTAAATAGTTTTGTTAGTAGTCTGGCTATCGGATGTTCAGACTGGAAACATTTGCTTTTAAATGTCTCTAATTTACTTAACAACTTGTCAATGATTTGGTTTTGTGGTGCTCTTGTTTTACCATGTTACGAGTCTGAAATTGCTAAAAGGGAAAACGCTAGAAGTGAAGTGCGTACGATAAAAAAAAACTGTACTTAGCGGTTTTTAGTATCAACGTACAAATATAATAGTACAAAATTAATACAAAACGTTGTGCATAGTTGGTCTCCGAGGCTCTCCTCATTTTTAGGATCGGGAAAATTGAACAATTGACAAAAACCCGTGGGATTTTGGTAGAACTCTTGTTATTTTAATTTTGTGTGTAACCAAAGGAAAATACCTTACTCGAAGCCCTTTATTAGCATTTGAAAGGCTAGTGGGAACGAAGAACACATTTTCGATTGAATCCAGAATCCAGTGTTGTAGTAAAAATTCGGAATAGTTGCAAAACTTTTTTTTATCGTGTTACTTGGGATTTAATAATAATCAATATATGATCATTTATATCGTAAATTTCATGAATAATACGTCACATTGTTGGGTGTTTTCTCGTGGTCCCATTATTTTGTCCCATTGATGGGACGAGAAATAGTTATTGCCGTGGTCCCATTGCTTTTATATGTTTTCAACTTTCCATCCTGTATACAATTTAGCAGGTAAATGATGACAGACAGCTCGCGGATCATTCGTTTGAAGCTTGTGGAAAGCTACATTTTACAATGGCAAAATGGCTTTCCACAAGCTTCAAACGAATGATCCCTACATTTAAAATGATGAACGAATTTACACATGAATGCTTCGATCAAAAATAAGGAGTTCGCGGCCTCCGGCAAAGCCGGACATTTTTGATCGATGCATGAATGTCATATTTTTTTTGCACATTTTGGTGCCGCGCGCCTCTGGTCTGCGACATCCATTCCTCTTCTTTTTTTTCATTTACGAAAACAAATATGTCAGAAATAATTTTATTTTTTATTGCAATTTGTAATTTCTAAACACAGATTATACTGATATTCAATAATCTGTGTTTGTAGATTTAGTGTAAATTGTGGAAATTTCCATATCTATTACAGGAGGTCGAAAAACGAAGAAAAGGAACGGATCGGCCGTTTTTCGATCTCCTGAAATATTGGTATTGGTATGGTGGAAACATGGGTTAGATTCCTACTATGAGAATGATTCTGACAATAGGGTATTTCTCAGAGATCCGAAACGAAACGTGTCAGTTGGTGACGCGCCCGAAGCAACTTGGTGGTAAGGTTGTTCTATTCGTTTCGTGCGATCGAAAAGCTTCCGTCAACTTCGTTAGTTTTTCTCCTGTATCGAAGCGTTTCGAGGACGACGTGTCAAAGTTAATTTTTACTTTCTCCAGTAATCCACTTGTCCCCGATTAATTTTAACTCTCAATAACAAAATAAACTCCCACTGACGCAATAAAATAATTTTACCAACAATTCGGTAAAAGCGAGGTTGTCATTACGTAGATATTCACGGTCCGTGGACAGCTTCCGTTGATTCCATCACTTCCGGCGGTCACTGCTCGCTAATGAACAAACATTAATGAATTTGCTGCTGAATGGTTTAGCCGTATTGTCTATGATATAAAGTTCACACTTTATTGCGGTAGAGCTTTGACACGTCTATAACAATGATGTTTTTTTTTGGTGTAGTAGGTAGGTTAGGACCTTTTAAAATAATTACTAATAATAATGTTGGGACAAACCGCACAACTAGCTAGCCGAACGTAAGCAGAGCTTTTGTTATGGGCACAAGATAACTAATACAATATAACTAACTAGTTAGTTGACTGCTCGCGGCTTCGCACGCGTTTTTTCGGGATAAAAAGGAATGCAAACAGGCTGTTGTGATGTTAATACATCACAACATTGATACCAGGCTAGAATGATGATAATTCATCATTCTAGCCTGGTATCACCCACTCCAGGGTATAGGCCTTGCATCGTAGTAAAACAACATTCATCGTGTTTCAGGTTTTGAAGACTCACATCATGAGGAATTTCAAAGCGATTCTTTGGCTGTCGATTATCCAGACTGCAATATGTTTGGATCTGCAGCATGACTTTGAGGATCATACCGATGTAAGTAAATATGTTTTCCAATTTGTTAAATTTCTAGGCTTTTTTGAGGCGAAGTATTGAAAAGTTTTCCATCACACATAAATCCGTACCAGGAACCTAACCAATATTATAAAAAGAAGAGAAAATAATTTTGTCTGTCTGTCTGGTGCTTTTTCACGCCTAAACGGCAAGACGGATCTTTATGAAATTTGGCAGAGAGTTAGACGGTATCTCGGGGACGGACATAGGCCATTTTTATCCCGGAAAAGAGCGAGCGAAACCGCGTCCAAGAACTAATTTAAAAATAAAAACGACGCCATTTGCAGACCTTTTAAAAACGGTGCCGCAGATTTCAATGCCCTCCTCCGAATTTAAATAATCCATGTTTACTTTTACTAATACTAACTATAAAAAAACATGTCTAAATTTTTCGCATCATAGGTATTTTATAATCTTAAAAACTTGTGTTTCTTCCCAATTATCGTTTGTTTTTAAATTACAGCTCAACATAGAAGCGGACCCAGTGAGAGATCGTCGAGGAGTTATAGAAGAAGAAAAATACTACAACCTTCAGTCTAATAGACAAGGCAACCCTACACCATGGATCCCTGGTCCGTTACCCCCTGAAGATCCCACCACCAAAATCTCTATCGCCATCGACAAAGACGCTTATCAAACCACGGAAAGAGTTACTGATAAACCTACCGGCCGAGGCGCTAGAGCGTCCAACGAAAACTGGATAAAACTGCCTTACCCAAGCCACGACTCTTCATCAGGAGACATTCTGACCCCCCCACAACCTTCAGGAGAACTCATCAACTCCAGAATGCCTCGCGTCAACTTCGTCACTCAAAACAAAGGCTTGGAAGCATCTGAATCGCGGAACGACAAAGAATCCATCCAGAGAGCGACAAGGACGGACGAGATCAGAACAGAATTCGTCCGCCCTGATGAAGAGAGAGGGAAATATAAGCCAGTTTATCCCAGACAAGCGATTTTCTACCCTGAAGACACTCGCAGACCGTTCTACGACGAACGATTGTATCCTATCGCTGACGACATGTATCGTAGGGATCCTTACTACGACAATTACGAACCGCGCCGATATTTCCCTCTCATGCCGGTTAACGCTCCAAGAGTGGACAGATTTGACGACCCCTACGATAACTATATCCCAAGGAAACCTAAAAGAATAATCTACTACGCTCATTTGCCTGAAGTGGTCAGAACTCCGCCAAGTGTGGACCTAAGATACCGCTACTCCGTCGATCCTTATAGGCCTGATGACGTCTACGCTAGGAACGGAAGATACGACTATAGATTCAGGAATAGGTACCCTTACTCTCCACTAAGGAAGGAAGAAAGAAACTACAGAGATTTGCTACCAGCTGGCACGGTCAAAGACAAGAAAATCGAAGAAAAAGTGACGCCTACACCAATTCTGCCTCAGAAGGAGGATAAAACAAGGAGTATGAATTTTAACAATCCTAATCGGAACGTGAATAGGAACCTCATCAATAGTCACCAATATCATGACAGTAGTGACAGCTACAATATCCCCCAGAAAACTTACCAGGATAACGTGCGGAACGATGAATCTTATCTGAGATATGATGAACCGAATCCCCTCTTTCAAACGGCGGTTGACGATCACTACCAAAGGAAATATTGAAATACCCAGCTATCTCTACCTTATTAAATGAATGACATGAATGGATGATCAATGGGAGGTTTCCTTCGATTTTGACTCGGTTTAAAATCAACTAAAAATAGGAGATTTGAGACAGATTTTCTTACCGTCACGCATTATATCGGTGATCCATAATTTTTATACTTAAATAGTGTGATAGTGTACAGTGCAGCCATGCAATTTATTTCATAGACTTCTAAAGAAAATCTCTCATTGCTAGTTTGCAAAAAAAAATATCGTGAAACCATATTGTCAATAGTTGTCTAAAATGTTAGACGGTGTTTAATTTTGTTCTTAATACAGTGTCCGCGACTTGTCACCAATAAATGTAATACTAATAACAAACAGCTTTGCTACAATTATTCGCCTCGGGGTGCCACCGACAAATTGTACACGCAATAAATCGACCATTTAATTTAAAACAACCGAGGGTGAAGATGAATTTCATTAAGAATTAATTAATGTCATTCTTAAGCCGTTTTTGTTTTCCCGCGTAAAAAACATCTGTCGACGACGAGTTTTCTTGAGGTAATTAAGCAATAAATTTTGCGGCTGGCAACACCGGAGGTGGGGGCCAATTACAGAACGCCAGAAAATGGCGGTTCTTGAACAAACGTGACTAATTAGAATGGAGGGCTTAGAAAAAATCCTACGACGTGACAGCTGTAATCAAGGGGATGGATTTGGTTTTTTAAGTTTTTAATGTTAGGGCTAGAGTGGTTGGATAAATGGGGCGATAAATTACTGGGTAATTAAATGTCTCGTCTGGGTCTTCGGGCGGGTCGACGGCGTAAATCATTTTGGCGAGATTCGGCATTGAGACTAATCGCTCTCCTTCATGCAAATGGCGCCTGTTTCTAAATGTTAACTCAAATCAAGCCTTGCAATTTGATTTGACCATCAACGTTTCATCATAGTATGGACGATAATTCGCATACAGAGATAAAGATTTTGACTGAAAATGACAATTCTCTCTTGCTGTCCTGCATATAAAATTCAAAATTCAATAACGTTATTTCTTTAGGCTTACAAAATAAGCACTTAGACAAGTCAAATTTTATACATAAACAGTTTTATAGATTATCAAATTAGAAACAAAATGTCATTGATTTTGTTCGCTTCAATTTTTGGTCCACTAGTGGAAGAAGCGAAAAATAAACCACTAGTAAGTTTGTATAATGCTTAAAATGTAATACAATGTTATTCGCCTATCTAAGTCTAAATATAATGTGATTTAGATACAGGTCAATATTTATATAAAACTAAGCTTAAGATTGTTGTAACTTTATTAAGCGATGAAACGAAAAACAAAAGATTAACTGTCATCAGCAACATCAGCGCATTTGGTTAGGTAGGTACCACACCACCAACTGACGTCATATCCACAGAGCGTTGGCGTCCACTGCGTTCAGCGTTTTTGTCAAGTTACGCGCGCAACTTGAAAATGTAAATTTTCAATGCATTTTTATGTCACTTATCGATTAAATAATTTTTAGTGGTTTATGAACACTATAGATATATAGTGTTAATGAACCACTAAATCTATAAACTCTAGATAGGTATATTCTATAGTGATAATGAACACTTTTCAAAAAATTTCATAATACCCTATTTTCGATTCACTAAAATACCTACCTACCTCAAACATGAGCTTACAAATTATCCCCCACAAATTCTTCAGGGATTCACATACATAACGACAATATTCTCTAAACTAATTAGCAAATACACTAAACTACCCAAATCCCTCGAACAATAACTATTAACATAACCCGGACAATCCAAACCATTCCCAAATTAATTTAAAGTCGCAGGACAGTCCGATAAATATTAATACGTCAGCCCGGATAGGGTTGGGTGGGGTAAGTGGAGGCACACTGTCTGGGGGCAACCAAAAAGGTAAGTAGGTATATCCTACCTATTTACTACTTATTTGAATTCTAATTATATAGATTGTAACGCAGGTACGGTAATCCGTCATTTTTCAGAATTTTTAATCGGTACAATCTAATCTGTTTAAATGTATAAATTTATTTACTTTTATTGAGGTGAACCACAGTGACACAATTTCTGTAAAAATGCTAAAAGTATAATATTAGATTTATTATTATCTCACTAATATTATAAACGTGAAAGTTTAGATGGATGGATGGATGGATGGATGTTTGTTCCTTTATCACGCCAGAACGGCAAAACGGATCTGGATGAAATTTGGCACAGAGATAGATTATAGTCTGGAATAGGACATAGGCTACTTTTTATCCCGAAATTCCTACGGGAACGGGAACTACGCGAGTGAAACCGCGAGGCGCTGCTAGTATATTATAAGTTTACATTTGGGTATTCTGCGAAAATATCTAGGACCTTATTAATCTTTAAATTTAACCCTTCCTTTACATTTATTGCAGAATCTCATAGAGCACAACATAAAAAAATGTCACAACTCGTATTGGAAAAACCAAGATTCAAAAGGTACTTACGTGGTTTCTCTAGTTCGAATTGTGGAACAATACCTAAAGCCTAGGCCTTTATACTGGCGGATGGACTTTGCCGAGATTCTTTATTTATTTTTGTGTTTCCGTTCATATGAAATACCAGCAGCGCCTCGCGGTTTCACCCGCGTAGTTCCCGTTCCCGTGAGAATTCCGGGATAAAAAGTAGCCTATGTTCTATTCCAGACTATAATCTATCTCTGTGCCAAATTTCAACCAGATCCGTTCAGCCGTTCTGGCGTGATAAAGGAACAAACATCCATCCATCTATCCATCCATCTAAACTTTCACGTTTATAATATTAGTGAGATTAGTGAGATTTTATTATTTTTTTAAGTTTTTTTTTGTTTTTGTTCAGATGACACAATATTTCTGTCTTCTCTTGCCTTCTCCGGCTTGCCCCATGCCAAACACACCTTTGCCCCCGGCGCCGACCCGGATCATATCTCCGGTGATGAATAAGTAATATAACGGTTATGTTATTAAGGCGAAGCGAAAATTATCAATTTCGACCGGGTCTTGTCTGGGACGAGACGACCCTTGACTTGCGGCATATTTGACTTTGCAGGGCTGTGCTGAGATAGTGAATATTTAACCCATTCGCTGCCCTTTATCATTTTAACTGCCAACGACGCACATGGGCATTTCGAACAACCCTAGCTGCGGCGGCGCACCGCAGGCAAGAGTCATGGCAGTGTATGCGTTAATAAGACTAGCATTAGAATATTCGCCTATCTAAAGTTTAAGGTACGAACCTATTTCGTTCGTATTTTCGAGACAAGGACGAACGAACGCCGCGCGGTGAAGGCGAGAAAGGAAGGGAAGATCCAGCCGACGCGCAATTTCACTGGTTTTTATTTTTAAAATTGTTATTGCTCCAAAATAATACTCTTTCGCAAAAAAATAAAACCATAATCGTCTAGATTATCTAGTTAACTATTTTTTAGACGACATTTCATTAAAAAATGTTGAATAACTAGCGAATAAAACTGGTTTTCCGTCGTAAAAATGAAAATTTAGAGGAAACTGCGATTTTTTTAGTCAAATTTAATCAATCATGTTTCGACTCCCATAACTTACTAACAAAAATCCTTAACTTTCGATGCTTATCAAAAAATATTTAAAAAAATAGTGTTCTATTGCCTTAAAATTGATTTTCCGTACAGTCAAAACGTGACTGTGAAATGAGTCCCAACATTTCACCTTAAGAAGACGACTTCCAACATTCCGTAGTGGCACTGTAATAAAAAACTTCAAAAAACCTAACTATTCAGATAATATCACATCAATACGGCTTTAATTTAAAAATACATAGTTGACCTCCTTGGCGCGGTATGCGAAGGTCCGCCTGCGACTGAGGAAGTTGCAGTTCGATCCCCGCCTCGGGACAAATTGTCGTACGATTTCCAAATATTTGCTCCGGGTGTTCTGGTCTTTTTCTATTTAAGTAAACTATAAAACTATCTATGTCAGTTACCTATATGTATGTATAGTACCTACCCATAACACAAGCTCTGCTTCGCTTGGGACTAGATAATGCCGTGTGACTGGTCCTGTATTATTCTTTTTTAAAAAATAGCATTTGTTCACTGTGAAACACTGCAATTTACAAAATAATATAACAATCGATAATAGAAAAACATGGCATAGGTTTTCTAAGCGTTAGATTGACAACCCTAATTCCACCCCTTTCCCGTCATCCACATACGACATAAAAGCAATTCTGCAAATTATTATCGACATGTTAACAGACTCAAGTCGAGGTGACCACTTTAGATACAGTCTAAAATGTAACGGGATGGGACTTATGGGCCAAATATGGGACTTATGGGGCCAGTATGGGGTTTATGGGACAAATATGGAGTAGGTATAAGATGCAAATAAGGGGTTAACTAACCTTTAGTGCCTTGAGATTGGCCTGGGGAGCTTTCGGAAGTTCGTTTAAGATCATTTTGAGGGTAAAGTAGACAGTGAATTGGTGTTTGCAACAATTTGAGAGGATAAACATAAGGTATTTGAAAGGTATTTGTTTTATCATTTTGCACTTATGTACTATGTATTTTGAACTGAACTGGGGGCCAATTCTGAGTATCACGTGATATTTTATCGAGTGATATTATATCGAGTATCACGTGATATTTATCGAGATACGCAGTATCACGGGATAAAATATCAAGAGATAAGTATCGAGCTACGATAAAATATCGAGTCCCGCCAAAAGCTGCATTCTCGTGCACTCTAATAATAAAATAAATAATAAAAATCATTTATTGCCTGAATTATTCCGTACGACACCGTTTCGTCTCTACGATATTTCTATCATATACCCACAATTTGTTTAAAATGTTGTTGTTCAAAAATTGAGGACGGGAATTCCAGATTATCTCCAATTAGTCGGTAAGATTGTTAAATAAAAATATTGGGGCACTTTTGCGTAGTAACTAGGTTGATTTTTTTGATGATAAAGCGAGTTTTTAATTTACCTGTCAATAATCTACCCATCCCTCGTATTTTTTTTTGGACTCCTCACTGTTAGCGTTTGCCATTTTCTTTTTACGTATAAGAAAAATTATTGGGAAACACTTTTAAATACCTCGTCCTTATAAACTCAACAAAACCAAACCAAAAACATTGCCAGTATCAATACTTGATATTCCCGGAAAATATGATGTTATTTATAATCAAGAAAGGGTTAACCCTTTATCCGTCCGCAAACAAGGGCCCAATTAGACGAGCTCATTCTCTTATTAGATCTCTCGGGCAGAGATGTAGCTGGTAGCGTGAGCTCTCCCTGCAAGAAATACACCATTTTATAGAATAAAGAGATCTAAGTAACTATACCTACCTACCTAGCTTGTTGTGTAGGCTGCTACGGCTTGAAAGGTACCTGATGGAAGAGAGAGGCTAATTTGGCCATGCTCATTTTTTTATTGGATCTCTTGGATCTCGTCCCGGGTTGAAATGTAGATTTTAGTGTTGGTTCTGTTTGCTTGAAGTGCACCTGACGCAATAGAGAAAATAGAGTACCTAAAGTACGTTAGTAGGTACTATATTGTTATTCTGTGCCCATAGAGGAAGGGTTATTTTTATGCCTAGAATAAACTTACCTGATTTCTCATTTGTACGGTCTACAATATCTTTTCTTTGGAGTAAGAACTATCCTCATTGAAACTTCCATTATTATGTTCCAAATGTCATCATCATCATCATCAACCTATAACAGTCCACTGCTGGACCTAGGCCACCTAATGAGCACCATAGCGCCCTGTCTTCAGCTTATCTCTGCCCGCAGTCTATCGCAGGTCGTCATCCCACCTGGTTGGAGGGCGTCCTACAGTATGTTTGCCGAGTCGCAATTTTTCAAACATATCATAGTAAGACCATGGTAAATATCCCGTTAATAATTTACATAGAAGATCAGTTTTTCAAAATTCAACTAAAACAACGGCGGACAACGTTCCAAAAAGATTATATTTTAGCTGCAATAGCCCATGCTACATTGCGTCTCATCCCGGTAGGACTAAATAGTAATTCCTTCCTCAGAGACGTTGTAATGACTCTGCCCCGGGCCACCTTCTATTTGCGTTGCGTTGCATCTGTCACTTGAAGCACTCGTAGTCAACAACCCTTACTAAATAGGTACATAATAGAATATAATACATACCTAGATAGATATTTTTTATTATACACAGAAAACGACCAGAACACCCTGAACTAATGTCTGCAGATCGTACATAAATTTGTCCCGAGGCGGGAATCGAACCCGCAACCTCCTTCGTCGCAAGCAGACCTTCGCCCAACGCGCCTTAGAGGTCGTCTAATAATTAAATTTTTCTTACACACGCAATCTATCAGTTTAATATCTCAATATCGAAGCTCTTTTTAGACCCGATATTTTTCGAGTGTCGGAAGCCAAGATTATCTTGGCCTAAAACCTAGGCCTCTTACACAAAACCACCTCCAAATTGCCTGAAAATCGATGCCCTACCTATTCAGATTTAAAAAAAGATGGATAATGACAGTAACTAATAAAACGTCCAGTGCACGTCGGGCTTTCGCAATGAGGGTTCCGTAATTTTTTACATTATTTATTTACCGAATTATCAGATGTTCGTGTATCGGTGACGTCATAGACAAACGCCACTATAATGTAGCGTCTTAGAGCGAAATTGAAATTGCATTTTGACAAGCTCAATTTTTTGTTCAAAATATTTTTTTAAGAAATATGATTTATTTTCGTTTTGTATTCAGTAGATTGATAAAGAAATCTCGGAGTAGTTTCTAAAAATCAGCCATTCCGATTTAAACGCTAACAAAATGCACCTGAACTTGTTAAAGCTAAACTCAGTTAAATTTTTCGTGGATGTAAGCCCAATCATTTTTGTTTGTGTAAAAATGTTTTAAGTATCAAACAGCAATAATTTAACGTCGTGGATCATTAAATTATAATATGATGTCACCGCGTCGCAGGCGACAATGTATCCTTTACCAGGAAATATCGAAAACCCATATCTCACTACCTTAGGATAGGACCCCACTTGCGAATATCTAAAAATGAAGTGTCAGTTATCTTTGTGCGAGTTTCTGATAGAAAGAAAGAAAGTCAATTGTATTTGTATATAATTCACATTACAAGAAAACACGGAATAATATAAAAACCTTAAAAAATTTAATTAATTATATCAACGAAGTCATTAATTTTATTATACCGCCTTCTGATCTTGCAGGGACATCAGTAAAGGCCGGCTCCACAGCAACATCAGCGGAGTCTCTCAAACGTCGCCGTTTAAATACGCTAATCTTGACCGAGGTTACCTATTTGAGCCGTTTGGGGTGGAAACCCTCCAGTGTCTAATACCCCAGACACATTTTTGAAAAGTATATTCATTAGGTTCTATTAGGTTCTAGGTTGTATTTTTTTACTAAAAAAATACAACATTTTATTACAGTCGGTAAGTGTCCTAAAAATGCATTTTTCAATGTGCGCGCGTAACTTGACAAAAACGCTGAGCGCAGTAGACGCCACATTACTCTGTGGTCATGACGTCAGTTGGAAGAGACCTGAACAAAGGCGCTGATGTTGTTGATGAGAGTTGGTACTTTTAGTTTGCATACATGACACCATTGCGCCTACTATTTCATGGTGTTAAAAAACGGGTTAAAAAACTGAAAACTTTGAATTGAATTTAAAAAAATTATTTTCTTATTTTATGAACTAAAACGAACCTTTTTTCGACTGTTTTTGCCTAAGTTTTATCACACAGTAACATATTTTTTTTGTATTTTGAGTAAAATACCCTATTAATTGTTCCAATTTTATTGATTTGGATGGTATTCCATAAAACACAATCCGCTTTTGAAATCCGATAAAAAGAAAACCATACACTTTTAAAAACATTAGACGATATTGCAGATTTTTACCGTACTGCCTGCATGAAAGAAATGTGCATCACTAATTAATACAAACCATCCATAAACAGACGAAAAACCACGACAGCAGAGAAACATTTTTTGCAAGACAGGCTGGAAAATGGAAAATGCTGATTAATCACAGCAAATATAGCTCAACCTTCTCTCATTTTACTTTATGGGTGACATTTTATTAAGTTAAAAGTCCTACAATGGAATTATTTGGTTTCTTAGAACAATCTTTGTCATATAAAGATTTGCATACTTTGTAAGGAATTTATGGTGATGGGGTATTTAGCGATGACACACACGTCGTTTGGTTATGAAAAAAGAGGTTTTAAAACGTTGGAACATAATGAGATAGTTTAATAAAAAATTATGATGGACATGGATAGGCATTTCACACTCTTGCTTCAAAGTAAGCTGAGCTTGTCTGATACATTAATTATAAGAAATAACCTTGAGTTCAGTTTGACGATGGTATCGAGCCGTCATCGTCACGTCCCATTTTTATAGAAAAATTAGAAGTCACGAGAAGGAAGAGGGGAAGAAGAAAATCCTAACTAATCTCACTATCTCACTAATATTATAAATGTCAAAGTTTGGATGGATGGATAGATAGATGGATGGATGTTTGTTACTCAATCACGTAAAAACGGCTGAACGGATCTGGATGAAATTTGGCACAGAGATAGATTACAATTTGGAATAGAACATAGGCTACTTTTTGTCTCGGAATTACCACGGGAACGGGAACTACGCGGGTGAAACCGCGAGGCGCTGCTAGTGTTATAAATGCGAAAGTGTGTGTTTGTTTGTCTTTCCTTCCTGCCCTAACTAAGCGACCAATCGACTTGATTTTTGGTATAGAGTTGTTGAAAGGATGGAGAGTAACATAGGCTTTTGTCCTGGTAAAACATCAAATTCCCATGGGAGATTTACGGGAATAATCCCCCTAGAAATGTGAAATTCTAATTTAACGCAAGTAAAACTGCGGGGAACACCTAATAAATAATAAAAGACAACTAAATAACCGTCTGTAAAGAGGCTTTCTCCAAAAAGAAAGAGTTACAGTCACTGATTCTCGCAGCGAGGAACCCAACATTTCTGCGAATCAGGGCATCCTTCGCCAATCATAGTTTATCTGATTTGATAAGTATTTAGTTTTCCATTCTCCGTATTATTACTTAGAACATACTAATAATATATTTATTTCTTACAAAACCACTTAAACTAAGAGAAAAATGGAGTTTAATAAAACCGGCCAAGTGCGAGTCGGACTCGCGCACGAAGGGTTCCGCACAAATATCTATAAAAACGGCAAAAAAATCACGTTTGTTGTATGGGATAGATATTTAGTTTCTCTTTTTTAGTATTTTTTGTAATACATCATCAGTGAAAATTTCGACTGTCTAACTATCACGGTTCATGAGATACAGCCTGGTGACAGACGGACAGACGGACAGCGAAGTCTTAAATAAATAATAAATAAATTATTCGGCTCATTGGTTTACTAGCAGGCTAGCAACCAACGCTGATCTTCCGTAAATATTAATTTAATAAATATTCAATTTATTTTTAATAATGACTACATAGTATACAACAAAGTCGCTTCCCGCTGTCTGTCCCTAGCCTATGTATGCTTAGATCTTTAAAACTACGCAACGGATTTTGACGCGGTTTTTTTTAATAGATACAATGATTCAAGAGGAAGGTTTATATGTATAATACATGCATCCGTGCGAAGCCGGGCAGGTCACTAGTAAATAATATTTTAGTAATTATTAACTTCCGAAAATAAAATTAAATTAGGTTGACCTTTAACCAGTGGCGGATCATCCCCAAGGCAAAGTAGGCATGTGCCTAGGGGCGCGAGGTTCCAGGGGGCGCGCGCGCGGAAAATTTTACACTACTAAATAATTAATATGTAAGGTAATACCTAAGTGTAAAATTAATTATATGACTAAGCAGGTATCCGCCTACTTACAAAATATAAATCATTATTTAATTCTGTCGAAACTTTTGATTTTTGTTCTATGTCCAGAACAAAAAATTTAAAAAGAAGGAACTTAGCAAAAATCAGATGATTAGTGTAATGATATTGGTTGACGAGCGTCAAAGGCGGCTTTAGCGGCGCACACGGGCGCAGGAACATAGGGGGCGCCATGTAATGCACCCCGGTGGCAGCCGTAGGCCTCCTAACCCAGACCATGCGCCCTTGTTATGCCCGACGCCACCGCCGCCGGCGGCATGGCGATAGTGAGGTATATGTTTTAAAAGACACCAACAATCGTGGGCATTAGGCTGTATTAGCATTAAGGGCGGCTTTTGCGGGAGCGTGGCGCACATCCAGCGCTCGGTTTTTGTTGAAAATATAAAAATAATACTGGTTTGAAATTACGCTTTAATCATTATGCATTAGGCTGGCTGTAAGTTTTAAAATCACATTGCCATAGATTCGCGAGATTTTGAAAGGCACGTGTTTTAATGCCGCATCTTTATCTTTTACTGTTTATCCGCGCCGATCCTAGGGTAAAGCGAGCGGTGCTCAAGTATCCATAACGCGAATTCCTTATTGAAACAATCTATTTAGAGCGAAAAGTAATATAGTATATCGGGGTATGATCGGACGCGGGGGAAGACCGTATAACACTAATTGTAGCCGAATTAAGCCATTATTTTCTAATGCTGCCACCATTTTCTACGACTCCATTTGAGGGCGTCGGCATAAAATGTTATCAGCTTTAGAAAATATGGCTTAATTCGGCTACAATTAGTGTCATACGGTCTTCCCCCTCGTCCGATCATACCCCGATATACCCTATAGTTTGATGGGTTTATATGGTGACTTCTGAGAGAGGAGTGAACTGCGCAGCTGGGCGGGGTACGTGCGTGCGTACAACAGCGATCGCCACAGTCAAATTTTTTTTACGGTTTTTTCTATCTGTTGTACTCTAGATGTTAATGACTTTGAACATTTTCTGTCAAACCACTGGAAAGTGTCGAACCTTTTTGCTAGTTCGCTCCGTTGTTGCCGTAATTTCTATTGTTTTTGCTTCTATAAATTTCTAAATAATTTGGGAATCATTTTATTACCGATAGCCACAAAAGTTTTGCGTTTCACCGTTTACATACCTATCTTATTTAATCTTGAAAAATCACAAAAAAATTGCGGCTCGCTCCGCTCGCCGTTATCTTTCTTTCCCTGCCTTTCTAGCTAACCCCGCCAAAACCCATATGGGTTAGCCAAGACCATATAGTCTTGGCTCTAACTTTGACAATTGACAACCTCCTCTATCATGCTAACCAAAAGCATGAATATAATTGCGGCTCGCTTCGCTAGCCATTACTTCTAGTTTTTTACCTGCCTTAAATACTTCACTGAGGAACGTCGTTGTTATGTAACTAACACCACCCCCAATACCTACTGAGCTTTGCCGCGGCTCGTCCACAGAGGGGCGCCAACGAGGTGTTTGCCTAGGGCGCTGTCGACAATTAATCCGCCTCTGCCTTTAACGCATCACCTACCTACTTTATTTATTGGAGTCCATAGTGTTCTGTCGCCTTCGATGTCGCGATATTGCTGATATATAGTCGGCAGCCGCGACAAAGCGCGCCATTAACGATACGACACGACTATAAAGAAGCCTGTGGGCAGATGACGTGTAGGATTCATTGAATGATGCTCTACCAGTAGGTCAGTTTTTTTTTTCATTTAGTACTAAATTTATCTTAAAGCTAACCTAAACCGTAATTCCGTACGTCCGTAAGCCTCTAAGTCTCTATGATATACCAAATAAAAATGTACTAGTATGTACCTACTAAGCTATTTATGTAAACTACTAACTAACTAACTACTAACTAGTTATTTATGTGCCACCACTAAATGACCCATTTACCTAACAAGATAAAGTTAAAAACTACAACCCGACTACGTGAAAGTTATAAAAGTTTGAAACATTTACATTGACAAAATAGAATGACGTATCGGTCATATTTGATAGGCATAGAGTTGAAAATGAAAATAGGTCGTAGGTATTGTAATTTTTCTCTATGGGGCCTGCAGCCTGCGGCTACCTAAACTTTAATACGCGTTTTGAAGGCTTATTCGGGGTCGGAGCCCTAAATCCTATAGCCTATAACCATCGGGGTATTGAGACGAATCAACCGATACATAATTTGTTGAAATCGAACCAGTAGTTTCAGCGCTACGTGGGAACAAAGAAATCGGCCACATACATACAAACAAACATACAAATATACAAACATACAAACATAGGGTGCTAACCTCATAACCCTCCCCTGTTGGTAGTCGGGTAAAAATATCCCATCAGTTCCTAGGTCTAAGGAAAACAATTTCAATTTAAGTTCAAAACTAATAAAATTTAAAGAATAGTAAAATAGAAAAAAATAGGAAATAGAATAAGGTTCGTAGTTAACCCGCTTACATCCGTAATGAATAGTAAAATAACATGAATTATCTGGCCTTCTTTAATCGTGATCCTACCAATTTACTCTGATAAAATCTAAAATAAAATATTTATACCTACTAATATTATAAATTCGAAAATAACTCTGTCTGTCTGTTTATCTGTCTGTTATCTTTTCACGCCTAAACGGCTGAACGGATCTTAATGAAATTTGACAGGAAGGTAAACGGTGTCCCGGGGACAGATATAGGTTATTTGCAGAGCGCATGCCAAGCCGCGCGCAGCAGTTAGTAGGTAATTAATTAATAATAATAAAATTTATGGTTAATGAAACTGGTAGTAAGTTTTTGAAAGGAGAATTAAACTATATAAGCAGGTTTGACAGAAATTATATCTATACCTACATAAATAATAAATATGCAGTCTTTTTCACATAAAACCTCTTCGGATCTTGTGAGTAAACTATTTTTGAACCAAACTCATTCACCTGTCACGTCTTGTTAGGGCAAAAATCCAAGGTAGAGCATAATTCCCTACAAAACCTAGGCGCTACAATATTTCGCGGCGTGAACGCATTACGAGCGATCATTTCATATTATATTGACTTCGCGCGGTGTTCGGCCGGGTATCGAACCCGCTGCAGCCTCCGATACTGAAACTAGGGATGGGACAAACTATTAAACTAAGAAAATTACAATTAAAAACATAATAGGAACAAATTTAAACTAGTATTTACAATTGAAACAATAAAGCTAACGTCAGACTGTTGCAAACAATCTACAGGTAGCTCAACTGATCCATATTAATACCAGTCGGAACCGTCCCCAAGACGCTGGCTGCATTGCCCGTTGCGCTGCGCCAGAACCAGCTCTCGGGTCACGCGTCGTCGCTTCGACTAGACGTTCAGATAATTAAAAAAAAACCGATCCCTGTTTATAGCTTATGCCCCAACACTACCTTCTGAGCTGGTACTGACAGCTACGCGCATATTAAATTGTCTTCACCGCCGACATTTTTATTATTTATGCGAACATTACCCTGATATGTATGTGTAGTTAGTAGTAGTACTAATGAGGGCATTAAAACGACAGTGTCAGCAAATGCAAATTTAAACTGACCACAACGACAACGGGAAAGCAAAAAGCATTTCATATAGTCCATCAGAATATACAAGGCTTACCCAGCAAAACTCTAGAATTAGAACTATTCTTAAATTATTTAAATGTAGATGTTATGTGCCTAACAGAACACTGGATTGTGAAAAATCAGTTACTTCCCTTTTATAATAACTATTGTTTTGCAAGTTCCTATAAAAGAAAAGCTGCAATACGTGGTGGCTCTCTGATTGTAGTTAAAAATAGTCTTAAATGTAAAGAACGGAAAGATATTGTAAAGCTCACTATTGAGAGGACTATTGAACTTTCATGTGTGGAACTGGAGCGGCATATCATAGTGTGTGTGTACCGCCCCCCCGACGCAAATCAGGTAGCTTTTGAATGTACTATGGAAGAAGTTTTGTTGAAAGTATTTACAGGTAGGAAGGATCTCATTGTTTGTGGCGACTTTAATATAGATATTTTAGCGAATCCTCTTGCCCATAGATTGCTTAATTTATTCAAATGCTTTAGTTTACAACATCTTTTTAATGACCCTACTAGGGTAACCCCTACATCAGCCACTTGTTTAGATAATATTTACTGCAGTCAATCTCCGACCCACAAAGCAGTAATCAAGCATTTCAAATCAGACCATTATGGTCAGAGTGTTAATTTTAGTTATAATCTGAACGATAAAAACAATGTAGAGAAATATACCTACAGGCCTATCACAGAAAGCCGTATTAGAAATTTTCAAAGTAAAGTAGAACTAGCAGTTACTAATATATCTTGTTCTGATGACCCCAATGACTTATTTGCCAAACTTTTAAATGTTATAAACAAAGAACACAGTGAAGTATTCAAACTTAAAACTTGCATAGTTAGAGACAAGGTCGGGTTCACTGATTGGGCCACTCCCGGCATTTATAGAAGTAGGAATAGACTATACGATCTTTATGGTGCTAGAGAAGCTATGTTACATGATCCTGCGTTTCTTTTGTATGTAACCAACTACTCAAAAACATTTAAAAAAGTCTGTAACACCGCGAAATGCCTGTTCTTGAGGGAAAAAATAGTGAACTCATCTAATAAAATAAAAGCAATATGGAGACTAATAAATAACGAAACTGGTAAATCCAAACCACGTAATAGAGAAATAAGGTTAAAAATTAATAATTCAATACTTATTCATGATAAAGATATTGCCGATGCTTTTGATGCATTCTTTTCTGATATTTCAAAAGTTGTTACATGTTCTCTAAACTCATCACCTTCAATGGCGGTTAAATTATTAGAATCATCTGTTGAAAAATGTAAGGAGGTTTTTACCTTTAGTCATGTTAATGCTTATTATATAGTGAAAACATTAAAGTCTGTTAACATAAAAAACACTGAGGATCTTTGGGGTATTTCAACCAAAGTTCTGAGTTCAATTATTAAGGAAGTTGCTCCTTGTTTGGCCTACATTTTCAATAGTTGTGTCGATGCAGGAGTTTTTCCTGATCTCATGAAATATAGTAAACTTGTCCCTCTTTATAAATCTGGTAGCCACACTGATCCGGCCAATTACAGGCCAATTTCAATACTCCCTGCAATAAGTAAAATTTTTGAAAAAATTATTCTAACTCAGTTGTCCTCTCATTTTAACCTTAATAGGCTACTTCATAAAAATCAATTTGGCTTCACCAAGGGTAGATCAACAACTGATGCTGGTACAGCCCTATTAAAGCATATATTGGATGCCTGGGAGAAAGCGAAAAACGCTATCGGTATATTTTGTGACCTTTCTAAGGCTTTTGATTGTGTAGATCATGATACACTAATTAGAAAATTGAAACACTATGGAATTGGCAACAAGGCACTGGACCTTATGCAATCTTATTTATCCGATAGAGTCCAAAAAGTAGATATTGGTAAAGAAAGATCTAGGGGCTCAAAAATTGAATTAGGCGTCCCACAGGGATCAATATTAGGACCCTTTTTATTTTTAGTATATGTAAATGATCTCCCTTTTTTAGCAAAAGATCTCTGTGATATAGTCTTATTTGCTGATGATACTTCATTGATTTTTAAAGTTGATAGAAATAAATATAATTATGACGATGTAAATAATTCGCTTTCACAAGTACTAGATTGGTTCACCGCCAATAACCTCTTACTCAATGCTAAAAAAACCAAGTGCATAAAATTCATGTTACCAAATGTAAGAGAACACCCAACTAAGATAATGCTAAAGGATGAGATAGTTGACCTTGTAGACTCAACTGTTTTCCTAGGGTTACATATTGATTCCTCTCTTCAATGGGGACCGCAAATTGATGCCCTTGCAGGTAGACTTAGTTCAGCAGCCTATGCTGTTCGAACAATTAGATATATTACCGATGTAGATACAGCTAGGTTAGTTTATTTTAGTTACTTCCATAGTATAATGTCTTATGGTATCTTGCTTTGGGGACGGGCAGCCGACATTCAGACTATCTTTGTTCTTCAAAAAAGGGCTGTACGCGCAATTTATAAATTAAAGCCACGCGATTCTTTGAGGGATCTATTTAAAGACATAAATATTTTGACAGTAATATCGCAATACATCTATGAAAATCTAATGTATACGCACAAAAATAAAGATAGCTTTTTGAAAAAATGTGATGTTCACAACAGAAATACAAGAAACAAGAACAAGCTACACATTCCATCATATAGATTACGTAAGGTAAGCAAATCATTTATGGGAAATTGCGTACGCTTCTATAATAAGCTTCCATCTGAAGCAACTGAGCTCCCTATTCGTAAATTTAAACAGTACATTAAACGAAATCTTATCAAGAAAGCCTTTTACTCCATAGATCATTATATCAATGATGTTAATGCTTGGCCAGATGTCGCCCAGTTCCGCACCGACAATAGTATTATAGGAGAACAATCTTAAGCTTAGTTTTATATAAATATTGACCTGTATCTAAATCCCATTGTATTTAGACTTAGATAGGCGAATAACATTGTATTAAATTTTTAAGCGTTATACACTTACTAGTGGTTTATTTTTCGCTTCTTCCACTAGTGGACAAAAAATTGAAGCGAACAAAATCAATAACATTTTGTTTCTTATTTGATAATAATTACTATTATTAAGCTGTTTATGTATAAAATTTGACTTGTCTAAGTGCTTATTTTGTAAGCCTAAAGAAATAAAGTTATTGAATTTTGAATTTTGAATTTTGAATAAGCGAGTTTATCTTGATCCGATGTCAAAACCGCAGATATACGAGTGAGTAACTTACCCGACTGTGGAGTAAACGGCCCATACCTACGCACTTTCTTTGATAATAGAAATAAATAGAAAAACATATATTTCGACACAAGTTTCATAGAATGAAACTCACAGCGGACAACAAAAATGGTAACAATATGAAACAAGTAGGTAGGCAAGACATGACAAGGCCAAGTGCGAGTCAGACTCGCGCACGAAGGGTTCCGTACCATTATCTATAAAACGACAAAAAAATCATGTCTGTTGTATGGGAGCCCCCCTTAAATATTTGTTTTATTTTAATTTAATTATTTATTTTTAAAGTGAATATATAACTAAATATTCTGTGAATATTTGAAGTGTCTACCGTTGCCCTTATCAACATAGAGCAAAAACGAGCAAAAAAATCGTTGTATCGGAGCCCCCTTAAATATTTATTTTATTCTGCTTTTTAGTATTTGTTGTTATAGCGGCAACAGAAATACATCATCTGTGAAAATTTCAACTGTCTAACTATCACGGTTCATGAGATACAGCCTGGTGTGGTGACAGCGGACAGACAGACAAACAGAGAGACGGACGGACAGTGGAGTCTTAGTAATAGGGTCCAGTTTTACACTTTGGGTACGGAACCCTAAAAATGGTAACAATATGAAACAAGAATAAGCAAGAAATTTAAAAAAATTACAACTTTTAATAAAATTAAGATTCAAGTGACTGAAGGGGTATTTGTGTGTCTTTCTCGTCCTCTTTAAAATGTGAGTGAGTTAAAGATGGTTCATTCATAACTCAACAATCCTCTTGTTAAACAATCCTGAAAAGGTCTATAAAGTTTCAGTTGAAACTCGAGATCTCAACGCTCTATGCGGTACCTGAAAGTTTCCAGAAAGATTCGCTTGAAAACCGCATCGATGGCATATTGTTTGTAAAAACTTTTATTTGAAAATGGAAACTAGAAAATCTTGAGCAAAATCAGTATTTTTTTACTGATCTTCAACTTTTTGTGTTTCCATTTTCAAATATCAGTTTTAAATATTTTCTGTTTTTGTAAAACGAGTTTGCAACCTCCGTAGGTTCTGTATCTCATGCACGAGGTTCTTCTGAGCAAAGTAAAATGTACCTAAGTTATTGGACGTTATCACTTATACCTAAGTATAAGTGATAACGTCCAGGCTTGGAGAATCGAAATTACGTATATGTACTGTAGATGAAAAATAATATTGTTTGGTCCGCCCAGAAAACAAAAACTAGACAACTGGTTGTCTATGTGGAAAGAATTTTCCTCGGTTTAGTTCTCTGAATGAAAATTTATTTCTATCTAAACTGTTTGACAAATAGTTGTCTCGATGGAAATCATCTTCCGCGGAGACAACCAGTTACCTGGGATTTTCATTCCATCTACGTAACTATGTTCGATATTAATTAAAATAGTCCAGATATTTATCATCTGTGGAAGTGTGTCCTCTAAGGCCTGTATTATGAAAGCTTGCTTAGTCATCGACCTTCGCTTGGGTAACGTTTTTCTATAGCATAAATGCCATGAACGCCATTCAAGCATAGATCTATCACTGAGAAAGCTGGCAATACTGGCCTAAGACTACGTGGACTCTCCAATATCCATTCTCCATATCTAATAGCTCTCTACCTGCAGCTAATGTAACCTCGCGGACCCAGTTAGTAACAATACGGTAGGTAGGCGAGTTCTGGTAGGTAAGTAGGTATAAGTATTGTACAAACTTATCTCTTGCATAATGGATTCGCCCTGATAGGTTTCCGTAAGTGATTGATAGCGTTCGTCCTTGGGAGGGCTCGCGTTAATGTTTCGGAGTTTGATACTGTATAGAGCCCTTACGATACCTAAATAAGTTTTAGACGTGTGCCGCAATAGGCCGATGCGTTTCGTCTCGCGATGACCAATCTTTTGAGAAAATAATCATTCGAAAGTTCAAACATGGGTCCTTTTTTAGACATGGTTTTAGCGTAAATTTCTCTGGTCTTTCCTGGCACTCACGGTCCTGAAAGCAAATAAAAAAATTGGCTTTTATGCTTGGCTTATTTTATGCTAAACTCTAAAACTCACATAAAAAAACACTGTTAGACCAACGCTCGATTTAGTTGAGTTTCTAGTGGTGGAATAGTAGTGATGACCTGATCATTTATTTGTGGGAAATTCTTGGAAATGGTAATAAATCTGTAAGAATTCTAACTACAGCATCTAAAGCGGCAACCGAACCACAAAACACAATCTGATCAAAAGTACATCTCCATTAAAATATATCAGTAGTCATGTGATGACGGATCGCCGCAGCTTTGTTGTGTTAATGCCGGTGTTGCCAGCAGACGGAAACTTTTTAATGTTACGTCATGGTGGAACCCCAGGGACCTTTAGGGAGATTTCTCCCTGATATATCTTTGCTTAGATATCGAGGGATGATTTGTGAAAATATGGATTTGTAATAAGTAATTTGAAGACTTCAAAAGTTCAGTTTTTGTTATTGTAGGGAAAAAAGATGTAGTAAGTTAGCACCTAACTACGAAATGTAGCCCAGAAATGTAATTCTATTCTATTCTATTTTAGGTTTCTACTAGCTGCGCCCCACGGTGTTACCGGCGTTGATAAACGTATATTGACTTTTGATCTCATAACCAGTTAATATCAGCGAGCGGCGCTATTTTTTTGCATAGTGATAGAAATTAACAGCAATAAATTAATGCTTCTATAAAAGATTTATTTTTTCTAGTTTAGGCAGAGATGCGATGTTACTCTTGGTGGCTACCAATTTCTGTTTTCGCATTTCTATACAAAATAATACTATTACAGATGTATGAAAAAAAGCTTAGGATAGGTATCACAAACTGCCCAATGGTTTATTGAAAATTCCTTTGTTTAAGAGGGGAACCTAGCGTGTTTGCTTGTCAACCTAGGACTATACTCGGGATTCCCCTTGTTAAAAACTCGAATTACATAAAATACTACATTTTTTCTATGGTTCCTTCAAATTGAAAACACGATAAAGTAAAAAAAAACGGTAGAAAAGAACCATGAAATTGCACTGTTTTGCATTGCGCCCTCATGAGAATAATATACAGGTGGCAGAGCTGCAAACCTCCGCGAAGCTCCCGTTCAAACTTTGCGATTCATTTGGAAACTACGTCCCCGATTATAACAAAACTTTTCATACATAATCTATAAAAACAAAATCATCATTAAAATGAGAGTCTAGGTAATAAAATCGCATGAAAATGAATTGAAATGAATTTTCGCTATCACTATGATGGTTCATTAGAATCATTATGAACGATGATTATTTAAAACTTTTGAAACTATCATGGTTATTAACATAGAAATCATTTAGAACGGGATATTTACCATGATTAAATTTTTGAGTTTTCCAATATTTCGGCACAGTTTCATGCGCCAGTTCTTCCGTGATCATGGCGCATGAAACTGTGCCGAAACTGAGCCGTAAATGATTTCGATGATTATTTTATTTTGAAAAATTAAAACGGTACAAACATAGCTTCTTATTTATAATTCTTATATGCAAAATTTGATTGCAATAGGTGTTAATAATAGCTTTCTGGAAATAAACTTTTTATCTTATCTTTTTATCTAGAAAAAAAATAGGGCGTGTAGTTTCCAAATGAATCGGATATTGAATGGTTTGTAAGGTTCACATTCACACCCACCTTAAGTTATTGTACGCACCGTTCCTTATAACCTGTCATCTAAGATTACAACCTACCTTTATTAAAATCTTATAAGCAGACCGGATCCAAAAAAGTTAAAAATGACGTAGGAAGACTAACTTTAGGAAAAAATATTTTCAGTACGATTCTTATCCTCACAATAAGTCATCTAAATACGATTCTCAAATCTCCCAACCTCCATCGCTACTGCTTATCTGAACTTGCAACTCACGCGGGAAATGACAGATGACCTGTCAAACGGGGGTGTTTGCCGAATGAACTGGAGCCGGAAAACTCACAACTAATGCTCACGCCGCTGCTAAGTCTACTCTCACGCTTCGTTACTAGTGACATTCTGTTGTTATTGGGAAAATACAGACATTACTTGAAGTTTGCGCTAAGTTCTATTTGGAAAACTATATACTAACGTGATTATTGTAATTGAAATATTACACAAAATCTAAGCCAATGTTACAGTAAAAGTAATTAAAAAATAAAACCGGCCAAGTACGAGTCAGACTCGCGCACGAAGGGTTCCGTACCATTTTCTATAAAAACGGCAAAAAAACACGTTTGTTGTATGGGAGCCCCCTTAAATATTTATTTTATTCGGTTTTTTAGTATTTGTTGTTATAGCGGCAAACGAAATACATCATCTGTGAAAATTTTAACTGTCTAACTATCACGGTTCATGAGATACAGCCTGGTGACAGACGGACAGACGGACAGGGAAGTCTTAGTAATAGGGTCCCGTTTTTACCCTTCATGTACGGAACCCTAAAAACGCCATTCGAAAGAACCTACAATAGGTAGTTTAGGTTAGCTTTTTTTTGCTCGTTCACTGGATTTCTTATTGAGCTTATTAACCAGCGGCTTTGGCTGGCAACAATACCTATGCAAGAACAAGAAGTGATCCCATTACATATAAACAGAGGCGGATTAACTGTCGACAGCGCCCTAGGCAAGCCTCTCTTATGCGCCCCTCTGTGAACGAGCCGCGGCAAAACTCAGTATTGGACTCCCAATACTGAGTTTTGCCGCGGCTCCAAGAGTTGTTAAACTCTTGGACATGTCACAAAACTCAGATTACATAAGTAAAACTAGGAAATAAGGTGATCACTTTGATTTTTTGTCCACGTCAATCTTTTTAAGGTAAAGTAAAGAAGCGAACAAGAAACCTTTACCTTGTTAGAATGTTAGTTTTCGAGTTGGAGCAAAACTCGTTCCAAGCTTTTTATCCTCTACTAGATAATCTAATATTTTATAGTAGGCCTTTTTACAAAGGATCTGTTGAATTTATATATTGTCAATTTTTGCAACTCACTTGGAGTTTTGTTGTAGAAGCGTATACAATGACCTTTAAAAGATAGGTACCTACATTAATCTTGTGTAACCTTGTTGTGGGCACAGCGAGTTTATCCTTATTTCTAGTATTTATATCGCTATTTTTGGGGAACCGATTGATATTCTTATGAGTGTTTATCAAGGTTTCATAAAAATATTGACATGGTACTGTCACTATGTTTTTTTCTTTGAATTTATCACGCAGGATTCTTTGGGACCCATATCATAGATTGCACGAACAGCCCTCTTCTGCAGCACAAATACGGTGTAATTTATGCAGCGTTCCCCCACAGCAGTATACCAAGACATAATACTGTGGAAGTAGCTGAATTAAACAAGTCTAGATTTAACCACGTCTGTAAGATGACGGTTCTTTTTTTACTGCATACGCTGTAGAACTAAGTCTCTTCGATAGCTTATCAATGTGTGGGCCCCATTGAAGTTCATTATCTAAGGTGATTCCTAAAAATACGGTACTTTCTACAATTTCTAACGTTTCTCCTTTAACGTAAATCAGCCTTAAATTGTTTTACATTAGGTAAAATAAATCCAATACCTACATTTTGTTTTTGTTTCGGATTATTGATACTAAACCAAAGGACTACTTTTGAGATTGCATTATTCACAACGATAAAGTTCCTCAGTGGTTGAGAAAAAAGTATATAAAACAGGTAAAAAACTAGATCGCAATTATTTTCATGCTTTTGTTTAGCATGATTAAGGAGGTTGTCAAATGGCAAACTTAGAGCCAAGATCGTTGGGTTTGGCGGGGTCAGCTAGAAAGACAGGAAAGAAAGATAACGGCGAGCGGAGCGAGCCGCATTTTTTTTGTGATTTTTCAAGATTTAATAAGGTGGGTATGCGAACGTTAAAACGTAAAACTTTTGTGGCTATCGGTAATAAAATTATCACCGAATTCTTTAGAAAATATGGAAGCAAAAACAATAAAAATTACGGCAACAACGGAGCGAACTAGCAAAAAAGTTTGAGACAATCCAGTGGTTTAACAGAAAATTTATCGAAGTCACAAACATCCAGACCACAACAGATAGAGAACAACGGCGAGCGGAGCGAGCCGTAATTTTTTTTGATTGTAGTGATCGGTGTTGTACCACGCTCAGCTGCGCAGTTCACTCCTCTCTCAGAAGTCACCACATGGGCGCATCAAACTATTAGGTACTTTTCGCTCTAAATAAATTGTTTGAACAAGGAATTCGCGTTATGGATGCTTGGGCACCGCTCGCTTTACCCTAGGATCGGCGCAGATAAAATCTCGCGAATCTGTGACGATATGATTTTAAAGCCAGCCTAATGCATAATGATTAAAGCGTCATTTCAAACCAATTTTTTTAACGAAAACCGAGCGCTGGATCGTAATAGCGGATGTGCGCCGCGCACCCACAAAAGCCGCCTTAGATGGTAATACAGCCTAATGCCCATGATTGTTGCTGTCTCTTGAAACATATTAAAACAGATACCTCACTATCGCCGCCGTGCCGCCGGGGTTAGCGTCGCGTCAGGCATAACAAGGGTGCATGGTGTGGGTTAGCAGGCCTGCGGCTGCCACCGGTGTGCATTGCATGGCGCCCTCTATGGTCCTGCGCCCGTGTGCGCCGCTAAAGCCGCCTTTGGCGCTCGTCAACCAATATCATCATACTTATTATCAGATTTTGGCTGAGTCCCTTCTTTTTTATTTTTTTTCTACACATAGAACAAAAATAAAAAAATAATCATTTGTATTTTGTAAGTAGGCGGATACCTGCTTACTCATATAATTAATTTTATACTTAGGTATTACCTTACATAATCAATTATTTAGTAGTGTAAAATTTTCCGCGCGCGCGCCCCCTGGAACCTCGCGCCCCTAGGCACATGCCTACTTTGCCTTGGGGATGATCCGCCACTGCATATAAACAATGGTAATCAAGATGACTGCACGAGAAGTGTGCGGCTGACAGTACTTTTGCTACTTTTCTGTTAGTAATCTCAAAATGGGACGAATCAGGAACGTTTTCAGCATAAAATTTCCGTTTCTTGACTCGTCCCACTTGATTCAGACCAATTGTGGGACGATTCCAGAATTACTCATCTGTTTTTAAAATTAGGTCAATCGATTTAGGTAGGTAGTCCTTCGAAATGTGATAAGGAAATTCACTGGTTCCAATAAATAATTTAATAATGCTGGACAATCCACACAACATCATCTGGCCCCAAGCTAAGCAGAGCTTGTGTTATGGATACTAAGGTGACTGGTATACATAATACAATACCTACATAGATAGATATTTTTAATTAGGTATACATAGAAAATACCCAGAACACCCGGAACAATTATTTGAAGATCGTACAAACATTTTTCCCACGGGGGGAATCGAACCCGCAACCTTCAGCGTCGCAGGTGTACCTTCGCCCTCCGCGCTACATCGGTCGTCGAACCATCGAAAAAAACAATCAGCAAAACGCCTAATCCACTTGGCTTCGGCATGCCGTTCCAAATTCAATACAATTGGAAATTGACACCGAACCGCACATACAAAAGAACCAAACCGCAGCATGCAAAACAGATTCCCAAAGTCAATTTCCAAATTGCCCAGCGACTATAAAGTCAACCCTCCTTAATACAATCACACCCCGTCCTTGTCAACGTTTTGTTTCCTCTTTTGCTCACCGATTGAACAAGATCCCCACAGACAATCTCTAAGCTACGCAATCCTAGAAACAACCGAGGTCAACGCGAACTGGCAACATAACATAAAGGAATCAACAGCGCCACCAAAAAGACTCAAATCGTTCCACAAAAAAAAAGAACACAGGAAGAAAATAATCCATTAGTTGGTTCCCGCGCAAATGCCTCGGTCGTTAAGGGGATACAACACGCGAAAAAGATCAAAAAGCATTCTGAATTCCGAACACGGGGATTCTATTATTTTCGTCCAGTCAAAGCTGGAGTTCGAAATTTAAAATGTACTTAAATTCAATTCCTATTTCCGTTCCGTTTTCAAAATGTTTTCTTTTTAATTTTCATTCGGTCCTGCGAGCTTGTTTTCGTCCATTCATAGTAACGTGAGTGATCTTTTGTAGGGGCTCTCTGTGAAATTGGAGTTGAGCTGCCCTCTCCAATGTTTTTGCTTTTTTGTGAGATCAAAATTGCCTTTCTGTCGCGTTGTACGCTTTTGTTCTTTTTAACTTGACTTATTTAAGCTTATCCAGTTTAATAGCACTTCTCTGATCGATTTTGAGGCAATAATCACAGCTCAAAGCTATCAAATACATTAAAATGCACTCGCGACATCACCCCCTCGTTTCGCTGTGAAATGTGGCCTCAACATGGCTCGTGACATACATTCTAATAGTTTTATTGGGGGAAGTTTACTTAGGGTGTACAAGAGTCACTTACAAAATAAATTTAAGTGGTTTGATACCCGGAAAATACTTTTTCCTGGAAAACTTTTACCGAAAATGGACAAAACTTTCCGATAAAAGTTTGTGGTAGGTGTTCTATTTGAAAATCTAGATTGGGGAAAAATCTAGATTAGGAATATGATGGTAGAATCTAGACTTCGTTGTATATTTTTTTTTATAGAGTAGGTTATGGAGTAGGTCCCCTACAATTCTTTTTGTCGAAATGAAAATCAATTCGTCTCTTTTTTCTTACTGGGATAAAATTTTAATTGTTTAAGTGCTTATTTTTTAAGCCTTAGGAAATAAAGTTATTGAAATACGAGAAATCTGAAAACTAGTTATAGAAAATAAATAGTACAAGTACCAAAAAGACTAGGTTACTTAACTACTCGTTCGTACGAGTACGTTATACAAAAGTTCTAGGTCGGTTTGTTTTCTAACCCTTTTAAGGGTTGAATGGTTTTAGGAGTTTTTGACCAAAAATAAATGAAAATTGAACAAGAAATAAATAAACTTTTAAATCACCACCAATATAAGTCAACTGACCGTTTAAAAAACCCCAATACGATCCTAAAGCTAATCTCCCGTAAACTATTGTAAATACCTATCCGGTTCCCCTCGACCGGAAGCGGATGTTTTCAATTGAATTTCACGTCACAGCCCTGTCAAGTCCGGTACATTACGCCGGTCAAGATTCTTGGACGAAAGTCAATCGTGTGGTACTTTCACTTGATAAGATTCTGAAGGGGACTTGGGAATGGATATTTGATCAGGATATATTTTTTATAACATTTTTATATCATAGGGTAGATGCAGCTAAAATATTCATAGCGCCTATTAATTCCACAAAAATTGATCATAAATTCATTAATCTGACGCGAAGATGACTCTGCCCCAGCAAATGGCAGTAAATTTGAATCTAAATTTTTGAATAAGAAAACAAAACAAGATTCTAAAGCAATAACTTTTAACCTTATAATGGTTGTCTTATGGTTGATATTGAAATGAAAATTGGGAAGAAAAGAGCCGGTAAATTGAGTAGGGTAAAGCTACCGTGCTTCGCACCACGTCTAATGTTTCATCTTCGCGACAGGAGGCCGCTCTCGGTATAGTTTAATATCCAATATTTGCTTTACCCTGCTGTAGATACATTCTTATTAATACATATACCTACTCCATTCCATTTTCAAAACTCAATATTTATTTGTATTGAGTACACAAAATGCAGACTGCAGATATTATGTCAAGTTCGTTTCCTTTGTAGATACGGATTTTATAATTTTCGTTCAATATATATTTTCGTAATAATTTTTCGTTTTCTCTTTTTGATAAAGTACGATTTACAATTGCTTGACTGTGTTGAAATGAAGCGTAGAATGAACAGGAATGAATTGAATGAATATGCAGTAGTAGTATGAAGGCGCCATTGAATGGCGATTGATTGGTTATTGAATGAACTATTTTATTTGTAGTGTTCGGATATTGTTTGCTATATATTGTTTGACTGTTAACAAGCAACAACACAAAAAAACACAAACTCTGTTTTTGATGTTGAGTTTGAGAAATAATAATTGAAACCCTCTTTTTTACATACCTAGGTAAAAAACTCATTTATAAGAGAATATTTTAGGACTTTGGTTATTTCAAATCCAGTTTAGAAAATCCTTGTGTGTGGGTTAGATTATTAGGCAGATACCAAAGTAAATAGATGAAGTTTATTTTATCATAAAACGGGCTGGAAGTTCAAAGTTCTTTGCGGTATCAAACGCTCCAACCTTCACGAGAAGTTAAGAACAACAAAGACTCCTGTCAATGTTCTGGCATCCCACAAATGTCCCGCGGTTTTCTGAAAATTCGCCATTTTGAACTTTCAAACTTTTACCGGGTAATATTTCATACTAATATTCTGTTTGAATAACTTTCTGTCTTTGTTTTGAATTGTCTTTGTTGCGGAATTCTTTTCGGAACGCCTTTGTGGGCATAAATTAATTTTAGTATGCTGTCGTTATGTTGTTCTCTATGTTTTTCGTTTGATGGAATATTTTACCCTCTGAATAAAAATCGTCACGGCTTAAGGTATCTTTGGAGCAGCATTCTTAATTTAAAAATCATTTGGGTTTTATGATTAAAGTTGCTGCTGTAACGCTGAACTTTTGAAATTTGAATGAATTTAATAGACTTTAACTTTTTACTTATAAATACAAAAACTTCTCGGACCAACACAACAGTCATTTGTCATAAATAGTTTTCAGCACTATTACCACCATACGCGGAAAGCCAGTTGGCGCCATCGCGACATCCGGCAAACACCAACGCGTCATTTCCGTTTCCGCCGGATACAGCCAGCCGGGCATTGCGGATAAATCGGGTGGTTAATTCGCTTGCTATTTATTTGTCTACCACTTTCAGTTTATCGATTTGTCCACGTCGCACAATCGATTGGCCTATCACTTTAAATAACAAGGAAGTAGGCCAATCCTCAAAGTAGGTCACAAATAAGACAAACGACGATTGGATCTTCTTGCAGAAAGTTTTGGTTTCGCTATTCAATTCTAAATTCAAATAATTTGAATTAGCCCAAAAATAAAAGGTAATAAGAACATTCCAAATTCAACTTTTCGCGCAGTTCGTAGGCACACGTAGGTAATCAACATTCACACATAAATCCAAACTTCCGCACTCTTCCGCAACTCCCAAAAGACGAAAGTTCATCTCGAAAACAAAACAAGATGTCGTTAGTTCCCCGTTTGCGACTATTCCATCAGCGGGTGGTGTCCCCTGACCCGCGTTTGGCTGATGGCTAATGAACCGGCTGTATCGGCAGGGAGTGACCAACTGGCTGCAAAGAGGTTCTAATACTAGATGATGCAAAAATCGTGACAACGTTCTTGAGTTCGACTACCGGCTTGAGTTCTTCCATCGACTTCAAACAT
The DNA here is from genome assembly GCA_947086465.1 of Eupithecia exiguata. Taxonomy (NCBI): domain Eukaryota; kingdom Metazoa; phylum Arthropoda; class Insecta; order Lepidoptera; family Geometridae; genus Eupithecia; species Eupithecia exiguata. The sequence goes on along the minus strand of OX352243.1, from coordinate 8,752,680 downwards.
GACACGGTACTAGGCCCAGATTCCACCAAAGCGTAGAATGTACATAGATGTCCGTAACGAAGCCTTTCTAGGGTTCTATCTATGGGTTATTCAGCTAGGATTTTTCACCGAAGCTGGGAAAGCGAACTGGTTTTCTAGACCGGAGATCTGTGCTGGTTAGAGAGGCTGATCGTGCGGCGAGCGTTGGATGTTTGTTCAGATGAATGCACTAGCGAGGCATAACTCAAATCTACGCTCATCTCTTCTAGTCTCCACTGTGCGTAACGTCACCAGCTTGCGAGGCACAGCTCGCATCTCTGCTCATCTCTTCTAGTCTCCGCTGCGTGACGTCACCAGCTTGCGAGGCACAGCTCGCATCTCTGCTCATCTCTTCTAGTCTCCGCTGCGTGACGTCACCAGCTTGCGATGCACAGCTCGCATCTCTTCTAGTCTCCGCTGTGCGTAACGTCACCAGCTTCCGAGGCACAACTCAAATCTCCGCTCACCTCTTCTAGTCTCCGCTGCGTGACGTCACCAGCTTGCGAGGCACAACTCAAATCTCCGTTCATCTCTTCTAGTCTCCGCTGCGTGACGTCACCAGCTTGCGAGGCACAACTCAAATCTCCGTTCATCTCTTCTAGTCTCCGCTGCGTGACGTCACCAGCTTGCGAGGCACAACTCAAATCTCCGTTCATCTCTTCTAGTCTCCGCTGCGTGACGTCACCAGCTTGCGAGGCACAACTCAAATCTCCGCTCACCTCTTCTAGTCTCCACTGCGTGACGTCACCAGCTTGCGAGGCACAACTCAAATCTCCGTTCATCTCTTCTAGTCTCCGCTGCGTGACGTCACCAGCTTGCGAGGCACAACTCAAATCTCCGCTCACCTCTTCTAGTCTCCGCTGCGTGACGTCACCAGCTTGCGAGGCACAACTCAAATCTCCGCTCACCTCTTCTAGTCTCTGCTGCGTGACGTCACCAGCTTGCGAGGCACAACTCAAATCTCCGCTCATCTCTTCTAGTCTCCGCTGCGTGACGTCACCAGCTTGCGAGGCACAACTCAAATCTCCGCTCACCTCTTCTAGTCTCTGCTGCGTGACGTCACCAGCTTGCGAGGCACAACTCAAATCTCCGCTCATCTCTTCTAGTCTCCGCTGCGTGACGTCACCAGCTTGCGAGGCACAGCTCACCTCTCCATTTCGATCTTTCTTTGTTTCTTCGCATACAAGCATAGATAAATCTCCACTCGATGGTCTCCATGGAGCTGAGCGGAGACAAGATGTGTGAATAACGACGTTCTATTGGTGGCAGGTCAGCTTTGGTAGAGTCAGGGCCTTACGCTGACGCTCCTAAAACACGTAAAGTACACAACATTATGAAAACCAATGCGCAATTTTATATGTACTAGAGTCTCTTCTACGCTACTATGACACTACAGTTTCTGTCATTAAACTCTAGTTTAACTTCGTTAAACCGGTTTAGAGACGAAGAACCAACACTACCTGTTGTAGGTTAGGTACTAATTCCTCCTTTCAGACATAATAGCAAACACAGAACTGATAAAATAAGAAAGGAAACCACAGATTTTTTAAAACCACGGGTCATTTAACCGTCGATTTCTAGTCGTAATGAGCTGGAAAAAGAATGATTGCAAGTTATTGATTTACATCTAGGTAAAGAAAATAGAAAACGGCAGGAAGCTTAAGTGCTTCTTATAAAATACTTTCATTGTGACCGACGGTTCAGTTACTATAGTAACTGAACCGTTTGTAAAGTGGTATACCACTTTACAAAACGTCCACTGTTTTTCGATAACAAATTATGAAGTTGACATTTTCGTTCAGGCTGATGTCTGCCCCGTTGCAAGGTCGATGACATAGAACGCGTCGGGGGGAGTCAAAAGAGGCGGTTAACACAGGACCGTGGTGGATGGCACTGATTTCGGGAGGCAAAATTCGGCTGCGGATGATGATGAAGTCCGTTACAGCGTCTTTGCGACGATTTCTCCAAATGACGAAAATGAAAGAAATGGTCCAATTTGTCCACTTCTACAAATAATTACAAATAAGCTTAGCTGATGTAGTGATGAAGTAGAAAGTAGGTATATCCAGGGAACATTGTTCCATGTAGGGTAGAATAGCGGACATTGGTTAATTACGTGCGATAGTCGGAGGCTACGAGAGAATGATTGCCGCGCGGTAACGATGCTCTTGGACTTACCGTCTTCGTGTGTCCACGAAAACAACGATGAGCCTAGCGGTTCTATAAGAGGCGGCGGGTTTTGATTGATTACGTGCGATAGTCGGAGGCTACGACAGAATGATTGCCGCGCGGTAACGATGCTCTCGGACTTACCGTCTTCGTGTGTCCACGAAAACAACGATGAGCCTAGCGGTTCTATAAGAGGCGGCGGGTTTTGATTGATTACGTGCGATAGTCGGAGGCTACGACAGAATGATTGCCGCGCGGTAACGATGCTCTCGGACTTACCGTCTTCGTGTGTCCACGAAAACAACGATGAGCCTAGCGGTTCTATAAGAGGCGGCGGGTTTTGATTGATTACGTGCGATAGTCGGAGGCTACGAGAGAATGATTGCCGCGCGGTAACGATGCTCTTGGACTTACCGTCTTCGTGTGTCCACGAAAACAACGACGAGCCTAGCGGTTCTATAAGAAGCAGCGGATTTTGGTTCATTACGTGTGATAGTCGAAGGTTTATGCTCCATAAATCCATAATACTACACACACACAATCCCTAGGCGTAGGCTTATGCTCCATATAGGTACACACAATACCTAGGATGTTGTTGATGTTGTGAACAAAGATTAACCATGTTCATAGGACATACAAAATTGCTCAAGTGTTTGCGCTAACACCGGTGCACTGCCTAAACCATCAAAGAAATAAGTCCCAAATCGCTTGTGTCGTGGCTTCATGAAACTAAGCACGTACTCAGTAATGTCATTCGGCAGTCCGCTCAAACAACTTGTTTATGGCACATTTCGTGTTCGCACACTAACTATTTCACCCCAACAATATACAGTACTACCACTAAAATAATTATACAAACGTTGCTACGTAAGTTTGTATAGGTATTTATGTATTTACGTATAGTGTGCAGTACTTTTGGTGTTGTTGGTTTTAAAAACTGCAGTCAGTAATTTTATACATCTTAGGTGAGAGAAGTAAGTAAATAAATAATGCTGAACAATGCACACCGCATCATCTAGCCCTAAGCTAAGCAGAGCTTAAGTAACTGATAGGCTTAGTAAAAATAATTCTTATTAAAACAATAGGCTACTTAACTACTACTGGGAAATAATTCTAACGTATTGTCTGATAAAAATAATGCAAAGTGTTAGGTATTAATATTTCTTCAAGAACAGTCGTATTAGTTATGAAAACTAATTTTACAATGCATGTGCTCGAAAAGTGCGTTTACTAAGGAGCCAAATCGTGTGGAAAGTGACTCTTTTCCGCACTAGTGCTTTTACTTCTACGTGTAAATAAAGAGCCCTCTGTCGTCTCCTTTGACAAAATTTACATCATTGCCATCATATGGGGTTCAGCAAAGGCACACTCTTAAGCCAAATCCTAAAATATTCTAGTCGATTAATAAGTACATTACACAAATTGATATTTTTTATTAAACTAACCGACATAAAAAACACCCAGCGCACCCGGAAAAAATATCTGCAGATCGTACAAACATGTGTCGCGAGGCGGGAATCGAACACGCAACTTCCTCCCTTCCAGAGGTCGTCAAAGGTTAGGAAACTTCTATACCTAGTATTTTTATGTTTTAAAATTTATTTGTTATAATTATATGAACTAAAACTTACGTTTTCCGACTGCTTTTTGCTCATCTGAATAATATTATGTTTTTAGATATTTTCTCGTATAGAGTAAAATACGCATATTGAAACAATAAACAAAACAAACACCATCAATCGCCAGAATACTCCGAAAATCATTAAACTCCGAAACCTCTCCCCCAGGCTAGAACCAGGTAACTGCATTATTATACCCTTCGGTACAAGTGACAAACACATAAACATTTGTCACTCGACGGACCGTCCAAGTAATTGCGATCCGCATTACAAAAACCAGCATTTACAGAGCTACGACAAACTCGACTCTAGAACGAAATTGCAAATACCTGCAGTCGAGAAGAGGCCATTATAGAATGGTTGGCGCATTACTTATTGGTGCCCCGAAACGTTTAACCGATCCTGTTCTAAATTTGAACAAATAATTTACGAACGGTCACTCTTGACACCGCTTTGAGTGTAGGGTTGCCATTTTCCAACTAATTAGCGAAGACAAAATAATGTGAGATTTTATTTCGGTCTCTAACTCAAAAATAAATTATGTTATTATTACCTATTTTTATGTAACGATTTTTCAAAATTTAGCTAAAAACGTAAACCTAACGCATTTTTTTTTAATTGTATCGCTCAACTACTAATAACGACTAAAATAAGCATGGTAGGTTAAAACCAACGTAAAAGATTGTTTTTTATCGAGGAAAAAATAATAAAATATTTCAATACATTTTATTGGTAGAGCAATAAAATGTATTCAAGTATTTTATTTTGTAAACCTAATACAATGTGAGAGATTTAAAAAAAACACCCATGCTAGGTATTTGGAGCCCTGTTAGAGCGCAATGCAACTTGAGAGGTAGCTACAGTGATCGTTTTTGCTTTTATTTCTTTAATTTTATACAAAACGAAAACAAAAGTGGCAGCCCTGGAGTTCGATGAGTAATTACGGCAAATGTCCGCGACCACGGCCGCGGGCAGTATTGATGAGCATCGAGAGCGCAGTCGCCAACAAAACGAACTAAGTCCTTAGGACAGTGCTGTGATAGAATCGAGCTTTCATTATGAGCTTTTGAAATTTAAAATTCAACATTCGACTGAGGAAATTCAAAATCAGAATATGATTTTGAAATTCAAAATATTGATTTGGTAAACCCTTCGATCAAAAATTTCCGGCTTTGCCGGCCCCCGCGAACTACTTATTTTTGATCGAAGGGTAAACCGTAGAGTTTTTTTGGCGAGGCTGGTTGGTACCCAACCTGTGCCACGCCATACTAGTTAGGTAAAAAGTACTACGCATAATAGTAAGTTCAACCGCGTTGGTTTAAAGTGACATTATGTAGTTGCGATTTAAATAATCCAGAAAGTGTTTTCTAAACTAATATTGATAATTAAATATAGCTATTATATTAGACATGCTTATACCGGGTACAGAACAAGCAAGCGAGAGCGAGCGAAGGCTAACGAACGCAAAAGTACCAGTGTCGACGTCATTGCGAAAGCAAGCGAGTCTAAACAAGGGCCTTCGTTCGTCTTCGGCCGTGCTCCGACGGCTGTAGCTACATTAAAGCAATATGGAACGAACGTACCGATAGTCAAATCCCAATCGTTTGCATTCGCTCGCTCTCGCTCGCTTGGTCTGTACCCGGCATTAGAGTCTGGCCATCGAATGTTGCGACAGCAAACTTTTTTGATGTTGAAAAATTAATTTCTTCATTTAAATAACAACATGAGTACTTCAAATCGTATGTATTATGTAGATTTAATTTTAAGATGATCTTATTTTAACATTTTACAAGTCTGAAATTGGAGAAAACGCATAAATCGTGTGTGCACGAAAAAAAATTGGACTTTGCGCTTTAACTGTTAGATCAGAGAAATCACAAAGTCCAATTTTTTTTCGTGCTCTCAGTTGCCAGACTCTTTATTGCACTTAACGTAGGGTGGGTGATTTGACTGATCTGTCTCGAAGATGTATTCTAAGACTCTTTAGATTTTATTCTCAAATCTCAAGACGGGTCCTTCCATTTCCATTTCGTTCGGTCGTTCAAAGCTGAAATCACCCAAAATGATGATGGTCCAAAATGTTGCTACATTACCCTCATAATCTGATAATTCATACAATTTCCGCCCTAAAGTCGTTTAGATAATAGTGATTTTATAACTTGTAACACTGACATGGAATTTCTTATGAATATTTCATGGACCACGACAGGCCCTAAATATAATGCGGTTATTTCGAAGTTTATTCTTGTATGCCATTCAACGTGGCAATGCTAATTGAATTAGGGTTATTCCTAGTTCCTCTTCATCATCAGTGAATATAGGCTACATAGGTATACAGATAATACAGATTTTTTCTAATTTCTGGGGACCGTTTTCCAAAAATGTAAACACTGCTTACTGGACACGGACACCGGTATTTATTTTTACTAAGGTAGGTATAGGTACCCAATGTTGACTCGCAGAATACAAAAACACACAAATATTGTCACTGCACAAATAAATACGTGGATATTTATCGTCGCCAGGAGACAAAGGGTCGAGGTAATTACTCGGAAGATGCACCTCCTGCGGGGTGCCGATCACGCTCTTGGCTCTCCACACCCATACTAAACTTCACACTAGTAATATAAATGCGATAGTTTGGCGTTTTTTTTCGTAAGTTTAATTTTTTGACGTTTTTTACCAGTTTTAGTTAAGACGGGACTTTTCTTGTTCAAACCAAAATTACTGAACGGATCGGGCTGAATTTTTGGATATTATGTAGGGACAGTTGTCAATCGATCGACACCAAGTGATCATGGGATTTATGCCATATTTGTCCCTAATGTTCAGCCCACGCCATTAAAAAGTCTTTTTTTGTCCCGCACGATAATATTTGTCCAGATTCGTCCCTCATACCAAAATTTGTATCATCATAATCATCATCGTCAGCCTATATCTGTCCACTGCTGGACGGCAGTCCAATGCTGGTAGGCCTCCCCTAATGAGATCCATAGCGCCCTGTCTTCAGCTTGCCGCATCCATCCGCAAAATTTGTATAAGTACAGTGAACGTCAAAAGTGTTATTTATCACCAAAACCAAATATGTGGTCATCAATCATTATAGGCTAAAGACGATAAGTGAAGTGTAGTGGCCTACAGTTGTGCTTTGCAAAGCATGGCCATCACAGGCCATTGTGTACTGCCTTAAACATAGTTGCCATGACAGCTGGCCAGTGATTTACTCCTCTACCACCTACCGTCTACCAAGACGCTGTGGCGAGGGGTCAACTAACCTAACATTAATTAACAGACCACAGAGATTCTACAAACTTCCGAACGCTTTCCGAATCTTACTGTTTGTTTATTGTTATTAGTTTGAGATATTCCGCTAACTTTGGTTTGATGGATCTGTCGAACGGAAAATGACTTGTTGTTCGATTTCTGTAGGAAGGAAAAAGAATTGGAAAACTTTGTCAACGGTATTACTTATTAACTTCAACCGTGAAGAAGGTTTCCAACTATACGGAACCTGGAACCCTGTGGTGAGATTGTGTAAAAACCGTAGTAGTGATATACCAACCAGACCGCGTTCGGATACCGTCAATGTTGTGTGTCGTGATCGAGTAGCGTTCGAAAGTGAAACAGGTGGTAGTGGTAATGTTCGTAGCAAAAGACAAAGAATGAGGGTAGATCGGTATGTCTGCCAATAAAAACCAACTCGCAGTGACTTTAGTTCTTCCGTGATCATGGCGCATGAAACTGCCGAAATATTGGAAAACTCAAAAAATCCAAATTCTACTATTTGGAAGGTTGCGCAAGAAAGCTATCATGGTTTTCTTTATTGAAGAGGCTATTCGTTTTAAATAAGATCCGTCAAGTACGAGTGCGGCTCGCACGCCGAGGGTTTCGAACTTGTTTCAATGAGGGCTTTTCAAAATTCAATCTAAAAAAAAACAATCACTCTTTTTATTTTAACACTAGATGACGCTGGACAAAAGTCAAGTCTATGTTAAGTGCCATAAATTATGGACATCATTTTCTGTTTCCATCGCTTTTTGACACTTGCGTTTCATACAGTGCCATCTATTTAGTCTATGGCAACCACTTTTTTTTAAAGGTCGCATTGATAAGCCCTCATTAAACAAATCCATACTACGGGTACCTACCAGCTACAGACTTCGTTATCTGATGAATATTTAAAATAGCAGGTATGTAGTAAAGAAAATTACAATCAAATAATAGAATTAAATTAAAACTAGTATTTACAATTGAAACAATTGAGCTAACTGCAGACTGTTGCAAACAATCTATAGACAGCTCAACTGATCCATATCAATACCAGTCGGAAGCGTCCCCAAGACGCTGGCTACATTGCCCCGCTGTGTAGCAATGCTGATGCGCTGTGCCAGATTCTCACCAGCTCTCGGGTCACGTGTCGTACATACGTTTTAGATTGACCGCTCTGAAAACTTCGGAGATCACGTTCGCCTTGTCTCAAATACTTCACATAATTATTTTACACGCCTATAATTTTTTTTTCACCTTTTCCTATCAACTGTTATCTCCCTATCAGTAAGTACAATAGCATAAGGCATCCTTAAGTAAACAAAAGTGTTGATGGGGTAACAATGAATCTCAGTATCGGCGTATTGTCGCCTGATAAACCTATCTCGGCCTGAGTGGGCATCCTTGTAGGACACCGCGAGGATACAGGGATGTAGCTAGGACGAGAAATAGGGGTAATTTACGTAAATATGCTTCGCGACGCCCAAAACTACACGAGCAATAATTAATAGGTGTCTTCTAGACCTTCGTGGTTCATCTTCGGCCACATCGTCACTTACCATCAGGTAAGATTGTGGTCAAACGAAGGTCTATTCACATAAATAAAACTATTTGACCGAAAGCTAAGGAAGTAGAGCTGAAATCAATCGATTCATTCGACACGAGACGAGGTGTCATTTCATACAACGAATTCAATTTCTTTGGCGCTGTAGGACTTTGGACTAAAGACTTGGCTGTATCTACTAACTTTTAATGTTGTTGATCGTTTTCGGACTTTACAAGAAAACTTGCAAAGCGAGGCATTATTCTGCCTTTATTTTGTATGCTTTGTATTTTGCTTAGCCATAGGTACACCAAAACTAATTATTTATATTTAATTGGATTGGCAAGAATATTAAATTTTATCGAATGTTATTTTAACGTAGGTCTTGTACTTAAGCACTCCACCTTTGTAAATACGTTACCAGCTGAGTGGGCATCAATGCTCGTACATTGATGCCCACTCAGCTGCTAACGCGGCGGTGATTTATACCAAGCTGCTGATAAAACCCGGTTTCTTAATGACTCAATAAATACATTTCTGAATGATGACAAGGTCTTCAACCCCTCTCCCACGTCCTTAAGTACGTTCCCAGCTGAGTGGGCAGAATTTTTTCCATGCTGTAGATAAAATCCGGCAAGACAATATAACGCAATAAACGAATGAACGATGACAAGGTCTTCAGCCCCTCTGCCTACATCCTCAAGTACGTTCCCAGCTGAGTGGGCATCCATGTACGAGTGGTTTACGCGGCGGCGGCGCGCGGATTTATGCGCGCGCGCACCCGTCCGCATAGATTAGCCTGATAGATGGCAGGACTCGCGCTTTGTTGTCAATGGAACTGTGGGAATTTAGAGTAGGAACTTTGTTTAAGTCTAAGAAGATACTTTTGTCTCCCATAAGCATTAGATAAAATTAAATGGCGGGTTGGTAATAAAAAATAGTGTTTGGAACACAATGGGTATGCCAGTCTCGCTGTACATCTGTCGCCGTCGGATCATAGAATCAGCCATTTTGTAGAATGCCTAAATAGTTTACAATTTTTTTTTATGCCGATTGTTGAACGATTAACGTTCAAAAATGTCTAAACGTATCTGTGTCGTGAAATGACTATAAATTAATACTCGTAGGTATTACAAATTCAATGCAAAAACCAACGTATCCATCGGAAATAAACTTAAATTATAGCACCATATCGAGTACATAGAACCTCTTACTGTTTTTTTGTAGTCGGTTAAAAATATACCTCCGTCGAAAACTATAGTCAAATTGAGTTGTTATAATATAACTACCCAAATCAGTACCTAGTCAGAATCGAAAATTTCAAGTGTATTTTCAAACCCCAGTCTTCACGAAATAGAGTATCGCAATTAGTCAATAGGGGAAAACAAGTTATTTGGCGAGTGCTATTTCGTCCGTGTTTATTAGCCCCACTGTCCCCAACTAATTTATTGGGCTCTTTACTCCCTTTGCCCTTAGATGGATCACCTAATTTACCATTAACCTTCAGGTGTGCTGAACGCCATAATTTTTGTTTCGGAGACATTTATTTCTACTACTTAGTTATAGAGCAGTTGGTTCAAGAGGAAGAATAAAAGGTGGGGAAAGGTAGGGTTCCTCCTGTTCCCTGACTTTTATTTTGGAAACAAAACGGTCTATCATCGCACGCAATACGCCTAGTTATACGTATATATGTATACGTCAAGTAAGAATAAGTTTAATTGATCGGAAAAACCACAAACTGACTTCAAATTCCTTGGTGTTAACTGTTAACACTGTTTTTTTGGAACAATTACTTATATCCCTGGGGTTTTTTTTTATGGGATCACCTCTCGGGATCATCCTCAATACAATAGCGAAATTATTTTCCAAATCGGTCTACTATTGACAGACAAATTGGCGAACTTAAACATACATACAGCCGAATATCGCACATCCTGCTCTTTTGTTATTCGTCTGTTGAAATTGAAGCGTTTTCTTAGTGTCAAAAATAGTTCGAACAAACTGAGGGCGCATTTTTCGTAGTAGCATAGACCGTGCGAACGTAAGGTACTACGATATTTTGTACCCTGCTTATTTGGAAATGACATGCCATGCCATTGACACTCTAGCTTCTCTTTGGTTTTTTTTCTTTTTTGAATGCGCCGCATTGTGTCGCGTAAAAATAAATTAAAACCTTTTTGGTGTTCAATTATTTTGAAAATGGAAACAAACTGCGTCTCAATGGAAACGAGCCTACAATTTTGCAGTAGGGTGACAATATCTCACGGCCGGCCGTGTTATCGAATTACGATTTACGATGTTGGGCATATCTGTCGATGCTCATGTTCGACTTTTTACATCGACATCTTTTTATCTTTTTACATTGTCCGCCAGAAATATTTGTCGCCAGGTGATATTTATTATGAGATTGGGTGACCGTGCGACAAAGTCTGTTTTTGTTTTGTTGTTGCAGTTTATGCGTTTTGTACGCGATTTTGAAGTGCAGATGGGATTTAAACTGACTGGAAAGGAATATATTTTGTTTTGGCGCGGTCATGGTCTTCTTGAGATAACATTAAATTTCCGTCTCTAAATAAAGATGTTCTAATGTCTTATATTCCTTTTATTCATAGGTTAAAAACTCCCTCTTATTAGATGATAATTAACTAGGTAGGTGGACAAGGCATGTCCCTTATTCTCAAAAAAACTAAATTTTCTTTGAAATTTCATACTTAATAGCGGAGTTGCTAGGTAATTGTATTAAGATTAAGAGTAGAATAATTTTAATCTGTCCTATTATAAAACATATTTATTTATTTAAAAAGGAACGCCAGCAGCGTAAACATAAGTCATTCTTAAATTATATATTATAATGATATTATATAATTCATTTTTAAAGCTTTCATGTGACTTCAACTATTCACTTTTACAGTCATCTTTTATCCCTAAGGGCAATCGAAAAAGCAGACCGTATCATAAAACTTCCGCAACTCAAGTTAAATCATGGGAGCCAACCTAAAAGCTCCCGCAATCATAATGTTATTTTGCGGAGAAATAGTGTCGTTACCGTGAATGTTTCAGGTGTGACGTAGGTAGCTATGTCCTGTGTGCTATGATGGGGCGGACTCAGGCCTTGATTCAGTTTGGATTATTTTTATTTAAAAAAGCAGGGCATTAGTGAATGGTTTTGGAAAACACTTAATGACTGACTGGTCATGACTCTGTACTCAGTGGGTATGCTACTGGTCCATTCACATGTGTTCGTGAGTGTATCTTTCATACATTTTGTTGGCACAAATAGGTAGTGTAGTGTCATTCATACTATTTTCTCCACGTATTGGCTGCTTTTTAATAAATAAAATCGACCAAGTGCGAGTCAGACTCGTGCATGAAGGGTTCCGTTACCATTATCTATAAAACGGCAAAAAAATCACGTTGTTGTATCTCCCCCTTAAATATTTATTTTATTCTGTTTTTTAGTATTTGTTCTTATGGCCGCAACAGAAATACATCATCTGTGATTTCAACTGTCTAAATATCACGGTTCATGAGATACAGCCTGGTGACAGAAATACAGACGGACAGCGGAGTCTTAGTAATAGGGTCCCATTTTACCCTTTGGGTACGGAACCATAAAAATGAAACAAAAATCAGGAAAATGCACTTATGGGGGGTGAAAATAGCATGAATGATACTACACTCACGAATAAATCTGAATTGAACGTCGGTCACCTAGGAACTATTTGTGCTAACAAAATTGTCATTACTACGTCTTAAAACTATGATTTACACAGATAAAGGTTGATTGGAGATTAAGATGTTTTAAGAAATTAAAATGTAAAGCAGAGTTTTTGGTACATTCTTTACATAACTGTAAATAGTGTAACAAGAACCAATTATAGTTGGCTTTAACGCGCGCTGTCCTGTTATTAAGTACTAAAAAGTCCCCATAGACCCGCTAAAATAAACCTTAAATATAGACCCTAAACTGTCCTGAGTCCACCATCGGCCATCAATAGTAACAGTCGCCCCGCGAGAGTCGTTCGCCCGCGGTGAAATCATTCCTCGAGCAAAATATCAATAAAATACAAACGCGTGCACCGGCGGGACTCGTTCACATCGCGCCGCACGTTACAAATGGCCTTAAGTGCGGCCCTGCCATTTGATGGGACACTTTATTTATTAGGTTTATTTTTGCGTAATGAATGGTTGATTGATTCGTTGGCTGATAAGCAAACACCCGTATGAAGACAATGAAAGGCTAAATTCGTGAGAAGATTTAACTAATCCCATTATCTCTAAGACATAATTATTTACATACATAATTATTTATATTGTTTTGATTTTCCTTTCTTTTTCGTTGTGTGTAATTTCATTATTTTATAGTTGTTAACTTAAATGATTCAATGTACTAGACATAACGATTTGGAGATATCTGTAATGTTATGATCTTGTTTAAATAAATAACTAAATTAAAAGGAACGTTTCGCTTTTCTTCCTCATTCGCACGCTCTTTCTCTGCGCTCTTCTGAAACTCCCCTTTGACTCTACTTCCTTCATCGACCACTCATTTACTGTCCATGATGCTCGACTGCGATAAGACCGCCAATGGTCTCATATTTTTTTCTTCTTTTATTTTTGTTTGTTACTTTTAAGTGTGGAATAAATAATATTCTATCTAGATTAGATAGATATCTAATCTCTCGAGTTCACACATTGTTTTTATTTCCTAGTATTAGGTAGGAAAGGTATAGATAGATAGAACATACTTTATTGCACACTTAAAACTAAAAAAGAATTTACAAATTAAACAATCATAATATAAGTGACAATTGGCGGTCTTATCGCTCAAGAGCGATCTCTGCCAGACAACCCGGTATGGATAGGATTATTGGATATATATGGGGTAAGATCGGTGTGCATCTAATGGTATTAATTATAAATGTATACATATTAACTCAATATTTTATGTATAAGATACATATAGATACATAAACATACATACATACCTAACCTATAAATATATACCTATTATCTACTTACAATAAAATATGAAAACAAGGGCGTATACCTACATACCTTCTAGTGTAGAATAACAATACATTCGTAAGTCTAGACGGTTGTGCGATGGGATAACAGCCAGTCCACGAAATTGCACACTTGTAACACCTATAACTACCTAATTAATTAGTTTCCAACGAGATCCAAGATTTCAACGAGTTCTTAGATTTCACTATTACGACGATACTTACTGAGAGACGCGTATTTCTGTCAGTTTCACACATAAACATTAGCTTTACTTGAAATCGCTAAGTTTAAAATAAATATCACCCGTATCTGGTCGATATACCTCAGTGTCGCACCAAAGTATTCTGCTCTACATTCGTAATAAGCACGGCCAAAAATTGGAATGAGCTTCCACTCCACAGCGTCTGTTTTCCCACCAGAGTGTAATCTTGGAGTCTTAAAATCCAGGGTGAATAAGTTCCTTCTGGGAAAGCGGGCTCCATCTTAGGTCTCATCATCACTTATTCAAGTGAGATGGTGGACAAACACTTGACCATCACCAATAAAAAAAATAACTTGTTTCCGAGAATTTGGTCCAAAATGATATGTACATAGATAAGATAAAAGTTAACAATCGAAGATATACTTTTTAAAGCTGGATATACTTTTTAACTTAAATAAAAATAGCAGCGCCTCGCGGTTTCACCCGCGTAGTTCCCGTTCCCGTGGGAATTCCGGAATAAAACCTATGCCACTCCCTGAAAAGTAAGCTTTGTAATGGTGTAATACTTTTTTAAATCGGTCCATTAGTTTCGGAGCCTACCAATTCATTACAAACAAACAAACAAATCTTTCCTCTTTATTATGTTATACTAGCGGTCCGCCCCGGCTTTGCACGGGTATATTCTATAGCCCATGTTAATCAGTGATAATGTAGCTTTCTAACGGCAAAAGAATTTTTGAAATCGGTCCAATAGTTTTATTTTATTCGTTAAATACAAAAATGCGATCTTTCCTCTTTTTAATACTAGTGTAGAAAGTGTAGATTATTAGTTAGTATAGATCAATTAAGACCAATCTATCCCACGGTAACCATACATTTTTGATTGAGTAACAAACATCCATCCATCCATCCAAATTATTACATGTATAATATTATTAGTGGTATAATTAAATAATGCTCCACAGCATCTTCTGGCAAATATTATTTACTTCTTTTCTATGTAGGTGTGTAGTGGTTGCTAATGACAATGTCTTTGATTTGGCCTCTTTGACCACAATCGATACTCGAACTCTATTGAAAGCACGTACCTCACTAAACCGAGGGTCACAGAGACCCCCAGACCGAGCACTCTACTGGGTATTTATTGGCCGTAATTAAAAAGAAAACAGACAAAAGGCGCAGCTGATTCGAACGTGAGCTGAACATTTGAGTTGTAGTGCTGTGTCGTTTGTCATGGGGATTTTATCGATACAATTGTCTTAGGTCATTTTGAAAGTTGATAATAAACGTTATTTAGGTACTTTAGCGGCACCTGCACATTGGACATTAAAAAAACACAAATCTTAATGTAAATCGGTTTTGATGAAAAAATATTAAAAAATATGAAAAAACTTAAAAAGAAAATATTTAAAAAGGTAAGTAAAAATTAGTTTACCAAACCACCAGACATTTCAGCCGACTTAGGTACTATAGAATTATACCTACGTCTAGTTACCCATGGACAGTGTACAGTACAGTACAGTGTTTGCTAAATTCGATTATCTAGAGTCACTTGGGGAGCTTTATCGATAAACGCAAAACCTACCTTATCGATAACCCGACTACACTACTGGATAGAATACAAGTCGAGCAAAAGGACTTTTATCATTCGCGACCGATACGAAGACTCCTAGATTCCAAGACGTAATTTATTGCCACCCTTCTTTGCCAACTTTGCCCTCCCACACATTTTTAACTCTACATCATCCTGCCATAAGAATCAAACTCCCTTGAGCTCTATATCGTTGCTATTGCAATGCTGAGTTATATTGGATTTTGTTGCTGCGAAATAAAGTTCAAAATAAATATAACTTTACGATAGGTACTGAACCCTTTTGTGAAAAGTGTTTGACAAATAACTTTGGGAACTCCGTTAAATGATAGCAGTTGACCAATGATTGATAGGTTTTTTACCGTTTGATTAAACTTTGGCTTGTAAAGGGTCCCGAGGGTTAATTGATTTCTATTTATTTAGGTAGGTACTAACATTGGCATACCGCTCCATAGGATTTTTTTGCGATTTCAGTTTTTTTTTACCCTTAAACCAGTTGGTCTGATTAAATTTTGGGATGCGTAGGTACAAGAAACAAATTCGTATGAAAACAAAATTGTTTTTTTTTTTTGCATTTTAACATATACCTACATACATATTTTCTAACTGTAATTTCGTTGCAAAATCTGAGAATAAGGATGAAAAATTATCTTATGGATAGCAAGACCATTCTCCTGTAGGTATCCACATTGATTAAGGTACCTGACCTTACTGCCCCGTCCAAAAAATCCAAACTGTATTATTTTGTGACCGAACTGTATAATTGTATCGAGTAAAGCATCGATATCTACTTGAATAACACTTTTTTTATGGCATATACGTCACTCAAGCATAGATCTATCAATACGCAAGCTTTCATGATACGGGCCTTCACGTCTTGACCATCGAATTTTAAATTCTAAATACTTACCAACTCAGAACTAAAAAAGGACTAAGTACCTAATATAAGGAAATGTTTCACGCATTAGGACAGACCTAAATATTCATACCGCGAAAAAATAAGGACCCATAACCGTAATTCATTGAAATCAGCCCCCATAAACACTGGTCTAATGCGCACCGCCTCAGAATATAAACTAGGTAGCCTTTACCTTTCGGTTATCAAAATATCTCGCGAAATATAGGCGACTTTCAAAAAAGGTTGTAAGCAAGCAGGAAAAAGGTTGTAATATCTTGAAAGAGTTTGAAAATCAAACGAACTCTTTGCTAAGCTCTATGCTGAGTGGCAAGTTTAGCTTCCGCATCGTTTAAAATATTTGAATTACGAAAACCGAGTAAAATGATGTTCTCAAACATCTTGCAAGGTAAGTTTACATTTGAATTTGAAATTCAAAAATCTTACCATGTTTTTATTGCAATAAGGTGATGACCCGGTTTTTGCAGGCAAGCTGTTTAATTTAAATGTAGGCACATATTGCCTGTTCCTCCGAGGTACATACTAGATAACATAACCGTGGTGCAGAACTCATATCATTTGCGGCGTAACTGTACCACGTTATTGGTTCACTTTCTTTTGTTTTTATATTAAAAGGAGGAAAGATTTGTTACTTTGTTTTAATTGAATAGGATTCGAAATTACTGGACCGATTTGAAAAATTCTTTCACCATTAGAATCCTACACTATCCCTGATGAACATAGGCGATAGAAGCTACACATGCGAAGCCGGGGCGGGCCGCTAGTTCGTAATTAAAATGCAGCCAAGTCACGAATACATCCGAGTGATCAGCAGATTGTCTTAGTGTATCTACCTACCTAACATGGAGTTGATAACATGAGCTTTTCAAACTACCCTCACTTTAATCCATTAAAAACATTCACATTCAAAGATAAACCACACTAAACCAGCAGTTTCCATTCACAGCACTCTCAAATTACCTTAAAGTGCGGAAAAAAGAGGAAATCGCGATAACATCTGTCGTACAACCCCTTAGCTGGTAACCCCATGGTATTACCATAACCTTTATGGGAAGGAATAACGGCCGGGGTCAATAGTGTCCCCTCGGTAGAAATGATGTGTGACATGTACGCGGTGGAAAATTTCGAAGGGTAGGGTAAGGAAAGTTGGCTAACTTAGAAAACATATTAGTCCTCACCTCACTGAAGAAAATTTTTTTTTGTCTTTGTATTTTTTCTTTATAAGGTTGGTTTCTAAGGAGAAAAGCTAAGAGTTATTATTATAGGAGTGCTCTTTTATATTGTAAACCATTTGTTATCATTCGTTCTTATTGCAAAACACGCAGTAGGTGTATACTTACTAAGTACATTCATTTTCATAAGAAATGTATGTTTTTAATTTTTACTTGTCAGCTAGTGATGGTATTTTCTCAATTTTCATAAACAGGAAGGTATCTGTGAAAAAGGTATTTTTCACCATACCCCGTGGGTAAGAACAAACACAAAAACACTTTTGGCAGAACGGCTGATTTTTGTCTATGATTAGATTAGTAAAAAATAAGAGTCCAGTTTTTTTATGTTTATTTTTTATTGATAAGCAACTGGTTCGTCGAACTATCTGCCAGTGTGTCCGTCACTACAAAGGGAAGGTGCCTTTCGAAGGGGATCTCGGACACGTCTTGGGATTTAGGGAATTCCACAAGGTGAGCTACTTTCGCTAAACATTGGTATTGTAAGAATTTTGGCCACTTTCGTCAGCTTAGGGGAGTATTTGGATGTCAAAGGGAAGAAAAGAAAATTCACTTCTGGCTGCCTGCTGCTGTGGAAAGAGAATTTCACGGTCTGTTGTCTAAAAATAAAAAAATATGTACCTACTCTTAATTCTAACTCCATAAATTCTATGACAAAAATGGTCACAACACGACCTTCCTAATAAAAAAAAATGATAGGAGAATAATGATAACGTAAGCTAGTTCCTACCTAACGCTAAGTTCCTACTAAAGACTTTTTTCTATTTAAAACAAATGAATGCTACCGAAAATCTTTGATTTTCTAATAAGCTGGCAACCCCAGACTGAAATAACGTACCTTCTCACAAGATCGAATTTCTCTGACTTTTACGACAGTGGATCCAAAACGTTCCTTTTTCGAACAATACTGTCCAAAACAACAACGACCTCTTTCCCAACCGAATTCTGGTAAAGTACAAAGCCTGCATTAGTATCTTCTTCTTATTTGAGCTTCCAATTATGAGAGTTGCGTGTCCAAGATTCTCTCACTAATGCATGCAAAACAATACCTTTCTGTTCACATAATGAATGAAAGTGAGTAGTATTGCACAAGTAGCGAACAAAGCCTCCACACACCTGCGAATTAGCATTCAAAATTAGCGTTTATACCTCTTTAATTAGGGCATCTTTTTGAGCCCTTTCGGATCGGTCATTATTCTAATGCTTAGGATTGGTTTGGATTGCATTAAGGTTATACAGGATGTCCTATTAAAATAATGGCGGTATTTCATTCAATAAAAGGCGATTAAGTTGGGTGCTTGTAGTTTGGTTACTTTTACTTGTATTGGAAGATTGAGGTGATTTGATACTTGAATTCTGACTGACACATATTCACGCACTACAGACAGAGTACCTACCTATAGAAATGTAGACCTTATTTCTACGGTGTTAGGATTCAATTTACTTTTTGCAGATTTTATGGAGAGGATCTGCATTTTTGGTAAACAGCGTGGTAATGGCGGAGATTTTTATCAGCAGATAATTATTGCGACAATTTAACTCTTCTCGTGAATATTTTTTTTACAGTGAGACTTCAGATCTTCTGTGACTCGTTCTTACCAGTGTTTAGGGCTCTATCCATGAACGAATTACACTCGGAACGATTTTCGAGTTTAATTCCAAGTAGAGACAAGGGCTATAGATTAAAAATATTATTTTATCTTCTATTAGGTTAACTTTTGTTAACTTTTGTTGACTTTTGATCATAAGTTTTCAATATCTACTATAAAGTCAGTGATTATAAAAGTATCAAAATCTCTCGTTCTTGCAAGTTGCGACGTAATAAAATGATTACAGTGGCTCCCTGTTTTACGCCTGTAGGATGTTTTATTTTGTCTGCCCGCGGTTACGCATCGCATGCCAAATCTTCACATTTTGGGGAAGAACAACCTTTTTTGACGAATTATGAACAATGGTCTTCCTCAAGCCAAGAGAAACTACAAAAAAACAGTTTTTTTTGCGAACTTATTATCAAAACCTTTGATAATAAATTCTAGCGTAGGTGTAAGTGTTATTCTAATATTAGAAATTTCTATTTTGTAGAAGGTTAGGTATCTACGGAACGTATAAATATCCGTAATTTGTATTAAAACGGTACCTAACTAAGGAACTGGACTTCGAATTTTTTTCAAATCACCTCGTTCTTTTAGTAGGTACCAGTGAAAGTAAAAGTCCCTTCTTCTTTCCTAGCTCTATTAATGGTAGAAATATATCGTTAGTCATAAGACTCGTCTTTTCAGACGAAAATATTTCTGGCCAACTAACTAAAAAAAACATAGCTTCACCAACAACTTGATTACAAAAACTAAAAGCCAAATTAATATACTAGGTACACGCAACAAAACATTCTGCCAACAAGATGCAAAGTGTTCTACGTCAGCTATTTACCTAATTGGGAGAGCAGTAAATCTATTCGCCTCCGATCACCCCTTCCGAGAGGTCAAGCCCAAACCCCCTCCCTAGGGAGGACCCCCGATTGGCATTCTTTATTACGGAGGAGTACGAACTCCTGGTAAACAACTCTTTGGTATTGCAGTTAACGCGGGAAATATTGCTGGCTGGTAATTGGATCGAGTTTGAATTAGGAACTGGTTGTTCTTAGTCCTTGTAGTTTGCATTGCAGTGCATTTCAAATTCAAATAATGAAAGGCATTCTCATATCTTGGTAATTTAAACTAGTCGTTCAATGATAGGTAGATTCTTATACTAATTTATTTTTACCCGACTACCGACAGGGGAGGGTTATTTAAATCTCAAGATCTGTTTTTCTCCTTGTATGTGTGTGTATTAAATTGCACAAGCTACAAAAAATTGCTAGGCACAAACAAAAGTCATCGCAATAAAAACAAAGGAAAACAAAGACACCGCCCTCGCGTCCCCGTCAAGCGTCTCGAGCGTTCGCTTTTCAAATATTAAAATTTAATCGGCTGGTTGTCGCGAGTCAAATTAGGCTCTCTTGAGGGACGGGCGATACTGTCAAAGAAAAGTTACTGTTTCAGTAGAGTTGACAATTCCTATTTTCGAGTTTTAATAAAACAGCGTGAGGATTTTTTTATGTCGCTAAAAGCTATGATATAGGAACTTAATTTGAATTTGAGGTTTCGTGAATTACGGGAAATGTACCTGTACGGGAAATGACTTAATTTTTACATGTCAATTAAAGTTTAATGAGAAGCTCCGATCTGGCTTTCGTCATGGAGATAGTCGGTAAATGGGCTTTAGCTTATTGCAGAAAACATGATAGATGCTTCCCTAAAAAATCCTACAAACTCGTATACCTTTACTAGAGGCGACATAAAATAGCTCATTAAATTCGTTGTACCTAGGATAAGTATAAGTAAATATATTGTGTGTAACGTTGGTAGTGATTCTGTTGGCACAAAACTATTGGCTGTGCCATGCCACATCTATACCAAAGCGATACTCTTTGCATAATCGTCGGCAGTGATACGGACAACGGTGTAATTGCCGTCGAGACGAAGAAAACTGTTATTAATTCCGTTCGCGCCAACCCTGAATGATTTACCAGACACTTTGTATTGTCCCTAGGTATTCCAATTTTAACTTAATATTTCATTTGTACTTTGGGGAGCGGAGTCTATTGTTTTTAGTGTCGTTGGCTGTTGATAAAGTTTTATTAGCTCCTCCGTTCTGCTTATTTTAAACATTGATGTTCTCATTTTGAATTTATCGAATCGAAATTTAAATTAAAGTAGGCAATAACAGTGTTAATACCTATTGAATAGGTTGGCACAGTGATAGCCTTTTTGTAAGTATTTTTCATGTTTAAATTATATAGAGACAAATTCTACCAAGAACAGGCTATTTTTAACTAGCATGACCTACGAGGTAATGTTTTGTGGGGCTTTATGAGATTATATATACATAAATAAATAATGCTGGACAATCCACACAGCATTATCTATCTAGCTACAATACATAACTCCTTCGATAAAAGTAAAAAAGGAAGATACGGTACGTTCTACCAGCGGTCACTCAAAAACTGTACCGTGTTACAGATGAAATAATGATAAGGTATCGGCTTATCAGAAAATTTAAAGTTTGGTGTATCTACTTACGCGGGAAAATATGTGATGCCTTGGGCTTTGTTTTTTGTTTTGGAGCTATTTGTACACCTGGTGAACGAACAGGAGGGCATTGTCGTGGTGTTTTAGTCGAAATCACACAAAATTATACGCCGTAGCAAGCACGCGCAACACAAAGCGCCCAGTCCGACTATGACTGAGGTGAGGGAACATAGTTGAACCTAACTTGAGCTACTAAGCTACTAAGCCTACTTTCGAGATGAAAATGCCTCATCTCCCTTTGTTTATCTTTATGGAAAACGCCTCATTCAAGTCAACCCGCGTCGCCTATCACTAAGGCCACCCCCCATGACCCGGTCTGTCGTCCGTCGCGCGCGATCGATACAGCCTCCTGCACTTGAGCTTTTTACCCCCTACCCCCTTCAACCCCCTAATAGGACGGGAAGGGGGGTGGGTTACGGTCTTGGGTTATGTTGCCATTTTTACGTTTATTTCAGCTTTTGGTTAAGCGTAAGTGAATTAGGTACTTTTGTTGGTTGGGTGGAGTGATGGTTTTTATGGGGGTTATATTTTGGTATGGTCTCCATTGATTCGAACTACTTGGTAAGCAGCTAATTCTGAGTTCGTATCAAATGAATTATTGACATCCGACAGAGAATCAAGGTTGTCGACATAGCTCAAAGGATTAGCAAGCTGAAGTGGCAGTGGGCTGGCCATATCGCGAGAAGAACCGATAACCGCTGGGGTAAACGTGTTCTTGAGTGGATACCGCGACTCGGCAAACGTAGTGTAGGACGCCCTCCGACCAGGTGGGATGACGATTTGCGAAAGACTGCTGGCAGATGCTGGATGCGGCAAGCTGAAGACAGGGCGCGATGGCGCTCATTAGGGGCGGCCTATGTCCAGCAGTGGACTGATATAGGCTGATGATGAATTATTGTCATTAGTAGGTACCAACTTGCTGCTTAGAGCTAAGTTAACAAATACTATGTCTGGTCGAAGCGACGCGTGACCCGAGAGCTGGTGAGTATCTGGCGCAGCGCAACAGCATTGCTATACAGCGGGGCAATGCAGCTAGCGTCTTGGGCACGCTTCCGACTGGTATTGATATGGACCAGTTGAGCTACTTGTAGATTGTTTGCAATGGTCTGCAGTTAGCTCAATTGTTTCAATTGTAAATACTAGTTTTAATTCAATTCAATTATTTGATTGTAATTTTTTTTGTTAATAAAAAACAAAAACAAATACTTACCACCACCAACCGACCGATCAGTGGCGCCGCCTAATGTCCTACAGAGATACCTAAAGGTTCAGCTGTGACGACTACATCTTTTTTGGCGTTTTTTCACTCACTGTACTTTGTAGGCCATAAGTCCTAAGTCGGTTGTAATTGAGAATATTGGTCTCATTTACAACCGACTTAAAAAAAGGAGGATGTTGTCAATTCGGTCTGCTTTATGTTTATGTAGGTAGGTATTTAGGTAAGCAAGTATTTTTGTCATTCGTTATCTTCGTCAATCTGATTCTTTCGCTTTTGTATAAATGATTCAGAAGTGGTTCTATCAAAGATTTATCTTTGGGAATATAGTGATTTTCTTAGGGGAATGCAGATGAAAACACATTAGCAACAATACCCTGCCTTTATCCTTAAAATACCTACATAATAAATGCTAGGAAAGTAGGTACCTTACCTTTTATCCGATCACCCGTAGAAACCTATTCACATAAAACCGTTTCAACCTCCTTTTATAGTCTTCGCCCGCGCCCGCCCAAGCTATCCAACCTTTTTACAACAGTGACATAACCTCCTTCCTAAAGTACATTGACATAAAACCTCCTTGTCGCCACGCCCTTTGGCGACAAAGCCTTAGACCACGCCCATGGCGACACTTTCCACCAATCGGAGCGAGGTAAGTTTTTTATTGAGATAATGAGTTGGTATGAAAACTTTAATGCTTGGGGAGGTTCTAGCGTTATTGCTAAGGAAATTGCTACGATGTGAGTGCTTACAAAAAGGTATACAAGTTTGAAGTTTGCTAGTGCTTGTTGTAGGTATTTCTTTTAACTTTTGGTAGCTAGTAAAAACAGATGGACCTCTGTTTCTAAAGCTAAATGTAATCATGTCTTGAAAAATCTTCCATTGTCCCTTTTTATTATAGAGGTTTCTTATGTCAAAATTTTCTTTGAGATTACTATGTACTTGCCTAGAACTTTACGACATCAGTGTAACATGGTGTATAGTTCCCGTCAAGTATCTTGTCCGTGACGGGCAGCGAGAGTGGTAAGATGCAGGTATACACACGCATATAATTAATATGCCGCCGAAAACGCAGCAGGCGAAAGATATAAGTACTGCTTCGTATAGTTCTGTCTCGCTTTTTCATTATTTAAAATAAAAACTTGCAGTGAGCAATCGTCGCGACTGTCCAGATGGTAGCGGCTCACCAATTTTTGCTTAGAATTGCGTTCTTCGCGTCTTTGTCACATGGTTCGCCTAATGACAAGAAGACTGACTGTCATGAAATTCAGAAATATGATTAGTTTTGTATTCAGTAGATGTCTAAAGCTATCTCGGAGTCATTTCTCAAAATCAGTAACCATTAAGCCTTGCCTATTGTACAAAACAAATTGTCGATGAAATGGTTTGTAGCAAAAGTAAAAACCCCCGACAAGGGAAAAAAAATCCCCGTAAAGGGAAAAAATCCGAAAACCGATGTGTAGGTATGTTTAGTTTATTTATTTCAAAAAAATATTTTTGAATCTCGCCGTGGACCAAAATCCTATAGAGTACTTCCCGATGACTTAAGAATCATGAAATTTGGTATTACGCAAGGTCTTTCAAAAGGGAAAATCCAAAATACGTAAATTTGTAGTCTAATCACAAAAAATGAAAATTATGTAATTAATAGATTCAGGTGTTACCTACTTTGCGGAAATCCATTGCAAAATATAAGGATGAAAATATTTAGTAACAATACCGCAAAAAAAAAAATGGATCTCGCCCTGAACCACCTCTTAGGTACCTACTTTCCGTTGATTGAAATCATAATATTTGGCATAAAACAAGGTCTTGTAATTATTACTACCTGTTGCCCGCGACTTTCAAACTGCTGATAATTAAACGGAACCCTCGTTGCGCGAGTCCGACTCACCCTTGACTTTTTATTTCAGTTTTAATCCTCAGAAACGAGACTCGAAGGAAGAAGCGACGCGATGCCCTGAGGCGCAGGGTGCAGGTCAGAGGGTGGCGACTCCTTTTATTCTACGGAACACTCCTTTGTTCAAAGGGGGATTTGGGTTCCGTTTGCAGATTTTATTCAGAGTTCGACTTTCCGCTGTTCTTGCAGATTTTATTTCTCGAAGAAAATGTTTTCAATTTTAACTTTGACGACAATTTTTGAAAACGGTCGACAGACAAATTAAATTCCTACCTTTAATTTTTAAATTTTGTAACCCCTTTGTTTACAAAAAACTAGGATTCTAGACCCAGGTATTTACCTACACAATTGCAGTCTTAAGTAATTACCTACATTATGGGGCATTCACACAGCATCCGTTTTTTTCCGTGATGGCTCATGTAGCTATTTTATCGTGTTCACACCCGACAGTATTACGATTGTTTACAGTTACGAAGGACTAGCAGCGCCTCGCGGTTTCACCCGCGTAGTTCCCGTTCCCGTAAGAATTTCGGGATAAAAAGTAGCCTCTGTCCTATTCTAGACTATAATCTATCTCTGAGCCAAATTTCATCCAGATCCGTTTTGCCGTTCTGGCGTGATAAAGGAACAAACATCCATCCATCTATCTATCCATCCATCCATCTAAACTTTCACGTTTATAATATTAGTGAGATAAGTAAAACGATCCGCAGTGTGAATGCGCCATTAGATACGTTTACACCGCGGAAACAAACGGATCCTGTTAAATGGATGCTGTGTGAATGCAAAAAACACAATGGTCTAGCAAAAAACCGCTAGACTCTCATAATAATAGCAGTTTGGGCGTAAAACCTACATAGTTTCAATTGAATACTTCCAAAATTTTGAGGTATTTTGAAACTTTTATACCCCCTTCATAGTTCCATTCGAATACTTCTAAAAAATAGAGATAAAATTTTGAGATATTTTGAAACTTTTTTACCCGCGACGGAACGGAGACGGTATATGCGTTTAGGGCAGATGTTGTCTGTTTGTATCTTCTTTACTAAAACTCCACAATTATAAATATACCCACAGAAATCTACTTCGAAATTTCCCGTCATAAATAAAGCAACAACTCAATACAAGACTTTCCTACCTGTATACTTAACCCTAAAGCGCCCACCCTATTCATCCGGGCCTATTCAGCCCACACTTAATTTGTATATTTTTTACATTATATAAAGCTCCTTTGCTAAAAAGCTCCATTCATTGAGGATACATTTATTAAAATGTATACGTGTTGTCTTCAATGATGTCTGAGTGGGTCGTGTCTCAATGACTGTTTACTTTGGGTCCAAAAGGCTCTTTCAGGGAGAGCTTCTGACGAATAGAAAGGAAAGGAACATTTTTGGAAAATAAAATGAAAGAGATACACGAAATAAAGTTACAACTCAAGTAGTTTTTTAAATATTTGCGTAACTTTTAACAAAAATTTCAGTTATTTGATAAAAGTGCTGAGAATGGAGGAAACGCTGCTGTCACAATCACAACAGAGGGATAGCGTCATTTCAAGAATTGATTTTGAAGCCAAACACAAAGTTTGATAAAGCGTATAACTTCAGTGCTTTCACACACACAAACGAAAAAATAAAGTCTAAAGTAGACATATTTCTCGCATTCTTCGTGGAAAAAGTGTGGGAGCAATTTTCTGTCGTAAAATAGGATAAAAAAGTCTAAACTCGCTTGCACATTCGCTCCGGGACAAGTTTAACTCTTACCTATTATAAGTCAATATCCATTATGAATTATCTACGGTTATAACGCGACAAAATTGCATATAATAGGGTTAAGTGGCCCTAGTTGGGATTACAGACTGTAAGGTAAGAGTCTGTGACAAATTGTGTGACATTGCTAATGGGAATCAGACGAGTCTGGGAAATTGGAGGGCTTAGTTGGGAAATGACCCTGAAGGGGTTGAAATAAAAATTGTGCAAACGTGGTGTCTATCAATTTTTAATAGCTGGCGCGAATGAAAGAAGTTTTTTTTCACACAAATATTCCCGCTGACTGACGTAACGACGACCTCAGTATACGAAAAGCAACAGGGGAAGGTGTCAGCTTTTAAAGCAAAACCTATATTTTGTATGTAAATAAGTTTGATTGATATAGGTAATTTTCGGAAACGCTAAGAGAAAATTGTTTCACTGATATAAAAACTATTTTTTTTTCAGGCATCACGTGAGAGAGCCTTTAGTGGAAACCAAGGGCGCATTCACACAATGGATCCAATTTGACCGGCCGTTTTTTACGGATCGCTACTGAAAACAATCGTTTACTGGATCCGGAATACTGTAAACTCGCTCCTACAACTGCTGGAATATGATATACTAGACTATAATTAGTGTAATAAGCATATGGTCGTTCAAATTAATAAATAAAATAAAATTATAAAACACTGTTTTAACCGGATTGATCGAAACGTCAGGTTATAAACAAAATATAAATTATACGCGATCAATCCGGTTAAAACAGTGTTTTATTATGAGTTCTCGCGAAAATAACCTTAGAATATACTAAATAAAATTAATACAACCATCATACATAAAAAAAACCGATCCTGTAGAACGGATGTTTTGTGAATACGTCCCTATACTAAGTACTATACCTACTTTTCGCATTCACAAAGCATCCGCGGAGCGTTTAAAGGCTCCAATCACTTTTCAAAGGAATATTATCTTTCAAATTTACTTACCCGTGGTACCACCAGTAGTACATCTCAGTTAGACCACGGTTCGGTCATATTAAACAGCCAATATTTATTAGTCCAGGAAACTCCGCCATAACAGTACCTTGGGTAATAAACCCTCGAATAAAAAGCAAGTGAAGGTAAAACGACCTTAAAGATCACATAAAGATGCAGATCAATAGCCTCTCACCGTCTCTCGCTAATTGGCTAAGAAAAATTAATTCCGAGAAAGGGTTCCGAACTACTCCCTGAGGACCATTATTAGGGTCCCGTGAAACTGAGTCGTAGCGTTTCCAAATAATTGAACATTGTACACAAAAATATGTAAATGAGATCCATGAAAATTAACTTTTTCATCATGAATTATGTCGTTCTCTTATAGGTGTCTTCGGGGAGTTTTTTGAGATTTTGGCGAGGGGTGATTTTGTACTTACGTTTTATAGGGGGCGAAAAAAACCCTTTGGAAGGGTTAAGTGATTAGAAGTTGGAGTGTTGAGTAAATTTTGTGAATCTCCACCGGGTTTCGTTTATGATGTTGGGTTAAATGGTTTTTATGGCTTTTAGGGAAGAAACAATCTTGTTGACTTTCTTTCAAGGGCTTGGAAGGATAAAAACCTATAGAGGTTTTTATCTAAATTCTTTGCGTCCATAATAAATGAATAAATAATGTTGGATAAACCACACAGCATCATCTAGCCACAAGCTAAGCGGAGCTTGTGTTATGGGTACTACATGACTGATACATAAGATAAGATAAGAAATACTTTATTTGTAGCTGAGAACCATTACAATAATATGTACTAAAATTAAACATAATTACATAATACAATATTATACATAGATAGAAAAAACGTTATGAACAAATAAAATTAAAATTAAATAATTAAATTAAAACTAGTTATTTGTGCCAAAGCGCCCTGTCATTAGCTTGCCGCATCCAGCATCTGCCTGCAGTCTTTCGCAGATCGTCCTCCCACCAAGCCGGAGGGTGTCCTACACTACTTTTGCCGAGTCGCCGTCTCCACTCAAGAACACGTTAACCTTATTGCTTTGTATGTGCGGAGTAGTTAGTCCGTAAAGCCATCAAGTGGCTCTGACGGAAGACCAGCGTTGGTTGCTAGCTTGCTAGTCAACCAACTCATGCTGAGGCAGAGCCATTTTGTTACAGGGCTTACATTTTTTGTATGTTATTCTAAGTTTATTGTGTATTTTAGTGTAAGTATGTGTAAGTCTTCTAACAAAATAAATTATATTCTATTCTATTCTATTCTTTGTCGGTTCTTTGCGAGACATGTCCGTAGGGTACGTAGTTATGTGAAACTGCGGGCTGTAGCTATCGAAACATTGTAGAAACCAATTTCCCACGATGTTATTCAATTAATTTGCATAGAACGTGTGCTAATTGAGATGTAGGTACCGCGCAGGATCAATAAACAGTGCGTGGGTCGTACACTGGATTGTTATGGGGCTTTAGCCACTTTTATTATTTTTTGCCAAAGTGCGTCAGAATCAAGCGGGTTTGAAAAAGAAGACGAAGGATGTTTATTTTTACCCTTACCTACTCGTACCATTCAACGTGGCAATGCTGCCAGCATTCTGGACCCTTTCCCTTCTGGTGACAGCTTAGATTTTAGAAAATAGATTTAAGTGTAAATATTAGTTGTAATTATTGGATTCGGTTATTGTAATTTCCTCTAAATAAATATATTCACTAACCTTCAGACTTACAGACTGTAACAAATCTGAAACTAGAACTATACCAAAACAATAGAAGAACATAAAAATAGGGTAAAAACGACGCTTCACATGCTGAGCTGCGGACCCTCCCCGGCTCAGCACGTGAAGCATTCGGCTAAACCCAATGCTGGGTTTCTTCAGGTAGAGCGCGGCAAGGAGTTATTTACATTGCTGAAATATAAGTAGAGGTAAGTAGAGGTACATAGACAAAGAATTTACTTTAAAAACACCTATATAAAACCTTTATTTTTTAGTTAAAAAAATTAAGGTTAGTTAAGCGGTTAGGAAGTATGTGTGGTATCTTACAACTCAGTTTTAGGCCCGTATTATGAAAGCTTCCCCAAGCATTACTTAAGCAGTCATTACGTGATCTCTACTCAAGCGTTAATTACTCAAGTAATGCTTGGTAACCGTTCAATAATAAGTCTAAGCAGTTACTCGAAGGCGTGGACGGAGGAAATCCGCTCTTGACGGCTACTTGAGTGAGTGTAGATTTTGACATGAGCTCCCAAGCATTGTTTGAAAATTAGTATTCACTCAAAACTAGACATAAGCATCACTCAAGCAGAGCTCGATGACTGAGCATGCTTTCATAATACGGGCCTTAGACCAATTACACTAAACCGAGTGAACTAAAATAAGGCATACTTTTGAAAGTTCGGTGATAATGCGTTTTTATGGCACTATCGAGCTGGTCTGATGATGGAGACAGGTGCCCATGGGAACTCTTAAATAATACGAAACAGGTCGATTCGCAGCACCCAGTCGAGTTTGGATTCGTTGGATTTGTCTTTCCAACCAAGTCCAAGCACTTTGATCCTAGATGTTATTAAAAGCTTGTACCTACTTATAAAAAAAGTACCTATATTTTTTTCAATATCAAAAATTTATTTTTGACTGTAGTAGAATCGGAAATATTCAGTAAACGAAGTTCAAAGGCAAGCATAAGTCTCATTAGGATGTATTTCATTTACTTAGTATTAAAGAAAAGATACGAAATGACAAAAACAAACTCGACAATGGTTGGGCATTGTCGAGTTTGTTTTTGTCATTTCGTATCTTAGATATTGCAAAGCCATATCGCAAATTCTGTTAACCCTGAAGAAGTGCCTTACATAAGTTTTCTCCCACGATCCTCGCACTCACACATTTACATAAAAGCCCTTTAATTGCACCCTGCGACAACCGATCCCCGATAATATGCATATGTATGTACCTACCTACTCACAAATCATTCCTTCAAGACTTTCAATCACAGCTTACAATGGAAGCTGCAGCTGGTTCAGTAACTTATAGCTTTTTAGAAATTTTTATAGTACCTATGTATATTGTTTTCTTTGTTTTCTTCTTACTATCCCTTAATTTTCATTAATAACCTAAAGCAGCCGGTAAATAATAATATTAGTTTCTGGATTAAAAAAGAAGAAAATTTTACTCGAGTACCTAATTTACATTTGGTGACATGTCCAAGAATCTTGTCGGGTCTAAACTAAAGAAAATAAGGCAAATTAATTTGATTTGATAATGCTCGACACTGTGAGCGATTTCAATACACCCAATAATCTGTCGTGTCCAAGAGTCCTGTAAGGTCTAAAGGAAATAAAGCACTTTGTTTTTTTTTTTGAATTTTGACGGTCATGGCAGGGTCGCCAAGCCCATACATTCACGGCGACTGTGCAAAGAATGGATGAATGTGAAAGGACCTTCGGCTCGCTAAGCCATAGGTAGGCCGTACCTAAGTATGTTGTTAACGGAAGTAAATTTATTGGTATTTATTTTAAATATTTGATCAGCCGGAAAAATCTGCTAAAAATCTATTTGGGCAGCAGTATATGTTTTGATCGGCTGTAAAATAAAAACTACCAGCAATACTTGGCCGGCAATTAAATTATTTTTGGTCAGAAAATAAATAGCCGAGTGATCGACAAAATTAATGTTTTGGGCAGCAGAATTAATGAAATGAGCAGCAGAATTAATGAAACGAGCAGCAGGATTTTACAAGTAATTATTATCAGCCATTAAGTGGATGTTTGAGCTGCAAAATTGATAGTTCGATCAGCAGAATAACAAAATCGTTATGCAGAAAAAAAACTTAGGCTAAGTAAATATCACTTGGCCTGCATTTGAAATCGCGCGCCTTTGTCCTCCCCCCGCTGCACCGCACCGCCGCGCATAGCAACGAAGTGCACGCCGGCCGCCGCGCATAGCAACGAAGTGTACGCCGCACGGTGGATCGAAAATCGACTTTCAAAGACATAGGAACAAAAAAAAATAAGTGTCGTTTTTTTTGAAAAATGAAAAAAAATCCGGAGCAAAATATTTTTTTTTTTTCGTTTTACATCAATAAAAGTAAGTGCATTGAGTTCCTTGCATTGGTTCATATTTACGACTTAAATATTATCAAGATCCAAGCTGTGATTCGAGAAAAACACATGATTTTTTATGGCGAAAAATCATCTAGGTAAGAAGCAATTTCACCGATAACTATTATGATGGGATCCAATAGGCTAAAATAAATGTTCGTTTTTACGAAAACTTGTATAAAAAGTTGCAGAGAATCCTCAAACCACTGAACTTTTTGTAATCAGAAAAAATAATCATTAAAAAGTGCCTATCGCCTGATTGTATCCTCTAGAATACTCTAGATAATTACAGAAACGTATTTTCTTGTGTAAACGTCGAAACGAAATACTAGACCAAGAAAACTACAACAACAAAATGAAGTTAAAGAAATATTTTTGATGTTGTTTACCTACCAAATTACGTACGCAGGTGTAGCAAACCTATATGAAATTGACAGATTGCCAAATCTTTTTAAAATTCTAATCACAATTTACTGATCTTAAACATGAATACATTGCGGCAGTTTCAGTTTTAAGGCGTACCAAAATTTCAATAAATCCGAATCACGTTTTGCTGCTGCCTCACTAATATATTGCAGCACAAAATTTTTATTTACTACGATATAAATTTTTAGGCTGCCCAATATCACATTACTTGCTGACCAATTAAGTCATTTCTGCCGATCACTAGTTGCAGCTCAATTTAGTTTTTCTGCTTGCCAAATCAATTATTCGGCTGACCAAAACCGCCTTTATCTGCTGACCGTTTAAATGATACCCGTTGTTAACTAGTTTCCTAGCTTTTTCAAGTAAGCTGTGTCAACGATGAATGAATGGCTTGAATGCATCAATTGAGTTGTTAACACTCCCAGTGAGAGCTTGTGCACATTATATGTGCTTTATGGCCATTGTTGATTATTTTATTGATATAATGCACCTTTGTGTTATAAATAATTTAATTTTAAAGCTTTATTCAATGGCAGGATGTTCGCGGATGTTTACTCGGAAATCGTAAAATGGATAAAGTTGGATTTATTTATTTTAATCGGCTTTATTTTGATTTTAAAATGCCCCTTATTACGTACGAACCTTTGTCAATGAAATGAAGTTATGAAACCTCCATGTTATGAATTATTTTCAAAAGAGTTTCTTTATTTATCTATCTACCAAGACAGGTGTTATTATTAGAAGTTATTATTGACGTAGTTATGGACATAATGCTTTGTTGGTACCATCGATAACCTACATCCCGATGGTTGGTAGGTACTATTACTAACCATAAAGTAGGTAACTAGTATTTATAATAAAAAATATAATATTATCTTCATAAGTAATGTTTGAAGTAAGTATAATCAGTTATCTAGTAACAGAAGCTTTACTTAGTTTAGCTAGATTTTTCAAGTACCGTCTAGTAGGTTTTCCTATTTTTGATCATCGTCTCTGACACATTATACCTAGTTGACTTGGGTTACGAGTATTTTAACTGCTCATAACTATAGTGAATTTCCTCTCTACGCAAAACTACGTAGCAGCGGTAGCAGTACGCATTCCGTCTACGTCAATAATCGACGTAGCGGTGGGTATGTGCCCACTCATCGGAAGTAATTAGACGTCAAAGGGTTAAAAGTGCCCCAACATCATATTGGGTATTACAATTATGTTGGGGATATATGAGGGTTAAAACGAAAATGTTGCTGTTTGCAATGTATTACGAAACTTTCAAAATTAGATAGGTGACGATTGAGATTGTTTTTGGAATTATTACATAGCACCAAAACGAAGGTATATAATAGACTTAAGGCGCATACCCGACCCAAACTAACGCCGCCTTTATCTTAACCTACTTTATCGTATTATCCCGTTTAACAAAGGAAATTTCAAAAATCCATCGCACTGTTTGTGAGTATTAAGATAAAATAGGTGGCGGCGCGCTAGTTTGGGTCGGGTTTGTATTAAATTTGTACAGGGCCCTAATTCTACTAAATTAATCGATTCACCATATCAATGGTTGGAAGAAATCGCTTTCAACGATAAGGCCGCCTATTGCACTGGTTGTTTTATAATTTAGATATAAGGATTATTTTAGTTATGTTTCAAGTGCAATAAAGTGTTTAATCATTCATTCATTCATTGGTGTCGTCTCTGAATGACACTTTTTGGCATTTTATCTGAAAGAAACTACAGATGGAGGGACGCGTGTCAGAAGTGTCAAGATTGAAGCCATTCTATAAAGCTCTCCGTGTAAATAACACACTGTCTAGAGTTTATTTCATCTATGGACGTTACTGCGACAATACTATCATAGTAAATTGATTGCTCACCAAAATTCAGCCCTTGGGGCTGAAATTTTTCAGTTTTCTTTTGTAGGAATCGCGGCTAGCTTTTCCCGGGATGCTGATATGAAAGTCGAGTATGGAAACAATAGCTATATTGTATAAAACTACGACTATTTATGATGTTAATGAGTGCGGTTTGAATGGTTGCTGCTGATGCACTGACCTCCGTAGGCGCTCGGTCCGCGCTCGCGGCACGAGTAACCTACTTAGGTCAAACTGCTGATGATGCTTACATGCCTACGTAATCGATGTATCGAACATCATTCGTCAGTCTAATACCTATGATATGACTAAGTAGGTAGGTCCTTACCTAAATTACGTTAACCCTTAACGACCACAAAGTACCAGCCTAACATTCTAATTTGTCAAAGGCCCAATTATTCCCAATTTCGTAGGTACTCATCTTATATTCCCCTTCTGATACATTTGACATTATTGAGACTGAACAAAAATGCCAACAGATATTTTAACGTCGTTTACGCTCTAACCCTAAATTACCACCAAATTCCTGCCTGATTTTGTCACAGGGAATAAGAAATTAATAAATCCCAAAAATTTACGATCCCGACGGGATTCGAACCCGCACCTTCCCCTTCAGCGCAGGGGTGCTCTTTTTCCAACTAAGCTACGTGATCTTATCTAGTCAGCCCGAAAATCTTTGGGAGTTCTTTCGGCACTTACGCCGTCAGCGCCACCTACAGAGGAAACAATGAAGTTATCCAATTCTGCTCAAAGACCAAATTTACATTTAGTTCTTTGACGAGAGGTTTTGCCGTTGCTTGATTCTAAGGTTTTTATTTATTATACTCTGGGTAATTTCTAAGAAATTAATAAATCCCAAAAATTTACGATCCCGACGGGATTCGAACCCGCACAGGGAATAAGTCTCAATTTACACTTTTTACACATTAAACTAATCATACGTTGAGGACGCTACAAAGTCGCCAAAATGGCGTCAAAGGACGAACCTAACAGCATATATTTATAACCCCAATTTACACATTTCAGTCACAAATTTCTTGCGGCATAAAAAACCAATTTCGGTGCGAAAAGAGTAGCGTAAAAAGCCAAAGTGTAACATACGAGGCTTCGTAATATCAATTTGCCTTTCATACATTTATTCATGGCGCGTCGTGGCAGGTCATATAATTTATATGTTAGAAGTGGAAACAATCGTATGTATTTACGAACGATTTGCAAAGAACCCAAATCTACACAACGAAGGTTAAGGCTTACTTACATCTTATCATTTTTATAGGTATCTAGCAAGTACATACCTGAGCTTTTGGTACAAATTAGGCTACTATGCATCTGCGACGAATGTAGAACTAATGTATGATTTATTGTGCTATTAATAAAGTGATATAATTAAAAAAATATCACTATTTTGTATATAGTCCATGGCACTATAAATAAAACTAATATAAAGAGATAAAAATGCACATG
Organism: Eupithecia exiguata; assembly: GCA_947086465.1. Taxonomy (NCBI): domain Eukaryota; kingdom Metazoa; phylum Arthropoda; class Insecta; order Lepidoptera; family Geometridae; genus Eupithecia; species Eupithecia exiguata. Next base: position 8,717,287 of record OX352243.1, on the reverse strand, counting down.
GAAGCTTCCCAATAAAAATGGGTAAGTACCTTGGGTTCTTTGGTAATCAACCTCTAGTTAGAAACCTCTAGTTTCGAAGTAATGAACAAAACAAAACTGGGACATTAAACAACCTGAACAAAAAATAAACAAATGATGCCCTATTAGTTATTTGTCTTTACTATTTATTTGTCCCAAGGCGGGAAATGACAACTGCCTGCGTTGGCGAACCTTCGCGCCACATCAGTTGTCAAAAAAAAAACATGTAAGACGTAAAAGGGTTAAAATTTTCCTTCGCCGCAAGTAAAACAGCGTGAACCCGTCTGTACAGGGTGTGGCATCTTGGTGTTGGGCATTATGCATACGAATTCTATGCCACTCTTGGGGGCAGTTACTTAAGTCTGCGAGATGAGTTGCCCAGAAGGGATTGCTTCAATGTTGATTTATGCAGGGTATTTTTAATGTTTTGTGTATGATGTATTATTGTGATTTTATAAGCCCATAGAGATATTACAATTTAAGCGATTCTTCATCATCATTTGCAGCCAAAATTTAGCTTCTGCGGGGTATAGGGATAGGTTTCCCGAAATTTATGCCTTTTTAACCGGCTTCGAAATAAGAAGGAGCTTGGAGGCTGTATGAACGCTTTTATGTATGTATGTTTGCCAATTTCTCCGTCAATTTTGACAGATTTTTCAATTTTGCTGTTGTCCTGAGATATAAGGAATAAGTGTTTATCCCTCAAAACTTAAGACAACAGTGTGAAGTTTAACAGTGACAGTTTTCCTTTGTTCGGATTCCAAGTGAAAAGTTAATTATTAAACACAACATTTTCCCGGAAAAAGAGATAGATAATTAGGTAATAATAATTATGCTGGAGACGCAGCAATATCTAGCCCCAAGCATAAGCAGAGCTTGTATTATGGGTACTAGATAACATAAATAGATGTATTTTACTATTTTGTACGACCAGAACACCCTGAACAAATATTTGCAGATCGTACAAACATTTATCCCAAGGTCGGAATCGAGCCAGCAACCCCCTGCATCGCAAGTAGACCTTGGCCCACCGCGCCACAGAGATCGACATTTTGTTTCTACTACCTACAAATAATCAGCTGATAAATACTTCAACCATTTAAATCACCAAACAGCCTCTGGCAAATTCATTTGACCATTCCGTTTAATGAACCGATGAAATTGGGTCAATATTTACCACACTGTACAAAGTTGATTTTACCCAAACCAACCCATCATAGCAAATGGACATACAAACTGTTGCATAATCTTTTGCAGGGTTAATAGTAACTGTTGGTTATTCTTTTGTTATTCTGTACAAACTGGTGTTATTCTGTGGTTAGACTATATTTCATAGAACGTTGTGGATATACTGTGGTGTTTGTTTAATTTAAGAGCCAAGTTGAAACTGTTTTAATACAAAAGAGTCTTTTTTTCTATTCGTTTTAGTTTTATTTGACGTGTTTTGTGTTTTAATGTAGACTTATTATTGGTAATAAATATCCAATAAATTGGTTTATTAACAATTTAAATACATTTGTAACATTTTAATGCTGGACAATTCACAAAGTAAAAGAATGACGATAAAAAAAACACTTCATTTATGATGCCATACTTCCACTATAAGAATAGAAAAGCTATTTCACAATTTTTATTATAATTATATTATAGAAAATTCTAACCCCAAACGAAATAGAAAAATGTATATATAAATAATAAACAGGAACATTTGTATGAAAGAGCTCTCTCGTCCTACATACAATCGTATGTTCGCATTGCGGTTGATCCAAACCGCCAGAAGGCCTCATCAGCGGGACAAACAGATGTCCAGGCCTTTGACATGGGTTTCACAGATAGGTAAATACTGACCTAATAATTAATTAATATCTGGATTTTGTAGACCTCTGTGGCATAGTGAGTAAGTTGAAGCTCGATTTTTGTAATGACTATTTTTCCATGTGTGTCGCAGCATCCCTGGGTATTTTTTGCGTTGGGAAATTTAAAGACCCAATGAAAATAAGTACCTCCTGTACGTCTAAAGGGTTAATAATTCTGTAGAAAGTCTCAATTATGACACAGGTTGTTAGTAAAGAAAGAAACAGAATTCAGTTTCAGTTTCTTTATTCACAAACAAAAACTTGTGTCGGAATATTTGGGTACAAAGAACAATAATAATATACAGTCAAATAATCACATAAACCAAAATTCAAAAAGTTAAACAGATGTCATAATACAAATAATTTACACAGAAACCAGTTTAAACAGAACACAAATTTAGTACACACTTTGGTCAAAATAAAAATAATACCTACTAAATAGAAATTGTTTGATTTTTGTCAATAAAATAATCGTCAATAGTATAGTAACACTTTTCCAACAAGAATCGTTTCAAGTGTTTCTAATTCTTTATAATTCTTTATAATACACACATAATCAATAATCACACACAAAGCTGTGAAAGAAATTAAAGTTTCCTTGGCCTACATAGGTAGCGTTGCAGTACCACCATAAAAACTATAGCCAAAACTCCGCCTGACATTCCCTGAATAAACCATGTGATTCATTCCCATGAGCCTTATGCCGGAGTTTTCCTATTAGTGGTAAACATTACCCTCACATTAACTAAGCTGTTTAGTGCTAGGACCTACGAATTATTAATCCTCAAGGGTTTCTTTGGAAATTATTGTCGTTTTTCGCCCACAAGTTGCTGAGTTTAGGAGGCTGGTCGCATTTTTCCCAACACAGCTGTTGGGTTACTAAGTTAGTGGATTTAATTTGCCCACTGGCATCCCCAAAAAGGTGCATTTTGGGTGAAGCAAAGGATTTCTTAAAGAATGCGGGGTTTCGACAGTATTTAAGGCTGATCGATTCGTGTTAGCGCGAGATTAACTTTTTTTATGATTTTTCTATGATCTACAATGAATATAAGTAGGTAACGGTAAAATTAATTTCCCGAAAATTGTAAATCATTTTCTACGAACCCATGATAAAACTAATTTCGAACTAGTAGTTTTGAAGCATTTGGGAAAATAAGAGTTTTTGAGTGATTAGATTACCAACATATTTCCGTATGCTCCCAAAATACAATTAACTACAAAATGCAGAAAAAATTTGAAATCTAATCATGGTAAATATCCCGTTGTAAATGATTTCTATGATAATAACCATGATAGTTTCAAATGTTTTATAGAAAAAAATAAAATCTAAAAAACACGAAACTGTCGAACATTCGCTTCATTCCTGATAGTTTCAAAAGTTTTATAGAAAAAATTTAAATCCAAAAAACACGAAACTGTCGAACATCCGCTTCATTCCTGTTACACAATAAAAATTCAATGCTATGTTAACCGAAGATGCGTACAAAGTTTGAAACTCATTGTTTGACCACTGGTAGCCAAATAGATACAGTATAGAATTCACAGAAGAGCCCTCTATCAATAGTTGAGCACAACTCGCGCCGGTCATGCGTCTTGTCTTGACCGCGCCCGCATTGTGACGTCACTTCCGAGAACTTAGTAGACTTGATACTTGATACACGGGACATTTTCAATTTAGATTCCGTACGAATGCCATTCCAAGTTCAGACACTGTTTTCTAACCTTCAAACAGCTGACGTAAATTTTAATGGGTTCTTCATTTACGTGAGATCCTAGAAGTTTGCCTTGAGGATTACCCAGTAATTATAGTTTACATCAAGCGAAAAGTTAATCTAATATTGTAAATATTAAAATTAACATCTAAATTTCTCTCTCGTCTATACTTTCTTAGGACAACGTGGACATAAAGTCATGTACTAACTATTTACCTAACGTTCATTAAATTAGAACAGTAACTTTTGAACTAAAGTATCAAGACACCTCCTTCCACTCAAAGTCCCGGTCAACCATTTGGGAAATCTGCTACGGATTGTGTTTAATTTATTCCCGTGAATATTCTTAAACTATCGGCTCTGCGGCTGCGGCTCTTGTTTTATGCCTCTGGACGAGGCCGAATTAGTGGCCCCCGGGGGCCGCTCCTAAGTCTTGTTTTGTTTTCCTGTAGTTTAAATCGGAAATTAGTACTAATAAAACACCACAGAATAACTATATAGTAACTTGCTTCTCTAAGGCCGCCAATTGTGCAACTCTGTTTTCTATCTTTTCCTGTATCCTTTTTATGTATTTTCTTGGTGTGCAATAAATTGAATTTTATTGTACTATCCAGTTGCCTGGAAGAAATCACTTTAAGCGATAAGGCCGCCAAATCTATTGCTGTTCTGTATAATATGTTTAATTTAATAAAATCTGGTTTTTTAAGGTGATGAATAAAGTATTATCTATCTATCTATTACTTACGTCTTTAACATTATTAGAAGTACATTAAATGACTTAAACATTTGATGAAACCCTAAGAAGTTCAATACGGATACGGAACTTCATTTCATTTAATTTAAATGAAATGAAATGAAGTTCCGTATTGAGTGAGTGTTATTCCCCTTTTGAGTAATATACAAATCAGATTTTAACAAATCTTGATTTTTTGACAATGTTCAAAAACTGGAATTGGAACATCTGTCAGAAACGCTATATCCATAAGGGATCCGGACAGCTACGGCCACATATCTTGGACGGCCACTTCCCATGAAAGGCCAGTTCTTAAGACGTACTCATGCTAAATTCGAATTGGTGTTCCCGTGTTCGAGGAATAATTTGCATAGATTTGAGTTTCAACTTTTAATACTTGGTATAGCAAGGTATTACTAAGAAATGAAATAGGTTTCCAAAAATTTCCGGTTTCAGCGGGACTCGAACCCGCGCCCCACCCTCAGTACGGGTGTGCACTAACCAACTAAGCCACGAAACCCTTAGTCGGTTCAACCGAAAATCTTTGGAACTTCTTACGAACTATAGCGCCGGTGGCGCCGTATTTCATTTCTTAGAGATACCCAAAGTGCGGGTAAGCACTATAACAAAAAAATCTTAGGTATATTACTTTTAAAAAGAATCAACTGATATCAGTATTTGTAGCTGAAAATTAAAACAGTTCTAAAACTCTATAAATCAATGATACCAATAAATGCCACACGCTCTAATTAATAAATGCGTTTAATACCGAAAAAATATTATTAAAACAACCAAACCCCTAATAGCTATGGTCTACCAATAGGGTTGTGGTTGTGACCAACATAATGTCTTAGCCGGATATTCTATAACACCCGGATAACTCAAGAAAGCGTGTTACAAACTATCTGGGTTATACTAGATAATGCTGTGTGAATTGTCCAGCATTATTTATTTATTTATAATTTGACGATAACCGAACTATTATTTTATTGACATCGGACAGCCAGCGATCAAAATTGCATTTTGGCCTGCGACACCAGAGTCATCCTGGTTCTACTTGATGTGAGACTTCTGTAATCGTAAAAACTTCCTTTCAATAAAAATATACAACTCCAACATAGTCTTGTCTTCTAGAGAATTCACAATCTACAATTAAAAACTCTACCCATCAAAACTTATGAAAATAATGCCCAAGTTAGTACCTACAGACTCTATTTTTTCCACAATGAAAACGTCACCTTACGGTAAAATGGCGGACATTACCCGGCTAAAATCCACTCAGTGTTCCCAGCCCAACGATCCATTTACCAAATTGACTGAATTATGCGTCCCTAACGACGCCCAAAGACATTAAAAAAACGCCTTCGAAACTTTTAATATCGTAATAAGACTTTGATTTAATTTCCCTTTATCATTATTTATGTAAGAATCCGCGGAAAAATGCGCTAAGTCCGGGTTATTATTTTTTCGTAGCTTACGTTCTCCCCTTTGTTTTTTGTGATACGTCAGGAGGGTTAAATTGAGGCGGGAAAAGTGCTGTCGTGTTATAAAAACTGAGAACACGCTAATCAATCAGATGTTTAGTAAAAACTAGATGGATCATGGCCGCTTTCATTACAGCTTACTGTGAACTGAACCATCATCTTTTCAAGACTGGAGCTACATAAAGTACCCTGTGTCTTAGCTGATTCTAAGAAGAAGAGACTGTGGAACACGTTGTAGTACACTGCACGGTCACAGAGGAGGCCAGACGGAAAAAGGGACTGAAGAGTCTCATAGAGAGCTATCAAACTTGTCCACACCTACATTCAAGTTGAAATGAAGCTGTCAATCGCCAAAAGTCCTGCTCCGGTACTTCAAGGAGCTGGGCTGGTTAGGGCCTGGTTAGGCAGGGGGACAATGCACAATACACTCCCATGCGAGGTGCCAGTGCGGATCCCAGTTCTCCTTACTAAGAATTAAATAGCCGCAGTATATCTTGGCACGAATGAACATAGAGTGTAGGCATAAGCATAGGCAACTTTTGTCTCAGATAGATAAGTAGGTTCTCTATTAATCCACTAGGACTCATAATTATTGTGCCCAAATGTTTAGTTTAATAAAAACAAAATTCCCGAATAGTCTTCTCGACCGCCGCGTGTCGTCTTTTCTTAATAATATATCTGGATAAAAAAAATCTCGGATGCCCTGATCTGTTCAGTAGTTTCGACTTCCATTAAGAATCAACGTTATTGTTTAAATTAATTCAATAATTATTCCGGTTTGCTAATTTCGACCACCTCGAGTCATTTAGTGCAAACCTAAAATTTTATATCATGTGACAAGTTTTTTACTTTTCAAGCACCAAAAGTTTTATCTTAGTTTTTTCATCGCGTCCAAACGTCACGTCACCTGGCTGTCAACATAATTCGAAAAAGGAAAACGTTTTCCCGCCAACTTGACAAGCCTTGTCAACATGACAAGCTAACAACTTGTTGAACATAGCTGTTGACATTGTCCAGTTTTTGTGAACACGTCAACTAACAATGGCATTATTAACAATAGCTTTCATAATATATTCGTGGGGGAGGAAAAGCGAGGGATTTTCTTTATAACGCGAGGGGAACAATATTTTGGTAAGTGATAGGCATCGTGTCTGAAAGAGTGTTGATTATATCATTTTACAAAATCAGTTCATATGAACCTAAGTTTTTACCTCGTAACATATATTTATTTATTTATTGGTGTAATTAGAACGATGGATTAGAACGATATATCTATTATCGATTAGAATGATATAACTATTTATTTAAAGAACATTACAATAAGAACAGAATGCAATAATCTGGCGTTGCCCAGTAGTGGGACTAAATGGGCTTAGTATCTTGCTTTTTCTGGTCATTTTATTTTGTATGTCTCTCTAAAACAAAATATCGAAGAAGTATCTATAATAAAATTAAGGGAAACTTAATTTTATTATAGATAGATTATGATAGATATATCTATCATTTTATAAAAAAATTAAGTTTCTCTTTAAAAGATCTTCTGTCTCAGAGAGACACACACCGAACATGGACTTCCTCCTGAAGTCGGTAAAAATCTGTGGCAAAATGAGTCAAATAAAAACAGAAAATATTAAGGATGTTTTCCATTATTTTATAGCAATTAGTAAAAAGTAAAGTGTCCCCAGTTCCTCATAATCCACGTTAGTCATGCTCTAAGGCTCAACGCGACAGCATTTTATAATTTCTGAGTGCCATTACAGCCAAAATGGTTTCGGAAGATAGTTCGCAAAAAGAACTCAAGTTGTAAGATGAAGCGATAACTTCGAAATACATACGATAATCATGAAAAAGGAACTGAAAAATACGCAGTTTTGGATATGAGAGATAGGGTAGTATAAGCAATGTTTTTAAGTTACTCAACTTTATTCAAGTTCAAAGTTCAATATACCATGCAAGTATGCAATATAACTACCTGATACCTACTTCATTGCTGACAACGCAAAAGTATGATTCGTTCGCGAGAATTGTCTCAAAAAATCAAAGCTGAGTGCCCTGACAATAGCTTTTTCCGCTATTGGATATCGGTGCACCACAGTGGGAACCGCAAATAGCCTAAATAGGTGTATCTACCTACCTACTAGGTAATGTTATATAATTACTATAATTAGTACCTTATTAAAGCTTCTCTTCTTTTAACCAAAGCTTGTGTTTCGATTTTTTTTAATCCCTACTAATATTAAAAATCTGTCTCTCTGGCTGTGTATCTGTCTGTCTTTTACAGTATAGTATTATTAAATATGTGCTTTTACCTTTTTTTTTACCTTTTCACGCCTAAATAGCGGAAAGACCTCAATGAAATTTGCCAGGGAGGTAGATGGCATCCCGGAGACGGGCATAGGCTACTTAAAAAGCACCTGCGAAGCCGCGGGCAGAAGTTAGTCTCTTTAAAACTTCGTATGGTAACCCTAGCTTGGACCACAAATAAATCCGATCAAAAAGAGGGTGATACCCGGATACCTACCCTTAATGTGTTTGCATAATGTTCGTCATTAAAACATTATTACGGACTGTTGGCCACCCTTAAGACATTCCTCCTGGTATTAACTTGGAAATGGCACCCCGGAAAACAGAGCAGTCGAAAAATCTTACGACATAAATGCATTAAGACAATGATTTTAAATATGAGAGGAGAGCTGCTGAGATATATAAATGAATTGTGATACAATAAATAAATGAAACGTTATTTTTTAAAAAGTTGTTAATAGCTATCATAGTTAACCACTACGTGACTACCTAGTGGCGCAATTGGTTAGCGCATTCCCATACTGAGGGAAGATTGCGGGTCCCGACATAGCCGATTTGTAGGGATATTATATTATATTTCGGCAGAACTCGCACTCGAGTCCCGCCGAAATCTAAATTTTTTGGGAACTTACCTATTTCATTTCTTAGTTAATGACTATTCTTCAATCTGCAGCACAGTCATCTCAAGTCAGTAGGTAAGTCTCCTTTCACAAAGTGAGACCTACCTACTCAGTCGGGGTCTGGGTTGGTCCAAAAAGTTTTACTATTCGGATTTTTCTAGCCAGAAAATTCACACCAGCAGCCCGGAGTCGGGAAGTTGGCTGTGTTAAACTCCCGTGACACTCTCACTTGAATAAGTGACGATATGGCCTAAGATGGAGCAGGCTTTCCCAGAAGGAACTTATTCACCCTGGATTTGAAGACTCCAAGATTACTCTGACGGGGAAACAGACGCTGGAAGCACATTCCACTCTCAGGCCGTGCTTATTAAGAAGGTAGTGCAGAATTTTTTGGTTCGACACTGTGGTATATCGACCAGGTACAGGATGGTATTTTTTTATGCGTCTGGTGCTATGGTGGAAGGGAGAAGATGGGATAAAGTCATGCAATGCCTGCGCACAATCCCCAAAGTGGTACTTGTAGAACACTGACGGACTGGCAACTTCCTGCGCATGACCTCTCCCCGGTTGTGTCAGTGTGCAGTCCCATCGGATTATTACAGTGAGGGATTTGGTAGTGCACCTGACCACCATTGACCACCATTTAAAATAATGTCCAGTGCACAGTCTCATCGGAGACTAGCCAGCGAGGTTGAAGTTCGACCCGGAGTACATCATCATACATAAATCTTTTCTTAAAAGTCGTTCAGTTCCATTAATCTCCTGATTTCCTCAAGTCAAATGACTGCAATGACACAGTGTAATGAGCGTCGCAGAACGCAAAGTCACTGTGACAGTGTGCCTGACTGACACTGTGACAAACGGCCGTGACTGGCAAGCTTTTAATTTAGTGGAGGGGTGGGGAGTTTTCCAGTGAAAGATATGCTTGGATTTTGTAGGAGAGAAAAATTGTAGTAATATGTTTTTTGTGGTTTTTCTCAACCACAAAAAACACATTAATAATGGTGGGAATAATTATTATTCCCACCAGTTCTGTCTACTGAAGTACATTGCAGAACAAGAGAAAATTTGAGATTGTGTAGATACGTACCTAGTAGACTATGTTTTATCCAATATGTAAATAAGTAAACTAATAAAAAAACATTTTTTTAACTAGACATATAAAAAAAAGTAAAGTGCTCGCATAATTAAGTCACGATAATATTAAAATGCAAAAGTTTGGATGATTATAATCTAAACATCCAATTTTATAGTATCTTGAGACAATGCCCGATCGATGATAAATTAACATGTACCATGTACCTATTCAATAAAGAAGTGCTACGAAACTTTACTGCTACGAAATAGCAACCGCTACGCTCCGGGTGTAACCAACCTTATCGCTAGATGGCGCTAGGAGTACTTTTACGAGCGAAAGCTCTTAAAAACTATGAGCAAAAACCATAAATTTTTACGGTGCTCGGTGGAGTAGACTCGACAGTCTTGTTCATTGTAGAGGGTGATAATTTGTTTGAAACAACCCATTTGTATCTACCTACCTATTTTACTTTAATGAGTGAGTGTCTACTTATTAAAATAAAATAAAAATCCAAGTGGATCCGCGGTTGAAATAATCAAGACATAATATTTGATTTCAATTTAGGTATGAAAATATATTGAAATAAGTTTTTCAAGGGGTTTGAAGGTTTTTATATGGATGTTGTTGGATATACATGTACCCTACATGTATATCCAACAAGTCTTATAGGCAATTGGAGTAACCGGCTGGCAGGAAAAAGCCAATAATAGGATCGAATGGAGACATTTACTCGACCAGACCAAGGCCTACCCGCGGCTGTAGAGTCAGAATGATGATGATGATATCATCATAAAAAAACAAATCACAGTTACTTAGAGCCATATGTATGGCTCTAAGTTATGTTTCATTTTTCATATTCGCGGCGCACAATGAGAATTATGTTTGGTTGGAGGACCCACATATGCAGATAAAAAATGTTTGCTATTTCGTAGCATAGCAGTATAGTTCCGTAGCATTTTTTTATTGAGTAGGTACATGCTAATTCATGATCGACCGGTATTCAGCATTCTCTCAAGGTACTGAAATTGGATGTTTAGATTCTAAGCATCCTAATTTTTGCGTGTGTGACTTAATTTTTTAGAAATATTATTTGTAGAGATTCGAAGATATATATTTTTTGTTCAAGTATAAATATTACTTTGAAAACTATCTTAGTTTATCGAACCACACTTGAAGAAGTCCCTCGGATGATTTTTTATCCTTTCAACACAATCAAGGTTCATAGTTAACCCGTTTACATACACAATTAAGTTTGTGATTGTTTCGTGCAAACCCGCCTTAAGGTAACCTCTAAAGATCGCGTGCGCATTAGTGGGTTATTGCGCAAGAGTGCCGCTACAGTGCGCATGCAGGCCGCCTGAATCACTTCCTCTGTACACACGTCCTGGCCTTGTAACTAGTGCGTTGCGGTTGACTCCCAAGTTAAAAATAAATATTTTTTGTAATTTATTTCAGGCTGTTGTGTCCTAAAGGCAAAGGCCTCTGATCCTTCATCTGATCGTTCAGCCCATCATCACAAACACGCACGCATTACAACACAATACAATGCAAAAATTCTTTTAACATTACAAAGAGACATTGCATAAGATAAATACAAAAGGCGGTCTTATCGCTAAAGCGATGTCTTCCAGGCTGTTACCATCTTTATAAATTTTAAAAATTTAATTAATAACACTGGGTTTATCGATCTCTTTATAAAATAGTATAAATTATAAGGGTGGACCATTTTCTATTTTTTTCTTCACTATTGGAGCTAGGCTCTAGGACCCAACTGGAATACACCAAGTATGCGACGAAATCCGCGATGTATCATTGCCTTACTTGTAGCATCCGCAGGGGCGATCGCGGTTCGAATCCCGTGTCGGCCCGCGAATTACCTAATAAATTATCGTACTTACAATCGATAAAGGCAGGCGCACATTGGAAACAGGCAGACCGATCGTAAAGACATTTTGGAGTTGATATAGTAGTAATAATAAATCATTTATTTCAGGCAATGTAAAAAACTGCAGATGTTAAAAACGAATTCTAAGGCTTATAAATAAAGGTACATTGTTTCTAGGTTTGGTATAATTTAATCGTTTGTATTTTTATTATTTTTCGTTTAAATATTCGTCAATTATGTTTGCGTGATTGCTTTCGTGATAAATAAAAGCTTGAATTGTTTTACAAAGATGTCGTTATTCTCATTTTTGAAGACATATCCGGGCCTTCACCCACTATGCTACAGAGGCCGTTTTGCTACATGCCATGCCACAGTATCATCAGCAGTAAAGTACAGGATGCGACCAATATCATATTCTGTCAAGGATGGCACGATACATCTTACTGATTGTTGGAAGGCACGATTGCTATGCTCTGATTATTTTGCGATTTTAATTATGTTTTTAATCGCCGAAAAATAAAAGAGGGCGAGGTTCTATGGGTGTCTTTTTGTATGTTTTTTTATGTATGTTCGTCAATAAGGTATATGTTGTAGATATTTTATGACTTATTCTCAAAATTTCTAAAAGTGACACCGTTCACCGTATATCATGAAGCTTTAGCGGGATATCTTTTTTGATAGAAAAATTTGTAAATTATTTATTAGACACTACACACAAATAACAAACATGATGGTTTTTATCATTTACTTGTTTTAAATTTAATTTTGATTGAAGGAACAGAAGCACTTTGAGTTGACCAACTAAACGGTGACGTCACACACAGAAAAAGGGCAGTGTTTTTATCACCCGAAAGTGAAGGCAGTTTTTTTTTGTCAAAAATTTAAAAATTGGAAGGTGTTATTTATAGTTTTTCGGTAATTAAATAACATAAAAACTCCATTAAAAATAAAAAAATCTTTGCTTAAACCCTAATATGGATCGATTTTGAAAATTCTCTCGCTTTTTACCCGACTACCAACAGGGGAGGGTTATGAGGTTAGCACCCTATGTTTGTATGTTTGTATGTTTGTATATTTGTATGTTTGTATGTATGTGGCCGATTTCTTTGTTCCCACGTAGCGCTGAAACTACTGGTTCGATTTCAACAAATTATGTATCGATTGATTCGTCTCAATACCCCGATGGTTATAGGCTATAGGATTTAGGGCTCCGACCCCGAATAAGCTTTCAAAACGCGTATTAAAGTTTAGGTAGCCGCAGGCTGCAGGCCCCATAGAGAAAAATTACAATACCTACGACCTATTTTCATTTTCAACTCTATGCCTATCAAATATGACCGATACGTCATTCTATTTTGTCAATGTAAATGTTTCAAACTTTTATAACTTTCACGTAGTCGGGTTGTAGTTTTTAACTTTATCTTGTGTACGGAGAATTATTTACGATTATATAATTTTACCTAAATAAATTACTAAAAAGTAAACTAATATTCCAATTCGAATGACGCGCTTTTACTGCTTTTGGAACACCTATATCGCTAGCACCATCTGCATCAGTTCGAAAATCTCGAAAGTATCGCAGAATTGGGTCCAGTTATTACAGGGTGTATCAATAACTACCGGACTAACAAGCTGCATCGAACTGTATCAAATATCACCCTAACGAGTGCACGTAACACCCTCCATGCGTGCGCGCATAGCGTGCTGTACGCATCCGGTCGCCAGGCGAGGGCGGAAGCTGAAACTGAAGTTTTTGTGGCGTGTGTGATGTCATTAGACGTTTCCTTTTGTTTTTACAGGGTGTTTCATTGGTGAAAATGTAGGTCACGGAACATAATGATAACAGATAGATAGATGATTTATTCATCACCTTAAAAACAGCGTGTATCTATATTAAAACATAATATAGAGAACAGTAATGGATTTGGCGGCCGTGTCGCTTAGAGCGATTTCTTCCAGGCAACCAGAACAATTGTGAGAAAAATGAAGGATAGCGGTGCTTAACATAATATCATCATCATCACTAGCCTATAGTAGTCCACTGTTGGACATAGGCCTCCCCTACATAATATACAAACTATGAATACCAATAAACATAATACCTAATTATGTATTACACTTATACATACAAGAAATTAATACACAGATACACACGAAAACACGAATATTTCTAGCAAAAATAATTTGTGGCACGTGTTTATTATAGCGTATTTTATTTCAAAACGAATATAATTTTGTATTTCATAAGGAATATGAACTACCTATGCACTTTACATTTCCTATATCAAATATAGTATATCATTAATAACAAAATGTCGTCTAAAATCCAATTGAACATTTCGGCTTGCTAGCTTACCCCTTCTGACATTGTTTATGAAATAAATTCTAACTTGGACACAATTTTTTTTTTCAACTAAACTTTTTGCTCCCATCAGGAGTTTATATTCTTACTGATACCATGAATGATAAAACTACCCAAATCTCTCAAAAATTTTCCATGAGTTGGCAAGTCTCCGCTCGTAAGTGTAACAAACACACTTCAACCACATCTACGATCAAAAAGATCCGATCAAATCTATTCTCGTCCACACGTGCCTACATTTATTTGCCAGAAGTGTAGGGCTACATGAAGATGCCAGAAGTGTACAGTGTCGTGTGCAAGTGTATCCAGAAATATGTTTAAAACAAACATAATGTTGGCTTTTAAAATAAATATGTCGGCGGATTACGGAGCTTGCACATTATCGTGGTCGGTAGTGTACCTATACCTACCTAATTGAAATAATCCTGTCTTGTTACACTTGGTGGTAGTGAAAGTGCATAAGCACCTACCTTACCTACCTACCTACATAAATTATTGTTTCATTTATAACTTCGATTAAATAAAGTATTTGACGACATCTGTGGCGTGGTGAGCGAAGGTCCGCCTGCGACGCAGGAGGTTGTGGGTTCGATTTCCGCCTTGGAACAAATACACATTTGTATGATCTGGTATTTGTTCCGGGTGTTCTGGTAGTTTTCTATGTATGATAAAAATATCTATTTATGTATTGTATTATGTAGGTATATCAGTTATCTAGTACCCATCACACAAGCTCTGCTTAGCTTGGGGCTAGATAATGCTGTGTGAATTGTCCAGCATTATTTTATTTATGAGATCGCCAGATACAGTTTTTAAATCTTATTGGAATCGTACAAGGTTCGAAGTTCAACTTTAGCTCAGTTTTTAATGATTGAAACTAGATGGCGCTACTATTAACAAACCGAGCTTGGCCGTGTTCGAAAATCAAATATGGGACGCGCATTCTTATTGTTCTACCAAGCCTTCATCTAGCCAGTTTTCTATTTTACTTCACATTTAAAAATTTATACTTTCATTATGGATGTAAGCGGGTTAACTATGAATCTTATTTGTGTTGGAAGTACACCAACGTTTTCTCCCTAATGGAGCCACTTCTTCAAGGTTAAAAAGAAAAATACTATAAAACTAAAAAAACTATAAAAAACGTAATCTACCTACCCATTATAATTCTAAACATAACGCCTATAGCAGCGGGGGCTACGTAGACAGATAATACAGCGTTCGCAAGTGCTCAAATCAAAATAAAAAATTTAATCCACGAACTTTATAATTGAAAAATTCCAGTCCAGTGTAAAATCCTCTTTACCCCGATATAAAAATCAACGTTGACCAGAGCCAGAGATCACTTAGGACAAAAAGAGATCGTGTTTATGTTACGCACCGCGAAACTGAGAGTTTAATATGGGTGACTGGGCCACGGGACAAGTTAAGAGATTTAGCGGAGTTGTAAGACAACACAACGAACACAGATACCCTTAACTGATACTCAATATAAGAGTATGAATAAAGGTTGTCACAGATCACACAGAAACAGTTGAACTGACTCAGGACTGATGCAAACAATCTACTGATTTAGCTTAACTGATTTGTACCTTGTTGATTTTCTGAGTTGAGCAATGGGAAACAAAATGAGTTTGATAACAAAGGGTCCCGTTGCGCAATTTGCTCAAACCGAGTTGCGCAATTGAGTTGCACAAAAGGGACCTCGCGAAAAATTGTGGATTTAAGTAAAAGAGCTCGTATCTAATAAGTATTTAGATGCATTTTATATTGACGGCTAGCTGTCAGATGACAGATAGCTCGCGGGCATTTGAAGGTTCTGGGAAGCCATTTTTCACTGTAAAATGTACCTATAATCTCCATCCACATTTTTGTGCATCTAACGCCACTATCACGTGGCGTTAGATGAATGTGCGCAGAGCTTAAATGTTTGTCAGATGAACGCTTACCTACATCGCATAATTTAATCATTCATTCCAGAAATTTTCTCATTAGGAACAGGTACTTCTTGCTGAAAACTGATTTGAATTTAGGTGCTTTAAATTTTCGTGAGACTTGACTATGCTTGAACTAATTTTCTCCGAATATCTGAAACTTCTGAAAGCCCACTTCTCTCTCTTTTATGACTAGCACCAGCTCCCTGTTTACGCTACGGTACCGATAGTTGGTAATTGTAACCATTTCCGAGATTATATCGGCGTGCGATACGATATCGAACAGACAAACAGGCCAATCTGCTTGACAGATATCGATGCTTCAGCGGTTCTACGGTTTTCAGGAAAAACGCAATTTTAAATGTGTCAGAAGATACATCCGGTTATGTACATGCATTTTTTAGATGGCCTAGATTTGGGAATAGTGGGGAACATAAGGAAAAATCCCCTCGTGAGAAGTCTGTGAAGTCATCATCATCATCATCATCATCATCATCAGCCTATATCAGTCCACTGCTGGACATAGGCCTCCCCTAATGAGCGCCATAGCGCCCTGTCTTCAGCTTGCCGCATCCAGCATCTGCCAGCAGTCTTTCGCAAATCGTCATCCCACCTGGTCGGAGGGCGTCCTACACTACGTTTGCCGAGTCGCGGTCTCCACTGTGAAGTCATTGATACGAAATTATTATTACTGGTACGTTACGTCATTCATTTGGTATTTAGATTACCAAATGTCAAAAGTCGTTTAGATAAAGAATGGAATTGAAGATGACAGCGGGGCAGTTTAGGTAAACTTACTTTACCTTAACAGCGTTTAATAGTCCACTGCTGGACGCAGGCCTTCCCTTGATAATCGCCTGATTATCAAGGGGAGGCGGGACAGTGTGTGTGTGATCATTTTAATCAAATGTGTTATATAAGCGGGACACTGCAGCTATGAGGGAAGTGTTATTAATTAACACAAGGTGCTATAAGCCAATGAATTTTCTCGGCGATTTTAGTTGAAATTATTTTCTGGCCTAAAGTTTGCAACCAATCTTACTTAAGAGGAAAGATTTGTTTCTTTGTTTGTTTGATATTATTTTCTTCTTCTTCTTCTATTTTGAAAATACTTTTATCAATAGAAAGCCACGTTATTGGTGAGTGTCATAGGCTATATTATATTAATCTACCCTTGCAAAGCCGGGGCCGGAGAGGATTCTTCCTCTATATTTCATACTAGGGGGTATGAACTATAGAGGAAGAATCCTCTGTGCCTTAGTCAGTAAGAATTTTTTAAAGTCGCTGGCTAAGTCTTTTTCATCATCATCATCCACAACCTGACTTCACCCACTGCTGGGTATAGGCCTCCAAACTCTTGTGCCACTTCACACGTAAGTCTAAGTCTATTTACCTCTGAAAAAAAAATATTTCTTTATAATTTTCCTAGTCTTTTAAATGAATGGTTTCATTATTGATTCACAATAGCCTTATTTCAATCATGGAAGCTCGAATTTTGAAATTTTATTTCGATCTGTAGTAATAAAGTAACTCGTTGATAACAGATGGCGCTAGGTGTATCAAAAGTCACTGAGCATAGGTTAGTTTATAGTTGGCATGCGAATCCCTTTTTGAATGTTTGAATTCTGTTAAAACTGGTTAAAATGAAGAATTGTAGGGATATGAATTTCAATGGGAACAGGGATTTCAATAAAAAAAATTAGTGAAAAAAATTGGTAGTATTCTAATTTAATAATTTATCTAAGTTTTATGTTACGTAGGTACCTTAAACCCTAACTTAAACTAAACCTATCACCGAAACAAATTATAAGGAATGTAACTTTTCTGCGAAACTTATGTGTCTTTCTTTATAAGCAATCGTCTTATTGTATTTAAACTAATTTGAGTTCTGTCATGTGTGCCCGAATAATTATTTTACAACAGCGGCGTCTTTGAAAACAATACAGCATGGCGCACTCATTCATTGACCCGACGTCAAGAGTTTTCTAAGTTTTCTAAGAGGGATTCTAAGTAAAATTTACAACAGTGGTGGTAAGTGTTTGGTAAAAGGTACGAGGTAGGCAGGTAGGTAAGTACCGTGTGTGTTTCTGTTGTGCGAAAAATAAAATATTTTTCTACGAAGGCAATCAGATATTTAGGTAAAAAATTTCTATGAATATTTCTTATTCAGGTAAAGAAGGCATGGAGGTACCTACATGACTTGTTTTGATTACGGGGGTGTGTTTTTCATTTGATTTCATAAACTGCTACACTTTCGAGATTGTGTATGAAAAAACATTTTTTTTGTACAATTATCCACGCTGCGCTGACGACAAATCCAAGCCCCCGGTATACGAAAAACAATGAGATGGAGCCAGTTTAAAAAAAATATCTACAAGAAGTAGTAGATCTTGGTACTATAGGTTTGATCAACTTTCCAATATGTTCCTGAGCGCAAACTATTTGAAGCAACTGTTTTGATTACAGTCTATTCTTGGAAATCACAACTTCAAAGTAAGCATCATAGAGATCGTAAATGAAATAGTTTCAAGTTGAATGACTCGAATAGGTAATACCGCCAAGTGGATTAGGATGCATAGAGCATAGGAAGTGAGATGTTTAAAATAAGAAGGCCGGAAATGGACCCTGTCTGGCTTCCATCTAGGCGAGTCTCTGTGGTAACTGCAGATCCTACCAACTACGGGTCGTATGTGGCTTACGTAACGGTGGCGTGCTCAGCTCATGCTCGCTCGAGTGTTTACAGTGTCGGTGTCGCCTGTCCCCACCGCGCATCGATCCGCTCCGCCCAGCGCGGGCTCCTCCCACCTCCCCCCTGACCCCGCCACCCGCACACCCACCCCCGCACGCCTCCCCCGCCGCCCGGTGTCGCCGCCGCCCGCGCGCGGTCACCTGTGTCGCACGTCCTCAGTCGCAAAGCGGCCGCGTCGTACGCCACCCGCTTCGCAATACGCGCTCTACCAATATTATGACAGTGACGTGATGGAAGGCAAAGAGTTCGGTGCGGTTCCCGGCTTACCGGCCGGCTTGGACTACTTCATGTTGCCTCGAGTGAGCCAACCAGCGCCGCATTTCGACTTCAGAAAGCTCGGCGCCAGTTTCAGCGGCCGCGACGATGAGAAGCTTGAGGAGCGCCGCTCGCCCGAGTACCACGACCGGCGCGAGCCGCCACCGGCGCCCTGGCCGCTCGGCCTCGGCGTCCAGTTCGTCAATCCAGCCACCGGCAAGAAGCGAGTGCAGTGCAACGTCTGCTTGAAGACTTTCTGCGACAAAGGCGCGCTCAAGATCCACTTCTCGGCGGTTCACCTGCGGGAGATGCACAAGTGTACGGTGGAGGGGTGCACTATGATGTTCAGTTCTCGACGTTCGCGTAATCGACACAGTGCTAATCCCAACCCGAAGCTGCACTCGCCCCACGTGCGGCGCAAGATATCCGCCCATGACGGTAGGTCCTCTCAGCCGTTTCCGCTGCTACCAGCGCTGGCGCGGCTGCCACTGCCGCCGCCGTCGCTGCTGCCGCCCGAGCTGGCCGCTCGCTTGCCGCCGCCGATGCACGCACCTGGACACACGCAGCTGCCGCCGCGGGTGCCACTCGACGACCTCCGCAACTTCAGCGAAATCGAAAAGATGTATAGACACATGCCACCGCCCGAAGAGCCGTCCCGTAAGGCGTTAGATCTCGTGAAACATTCCCCTAGCCACGAGGAGGAATCCAACCAGTATAGTGATGGTTACAATGACGATGTTTCCGATGATGACATCAAAGAACCGAGTGAAGGTAGGAGTGAATCCCCTGTAGTTAAAAGACTAAATTATGAAGATGAACCCGAAGATTTAAGTGTACATAAAAATAAGGACGATCCCAAATCTACCGCTGAGCGAACTCAGCCTGCTAGCGGCCGCACTGACCCCACCGCCTCTGACGATAAAACCTCATTAGTTCCAAATAAACGTAAGCGAAAGAGCGGTAACCCCACACGGTGTTCTCAAAACAACGAATACAACGCATCCGATGAAGAGTTTCACGGAGATTTATTTAGGAACCTTTCGACTCCCGGCTCAAGTCGAGCTGACGAAGAGCCTTTATCGTTAAAAAAACAAAAACCAGAAAACTGGGAGTCCTTTCAGAAAGGCGAAGAAACTGTAGACGCGGAATCAGTGATGCGAGTAAAAGCCGAGAGTGAATCCGACGACGAATCTAGCGCACCGAGCGTCGTCCGGGAAGGATTGAGATTGCGTTCCGATCTGTACACGCCGAGCGACAGCGGGAGTGACTTGCACGCGATCGAGGAGCGATTGGCGCGCGCGCGGTCCCCTTCCGCCAGCAGCGACAGGCACGACGACCTCAACGATCTCGAAATCCCAATTGACGACGAAAACCCCGATCGGTGTACAGCCTGCGGCAAGGTATTTCAAAACCACTTTACTCTGCGAATGCACTACAGGAACGATCACTTGAAGCTCCTTCACCCTTGCGACGTGAGTGGCTGCGATGCCGCCTTCCCTTCCCGGCGGAGTCGAGACCGACACAGCTCAAACGTAGATCTGCACCGACGACTATTGTCCACTAACTCACCCGACAATCGAGACCCGCGGGCCCCTTTTGAAGTGAACGCGGAACTGTTGAACAAGTTGTATTCTGACATCAAAGGACTCGCATCGACGCTTGAGAGCTTGCGATACGGGAACGACGATCCGACTCAAGTACCTAGTTATGTTGCGGAGACGATGAAGTTTTACAGTCGGAATCTAACCGCACTGCAGTCGGGGTTTGGTTTCCCGCAGTTCGGCGAGAGGGGGTTTTTCGCGAACCCGTTTCTGATGGGTAATGGGGTGTCGCAGGGAGGACCGTACGGTGCCCCGGCTGGAGCTCAGTCGGTCAGAGAGTCTATGTCCCCGCTGTCCGCGTCATCTCCCCCGGTGATATCGCCTGGGAGGCTCGACGCAGCGCACGCCCGCCCCAGAGACGACCCTAAGCTGCTTTTTCGAGAGACGTCAGAATCGTTCAAGAAGATGACGTCCCTGTGCGAGCGTCAAGAACAGATGTACCAGCACCACGTGCCGGTGTCATGACGCAGCCGCTTTCCGCGCTCCTCCTGGTGAATTCGCTCCTTAGCAAACCTCCCGCGCGACAGACTCTGTATCTATATTTAATTGTTAATATTATTAATTGTGTTAATTCTATTTCGTATTTCGTTTTGTATTTCTTGTGATATTTAGACAAATATTATTGTAATTATTGATCCCACGAACTGTAAGTTATTAGGGATAGTGTACCGCTTTGGTATTCAGTTGGCGTTTGTGAAGAGTGCAATACTGACTCGAATATTATAAATATTAATGAACTCGGCGTACGGTATGATATCGTGTAGATTCGTAATCGATGTTGAAAGTAAACGTTATTATGATCAGCTTCATTTATTGTTCTGGCGCAATAAACTCATTGAGGAAAATACTTGTAATTGTTTTTTATTTCCTTCGCTCTACTACTGGTGCTTCGGTGAGCGGTGCACCGAATTAGCGAGCTGATAATCTGGCTACGGGGTGTAAAATAACAATGCTGAAGTTAAAAGTAACAAGGTATTGTAGTGAGTTATTCAGTTGGAAACATAATAGGTGTCGGTGATAATATTTGTTGTAATTTTGCTGTTGCTTTACACCCGAATAACATTTCAGCAATGTCAATTTTGGGTAACAAAAGGATAATTATCTGTGCCTTAGATTTTAGTAAATGAAAAAAGAAACATAACGCATAGGAACAGGAAGGAAATTTGACTGGTCAAATTTGTCTACGATAGGCAATCAAATATTTTGTCTATTACGAAACCAAATGTTTGTCTTCGACCGCATCAAAGAGAGCGATCAAATAAAAGTCAAATTAAACATTATTAGTGTTAATTTTGTCATTCAATTTAAAACTACTTATGAATAATCAACAAACGAGTTTCCATTACTGTGAATGTTAATTCACGGAAGCTATTTTAAATTCATTCATTGAAGTTAGTGTTTCATCAGGCAGAAAAAATTAGGGTCTTACCTTTTCTATGGTTTTTGATACGCGTAAGCCCTAAGAAATTAAATGCGGGAATGTAGTGGGTTCAACACACTTCGAAGTTGGTACATTTTATTTTGGGATATTTTCTTACTGTCTAAATCTTACCTATCGTAGAGTGGTAAAAAATGAAAAAAAATGGCTGGGACAAGTGGAGCCATTGGGTAAGGTTTGACCTATTTATTCAAGTTAAACGGTAAGTGTTCATGCAAAGCCTGAGCGAGAGCGAGTTTTTGCAGTCAAATATGATAAATAATATGAGAAATATGATTCTCCATTTGTGAAAAAATCCAATATCCGTCATAATTAGTGCTCATTTATACTAATATTATAAATTCGAAAATAAGTCTGTCTGTCTGTTCTCTTTTCATGCCTCACGGATATAAATGAAATTTGAAAAAATTTCATGGAGGTAAATGGTATCTAGGGGAAATAGGCAACTTTAAAAGCCGCAGACAGCACCTAGTAGATGTAGATACCATCAGAATATAATATACATCAGAATGTTCGTTCTTTTAATGAAGCCTAAAAATATAACAGTTTAAAAGTTTGGATACGAAACACAAACAAAACTTTCTTAAAAGTTTTTAAATATTATTAAAGTTAAACACCTGTATGTTTTCAAAACATCATCTTACCTTATTTGGCATGGGTATGATGTATGAAACAAGTTCATCACGATTCATTGACCCAAAGTACCCTCTCACTAAAGTTGAAAGGCTGTTTAAAGACCTACTTGACTCTACATCTTGACTTTGAAAAGTAAATATTTTTAAATCTTTAAATGGTCAGACTAATAAAAACCTCTTTTATATTTTCATCATTATGTAGATATCTTTGGGATTGTGAACAAAATTCTAAGTAACTACACTCGCAAAAAAAAAAAAAAATTATAATGTTTACTGATGGTTGCACGGGTTGGTTTTTAAAAGTTTTAATTCTAAGCCATAATGCACATTATCTCACTAATATTATAAATGTGAAATTTAGGATGGATGGATGGTTGTTACTCAATTACACCAGTAAGGCTGAACGGATCTGGATGAAATTTGGCACAGAGATAGATTATAGTCTGGAATAGCACATATTTTATCCCGGAATTCCTACGGGAACGGGAACTACGCGGATGAAACTGCGAGGCACTGCTAGTACCTACGTTTTTATTAAACAATTGCCTAATACTTAAAAATACCAACTAAAACTGACTTCATTTGATTGCATAATATTTACATAGTTTTGCTTAATTTTCTAACGCGTCAAATAGTTATTAATAACATTTGAAAATCTTGGTATCATTTTCTATGCAAAAGCGAAGAAAAATTAAAACAAAAACTTCCTTATTTGAAGTCGGTTAAAATCGGAACATTCATACTAAATATTACACGTTTATTTGAATAATGTAACCTTGTCACGTCTTAACGGCTGGACGAACTTTAATGAAACTTTGCAGGGAGGTAAACGATATCCTGGAGACGGACTAAGGCTGCTTCAAAGGGGCGTGAGAAGCCACGGGCAGAAGCTAGTACTATAGAAATCTCAAATCAAAAACAATATCTGACGTGAACATGACCTCCAGCGGCAAATGAAAAATCTTCCTAAATCCAAAGCTGTTATTAAGTGGCATGTCCATTGCCGTGGGAAGCGACTAATTGTCGTAAGGCTAAGATTTAATAATAGGGTGACGGTCAAAATGCTAATGAACAACATAAGATGGAATATCATCATCATCAGCCAATATCAGTCCACTGCTGGACATAGGCCTCCCCTAGTTGGAATATAAAGCTGCGGAAAAGTCACCACGATCCGCTGCGTTAAAAAAAAAACTATATTCGAATAGTAAAAAAAACGACCAGACTATAAAGATGGCTTTTTTAATTTTAAATTACATATAATGACATAGACCTTGAAAAGTTTGACATGACACTAACACAACCTTTATTCTTCCGCGAAAGACCTCTGCCATCTAGTACCTATTAAGTTCAAATGTAAAAAGTTTTTTTTTCTTTTTTGGATAACGATTCATTAACCTTGGTATTAAAAATGGCTTCTTACAACAGTGCTATTGGGTTTTTGAAATTTTACCTTAATCTCTATGGTCTGTGCTTTATGCCTTTCTTTGCTTTTGAGATCAAGACGTATCCAAAGACACTATTTTGATTTAAATTCGTTCAAAAGCTTGAGCTAAAGGAAGCAATCTCCAGGAAGCAATACTCTCCTTCTTTGAAGTTGGGTGAAGTCAGTTTCGCTTTATGAAATTTCAAAGAAAAAATATAGAAAAACAAAAATATAATCACGACAATGTTGTGGAAAAACAAGAAACACAGATTTTGAACACGTACGAATTATGAAAAGACAGAGCAAAGAGATGATAGGACTGCTAATATAGTTACAAAATGACAAAAAAACTTTAAATAAACTTCGAACATTACCAACCTCAATCAATCACAGCAAGCAATTAAAAATATTCAAAACAAATGACATGTTAAATTCTACAAAGCGTTTTGTCAAACTTAACAACCAGTTATTAAGCTTTGAGAGAGAAAAAATGGCAGAGCATTTTAAGCCTTGATGGTTTTGTAATTACGTTCAATTTTTTACAAGTCAACTTTAGAAATAGGTGAGTATGAATGTTTAAAAGCTCATTCAATCAATCTTGGAATCTTCGGAAAATGACGTAGAAGTCTAGCGAATATTTTTGTGACCCCAGTTCGGTTCTAGTGCGATCACTGGGAGATAATAAAGGTACATAGGTACTTAGTCTATTTGTTGAAAATAAACAAATCCTCCAGCCAGGTGGGGCGATGACCTGCAAATGACTGCAGGCAGATGCTGGATGCGCCAAGTTGAAGATAGGGCGCTATGGCGTTCATTAGGAGAGGCCTATGTCCAGCTGTGGACTACTATGGTCTAATGATCATGATGAAATATGCATAAATAGGTATGTAAATGAAATAAACCTAAGCCACACAAAAAACAAAAAAAAACACCAACAATTTACAGAGGTCACGTAATATACATAAGAAGAAATTTTACTGTCCCTTATACAACCAACCAAAAAATATAGTAACCCAAATAACGATCAAACATTACAACGTCAAAACAATTCCCCAAATTGCTACTAAATTGAACCTAAGCAAACTAAATCTGTACTTCCAAGATGCTTACAACGGGAAACTAAATTGCAAAGACGCTGCTGGGGCCACGTTAGTTTATTAATTAGGGTTTGACAAACTATGCGGTAACAACCCTTTGTTTGGTTATGAGATTTGTGCTGCAGGATTAGAATAATAATTTAGTAGGCAAGCGCCTTTAGGGAGTTTACGGAGACGGATAATAGATGGCGCTACAAGTAGCTTTCGTTTTGTGGAGGGACGAGTGTTTTGTGTGCTGACTGCTGATAGTGGAAAAAGAAAGAACTGAAATTCTTTATAAGGTCCCTTTTGTGAATGTTTTGAAGGTGTGTAAGGAATAAAATCTCTATTCTGGTAAGTAGATGGTTACGAAACTAGATTAATGATTGACCAAAATATATAATTTCGACCAACAGTGGCCTAATTTATATATGACACAACATGATGTTTCGTGCCCGTAAAGTTAACCTAATTTAAGATTTACGGCACTACTTACCAAATAACGTAATATAACTGTGAATAAATTTTATCTAGCTATACTATATATACTAGCTTTTGCCTGCGGCTTCGCATGCGCTTTTCAAGTAACCTATGTCCATCCACGGGATACCATTTATCTCTCTGCCAAATTTTATAAGATCTATTCAGCCATTTAGCAGTAAAAAAGGTTGTTCAATAAAAAAAATTTAACACTATCAATTTAACGTTTATTGATTTTATTTTACAGGTTTTGTTAGGTTTTTTTATGGTTTCTCCATAACTTCATTCACTTCGCGAGTCAAATCAAAGAGTATACAAGTAGTTAGTATGGAGTAAATCTGTCGCGCGCCTGTCTCTCGCCTCGAAGCTAGTTTCACATCGGTTTTTCTTGGCCCTAACTTCGGATTCTATCGTTCGGTTCACGAACAAAGGTAACAGACAGACAGAGTTACTTTTAAATTTTTAATATTAAGTAATGTATATAAATCGAAAGAATATTTCTATTGGTCATTTCACGTATTGGTCATTTTGCGTATTCATGATACTTTTTTAATTGGCCATTATGCGTATTAGTCAATGTACGTCTAAACGAAAATTATTCCTGATAATATTTTAACAGTCTTCTTACTGATAATATCGTAAAAATCATTGTTATATCACAAACATTAAGCTGTCCAAAATTACATATTCATAGAGATTTCGTATCTTGTTTTAACTAATAATTACTCGCTCATCCCATCAAAAAGACTAAAGATTTGCGCAGCATCTTCAAAGATAATCCAAAGATTAGAGAAGACGTGCCTACCTACTGTGTGCTCTTAATTAACATTTGACAAAATACAAAGCATCGCCTCGGGCTTAGCTTTAGGGATGTCAAAAATTATATTATTGCAACTCTGGTAATTGAGATAGGGGGAATTTAAGGATTTCAAGATAATGTGTAACCATAGATGTCAAAAACTTTGGTAAAGCTTATATTTGGACCATAGACAAAATCAGAGAGGAAGCGATTGATTGTTATTAAAATAATTATTTTTAATCAATTAATACAATAAAATTAAAACTCGTATTTGCTAACTACTGAAATTATTCATCAAACATTTTACTAACATCGATTTATTCGCAAGTACTTCTGGGGAGTTCAGAGAGGAAGTTATCGACATATTAATAATCTAAGAGAGCCTCGATACCCCACAGATCTAGGGTCTCGACTCCAGTGGCAGCAAATGCGTAGGCTCCGTCGAGACATCTCTAATTAGCTATTAGGTACCATAGCTACAACTAACGTGCAATGCAATGATTATTTTTATCTTTGATATTCGGAGACATTTTAAGTACTTAACTTACTTACCTAAGTAGGTACTTATTTTAAGAAATTAAATAATATTTCAAATATTTTAGCCGGTTTTTTTGTTATCTAGTAGATTTGCTTTTGATTGTGTAACTTTTTTCTAAAGTCAATTTTTGCGCTAAGTCACGATCATTAGATATTCCCAAGTCAACGGGTGCCTGGAGGCACAATATAATCCCCTGTCCCTTACAAACGTACAGTTCAAGTGAGAATTCTTAATGATTCTTTTAATCTTCTTAAGAATTCTAAAAGGAGTTCAAAGAGAAATTACAGGCTCTAGGCAAGTTTTACATAAACGCCGAAAACGGCGGTTAATTATAATTTTTTGCTTCAATTTTTTGTTTTATGTTGGCTTAGATCTTAGACAAATACTTTTGGGGTCATTTTAATGGATTACTTAGGTAATTTTTAACCGACTTCGAAATAGGAGGAGGTTCTAAGGTTTTTTGTTATAGTGTTTACCCGCACTTTGGATACCTCTAAGAAATGAAATAAGTTCCCAAAAACCACCGACGCTAATAGTCCCTAAGAGGTCCCAAAGATTTTCGGTTCAACCGACTATGGTTTCGTGGCTTAGTTGGTTAGAGCACACCCATACTGAGGGTGGGGCGCGGGTTTGAGTCCCGCCGAAACTGAAAATTTTTGGGAACTTATTTCATTTCTCAGGAGGAGGTTCTGTTATTCAACCATAATTTTAACCTTAATAGCATGAACTTAAGAAGAGTTAACAAATCTAAATATCTTGGACATATAATTGCCAACAACCTCAAAGACGATGCTGATGTTGAAAGGGAGCGTAGGTCGCTGGCAGGTAGAGGTAATATGCTGGCCCGCAGGTTTTCCCGGTGTACTGAACAAGTAAAGATAACGCTTTTTAAAGCTTACTGCCAAAACATGTACACGGGAAGCTTGTGGGTTAGACACATCAAAAACGCTACCGACCCTGCGCGTCCAATATCATAATTATTCGCGCCTCGCGGTTTCACCCGCGTAGTTCCCGTTTCCGTGGGAATTCCGATAAAAAGTATGTGTGCTATTCCAGACTATAATCTATCTCTGTGCCAAATTTCATCCAGATCCGTACAGCCGTTGTGGCGTTATTAAGTAACAAACATCCAAACATTCACATTTATAATATTAGTGGGATGATGATGTTGGATCCGCCGCGCTTCTGTAGTGCATCGGGGATGTTCGCTGAATACCAAACCGATGGCTTCGGTGCCATCATTCGCAAAAATCTACATCCCTGATCCACAGAATGCGTGACAGTCACTGCATCCTGAAAACCATAGCGAATAGATATGCATCGCCGATGTGGGCAAGCCTGATCCGCAGAGCGATCCCGGGAAAAGTCCCGCTAATCTGGTGAAAATCCGGGAATGAGGCCTGCGCTTATTTTTATGTCTCGATGTGATTTTAACCATTTACTGTATTTTATTGTGTTACTAACCCCATATGGATCTATATTGTCCGGAATAAAAAATTTTTTTTTTTAGTTTTTTTTTCTTTTTTTTTATGTGTGCGTTGTATTTTAGTCCGCCATTTTCTCCGCTATTTATGTAGGTACCTATATATGGTGAGGTAGGTACCCTCCATACAATTGTACAGATTTTGTTGGTGGCGCAACCGGTGGCGCCACCATGCCCTAATGAGATAGGGCTCTTAGTCACATAGGCTATATTTTATGCGGGTACCACGTAAATGAAGCCACGGACCGAAACTAGTGGTTACTAAAGAGAGCATCAAAATGTGTTGTTTTGTAAAATATCCCTCAATATCCATTGTCAGCTTAGACAATTTGACGCATGGAAAGAAGAGCGTGAAGCTGAACAGATGGACCATTATTTAAACACCTACGGATGGAATTATTTCAGTCTGCTGAATAAACAGCATTTTTAACTGAAGCTTCTCGAAGGTGCTTAAACTTTTTGAATAATATGCTTTATTCACTCGAGTTGAAGGTGTTAATGGACCAATAATGATACAATCAAATAAAAAAATATGCAACTATGAATGAAATTGGCCATCATCCTACTTAGACAATACTAGTCCACTGCTGGACATCATCACCATAGCCTATGCCATAGGCCTCCCCTAATGTCTTCAGTTTGTCGCATACATCATCTGCCAGGTGTCTTTCGCATTTGTAACATTATATAATTTCTTTCCATGTTTATATTTTGTCGTTGAACAATATATTATTTTAGCTATCCAGGCTTAGTTTAGATTTTTCAGTTACTTTCATTATCGCTTTTTGAGGACGTTTCTTGGTAGGTATCAACTCATTTATTTCTATTCCCTCTGTGTTTTAATCTTTGTCGCGCCTCACCCGTCGCCGTTTCATGAATAATGCACGTGTTTGTGATCAAAGACAATTGAAACGTCAAGTGTCTAGGGATATGCGTCACGGTTTTTACTTGTCGGTTCTGCTAGGGATATGTACTCTTTGGTATTTTGCATGTATTTTGGGTGAAGGGTTAATATATTGGTAGTACCAATATATTAATGCTAGTATTAATATAAAATTAATAATAATTTAATAACTATAGCGTTTGTTCTTTTTAGTTGAAATTAATAAACGGATTACTATTTTTTGAATGTCTTTTTGAAACTAAAAAAGTAAAAGAAAAGCTTTTAAAAATAAAATAAAAAGCATTTGCTCAAAAAAAAATGTGGCTTGTTGATACGATTATTGTATTCTTATAAAAATCTCAATTGTAGGAACATGTAAAAGTTTTAAAGGGCATTTTAGGCGAGTGCAAGGCATTCTCTAGTTTTTTGAAACAGATAATAAATAATTAATAAAAATGTACAGCAATTGCAATCAGTACCTGTACGAACACCGGAAATAATAATATTAAACCCGTAAGTAGATGGATGCTTGACTTCCGCCACGAATTAGGTAAGTAAGAGTTCGATACATGATGCTAACCTATGGTGAAGTTGATTCGATCACCTCGACATTTGATAAACGGATATAATTATGGGTAACTGTGTCAAGTGTTGATGGATCTAACTGGGTTCATAGATCAGAATTGTAGGAATTAGAAACTCAAAGTGCAGGGAAAGGAAAGCCTTGAAATGACAGGGAAGATTTCACTAAACCAACACTCTGACCCTGCGAAAGGATATTTCAAATCACTTTTCAAAATTGAGTGAACAAAAACAGTGTGAACAAACAGTGAGAAATAAGTGACAAAAGTCAAAAAAAGTCAATAACTTTATTTCTTTAGGCTTACAAAATAAGCACTTAGACAAGTCAAATTTTATACATAAACAGTTTAATAAATAGTAATTATTAACAAATAAGAAACACTTTATTGATTTTGTTCACTTAAATTTTTTGTTCAAACCAATAATAATAATACCCTATTGTAATTTTGTTTGATAATAAATTCCTAATTTCTGTAGTTATCTTTACAGGTACTGGTTATACTTAGACCTATTTTTGTACTGAAAGATGCACTACAGTAATTTTAAAAATTGAAGCCAAGAGACACCCAATGACAAAGAGGGGGACTACGCCCTGATGGGCAGACAACGACAATATTATACCTTCGGTCTAAGTTGCCCATACAGAGTGGAAGAGATCTATTTTTATCCCGTACACCATCAAACCATCAAAAACAATCATAGAGCAAAGATACCTCAATAAAAAACAGATAACCATAACCCAAAGTGGGGTGACCTGACTTACAAGTCGCAAGCGACATAATGTTACGATTATGGCGATGTAAGGGGATCTCGTATGGTATGTCGTGTATGGCTTTTTGGTGGCTTCTATGGGGTTTATGGAGTTTATTGGCGAATTAGCTGATGTTATGCGACCAGATGGCAAGGAGTGCCGTTGGCATGGTTGAATAATCTTATGGTTTGGGGTTGAAATGTCTTTTGGAGTTTTGTAATCAGCTTAAAAACTTTTATACCAATACTTGCAATTTGTATTGAAATAAATAATATTTATGCATTTTCTTGGATACCATACAATAAAATACAATTCTTTATTCATAACGGCAAGTTACAATTAATATGAAAATCGGCCTTAGGTCTATGGAAATTACCCAATTGAGTTATCCAGATAACGGTTACCGGTATTGCTTATTAGATAACGTAGAATCACAAATAAGAAATTGGCTGTTAGAATCTGAAATGTTATTCATTTCGTTTACTTCGTTATAGAATTTTCTTACAGTCTTAGATATTACATAATAACACTAATATTATAAATGGGTAAGTTTGGATGTTTTGTTTATTGTATATTTGGATGAAAAGATGGATGTGTGTTACTTCTTCACGCCAAAACTACTAAACGAATCGGGCTGAAATTATGCTTACAGGTAGTTTTAGGTCTGGAATGAAACAGTCTCTTACTTTTTATCCCATTAACCAGTTTCCATGGGATTGATATCACCTTCTAACGTTTTCATATAAACAACGCGTTCGAAACCGCAGGCAGGAACTAGTATTAAATAAACAGTCATCTAGCATCACACTTACATCGTCCCATAACACAAACTGCTTAGCTTGGGGCTAGATGATGCTATGGGATTGTCCAGAATCTATATTTTTTAATTATTTTATTCATACCACTATCCTTCATTGTTGTCGGTTCTTCCTAAGCAGCATGTCAAGATACCATCTATCCATGGTCGTGTCATGATTGTGGAACATCGGGTATCTCTGTCTGTCCACTAGTTTCAATAATGTCTAAGGAAGAGCGTGACAGATCGAAGTGATTAAAAAGGTAGTCGGTGCTAGTCACGAGTATTACTTAAACACTAACCAACTTCAAATAAAACCGGCCAAGTGCGAGTCGGACTCGCGCACGAAGGGTTCACAGTTGAATGCATGATTGTAAAAACACCCCTCAGACCACTTTTTTCGAATCCCTTTTTATGGAAAAGTGATCTCTATACCAAGACGGATCGATTGAGCTTAGAAACATATCTCGTTCATAGTTCTTTTCTGCAGAGTTAGGGGCACCAAAATTTCGATGACCATAAATACCCTCCTTTTAACTAGACTATTACTTTAGTCTTTGAACAGGTTTAGATAACTAAACCTGTTCAAAGTGTTCAAAGACTAAAGTAATAGTTTAATTTGCAAAGCTTTACTTCTTGAGTTGCCACAAAATACAGTCATGTCACGTTCCACAAGGAACGTCTAGCAAACTTAGGATCAATTTTGTAGGAATGTTTGAAAATTTGCCAACAATATAAAAATGGCAGCATCAATGTGATTTCCAATATTTTCCGAAATAAAACACGTATCATCCAAATACAATGCAATTTGCAAACGAATTGTGGCTGTCACCCGTCATTCTTGAATTTAGCTGTGACGCCGACCCTGGCGGAGTTAGGTTTGTGTCAAAAACTCACGGGGTTCCGTAGAATTTTGTTTTGTGAATATTACTTATTTCAACGTTTTGTTTAGACTTCGTCTGTTGAAACAATGATTCTTAAGTCTAACTGATGCCCCAGTGTCCATATAACCAAATTAAACTCCGTTATTGTCCATATCTTTGAAAACCTTCGATATCGAGTAAACGCATGTTGGCAGTTTGGCAAATACCTCAGTCGTAACGTCAAATAATTGAAATTCATTATGAAACACAGATTTCTAATACTATCAAGATTTTTTTGCGAAACTTAAAACATCTTAAAAACCGCTCAAAAATAAAGAAATATTTTTTTTGCAACTTTGGTCTGATTTTTTTGTCAAATTATGCAGTACCCTAAAAACCCTCTCTCCCGCCATTCAAACGGCAATAGATACAGTACATACGTCAAAAATCTCACTTCCGGTTGTCAAGCCAGGTCTCTAATGTTCGCTGAATTTTGCATGTGAATGCTTCACGCGGGGGCGGTAATGTGACAAGCGACAACCCTGCTGCTTACAAAATGGGCTTGAATTTAGATCGTGTTTTGTTTGGACGAAGTGCATTTTTGTTTTGCTGAAAAGACAAAAGAGTCAAACGGTTATGAATAGTCCATAGTCACTCACACAAGTACCAGTAAAGTTTAGAAGAAAAGAGCGTACGGATTGGTATGTAGCTTTGATCCACAACAAAAGCTAAATTTAAGATTAAATTATCACAGCATAATTGAAGATGTTATCTAGTTTTTTTAAATCTATTTAAAACACACTTTTTCAAACTTCCCGGTGTTTTGCAGACTCTTACCACTCCGGGACAAAAGCCATGAGATCGTCCCCACCATGCGGGTTGGAGATCGTTCGGTGGTGGATCTACTCTGAAAGAGTCGCTGCTACCCGCCCCTTTTTGTAAATTAATTATGTTAGTCTTTAAGGTTAGTTACGTAGTTATTGTATACTCTTTAATGGTTAGTTTTGTCCTTTAGCTTTATGTCACTCCTCACCTGGGCTCTACCTGAAAACCAGCGTAGCATTGGGCTTAGCCAAATGCTACACATGGTGAGGTGGGACCCTTTTTTACCCTATTTTATTTTTTATTTTTTTATTAGTCTTTCTTGTTCTTTGTATAGTTTTAACTTTAATAATAGTACCTAACTAGTATGTAAGTCTGTTTTGTTTTGTAGTTTTGGGTAAAAATAAATATTTTTCTTCTTTTTCTTCGCCCCCCAGTGTACGAGTACCTATGTCCCTTAGTCGCATCTTGCGACATCCACGGGAAGAGTTGGGGTGGTGCAAATTCTAAGCCCGCACCACACGACTAACATTTCCCCCCCCCCCCATGTTTGGGAAAGACCAGCTGTGGACTTATGGATGCTGATGAGGTACTATGAAAAAGTAGGTATAGGTATAATCATTAACATTGTATGAGTCTTTCTTCAGCCAAATTATTAAAGCATTATTTGAATTTAACTTCGGCTCTGGTAGAGCTTAACCTAAATCTAAAATAGATTTTTTAAATCTACACAAACAACGGCGTACTTGTTTACTGGACAATCTTTGTGGCTAAGAGGTGGGCTGGGGTGACCATGCGACTGATGTCTGCAAGACTAGAAAAATAAGGTGTAGTACGATAACTATTTCCGAAGGCTATTTGACTTCATTAAAAATAAGTTCCAAATTGTTTTTTCTAGTCAGTGACAATGTAACAAAGCGTAATCAGGGATTTTTATTTAAAATACGCATAAAAAAATGTGTAATTTAAAACCCGTTTTCTTAACCTAAATTATGCATATTTTAAATATATGATCACGTGACCGAAAACGCTCTGCGTTTGGTTGGATTGCTGGTGACGTCACATTATTACTTTATCAGACAATACGTTGGAATTATTTCCCAGTAGTAGTCAAGTAGCCTATTTATTGACACCTATGTGAAATGAAGGGATAACAAGAGAATCTACCATTTCGGTTTATTATTAATAACCACCTGTAAGCTTAACTCATTCTTAACATGTATTTAAGTGCTGAAAGATGAATAAATGAAAATAAATAAATAACCTAATACTGAAATTACTGAATCTAAAAACGCTTTTCGAAGGCTTCGATCAGCTGCTTTTATGGTTTTGTGTTATGTTCACAGCTCCTGGTCACTATTAGCTACTAAGAACTGCGGCGTATCAGGCGCGCTCGAAATTATTAGAGCAGACAGAATTAGAGCTTGACGTTTGTATCCCGGTGACGTCTGCCGGTGTCAACTGCGCAGAGTACTGCAAATGCAGAGAATTCAGCTATGTACTTATCTATTTGTCAAGACGTATAGGCACCGCAAGCTACTGAGAAGAGCGGTGTATTGGGCGCGCTCGTAATAGAAATAGAGCTTGATGTTTGTATTCGCGGTGGCGCCTGTTCACTGTCAACTGAGCAGAGTACTTCAAAAACAGAGAAATCAACTGTGTATCTATTAGTCAGGACGCATGGTCACCGCAAGCTACTGAGAAGTGCGGTGTATCGGGCGCGCTCGCAACAGAAATAGAGCTTGACGTTTGTATCCCGATGGCGCCTGTTCACTGTCAACTGCGCAGAGTACTGAAAATACAGAGAATTCAGATAATTTCCTTATTTTTCAGGATGTTTGGTCATAGCACACGTCTGTAGTTTCCACTAAAGAATAAGTTATTATGATGAGGCTTTGTGGATATCCAGCTTTATTTATTTGAGTGATAACAATTTTTCCATGGTTTTTATTTTAGGTTCAAACGAACTGGAGTGATCAGGGATTCTAGTATAAGCTAAACCTTGGTTTTATTCTAGGTTTAACAGAAAAATAAACATACACTGAGAGCACACTAACAGCCGGTTTTTGATCCGCTTGTTATAATTTGACAATAGTTTAAACTTTTTGTTAACCTCTAATGTGTTTACTTGTGTGTGGAGAAACCAAGACTTGGTTCGTAAAACAAATATACAAAACTTAATCAGGATAAGTGTGACAATGTACTATATTAGTGCTTTGTCCTTTTTTCCTTAGTCCCTGAGTAAAGCTCGATTTTGTATTTTTTACGAATCAAATCTTGGTTTTAATACAAAACCGTCTGTTAGAAGATAAAGGATTGATGTGTATCCCTATTGCTCTGACAGTTGAGTCTGTGTCTACACTACTCTACCCAACGAAGGAGGGCGCGTTAAAATTTAAAATAAATTCAATATCAATTTGAGCACGAGCCAAGTGCTGCATCGTGGCCGTCGATACGGGACGGTGGGTTCGGCGCAGACAAACCACTACTGTGCCACTATGTACAAGTGATAAAAGTGGCAACATGTGGTGAGATACAAGCAAAAATTTATAAAACGTGGTTTATTTAATATTCTTTTATCGATTAATGGGGAAATAAATTCATCTAAGGCACCGATGACTCCGATGTTCACAAATTTCACGAAATCCTTTCTCGTTGATCGATTAGATGTTAGGACGAGTGTTTCGCTCATATTATTATTATCGGTCACTGGCTGTATTTTGAAAACGAATAAAAACATACCTACAAAAATGAACAAAAGAGCGAAGAAATTAATGATATACTTACAATTACATCTGAATCAGCGACCGACCGACTCAGCGACCTTTGGCTCGCTATTTGGGCTTTGGGGGTTGTGTCGCTGTAGATCTTGGCCTCCGACACAACTTCTCCAGGTATCTCGGTTCTGAGCTGTCTCTCGCCAACTTAGAGTTCGCGGAGATCAGCTTCGACTTCGTCGATCCAGTGGTACCTAGGGCGGCCGACTGGTCTTCGCCCCGAAGGTTTTCCCGTATATATTATATACGATATTCCCGTTCTTGACAGCCTGATCCTCCAACACTCTCTCGACGTGTCCTAGCCAGTGGAGAGGAGGGCTCTTGAACTCGCTTATGACGTTAAGTTAGGCATACAGGTCCTCTAGCTTCTGGTTTTTCCGGACTCGTCAATGTGTGTACGATCTGCAGATCCATCCCCTCGTCCAGTCTGACCAAAAATCTTACGCAGCAGTACTTTACGCTCAGTCATGAGGAGTTTGTCTTTTTCTTTTACCCTTACATCAGAATAGGATGTATGACAGTTTTATATATTCTAATTTTGGTGTTTCCACTCAGAAGTCTGGACGACAACAATTTGTGAAGCGCTGTCTGAAGGTGTTCTGGATGCGTATGTTGATTTCGTCTTCTCTAGAGCCTGTATCTGTTATGGTACACCCTAGATATTTGAAGCTAGCAACCTCCTTATACACCACCATATTGCGTCACTCATAGTATTTTCGCTCAATACCTGTATTATAAAAAATCTGACTACCGTTCTGCTTTGAGTCCCTTGTATAAATATTAAAATAAATCTGCGACGAATAAGTGTCTTGTTTGCGATCACCACTCGATCACCACTCGACATCGGACCATGGATGTCTATGGGTATTAAGATACAAGGATGAATATAAAAACATTATCGATTACTTTGACCGCGGAACAGGTTCAATTCAGTGTTGGCTGATTGCCAGAAAATGAAAATTACAGGAATTGGTCTCGTGTCTCGAATGATTGAGCTTAAAAACTTAAGATTTCAGTTTTTTTTACTTCCACGTAGAATAATTTTTGTATTTAGAATGAAGAATGGTTTCAGATCTCATGTAGGCATCGATGAGAAACCGCGAACCAGCACCTGGGGCCTAATTCCTCTAAATTAATCACTTCACCACAACAATGGTATCGTCTCAGAATTACACATTTTGTCATTTTGTCTTTGAGTTAAGAAACTGCAGATTGAGGGACGCGCGCGTGTCAAAAGCTAAAGGGTTGAAAGCATTCTAATAAATCTCTCCGTGCCAATAGCACCACACGCATTATCTAGAGTTTCTTTTTTTTTTAGGGACATCGAGAAAAACAATTCTAGGCTTGATGAAGACTTGATGCCATACAAAATGTAGTAGATTGACATTGTGTTGGCGGAACCAATAGTTGACGTAAATTTGCTAGAGATGTAGTCACGCTTACAAAATGACATCGACATCGGTGAAAAATGTTGGTCAAACACTACTTATAAAGTTTATAACATTACGGAAAATAAGTCCGTATACTATCCATTGGACTCTAGAGTTTCTTTCATCTATGGTCGATTCCACGCGGATACGACTGTCTGACAAAAATGTTGATCAAACATTACTTATAAACGTTTATATTATTATGGAAAATAAGTCCGTATATGTATTATGCATTAGACTCTAGAGTTTCTTTCATCTATGGACGATTGTGCGAGGATACGACTGTCATTAGTAGTGATTTTTTAGCAGAATTCGACCCCTGTATGTTTGATTAGCATAAAGATGGCGTGCAAATGTCATTTATGACTTACAATTTCAGAAGATAATTTTTTTCTTTTGTTTGGAAAACGGCCTATACCCTGTTCCACGTCTGTAAGTAAAACTACTTACAGACGTGGTTTTTAGACTGAAATTAGGTGTTTACCTTGTTATAAAATACATCACAAAAAATTATATCAATAATGTACTCCACAAATAAAATACAGTTTAATAAAATAAGACAAAAGTATTATGGGAGGCCTTATCTTCTACAGGAAAACGAAATATCATTTCTGAATGTGCTAAAGTTCCATAATTTCATATCGTTTATACGGAACGGAATAAATATGCCATTGGCACATGCCAATGGTATATTTATAAAATACTTAAAGCCGAGAAAACAAGTTCTGTGAAGATTGGTTTATTCTGAAATGTCCGCGAGCCTTGTTATTCCAATGTTTGATTGACGATAATCACTGGAGTAAGCCCCGACTCCGAATATTTTGGGAAGATAGAGACATGAACTTAAACTATAGGTAAGATCTGACACTATTTTAAAGCTGATTAATGTGGATTGCGTGTCCTCCAGAGTCAAGGCCATGGGTTTTGGCCAGATTCGAACGTTATATCTTGGAAGCATACCAATATCAACCTTATTAACAAGAGTTGTAGCTATTAGTTTGGTATTGTGATAATGAGTGAATTTTTGACTGTTTTAATTAGTCTAGGTTTTCATAATGTAGTACCTGGCTAGGTCAAGTAACCCACCGCTTACGAGATTTTCTCTGAAAACCATCAAAAATCCTGATGATACATTTCCCACCGATAGTAGTCATTGTTATTCATTGATGTCACCTCTAGTTAAACTTTTCTATACTTTCTTATAAATTGTATCAATTCGTAATAAGCAATATATAAAATAATAATGAAGGCAACATTCTCTACCTGTAGAAAATGCAAGAAAATGCTTGCTCTCATTTATAATATTCAGGAAGATCTTCAAAATCCATTAGAGTTTCACGTTCCTGAAGTTTTACGATAGTGACGTCGCATCATCAAAATATCGTGTTAAATTTAACGAGCTTCAATTCAATATCGATATAAAATACGTCAAGCAGTGGTCAAATAAATTACTAAGTGTTCCTTGCGTTATGAGTTTTCTATTTGCGTCGCGTCAGTCAGGGCTTTGGCGTTTCATTTTTATGATTCTATTTCACATTCGATAAAACGCATCATCGATAAATCTGTTGACAACACTCACTTTGATTTCGGCTTTCGTTTTAGATATTACGAGCTGGTGCATGCAGTTTCGCTCACTTCAGTCACTGATCATATTAGGCAGAGGAGGATTTAATGGAAATAAGCTAGGTACGTAAGTACCTAAGTTTGTACTTCATCATCCTATATTAGTCCACTGCTGGACAAAGGCTGCCCCTAAT
Source organism: Eupithecia exiguata (assembly GCA_947086465.1). Classification (NCBI taxonomy): domain Eukaryota; kingdom Metazoa; phylum Arthropoda; class Insecta; order Lepidoptera; family Geometridae; genus Eupithecia; species Eupithecia exiguata. The sequence goes on along the minus strand of OX352243.1, from coordinate 8,678,160 downwards.
GAGCGCCTTAGCGCCCTGTCTTCAGCTTGTCGCATCCAGCATCTGCTTGCAGTCTTTCGAAGGTCGACATCCCACCTGGCCGGAAGGCATCCTTCACTAAATTTGCCGAGTCATAGTCTCCACTCTAGAACACGTTTCCCCCAGCGGTTGTCGGTTTTTCGCGGAATATGGCCGGCCCATTGCCACAAAGAATTAGTAGGCGCCTATAATAAATAAAAAACGGGATAATTTGAAAAATTCGTTTCGAATCCTGCCCTTGAGAAAAATCGCGAGCATAGCTCTTTCCATAGCTCGCTCAGCGACTTTGAACTGGTGGACCAGCCCTACCGAGGGTATTCACGTCTCAGCTTAGTAGGTCATGGCGGGTAGGACGCACTGATTGAGAACTTTTGTTTTCAAGCATACTGATTTTTATTTAAAATATGCCTTTTTTATGTAAAAAAATGGGATTAAAATTACACATTTTTTGATACATGATCACGTGACCGAAAACGCTATGTGTTTGGTTGGATCGCAAGTGACGTCACACATGCTCAGATTACAGTATCAATGAGTTCTTCTTGTTAAGTGTGGTAGTATGGCGGGGTGACGTCATAGCTTGGAACACGGTAGCCATGACAGAGATTATCGTTTTGGCGCGGCATTATTTTATTCAAACTTTAAAATTAGTTTTCATAACTAATACGACTGGCCTTGAAGAAATATTAATTGCACTTTGCATTATTTTTATCAGACAATACGTTAGAATTATTTCCCAGTAGAAGTCAAGTATAATAATAGTGCTAATTTGTTTTTATTCTTAAATAGGCATTTAAGAATAAAAACAAATTAGCACTATTATTTTACAGTTGAATGAATTGAGCCAGAACAACAGACAGTTGCAAATATTTCTTCAAGTTCGATGTCAAAAAAAGAAGTACTTATGTGAACTAACCAAATCAAGGGTAAAACAGAAGGGTAGGTGCTGATAAATACGAAGACGACGGTCCAGTCGGTCACCATACATAAATAATGTGGGTGTCCGTCGAATGGTAATCTCTGGACTGGAAGATTTAGCACATTTTTGTTGTAGGTAAAAGGTGTAGAAACTATTTTATAAGTGGCTTTCTGACTGAGGTTCCGTGGGGTTTCTAAAAAAAGCTTATCGTGAAAGGAAATAAAATAATTATGTATTTAGAGGTATTTATTTTTAAAATGTATCAGAGCTTCTGGCAGAGATGCAGGGTTGCTCATGGTGCCACCAATTTCTGTTTTTTACATCTCTGCCTGCCTATACTATAATATATAGTAAAACTATAAAAAAAGCTTAAGCTTAAGATGGGGATCACAAACTGCCCAATGGGTATTTGAAAATTCCTTTTTTTAATGTTACAACTAAATAAAATAGTTATCGGCGCTAGTGCGAGTCAGGGTACCACCTTTTTAAAGAGTTCAAATAAAAAGTTTCAGAAAAGCGTGTAAAACAGCAGTCAGTAAACACCCTGTAAGGGGTATCTCACTAGGGGATGTCAATGCATTGCGATAGCGTGAATATATCAAAGACAAGTGTATTATTCAGCAGTTGTAATGTTACGGACGTGATGTATTTATTGCCTCGGCGAACCCCTCGTGGGTTCCGTGAGCGAAGACTCGGATATTAGCAGCGAAGTGTGTAGTATACATCGTGAGGAAAGTCGGGCGTTTGGTAGGTCTAGAGTGAGTAAAAAAAGGTGAACAGAATACATAGTGTCTTCCTCAAACAAGGGGTTTTTCCATAATAGAGTATAATATCCAAAGATTTTTTTTTATAGATTGATTTATGTCAATTTATTAGTGAAAAAATATAAAACCCAAAAAAAAATATTATTATGGAAATTAACGAAAAATTAAACCGCACAGTTTCGAGTGATAAAAACGCTGTCCTTTTTCTGTGACGTCACCGTTCAGTTTGTCAACTCAAAGTGATTCTGTTCCTTCAATCTAAATCAAGTGAGGAACAAATAAATGGAAAAACGTTGTTTGTGTGTTGTGTCTAATAAATATTTTTCCTACTTTCGTAAAATATATACCGCTAAAGCTTCTTGGCAATACGGTGCCCGGTGATGTCATGATTGAGTCCTAAAATATCTACTTTCAATGATTAAATTTCACAATAAAAACCTCAAAAAATACAAAAATAATTATGCAGGTATATTTCTACATAATATCAATAGGGAGTAAAAATAAAAATAATCAGCTCTGTTGAAGTCACATTATTTAGTCTAGTAGCCACGTGACCCGTTTTAGTTCCGAAGCACAACTAGATGTCGCTAGTAAAATTGGACGAGCTCTAGATCGCGCTGACGAAAACACCGTGCGGTTGCTTGATCTAAATAGTTTGGAATGAAAAAATAAATTCGGTCTACTTCGAGAGTTCTAGGTGTTTTTATTAACATAGACTCCTCTTCAGTACTGAGAGTCGGGGTAGGGCTCAAACACACATGCATGTATATCAAAGAAGAAGAATCTGCTGCCTGTCGTCTAATGGTTCCCTTATTTGACTAAGTGCTCCGACATCCACGGGTTGAGACTTGAGTTACTGTGGTCGATTCTTTCACCACAAATGCCATGGCTACAGAAATGGCGACAGAAATACAATACATTACATACATTCAAAAATTAGACGTCACGATCTCGTCTCGAGATTGTGGTCAACCGGACTCGGCGCTCTGTTTTCTACTCTTTATGCTTCCTTTAGGCTTATTCCTGTTTTCCCCCACGAGCAAATTTTCTCAAGGGGGCAAAACTAAAAAAAAGGGAGTCTGAAAAAACATGTGGGGGAATTCTGGACTTTTTAATATTACAACAAACAAAAAAAATAACAATGTTATGACATGGCATGATCGGCTTTACTATGAACACACAACGCGGACTTTATGTAGGACATTTTAAAGAGGAAATACCCTTAATCAAGGTGTTAGAACTGAATTTTATGAGAATTCTTTGTTTATGTTCTCCAAATATTTCTAAGAATCGACTAAAATTTACTTAAATCTCATAAAGGTGCAAAAAGTGGGTGGGACGAATTAAGAGTGGAATTTCTACAAAATTCCTAACTACCATCGTTACAAAAACACTCCCAGATATTGATATTAATATCAATAATAAAAGCGGCAGTCTTTTATGAATCTTCTATCATTAAATAATGCAATTACAATCAAATGCTCTGTCACTAGTCAGTTAATAGAGTGGTCAAGTTGAAATAGCTAGCTCACTCCGCCAGAAACAGCTGTTGGAAATATAGCTTCGTTCAATTAATTTTCAGTTTATAAGATTGTCGAAGAAGGTTGCAAGAGAGCAGTTGTATTTTTGATCCAAAGAAGTATCATTCAGTAAAAGATCAATTTACTTGCCGTCCCTGGTTGTAATGGATCTGTAATGAGAGAAACACATTCACACAAAACAATATAACTCTCTTGTAGATTGTTTGCAACAGTCTGCAGTTAGCTCAATTGTTTCAATTGTAAATACTAGTTTTAATTTAATTCTATTATTTGATTGTAATTTTCTTTGTTAATAAAGAATGTATACTGACTTAAAAAAAAAAACTTATTTTTTTTTTCTTCTGTTGTGTATATAATAAAAATACCCTGTCTTTGTATCTTTTAAAACAAAGTTTATGTATGTCACTGGCAGGAGCAGAGTCCCCTAAAAGCAAATGTTTGTTTAAATGGAGGCTCCCAAATCCAAATTTATGTTTGTAAAAAAAGGTACTGCAATAAACGTTTTTATTCATTTATTTTACATTCGCTTAAACGCATCATAATGCGGTCGTCGGAAACTCTATCAGTAGCGACTTATGTTCTATTTTTCAGACTTCCAAGGTTAATTGTGAATAATTTTGTTCTTATTATATACCAAAGCTTAATATGTCTGTAAGGAATATTCTTAACAAAAAGGATAGTTTTATTTCATTAACTCCTACACTCATTTGGAGCCTGATCAGGGCTTAGTTTTTTTAAGTACGGTAGACTTACTTAAGCCCTGATCAGGGTCGTAAAACCGCTTTTTCAGAATTCCACCCTAACTTGGCGGTTCACACCTGGGTAGTAAGTAAAGTAACAGATAATGTGTAAAGTCACAGGTAATGTTACTTGTAAAGTGAGCTATCTGTTCCAAACGCCAATCCCCAGTTCCCAAGTTCACGGTAATCAACAAAATCGGTCAATCTCGTCTAATTAAAATATCAGTAACAGGAAACAATTAGTAAGTCGGCAGGTACCAGTGTATGTAATAAACTTTAATAGTGCCGTCGAAATTTTAGAAACGTGACGATTAGGTATCCGAATGTAGGTAACTATTTGAAGTTACGACAGCAAACATAAAAAAAAACTCAACTAAGATAACACTCGATTTTCTTTTTATTTCACCCGAAGCGTGGAGCTGAGCGAAGATCAGCTCATCATTTAAAATTCTACCCCATTCCTATACTTTCCATCCTACTAATGTAATAAAGGTAAACGTAGTGTAGGACGCCCTCCGGCCAGGTGGGTTGACCTGCGAAAGACTGCAGGCAGATGCTGGATGCGTCAAGCTGAAGTCGGGGCGCTATGGCGTTCATTAGGGGAGGCCTATGTCCAGCTGTGGACTAACAAAGGCTGGATGATGATGAATGTTATAAAGGCAAAAGTTTGTACCGTTTTAAAGATGTTTGGCCGAAAACAACGCCTAAACTATTAAATGTATTGAGCTGAAATTTTGCAATAATCTGGACTTTGAATAACATCGGCTGACAATATGTAATGTTATTTAATTTTATTTTGAATGAATGAATGAATGATAGTATTTATTTGCTTAAATATAGGTTAACAATGGTGGTTTTAAAATAGAGTATCACTATATTTGACTTGTTAGTCGCGCAAATGTAATTTATAGTATAATTAAAATACATTGTGGTTAGAGTAGATCTATCCTAGTTATAAAAAATATATCAAACACATGCTTTGAACAGATACAGAGAGAATATTAGATTATATTGTTAATTTTATTAAGTAGGTTTTAAAAAAAAAGCCACGGGCTCTTACTAAGGGATTATTCCTGTTGTTCACCACCTAGATGTCCCTGTCCTAGATATGCCAAATAGCTGTTCCCCCAGTGGGAAAAATACAGATAAGAATTCTCTCTATTCTTTACTACGATCAAAACAATCACTCGAAAGGTAACAGGTATCTGTCCTAAAGGTGGCAATGGTTCATAGTTTTAAATGATTATTTTTGAGATCAACCGTTTTTCAAAACGAATCTACCGTTAAGTAAAATGTGTTTTCCATTTATTTTATCCAGCTAACAAAAAATTTCAATATTAAGATTTAGATTTATACACAGGTGTTCAAGGACAAAGTTGCACTTCGGTGCACAGATAATTCAAATCTAACCTGCTAGTAGAATTTGCTCAAAATTAGCATACCCGTTTGCAAACGTAGGCACGGTCTAACCGTAACCAGTAACCTTTCATTCAGATCTCACGATTACCATATTTGTTAATCACGGCTACTACGCGATTTCTATTTATAACTGATTACAATTAAACTTATTATAGTGCAAGAGCTAAGAGGTTTGTCTACCACTAAAATCTACATTTTCTGGGAAAATCTTTGATAAAAACTTGACCTCATTGATTCGTTTATCGTTCACACCTTAGAATCTAAGGCTTAGATCAAGGGTAGATTTAAATAAATAAATAATGCTGGACAATTCACACAGCATTATCTAACCCCAAGCTAAGCAGAGCTTGTGTTATGGGTACTAGATAACTGATGTACATAATATAATACAATACATAGATAGTTTTTTTATACATAGAAAGCGACCAGAACACCCTGAACAAATGTCTGCACTGCAGATCGTACAAACATATGTCCCGAGGCGGGAATCGAATCCGCGATCTCCTGCGTCGCAGGCAGACCTTTGCCCACCGCGCTACAGAGGTCGTCAAATACTTTATTGGATCGAAGTCAAGAATGAAACAATAATTTATGTAGGTAGGTACTCCTACCTTACCTGGTAGGAGTTTTGTACTTGTAATATAAGTTTAAGGGATATTAGTAACACGTTTACCAGGAATATAAGAAGGAAATTCGTTTCCGCGAACAATATATTGTGTTTTTTAGAAAAATTTATAAGAACGTAGAACAGTCACTTTACCACAGGCTTACATTAACCGCTTTTTTAATTAAAGTTTTCATATTTTAATAGTAAATGTATCCAATAGGAACATGAGCGCTGTAAGCTCTAGCTAGCCGCTAGCGAATACAAAGTGCGAAAAAGCAGCGAAACGTGAAACACCTGGCGTGTTACGCATTTTCGACCGTCTTCTCTCGTTCTATTCCACGGGAAGGTATCTAGTTAGTCATATACATCGTGATTCAGTTGTTTCAGTGACGTACAATCAAATCATCCTGTATAAGCTGTGTCCGGCATAATTGAGAATCGTGAACTCCTGATGCTGAGTTTTGCAAATAGGTATCTAATTGTTGTGACTAATCGGTTGTTTGTTTCCATTGTTATATCACAACTAGTGGTATTAATAAAGATAGGATATTGTAGTACTCGAGAAGTAGAGTGGTGCCTAACAAATTGAATATTATATTTTATTAACAATTTATAGATTATGACGTATCCTATTTTGCAAGAGACTTGTGCCCGTGAGAGTTTTAGCAAACCCGAGTGTTTAGTACGGACTGTGTTGTCTTGCGAAAACTTTCATCGTTTTCGAGTCCTTTCTATACATTTAGTACATAATTGTAGCGCCCCTTCCGGATCGAGAGGAACTACTTTTTGTAGTATAACAACGATTCAATAGTTTTTTGCAAACTCGATGATAGTTTTTGCATTCTGAAAATCTCCATTAACTCGAAAGCCGTACTTTTACGGGGTGCAATAAATTTATATTTTCTGAACAGCTATGATGCCTCCTACCCGTAGGTGGGGATGTTTAGGTTTAAATACTAGTTGTAATTTGTCGTTTTGTTGTAATAATAAATACCTTCTATCTACATAAAAAATCTACCTTGTACCTCGATCGTCTTTGGGAGTTAAGTATCGTTGACCAATGGAAACAAACTTCAACAGCCGCGCACGTATTACTACAAACGAGGACGCTCAATGTTTATATCTAAACATTAATTTGCATGGCGAATACATTATTACATGTCATGTACCTATACCTACCGACAGATATTAGAGATGGCATTCAGATAAGCATGTATTTTAATACATAGAAACTTTGGTTGGTAGATTTTTCCTGTTGTGTGTGTGTACCATCACCGTCGAATTTCTGAATGCAGTACATTTATATACAAAACCTACATCGGTTGGTAAAATTAAAACTAAAGACGATTCATCGGGTAGGCCTATGTCCAACAGTGGACTAGTATATACTGATAGATAGATAATTCTTTAATCATCACCTTAAAAAAGAAAAACAGATTGTATTCAATTAAAAATACTAAACAGAACTGTAATGGATTTGACGGTCTTGTCGCTTAAAGCGATTTCGTCCAGGCAACCACTGACTGACTGATGTGGTGTTTGTTTCATACACACAGATAAGTCATGCGTGTGTGTTTTCAGCCAATTTTATTCGTATTTTAAGAATAGATTTCTTTGACTCTCTTTAAGCACCTGATTTGAATATACGAGTTCCGCATATTTAAAGATCGGAATAAATAAATTAAATGTTAAGTGGAAGGAAGGGGAAAATACAAAACATAGAAATGCTTATAGTGATGAAATTTATCCCACTTTTGTCCTTGTCCCACTTTAGGTGAGGAGACACAACAAGCTTAGCAGGAAGAAAAAAGAAGGAATTTAACATTGAAAACTCCGAAGGTTTCAAAACAACGATACGTCCACTCCTGACACGAAGACACCTCTTCACCATCAATCAGCCACACTAACCAGGTGGTAATCCGGTACAGAACAGAGGTCAAAAAACTCTAAGAGTCGCTCCACTGTCATATTGATCATCTCGCCTGTCCGTCCGTTGATTAACAGACGACGAATAGCACCCTTTGACCCGATATATGACAAATGACCAACAAATTGTAGCTATTCATCTATTGCCAGACAATAAACGCCTTTACGGCATCATGATAAACTGATAAATAGAAAAAAGCACGAGCACTTGGCTTTTTCAAGAATCGGGAGCTCTTTATAGTGCGGTCTCGTAAAAGATCTAATTTTGATCTTGTATCGATTTTATATTCGAAGTGATTGGTGAAGATTATGAAGAATTACGATTGCGGAAATTCCAAGGAAAACATATTGTGTGATGTTTTGATTCGTCATAGTTGTGAATCGAATAGTGTGAAACGTAATAATCAGTTTTCGTTTTTTACTGGGCCAGAGAATATTTACTAAGTCAATTCCGTTGTACATTATTGTTGAAGCTTTTAGTCAGCATAGTTTTTCCAAATTCTACACTTTGGTCACAGAATTAGTAATGTTACTCTTTGGTTATAAAAAACAAAGGGGTGACAAAATAAAAGATATCCTTGTGGTATATTTATTATACGATACTTTTATCATTAGCCAGGTAAATGCTGTGTCCTGATGATGTCTCGTGGAGAGACGAAACTAGTTGACGTCTTGCTTTGGTAAGTATTTTTTCATTTTGTAGTTGGCGTCGTTTTCTTCTACAACGCGGACAACATTTTGTTAGAACTTATCGGAGAAGGTTTTTTTCTCGGAATTGTTGCTAAATATTTTCATAACTGCTAACTGCTTTTTTTATTTATTTTTTCAGAGCGTTCATTAATTTTTATATTTATGTCTCGTCTGTTTTCGAACTTGAAGTTGCGGCATTTTCCCTGCCCGTGCACAATTATGCGTTATTAAGAATTTTGTTCTTATTTTGAGTGGTTACCTTCCTGTTATCTTGTGTTCTGTTATTGTTATCATATTTTGACAATTCTTCATACAATATCTAAAGTCTTTGTTCACAATCGTTATCTTGGATTTTAGAACAGTAGTAGGTATACTTAATTCTTAGAGAATGATTTTTCAATCCATTCTAACCTACTTCATCAATACATTTCATATTTCAATCTCCTCCAGATAAAAATCCAATTACGTTTAGAAGACAATTCCCACTTAAGGTCCCGTCCCGAGGTTAAAAACCTCGTCATCAGAAGATAAAGGTCTTCTTCTATCGCCTATCAATCTAACATGGCCGCTCTACGGGGGTCTACTATTAAATTCGTTTATTTCCCACTTGGACACGATGAGACACGGCGATTCGCTTTGTTGTTTTTGTCGTAATGAGGTGCTACATGTTTTTTTGGGGGTGGGAAAAAGTTGAGACAGAAGTTTGCAAGTCAATCTTTAATTGTTTGACGAGGTTTAAAACTATTAAAACGTTTTGCTGTGTAATAGGAAACAAAGACTTGTTGATTGTTTAAGTATCTTGGTAATTCTGCCAACAAATGGGATGGTAACAATCTTCGATAAAAGTAAAAGAAGGGAGATGAGGCATTACCATCTCGAAAGTGGATGGCTAAAGTTAGGTTCAACTATGTTCCCTTACTTCAGTCATAGTCGGACCGGCGGCGGCGCGGGCGGTGGCATTTGTGTTTCGCGTGGTTGCTACGACGTATAATTTTGTGTGATTTCGACTTAATCACCACGACAATGCTCTCTTGTTCGTTCACCAGGTGTACAAATAGCTCCAAAACAAAAACAAAGCCCAAGGCATCACATATTTTCCCGTGTAAGTAGATACACCAAACTTAAAATTTTCTGATAATCCGATACGATATAATCATTTCATCTGTGAAACGGTACAGTTTTTGAGTGAGCGCTGGTAGAACGTACCGTATCTTCCTTTTTTTACTTTTATCGAAGGTAACAATACAATAAATATGGCACAATGAAAGTGGTCTGAAAGAGCTAGGAACCTGGATAAAAATCTAACAACCCTGCTTAACTGTTCTTCATGTGTGTTCTATTGCCTGGAAACAACCATAGGGTTTCTTCCAGGCAAACTCAGGATCAAATATTCCACCGAAGATCGAATTCGATAAAGGAGTTAAAAGTTAAAACCTAGCATGTGTTCATAGTGACAACGTTACTGTAAACGCTCTTTTGAAAAAACTTTTTTTTGCCGATGTTTTTTCAGGCTTTTCTAAATAAAACCGGCCAAGTGCGAGTCGACTCGCACACGGAGGTATCCATGTCCTTGTAATTAACTATTTTGCAAAAGGAAACCTATAAAAGTGATTAAAAAAAAACATCATGACGCGGTCAACCATCCAAGTACAAACCGCGCTCTACGTTGCTTTACTTCAGTGACCGGTACTCAACTTGGTATGGAAATAGGACCCCTTAAATTTTAATTTTAATTTTTATTATTTATTGTTATTGCACCAATAGTAATCTACACCCTGTCAAAACTTCAACTGTCCACCTATACAGTTCAAGATATACCTACAGCCCCGATAAAAGTAAAGCCAATTTTGCCTTTATTTTGATATTAATTTTATTTTTTATACACAGACAGCGGAGGCTTAGTAATAAGGTCCTATTTTAACTCTTTGGGTACAAAACTCTAAAAATGGTATGCAGATACAAAAGCCTGATATGTATGTACCTCGTTCACCAATTTGAATTTCCCATTACCTAGTTGAGTCTGAGGACAAGCAATTTCCTGAGTCAATACACGTTATCGATGGCATCTCTCGTAACGTCGAGTCATTAAACAATTTCAATCGTGATCGAGTCACGTATCGAATTTGAAGAACCTCTTTCTAATCAACTATTTATTGTCAAACGTCCTTCAGCAGTGTGAGTTGTAAACAGAGAGCGTTCTGAAGTATCTTATTCTTATTCATAATTGTTTATTGCACTAATAAAAACAATTTTTTTAAATCTTAAAACAGTAGAGGTATCGCAAAGGCGAACTTAACCCTAAAAAGACCAAAGACCCTCTTCCAGCAAACCTTAGTACCTAGGAGAGAGAGAGACAAGCTTGTAGTAGTTAGTAATTCATTTATTTCATTGTAATCATTGAGTACATTTATTAGGTCTTAGTATTAAGGAAATATTTAAAAGACACAATGGTACCCAAATAGGGCGTAGCAAATGGTAGTGAAAGTAAAGTGGACCAGGTCTCAAGATTTTTTTAAAATTTGGTTTTAGTAGACCAACGTATTTCAATAACTTAGTTTTTAGTGGTTGCTCTCATAAGGCTCTCTTCCTGTGATGCGGATTTGGTCCACGTGCGGATCTGATAGCACACTTCAGCTAATCGTTTTGCATGCGTGGGGTCCGTAGGTACGCGGACCAGATCTGCACACGGGCGGAAATCTGGAAAAGGAAATTAGGAAAAGAGCCCAAGAATGCTTACAGTCAATTGATACCGAAAACACAAGAGCACTAATAAGTTTAAGACTAGATGATATTATGTTATTTGTAAAATCGTAGATCTGTTATTTCAGTTCTGCTCCCATGACTTTTAACTTCATCGAAAGTATATTCTAAGGTTATTTTCGCGAGAACTCATAATAAAACACTGTAAAAATATAAAATATACGCGATCAATCCGGTTAAAGTGTTTTATTCATCGAAAGTGTTTGTGCTTGTAAAGCTTTGTCACCTAGCAGAGCCACATTCCAGAACAGATTTTTAGGTAACATCAACAGATCAAGCCTCATTTTCAAGGCGGTCCATAGAACTTTGATCTTCGAAGGATATGTGCGCTGTAAAACATGTCTAAAATAATCATCACATGGTTAATATTCACAATCATTGGTAAGAAATGGTTTCCATGGCAACGGACGCAAACAATAGGACTGTTCATTCGTCGTTTCATCCATGTGTATCCATCACTCATCACATCAAACTAAATTAGACTAGACTCAACTAGATGTCGCCACTTGAAAAATTAGATCCAATAAAGTTCACCCCTATTTTGATTAAACTTACCTACAACTTCTTGAATCTGTTATGATTATGACTTGCACCAAACACGTTTGTCATGTGCTGGCGCCTTCGCGTCACAAAACGAACCCAGTTCCCACCGCAGCGATGTATTGAATCTCGCGTCTTAAATGGTTATTTTAACTTTTTAATCTTTAAACAAATTGAACTATAGCTTAGGAAAAAGATTTTAAGGATATCATCTCTTGAAAACAGTTTCGCAGTTTTTCTTAAGTTTTTATGTCCCATAAGATCTTACATATTGATATCTCGGGAGGTACATATAAATGAATTATAAATTAAATTCTTTATTTCAGACTTCATGGGTCCAGGGTTACATAAAAATTAGAATAGCAAATATATATAATCAAAGAAACGTCTTAGACTACAAAATACAGCGTAATTTAGTTTGTTTTTATAACTTCAATAGACCTTCGTTTGACGACAATATCACATGATGGAAAGTGAAAATGTGGCTGAGAATGTATCACGAAGGTCTAGACTAGAAGATCTTCTCATTCACTCTTGTCTTGAGGAGCTCCAGGTTATAATTGACGGGAAAAATAGCAGCAGAGAACGTGTTCAAAACCCAAAGTTACCATGAAATTTACTGGAACATCAAACAAGCAATGATTTTGACCCCGAAAACAGAAATCAAGTAGCAGAGCTTTCAAGAATGATTTCTTACAATCAGATAAATAACATTCACAAAAAAATGTCGTATTTTATGAGTCTATCATCACGCGTGGTAATTAAAACTAGTTAACGAGCTTTATACGAATAATGAGATTGTTTTTAATTTAAATTATAATTAAAATGATGAATGATAGTGATAAGATAAGTAAAAACAGAAGCTGGGAATGATATAGGGAAGTAACCGTATCCCTTCACAAGGGACAGTAGAAAGGTGGATGTTCATTTGGAGATGTAGGTCATTAAATTCATTTTCTTTTTCATTCATTCAGGTGCATTCTTTCGCAGATTTCTCGATGATAATTTAGGATAGCCTACTCATATGTAACGTCATATGTACTCGTATGTATGTACTAATATTTGGATTCTCCATAAAAAATTCTACAAGTTCGCATGTAAATATTCTTGAAAATACCTAAATGATGTTCAGGTAAACTATGATAAAAGTTTTGCAAATGTCAATGGCGGTCAAGCGCGATTTTTTTTTGTCCGATGAAACTTTTGAATGGAAATACGCAGAGCAACACAAAAAAAGATTGTAGAAAGTAACTATTGGATATCCAATAGATTCCTTCTTGACGAATTCCGGCCAAGTTTAAATAATGTTTCTGAGGTGGTTCCATTAAAAAAAATCCCGAGGGATTAGTACCTATGTCCCGCAAAACAGTGTACAAATAAGGGATTTGAAGTTGGTTTAGTTTTTTTTTAGTTTTTTTAAGACAATCAAATTATTTGAGTCTACATCTATGTAGCTATCTCCTTGTTTACAGGGTTATTGGTTAATTAGTAACACTACGTGAACTGCAGGTTCTGCCCATCATCACGAACGCGTTCGTGAAGACGGCAGGTCTAAATTCTTAAAAAAAACACACCTCTGATACAAAATGAAAAAACACCTTTTTCTGGAACCCAACGCGTTACTAAAGACCGATCTTCCACTTCCATACCCACTGTTAATTCAGGGCAGAGCCATTTTTAAGTTAAGTTTAAAATAAAACCCCTCTGATGAGTGATTATTGAATCGAGGGGGGTACCTATTACCAATACCAAGTTAAAAAATTAAGACCTGGCGTCTTCACAAACGTGTTCGTAATGATGAGCAGAAACTGCAGGTCACGTAGTGTGACCAATTTACCAATAACCCTGTATATTAAGATTCATTCCGCTAAATAAGGTTATAAACAAACAGTTCATTTTGTAATTTTTAGTATGTATGACGTTATTATGCGATAAAACGTGACAAAACCGACAATGACCATAACCAATTATATTAATTTGCATAGGTAATATAGCTAGCTATGTATGTTCATATTAAATTAGACATTAATGGTGTGGTCTTATCCATTGTATGGGTGTAATTTATATTTATCCGTGATGTTCATGAAGTTGAATTATTACATTATTACCATTCTTAGCAAGATATATCGTCCCCACACACGTCGGACTATAGTAACACCTAGTAATAATCAGAGCTGGGTATTTAAAACTATTTAACTGCTGTTCACAAATCAAAAGTAGGTAATTTAACTTAAAAATATATTAAAATGCTGACAAAAACACAGCGCCAATTAGCGGAGCTTGGGTAAAGAATACCAGGTTCCTGACTGTCAGATAGTCATTTTATTGATAAAATATTTTTACAAGTCGATTAATTAAAATTAAGGTCCATACTATTAATTAAATAAAATTTTAAATAGTAAAATTATTACTAATTGACATTCTACAATGACAATACTCAATATGGAAAATAACTTTAATGCAATGTCCCGAATCTAACTAAGTGTTCTGAATCTGTGTGTCCCGAATCTAACTGTCAGTTTAACTCGAACTTTACAATTTTTTAGCTAGTGGATGATATATGGATTTTTTATTATTAATTTCACAAAAACCGTTTGTCTCGCGTTGGGAATCGAACCCGCAACAAAGTAAGAATATTTCAACTAGCTCCAAAACAACAATACAGTGGCTATTCCAACGGATGATTAGGGCGATCACGACGCGACGGTTTCCACTAAAATTAAACAAACCTGATGAGGCTTTGTCAACGTCGTGACTGTTCAAGGTCGCAATCATCGCTAGGGTTGTCAGAGGCGTCTTAGGGCACATAGTTTTCGTCATTTTCAATTTTGACGCACAAATATATTTAAACCACACCGGAAAAAGAAATTACGCTTACATTCGTACTATACTAATGCACAGCTATTACCTTCATTACCAAATGTACTTAGCACGGAATCAGGGTCTCAAATTATTGGATTAACTTAGCCTGAAGTTCTACTCAACTCTTTTAGGAGTGCGGATAGCTGAGACATGTTTCGTAAGGTCTAGGTATAAATGCAGAGTGGCTAGTTTGCACAATACCAAAACGAAAAAAGTTTTCGTATAGTACAGCAGACTGACAAAAATTGTGCTGCCAAAATGCAACAATTTACTCAAAACTAAGTTTCATACCGATACCTACGATAACCGTTATATAGATCGCTATGATAGAGCAAAAAGAAACGAAGCGATTTTCCAACAGACCGATTTTCAATACTCGCCAACCCTAAAGCGACAAACAGGTAATCAAGTGACGTCACAGATGCAGCCTTCATGCCCGCGACATCCAAATCGCGACATTGCGGTCACATTAGTGCTCTTATTACAACACCACAAGGACTATGTCATTTGGACTTTTGAAATTGCTATGACCAATCTAAGTATCAATTATTGTGATGACCCTAAGAGTAAGGGACGGTAACATTTTTAGTGCTGTCGAATAAGTTTACTTTCCGCGAGGTCCGTACCCAAAGGGTTAAAACGGGACCCTACTACTACTAAACCTCCGCTGTCTGTCCGCCTGTGCGTCAGCAGGCTGTATCTCATAAACCGTTTAAGGGTCGACAGTGTAAATTTCGACATATTCGATATTCGATATATTTATTTCTATTGCCGCTATAACACAAATAATAAAAACAATGAAAAATTAAAGGAGGCTCCCATACAAGAAACGTCTTATTTTTGCCCATTTTCGCTCTACTTTACTCGAGGCAGTATCTTTTGAACCGTGTTAGATTGTTTTTCTTTATTGTTATTCTATATAATAACAGCCATATTGTCCAGCATTAAATATTTATTAATATCAAATCAAGACATGCGAGTGTCAAGCTAATTCGGAAAATAATTCACACAAGACTTTATAATGACGAAGCGTATATATGGACATCGCAAACACCATAACTTCTCAGCGGCTTCAAAATGTTGGAAAGTTACTATCCAACATATAGTAAAGTTCTGTTAATATTATCGGTCTCACGTTCCCTTTACCTATACCATCTCCATACCCATTGGCAAGCTAGAAGAACAGGTGCTAATATTGTTCGAGCGAAATCGTTTATTTCCTGTCAAGTTTTATAGGAAAATCAAAGTAGGAAAAACACATGAGTAATTGCACAAACCACAGTAGATTATTATCTTTTCGACGACATAAAGAATATTCGCAGAAAAAGATCGTTGCTGCTGTCAATAAAATCTGGTAGAACCAATTTGAGTTTTTAGAAGGTTTTTAGAAGGCATTACCCCTATGAGATAAAAGCTAATGAAGCGATTATCAGGTATTATATACACATATACATTTACATATACATATTTATTTAACGAGTTCAATTAGTTTTTTGACCATGACCGAGAAAAGGAAGAAGTTAAGTCGACGAATATTATATCTAACTTCTGTTTTTTTTTTGGAAGCTATTGATTATTATCACCCGCAACCTGACTTCGTCCACTGCTGGGTATAGGCCTCCAAACTCCTGTGCCACTCCACATGGTCCTGCACCAATCTCATCCAGCTACTGCTCATAGAAAATTATCTGCACATTATTCCTTCCTATTTTATTAAAGTTACATCAATGGAAAATATAGTTGTTTACGTGTTTCCCATAGGTATAAATCAAATGCGACAAAGTCACGATACAAACTAATGACATCTTATTTTCCGACGGCGACTCTTCGCAGATCACGATCTTTGCATGAACAATTGGACACGTGTATCTACTATGTTGATTGTAGATACGTATCTACTCATAAGTGGCGTAAAATAAAGATATTTTACATTTTCCGTCGTTTCTTGACGTTTTTGGTCAGTTTTGACATTCTCTGTCATTTTGACGTCTCCTGTCATTTGACATTTGCTGAATTTCATTGACTAACATTTTTGCAATTATAATACGTATAAACTTGATGCAGTGGGGCCACGAACCTACGATTTTAACTATGACTGGTAGTCCCACTAAGCAGTGGAACCACGAACCCATGATTTCAGGGATAGTGGGACCACGAGTAATAGTGGTACAATCCCAGTGGGACCACGAACCTACGATTTTAACTATGACTGGTAGTCCCACTAAGCAGTGGAACCACGAACCCATGATTTCAGGGATAGTGGGACCACGAGTAATAGTGGTACAATCCCAGTGGGACCACGAGTCGCGACCCATATTTATTTAATTTATTTTTTAGTCATTAGACCTTCATTTGAACACAATCTCACCTGATGGAAAGTGAAGATGTGGCCAACGATGTATCACGAAAGTCTAGTCTAGAAAAAACCTATTCGTATTTCAATTCACATATATTATTATTGACGACCGATGTGGCGCGGTGGGCGAAGGTCTGCCTGCGACGCAGGAGGTTGCGGGTTCGATTCCCGCCTCGGGACAAATGTGTGTACGATCTGCAGACATTGGTTCAGGGTGTTCTGGTCGTTTTCTATGTATAATAAAAAATATCTATGTATTGTATTATATTATGTATATCAGTTATCTATTACCTAAAAAAATTAATAAGGTTATTTCCTGTGAACTTATTAATTTATACAAGACCAAGACTCAAGTCCCTGCGTGGTAGTTTTGATATTTCAGACTATTTCTCACAACGCAATCTCATGCAATCTCAATTTAGATTTATTACTAAACTATACCGTAATGAGATGCGTCGACAAGCTATTATCACTGAGTCACTGCCTACACCGTTTAGACCTCGACAGACTATCATATAACAATAACCTTATCTGGAAATGGTCGTATTGACTGACTGAAAACGTAATAACTTTCGCCAAGTATCAGTAGTACGATGATTTAGTTCGATGAATGGACTGATGAGACTTTTTAGTCTCATCAGTCCGATGATGCTGATCAATACTGATCATCGGATTTTGAGCTTTTTAGTCCGATATTTACACATTTCGACTTTCCCAAAAAAAGAAATGCATTAACTTCAGTTTATTTTAAAATATAAGGATGAAAATAATTAGTTACAATTCCGCGAAAAAAAACCTTCTCCGATAAGTTCTAACGAAATGTACACAATGTACAAATGTACAAAATGTACAACGCGGACTACATTTTGTTTGAACTTATCGGAGAAGGTTTTTTTCGCGGAATTGTTACTAAATATTTTTATCCTTATATTTTGCAATGGATTTCCGCAAAGTAACGCCTGGATCTATTATTTATTTCAGTTTATTTTTTCCATTTCGCAAGACTATATTTCCTCTCTATTGGGCATGTGCTCGATTATGCCTTTTCATGTCATCCGAGTGTTTATTAGGGCTGTGCGCATTATCTTACGAATAATTCCCTCGTTTTCGAGTCTTTCTTATACATAAAGCGCCTTGCAGCGCCTCTACCGGATCGAGAGGAACTACTTTTCGTAGTTTGACAACGATCCAATCGTTTCTTACAAACTCGATGATAGTTTTCGAATGATTTTGAGTGATTTGTTGCACTTTGAAGTTTGACATGACAGCGGCAGTCACGTTTGCGGTATTTATATTGTAAAAGTAAGTAGATAGAGCACTACCAACAGCGCTTGGTCACAGAAATGCCTTCATTTGGTGCTTTAAGAAAAATAAGAAGACACGGGAAAACATTTCACTCGGTACTTGCACCGAATCTAAGCTTTTCCATTGCGATCTATGAACATACCAAGTCTAACCCAAGCTCGCCAATAAAAGAGGTAAACCACGCTCACAATAAAAATATTATCTTGATTTTGAAGACAAAAACGAATGTATGTGTGGGTTGACAAGCATAATTATATAACTTCAGTGCTTTCACGCATACGAGCGCACAAATATGAATAGGAAAAAGAGACGTATTTATCTCATTTGTTTGATTGCACCTCGTTTGTGTCTACTTCAATTTAAACTTAAGAATTTTTCGTGAATGACATGGTTCTCGATTAATTGTGTTGAATGTTTTTTGTATTGACTCGTACTAAGGGTACACAGATCAGAATATATAAAACACTGGTTTTACATTAACATCACTGTTAAAAATGATGCTCAAAATTAACAATGATAATAGTAAATATATACAAAATAAAATAAAGCTGGACAATTCACACAACATTATCCAGCCATTATCATTATCTATAATGTAAAATCAGTCTCCTAATACATTGCAAATCATTATCTAACTAAGGGAACAAAACGTCATAGTAGCAAAGTTATCTAATTCAAATATTTTAGTATTATGCACAGGGTTTTCCTTTCTTTGCCCACCATGGATTTCAACTTTACGCCCGCCTCACATTACCGCGCGGAATCGAATTTGCGGAGCCGCAACTCGAGGTCCGCAGCGCGTCCGCGACAGTTTCGCATCTGTTCCGCATCTCGTACAACGGACAACGTCATTGCGGAACTCTTGCGGCACCGCACCCACGGTACCGCGCGGTAGTACGAGAGCGCTCTTACTATGTCCATAATAAAAAGCTTGCGCTACCTTAACGCTTGGTTTCGTCATCAAATTTAAACTCTTTTCTTTGTTTACAGTTTAAAACCTTTGTCGTGCTTGTTTTACGAAGTTGACGCCTTTATTTAAAAATTGTTTGGCAAAAGTTCTAAGTAGCCGAAGCCATATGTCTCCACTAGTCCAATAAACTTAGCACAGCCGTATAAGGAGTCCGCCTTTATCTCTGCAATGAGTTCAGATAATGCAGGATTTAGACGACGGTGTGCCGCCACCATCCATTGAGATAAAATTATCAAGCTAAATAATGTTGGCGGTGGCTTTTAGCAAGCAGCTTATAACTTTGCCTCACCAACATACACATGGATATTTTTACTCGACTGTGTAAGGGTTATGTAGGTAAGAAGGGTTATGTTCTTTACGGATAAGAATCAATAGATGCTTCCAAAATAAATAACAGACCACGGGCGTAGATGTCTGCCTGCGACGCAGGAGGTTGCGGGTTCGATTCCCGCCTCGGGACAAATGTGTGTACGATCTGCAGACATTTGTTCAGGGTGTTCTGGTCGTTTCCTATGTATAATAAAAAATATCTATCCATGTAATGTATTGTATTATGTATATCAGTTATCTAGTACCCATAACACAAGCTCTGCTTAGCTTGGGGCTAGTTAATGCTGTGTGAATTGTCCAGCATTATTTATTTATTTATTATTTATGTCAGTCATATCTTGAGCCTCCGCAAAAAAGTTCTTAAAATTACTTATAGAACAGTATTTTCACAACAGAATAGGCTAAAAGTTTTTTTTATGTACAGCCTTCTCTGTTCTGACAAAGAAGATGAAAATACATTATTATGCATATAATATGAAAGGAGCCTTATTAAAACTGTAATTATTTTTTGCTTATAAAAATACTAGTTTTCTAGGATTAAATCCCATGGGAACTATGGGATAATAAGTACCTAGTCTATGTTTGATTCCATTCCAAGCGTAGAGTTACCAGCATTCAAAATTACAGCCCGATCCGTTCAGTAATTTTGACCTGAAGTGGTAATAAACATCCATCCATACATCCAAACTTTCGCATTTATGTTAATAGTGTGATGTGATATGTTATTTCTCTATAGATGGTAGACTCAAGTGACATCGATGTCGTGCGACGTGGGTGCGTTGACACGGCCGAGTCAAGTGGCTCATTGCAACACCGAACCCACACTTGCTGAGTCAGCCTGTTGTGCAAACGAGGCATGGTGACTTTGACATTGCGAAGATCGGATACGTCGTATATCCAAAAATTGGTCGAGTCATGTTGAGCATCATCATCATCAGCCTATATTAGTCCACTGCTGGACATAGACCTCCCCTAATGAGCGCCATACCGTCCTTCAGCTTGACGCATCCAGCATCTGCCAGCAGTCTTTCGCAAATCGTCATCCCACCTGGTGAGAGGGCGTCCTACACTACGTTTGCCAAGTCGCGATCTCCACTCAAGAACACGTTTACCTCAGCGGTTATCGGTTCTTCGCGAGATATGGCCGGCCCACTGCCACTTCAGCTTGCTAATCCTTTGAGCTATGTCGACAACCTTGGTTGTTGAGCTTGATTATATTTGTTTTGTGGTTTTAGTATCTAAATCCAGAATATAGCTTGCAAAATTTAATAAATGAGGGTATACTGATACCTCCTGTGCAATGTTCGTACTGACCAACGAGCACTTTCCTCATCATCTGACTGATAGCTTGGGATCACGCACTGCCTCCATTCGGGTTTGCCATCCTCTTCTGTTAGGTGCTTCGCGTTTCAAATACCAGAAATCTAATCAAACTATTTGAAAATTATGATTTAATACTATTTTCATAGAGACATTGACAAAACAAACTGCATGCCGCGACTTACAACAAGACTGTGACACCGCTGTGTTTGTGTGCGTAACTGTCTAGCTTACCGTGTTTACAAAATATTTTTATTGCTACTTTTAGAGAACCCTAGTGTCTAGTTAAACCTATCTTAGGATTTAAGATACTATGAACCAAAAATATGTGATCTTTCTTTCAATAAATAATATCTATCTATCTAACTAAACCTTGTGTTATTTGATATAAACTTATTAACTTGTTACTTACCATTATAAATAACTCCCACAGCGTCATACAGTTTCATCATCGCATCACGCGAATCGAAACAATTTGGGCATATATCACAAACAACAAAAAAGTCACATTATCTCCACCCAGGGGCACAATCAGCTGGTAATTGTCCCATTCTGCCTCAGGACACTATTAACATTGCAGTAAAGGTTATTATGGCGTGTGCACATAGGTTTGGAGTGATTGTCGCCTATATCTGGAACACAGAACTTTGGGATGTAATTTTTTTTAAATATTTATCTAGCGTGTGTTAGGTATTGTTGCACATTGCTTTTTTCCTCAAGTGTAGAATAATATAAATAGTTTGGAATTTTGGAACCACATGCTATTCTCTCTCTCTCTCTAGTCGAAAGACGTAAGTCTTATCACAATCTCCTCTAAAAAAAAATGAAGAACACTCGGGGCCATATAAAGTCAAATCATGGTAATAGATCCCGTTTTAAATGACTTTACAAGCCCAGTTACGAGGTGGTATGATGACATAGTACGCGTCGGGGGGCGTCAATGGAGGCGGTTAGCACAGGACCGTGGTGGATGGCACAAACTTCGGGAGGCCTATACCCATCATCAGCCTATATCAGTCCACTGCTGGACATAGGCCTCCCCTAATGAGCGCCATCGCGCCCTGTCTTCAGCTTGCCGCATCCAGCATCTGCCAGCAGTCTTTCGCAAATCGTCATCCCACCTGGTCGGAGGGCGTCCTGCACTACGTTTGCCGAGTCGCGGTCTCCACTCAAGAACACGTTTACCCCAGCGGTTGTCGGTTCTTCTCGCAATATGGCCAGCCCACTGCCACTTCAGCTTGCTAATCCTTTGAGCTATGTCGACAACCTTAGTTCTCTGTCGGATGTATTCGTTGCGAATCCTATCCTTCAGAGAAACTCCGAGCATAGCTCTTTCCATAGCTCGCTGGGCCTATAGGCCTAGAGGCCTATACCCAGCAGTGGGTAAAATCCGGCTGCGGATGATGATGATGAAATGACTTTAATGTTAATAACCATGATAGTTTCAAAAGTTTTACTAGGGACATATTTTTCGTTAACCTGATTTCAAAATTAGAGAACAGTCCGTATTGTATCCTATTCAATAGAATATTAAGAGAGTTGGAATTAGAGTCTCCAGCATAGTCGAATGTGGAAATCTTTAAGAGCTGTTCAAGAGGAAGCTGTTTGCAATTATGTCATTGAGTCTAATAAATAACTGTCTGAAAACGAACAACCATATTAGCTCATTCATAAACTTGCACAAAAGTCCAGACATTAATATATCCACCATTGTGCATGTTCTCTTAAACCTTGAACTATGACTGCCAAATAAGTCGTGGACACGCTATTAATGTACTATCCACATGGTCTGACTATAGAGTCAGGAACCAAATTTTGTAATGTATGAAGTGTATCATCATCATCAGCCTATATCAGTCCACTGCTGGACATAGGCCTCGCCTAATGAGCGCCATAGCGCCCTGTCTTCAGCTTGCCGCATCCAGCACCTGCCAACAGTCTTTCGCAAGTCTTTTTTTTTTGTGAAGTGTATAAAAAATATTATTAGAAGTAGGTATAATTTTACAGTATTGAAGCTTTCCTAGACCCTGAGTAAAATATGAATTACAAACTTAATTGTTACACAGGCAGACTTTGATACTGTTCTTCAAGATTCCACTGAATTTTCTGAATTCGCGAATGTGGTTGGTTGAAACTAAAAAAACCCAAAGCTCAAAGTGCTTTATCTCCTTTAGACCTTACAGGACCCTTGAAAATGTTATATTTACGGTTACCATAAATTCGGATAGGTACTTTAAAAGGGTATATTATTGCAGGTATAAGACCATGTTTAGGATACGTCTGTAGAGTTCTATGCGTTAATGTGGGCCCGGCATGACATACTGCTATTGTTGCCTAAATATCAGATGTTATGTCCTAGGAAGCGTTTTTGTTGAAAAATTTGATTTGGCGTATCAAGGACTTCGCAATACAATACAAAGTTGTTAAATATACAATCGGGGCTTCGACTTAGTCATTTTTATTTTGATGGTTGATTTGCTGCAAATTTTTTGAATTGACCTTTGCTGTTCTTATCAAATATTTGAATTTGAACTTACTTCTACCACTGGCTTTGCTCGTATGGTATGGTGTATGTACCTTATCTATCTATTTATGACGAGGTTTACCTACTCGTCACACCAATATTTTAAATCTAAAAGTACCTATATTGTTACTTCTTCATGCTTAACGGATCGGGTTGAAATTTTGCATTAATGTAGGTCTAGATTTGGAATAACATACTGCTACTTTCTAATTTTTTTTATTAGAGAGTTTTCATGGGTTTGAAACGTTACTTTAAATATAATATAATGTTAAATCTTTGTTGACTTGGCATAACGTAGCCACGTGTGCGAAGCCGCGGGCTGAAGCTAGTAAATAAAATAAATAAAATAAATAAATATTGCTGGACAATTCACACAGCATTAAAAACCTCTCTTAACTTTAACCTATTGCTAAGCAGTGCTTTTTTTAATACCTACTCTGTAAGTCATATTATGTCAACAGAAGAAGTCTCCTACATGATTTTTGTAAATAGTAGGGCTATTCAATTTTAGTACACCATTTCGTCTCGTATTTCTCAATCATCTGATCGGGTATCCCAAGCAATTCTGACTAACTTTGTCCTACTTCCCAGTCAAAACCAATGTAGAGCTGAATGAAATACTTATTTATTGTTATCTGACATCAACTCGCTAATAAATCTAAAATGAATAGTCCTACAATCAAGACCTTTGTTGTTTAGAATTCGGTGGACGTCAGACAGCGGACGAAATACCTCTGTTGATGGTAAAGAAATTATTATTGCTGAATTAAGTCTTCATTAGAATGTTATTTTGTTTTGAATCTAAGAATTGGACAGTCAACCAAAGCTTTGCGCGAAATGGCTGATTAAAAATCAAAACATTTTTGATCACTCTAGCTAGTGACTAAATTGATTTAAAACTTTACAACATATCATGTGACACAGGTTTATCTAACCTAGTTCAGGCAAATGTATTATTTTATACCTTATGAATAATACAATTGACTCTTGTAATCCATTTAGTCCTTAATTTTTTTGAATAAATTTATTTATTATTATCATCAGTCAACTATGTTATTACATATGTCTGATTGTCTGTGCTATTATTATAATGAACCAAACGTTTCCCTACTCTTTAATTTGTTTGATAAGACTGATTTTGGCTAAATAAACACTCCGTAAAATAAAATTTAAAAGCATTTTTATTTCTGACTGTATCTCGTACCATTTAACTTGTTTTGAGATTCGTATAAGAGTATGATATTCGTTCGGAATAAAATATTAATTAGGGTAATAAACAAATACCATTGGTATTAGCTATGGCGCTCATTAGGGGAGGCCTATGTCCAGCAGTGGACTGATATAGGCTGATGGTGATTGGTATTAGATTTTTGGTATTAGAACGGAATTTTCTATTTTTATCAGCCTGCTTAATAACCTGCCCTTTGCTGTTTTACTTAAACATCACCTTTAGCGAGTGGATTGGGTGGGTGGAGCTAAAACTTAACGACTTAACTTGATACCATCTGATTAAGCACAATGTTGCAATGAAATCACCGTGACTATTGAAATTACGAGTTTCATCACGAGTTCAAAACAACTTCTGAATGATCTAAGTACCTATAATGCTGAATGGGAATCTATCGACCTCGACAGCGGGGGCGCTGTTTTGAAACACAGTTGTACTATAAATCTGTTAGAAGTAGAATCCACGTTGAAATAAAGTGAGAAAAACATAAGAGAGAAATATCAGAGAGAAATATCAAAGCTTGTTTCACACTCGTTGAGTAAATTACATTTAAGTTTGACTAATAAGAAGGCAACGAAAAAGACCATAAAGACACCGTTTGTCTGCATCCCACTAATATTGTAAATGCGAAAATTTCGATGTATGTATGCATGCTTGTTACTACTTCACGCCAAAACTAATTAACGAATTGAGTTGAAATTTTGCATATATCTTTCTTTTTCATTCATTTATGTTTCACAGAACAGAATACAATAATTACAACTAATATTTACACTTAAATCTATTTTCTAAAAATCTAAGCCGTCAGCAGAAGGCAAAGTGCCCAGAATGCTGGCAGCATTGCTACGTTGAATGGCAATGCTAATTCGTTGACCGAAATAAAAGCCAGCATTCCGATCACCTGTGGACTCTATTAGGAGTTTCTGTTCTTATTGTAATTTTCTTTAAATGTCTCGATTTACAGTTGTTTCAAAGTAAGTAAGTAGGTACTTATCTTATCTAAAAGCTAACTTAAACCGTAATTCAGTTTGTCCATAAGCCTCTTAGTCTCTATGATATACCTAATATAAAACTTTTATCCGATAGAACAGTTTCCATGTGACCTTTAAACGTTTGCATAGAAATGAGGTGCCAAGCACTAGAATACAATACAATACAATAACACTTTATTGTACACCAGAAAAAGAACATTACAAAAAGACATTACATGAGACAAGTACAATGGGCGGCCTTATCGCTTAGAAGCGATCTCTTCCAGGCAACCTTTGGATGGAAAGAATTATGTGAATTTAAAAAAGGAGCAAAAGTTCAGCAATAAGCAAAAAAAATTCACTCCAAATAACCTACGACGTTATGGTTTCCCCAAGAACGAAAACAGTCTTATTAAATCAAACAGGTACAATACAGCGTCAACTACATATAATACAGATTCCTATAGCTTAGTTTGTGGTGAAAATAGACATAGAAGAACGCAAGACAATTTTCCCATAGCTAACTCGTCAAGTCATCCATATAATCGTGTTTGCAAGAACTAATAAACAATCAGGCAACAATCAAAAGTCACCGAAGATTGTATGACTCATTGATACAGTGTGGGGAAAACAGCTGGTCAAAGTTTGTTATCAGGTTATTGTTACAGATGGATTACTTACCAACGATGATATAGCTGTTTTAAAGCTTAGGACACGAACTTTATTAATCCTTGGAGAAAGTACATTGTATTGACTTTTTCTGATTGTATACAAAGAACAAGACATCTTTAAACTATTTCTTTTGATATTATCTTGCTATTAAATATTTATGAACATCACAGAATACCAAAATACAGATATCACTACACACATGTAACAAACTAGGTAGTGACATGCCCATAACTTATAGATTTATGATAGTTAAAATTTGTAGTAAATTAATATTTATTGCTCTGTAATTGTTTAGTAGTGATTGTTTATGTGCCAATTTATGGCTGCCGACTGACAGTTTGTGATGTATTTAATAGAAGAATTAATAAAATATTATAGTTAAAATGTTAAAGGTTATTGAACTCTACCTTTTGGCAATACAAAAATATTTTTTGAAATGAGGACTCAGGTGAAAAAATCTTTCAAGGTAAGCAGTTTTATTTAAAAAAACGAAATCGATGATTTAATTTCACTTTTTGTCCCCGTTTTGTAAATTATTCGTAAGCATTATCATTATTTAAGTTGGTAGAATAAATATCATTTTATTATATCTAGGTGTTGAATTATTGATCTGGGATTATTTTAAGGAATTTCAATTCAGGTACAGTTTTATTTTTTCCATTATTTCAATTTATCACCGTCTTCATTATAGCATGTGACAAATTCGTAAGCGACACGGAACGCCGCGCCGTGAGAATGCATTTTCGGCAACGGTTATTGGCAACATTAAGGCGCTGCGCAAACGTGTTGCCGACACGGCACACCATCACAGGGAACCGTAGTTGCTGTGTCCTGTAGCAGCGATCGGACACAGTTGCCCATTGCAACTACTGCTCACAGTTATCGGTCGCTACTTCTGGCCACTGCCTGGTACAATTCGTTGCTTGTTTTCTGTCAGTCTCACGATGGACGTTGATGAAGACCCCACCGTGCCACCCGGTCAGTGCGCTGGTTTAAGTCGCACATAAGGATACGGACACTGAATACAACTCGTCCGTTTGAGTAGCTCAGTATAATTTTAAGGAAATTTGTTAATGTTGCTTGTGTCTTCAACTGACGACTTTTAGTTTCCAGTTACTGACACCGAACACTTTTTGATAGTCAATGAGTATGTGTTAAATGGGAGGAACTGGACAGACATAATGCGCAGGGAGTGGATGATTTCATACTGGTTCTATAGAAATCAAATGTTCATCGGTTGCTTGTACACATGACACAAAAGTGTCTACGTTTGCGCAGTGCCTAATATAGCTGACACAAGCGTGTTGACTGATGTCCGATTATCGCTTGTAGTATAGATTGTTCGATGCATTGGATTGGTCTGAGTAATAAGGGTTGAGACTTTTATAAATCTGTTACAATTGATTTACTGAGGCCTGCGACCGCACGTTTTTGTATATACTTGACGAGTCATCCTGGCGTAAATCGATATTGCTAACGTAATATAAAAAACATCAAAAATTATTTATTTAACTTAAATACTGCTTTCATAAATAAAAAAAGCTTTTAGAAAAAACAAAATAAAAACATTCTTTTAGAATTTTTGTTTAGAAACTGTTTTTTGGCAATAAACGTTTTTCTCTAAGTATTTTTTGTACTGATGCTAATAAAAAAAAATAAAAAAGTCAATATCATCCCACAACATCAATGGTTCAAAGTTTTGCAAAATATCAGTCCACGAAAGCCTACACTTTGAACCGTCCTGCAAAAACGCGGTCTCCCACGGTTATTACACCAAAGTGCTTTATCTCAGTACTAATTGTACACGTTCAGTTTTTGTCCAATTTGCGACGTTACCTATGCGCCCGCGCACTAGGAAATCGATTTGTCTAATGGTATCGAATGTTCAATGTTAGGTGCTTTAAAAGGGATATGTCCACTAAAGTTTCAACAATCCTGTTTTGTTTATGGATCTTGTTGTACGGGTTACTTTTGGTATTTTACTAAATAAATAAATCCTATATCCTGTGTAGGGCTGGTAGGTAGGTAGGTTAGGTAGGTACCTACCTACCAAAATTCTATTTGATCCGTTCAATATTTTAGGCCTTAAGGCCTTGGTCATACATGTTTACAACGGCATTTAACGGTACATAGGTACGATGCTGCGATGATGATTACTTACTAGTGGTTTATTTTTCGCTTCTTCCACAAGTGGACAAAAATTTAAGCGAACAGAATCAATAACATTTTGTTTCTTATTTGATTATACTATTTAACAAGTTGTATAAGGATAACATTTGACTTGTCTAAGCGCTTATTTTGTAAACCTAAATAAATAAAGTGTGAAACTTTGGAGTTTTCATGAGGAGTTCCTTCTAACGATGCTATTTCTTACCTTCATCATCATCATCAGCCTATATTAGTCTACTGGACATAGTCCTCCCTCTTACCAAGGTACCTCTTACCTTACTTAGGTGCCAATGTCAGTGTGTGCTTTAGTGGCCAACAGCATCAAAGCAACGTGAACTAGGAAACTGAAACTAAGGTCAAACAAATCATGATTTTCACGCAATGTCGTAATGATAATTTGACAATTTGCTGCATTTGCTTCTTGCATCGTGATCGTAATCTTTCATGGATCATTAGGGATGATTATATCGATTTTTATTGCTAATATTTTTAAACATTTTAAAGATCATGCTGCCAATGCCAAATTTAAAATCAAGATGCGGTAGGTATAATACCAACAAAAAAAAAAAAAAAAAATAGCTTACTGTAAAGAACACATGAACAAAGAAGAAAAGTGCCTTAAGACGGGTCGCGACTCGTGATCCCACTAATTTGACCCACTGGTGGGACAGAGACATGTTTTAGTAATAAGATAGAAAATTAGGTTAAAACGAAATAGCCCATTTGCCAATTTCTATAGCTAGATTGTACCTAATTAATTTAATATGTGTTTATTAATTTCTTAATATGTGTTTACAAGACAATTAAAAAAATATGGCTTACTGTTATTTAAAAAGAAACTTTGTTTTCTAAGGATTTTCAAATGTATGGGTACCTACTAAAAAATTATTATTAATTACTTTACACAAGCTCTGTTTATTTTGGGATTAGATGATGCTGTGTGGGTTTTCTAGCATTATTAATTCATTAATTTATTGTTTTACTAAACTCTAATTACTAATTCTACTACTTATTATGAGGTTGATCGTCTCGTGTTGGCGCGAGATGGATTTTTATATTTTCTGCGTTCTACAAAGAATAAAATTAGGGTATAAATCATTTGCCGCAAATTGTGAATGGAACTCTAATACGACTTCCCTCAAAAATAAGTAACCCGTCTGAATAAAATGAAAAATGATTCTTTTAAACAATAGGAAAACTATTCAACCATTAAACTTCAGACTTCCCGACCACCCCGAACAAATAATTCAACAAAAGATATTTCACCTTTCTCCCTTTTGGTTGTGTCAAAGTATACTTTATCCGAGGTTAAATATTGCACGGTTATAGTTCAAATACCGAATACACGGTGTGTGTATTGAGTCCGTCTAAATCTTGAAAGTATGACAAAAGACAAAATAATTTAAAACCAATCAAAGTGTAAGGCAAACGAGGCTTCGGTCGATTGGGACCGGTCCCATTCGCCGGATTGATTTAATTTTATTATTTTTCTTCCGGCGAACGGGAACACTCTCGAAATAATCGAAAAATCTATTGTTTAAGGCAATAAAGTATAGTCAAAGGAACAAGTTGCCTTTTCAGAAAATTACAATATACAATACTATAATAACTACAACTAATATTACCTTTTCAGTGATTTTACGTTCTGCCAATCGCAATGAATAACTGTTCTTTCTACAGATATTATTATTATATTATAGATATTGTCCAGCGCCTGTCCTCTCCCCGGTCGTGTCGGTCTGCCACCGCTGTGGCGTTGGCAACGAGTTCGGCACGCGTTGCCCGTTAAAATCCAACCGCACGCTTAAATAGACGCAAGCGTTTGATTTTACAGATGTATTGCGGACAACATGGTTCCGAAGACGAGCGCTTCAAAACGCCTATGTGTAGGTACCTATGTACATTAATATGTAACTGATTATAATCGTTATCTCTTATGTTACCTATACCAAGCGAGATGACGATCCGTTTACTACCTGGTTTTCGACAGCGACAACGTTAACTGAATAGAAATTTCCAACCATCTATAGCCCTTCACAGTGAAAGGACGTAGCGCAAAGAAGCGGACAAATCCATGAAAGCTAAAGCAAATATTTGAAAAGTTCACGGAGGCTTGCCACCTGCGGTCACCCTATTGTCCACTCGATGGAGATACATAGAGCTGTCAAAAGAAAATTTACCTATATATAGATTTCGTAAAATAGTAAAACAAGGCTGTGATTGGTTCACAGGTTTGCTTGTTTATTATCTTACGAATAAGCTTAGGAAAATTATAAATTTGCGTATTTCAATGCGTTAAATTGTAAGTGCTTCAGTCCTGTTGATTATTTTCCGGAAAATTATAAAGTGACTAGGATTTTTATAATTTTACGGGGCTTACTATTTGACGGTGACATATACAAACATTCTGCGCTGGCTCGGCCACGTGTTGCAAATTGAGGAGGATCTAACTGTAAAGCGGGCTTTCCTTGGAGCGCTAGTCAGTCGACAACCTGTCGGGCAACCCAGATAGAGATGCAAGGACGAAGTGCCAACCTTCACTTCAAGTCTTCGCACCAGACTGGAAGAAGGCAAGACACACTTCGGAATAATACGCTAGGATAGTAATAGCACAATAGTATTAGTTATTCTGATTACCTAGTACTAGCCAGGTAAAAAACTTACGTTAGATACTGGATGGGACAAGCTGAGGATAATACGGGCAAACTCATGACACTATGTCGGAT
Source organism: Eupithecia exiguata (assembly GCA_947086465.1). NCBI lineage: Eukaryota > Metazoa > Arthropoda > Insecta > Lepidoptera > Geometridae > Eupithecia > Eupithecia exiguata. Next base: position 8,646,803 of record OX352243.1, on the reverse strand, counting down.
GTAAGGGGAGGCATATGTCCACTGAGAGCTAGTACAGTCTGATGATGATACCGAGCATTATGCTTTTTTATAACACTAAAGCCGTTAAGTGATGACAGAGGACCTCTGTGGCGCGGTGGGCGAAGGTCCGCCTGCGACGCAAGAGGTTGCGGGTTCGATTCCCGCCTTGGGACAAATATTTGTGTTGTATTACGGGTGTTCTGGTCGTTTTCTATGTAAAGTTAAATATCTTTCTGTGTATTGTATTGAATTATGTTTAACAGTTATCTAGTACCTATAAAACAAGCTCTGCTTAATTTGGGGCTAGATAATGCCAGTTATTTATCAATCTTAAAATATCGACGACGTAAGACTATAATGTCTGAATCCTTAAAAAACCGATGCAATACGGTAGGTACAGTCAGCTGCTCAGATATGTATACACTCCCAAGTTTTCACTTTTATTTTGCTCAGAACTTTTCAAATAAAAGTCGATGCACTCATTTTACGTACAAAGTAGTCCTCATCGTACTTGTCAAAATGCGGTTTAATAAATTATCAAAATAACCTTGCACTTATTTTTCAGTCAAATTGAAAACGTGGCAGTGTATATATATTTTCGCAGCTGACTGTACCTAATCACTTCATGACCATCCTCAAATAAAATCACACTAAATATATCAAAAGTCACAGTACATCAGCTCTGTATCAATTCACAGAATTTTTCCGTATACCCTTATTTCGTTTTGCGACTCAATACGCTCTCTATTCCGGGTCCAAGTGTGTACTCTCCCTTTGAGGCAAGGGTGAGAAGAATACTGAACGACCCTTTAAGGGTCTTTAAGGCTCAAGTGTCGAATGACCTTTTCCTTTGCTATTTTATTAGTTGTCGTACGTGCTTCGTAATTGCATTAGGTTTGGGTGAGTGAAATATCAAAGGGTGGAGGGTTGAAGCTTGAAGAAAGCTTTAGGAATACTTGTGGCTGTAAGGAAAATTCATAAAAATATATAAATCGCCAAATGCAAGTGGGACTCGCGTACCGAGGGTTCCGTACAAACTTGTGGGCATGTAAATAGCTCAGCTATCATGGTTTTTTTTTTGTGACGTATCTACTTAACTATCTTCTAATTTATGGTTCAATTTTTTTTCCCTTTACAATACAAAATACAATACAAAAATACTTTATTGTACACCAGAAAATAACATAAGAAAGAGACATCACATAAGATAAATACAATGGGCGGCCTTATCGCTTAGAAGCGATCTCTTCCAGGCAACCTTGCTTGTGCTATAAAACATTGCTTCTTGCTATATTTCACGATTCCAGGTCGACGGGAAGTATCCTACGCTTTGATTCCCTTGCCGTCCATTACAGAAATATTTTTGGTGATACCTACTAAGGCTTACTGATTTTTTGACATTAGAAAAAATGGTTTTTTGCATCAAAAATAAAAACTGGTGTTCTTATCTTAAGAACCCCAGTTTTTATTTTTGATACACGAAACTGGTGTTCTTAACTTAAGAACACCAGTTTTTATTTTTGATACACAAATTTCGATTAAGCTTATGTTAAGAATCTTATCATAAGCTTAATCGAAATTTGTGTAACAGGTAAAGAGTTAGCATCTGATTACTGATTTTAACAGACATCTTCCTTTACAACTGTTTCAAATCTTAAAACACTACCTCTATGCACAAGCACAACCAAATTAATCTCACATTGTTATCTCAACAAAATGCTCGTCTCGGAGACTGTTTTGACCCGCCCGCCCTAGGCGGCGTTTCCGCCCTATGAGACTTGTGACTAGAAAGCAAAGATTAGTTGTACAGATGTGAATGAATTCGAAAAGTTGCATCTAGAAGTCGCCGAGGTTTTCGAATGTAATAAAAATTCAAGGTAAGTACGTAGATCGTCCCTATGTGTATGGGTGAGGGATTTTACTGTTCGCTTTTGTTTATTATTTGACGGTGAAAAAAAATACTTGGTACATACTTAAAATTAAAGGTAAATACTTAAAATACTTGCCAGCAATGCGTAACCAGATATTTAAAACAAGATAAAGTTAAAAACTACAACCCGACTACGTGAAAGTTATAAAAGTTACATTGACACAGAAACATTTACATTGACAAAATAGAATGACGTATCGGTCATATTTGATAGGCATAGAGTTGAAAATGAAAATAGGTCGTAGGTATTGTAATTTTTCTCTATGGGGCCTGCAGCCTGCGGCTACCTAAACTTTAATACGCGTTTTTAAGGCTTATTCGGGGTCGGAGCCCTAAATCCTATAGCCTATAACCATCGGGGTATTGAGACGAATCAATCGATACATAATTTGTTGAAATCGAACCAGTAGTTTCAGCGCTACGTGGGAACAAAGAAATCGGCCACATACATACAAACATACAAACATAGGGTGCTAACCTCATAACCCTCCCCTGTTGGTAGTCGGGTAAAAAAAACACTTTAACCAAATCAGTCCACTAGATCTCACTGCTTGATAAAGGCCCCATTCAGCGCTTGTCGGTCTTGCCTGGCCTACGCTCACGCGTGGGCATTGGTAGGCCTCTCGATGCTGCTACTACTAATCTCGGCCAAAAGGCCTCGCTTCAAATAACTCATTAAGCCTTATTTTTAAAGTTAAAAACGGTTTTTAAATTCACCTTTAAAATCTTCATAGGTATAGTCACTTATTTCTAAACCTAACCTAGCCTCGGCTTTTCTTTTATTGAATTCTACTAGATGATAAGTAGATAGATACACATTTCTCTGTAAATTCAAATAGGCTGTATCATTCCACATTGAATTGGGCTAGATCATAACATAAGTAGGTACATTTCTGATTAATTTCAAAGCTCGTGGCTGTATCAGGTACTAATCTATGGCGCACCTACGCGCTCCTCCAGGCTCTGCCGTGTCTAAAGCTGAACACAATGCCAGTTTATTGTTAAATACAGTACTTTGGCTATTACCACGGTTGTACGTGCTAATGTTGTTGGGATCGAAGGACTTAAGGGGGCTGCGGATGATGATTTGCCCATACAAGCGTACTACCAAAATGATTTGTAATTCGAGCATATTTCCATCATATCATGTTGTTTTTTGTATTCGAATTCCTGGTTGTTTTTCTTTAATACACACCTTTAATGTAATGTAAGCAAAAATATACACAGTCAAATTTTGAATATTTTTACCTGTTTTCGTCCTCTTTGTTTTGTATTAAAAACAACAATATCTTAGGTTTTGTTTATTAAGGAACATAGCTTATATTGTCTAGTTACAGAATAACAACACAATATCGGAAATACTAAAAGTTTTCAGTTATCATTTTTGGAATTACGGAACGTAATAATTCACGAATTGAAGTTGCGAGCAGCTGTCGCCGGATCCTTAAGGATAAACTAGTCAAGGGCGCGTCGGTAGGCCAGAATGCTAGAGATAGCATAACCAGAAATAGTGTGCAAAAGGTATCTCTTTTCAGAATACAGAAGTGAGGTGTGTTAAAAGTTTGAAGTTATTTATGTAAACTTTTGAATAACTAAACTATGTTGGAAAGGGTTTTATGTTTAAGTTTTTTTTCTCCGTATATTATTTATTTTCGCCCAAAGTTGGGCTAAAATCAGTATGGAAATACGAGAGTTTGGAAAATTTTATTTGTAGGTAGGTACTTCTTTTACGGTTTTGGGTGTATATAAATATAAACAAAGACGAGATAAATTAATATAATCCTTACATTTGGACGGTCAACATCGAACAGTGAATGGAAAGATGAGCGAATCGGTAAAACGCGGGATATTTATGAGCTAGTTGAAAGATAAACCTATTGTTAAACATCTGTAAGTACTTTTTCTCAAAAAAATTCTCAAAACTTACAAGAATACAAGAATTTATTAATACAAATAATATTTTACTAGGTACTAGGTTTTTATTAGGTCAATTATAAATTATCCTACGATATAATTAACAATATTAACAATGAATGAACAATATTAACAATGAATGAATAATATTAAATGATTAATTGCTATGTCCAGTAGTGGACTGATATAGGCTGATGATGATGATGATGATGAAATGATTAATTTAGTCGTAAGGTTGTTCTTTTCGTGCACTCAACGTCATCCGTGAACATCGACCGTTTTTCAAAGTAGTCCTCCTAATCCTTTATAAATTATTTTTTTTAGACTCAAAAAATAAGCTAATAGACAATTCGAATTTTAAACTAAAGTGCGATCTGAACCGGCGGGGTCAGATATTGCATCTTAGCTATCGATGTCGCTTTCAAAACACAGCTATGTATCATAAACCAGGTTCCATCTTCTTTATGATAGTTGTCTACGAAACTAAGCACTTCCATTAGTAAAAGCAAACCGTTAGCCGAAATTACAACACTAGACTGCCCTGGCTGCCATCTGACCTGTTTACGTGACAACAGTGCATCCTGCAATCACGTCTTGTCGAATAATGTGCAGTTCAAAACTGTAATAGCAGCTATTTGCTACTTCTGGTAGCTGGATGAATAATTGGATCGTGATTTGGATGATGGGGACATCTTTGGCTATTGTTATGAGAAATACATGATTTTAGACCTACCGATAGATTTTAGCACGGGGATATGTTTAGAGTGGAATAGACAACACCATACATGGCGTACAATATTGATGATGAAAGAATGCATTTCAAATAATTTACGCATTCGATGATGAAGTGACGTAATTTTTCTCTATTCTATCCTAGATAACAATCCTCGTGCTGTTTTATTCATGTCCAAAATAAATAATAAAATATTTATTTTCCAAAAACACATGTATAAATATAGAGTACAGTGCCAGCGGAACTCAAACTAAGCAGTGCTTGTGTCTTGAGGTCCTTGAGTGCTTTTATATAAATGATTTAAGAGAGTGTGCAGATACAGATAATTTTATGATCAAAATTTGTAATAACTCTAATGAGTAACATTTATGTGCCTAATTTAAACATCAATTAATACTAACATGCAAAAAAATTATTGGTAAAAGAAAGGGAACACTGAAAACGTTTTATTATCTACGATTGCGGTGAGTACTACTAATATAAATAATAGAAGGCATCAAAATTAATAACTTTTATATCTACAGGCTTACAAAATAAACCCAAACAAATTAAATTTTAAACTTATCAGGAGGTACAGTTAATCGAGAAGAAAATGTTCATCGTACTATAACTTATTACAATATTTCACAAAAACCGTATTTTCTACTCAATGTGGCCAATTCGTGGTGACCTGGTTAAAGACAATTGAATGCAATATGTCAGTAAGTGCCTCCGCCTAATCTGCTCTTTGATCGCGGCATTATTGTTATAGAAAACAATAATTCCCTCCAGTGCGCATGACATTAAGAAATTATTAGGTTGAGCTGCATCCGCGTAAGATTTGCTTCAGGGCTTTAGGGTCGGTTTCCATCGGTTTCCACCGGTATAGAATCGAATTTATCATGAATTCTAAATTTTGTTTGTCGATTCTAACGTTACGGTCGTCATTTGACAATATTTTGACAGAGTAAATTCAAATTCATACAACACGCTGTTCAGGTAGCTAACTTCATTTGCATGTTGCATTTTCAGCAACCAGCATTCTATCAAACATAGTTTGACGAAGATGGGCTTAATGTTCTTATTGTAAGTTAGAAAGGGATATAAAATGATTGACAACTCGTTAACATTTGATTACTCAATTACAGCGTCACAGCCGTCGTTAATGATTTTAGAAGATTCCATTAAAAGAAAGCTTAAATTTTCTTTATCGTCAGGAACGTCACTTCTTTCGTAAGCAGCCTTCTAGAAATAAGTCACTTTGTTCTCTCAGTTTTTTCAGTTAAAAGGGTTTATTGTACTGTCGTTCATATGACACCACCCTTACAGCATCCCATTGACCGCAGACAGGAGATCTATAAGCTCATCACGGCGTGGGCGAAGCCGCAGGCAGCCATTCTCTACGTTTCACTCGCTGCCCTTTTAGCAGGCATCCGAAAGGTGATTAATATCATTCTGATGTTCCTGATTTTCCGGTAAGATGATCTTGATTTTGAGAATTATATTGCATAGCAATTGGGACTTGGCCGTTGGACTTCCTGATGGTTGCTCGAGAAGGGAGCGGCAGAGCTACAACCAGGTCAAGTTATGGGTCCGCTGTTCATCCAAATGTATAGTTGTATGTGTAGCTTATGATAAAAACACTAAGTATTAATTGGGCCCATTTGGGTACAGGCCTTGCCTTTGTTTTAAAAGAGCTTGTTAATATTTTTATACTAAACATCTATTCCAAAAGAATCTCTACTATACTCTACTACACTATTTTATCATACTATTTCAGAGCCATCAATAGAACGTTCGGCTTAGCGCTTCGAACATAATCTAAAGTTTTAACGAGACGTCATCGACACGTTTAGGATTTGCGTAGTTGACATCTCCGCAAGATAGACAGACGTGCTGTACCCATAGAAAAATGAAAAGTGTCGATCACGTCTCGATACTATCGCCTATCAGAACTCAGGGCTTTGAGCTGTCTCTCGCTTACTAGTTTAATATAATCAGGTTGGTAACTCGACCCGTACTACCCTGCATCCCCACGTTTTAGCTATTCACTAGAGATCATAGATTGCTATAGATCGCTAAAACTGCAATAGTGGTAACATTTACGATTCGTGACGATCCGACGATATAACAAGTTAATAGCTGGCTACATTTAAATAACAATAATATACACGCCTACTGCTATAAACGTTAATCGCGAAATCTTTCTCAGGGATGGCTCGGCTTGGAAATCATGGAATACGTCCTTTCAAGGCTGTGCTTAATCGAGATCTAATGAGTCAGTCGTGGTAGACTTTCAATTGAATTGTCGAAGGTTTCAGCAGATGGGCAGTTGTACGGGACCTTGTACCTCAAAGAATGTGTGCCTAGTAAATGAAAAGAGAGGGTGATTTCGAACCCCGACAAGTAACTTGGGATCCATGATTTTGAATTTATCTAGATTGTATAGCTTGGCCTCCACTTGGGTTTGTAAAGGTAAACTAGCTTTGGTACCCACGGTTTGGTGCTCGTGGATTTCATGAGTATTTGCATTCCGCCGTGGGGCGGTGGCTTAAGGAGATCAACCCTTCAAATAAGCCCGTAGATATCGTAAAAGTGACTAAGGGAACCTACCATAGGAAGGGCAGCTTCTTGAGTATTTTCAACACCTATACTGCGATCACGTCACCATGGAGGTAGCACAGGACCGCTCTTTTTGGCGTCGTATAGTCCTATGTCCAGCAGTGGACGTGTATGGGCTGATATTGTTTTATTAGCATAGAACACTAATGTAAAAATATAGCCCAAGTTCTCCGCTATAACATTAGCCATCTGCCAGATAAATTCCCGTCAACATTGGCTCGTTCCGTTCGGAGCCGTTTCGGAGATTAGCTGGAGCCAATAGTCAAAGAAGATGCAAACTTTGTTCTGTGTGTTCATTGAATGAAAATGTAACGCCAGATGAAGAATAAGTGTTGAGCGTTTACCAAAATTCTAGCAGGAACCAATCGTGTTCTGTCTTCAACTAAGAAAATTAAAACACAATCAATCGTGACAAGAAAAACGTCAGATAATGGCACACGTCTCTACACCTACCTATAACTATAAAAGGTACAACAAAAGGGTCCGTCCGTCTATCACGTCTTGTAATTACCTTTCTTGGCGCAGCCGGCGGATTCTCGGTGTCACGCCATATGTCCCTGAAGTGGGGACGGATTCAGGGGGCAATGGATAGTTTGGAAATAATCTAACAACACCATTATCAGACATAAAAAATTATGGAAAAAGTGTATACTGAATCGGATTAAAGAGAAGATATTCCAATGTTAATTGGGTTAAACCATTGTAAATTTTTTGAGCAAAAGACTGGGTCTTTAAAAATTATAAAAATAAAACAGTTTTAATGTGGGATGTTTACTGAAAAATGTCCTGATATCTCTCATAAACACTGTCCTGACACAAATCATAAACAAGACAGCACCACGTCCATAACACCAGAAAAATAACCTCACAAATGACGTCATCAAGCACCTGAGCAAAACAAGAACATTACGGTTTGTCACGTACGTGATTTAATACAGTGATCTGTCATCCCGAACCCGACCCTGGGTCGTGCCACTCGTACTCCTTAATGTCAGAAGGACATGCGTTTCACGTTACTTTATGGTGAGAGTTTGGTGGGATGTTTGTAAGAAGAAAACAAAAAAATAGGAGAAACTATGATGTTGCGAAAACATGTGTTAATTATTTGTATTACGAAAAATAAGGATGAAAATATTGAGAAAAAATTCCGCACTAAACATTTTCGATAAGATTTAACAAAATGTAGTCCACGTTGTAGAAGAAAAACCACACCAACTACAAAATGAAAAAATCATGTTCATTGTCATCGTGTTCAGAGTGGACGAAATTCAAGGATTTTTGTAAAAGATAGAATGTTCATCCAATGCATAAAACATTCGAAATTAATTCGTCAACTTCAATTATCTACGCAATGTAAGCAATTTTCCGTATTCTAGCCTAGATAAAAACTTGTCATAGGGAGGCTGATTTTTATTTAATGAATTTTCTGTTTCGCTGTTTTTGGAGAAAACTCTCAAAGTTTAACCGCTCCCCCAACGTCTAAGCTCGCTGCCTTACGAGTGCCTCAAGCTTCAAGTGTGGAAACGTATTTTCTCCATTTCGTTGACAGGACAGGGTCAACCCAAGTGGAGTGCCTGCCTGTGTTGTGGTCAATTGTGTGGAAGTGCCTTTGATTTCGGTTGATTTCTTATGGAGAAATATTACTGCGGAAAAGGCATTGTTGTTGTTAGGAAAAATTGTAGTTTCGATGAATTTTCGTCGAAGAATTTAATTGCTTTTGCGTTAGACTGCCAATTAATAATGTACCATGAATTTAGAACTTTTTTTGGATCACTAGATATTAAATAGCCAGAACAATCATTTAACTTCGAACTGAATATCCCAACAGAGTGGTTAAATCAAGGCTATTGCTATTTGGGAAGGTGTCAAGAATTCCGGAAACTCGGCAAATGTCTGGGCTCCTGGAATCTGCAATCTTAACACTTTTGGGGTGAACTATCGATTCTCAAAGCAACTATCGAACTACCGGCAGATTTGGTGTACAACTGAGTTTTCGTGTACCGGAGGGCAAGAACTTTATAGAAAACTCTGTTTAATGTCCCTGGTTTAAGATTTCTTTGATTGATATTTTTTAACACGTCATAATTTTTTACTATCTACCTGATTTTTAAACATTGAAATTGGACATAGCGACTTTTCTAAAAGAGATTGTCTGGCATGCCACAACTTAGTTTTAGAATCATCACTATCATCATCATTATCATCAGCCTATACTAGGCCAAGGCCTACCCTAATGACTGCATAGGCAAATGCCATAAGGCAAGTTAACTTAAAAAATTTACAAATTAAGACTCTCTGTTGTTCTCAATTCGTTTCGCTTTTGAAAAGTCCAAATACATTTCAAAAGACTGAATACTCAATACCTCCCGATTCTAACATCTGGTCACACTTAGACTGTGACAAGTTTATCAGTAACCTTTGGGACTCAAGACAGAATAAATCTAAATGTATAAGCGGTGGACACGCGGTGAAAGCTCTATCGGATCGACAAAGCCTAGAGGCTACATCCTACGCTGATGGGGCTTGTTCTGAGGTACTATGTCACTCCGATAAGGAAAGAAGGGAGTTTATTTTTCACGTGTAGGTTGTGTCGAGTTTATTATAAAAAAACTGGACTTCCAGATTTTAAATTTTCTTGCTTGTTTTTCTTTCTTTCTTGTTTGCTTTTTCTGCTTCTTCCTTTTATACACATATGTAGGTTGTCCCGAAACTCAACGTCAAGTCGAAAGCGAAAAAAACAGGAGAGTTCATAAAGAACCAGAAAAACACAATTCATGGGTCTATCTCCAATGGTTTCTGAGTTTTAGGCTCTTCACTGAAAATCATAAATTTTCTGCCTGGCGTCAAACTTTTCTAAGCTGTGACAAATTTTGTGTTTTTTTTTGTATTACAAACCCTTGTTATTCAGACTTATTTTGGAAAAACTAAAGAAAGTCCTGTCATTTTTGTAATAAGCTCGACACAACCTACACGTCAACTATGTTAATTGCAATTTCAGAAGTATAAGAACGGAAGTCAAGTTGTTTTGTTATCCAAAATAAAATCCCTTCTTTTACTATCGGAGTCACATCGTACATCAGAATAAGCCTAGTTTTTCATAGTCGTGCACAGGAAGAACCACGATCCACAAATTATAAGTAAGCTAGGCTATTAAAAATAATATGAGAGCCTTTACCAGGTTTTTCTCTCGTGTCTCTGAATAACCCCAAAAGTAGTGCATCACCCACAAGTGCGGTGGACAAGCGATAGGCTATTAAGGATTTATTGCCAGTGGATGGCTATCATTATGCCTCACCGCAAGATTATGTTGTTTGAATGCGTTATTAGGCAGAATCGTAGCAATGTCGCGTTGCTGGGAATCGATTTTTTAGCTTTACTGTTCTAAATGCTAAGTGTATTATTTTGTTCTTAGGAAGCTTGTGATAAAAAAAACATTTGCACGACTGGTGGTTTATGGCGATGTACAATGGCTTGAAATACCGAAGCGACAGAAATCAAAAGTACCACTTTACAATACAATACAAAACACTTTATTGTACACCAGAAAAAGAACATTACAAAAAGAAAAAGACTTTATTTCCGTGTCAGTGTTTTATTTTAAGAATTTGACCTTTTTTAAGTGTACATTTTTGTGTTTATGGAAATAAAGAAATTTTGATTTTGATTTTTTGCAATTCGATGCAAAAAATCAAAATCATCGAAAATTTCGCTTTTACGACCGTTTATCACTTATCCCTCGATCGATCTGGTTAATGAGCCAAGTCAGCCTGTCCCTACTAAAACCCGCTAAGTCCCAACTTGGTATCGCTTCCTGCAAGTCCGTCGTTTAATTGCGTTCCAATGAAGCGCCACTAATTCCCTCCTCTCCCCCCAATGACCCCAAGAAAGTTCGAAGTTTTCGTCCCTTCTCCGATAACACACTTAGTGGTAAGGGCGTGTTTGTTCGGAAGCTGCGAAAAATAAACAATGAGAAAGAGATGAGAAAGTCTTTTTATAAGTCTAGTTTTTAAAAGATTCTGTATCTGGCTCGAAGACCACTACAAACCACATTCATAATGCTGAGAGGTAGCATTATGAATGTTTTACAGGTTTCCGTACCTTAAAAGGAAAAAAGGAATTCACATCATATACTCCGGTGAGAAAGTACCCTAACCTCGAGGTCCAATCAATGAAGGACAAATCGAAACTGCCAAAGGCCAAACGATGTTTGGTAGTACGTGAGACGCTCTTAGTTTTTGCTTATTTATTGTTTTTGTTATTGATGGCGCGGTAATAGATGCCAAATTATTTTTAAAAGTTACGTTTGTCAATAATTTTTGACGATTTATGGGGCATTGGACAATTATATAGATAAATTACCTCCCGTAATCACTCCACCCGCAAATGGTAAAAGTAGATATGGCTATACTATGTATAATAATAAAATTATAAAGAGCAAAGATTAATTTCTTTGTTAGTTTTAATTGAATAGGCTCCGAAACTACTCGACTGAATTGAAAAATACTTTCACCATTAGAATCCTATGTTATCCTTGATGAACATAGGCGATAGAATATACTCGTGCAAAGCCGGGGCGGACCGCTAGTAAACCACAAACCACAAAATTTACCAGGAAAATTAGTGAAGCCTTATCATAAATATAATTGAATCCTAGACACTAATATTTATCACCGAAGAGTTATCGACAAACTCAAAATTAAAGTTCATTCAAGGTCAAGAATTTCAAGATCAGGTAATTAAAATGCATGGTTCAAAACAGAAGAGGCAAGGTAAAGTGAAAATCAGCTTTTAAAGGAGCACCTGTAGAGGGTGATCCCGAAACGATGATATGATGAGAAGTCAAAGCCACCAATGTCGCAAACTCATTTCAATACGCAACAGTATCTAGCATTACTTGTGACAGTTTAGCCGGCGGCTGCGCGCCACAATAGCGATTGTTCCTAACTCCTCCTTGCGCGAGCGCATATTTATTACAATTGCCTATTGATGCAGAATGTGGATTTAGTTGTGAATAGGATTTCAATAAGCCGCTGCAGCTGGTCCTGATCTGTAATCGGTCCAAAGGTTGTGCTGCATCCTTGAGTCTTTTTGTAATGGTAGTTTGTAAAACTGTATAAAACAATTGCGTTTACAATTATCTTTTAATCTTTGATAATCCAGGCAGTCATCTTAAGTTCAGGCATCTTGAAAATAGTTCCTGAAAACTTAAAAATAAAATGACAAATAATTTTAAACACTTCGCAATAACCTCTCTTCATAATGAAGGCCGCAATTTTCAAAATATCCTCTCATAAACTACACTCGATTAAGGTCAACATCAGCCCTATTAATCCCAATATCACGTACGATGTACAATTTTCTCATTGACTATTTGATAATGATACCTAATTACGGTGCCAGTACAAATAGGCATGGACTCTTGACCAGGATGCCGACACGGGGCTTTTTATCTCGTTACTTATATGTGTTTTGTTACATCCAGACATAATCACATATAATTTGATGTCAATCGAACGTACGACGATCTCTGACATTGAAATCCATTGATAAAGAACAAAAAAGTATTACAGAATAAAAAACGCGTCACGACGAAAAACCAATGATTACTGGTCTTCGGTAATGGTGGTATGCGTTCGTTGTGTCTAGGACTACCCCGCCCCTCTCTGATAATATAGCAGTGGATGTGAGAGGGGTATGAGAGTCGCCTATCGGAGGTTTTGTTAGAGTGATGTATGGAAAGGTTATCGAGCAAAACACAAGTCCGACAGTAGATGGAGTACAAAAGACTATCTTGTGCGCGTCGCGGGAAATCACGCATAGATTGTATGTAATTAAGCTCAAATTAAATGAATTATCATTTTGCTAGCGTGGCTTTTGAAGGTTAAATGTCAATGTCAACTGTCATTCTGTTGAAGAAGCACGAATGCAAAGAGACAATTCAATCTTAAAAAATCATTAGGTTATTGAGTCAGTCATAGTAATCTTAGATAATATGTACGAATTGCGTATAGATCAATTATACTGAAGTATGAACCGGTAGGTACGTACTTACGAGTATATTTTTCGGTCGAACATGAAACAAATTGAAAATCTCACCCGGTTAATTACAAAAACATAAACAAAAGGAAACAAGTCCGACTCAATCGATATAAAGAAATTGACATAACATATCAAAGTCGGCTTCAATAAAACAGATTGACTTATAATGAACGCGATCCGATAATCGCTGCGATCTGTCGTGAGAACCCGCGGTAACTAAAAGTTTACAACTCTGGCAGAGGCAATAGAACAAGCGACGAATGGAAGCTTAGCCATCAGAAAATTTTTAGTTTAAAATGAGAAATAATTTGGGGGTATTCGTTTGTGAATACTTTTCCAAAGCGTATGTATACACTTTGGAAAACATTCCACAGTCACAGTTATATTCGAGTTCTAAAACTCGATTTTAATAGTATTGAAATCGAGTTTTAGAATTCGATGTATTGCAACCTCGCACATTTTTTCACGCTGAGTCATTTGCCTAAAATCATTTGTTTTAATTCGATTACAGTCCAGGTTAGGTGTGCTTTCAGCTTTATTGTGATCCTAATATCCTTTTGTGCTTTTACTGATAGTCTGTTTTGTTCTTGTTTTTCTGTCACACGTTTTCTGCTTTGTTATCATCATCATCATCCTATATTAGTCCAATGCTGGATATATGCCTTCTCTAATAAGCGCCGTAGCGCCCTGTCTTCAGCCCTCCAATCAAGTGGGATGACGATTTGCGAAAGACTGCTGGCAGATGCTGGATCCGTCAAGCTGAAGACAGGGCGCTATGGCCTTGTTATGTTAGATTAGAATTATTTTCTTTTTTAAATTATTTTCCAGTGGGTCTTATTGTTTCTGATTAGCTTATGTTACCTCTAGACTTATAAGTTCGCCAGTTTTGTTATCTTCTCAAAAATATATGGAATGGTTAACCTGTTTGAGCGATGAACGAAATTCGTGGCCCGAAACATGCACCAAACGCACAACACTCAAAGAAAACTACCTATTCCGGATTAGTCACGCAATTTGTCAATCAATTCTCCGTCACAAAGAGGCACCGGACTCCATTTTATGTCAATTTATTTAGAAAACCTGTCGATAGGCGAGTTTTTTTTATATTTGAGGGTTCCGAATGCTGTTTTTGAGGCAAGTTGCTATATTCGGGATCTAAAAATCTTTTTGGACAAATGTTGTACCTACTCTTTTCTAGAATGGTGTTTTTTTATTTAATGAGATCTTTGTCGCATAAGCGATTATGACGTCCTGGTGAGTTTTAGAATGGTTGGTACCCAAAAGTTTTATCAGTGTTTTTGTTATTCTGCTTAAAATGTACCTTTGAATGAAAATCCTAAGAAGTACCTAATGATAAATAACCTAGATGTGATATGATAACAATCAAATTTTCGAAAATATTGGTTCTTCTCGTATGGTACTAATATTTTATTACTTAGGTAGGTATCTAGATTACCATGTTTCTTTGCTATACAATAAAACCTTACGATATAACTAGCACGTATTATAAAGGTTATTATATAAAAGTTACTCACCATTTTTATTATAAATGGTGTGTAATATTTACTGAACTCTAAAAAGGCTTTTACGTTCACCGCTCGCATATTAATTCCCATAAAATTAATTGCGATGACAAATCGTAATTGCTCGGAGCTGGTTCGTTTATCGGACAAGTGTAGGTTAGCTTTTATGGTGGGTTGTAACATTTGAATGTAGGTACAAAAAGTGTCTTATAACTGTGTACGTACAGTCAGCTGCTCAGATATCATACTCAGATACACTTCCAAGTTTTAACTTTTATTTTACTCGGAACCTATCATATTATAAAAGTACACATATTTTTCATAGTAAGTAGTTTTCGTTCTTGTCAGAATACAATATATAAATTATCACAATGACTATACACTTACTATTCAGTCAAATTTCAAAACATGGGAGTGTATACATATTTTCGCAGCTGACTGTACCTACTACTGAGAGGAATTTCTGTCCCCAAGCGTTCCTTTAAATTTGGACCTTTATTTTTGATTTTTATATGCTCTTACTTTATTCACCTATTCCGCTCAGTTCATTTACTTTCACAGTTTTGTTTATAATACATACGTTTTTTTATGAATAACGTAATAAAAAACCTTGTAAGTACACTATTAACACGTGGTTTTATTTTTAGTCTTCTAACATGTGCTTTTATCCTATTGTATGTTGCAAAAATTATAATTGTATGCTTTGCCTCAGTTATTAAAATAGAGAGATATATATAATACTAGCAGCGCCTCGCGGTTTCACCCGCGTAGTTCCCGTTCCCGTAGGAATTTCGGGATAAAAAGTGGCCTATGTCCTATTCCAGACTATAATCTATCTCTGTGCCAAATTTCATCCAGATCCGTTTTGCTGTTCTGGCGTGATAAAGGAACAAACATCCATCCATCTATTTATCCATCCATCCATCGAAACTTTCACGTTTATAATATTAGTGAGATGAGATGCTCTCGGTTGTCATATTTTACGAATTTTACGATTATCTAGGTAGGTACCTACTATTCGTTTAATTATGTTAATAGGTAAAAAATTCGGAATTGTCAGTTTTTTATAAAAAATTGCATATAAAGTGTATACAACCATTGTCTACATAGTTTGTAGCTAAGTAACGATGACCATGGAATTTTTAAAATGTTTATTTTTATGTCTTGGCCTCAATAGTCAACTAGGTCGCCATCGCCATTTATTTGTAGAAATATTCATAAAATTCAATGTCTTCGCTATCATAACATTTGAAATGGCCCTAACAGTTCAAAACGCGACTTGAAACTTCTATAAAATGTCTCGAAACACGACAAAAAATCGATTGGTGGTTTTAATCGAGTGGTCGCAATTAGGTAGCTATTCTACGATTCTATCGATTGCTTACGTCTTCATAATAGTGCGTAGCTAATTTTTCTATGCTAGCCAATAAACCTATGTATAGCTAGGAATTTCTTAATTAATAATTCGCGAAAAAAAGGTTTAAGGTATTGCCATGTAAATTAAAACTACCTACCTAAGTATTTTAAAAAGTCAGACAGAACAGGCTATATTTTATGAAAGTGAGGTAATAGAAAAGAGAGTGCACTTGTGTTGGCGAACACTTGTGCACTATAAATTAAATTTGTTTATTGATTCAGACAACATAAATATCTATAGATTTTATTGCAGTACATAAATGTAACACAGTTTCAGAAAGTCAAATTCAACAAATATTTATCTGCACACCAATCCAACACCGCTACCACGCAGCACAAAAATGTGCATTCATCCGCTTTCGGCTTGACGTTGAGTTTCAGGATATCCTGTATATCCTACGCTCATGGCAATAAAACCAGTCTCAGTGGTTGAGACTGACCCTGTGGTCGCAATTCGGTTAAGAGGAACAATTTTATGAAAATTACTAATAAAAAAATAATAATATAGTACCTACTTAATTCTAAAAATACGGACAAATTACTGAGCATTTCTCTATGTATCATGTATCCATCTTTGAATACCTTAATTTTAAGAAAAAACTGCAAGCATTTTGACAAAACGGTCACGGTTTGAGAATCTTTGCCGCTTTGTCTAACTTTTAGAAATCGCGTTGTGCAACCCACATGTCATAGTAACGCCAATTAGCTCAAAACTGGGCAATTACTAGAAAGTAAAACTTGACAGACGACTCAATAGCATTGTTTAGTTAAGTTAATCCGTTGATTCGATGTTGTCAAAATTCCATTCATATTGGGAAACTTCGCTGGGGAGAATATTACTTTCAAATTTGCAATCTGTATTTGCGTCGCCTCCGAGACTTTTTGTTTTAACCCGACTGCTCAAGAAGGAGAAATATGTTTTTAAAGATCGTAGGAAACCAAAATTATTGCTTCTAACGACAAAAAAACGAATCGAAACTGTACGAAGAGAGTTCGCACAGTTTCAGTATTTGACAGTACCATATTCGATAAAACTTTTGAAACTATCATGGTTATTAACATAGAAAACATTTAGAACGGGATATTTACTTAGTAGGTACCATATTCATATTTTTATTTTAGTACCATATTCGTCCATTTGCACCCCAATTCTTGAGTTTAAAGATAGTGACAGTGATACTTTGATATTTTAACCGTACATACCCACTTACACGAACTACACAGGGAGGTGTGTCCACGTCCACGAATGAAACCATCAGCTCTACATTTGCGACACATTCGCTGTCACACTATATGAGTCCAACTAATTGACTGCCCAATAGGCTTACTGCAATCTGAGCCTACACAATAGGCACATTACGTCTTACATAGAACAAAGTACGATGTAAATAACGTATCTCTGTAATTTTCCGGTAAGTGACCGCAACAATAGACGTCTTCGAACAAACAAAAGACGGGTTGAGCATTGTTTCCAATTTAAATAATATAAAAGACAAAAGAACGATAGCATCTGACGACGCGGCCATTTTTGTTGTTGCAGACATTGCTGGTCCTATCACCGGATTCAATAAAACATGGAATAAAATAATTATGAAAAATCTCAGATTCGGCAAACCGAAGAAATAAAGCACTTATTCTCTGAGGACGTTTATTTAACCAAATGTCATAACGAAGAAATTCATAAAACGATCAAAATAACTAATCGAATCCCTTATTAGTGAAGGCGACGATAAGTGATATTATAACAGCAGGTGATATAATTCTTTTAATTTTTTTATTACCAACAACGTTTAAGATGAGCCGTTTACTTGTTATGTCTCCATAAAACATCGACATAAATTAGTCCTACCCGTAAGAAGAACGGACAATGTTAGGTGCATCGCCTCACCGTGCGTGATACAAGCCTGCTTTTTCTTCTTGTCTATGGTCCGGACATCACTCGCAAAACAAAAGACACGTGAATACATTCCCGCCTTTATTCCATCTCCCATTAGAACGACTTTGAATTTCGAATGGGGTAAATGCAACGTGGTTGCCGTGGTCGAGCAGTGTCAGCCGTCACGGTTGCTAGCTGTTGCTTCACAAGTTGCAAAAGCTGTCGTTGGTTGATGACTACACTGATATGTGTAACGGAATCTTTTTTATTACTTCACAGTGCCCGCTCCGACAATTTACTGGAGTGCGTAAATTAATACGAGTTGATTGGAACGTCTTCCTGTTATGACGTAAATTATTGCTCGAAGAAGTTTTACTGTTTTGGGTGAGTGAGCTTGATCACTTTGCCTTTTCTATTACTGGACCAAATTTCACCAGAGCTTACACAGACAACAAATTAACACAATTAGGTATGTATCACAAATTAAAATAGGAAGCATTCAACATTTGGCATGGCAATTAGGTAAAATCTCTTTTATCATCACTCTCTTTATTTCTTTTTTAATTTTAGGCAAATCTCTTATAATCATCGTTTCTAAACGGGGAGAGGCTGTTTTTTCTCGTAAATAATCACGCTCAGCATCGTTTTTTACTCAATGGTTGAGCTGTTCAAAATTCAAA
Source organism: Eupithecia exiguata (assembly GCA_947086465.1). Taxonomy (NCBI): domain Eukaryota; kingdom Metazoa; phylum Arthropoda; class Insecta; order Lepidoptera; family Geometridae; genus Eupithecia; species Eupithecia exiguata. The sequence continues at coordinate 8,628,091 of OX352243.1, read as the reverse complement.
CAACAAATGCAGAGCGGAAAGAATTTGTCCCGAAATTGGTCAGTTCACCCCAAGGCGAGCACTAAGAAATGTGTGGTGTTATTATGCAAATGTGTGGTCATAGCCGAGGGGACACGACTTAGGATACAATTGGGTTACATGGTGGGAAAACTGTTACATTTCAAGAAATTCTTTTTAATTGTTTTCCTTATCGTATTTTCATGTTGAAGGAACCAAAGATAAAATGTAGAATTTTATGTAATTCGAGTTTTTAACCACGGGAATCCCGTGAGTACTGAGATCTAGTCCTAGTTTGACAAGCAAACACGCTAGGTTCGCCTCTTAATAACTTTCTGGAAGCAAAGGTCAACAAACTCTGCTTACCTACTAGGTATCCGTCTAGCTACATGATGCGGTTGAAAATTTGTCATACAACTATGTACAGTGCGCGTCAGAATTAAGTATCCCCCTATCTCTACGTATGTGGGTTCAAATCCTGCCGCCAATCGTTGGAGATTAGGAGATCAAAACTACGTTTTTTTATAATTTTCCATTTTCTTTTGATATTTTTTGACTTTTCCAACGAAAATTGTAGGTTGTATCATTAAAATGCAATTTTTGTAGAAATTGTAATTTTATTTCATTTTCATTTGGTAAGCTTACTTAAAATTCGAAAAGCTTATAAGTAACATCGTGGCCCTGCGGCAGTAACAGGCAAATAAAAATACAACACGATGAGAGTGACAGGGTTCGAATCTCGTGACCAGTGTTTTGTGTTTTTTTTTAAATCAAATACTATTTGATCTATTTTCGTTGCATTTTGTAAGATTTTTAATTGATATTATTCTTTATGGGCTTACCGACAAGTTAATGATAAAAACACAATTTTTTAAAAACAGTATATATTTTATAAACGTCTACAACATTATACAACAAATACTAAGTATAAATCTATGGTATAAGGTAGATGGAGTAACGAAATAATAGTTTTAATAACAAATAATAAAAAATGATATTTGTAAACAGTGAAACAGGTTTTTTTACAATAGATAGTGGTAATTTGTTCAGAAATAATTTGTTTACGTCGAAAGAACAGACATGTTAACTAGTAACAATTTCGATCTCTCGTTAGTAAACTAACATTTTTAGGAGGAATGTGGGGCCAAATATTCATAATTATATTTTTTATACAAATACCGTGTGTTTACGTTTCTTTTATGTGTAAAATCAAAACGCTGCTCTAATAACGGATCGGATGACCGTCGTTTAAAATAATTTCCTGCAATCTACTTTTCATATGAGTGAATGGTCACTCATATGAAAATATAATATGATTATTATTAATATGATTCCAGCTTGCCTCACTACCACGCATTATTTCCCAGGTCCTCAGAACTTCTTTTTGTAAGTTCGACTTCGACCTTACTTTACTAGAGTCCCAATTAAGAACCATTTGACCCCACATATTTTCTATTGGATTCAAATCCGGACTTTTAGATGGCCATGCAATGACAGTTATGTCAGATTGTGAAGATAACCACTCCTTTACCATTCTTGAGCGATGCACGGCACAGTTATCATGGACAAAATAAATGTGTCCCTCCGGGTAGGCGACGCGGACCGATGGCAACATTATGTCTTGCAATACTTCTAAATATTGCTGTCCATTCATGCGGCCAGCTACTTCCACCAATTCGCCAGGTCCCATTGACGACATCCATCCCCAATAACCTAAAAATAAATATTTAATTTACTATGCAATACATTTAAAAATAACGTCGGTAATCGTTAAGTTTTAATATTATGAAGATGAAAACGTCAAACTATAGATGAAAAAGTGAAACTGTTATAAATATAAGTAGGTAAATAGCTCACCTAAAGTTATTCTACCACTTGCCCTTACAGGCTGAATGTTTTGTGGCAAGTATCGCTCATTTGGTTTCCTCCAGAGTATTTTTCGACCGTCTGTGTCAGATCTGAAAGTTTTTTCGTCACTGAAAATAACTATGTTATTTTCCCAATCAAAGTTAAGGTATTCATTTGCAAAATTAATTCTTTCCCTCTGGTGGTCTTCTGAGAGCTCAATTTTTCTTGCTGGCCGATAATTGTGTATATTCCCCGCATGCAAGTGTCTCCTCACAGTTGACAGAGATATGCTGTACTGCTGAGCAGTGATGGCAGTTGATGCAAATGGTGCCGTTGCATGATGATTCACAATATCTCGGTGGCGTTGTAAGGTAAAAACCGTTGAGATGCGGCCGGGTTTATTAGGTTTCACATCACCAGTAGACAAATACCGTTTCACCCATAACCGTACTGTTTTCACCTAAAAAAAAACATTATACTCAATAATTTTTTTGTCATTGAACTGTTCGAACAAAACACTATCTAAATTAGAAAATTTCACTTACTGTAATGCCAAGTTGTCATGCAATCTCTTTATTGCTGACTCTCTGTTCATGAAGAACAGCAATCTTCGATCTTATAAAGTTACACAAATGATGCATCGCTAAAAAACACTCAAAACTCTCGGAGATACGCACAAAACAAACCACACGAAATAAGACGAGTGACAATTACTTGTTCACTACAAACGACAAAATCAAAAACTACCCGCATCCATAAAATAAAAAAAAATATGGTAAGACGGCATTAAAATAAAACTAGGGACTAATTAGACCGATTGACAAAATTGGACGCGTTTTCTAACAGCTAAATAGCTCAGTTGATTTACTGTCGAGAATTCGAGTCTCCATAAAATGGGTCGGTGGTTCGATCCTAAGCGGCTTGATTAGTTTTTGCAATTGAAAATTAGTTACAAGTGAATAGAGGTTGAAAATATTTTGTAGACAAGGGGGATACTTAATTCTGACGCGCACTGTACATCTTTATAAAGAAAATCACTAAGAAATTGTGTGAAAAATAAATTACTGCCGGGATGTTATGTTTACTGACAGTAAAATATGGGTAGTTACCAAATTATGTTCTTAAATATTTGTCGGTTCTTTTAAGTGAAATTGTGATCAACCTACAAGACCAAAAACTATGCGACTCCATGTAAGACAAGCATAAGTTTGGAAGGCGGTGACGGAATGTCAAAAAATTTGCTTTAAATTTCGAATTCGACTAGCAGTCACCTCGTGGAACGCCCTTGAGACAAAATCATAACTTGAGTCAAAATTGAGAAGAGAATTCACGATTCTAATTTTGAGAATGACTCACTTTTCGGCTTTGCCGAGTTTTCTTGATATTATTTATAACTTTAGTTCTGCTGTTTGTTTTTAGGTAGGTACATCAATTAAGTACGATATACCTTTCAGGGATTTTAAATTTTGAGTTACTAAAGATAATATAAAAACTAATTGTTTTTTTTGTCAACAGCCAGTCACCTCAAAACAATGTAATTTTCCACCAGTAAATTTCCGACCAAAGAGGTCTCACCTTATCTCCGATCTCTATTACCACCAAGTAGGTGGGTAATAAAAGTGTATAATTTGAAATCTCGTAGCGACGGTGGTGACCGCTGATGAAGCCTTCTGTGACCGTTCTGCAACACAGAGAACTGAATAATTCATAGTTCAGGCAATTAAATGTCTTACGACAGTAAAAACTGGCACCATCCTATACCATTCTATAGGATTAAGAATGGAAAAAGTTCTGTTGCAAGAAAAAGGTAAGAAAGGGGAGAAATTGTATGTGATTATTTAAATATAGGGACATTGACAGTGAGTTGTCTGGGAGAGGTTGTTAACACTGCGTGCAACGTAGCAGAATAGGTACATCACATTCTTAACAAAATTCATGCATACCAAGGTAAAATGTTTGCGAATTGGTTAATTTGATTTTATTTCATGTTCATTTTCTGATCTGTCGGAAATTGAAATACCCACGTAGTAGTAAAATCCACAGTTTATATATTAAACTGTTGATTTTGTTTAAAAATAAAATATTTTGTACGAATTTTCCGATAATTGTGTTAGATTTGTGTATTATTGTTTATTTTTTATCAAACTATTGTTAGTCTGACTTGCCAATGTTATGTTTTGTAAGGGAATGAATAAATAAATACTTAAAAATACAAATACATGTCATGAACATTATTTGGCATCTTTGCAATTAATATATGATTAAAATATTTAGTAACAATTGCGCCTAAAATCTTAAAATCTGAATTGTTACAAAATATTATTGAACAATATCCGCAAAGTAACGACTGTAACAATTAGGTATTAACTTTGCATATGTCTGTGTCTTTAAATTTCAAAATGTATGTTACCCCAAGGCCACGACATGCCCGCCCGCGCGTCTTGCGTCTTGCATCTGCGTCCGCGGCAAGAACAAATCAAAGAAGTTGTTTGAGTGTGCCATAAGTCGCCGCGGTGCGACTTACGGAAAAGTGACATAACGACGCCAGACGCAAGACGCAGGAGTCCTGCGTCTTGCGTCTGGCGTCCTGCGGCAGGACGCCCTGCAAAACGCATCGCCCAACGTTGTGGTCTTGGCCACAAGCACATACAGTTGTCTGGATGCACAGTAGGGCGTCAAGCCAACTTTGGTCTTACAATACCATGAACACGGGCCAAGTAAATAATAATAATAATGCGTAATCATTATCATTTACAGCACATGGTATCCCAATGTCAATAAAATTCAAATGAAACTTGCAATAAAACATTTGATTTGATGTTGGGTGTAGAGATAAAATACCTTAAAAAATTTGTCAGTACGACCTTCGATGCAGTATGCAATTTCAGGACATAAATCTTTGTCTTTGATCTGACACCTGAGTTTAGTTTTTATGTACCATTAAGTTTTAATCACTCCGATTAAAGATTTCGTGAAATCCACCAAAACGCTCACCTAAATCACTGGATAATTAATACCTACATTTAAACTTAGACTAATAATTGCATTTGATCCAAGGATTACGAAGAGCCTGTAATCTTTTGCAATTTTCTCTTAATCGTTCAAGTTTTATCCCTCCATTTTACTCAGACCCCTGATGTTACCCTGTTGGATTACAAATACAAGTAAATTGTGGTTTATGGGGTTTTTTGTTGGCTGGTTGATGGTAAACGGTACCTCGAGACATTTGGACTTATGTGATAATGCTAGGGCAAAGAAATTTGATAATTCGCGGTTAGGGAAACGATCGTTTTAATCATAAGGGTCGCATAGTTAGTGGACCATTTATGGAATAGGAGATGCATGGAGTTGTTGAAATTTCTTGAGATTACATTTTATTCTTTAATGTTTAGAAAATTTTTATGCATGTTCTATTTAGCTTAGTAGTATATAGATGTAAAGGTGGCTATGAAACTTTATTCGCTTGGTTTTAGGCCTGGAATATTTTGTACACCTACAACATTATCGTATCACGTAGGTACTCGTAGGTTAATTACGCAGACTTCAAACTTTGTGGCAATGTTTTGAAACAAAAAGTATTATCAGGATCGTAAAATGTAATAGTATTTAGGTACTTACTTTGAGCGTTTCTTCCATATCATTTTGATTGCTTTCATCAGCCTCAGAATTAAGTGTGTCTTCTCTTTTGTCTTTTGGAACTCTGACGCAGAATTGCAACTCCACTGATTTTCTACGGTCACGGCACTCGTCCATTTATCAAAGACCCGTCAAAATCTAATTGTCCCGCCTCGCTAACCGTCATGACCGTAATTATGCCCTTATTTTTTTCGAGAAACCGATTTATAAGTTTTTTGTTCCATAGACAATCGAGCAATTTCGGATGTTTCGAATATTTGTGCGATTATTGGTTTGGGAACACGGATCGAGCCGTTCAGCATTTTATGTGACAATCGAGAAAAAATGTAGAAACATTTCTTTGTGCGATATGAATTTCGGGGAAGTGTTTGTATCTGAAACTATACATTTGTGATCACGTGCGAAAAGGACAGGTAGTAAATATATTGTAAGGGTGGTGTTTTCAGATATATTAAAATCGTCTGATTATAAAACTACTAATTCAATAGTTTCGTCGATTAACTTTGACAATGACCTATTTCTATTGGAGTTCTAGTAAGAATAAGTACTTAAGTTTAATGTGTTATTATGTTGTTTATGAAATCGTCATCATCATCAGCTTATATTAGTCCACAGGTGGACATCGGCCTCTCCTTATGAACTTCAAGCGCGTCTTCATCTTGCTGAACTTTTCAAATACCTATAATAAACATAAAGCGACTCTTTTAAAAGTTGTTTTCTATTTTTAGAGAGTAGATTACGAAGGTTTGCCTTAGCGCTTGAGTGGAGTTTGTTACATACTCGTAGTGTGACTACATTTATTTTTAGAGTTGATAGTATTACAATACAATACAATACAATACACTTTATTGCACACCAAAAAAATACAAAAGAAAAGAAAGAATACAGGAGAAAAATAAATAACAGAGTTGCACAATGGGCGGCCTTATCGCTAAGAGCGATCTCTTCCAGACAACCTTGGGATGGACACGAAGCAGTTGTACTAGTATAGACGGTGGCGTATAACTTAAATATACAATACATACATACTATACATATTACTAAAATACATACAAAATACAATATAAAATACATATTAATAATACATACCAGCTTTGTAAAACAGATGTAAAATAAAAACTAGAAATTAATGACTAAAGAAAGATAGTGTTGATATACCATGTTCTTAAATATAGGGAGAGACTTTGCGTGTCTGATAGTGGTAGGTAGAGCATTCCACAGCTTTGTGGCACGTACGGTGAAGGAGGAGCTATGGGCATGGGAGGAACGGGTTGTCAGTTGGAGGGTGTCGGTGGAACGAAGTGACCGGGAATGGGTTTGGTGGAGATACTCAAATCGTTCCTTAAGGTAATGCGGAGTATTAGGGATGAAAAGGATGGAGTATAAGAGGGAGAGAAAGTGTGCGTCCCGGCGAAGGCGGATTGGCAACCATTTAAGCTTATTGCGGTACTCGGTAATGTGGTCAAACTTACGCAGACCGAAGATGAAGCGTATGCAGAAGTTTTGAAGCCGCTCAAGCTTGTCAAGCTGCAGTTGGGTAAGATCGGGATAGCTGGCGTCGGCGTAATCTAGGATAGGGAGCAGAAGTGACTGGGCGAGCGCAACTTTGGTAGACGTCGGCAAGAAGTTACGTAACCGCTTGAGGGAGGCAGCCGATGCAAAAATCTTGCGGCTTACCTCTGCCATTTGTGTTTCCCATGAAAATGTTCTATCCATGAAAATGCCTAGATTTTTTACACTTTTACTAATTTGGATTGGTGTGTTGCCAAAAAGAACTTGTGGAATAGTGAGCCAATCAACCCTAGCTATCATTCTCGAGCTCCCAATAATAATGACCTGGGTTTTTGAGGGGTTTACTTTTAACCCATGCGAACTACTCCACTCGAGGATAGCTTTCAGGTCGGAGTTGGTCTTGTCAATGGCTTCACATAACCTTTCTACAGGAGCCTGGGTATAAATTTGTAAGTCATCTGCGTAAAGGTGGTAGGAAGAAGATAGCTGTTTGGAGATAGAGTTAATAAATATAGAAAAAAGAAGAGGAGATAGCACGCCGCCTTGTGGTACACCGGCACTCAGTTGACACCATGCGGAGGATTTGTCATCAATAGTAACTCGTTGCCGGCGGCCGAAAAGGTAACTACGAAACCAGTGAACTACTGATGGAGATAAGTTAAGGGAGCGCAGGATACCTAGCAAGACATCGAAGTCAACATTATTGAAGGCACTACTAAAGTCTAAAAGAGAGAGGATAGTCACGAGGCGATTTTCAATACCATCTCTAAGATCATCACTAATCTTAACTATTGATTGTCCAAAAGCAATCTATAAGTTCTCATAACATTTTACTACAAAAAGACAAATAGTTTCCAGTAGGCCGGCCCAATACGAAATTTGTAGATAAATTGGTAGCCATTTAATAAAATTACATGGCTTTAATAGCATCCTAAGCAACAAAAGGCGTTCCTAATCGTCTTTTCTTATTTAGGGGCTGTACCCGCAGCCGGGCTCGGGGGTAGTTATTAGTGAACGGTAGAAAAATTACCCGAGTGTAAAAAAACAGAAGGTTACTGAGGGTACATTTTTGATGACGGTAGCCATTTGAAGTCATACAGACCTCAACTCTTCCCGTGGGTGTCGTAAGAGGCGATTAAAGGACATACTCAAGGGGGCCAGCAGCACCTCTTGCAAAATAAATCAACCATCGAACTGCGATCCCCAAACCTCATGTCCAGCGTGGGGATTATGGGCATTACCGACTGCGTCCAGCAGTGGACCATTATAAAGGCTGTTGAGGTTGAGGTTGAAGACAGACAGTGTAGCCAAGTAATAATGGTAAAGTAGGAATCAGGTGCGTGTTTCACCAATCCACCCGCCAATCGTGATTATACGAAAACTCACCTTGATGGTTGGAGGTATGTTCAACAGAGGATGCGTGTGTACTGTGGTTGGTGTAGTCCATGGATGCCAGTCCAGGGTCTGGCCAAAAATGGTTTGGTATGACTTTCTAGAGTACAGTGGATGTGTCTTGTCTTCTACACTGCATTGTCCTAATATTATTGTATATAATTTGTATAAAATTAATTAGATAACTGTTATAATTTTATTACCAAAGAAAATTACAATCAAATACCTAATAGAATTAAATTAAAACTAGTATTTACAATTGAAACAATTGAGCTAACTGCAGACTGTTGCAAACAATCTACAGGTAGCTCAACTGATCCATACCAATACCAGTCGGAAGCTTGCCCAAGACGCTAGCTGCATTGCTCCGCTGTATAGTGCAATGCTGATGCGCTGCGCCAGATACTCACCAGCTCCATTTTTTGTATAAAGTGAATAAATTATTTTGTATATAGAGAATAGATTTTTATTTACAAAAGCCTCAAGTGCCAGGAGAGCAGAAGTTGACCAAGTGCTGGAATTGGTAGGTAATAGGAAAGTACTTTTTTGTGGTGTGTTCGTCCTTTCTACTACCAAGGCTAGGTGGACTTGGTGGCTAGGTAGGCTTCGTGGTAGGGCGGGAGCAGTGCAAAAGTAGAGTGTAGTAGAGTTTGTGTGTTTGTTAGTTTGTGGCCGTTAATATGTTAACGGTAACATCCATTAACATATCCACGGCTGACCACGATGGTGGTATGTCAATTTCACAAGCTTATAAGCAGACTAACTTTAAAGAGAAAACTTTGCATTTATTATTATATCAATTAGACAAATAAACTTATTTTTATTTTATTACTTTACTTACATAGCTCATTGCTATCACTTATAATATAAGATTATTTTTTCACTTATAATATATGATATTTTTATTTTCATTGCCCTCGACTATCTGGTCGTAATAAAAAGACTTTTAGCCTACCCAATGTAAACACAAATTACAGGAAAAATATGTTTCTTTCTCGTGTTTGTGAATTTTATAATAAAAATCTGTCGAGTATAGATATATTTAACATGTCATTGCCAAAGTACAAGTATGAAGTTCAATTAAGCGTTGCCAAAGATTCATTATAATTTATTAAGTTATTAAAATGTATAGGTATCTTTCTCTTTCTAATAAGATTGTTTATTTGATTAGTATGTTTTGTGTATTTTAATTTCTTTATTTATTTCTCTGTTCATCTAGCTCTATGTGTATTACTTAATGGAGGAAATTGTTTTTGGTTTATGTATATCTTAAGTTTCGTAATTTTAAGTATAATGTACTGTTTATTTCCCAAATTTAAAAAAAAAAAAAAACAGATATAATAAGAAGAGCAATCTGTGTAAGTTCCCCCTACAAGATTTCCCGGTCCTGTCTTGCACATCCAGAAATGTTCGACCCTTTTTAACTCAAGACGATTGAAAAAAAACATAAGCCTACCTTGCTTGAGTTTTGCTCGAATTATCTACATTTATAATTATTTATTTTGTTATAAACAAACCAGACTCTGCATCACACACAGAATCTCACGTTCAACATGATTAGATTCCCATTTGAAGCAGGACTCGGGCTATCAATCACTTCCTGGGATAATTATAGGGATTAAAGGAGGGTCCCTACGTCCCAGGTACGTCGGCCCTTTAATAGGACCAAAAACGGTATGCTGCCCCGCGCTTCGGAATTAAAGAGTTTTTAATCAAACGCGATGGAGTCGTACATTATAGTGATTAAAAGGAAAAAAATATGTTGACCAGTTATATCAAAGCTGCGAAACTATACCCAATGAATAGTGTAGGGTATAGATGAGTTTGTTTGTTCTTTTGTCTGTAATTTCATGTAGGTAAATATTCTTATTAATCTTATCGAAGTTTCATATTTCTAACTGTTGGCACTTGCCTTAGAAAACAATACCTAACTACACAAAAATGTTCACGGCTCAACCGTTTTAAACAAACTTTGACAAGTTATTTCATTAAAGTATGAAATCACATTGTAACAATGTAGCATTAGGGCTAGCTACGTTGTCGTTGCTTGACTAAAAGTTAATACCAATTATTAAATTTATTAAGTAAAGAATACTATAAACAAAAACCCCCTTGTGTCTATAGTACCATTGATTTGTACCATTAATGGTACAAGTATTACTTAAAACGAATAGCACAAATGCAAGATTTTTGAAAGCATCCAAGTAGATAATAACAAAAACCGCAGTGGTCCAACAAACGTATTATTTGCGGTTAGTTTAATTGAGAAGCCCCCTGTTAGGAATGAAATGAAGGCATCTTTTCAATGCGCTTGTATTTTGTTTTCAAACATTTGACATTATTATGTTGGGGTTCTTGTCATCCCCCTTTTCGTAAGGTGGACAATTATGGACGATTATGATTATTATACTCTTCAAAATAGAGGGTTTTTGCCATTGTCATTACGCTTGGTAGGCCGACTGGTGATTGCAATAAAGGTGAAAATACGCTAATCTTGACAGAGGTAACCTATTGGAGCCGTTGTGGAAACCCTAGGTCTTTGGGGTCCTGGGTCACTCGCAATATACAAAGATCTTACAAAACTCTTAATAGAGTCCACACACAGGTGATCGGAATGCTGGCTTTTATTTCGGTCAACGATTTGGCATTGCCATTCAACGTGGCAATGCTGCCAACATTCTCGGAACTTTGCCTTCTGGTGACGGCTTAGATTTTTAGAAAATAGATTTAAGTGTAAATACTAGTTATATTTGTTTTATTCTGCTATTGTCATTTTCATTATATATGTATGAAAGGTATACATATACTGCAAAACTTCAATGAAATTCTTTTGAATATTGTTGCCCATTGTACTTACTTGTCATATGTAATGTCTCTTTGTAATGTTGTTTTTCTGGTGTAGTACAATACCTATTTTTTGTATTGTATTTTATTGTTACAAGCTAAATTTGTATATCTAAACTGTTGTCCCTTAAACTATAAAAACATAAAACAACTCCTTAAAAATATCAGCCTAAAACCAACACCGTTTTAAACCAAAACATAACACATTGATGCTGTCAATACTCATTATTAAAAGCCAAAAATAATGATGACAAAACACTAGCGACACGCGCAGTTGAAAATAGAACTTAAGGAACAGCTGGGTTAGTCATTTACAAACAAATATATGGGAGTATTATTTATAATACCTGATGCCTAGTTAATAGATGTGTCGTCGTTGGAGTAAACGTGTTCTTGACTGGAGACCGCGATGGGTAGGACTGTAAAACGCCCTCCAGCCACATGGTATGACGACACGTGAAAAACTGCAGTGCAGGCAAATCCTGGATGCGGCAGAGGGCGTTGTGGCGCTCATTAGGGAGGTCTTTGCCCAGCGGTGAACTAGTATAGGTTGATGATGATGTGTGTTGGCTAATAAGGCTGATTATTTATAAGTACATCAAAAAGTTAAGCTAGACGCCAAAACAGTTGTAACTCGATTCATCAAATACAGCACGAATAGCATACGCCCTACCACAAACTTTCAAAGAAAAAGTAAATGATAGGAACTATAAACGTATGCTCGAAAAATATTACCACGAACAGCTGCAGAGTGACTAGAAGGAAGCTACCTATAACAACCTACAGGTATATAGATTTTTGTTTTTATTTTTTTTCAGTTGAGATTTTGTTTTGTTTTATTTTGTTATGCCAATATTTGTTTTATCCAAATGCAATGTTACATTAATATATAAGATCAATACGAGTGTGAGCACCACTACAAACCAACGTTGGTTTAATGGTGCAATATTTACTAAACTATGTATACTTTTATAAATAAATAAATATTATTATATATTATATTATATATAAACCATGGGATCTCGAGCTAACTGAGTACCACCACCACCAGTAAAGGGTGCCTGTAAGAGATCGCCTTTAGCGATAAGGCCGCCCATTGTACATTATCTGTTATTATTTTTGTGTTCTGTGATATATTTTTTCAATTATTTGGTGTTCAATGAAAATTATTTGTATTGTATTGTACCACGACGCAATTTTCCCGAACCGTAAAATCACGTGCTTTTCCAAGTTATAAATTAGTAAGAAACCAGCTAACTTCACTTTACCTGTGGTTAAAACGAAAGCTTTCTTACACCCCACCAAAATAGAAGGCAAATTGACAGATGACAAATTAGAACGTTAACACTACGGCCACAGCAAACATCCACCAGTGTAACAAGACACATAAATATCGTCTAAACCTCTTAAAATATCAAAAGAAGGCTCACCCTAAGAGCTCGAGATAGTGTGGATGGTAGGACTTAATATTCCTACAAGGCTAAATGTGATAAAATACATCAAGACATTGTCGTTAGAACAAGATAAATGGCACCAAGATGCTGGTAACATTAAAAAGATTAGTTTGTATGTATGTTTGTATACATATGTTTAGGAATCATTTTCTTTGTTATTAAATTGTATAGTTTATGAGTTTGGGAGATGTGATTATAAATTCCATTGATGTGGAATGACTGTTGATGTAAGAATGTTCACCATAATTTGACGGCTGCTCTACATATCCTATTAATTTACAATCTTATTAGTTCTTTGGAGGTTAAACCTGCTACCAGGGCTGTGAGTAATATAAATAAAATAAATAAATAGTGCTGGACAATCTATACATCACTATCTAGTCCCAAAGTAAACAGAGCTTTTGTTACGGGTACCAGATAAACGATTTTACATAATACATCACCTAAATATTTGTTATTTGTAAGTATAGAAAACATCAAGAACACCCAGAACAAATACCTGCAGATTGTACAAACATCCCGAGGCGGCAGTCAAGTTAGTAACCTCGTGCGTCGTAGTCGGAGCTTTGCCCACTGTGCAACTGAAGTGGTTAGTAATTTTAACGTATTGTATCATTAAAACATGTCTGGCCAGAGAAAAATAAAAAACTTAGGATACCAGATTCTCCTCCAAAAACAACAGCAACCTAATCTTAATCAGAGTTACCTTCAAAGCTTAAAGAAAAAGGGCTCTCACAATAGGCATAAAGGTCGACCCTCAGAGTGCATGGGTGTGGCGAGCTTAAATTTTCGCATTGACAGCTGAAACTGCCCTTAGGGACCAGACGTGCTTTTAGTGCCTTTATTCGTTAAGGAGCAGGTACATGGCAGGTTGAAGTGGTCAAGATCATTTTGTTTTGTTTTTGTTATTACACTTTTTTTTGTGGGTTCGTCATCGGCCACATATTCACTTTCCATCGGGTTTTTCATGCGATACAATATAAAATTGAGTACATTGGAGTAAAAATGTTTATTAAAATCTAATTTTTAGGCTCTATTCTAGCTTGACAAAAAAAAACATACTCAAAAAAAAAAGTTTTTGGTTTTCCATAAAATTGTATGTAAATTTGTCAAAATTTCACTACTCTGATTTTTTTCATTCGGTAGTATGAAATAATACGTTCACGAAACTGAGTCAATCAGCATCAAAACATTATTAAACTAACATGACACATTTTAGGAATAAAGAAATTGTATTTAAACGTGACTAGCATACTCACGCTCACCAAAAAAATGTGTAGGCCAAATGGTTTTTTCGAAAAAAAATCTTTTTCTGTACCTCCTATTGTTATGGGTGCATACTGTCCCAGTGATAGGCACCCTGTATATGGAGAGATCTATCAGTAAAGAAAAAAGAAAAGAAATCATTGACCACGTCAACAAACCGTCTGTACACCATGGTTAATGCGGCATCTAGTTTACGAGTTGTACTGTTATTTGTGACCTTTGAGAGCGGAGGCAATGTATGAGTATTGTTCTTTTTGGTCAAGAACTCGTTACTCAGTCCCATTTCTCTGAGCGTCTACCTAGAAATATCTAAAACGTCCATTAAGAAGTCTGGGAATATAAAGGCCACCTTAATTTATTACTTAGTTTTGGCTATATATAGAACTAGCGCAGCGAATATAACTGTGACGATTTTTCATAGTAGTAAATCAAATGAAGTTATAAAAAAAACTGAAACGGAACCAATTATAGAAAAAAAAGATAAGGCTTACGAAATAAACAAGAAGACATAAGCGTAACCCATGTCTAACCCATCATCAATATTAAAACACCGTAGACCAATATCAAACACGCATGGTCAATGCGTCAAATCAACACATACAAGTTTGGTCACAAAGAAGACAAAATCTTGATCACCTTGTTTATTAAATTTACATAACAATAGAACATCAAAAATTTGTGGCGGTCATTTGTTTTCATCAATTTGAATATCAAATACAATCTCAATTTATCTAAATATCACCATATTTACACATCACAATGGGTTGTTATATTGTATTCACTCGTTATTATGATTTATAAGAAGATTTTGTAAAAGATTTAGTTAGATAAATTTTGGTTTATTACGGTTAATGTGTTTTAAAAAATTGTTTAAAGAATATTATTATTATTTTTTTGGACTCGCTAGTATTTGCCATATTAGTTTTTTTTATACGTAATAATAGCAAAAAAAATTGGGAAACATTTATAACTTTTTAAGAAACCTACTTTACACGAGACGAAACAGGACAAGGATCCGGAGAGTTAGGATAGGAAGATTGTGATATGGAGAATTACTATAGGTACCTACATACTTATGAAATACAAGTTCTTTGTGCTCTAACTGTCAAAATATTTGACACACGTTTGACACAACAACCGGGATCCGCTATCAATCAATGTTGTAAGAAAATTACATGCATTGTTCCTCACTCATCTCTCCGCTCCCCAAATTTATGTTATTGAGACTAATTTTCGGATCTTTTGACAGAAAGCAATGAGACCACATTGACACTTAAATTATTGTTCAGTAAGTGATCAATTTTGACAGATGTATAGGTTGGGTCATTGCATGTATTCGTGTAAAATATATAATGCCTCTAAACGTGGCAAGAAATTGACCTAATGTAGCGACATACAGTTTTGACTATATTGAAGAAAATAGCATTTGCTAATTTAATTATCTTTCTAAGCGTGGCAATGCAGCCAGTGTTTTGGGGACGATTCGGACTGATAATGATATAGATATAGATATATCATTATCAGTCCGAATCGTCCCAGTTGATCTACCTCTAGATTATTTACAACAGTCTGCAGTTAGTTTAGCTGTTTCAGTTGTAAATACTAGTTCTATTCTAATTTGATACTAGTTGATTGTAATCTTATTTGTGGCGACCGCGATGCAATGGAAAATTGGGATACCATCCACTTGATGGACCGACGACATCGTAGCGGTCACAGGGAGTCGATGTATGAAGGCGGTTCGGGACCGCTTTTCGTGGTGTCGTTTGGGGCCTATGTCCGAGATGTGGATGTTTATGGGCTGATAATAAATGATGATAAATGAATGAATGAATACTTTATTGCACTTAAAAATAATAACATAAATAATCCTTATATCTAAATTATGATAACCAGTGCAATAAATCCTATTTGTTAAAAATAATAATATCTTCGTTACATTGAAATACAAAGATAAAATCTTCCTACCTATCGGAATCATATTCTTATTTCGAAGTCGTCAATAAAAGACAAAACTCAACGGATTGTAAAACGAAGCAACGTAAGAAAAGAATGATGAAAATATAGTACATACATTATAATACACACAAACCACAAACAAAAGCCTCTGATAAATATCAATTAATTACCTTATTGATGGACAAAGGGCACAGCACCGATGTCGTGCGCTAAGCAATATTGACAGACTCATTACTTGCACTGTCTTAGGGGGAGGGTTGTTAGATATGGCTGTTAATGGTGATATATTTTCTTTATCGTCGTAGGTGAAAAAACATGACGTGGACGATGAAAATGAACACGATGTTAAAACAATGCCATAGTATTAACATTGCAAAGGTCAAATAAACGAACGAGTTAACGATAAAACAAATAATGTAGATTGTTGAATTATATTACCAAATTACAAAGACACCAATATAGAGTATATTGGTGTTCATAAAATATATGTACTTAACAAGCACTTACGCTCCATTTCTACAAATATTGAATAACATAACATTTATTAAACCATCAATGACGACCTCTGTGGCGCGGTGGGCGAAGGTCTGCCTGCGATGCAGGAGGTTGCGGGTTCGATTCCCACCTCGGGACAAATGTGTGTACGATCTGCAGATATTTGTTCAGGGTGTTCTGGTCGTTTTCTATGTATAATAAAAAATATCTATCTATGTATTGTATTGTATTGTATTACGTATATCAGTTATCTAGTACCCATAACACAAGCTCTGCTTACTTTGGGGCTAGATAATGCTGTGTGAATTGTCCAGCATTATTATTTATTATTATTATTAATGCTAAGAAGTTCATTGTCATCTGTGACCAAACACAACCGATTAAATCACAAAGTTACGAAGAAAAACTCGGGCAAAATATGATACCTCATCAAGGCCCAAGATTTCCCCATGATTTACTGCACCAATTTGGGCCCAAAGAGGTCCGAATACCAGTGGACAGTCGCCTCTATCTGATCAAACATGTCGTAAATAATACTCGGCCTGTATTTATCACGGCCCCGCGAAAATGTATTAGGATTTATGGGCCAGAAAAATATCGCCCAGAGCAGTTTTGGTTAATTTTGGTTCGGTTTAAAGATGTTTATTCTCATAAAAACAAAAAAAAAAAAAAGGTTGGTTGGTTCTAGGAAGATATTTGTTGGGGTCATTTAGGGCACTATGATTTGTCAGATATAGAAATAAATAAATCAAACCTAATTTTAAACACCCACATTATCAAATTGAACTAATAATAAGTTGTATTCGGTAAAAAAATATATCAAGAAAAATCGTAACTATCAATAAAATGTAAACACTGAAAATTGCTAAATCTTGCAGTAGATCTTTGTTTTCAAACCTTAACTTTGATTATCATGTTGGACTTACCAAGTGCTCAGTCCATTTTAGTCTTTCTTTGGTACCGAACCTTACCTTCACTTCTCATATTGGCTCCCCTACTATCCAAAAGGTATAATAATCCGCAGTAGTAATAACTAATTGTCACTTGAAAAACATTTCTCACAGCAAAAAGCAGCATTAAAGACAGGAAGACGATACGTCCAGTGGGTACATTAGCATTAAAACGGTCACACAATTACGTTGTGATTAGTATGTCGCCGAGAAGTGAATTCATTAGTTCAGCTCACCTGATTTTATTTAATTAAAGGGCTGACTTGACTTTATTTGTAAAGGTTAAAAAATAAGTGTTAGTAAAGGTTAAAGTAAAGAGTGTAGTTAAGTAGACTGAAAAAAGTGTGGGTGAGCCCTGTGAGAAGTCAAACTATTCTTGCACAGGCAGGTAACAACTGAATGGCCTTGTATTGGGTCAACAAGGCATTTCATTTCTTGTGCTATTTTCTTAACAGATTCGTATCATCATCATCACCCTATACTAGTCCGCTGCTGGACAAGGGTCTCCCCTGATGAGCGTCATTATAGCGCCCTGTCTTCACCTTGCCGCATCCAGCATCTGCCAGTCGTCTATCGGCAGTTGTTATCCCACCTAACCCGACGGTACTTGGGTGTAGGGAAAATTATAAGAATGGAATAGAATTCCTGATACAAAGTTTAAAATTAAACCATAGTTAACCTGTGTTTTAAGTGAGCCTCTGTAAAAATTAAGTGAAACGTCCTGAGCAGCGGAGCGAATCGGTCTCAGACAATGTCACCGGTCTCTATGCTAATGTGAATTATTCATATAAATGTTTTTTTTATAGAATGGTAGAGCAATATCAATATAAAAGCAAAAGTAATGGTATTACTTATTATTATTTTGATGACCAAAATGAGGTTCTTCGACATTCAAATCTTCAAATTGGTTCAAAGCTGTGTTAGGTTTGAAACAATTTGAATGACGCGGAACCTCTTTTTGGTCATCATAATCTAAAGGTTAGTTATGTCACACAGGTAGAGCGGAGGCCGTTGTACCTAGTTTTATTAGCCGTTTACATTATAACACTCGATACGTTCTAAGGGTTGAACGACGACATACTCGTGGGCGACTTGTCCACTTCCCTTTGGGATGAGGGACAAGGCCCGAATCAAAAAGAGATATTTATTCGGGCGAGTTTGCCCCTATGTTTTTTTAGGAAAAAATACAACTTGCCCGCAGCCTAGTTTTTCACTGTCATGATAACCCGTAATTATAGTGGCCGTTACCTGACAGGGTTATTAAGAAAACTGCGATTTAGTTCCAGACTTAATGATGTTTCTTTTCTCGTCAAAGTACAATGCTGCCATAACAGGGTAGACAAAATAGTCATTAATGTTACAGTTTTCACCTATTATTATAACCGCTGTTTCTAAGCTGAGTGAACACTTTTCAAAGCACCGAAGAGAGACCGAGAGATAGTTTACTGGTTTGGGACATCCTGTTTCAAATGTATGCATGTCTGCGATACATATCAAAAAGCGGGTGAAATGTCTTGATCAGCAGAGCGACACGCTCTCGAATTGTCTTGGGTCGCCGTATGTTAATGCAGTAATTAAACCTGATTTACATAGTACGTCCGTGACAACGGAGCGGAGACAGTAAGGTGTATTAAACTTTTGAGTTATTTGGATGGAAGAGTTGAGTCACTTGTTTTATTCGTTGTGAATACCTAGAACAGATTGAATGAATGAGCAAACTCGAGCAGGCAGTTCTTGTTTCAGCGAATATGTACGTGACATATTCGCATTACGTGACGTAAGCAGTAAGTGAAACTAAACAGGTCGAGACTTGAAGAAATGGCCTGAAGAAAGAAGTAACAAGTGAATTTCGACAAATGTGAGATGTTTAGTACATCATGCAACGAATAGGCTATTTGACTACATTGAAAATAAGTTGCAAATTATTTTCATCCTAGTCAGTGACAACGTAAAAAATGTCTAGGTATTTTAGGTAAAAACCGGGATTAAAATTAGGTACGCTTTTTTTTATATATGATCACGTGACCTAAAACGCTCTGCGTTTGGTTGCATCGCTGGTAACGTCACACGTATCACAGATTACAGTGCGTGTTGTTCTCTTTGTTGGTGTAGTGTATTGTAAGGTGTGACGTCATCGAGTCATGTCACCGGAGCCATGACAGAGATTTTCGTTATGGCGCGCCATTATTTGATTCAAACTTTAAAATTAGTTTTTATTACTAATACGACTGGCCTATAAGAAATATTAATTACAATTAGCATTCTTTTTATCAGACAATACGTTAGAATTATTTCCCAGTAGTAGACAAGTAGCTTATTCTGAAATTAAAATTTAATATTCATCTCCTTTGGCACAATCGCTTCCGATTGGATCAGAAAAAGAGATAAACTTGTGGCTCGATGCAACTATCGCTAGCTCGCTAAACACTGGCTCTTGGATATGACTCTTCGTTAAACAAAGAACCAATTACCGGCCAGCTGAAATGACAGTGGGCAGGCCCCAATCACACAAATTCCCTGAAACGTGAACTTGTCTCTGATTGCACGGCGCCAGCAGAGCCTCCATAAAGCGGTTTACAATAGCTCATTGAGCAGTAAACTCAGCTCATGATCGTCGTAAACCGATGACAGATGCTAACGACACGCCAACGAGACTGTAAAAACATGGAATTTCGTAAATAAGGCTGGGGCTATAGGCATTGACTTTCGCGGCAACCGCGACATTTTAATCATTTTATCCCGTGCATGTTGAGCCTGTGGATTTACCAGCCTAGTTTGGACCAAAACTAAGTCCTTCTCTAAAAAAAATATATTTCTTTCAAGATTCGGCCCAAGGAAGGTTAGCATTTCCGAATCAAGTGCTTGTGACTCAACTTTTGGCTTATCTTACTACGTTGTCATTCTTCTTATTTTAGCATAAAACGTGTCTGAATTTTGATTTAGAAAATTATCGCATCCTTACTTAAGCATAAAATAAAATACGTGTCTTTGACCATATCCTTCCTTAAGATTAAAACTGTATTCCAGCCTGCGCAATTTCACCTGTGCTCTAGACCCTTCATAAACAAACAAACAAATTATCCCGAGCGTCATTAGCTTTCATCGGTGTGCCCCATACTTAATATGCCCAAGCCAGACTGCAATGCAGTATCTCTTACAATAGCTAGATCATTTTGCAAGTTTGTTTTAAGCTCAATAAATTGATAAGCCTTCTTGAACATTGATGGCTTTTCACATATGATTTTAATAATACGGTATTTTCCTTCTCTCAAGAACTTTTACTTAAAATTGTGGGATGTGTCGCAGCAGATCGCAGAATCAGGCCGTTTGTAGAACTAGGTCGATTGAAAAACTAAACCCAATTTTTTTTAGGAAAACCTTATTAATTTCCCTCGAGGAGATACTTAATGTAACGTTTAGCTTTACAACGTTGAACGTTGATCGTCCAACAATCGACATAGGCAATTAATGGAATTGTGCCGTTGTCGATCAGCTTAGCCATTCTACAAACGAAAAGATTCTACGATCCGGCGGCGACATATATAAAATGTGTGCGTTAGCAGAAAGCAGAGAAAATTCCCTAGCAGAAAAGTATCTTCTAGATAGAATAAAGTGAGTTCCACAAATAATTAGTGATTTCTACGCTGTAAATGTGCGTCTGCATGTTTCGAATTTATTTATTTAATTCTTTATTGCACACAATTCCACAAAAAGTATACAAATGGTGGGCATAATGCCGATGGCATTTTCTGCCTGCCAACCACATAGGGTCAACATCAACAAAAGGCGTGCTTCAAACATAGTACCTGGGTATGATTAAAATTAAGTCTAAATTAACAGAAGAAAAAATGAAAATATAAAGAAACTAACACTAAACAATAGCAATAGGTATACTTAAGTATAAAGTGGGTAGTCGATTCTAAATAAGCTGCTCGTACATTCAGCAATACGGATAGCCGGACCAACATTGTATCTGCTATACCGCTTTAATACTAGTCCAATAATGACTCCGCGAACTAATTATAAAGATGCCATTAAAGTTTTCTTTTAGTCCTTTTAAGATAATGAAGCGTGCGGTGCGCGGGATGATACGTACTTTACGATCGACCTGTGATGAGGTTATGGGGTCTGTTGCTATGGACGTCTCATTCTATAGAATGGAAAGGCTTTGATGATGTCCAATCATTCTCCCTCTTCTGTTTAAAACGGTGTTCCTGAAAGTGCGAACTCAAAATAAGGTCGCAATCTAGAAAAATAATTTAGACTACAATAATTGATTGTCGTTATTTTATGAAGGTTTAATAATTAGCTAGGCGTGTAACTTCAGCAATTAGCATCCTCTTTATTATGGCACCTACGCGATTTTAAAAATTATTATACTATCAGAATTATCATCAACAGTCAGGACCTCGGAAGTTTATTTCAATACCTAGGTACTTTAAATCAACAAAAACTAACATAGTAGAATTGGTCCTTCTTTAATCCGCTTTCGCTCCTCCTTACCACCAACAATGCACCTTGGGC
Organism: Eupithecia exiguata; assembly: GCA_947086465.1. Taxonomy (NCBI): domain Eukaryota; kingdom Metazoa; phylum Arthropoda; class Insecta; order Lepidoptera; family Geometridae; genus Eupithecia; species Eupithecia exiguata. Next base: position 8,606,214 of record OX352243.1, on the reverse strand, counting down.
GATGACCATCTAGACACCGACAGATAACATCAAACGTTTTAGAATTCCTTGTAAATCTACCAGATAACTGCGAAAACCCAAATGTCGTGCACAAGTAGTCGACTCGTAAGCCTAAAATGGCGTGAGCGGGTTAGCTAACTCCTAGTTCCTTCCTATCCGCGCGCTATCGGCGATCTACGCCCTTCCTCGTTGCAACACTGTGTCGGTTTCGGTGCGAGTTCTTATAGTTTATAGCTGTGATACACCTTCTTTTGTTTTGAAGCGTAATTTGCCACACGTTTACCTTTAAAGGTGGCTGTACACAGTGGCCCAAGGCGTTGGGCCAAGGTATTGGACCAAGTTGTACAGACCTTCTTGGCAAATGTTGGTAGTTGGTGACCGGCCAACAGAATAAAGTCAGTTTCCGTATACATCGAAGAATCTTTGCGCGCCCGACAAACAGTGTGCACACGTTGGCGTCTTATTCTGACGTATATCTACCATCTTCTTTTGCGGCATTGACTTTTAGTTACTCTACTTTGGTACACATTTAGATAATAGTGAAACGTACTGTATAAATCAATTGCTGCAAGAGATTTAACATCCATCTTGATCAAAGCGCCAATGTAGAATGATGCTTAAGAACGCGAATGTGAACAGAATGATCCGATATTTTGACCCAACATCTAGCCCAGCACCTTGGTCCAAAGATTGTACACACGGCCTTAATGAAGTCTCTACATCAAAAGAGACGACACAGTCCGGGTTGGTACGTCATTTCAGTGTATGAATATATGCTGTATATAATATATGCTGTACGATAAGTTCTTTGTGAATAAAGAATTATCTATCTATCTAATGTCCCTTCCTCTCTTGTGTCCACTAGGAACTAACTTCAACGTCACGGTCGAAGAATAATGCTTCGAATTAAAAGTTAGCGTAACACATATACACAGTCATACATGGCATGTTTGCTAGAACGATTAATGTGGTACAGTGGTAAAAACACGTAAAAGACCAAAGCCACACAAGCGGCGTGTTTGAACAGTATGCGGTGAACCGCGTAGCACTTTTTTCTATTACGTGTGGCTTGCAGTTCCGACGCGACGTTGAAATGGTAGCGATTCTGTCTCAAATGTCAGTAGCCAACACTAAAACATATGACCCGATGGTATAATACTATATAAATAAATAAAAATAAATAATGCTGGACAATTCACACAGCATTATCTAGCCCCAAGCTAAGCAGAGCTTGTGTTATGGGTACTAGATAACTGATTGATACATAATAATTATAATACAGAGATAGATATTTTTTACTATGCATAGAAAACGACCAGAACACCCTGAACAAATATCTGCAGATCGTACACACATTTGTCCCGAGGCGGGAATCGAACTCGCAACCTCCTGGCGCAGGCAGACCTTCACCCACCGCGCCACAGAGGTCATATGTATGAATATGAATCCATATTAATTATACGGAGTGTAAACGTGACCAACAGTTGTGTTCCCGTGACCACACCTGGAAAATCTAGGCCACTCTGTGCTATGTCTGATTTTGATAAATTATGATGGATATGTTCAAGTGCCTATACCCCGTCCACTCTCTTATTTGCTGTTTGGTTCATGCACAACTATAAAGTTACTAATTGTTGATAGGTGAGCGAATGAAGGCTGAATGACAGATTGAAGTATTTCATTGACTCAGTTTTTTTTAGACATAAAGAGATGCGAACCTGTCGACTCGATAAATATGCGGCCTTACGAAAGCTACAATGAAGACCATTCTTGGTGATATTTTCCTTGAAAAAGTATTGAAAATGGTATAAAAACTATAATTTATCACAGTAACTCAATCTCTCTTTCTTTTTATCATAATAAATATGGTAAAACAACCTATGGATAGTACATAACTCTGATTATAACGTCGGTAACTCCAATTAAAACCACGTCCTTAAGTTCCAGTCCACTGCTCCCAAGGTAGACCTTTCTTAGGCCCATCCACCTGATTGTGCAAGCGGTACACTTGTGCCCGTGTCCACCAACCGTGTCCATACATATTTACGAGCGTCTATAATATAAAATTTCTATGTATTATCTCCATAATACAGGAAGTGGTAGCACTTGATTGTCTGTAATGGTCACTTGACTGTACAATATCGGATACTATGAAGGACTAGCATAGGTTTTTGATAAAAATAACCTTTAGTGAATCATTAACTAAAGATTATTTTCATCAAAAACCTATGCGATTTTTTTTATCAGAAACCTATGCGCGTAAGACAGAATCATTATGGTTCAGACGAAAACTGTCTTACTTACTAAAAGTTCGGGAAAGTATTATTGTACGCACGATTTGTAAGCATAAAATTTCGAATACTTCCATTGATTTTGAGTCCTTCCTATTTAACGCCTTGTAGCGCCCCTATCGGATTGAGAGGAACTACTTATCGTAGTATGACAGTGATCCAATCGTTTCTAACAAACTCGATGATAGTTTTCGAATGATTTTGAGTGATTTGTTGCACTTTGATATGACAACGGCAGTTGCGTTTCCAGCATTGATGTTATAAATGTAAGTAGATAGAGCACCTCCATCATAGCTTGCTCACAGAAATGCCTTCAATTGCTGCTTCAAGAAAAATAAGAACGCACGGGAAAATATTTTACTGGCTACTTACACCGAATCTATATCGAAAGTATTTACTTTGCGTTCTATGAGGGTATCAAGTCTCACCCAAACACGTTGGTAAATCACGCTCACTCAACTTTCGAAGATAAAAACGAATCTACCTCTATGTATGTGTAAGTTGACAAACTTGGTTTCAGAGACTTGATAGAATATACGATGACGAGAAGAAGAAATAAAATAATAAATTCCTGACCTCTTGATAATGTAAGGGTAATAAAGCACAATAATTATCCACGTTACGATGACATAAATAACGAATAATATACGTTTCGCATGCTAATAAAAATATAATTGTTGTAACAGCGTAGTTTGCGTTGTCCTTCACCTTTGACTCTTTAGTTTTATTTCTATTTGTAAGACGACAGTTTTAGAGCCACACGGATGTACCTAGTACTTTTTATATATTTTTTTTTATAATTACGTATATCTATATCCGTTTACAAATATTTTTCTTTTCAACTTATGTTTTATATTTATTTGCTGGAAAACCAGAGGCATAATATGATTAACATAGTTACAAATTGATGAATATCAGAATGTATAATGAAGGCACAATGAAGGTTTTCACGCATAGATAAACAGAATAGTATAATAAATAAAACCGGCCAAGTGCGAGTCGGACTCGCGCACAAAGGGTTCCGTATCATTATCTATAAAAACGGCAAAAAAATCACGTTTGTTGTATGGGAGCCCCCTTAAATATTTATTTTATTCTGTTTTTTAGTATTTGTTGTTATAGCGGCAACAGAAATACATCATCATCATGAGATACAGCCTGGTGACAGACCTGGATCCCGTTTTTACCCTTTGGGTACGGAACCCTAAAAAGACTATTAACGTAATTTAACTAGTCTACATGCATCATCTGGAAATTTAGCTGTCAAATAAGTTCCAATACATTTTTGAGTTGGCAGAATTCATAATTAATAATGTTTTTTCAGGCTCAGTGATAATGTATTTCTTATCAGTGGCAATATCAAAATCATAGTTTAAAATTTCGATGATCTTTGACTTTTTTCTCCCATCACATTGACATACCATTTAAGTCTATCAAAACTTTTACAGACTCATCGTCCATAAAGTCTTTGAAGATGACCAAACACCGACAAAGTGTTTGGTTTGACAGCTCTATGTGTACCCTCTATAGCTAATTAATAAGCAGATACAACCACTTATGATAAGTAAAAATATTTTCATCCCGAAACTGCACCGGATATAGATTGTATCGGCATGACAAAGCGTGGCGCCAGGAAAGTTCTATCTACTTCTCTTCGATTATCAACCTTATTGTCTCCTCCATTACGACCGTTTTTATCTCCATCTCCAACTACATCTCATACAACCAAGCTTTTACCACGAAAACCATCTCTGAAGTTAACGTCTTTAGGTTCAGTATCCAATGTTTAATGTTTATTTTCATTAACATAGTAAGATTTGTCAGCAACATCACATGCAACATCGAATTTGGCTTCTAAACCATTCAGACTAAAGTTCTGTTTAGAGTGACGTAAACGTGAAGTGGTTTCTAAAAGCTTCGTAACAATCTCGAGTGCAGGTGGTATGACTCCTGTGTCTCCTAAAATAAATGAAATAGTCATTGTGAGATAAGATTCTCGGTCTTTGAAGGAGCTGTGTAATGGACCGGCTTTTAGAAGGAAGCGATAGCACGTGGTTATGGGCTCTTACGATAGAGCTATCGCTGGTTTATAGTTTGTTTTAGAACAATCGTTGTACCTGGACTTGTTGCTTGTGTTTAGGTTCACAAAAGGTTTTATTGAATACTAGCTGCGGCCCACAGCTTTTCTCGAATTTTTCCGGTATAATAAGTTTATCCGGTATAATTTGTTTCTCCCTTAAATTATCCCAGATCTAAATTATATCTATAATATATATCTATCAAACAAAATTTATGCAAAATTTCAGCAAAATTAAGAAGAGGTAACGAACATCTAACATCCAAACTTTTGCATTTGTTAATGAGTGTGATATGATTTTTTTCGTAAAATACCTACGGAACAGTGCAGAACCGTAAGTTTTGTTATAAATCTATTTTATCGATTGGATTCATTTCATTAGAGGAACAGAACGAATAATATTAATTTAGCGTGACAACCGAACAGTCAACACTTTTAACACAATGTTATATTTGGCTTGGTACAATTATCAAGCTGAAGCGTCCAACGAACATCAAGTGATAACATACAAAACGAAATGTGTTTTGAGGAAGGTGATGAAAGTGCTAGATAGGACTAATAAATTAATAAATTTCTTTGATGTAAAAATATAATATATTTTTACATTTATAATATATTTTTTGCTATTTACTTGTAGGGTAAGTAAGTAAGCAAAATATAACTGTAGGGTAAGTCAATTTCTGTCTCCTTTTAGGTATTGGTATAGCACCTCTATCATTATCATCAGCCTATGTTAGTCCACTTCTGGACCTTTATATATCTCTATCATACAGAAAGGGAACTTCACAAATCCCATAAAAATATGAGACGTCACGATCTCGTCTCTACACTATTGTCTAAGGGACGAGGGGGCTCTGGTAACTTACATTATGATTATTGTGATTTTAACTGTGTAATTTTAGATGTCTATGGACCATTATAGATGTCTGAAATAAAGATTTTATTTATTGATTTGCCGCCTAAAATAAAGCTAGTAAAACAGTTTTATTGCAGAAATTACTTGAAGCAAGTAATTAGGCAACTTCATCAAACAACACAGAAACAGATGATTTAAAAAAGCCCTTATACTAGGAGACGGTGAATCAAGGGCTGCACTGGTGGTTATGATGATAAGCCTTAAAGATAGAGAATTTAAAAATACTGGAGCTTCTGTGAAAGGAAGAGCAGTAATCGTTGCCCAAAATACAAAAAAACGCTATATTCTCTGCTACAAACCAAACAGTAAAGATTACTAGCAGAGGGTGCGATTATTAACTGTCGTCTACCACTGCGAACAGCAGATCAATCATTCGGAGGATATTAGCGGAAGCATACGGAGCTTTCTTTGTTTTTCTGGAAAATTAGAAGAGAAATGACGGCACTTGTTTGAAAATGTAAACGATTTAACCATTTAACTTAATTACTATACAACCAATGTTGTTAAGAACGAAAATGACAATCAAATAATAGAATTAGTATTTACAATTGAAAAAATTGAGCTGACTGCAGATTGTTGCAAACAATTTACAGGTAGCTCAACTGATCCATATCAATAATGCCGGAAGCGTGCCCAAGACACTGACTGCATTGCCCCGCTGTATGGCAATGCTGATGCGCTGCGCCAGATACTCACCAGCTCACGGGTCACGCGTCGCCAAACATTTTCAATAAGTCCATAAGATACTCTTAATTGTCAAAGTAAGTCTATTTGTTGGTCTATGTCCAGCTGTGGACTAATATAGGCTGATAATGATGTAGTACTACTCTAGTCATGACAAAGCGTTGATAACTAAACTATGTTTATCGTGGGAAGCCCTCACATGTAAGGATGTCGACTCATCGACACTGATTGCAGTGATACCACGTTACAATATTAATAAACTCGTATGACACCTATATACCTAATCTCGACCACTCGACTTTATGAGAGTGATAAGCTTTTTATGAGCTTTCGCGACATTATCAGGATTTGTTGTCGAGTGATGTTTCCGACTGGGCTTTACAATTTACTTGTGAAAATGTTGTGTTAATTCCTTAATGTTTAAACAAAATAACAATTTACGTAATTAATGAACCAGTTTTAATTTGATTCTATAATTCGATTGTAATTTTCATTGTTAATAAAGATTTATTTTATGACGTAACCAAAGAACAAATCTTTGGTTATTTACGTTTAAATTATCATATTTAACTGATAGTTAAAGGTAAAAGTTTGCATAGATATGAAACAGTTTCCGGTTTTTTCAAAACTTTAATTCAGATCTCAATTAAATTTTGCGATTTACGCGATCTTCTTATAAAATTTAATGTTTCTTTTTTGAAAAAAAAAAAAAAAACGTCGTTTTTGAACACATATGACACTAAAGCTTTTAATTCCTCTCAAGAAAACGATAAATGATGCACTTTTGAATACAGAGTTTTCGAAGTTTCGTATTGTTTTTTTATACTGCAAAATCGAAAATGCCTGTGAGTCCAAAATGCCAAAAATCCAAGAAATTCTACCACATTCTTATCACCCCAACTGTCACAGAGGCTTTCGTAAGTGTAATTAGTTGGGTGGACGTCACGTGTCTGTCAAGTGGACATTGATTGCGGTTCATTTCGTGAGGTCCTGCCTAATGTATTGTGTGATATTCGGGAATACGAGTGCGACGTGACGTTGCGAGTGCCTACTAAATAGGCTAAACTTTAACAAAAATAATATTCATATCAATAAGCAACGAAAGTAATTCAAATATATCAATATATAACGTTGGATCCTAATCCTAGTGAAAAGCCTCATGTCCATCTTTCTTTGCATGTTGGTCATCTATAGAACGAATTAAATTGGAACTTATTATATTATTATATAATCAAGTATTTAATAAACGCCATTTAATAAATCCTCAATGAATTTATTGATTATTGTCCGTTACAAGATAAAGATACCCAATAGTTGAGACTCCAACCAAAACGCTTGGGTTTTTAGGATCAAAAGCAAGATCACTGCCCCACAAGGTCAGTAATTAACCCACCCCTAGGTGTGGTAATCCCAATGCGGGAGAGCTTATACGTGTAACGCAAGATAATGGCAATGCCAATCATTATTGCCACGATAATGCTTTGTTTTTCTTATAAAACTACTTGGCTGATTATTTTCTGGGGCGTTTTCGTTGATTGTTGTTTTGGTTTTGGAATTATGATAGTAGTGGCTAGAAATTTATCTCGCTACCAAAAGTAACGCGTGTACAGGATCGGTAGCGGATCGTACGGAGCGAAATGATTTGTTGTTTTGTATTGATGTTGATTTCGATTTGAACCTCACGACACCAGGCTCGGCCTAGTGTGAAATAGAGTGATCGGTAAAATCTTAGTCACTAAGCATTCAGCAATAACTTTTATGAGTTTTATAGGCCATTTTATAACGTATGGTCATATTTTTAATTTAACTCTACCTATCTATTAAGTGCCTATTTTGCTGTAAATTATATTTAATGTATTTGTTTGTTTTTATGTTTTATTTCTATGATACAGCTTGCACTACCCATCTAGGGTATATCTGCCGAAACCGATGTTAGAGATCGGTATTTCTACCGATTAACCCTAATGAGCGCCATAGCGCCCTGTCTTCAACATGCCGCATCCAGCATCTGCCAGCAGTCTTTATCGACCAGACGTTTATCGTTTAGTATGTATTTTAGATTATTATTTTTATAACTCGGCTATCTATATTATATTAGATTATTATATTATCACTGAGCTATTACCCATTTGCCACTGCTACACACGCGTATATTTGGTTGTGATAATAAACTTTGTATTGTATTGTGCTTTGTATTGTAGGTTCTATGTGTTAAGCCCGATTATCCGGTTAAGAAGTGCCTCTACATCCTGTTTTTTACCTTTTATATTTAAATTATGTAAAAATTTGATTTGTTAAAGCCAATTGTATGTGTGTGTTTCATGTGACAAATAAATAATTTACTTACTTACTTACTTATCTAGCCAATATTGTTAGTTACCTAACTAACAATATTGGCTAGATAGCCAATATAACAACCAACATAATGTACCTACATTATGTTTGAAGTCCGATTCCACTCCTTCTTCCGGCAAATCAAACCACTCCATAACCTTGCAAAATTGAAAAGCAATTTCAGTTCATGCTTCTTTATTTTGAACATGGAATTTAAATTTCGTCGAGTTATGGGAATTATGGTGGTCAGCTTTGAGTATAACATTGTTAGAAATGACACCCATGCGCTATTTTATTGTTGACTGTGACTCAATTTTATAAATTAAGAGATCGCCATACAGAACTTTTTGGAATACATTTTTACATGCGTGGCTTATGAATTTTTTTAAAGATCTTATAATGGTCCTGAATTTTGCTTATGTAAAAATATACTATTACCAACTCATATTTATTATCTGCAGTATTGTAATCTCTATAACGTATTGCCAAGATGATAAAGTAGTTAACTAAATTGCAAAGATAAATAAAATAAGATTTTCAAAATCTAGTGACATAGATAATGCTTGTATTTTCGCGCCAAAAACCATCACCTCTAACATTCTTATTTCTAAGACCATCACGGTCGTCGGTCTTAGAAAATTACTTACATGCCGAGGCAATTCCGCAACCGCAAGTGAGGTATGACCGTCGAATAAACAGGACTTTGTCGTGCCGCCACCGCAAGATTGCCTGAGACATTGTCTTATGCGATACATTCAATAGACGTGTGTGAGAGCCATACGTGATTATTCCGGTCCAAATCTTCACAAAACACCTTCTCAATTTAAAACCTCTCTTGACTTAGTAAAAATTGCTTATTTGTAGTGTTTTCTCTGGTTTAAATTTTGACACTAGCTGGCCCGAATTTTTTTATGACCTATTCAGAGAAAAAGCCAAAGATCATGGGCTTCTGTGGCGGTAGAGGCGAAACAGAAGGTTGTGTTCTGTTTCGCCTCTACCTTAGTAGATTACTCTTACTAGATCAGGAACGTCGATCATACTACGAAGCACCTTGCACATCGTTGCTGTCTGATTGCACGTTTCTCTGGTCTATAGGGAATTGTATCCAAGACACCCTTGGAGAAACTTAAAGTTGGGTACTTAAATGGGTCTATAGTGTGGGGATTTCCTAATGCATCAATAAAATCCATGATAATCATTGATGATTATCATGGAGAGGGTTGACCCTCTCTTCCAACTAATGCTGGATAGGCCTCATTTCATTTCAGGGATCGCCTAATTCATGTGCTAGTCAATGCAAAGTGGAAAATCATCAAACAAATCCTGCTTCTGAGTGTTCTTCAGGCGTTCATCTGATCTACTCGAATTTACTACACGCCTGTCTTCTGAGTACGTGTGTTGGCAGTGTGTGTCAGTAACATCCATCATCTGTAACAAATTGTTGAGGTCGCGTGAGTGATGTACATAGTAAAAGTAATGCGACTTACGCAATCCGTTTCATAACTGTCCAACGATTGCCTAAAGCAAGACAATTTTACAAATTGATCCGTCTCTTAATAGGAGCAAAGTGAATTATTGGTCATTTTTAGGGTTCAGTGGGTTTAGGTACTGGTCGTCGTTATGGAACTGCGCCGCTTTTCATTATATATACGCATTGCATTAATTAATGTCTATAATCTAATCTATAAAATATTGTCTATAATATGTTGGTATTTTAATCAAATACAAATAATTACACATATTATTTTATATTCTCTTATATTCTAAGATATAAATAAACCTTAAATCGCAGGTAAATTATAAAAAAAATACGATTAGGCAAAATAAAATGTTCTTCGAGCTTCTCTTGCACCCCTGCATCTAAAGGCATACATGTGTGCCTATACCCATTAAATCAACATTAGGTACTAGCGAAAACTATAAAGATACAGTATTTTTATCTTTATGGTAAGTTTTTATTATAATTTGCACAAAACTCAAAATTCTCTACGGAACCACGATTCAAAGATTGTCACTATATTTTTTCTTAAGCAACTCTTGCCGGATTCACACGGCCTTTGTCTTGCGACATTCCAGATTTCGTTGATGTCGACAATGAAGACAGATCGAGATAAGAAAGGGATTTTGTACTTTTAAATGTAGCATTGTTTTAAGTTGGGAACTTTTCTGATATGTAGATTTGGTAATAGAGGTATTTGTATAACGCATATAGTTTAAGTAACGCAACGGATTAAAATGCAAATTAATGAAGTCTAATTATTTGAAACTTTATCGCCGATAAAGATATAAATAAACACGGCATTTACTAAAGCCAGTGATTGAAAAATAGCCTATCATAAATACAAAAGTACAGAGGCTCAAAAAATACATAGAAGCAATGCGCGGTACAAGTGCGAACAAAAAGGAGATAATGAATAACGCTTAATAAGAAATCAATTGATGCCTTCTCACGGAGCGGTAGATTGGCAGGGACACACACGCCTCATAGAGTTAACGACTGTTAGACAGGCCAAATAGATGCTATAAAATAGTTAATAGACTACAAAGTATACGATGATGGTGTCGATGAAGGTATGTACTTTGAATTTGAAAACTAAAATACATGCCAGCGAGTGGAAAAATCGTAAGATGTACACAATTTGTTTGATTCAAGACCTATCGTCGCCATGGCCAATCTCTAGAAATTATTATGGAGAGTACATACTTAAGACAGATTTAGCAAAAGGACTAAGTATGAGTCTCATGAGTCACGCCAACGCATTGCTTCTATGAAGTCTGCCTTGTTAGTACATGGGCGTCAATCATAGTGATGGTGGTGATGCTACGCTTTCGAGAACTGTAGGAGAGGAAGAAACTCTCTCAATAGGTAGTATCTAACCTACAATTCTAGCCCTTTCTTATATCTATCCGAAATATCACGACACTCGAAGGTCGACACCGGCTGATGAATTGAAACAATGATGTCACAATTAGAAGTAAAGGCTCTACAGAGATATGTAACGTCAGATGTTAATCTTGGTAACGGATGGATTGAACCACGGGTCATGCCATGTGAGGAACATCGATCTTGCAGAAGACTGATTAGATAAGATGGAATTTTAGAATGACAGATTTAAATTTTCAATGACAGAGAATTCTGCCGCATCCTCGCTCACCTAGTGACTTTTTCTTTTATAACCTACCTACCTATAAGAATTGTACTTATCGTTACGTTAACAGTTATGTTATGGTTGTTGTATCCAAATTGAGAATCGTCATCATCAACCTAATATTAGTCCACTGCTGGACATAGAACTCCCCAAATGAGCGCCATAGCGCCCTAAATTGAGAATATTGCAGTTTATTTCACTTCTGATGAGATTTACCTCATTCCTGTAAAAAAAATTACACTTCTGGACTGGTTAACGTGTTAAGAGTTCAGTTTCTGTAAAAGTAGTGTATTTCACAGTAGTGTAACAAATTGGAGGAGCAAATATTTTTTTTTATGAAGAATTTTCAATGATTACAAGATAGCCTTCTTTAGGAAATTAAATTCTAAAGGTCATCAAAATCGCCCACGATCATCTTAAACGAATGCTATCCAAACAAAAACCAAGTCAAGACCGACTTCCACATGTTGCCTTAAAATCACCCGAATTTGAATCCTATGTTGTAGTTGCAAGGTTCACCGTTTACAAGGTGTTTGCGAATATAGCAGATGCTTAATGCTTATGCATTGTATGGAACCGTGTATGGAATTGTCACGAACGGTTTTTATGACACAGAAAAAGTCAATGTCGCTTTTAATGATCAATAATAGTTATCTAATGAAGTGTTTGCCTTTCAATAACGATGACGGAACTATTTTAACGATTTTAACTAACTGGTTTTACACTTTTTCAATATTGGTTGAATTATCACCTGGTGAACTTAAGCGTGAATTATTTGATGAATGTTTCTTAAATAGAAGTTCGAAATGCGACAACAGTAAATTTATGTTTTATTTTTATACATATGTAGTTTCTAATCAACCTTACTACTTTAGTAGTTTGTTTTAGGTAAATAATAATTATTGCTGATTTCTGTGGTGAAAGATGGATTGATGATCAAAATTCAAAGGAACGGAAAAAAAATATCGCGTAAGTTCGATTTATGGTCAAATCATTCTTCATATTACAAAATCTATCAAAACATTTCGAAAGTTGTAGATCGAACAGATGATCTAAATAACCAAACAAATTGTAACTCAAATCGGCACATCTATGTCAAATGCAATTGAAAAACATGGAACAACTGTGACCCTGTCAGAGGAAATCAGATACAATCTCAGAACATGACATCTCGAATCAAAAGACAAGTAGGTATTGTTTAAAAGAAACAACCGCTTGACCGACACAAACCAATTTTGAACTTTAGTGGTTTGACATAGCAGTGAAAGGCGAGAAACTGATTTGTGAAATCAACGTCAGAATAGTAGCCATTAACCGAGAGAACATACGTTTGAAAATGGTAAAAAACCATCGAAATATGATTAATAGGGCCGCGGTGTGAGACTTGGACTCGTGTGTGATTCTTTCGCCTGACAGATTGTCTCGACTCTCTGACCCGAGCACCCTGCGGCGACTCTAATGATGTTGTCACCGCACTTTTGTTTATCGATATCGATGGAATCTTCTTTATCGACAGCATTTTTGCCTTCATTTTAATTGGAAATATTGTTGAATAAATAATCGAACAATTCGAAAGCCGATAACTTTACATTGAATATCGTTTATTTTTACAAATACTTTTGTAATGAAATAGCTGTTTGCAGATCTCTTCGGGAACTAAATCAGCGTCAACTGTCATCAAATTGCATAACTGTAGGTAGATATAGTCAAGTCATAGTTCTTATACCTATTCCTACATACCAATTAATCCTAGAATAAGTATGAAAAAATTCGGAAAAATCTCATGCTCTAACAAAAAAGCTGAGCAGTTATCGATAAAAACACTAGTGTGCGCACATCACTACCGCGGGTCGGCCAAGATTACTCTCAGCACGATACTGTCCCGTCCGCTCGTTCGCGACGCTTTGACATCCCGACATACCAACCAAATCATCATTAGACCACGAAAACCTTATTTCAACAACGCCAGAGTCCACAATCCCAGTGTCGTGCCGCAAATTATATTTCTCAGTACGTCATACGTTGATAGACGGCCGATCCGGGCCAGTGTGAGAGCACACCATTTTTTTACTTCAATTTTGAATATGCAATATAAAGATATTGAACGATTATTACTCACGATTCTGAATATGTTTTTAGTGCTTGACGTTTGGTCGTAGGGTCACAGAAAGTTTATAACGAACTGTCAGTATGTAAATGAAGTTTCAATAAATAACTATTCGGAAGTCGTATTGATCGGATGAAATAACATAAATAAATATTAAAGTTGCTGATGCAAGAAGTTTTAATAGACCTATCGATAACAGTTGTCATTATTATTATGCAAGTTTTGCACATCACTACTTTACCTTTAGCCTAAAATGTCCCACTCAACTGTGACGTCAAACTAATTTATTGCAAACAATATTTTTCAGTTCTCTCCATTTATATTTTGACTAAAAGTAGTTTGGGTATCTCGGTAGCTTCTTATAAATAACTCAAATCCCACATTATATTTCTTTAATTTAATCACACCAATGACATCAACCTATAAAATAATTCAAATTTGTTTTTTATAACCCATGAAACGAGTCGTAAAGCTATAAAAGTATGTTTATAAACATTCGTTTTAACAGATATCTGGGTATGACAAATTTCGTTTTATATTTTTTGTGAATATCTGTTATTTGGTAAAAATAACTTGCTTCATCCGTCTTTATTTATGAATTATTTGCATTAGTTGATGAAGTACAGCAACTAATGCAAATATTTGTCAAAAGTCAAAAGTCTTACCAATAGAAGAAAATTTAAGAATCAGCCGGAGGACTTAGACTGAGTTTATACAAAAATCATTAGATAAACGTAATCGGGAACCATTGATGTCTTCCATGAAAAAGGCTTAGAATTATAGTAGACACAAACGAAGTGTAGTCAAAAAATGCGATGCATAAGTCTCATTTTCCTATTCGTATTCTTGCTATGCGTGAAAGCTTTTAAGTTATTATTATGTTTGTCAACTCACACATATATAGATTCGTTTTAATCTTCGAAATCAAAATAATTGTAGAGTGAGCTTGTTTTACCTCTAATATTGACGTGTTTGGGTTAGACTTGGAACGCTCATAGGACGCATAAGAAATATAGATTAATTTTTAGACCTCAGTGGCGCGGTGGGCGAAGGTCCACCTGCGACGCAGGAGGTTGCGGGTTCGATTCTCGCCTCGGGATCAATGTTTGTACGATCCGCAGATATTTGTTCAAGGTATTCTGTTCGTTTTTATGTATCGTAAAAAATATGTATATCGGTAATTATTATGTATACTTAATATATCAGTTACCCATCATAACACAAGCTCTGCTTAACTTGGGGCAGATAATGCTGTGAAGATTGTTTAGCATTATTAATATTATAAGATAATGCGTACAAGTCGTAGTAGGGTCGCGGATAAGCCAAGCTGTTTCTTAAAAAAGAAGCGTGTTGTCAACTTTTTACCTTTACCTGGTTGGCCGAGTAAAAACAGCTACATAGGTAGGTATCTTAACAATAAACTAGACTACATCAAGTAATACGTAAAATATGGATTTATTTCAGACTTAAACTTCAGCAGGACAGTCTTCAAAAACGGTATTTTCTTTGGCCTTGATATCGCAACAATTTGATAAAGGCGATAAGTCACTATAATTACGGGCACATTTGACACAATCCGTCCTCTCCATGCCGTGAATAAAGCTTGATTCCCAGCATTATACATCAATCTCGCATCCAGTTAAGGGGACGAACCGCGAAACATCAGAATGTGTCTCACGTAAGTTCGGACGTAGTGGGGGCAGGGCAGTTGGTGAAGTACGGAAAAAGAAGTAAAATCACAAAGACTTTACCTTATATATAATGAATGTTGAGTTTTCATTTCTTAAAGTTACCCAGAGTGCGATGTAAGTACTATAGTAACAAAAAACCTTATGACTGTTGATCACAATGAAAAGAAGCCTTAATTAAATTACACGAACGAACACGACACGAAGAGGTTTGGAAGCTGCTACACATACAAAAAGATTAGTATTTATTTAAAACTTTACTACTTTTACAGGTACGACTTAATAATCTTAATATAAAAGAGATACATACAGATAAACAGCAAAATACATTTCATAAATAATTCGTAAAATTGATGAATGCGGATATAATAACATGAAGACGACATTGAGGATAGAGTGAGGTGGAGGTGTTTATTTAGGACGGTAACCACCACTTCCACCATGGGATAAGCAGAGCAGAAAGAGAGAGCAGCAGAGAACAGGCAGGAAAAAGTGAGGGACGGGGAGATTTAGTGCTCACAGAAAATCTTGTAAATAGAATAAGAAAAACTTTAAGCGTAAATTGGATTGGCTGGATGGTAAGCAAAACATCTACTACTGAAACAGCTGCCCACCCCCAGTCTGTGGCAAGCCCACCAAGTGGCTAATGAAGTGTATTGGTTGATATGCGACCCGCGGCGGCGCGCCTTAATGACACGATTGACAGTACAGTGGAGTGCCGGGCAATTGTTTCTTGGCACAAATACTTGGAGCTGCGAAAGGGGCGGGTTAGTTCCAGAATTCAGACACCAAGTTTCACGTTTTTGCACACTCGCAAACCCATATTTTGTAGGTTGTAGGGCATGGTTGGTAGGGCAATTATGATGGAAAAAGACTCAAATTGATGAAAGGTCTCGGAAATCTGATATTGAATATACATATATGTCGCAGATTGTGACAATCTCAAGGTTGATGATGGAATGTCAAGCAATTTGTCATCGAGGTTTTCTTAAAATAAGTCGTATTTTATTGTCAACGCTAATTGCTTGAGTGTGTTCGACTGTGACGTTCGTCGGTCTATCCTTATTTTCTTAATCTTATCTTCATCCACGCAAGTTCATCGTGTCCGAGACCCAAGATAGCCCACCGATTCCCGTTCCGGCCCAAACCCTTGACGCGACACAGATTCCCGTTTCGACCCAAAACCTTTGTGCGGCAATTTCTGTTTCGGCCCAAACGCTCTCTTCGACATATATATGATTAGACATATTATTCAGAAATGAGTCAGGACAAAATGTTCTTAGCGTTCTCGTGAAAGGAAATTTTGTTCCTGTCCGCAAGACCAACAAAATAATGGTTATGGTCTTGTTATCAACCAATTTTTCCTTCGTGGTCTGTGGGGAGAAAACTTAAGAATAAAATCCTGTCAAGAGAATCTTGACAAGACAGTATGCCTAGGCCTTACGAGAGAAGATAACTTACTCAGTTTTCGTAGCCTCAAAATGCAATGGATGCCATGAAGACGTATTTAAATCTCATTGACGTCTTGTTCAGAATACTTCGCATAATGGCGGCTCGAACGCGTCTCAAATGATATACGTTATTTTACTTCTTTCAACGTTATTCAAGTTGACTGACATTTTTACTTCTTCAATCTCGTCTGAGGGAAATCATTTAAGCCCGCCATCAATGCTGGGTCTAGACGAAATCCCTTTCATGATAATTCCAAGAACATTTTGACTCATTTATGAAAATATTAATATCTACTGACCAGAAACTTCTGAGACAAATTTTACACTCACAAAATGTAAATCCGAACAAGTTCACACGATATAAAATTCAATGATTGCCTCCATATAAAATCATGTCCAACCTGCCATTTAGCCAAATTAAATGCTTCATATTTTATCAATCTTTGTCAGGGGTTTTAAAAATAACGAAGCCGTAGGTCATAAGCATAACGTTGTTGGTATTTCTTTGTCAAATGGAACTTCAAGTTTATTTTATTTTTGTAGGCAAGTATCTACTTATAGGTTTAAAGTATGATTGATAAGAAATGAAATAAGTTCCCAAAAATTATCGGTTTCGGCGGGACTCGAACCCGCACCCCACCCTAGAGATACCCAAAGTGCGGGTAAGCACTATAACAAAAAAACCTTAGTATGATTGATGTCATGCAGGAGACGATTTTAACAAATCAATGGAGCTTCTACCAATAACCATTTACTATCCCAAATACTATCGGATTACCTGATATTTGTTAGAACCTACCAGAGTAAATTAATGTAATTGTATTTAATGTAATTGTATAGACTCTTTACTCCTCAGATTGTGGATCGTCTGATCCAAAAATTTAATGATCGCATAATAACGTAAGAAACGTTGCCTTAATCGAGCCAATTTGCCTGTCTTATGGTGATTTGTCAAATCCAATCACGAAAAATTCCAGACAAAAATTTTGTTAGAACATAATCACAATGTTCGCGGGGCTTTGAGTTTTTTGTCCAATAGCGAACATCCAATTTCAAAACTAATTATGGGTCGTGGTGACGATGACTATAACATACCTGTGTCATTAATGAGAATCTTCAGGGTAAATTGTGCTCTATAGCGTTATTTCTGAGAATCAATTTTGATTTGATTTTGTGCTGACGCAGATAAATTTTGATCTGATAGGATTCTCGTATCGAGAAAAGACAATTCATCAGATGTGAAAGAGATGAAAATAATAGGTGTGTAGCTGTAAGAGATATTACATTTATTATTAAAAAAAGAAAACTCATAATCTCCTTAAGAATCAGGAGCTGGAAAAGCGGAACTTATAAGAGAGGAAAAAGATAAAGCAGTTAACATTTCCGGCAAATAAAATATTGGCACTCTAAGTATTTTAAGACTTCTTTTGTGTATAAATTGGAATCTGTATATGCCATATTCTGCGGCAATCAAGCACCCAGCAAAGAAAACATCGTCATATTTGTGTGACAAAAAAGCATGATTGATGGTCACTGTGGTCATCACAAAAGAAATGTCAGTCACTGAAGAGTAGTCTTTATTCCGCTATGTTTACCGCTTTGTGGACTTATTACAAATGTGTCAGATCTAAATTAACTTGTTTTTAATGAGATTCTGCAATTGGATGAGGAATGGGAGGTTTCGAAGACGGATGTTAAAATTGGATGACACGCGAAAGTGCACTTCAACAGTTTTTTTGTACTCGGCCAAGTAGTATTTAGTAAAACCTTGACTGAGGTGCCAATCTGAGATCTTGATTTAAAGATCGATGCAATGACCTAAGTAAAATCAGAGGCATATGTTAGGTCAGTGATAGTCACGATCGCAGGATAATGAAAAACTCAAAAAGATATCCTGGATAACTCAGTCTTGTGGCAGTGAGTGAGTATTGCTTGGTTGATGGCAAATTATGGTTAATGATGACAGTGAATTAATGAAATTAGTTGGAATAAACAAAAAAGTACGATTTTGTACCAAAAAATTTATAAGGTTGAAATAAAAACACAGACTAGTAATGGTAGCATGGTAGAAATAATTAAAGATCATTTTAGATCGGCTTAGTATCATTCTTCACATATATAATTATTTAGATAGAGTTCTAGTTTATAACAAATTAATTGTATCAAAGAACTGGCTTTCAAAACTATAGGAAGCTTTATTCCATGGCGGTCATTGTTAAGGTCTTACGCTAAACATTGACGTTTGTTAATTGCATGGTAGGTACATATGTACAAAAGATCAATTACATCAACCTTCGGTACCCTTATCAACACATCATCAAGTTTCGATACGTATGAAGCCTTCCGTCATGTAAACACCTTTGAACTAGCTGAACAGTATAAAGTTACAAAAATCCCTTCACATTTTGTTCCATTCCATGTGCATTGTGTAGCTATAATGTGGTTCAGTACCACTGCAACAATAAAATGGTTTCGACATCATAATAAACACAAATCAAATGAAAGTATGAGTTCCTAGTAGTCTTAAAGTTTTTCTTCAACCTCGGAAAAACTTTTAAATAACCCGATATAACCCAATCGAATTCGAAGATAAAGCCCAAATTCGAAACTTTCCCTATTCCAAAATCTGACATCGGCCTTGAACAAAAACGACAGTCATAATAAAATTAACTTTGATTGTCCAACGGTTTATGGTCACAAGAATTGTAAAACGACTTATGCATTTGTTGGATACAGGTACACTTCCGTCATTGATTGGCGACCTCAGCATCGACTATTTAGATGTCACGATCTTCGCTCACGACTGCAAAGGTCATGGCCGTTCGTAATAGAGCTTTGAGTGTCCAAGTGACTATTGTAAGGTATTTTATGGGTGAATTTGTCAGTATTACTGTGAAGGACATTTTGTATCATAGTTATTCAGATTGGAGATCTGTCCTCATATGAGATTATGATGAGAGCATGCCTGATAAAACTTTTTTAAAGGGTTTAAGGGTCAAGCGGTTTCAAGAAGTGAGAAAAATTATATTCTACAACTACATGTACACAGAACTAGATGTCAAGTGACGTCAAACACGTGTCTTCAAATATTGTAGCAGCCTACATTCCAGCGTAAACGCAACCTCTGCGATCATTAATCCAATACCGCTTCCATACGGTACACGGTCAAAGGTGCATTCAAATATGGACTAAAATTCTCTATACTAAGATACATTTTACAGTGACAAAATGGCTTCTTACAAGCTTCAAGCGAGTTGTCCACGAGCCACGTGTCTGTCATCAATGTCGCCAATATAGAATGCATTGTAATTTTACGTGTTTTAAGCCTCTGCACATTTTTGTGCAGTGGTGGTAGACCCGTTCTGTCGTCCTTTTAGATATAGAATACTAAAAATCAAAAGCTCTACTAAAAGGAATCGCGGCTGATGGAGTCCTAATGAATAGGACTCCATCAGCCGCGATACTTTTTGTCTCGATAACATCGCTGTCTGTGCACACGCACAATGGCGCGGTAATTGACAAACCATGATTGGGAGTCAAGGTTGATCCGGCTTGGGATCCGACGCATTAGTCAGTTAGGTTTTTGATTTTAACTTCAGGTTTTATCAAAAGTAACAGTACCTAGCGCGAGGCAATGTCTTAAGATTGGAAACAGCCTAAAAAGTTAAACTAGACGAGCTCTGCGGTGTAACAATTGACAAAAAGATGTAGAAAATTTTACTTGTCTACTTGCTTGTAAAGCAAAAATAAAGTTGATGAGTCTGAGTCTAATTGGTTAATGTCCATTTGAGACAAAATTTGGGGATCGATTCCCGCCACAGGATTTCTTTTAACAATCTGTTCGAAAAAAACCGGTTCTGATTGTTTTCATAGCATAATAATAATCATTTTAGAAAACCCAAAAATACAGTGTAGTAGGGACCTATCTGACAGTCATCTAGAACCCGCAACACAAACTCAGCTTACTTAGGGACTAGATAAAGCTGTAAAAAATTTACAACCTTTTATTTAAATTATAATGCCACATGAAAAAATGGTCATTCATCAAAAACTTTCCAGGATGTAGTAGAAGATGTCGTCATTTTTTAATTACTCAGATATAAACTTCACAACTGGTTCCAATAAATGGCAAATTAAATGTCACTTTAAATAAGTAATTAATATAAATAAAGCAATTAAATAGACAGATCATTTGGTTATAATAAATATTACTCTGCAATCTGGATATTTAAAAGCTTTTGGTGTGGGTAATAAACCTGATCTACGACGTACCTAGAAAAAAGTCTTCTGGTATCATCATGATCATCTCAGCCGTTGAACGTTCTTGCAGGACCTAGGCCTCCACAGTGACCAGTGCTGATGCGCTACCCGCATCCAGCGGATTCCTGCGACCTTCAGCAGTCATTCGGTCACAATTTTATGATCATCTTTCTGCCAATGAAACTGGAGGCGTCTGTTGCTCTCGCACGAGACCATCGTGAACCTGGTGTACGTGGTGAAGAAAGTACTTCACAATTTTCCTGATCATTTATTTTCTCAAACAATTACATTTTGTCGGAAATTTTGCTCAAATTTGGATCAGAACAGTTATCTCGAGTATAGCTTTCTGTATCATCCAACTTATCATTGTCTTCGGTTTCGGTGTCAGAGTCCACCTTCAATGCATTAAAATCTCAATAGTAAACGCGTAAAGTGTCCATCAGATAGAAAACATTTAGAAATCATGGTAAAAGCTGCAAAAAAATAAAACATAAACTGGAAAAAATATACACAAAACCTAACCATCGAAATGACGACTATTTTTTAATGACTCGAAAAACATAGCACTTACCTGCCATAAACCGGGTCCTCTCTAAAGAGCCTGCTGACCACTGAGTTGACAACCTACAACGCGATAATCGGTGCGCGCCTCGGAAATTTATAGCAATATTTATGATGTATACTCGCGAATAGGGTACCTGAAAAATTCAGAAGTCAAAATCACTGAATGTTTTAATGTCTAGAAAAAAGTAAATAATATTCCAGAGTGAAAAATAAGCAATGTTAAATACATTATGTTAGTATTCAAATAGATACTACCAATACTTGAAAGCCATTTTGACCTTTTCATAATCTCGAAGCAAAAAGTAAACAAAAGTAACGTGAATATAAATAATCACGATCATAAAAAAATATACAACGCAATAGAAAATATCAAAGCTACTATAATAATACAGGAAAACGAAACAATGCGTCCAATTGACCTCTATCGGAGTACAAATCTATGTAACGTCTAATGTTTCGGGTGAACGTTTTAGAGGGAAACTTGGCTCAGAATTGGATATTCAAGGTTATGGTGCAAGACTTAAGCTGTAACGTTAATCGCTTTATGCAAGTTTTATTTATTATAAGTACTAAAAAGATAGCAATATTATCTGACTATACCAATGACTTCGTTGAATATTGTATAGTTTCAACTAAAATTTAGTCCCCTGCAATCTCAATTTCACCTGTTAATTAAACCAGGGACTTAGACCTTCAAAACGTTTGCAAAGTCGCAACTAAAATTTTGTTCCGTATAATTTCACCCAGCAGATCGTCGTATTTAACCAGCCAGCCAGTGTCGATCACATTCACTTACAACAATTTTTTTGCAAGTGAATGTGATCGACACTGGCCGATGACGTATCACGAAGACGCCATATATTGAGTTAACACCTCTTTTCTTGAAATCACTCAGGTTGTTAGTGTCAGAAAATACTATAGTGACCGGCAACAATTTCCACTCTAGAGCAACAAATAATAAAAGTTGTGGCAAATGGGTAAAACGGTGACAAAATAAATATTGGTGGAACTAGCTAATTCACTGAAATTGATAAGTGATACATTGGATCTCCCGATAAATCTTAAAAACCTAGTTTCAAATACAGTTAAGAGTTTAAAAGCTTGTCTCTTGAACCAAACAACACGGAGCGCAAGGTGTTATTATGTAAATGATGAGAGCTTAGTTTCGGCTGAGTCAATACTCCGTGGAAGGTAATTGGCGACACGTTCATACACCGCCGCCCCTAGGGCAGGGAACTGTCGATGAACTGACCCATGTCGATGATATAATGTGAATGACTTAAAATAACGTTGTAAGTAGATATTAAGGGTACTGTAAGAAAGGCAAAAAAACGCGACGATGAAAAAGGTGTTTTCTGTACTTAGTAAAATAAAACTCTCTGTTGTTTCGGCCCTGTCCGAAATCTTTGCAAGAAACATGTTGAATGTGTTACTAATACCTAATGGACGATGAAGATGACAACGAAATAATAAAACAAAGAAAAGTCAAAGCTCAATTATCGAAATTCAAATGCACACACAATTGCTCAATGACACAGCGATCCATGATCATTGACACTTGAAAACCCAGGAAGCCTGCATTCCTCTGACGTCACGTCACGATTGTGCAGCAATATAATCAGGGCCGCGCAGTGACAGTCGCCTGAATTATAGCCTGCGATGCGATCGTGTGCCTGATAGGGATGGGGTTGGACTTATCGATGGATTGACGCGGACGCACTAAGAAGCTTGATGGATTTTAGTTCTAAGGATGCCAGTTATTTTTCACGTTGATGATGGTAGCAAAAGAGCTGAGGGAGTAAGATGACAGAGGGGCTAAGAATAGGAATAATAATAATAATTAGGGAATAAGACATTCACGATATCAGCTATTTATTTTAGAGTGAGTGATAATAAGTAAACAGCTAAGAACTATATAAGAACTATCACGAAGTTGTTATACCATTTGCGGCGACATTTTATCCCGGATATCATGACCTCATCATTTAATGAGTCAAGTACATCGCATTTAAATATGGAAATTAATTACTTTATCTCCAGTGTTGATCAATAAAACAATTTGATAAATTGCCACGATAAGTGACAGGCCTGTGATGTTTAGTGCTCTTTTATATCGATTGAAATACCTGAATAATAATTACTGAACAGGAGTTATTAAGGTGTCAGTATGACAATCTTTATCTTCAACGTTATCTGAAAGTTACTTTAAGGTTAGTCATTATTGTCAATTTTTGCACCTGGGTTATAAGTAGTACCTAGCTAAGAAGACCTATACTTTTAAAAATGATTCAGCAATACCAAAGATAATTATATGACCAGAAAGTAATGGTACTTCAGAAAGCCTATTTCATAATGTCGGATTTGACACAACTTTTACTGTCTTATCTTACTAACACGATGGCCTAGCCCCGAAGGTCTCGGAGCTAAAGCCTATGCTTGGGCCCTATGTTTCAGTATCCATGGGTGTGTGTATACTTTTCGGTGCGTGTGATGTCCCTGATATTGCAGAAATCCATATGATATGCTGCGGGAAGGGGTTTCGATCATGCAAGCTGCATACCTATTTGCCTCCTACTTAGATAGTCTGTATGAAGATGCTTACTATTCAGAAAGACTTAACGTTCAAACGAACCTATAAGGTAGTGTGTTTCAGCAAACTGAATGATGAAAGGGTTTTTGTTACCAGGTTATTATTATTTATTTATTTTAAACTTTAATGCACTAAGGTACAAAGGGTGGGCTTAATGCCGAGGTATTTTCTACCTGCCGACCAATAACATAATGTTTAAAACAGATGGTTGGCGTGCTAGTTTTGTATTGTCAGAAAAAAAGAAGTAGTATCCTACTAGTAGCTTTGATAAGTTTGTTATCTTGATAGATTTTCTGAATATTTTCTAGTTTGAACGAACGTTTTCTTTGTTCTCTTTGTTCTAATGATGTCTATAGCCTGTGATCTATACCGATCTGCACTTATACCCTAAGGTTTCAATATTTCTGAAGAGGTTCACTATTCGTCACAGGCATTTCCCAAGACATTGCAGCCACGACCACTCGCTAGTCGCCAATGTCGAAACCCTCATGTGTAACGCCGGACAGTCGCGGTCATTAAATCTTGCCGCTCTGTTACCCGATGTCCAATGTACACCGTATTGTATAGCGGTCTATAACTGGACTGTGAATGTACATTCGTATCTGTCTCTCGGAAGATGGGGCTTTTGATGTTGACGATACGATGTTTGTCTCAGCCACATCATTATTTGGTATTTGTAAGTTTGATACACAGTCTCTGGAATTTCTCGTTCAATTATGAAAACTCTTTTGCCGATTGTTAGCTAGTTGTAGGTTTGTGTAAGTATCACTTTGTTTCTATTTTCAATTTCATTTATTTGCTGACATGTACGTACAATTGATTCTTAGTCTATGTGAATGGCTAGGTGTAGGTGGTCAGTACATGCACCCTGTAAGGGCACTGCAAAAATTAAGGCACTTTATACAATAATAGTAGATTGAATATGAAAGAAATGTCAAACTAATATTAATAAAAATTTAATTTCTTATTAATTTCTTAAAAATTTAAAATTGGAAGTAAAATTAATTTTGCAAGCATAATAGAACATAATTTAAAATAAATAGGATACTAATTTACATTCATACACAAATTTGATAATTTAAAACTTATACTAGTAGCCAGAATGTCAGTTATTTAAGATGTCCTTAATTTAATCCTATTAATGATTACGTTTATCGAATGTTTTTTATATTAATTCAGACTTAGGCCTTTGAGGTGGTAAAGCTAAATTATTAGGTACATTATGACAAAAGTCATCAAAGCTAAAATATATTATATATATTATAAAATACACGAGTATGAACCTTAATTTAAGCACCAAAATATTTTCGAAAGAAATGTACAAAAAGCTCACGAAATCGTAACGTCTAAAAGCCCGTGCGTAATTAAACTGGTACAGATAAGTTGGTCCCGCGCATGACTCTAGTATACAGTACAGACGCCATCAATAACAAATTAGTTTTGTTTCTATTTCTATTCTAACACTTCATTGTGTTAATTCTAATAGATACCACAACAATAGATACAAAACAAATATCGGCTACACACACAAATAAGAAGCTTTGATTAGTTGAATTTAGAAGTCATTAGGTATGTATCTACCATTACCTTTACCGAATCAATGGATTAATGAGAGAAGAAAATGTGTTGAAGAAAAATTAATTAATCATCGTTTCAATCATCTTTTTTGGCCAGAGAAATGTATAGTTAAAAATAGACTCTTCCGACTGGTATTGATCACTTGAGGTACCTGTAGATTGTTTGCAACAGTCTGCAGCTAGCTGTATGATTTCAATTATAAGTACTACTTCTATTTTTAATATAATTTGATTGTAATTTTATTTGTTAATATAGTTTAAATATGAAGACCAAAAACTAAAAAGGTAGTACCTACCTAAAACACGTAAGTAGTAAGAAAAAACAAGACAGTTGCGTCAGTAAATTAAGTTTGAATTAAAAAGATTTCATCAACATGAAACAATTTATCAAACAAGTTTCAAAACAAGCAATAAAATAAATAATTAAGTCCATCAGGACAGGCACTCCGAAAAATATCTGTAACAATTTGTTAAGGCTATAAATGTTTAACATCGGACTTCAATTAAGCCTAGTTTCCTAGAGACAGCTATTTTTTAAACTCGGGCTAAGATAGAAGAGAGTAGAGATTTGAACATTGATACATTTTTAAAATTTCATTGATAGAACCATTTTTTGATGGTAAGATTTATGAATGAATGAATGAATGAACACTTTATTGTACAATAAAAATAAACATGAATAAATAATCTTATATCTAAAATAAACATAATACAGTACAAAAGGCGGCCTTATCGCTGAGAGCGATTTCTCCCAGGCAACCAAGAAAAGTTGGTTGATAGTGCAAACATACTACACATATTAATATATTATATTATTTATTGGTGTTTTCTTCAAATTAATTTTGAGTTTCTCAAGGCTGATTGCTGGGTCCTTTACTAATTAATTTTTTTATTTATAACCTTATCGCAATTATTCTACAAGAAACTAATATTGTTCGTTGCAAACTAAATTCGTTTCTACGTCATTACTCATTGTTGACCCATCCATCTTTTCTTACATTCGTTTCACCCCCGCTGCAACTTCAAACTCCTACCAAACAAAAATATCGAATAAGCTACGGTCATTCCGTCTTGTCCGTCTGTGTTATTCCGATATCAATAACGAATTAAAGACTGGATAACAGTTAATTGATCGACCGTGGTGACATTTCACCGCGGACGCATCACACGGGCGGCTCCTTTGATCCCCACCCGCCATCTTGGATAACGCGACCACAAAGGGTACCGCCGCGATTAAATTCGTACGTACAGATATGTGACAGTTGTCTAGTTTCATATGTGACCGTTGTTCAACTATTCGCATAAACTTTTTACAAGAGTCGGTACTATTTAGTGTTAATTGGTGAATTTTATAAACGGCGACATTGTGATGTTTGATCTTTAATTGCAATTGACAGACGTGTTATTTTCTTTGCTTATTAGGTGATAGTCAGAGTGTTTCAGTGGGTATTTTGATGAAGTTAATTCAAATTGTAATAACCCATATAACAAGGCGGCTTTAACAGAAGTAATTTAATTACCAGCCCGATATAGTTGATTATCTCTCAATACTGTTCGAGAAAAGATAATTAATGATGAATATACATATTTCTTAGTGTGGTAGATACCTCTTCTAATATAATAGAAGAGGTACCTACCACTCTTTCCTTGGCATTATTCTATTCTTCCCAGCTAATGATGGGGGTCGATTTTACATTTTCTGTTTCAACTTCGCTGTAGTCAATTTAAGTATCTATACAATCTATTGTGTTCACTCTAACCACTGGTTTTTAAAAGCCGAACGTGCACCTGGCATTCCCTGTTGTCATTTAATGTGCTAAATCTATATATTAAATAGTATGCAGCATCGCGCACCTATCGGCAGCGAACCCGCGGCATTTCATGTGGATGTTCTATGACTGCAGGCAGTGCCTGCCTGCCGTGCCGGTAAGTGAGTGCTCAGCTTTAGCTCGTTTCCCAATAGAATATGAACAAGATAAAGTTAAAAACTACAACCCGACTACGTGAAAGTTATAAAAGTTTGAAACATTTACATTGACAAAATAGAATGACGTATCGGTCATATTTGATAGGCATAGAGTTGAAAATGAAAATAGGTCGTAGGTATTGTAATTTTTCTCTATGGGGCCTGCAGCCTGCGGCTACCTAAACTTTAATACGCGTTTTGAAGGCTTATTCGGGGTCGGAGCCCTAAATCCTATAGCCTATAACCATCGGGGTATTGAGACGAATCAATCGATACATAATTTGTTGAACTCGAACCAGTAGTTTCAGCGCTACGTGGGAACAAAGAAATCGGCCACATACATACAAACATACAAACATACAAACATAGGGTGCTAACCTCATAACCCTCCCCTGTTGGTAGTCGGGTAAAAAATCACCTTATTTATTTTGGCATAGCAGGCGGTTGGTTGTCGATTCCCGTATTAATTGGACTAATGTTTGTTAAATCTGCAGATATTTGATCTGGGTGTTCTGGATATTTGCATAATAAACAAATATACTATGTGAATAATGTATTTTGTATGTCCGTTATCTAGTACCTACCCATAACACGAGCTCTGCTTACTGGCTAGCTAAATGATGCCGCATAAATTGTCCAGATGCATTATTATATAATTTTATCTTGTAGTATAGAAATCCTTAGCCTAAGACATGTTCAGGCTATCTATGATTTTCATGCTTTGCCAAAGATAATGACGTAACTAAGGCTAAATGCACATAAATATCATTCCCATCGTTTAGCAAATTATTCTGCATAAGAATATCACGACTTTTAAACTTACGCAAAACAAAATGCTTAAAATCACGACACGGCAGTCAACTGAGACAGTAAAAAACCGATCTTCACTATTATTATTTACTGAAATAATACGTAATTATAAATGATAAATCTGTTAAAATAACCTTGGTTATAAAAGCATTTTTTTTAAATATCGGAAGCGGCTAGCAGCAGCTTGTAAAACCAACCATAGATGGAGAAGCTAAAGTTGGAATTATTGGAAAAAGTATTGACTAAGTGATTGACAGTGCAGTTGATGGTCCATGAAAATAGAAGACTTGAATGCAAACGACCGGTGACGAAAGTTATTTAGATGGGTTAGAATTATGAAATGGTACTGTAAGAAGTCCATTACGATAAAATAGTGGCAACAGAGAGATCGCAATCTAATGAGATAAATAGAACAGATTTAAAGTGATCGAGTGATCATTTTATCTTTACACCTTTCGACACAGCTTTTTGATACAGATTGATTGGCTTCAAGTCGCAGTCATAACATTAGGTATTATAACAAAGGTTTTTGTTAGAGATGTTTAGATAAACAAAACAAAAGAAACGCTCAAAGAATGTGATGTCATAGAAAATGTGAGAAAATAATTAAATCCTCAAAATGACAGTGTGTTGACCTCTACTCAGCAATTTTGATATAAAGTCTGTAATTAAGTTTAATTTGTATAATTAAATGTGTCACTCAAATCACTGAAGCGTCTTTTCGAGGATTTTGGGCAACGCTGGAGGTTGTGACGTCATCAACAATTAAAGATTAATGGTGGGAGTCGCAGTTACAGTAATGTGTTGGATTGAAAAGAATTGGTTTTTTATGGTTTGAGTGATATCAAAGTTATGGATCTAGATTAGGACGATGAGTTCATAGGCACTTTAGAATTCCATCATAGCATTTAGTTGAATCATAATATAATACAACACACAATGGAAATGAGAATTTGGTATTGAAGGCAACATTTGGAAGGGACTGGGTTACTTGTGGTGGGTAACTTTTGATAAGGTCAGAACCAAGGTCTATTGGTTATCTTAGGGTTGAGCCTTTAAGGGAGTTAATATCTACGTCTCGCTCGTACCTATGACGTCGTGTAGATGAGATATTATAGACCGTGTTAGCCACTCTTGTCAATGTTGTTCTACAACACTTTATCCGATTTTCTAGACTTTTGAGTTAAATTAATTTAATAATCCTGGAACAATTTACAATTACAGTACTTACAGTGGGCAGTGAGCACAGTAAACTCAATTATCGCGATACAATCGAGATTCGTTAGCCATGGACGTCGCCCCTACCGTGACGGTTTGCGATAGAAAAACTCAATTACGAGAATTACAGGCACCTGCCTGTAGTGACGAAAAATTGAAAAGTCGGTTGAATTATCTTGTCTAACTAATAAATTAGGTAAAAGAGAAAATAATTTTGTAAGTGAAATAAACCAAGATCTGATAGGCCCTATCTCAAAGAGCAAAAATACCGGTTAGTAGTAAAAAATTGAAATGTCAAAGTACAAAGTCACACTAGTGTCAATCAAAAAGGTGCATAGACGGCATCCCATTTTTCCATCTAGGACTAGAAATAGAATCAATACATAAAAATATTTTATTTATTTAATTTGGAGGAAAATCAACATCTACGATAAATTAGATATCCAATCTAATATATCGGTCTAAATATAATACGTCTAAAAAACTGTTTTGATAAAATACATTTTATTGGAACAGTAAACAACGATGCAACTGTCACGACACAGGCTTTGCTTAGACAGTTTCCACGAAACACAAACAAAAGCAGTGCAAGTAGAATCCAGCAGTTCCGTTTAAATATCCATAATCTTGCATCACCCATTGACAACGTCCCATTCATGTGTATCCGGCGGCCACACGCGGCACATTTAACGGGGACTTTATTTGGCAACGCAAACTGAGCGACTAATCGATGCGCCTAGTCGCTGCAACAAATCGCAGAGGGCAGGTTAGAAATAAATAGAAAATTTAATTTAAAACATCACGCAAAACAAGATAGCATTAATAAACAAAACAAAGTCAAATCGAAATGGTCCGTGTCTCAGCATATTTTGTTGGATGGATTGTATTTGTAATCCATGTAGCTTTTCTGACAAAACTATTTAGTTTCATCGTAGGACAACATAAAGTTATCTCAAACCTCGTATATTGTAAGCTTGGAACAAAATAATCTGAAAATTGTTAGCCGCAGCCTGTCGTTGCGTCTAGTTGCCAAGCTGTCGCATGTCGCATAGTGTGAGCAGCCCGTTTACGGAGACTTTATGGGAATGTCCCGCTTTATGCGGAATTCGGGAAATTCGCCAGAACGTCGTCCCACCTGCTCCGGTCCAGTGTCGTTTGAATGAGTTTACTGGGAACGCTCATAATGGGGTCATAGTGTTTGTTTTCTGTTTAGAGACGTTGACATTTCTGAAACGGAAAAGCAAACCTATAGTTGTTTTTTCCAGCTGATGCCAGATTTTTAAACCATTTCACATAAAAACACTTTTTGTTTTTAGAAAGATTTTCAACTGATATTGGTGTATGGAATGTTTGAGAAAGCTTAAATTTAAATAGACTTATCTACTCATACACTATTGAACAAAATGTCTGGCTACGAAATTAACATTGGCAGTTCTCAATCTCCATCGGTTTAGAGATATATCGCACTGACGCAAATAGGCGATGACTTCGACAAATGATACATCGCATACCACGAATTCGGCACACCTCAACCAATTGACAGATAAGGAAAAATCAATCTTCATCCGCTCTCAAGAACGTCAATGAACTCACGTGGTAAAGTAAATCTATAATTAGTGCTACACTTGCTCTGGTTTGTGTCGTGGTTGCTGTAAAAATTAATGTAAACAAATACTTGCTCACACGCCGGGGTGGGCTGACAACCTAACGATTTTAGATGGTATCTGTTGTAAACCAATTTTCAGGAGATATGCGCCTTTTGAACTCGGCGGTGAGTCATTGTATTTCTGGGTGGGATTTGTCATGGCTATTGTTTCGTGGGAGACACATTTTTATGTTTACTTTATGAAGACAGTTTTAAACTATACAGTTGGTGGCACGAATAATTATTTTTACGTGTCTCTTGAATTTTCTCAATGTAAAAATACATGGGATAATCTCATTGCACACTAACTAGTGATAAACGTAAAAGAGAGAAGAACTGGGAACATTGGGTACAATATCAAATGTCCAGAACTTTCAAAAGCCACTGATATCCAGTTTCAATAATATTGGCTCTGCACGAAATTTTGACACCGTGTTTGAAGAGTACATTCTGACAGTCTTAGATTAGTTTCAATAAACCGACAATAATGATAATACACAGACACATTTGTCTTCACACAGTCGGTTAAAAAACGGAAGTTTACGCAACAGCCAAGCAGAAACAATTTATTCAGCGGCTCGTAAGGAATAGTTCACGCATGGCGGCTGTCGATGAAAGTGGTTGCATCACTGTGCGTGTTTATTTGCACTGAAGTGTAAGTGGGGGATGCTGAATGTATTTTTGAATCAGGAATTACTTTTCCTGCAGTGTACAAAACAATTCGTACGTTTTTGAGCTGTAGCGCATTATTAGCCTGTATGTACTGGTCCACTGCCTGAGCACAGGCTCTTCTTTGGGCATCTTATTGGCATTATTATGGTGTCATGTAATAAAACTGGTTGTGCATGCGGGTTGGTCTTCAATGATACTGCCATGGCTCTATCTTATACAAAGTCTAGAAAACCATCTTATTTGATTAGAGCCCTTCAATAAAAGTTAAAAAAGGGAGATGAGGCATTACCATCTCGAAAGTGGATGGCTCAAGTTAGGTTCAACTATGTTCCCTTACCTCAGTCATAGTCGGACCGGGGCGGCGCGGGCGGTGGCATTTGTGTTTGGCGTGCTTGCTACGACGAATAATTTTGTGTTATTTCGACTAAATCACCACGACAATGCTCTCGTGTTCGTCACCAGGTGTTACAAATAGCTCCAAAACAAAAAACAAAGCCCAAGGCATCACATATTTTCCCGCGTATAAGTAGATACACCAAACTTAAAATTTTCTGATAATCCGATACTTTATCATTATTTCATCTGTAACACGGTACAGTTTTTGAGTGAACGCTGGTAGAACGTACCGTATCTTCCTTTTTTTACAGATTTCACCATCATGTATATGCGAGGTACCATACCATTTAACCGTTCACACTTCTACGTTCCTCGTCACAAATCATTAGCCCAAAACAATAACCACAAAATTAAATCAGAACCCAACGCCCTTTAAATCAAGTTACCCCTATTAGTTCAAAACCATTTAACACGCCATTACATTTTGTATAACAAGACCGTTAATTGATTCCGATCACAGCTGTGACAAACATGAAACGACTAAAGTAAGATACGGTGACAGCTTCCGTTTTGCTGCTCATTTCGAATTCAACTTTAGTGCTGTCATGAATAGAGCAGAAATTTGCTTGGTGTTTAAAAGTTGGTGGGAAATGGATTGGGTTTTCGTTTTATTGTGATGTTTATAAACATTTAACGCTTCTACGTTACCTTCACACTTTTACGGAGTGATTTTCAAGGTGCTAAATTAATTTGAATTTAAGCTGTTCTATTTTTGAATTATACGTATGCGTGTGCTCAATTGTTAAAACATTATATATTTTGGTCTGTACGGAAGATGTTCTTTAAGAATTTGATAGGGCAATTACATTTCAATTGACATTTTTTCATATCTATTTTTTTATCATCATATTTAACCGTCAAAGTGAATGCTAATAGTCCGATATTTTTAATAACACCAGATGCCATACAAGATAACTATTTTTACCGATTTATCAGCTGTACCTGCTAATTCCACCAAGTAAACCAACAAGATCTTACCCGATGTACATACGATGATCCTGCCCATACCAGGTTGTCTGGCAGAGATCCCTCTTCAACGATAAGACCGACAGTCATCACTTATGTTATAATTGTTTCATTTGTAAATGGTTTTTTAGTTTTGAGGTACTTTAAAAGTATTTTCTATCTATCTATCAAACCAACTACCTAGGTATATTGATAATTTGCTAGTTTTTCATAAATCTGCTTGATAACTAGTTTCCATGAAGACTTCAAAATAGCCCACTGCTGTTTAAACGCTGGCCCATTGTCTTCGAATCACAGATTGTCATTAACCAGGAATAGAAAGTTGTAAACGCGAATTTATTGTGATGTTTTAACGGGACACATGTTTTAGCTGTCACCGGTTGTGTTAAACTTGTAATGACGCATTTCTGAAAATGTTCCAGGCTATGAGAACAATGTCTTCTTTCAACATTTGTAATTCACCTGTGTACGACATGTTACTTTTTGTACTTTTTGAACGATACACTCCTCTCTATTGTAATTCGACTTTTATTTGTGATACCTGATGAGGTAAATAATCTACCAACCTACCTATCTTACTTTTGGGCTATCTAGATGATGCTGTGTGAATTGTACCGAGTTTTTACTAATTCTATTTAACTCTAAGGTTTTTGTTAATATAGTGCGTAAGCCCGCGCACTAGGGGAACAGGATTCGATAAAACAACAATGTTTCCCCTGTAATTGGAGGTAACTGCACAAGATTCCGTTAGAAGTCCCAAAGATTCCAAACCTTTCCTCTTTACGGGAATGCAAGAGCATTTCCGTAAAGAAAGTGTTCAAGGAAAGGGTTCAAGTCCCGCCAAAATCTTTTTTTTGGGATTTTATTTATTTTCTTATTTAACTATTTGGTAGTTACATATTTATTTATCTACTTAACTGGGGCAATGCAGCTAGCGTCTTGGGCACGCTTCCGACTGGTATTGATATGGATCAGTTGAGCTATCTGTAGATTGTTTGCAACACTCTGCAGTTAGCTCAATTGTTTCAATTGTAAATACTAGTTTAAATTTAATTCTATTATTTGATTGTAATTTTCTTTGGTAATAAAGTATTATCATCTTAACTGCGGTCAATATATTATGTTGGTATCTACAAACTTGAAATTTTGTTGATTCTTTTCTATCCAGATTATGAATATTAATTTCATTTCATCACAGACATTCGTCAGCACACATTATTTACAAAGAACAGAAAAATTAAATTCTAAAATACCTCAACAATTTTTCATCCAATTCCCACTAAAAACATAACATCCGCACTAATCTCAATTTGTCTTTTCCAATGTAAACATCAGCCACATCAAACGAGGGAGTGATCCCAATGACAAAATCCATTAATTCCGTCGTAATGCCGCCGGCAATCGGTAAACAAATGAGGCAAGTGACAGATTCGTTTGGCAGCGTGACAACGACGCTGGTGGCGAGGTTTATACTGACAGCTAATTAGAGTTTCGATTAGACCGATGGGATGAAAGAGATGACAATGTACGGAAAACTGGGGAGAGTTGAGCCAATAAGTAAAGGAACGCGCTGTAAAGGGTATTAAGATAAATTGATAACAAAAATTAACAAAATTAAAAGTTTTTTAATAAATATCAGTAAACAATAGATTTTTGGTTAAAATTACGAGTAGTCCCACTCGCCCAACGAAATAAACAAGAAAAAACTAATAAGGTAACTGGGACCGCGGTCCCAGTTTTGTAGTGGGCCCAGTCGCCTGTGTCCTCAGAAGAACAAACAAGAAGACTTTTAAGATACACTTACTAACAGTTTTTTATCCAATTTAAGGCTGACGTTGAACGCAAATGATAATCTAGCTAGACTCACTTCCATTAAATCTAGAATACTGGCCGAAGAGATATCACACCGCATTTTTATCAAGGAACAAAATTAGACTCACAAATCTCGAAGCAGACATTAATTACCACCTGAAACATGAAGAATATTCGTCATTCCCATCCGCTCATGACATCTGCCGTCCACGAAACATAAACAGGCTTGTCCCCAATCGTGTTCGGGGAAAAAACAGATTTAAAACATTTAAACTTTTTTCCCGGAGACACTTCTTCGTAGACGTGCTGTATCTATTTTAGGTTTAAAAGCTTTGTGGTATGTTACTTGCATTAGTTTTAGTGTTGCTCTGTTCGAGCAAATGTATTTCGACAATTGACTAATGGCTTGGCTATAAAATACACCGCAAACTTAAACCACTAAACTAGTAGGTGAGTACAAATACACACAAATTTTAATAAAACTACCGAAATGCAATACCAGATCTTTAGCGGTTTTAAGATAGATGAAAAATCTTTTTAAAAGTGATCAGCGTAAGGAGATCTGCTAAAAAGAACTAAAATCAAATCGATTAAACAGGAATGTACTGTAATCGAGACAATCGAAGATAATGTACTGAGTCTATTTTATTCAAAATTTATTGCAGGCCAGTAATCGAGACCAAAAACAACGATCAGATCTCTCGATCGAACAGGCGTGTTTGTTTCCACAGCGCGTTCCGTGGATATAATTAGAGGTGCAAGTGCTAAGCATCCTTCCTCGACACGCTTCGACTGTTTGTACGGGCGGTGGCGTCCCGACGACATCGACGGCGCCGCCTGCACAATTTACATCCCACACAATCAAAACATCGCACGAACCAAAACACACAATCGAATTTGAAGTTTGGAAACACAAAGATAAGGTTGATTGTTATAATGATGATGAACAACAGATCGGACAATTACATGTCCCAGACAAATCAAAGACAAGATCAGGAAATTAGACTTTGTTTATGTTAGAGGAGAAGACAAAATCCTTTGTTTAAAACGTTTCGCGGATGAGCGACTGCAAATGGACCAGCATTGTTTACAGTGTTGACACGAGGAAACTCGTCAGCGGAAGAAACCGCATTTGGGACGGACAGGGCATAAATTCATGATGAGTGACAACTCGAGTTTATAGGTCTATAAATACAAAAATAGGGGGTCGCATACCTACAGAGTGTGAGCTGTCACATGCTGATTTTTATGATCCCGTGGGTGAATGTATTGTTGTTTACTAGTTGAAGAATAATTTTAGAACGTTTTCGTCACACAATGTCGATTAGACAAATGGTTATAAGACTTCGATCTTTACTAATATTATAAATTCGAAAGAAACTATGTCTGTCTGTCTTTCTGTTGCCTTTTCACACCTAAACGGCTAAATGGATCTATATGAAATTTGGCAGGGAGGCAGATGGTGGTGGCTTTACAATCATGGATCATATAAATTAAGATACCTGTGATATCTTTTATAACTTGATCTTGTTACCTACTTAACTTAGGCTCAGATATAGAGGGATACTGTGTTACTAATGTAAAAAAACGATATGAAAAACCATTAAATGTTTCTAGTTAAAGGTTTCCTAATTACCAGTATATCAAAGCACGCAAGTTCTGTCGCCTCGATCCATTTAACGTACAGTAAGGGCCGTATTCATCGCCATTCCACACTATTAACTATATCTTGTGCCTCTTATTCATCATAATTGCCAATCACAAAATTTTGTTCTGAATTTTGTTGTGTTTAGTTTGGTATGAAACTGTAATGTTACGCATAGGATGACCATAATCAACTATAAATCTATAAACAAACCATGGTTAATGTGGTTTGTTTATCGATAGACTTAAGTGTAAGTAAAAGCCTAAATAACGAGAACAATAGCACCAGCCGGTATATTGACCAAGTCATTTTTGACTAAGGTCCGGAACTTTATCAAAACGTGAAGTTTCGCGTTATGTACATTATTATTACATACCTACGTCATTTGTTATATAGTGAATAAGGACTTGTGTTGGTGGAGTGCCAGCTCAATTTCATCTGTGATTATGCCAGGTACCTACTGCCCCAGGACAAATGCGATGAGAATTCTAATTTCATGTCATGGCATATGATGTCATGATTTTTCCGTAAGAAATTAGAATTGTTGTTGAATCAAATGTGCAATATGCATGTTATACTAAAAAAAACATTCTGTTTGATTTTTATTGACAGTTAAAATGATTTAGTAAATCATGATCTTCGATCAACAACATCAACGTTGGTATAGTTGATCAAAGATTAATATGAATGTAAACGGGTCAAATACGAGCCTTGATTTTCATCTAGGCTCGTAGTTGACCCGTTTACATTCGTTGGTGTTCTTTTAACACAAAGAAAGTTTGTAGCTAACCCGCTTACTATCTTTATGAATTTGTCAAACTAGACACAGTAGACTTGATTAATAGTCAAATCTTGTATCTTACTTTAAAACTATGAAGTTTTTTAATGTAAAATACATTAAATCAATTGACTCAATACGCGTTTGTAACCTAGCTCTAACCTAACCCTTGTCCGTTGGTTAGTAACCGGATAAAAATTATTTGATTTTTGTTCCTTGCATATTATATCCAGGACATAGCTTCTACCTGAAAAAAATATATAGGATACCTATATGCATAGATTTTTTAATTACAGAGTACCGAAAAAACAATACAACACCCAAGTTTCCGGCAGCTAAAACGCTGCCCTTTTTCTGTGACGTCACCGTTCAGTTTGTCAACTCAGTGGTTCTGTTCTTTCAATGAAATACAATTAGAAACAAATGAATGATAAAAACCCATCATGTTAATTATTTGTGTGTTATCTGATAAAAAAAACTTTTCTTTCTTTCAAAAAAGATAAATCGCTTGAAACTTTATGACAAAACGGTGAACGGTGACGTCACGCTTAGAAATTTTGCGATTGAGTCATAAAATATCTACTTTTCAATGATTAAATATCCCAAAAAAACATTAAAAATACAAAAAAATATATATACAGATATCTTTCTTTCTATATCAATAGAGGATACAAAAAAATTAAACAACTTTTTTTAGGTCACATGCATACCTACCCTATTAAAAACAAACAGTAGGAAAAATAATGGAAAAGTAACGACGGGTTTTATTATTGTTTAGTTTAACTGTGACATGGAGCTCGTTTTGTTTTTTTTATTAGGTTATTAACTTTTTGTCAAAGCGAACCAGCTTTGTTTTACGCACGAGTAAAGACGTGGACACACCGAAGGGAAAAAGATGAATTATTTAAAAAGTATACCCGGTGAACTATAACAAAGTAATAAAATTATTTATTTTCTTATAATAGAAACAAATAAGAAATAGTAGTTTTAAAACAAGTTTATAAGAAAAAAGCTTACTTTTTTAATAAAATGTGAAGCCACATGAACCGATAAAATCTTGGCCGATATATTTATGATTATTAAACTAAATATGAATTTTAAATAAAAAGGTACAGTACACTCCTATCTTCCTACCAAGAAAGGCCTCCTGCCACCTCTAGGTTCTTGTACCAGCCGAATCCTCTGCTTTCATACTGCGCTTACAAGGTTGTTTGACCATCGGAAAATTTATACTGCCAATACATAAATATATACATAGTTTAAATTACATATTTGTGGCACCGAAGATTTACGTAGTTATTGTATCCTCTTTCCCGAAGATTGTGTCGAAAAATCATGTAAAATACATTTATTAATTGTTTTTAATATTCAGAAGTGTCCGTTCCATTGTAATAATTGATAGATTATTGAAAAAAATACAAAATTAATTATGAACAAACTTTCACACGCGCCGGTTCGGAGGGATCTTTGACTGATGTCCTTTGGCATACGTAGTTTCTTTTTTACTCCTGTGTGTATAGGCAGCTTTATAACCTGTCTGACGAAAGCCCAGAACTTTTTACACGTTTTCATATTAAAAATGATACTATTCGCCTCGGATAATGTCATAACGAATCAGTGTTGCCAACAGTAACACATGTTAACATTAAAAAAAGTGTGAAAAACATATAAAACAGATCGTAAAATAGTTTGTCTCTACTAAAAGTCACATTAATGAAAACAAAGAATATGTTCCTTAGATCTGTTTTTATTTGTATATTACTGTTTTAATGTGACGATAAAATTTATTGTATGTTCTGGTATTTATTGTAGGATTGATGGGCTGTCGTCGGGTGTCTCTGTGAGGTCGTTATAACAAGACCGACGGACAGACAGACTGAAATATCTCAGAGCTGTTTATTGATGTAGAGACGAACGGGATATTATGCAAGTGACAAAATTAGACATTATTCTTTGGGGACACATGTTTTCTGTTTGCTTTTAAAACAACAGACAACGTGCTAACGATTTTTGAATCATTTTTTTTAAAGATTTTAGTCATTATTTTAGAGAAATATAATTGATTGTAATTTTATTTGTTATTAATTTTAAAGAAATTGGTTAAAGTTAAAGAGTCAAATGACCCAGCGAGTGATAGTTTGTAGACGTGTGAAGACATTTGTTAGCTAAGATCTGCGATCTAGTTGAAATTTGACGTTCACAAAGCGGCGACGACGTAAATAATATTTCCCTCGTATACGTTATATCTAGCAATAGCACATGCAAAACTGGTGCAGACTCTAGTTGTTCATAATTTACCAATCAATAAGCGACTCAGACTTTCTCAGCCTTTGAAGGTACAAGGAACAAGAGAACTCACACAGCACCAATTGTGTTAGAAGTGGTAATACTTACAGTACATTTAGTAAAACAGTACCACAACCCATAAAATAGAGTAAACTTCGTCAATGATCAGTCTACAAAACGATAGCCCACACACGTAGAGGTTTTTTGAGAGGTTTCCTTTTATCTAGCTACCCAAAAGAAAAGGGAATTTTAGGTGTCGTATAAAATTATTTTGTCTTGAAAAGTAGACATTTAATTATGTAAGTATAAACTTTTTTCTACAAAACAAGTTTAAAGTTTTCGTTTGTTTGTTATAGATCATACATAGAAAATTACAATTAAAGATTAGAAACAAATTAGAACTAGATTGTGTTTACAATTGAAACAGTTGAGCCAACTGCAGACTGTTGCGAACAAAATTGTATATCGTATTGCTGTGTATTAGGACTCAAGGGTATCCAACTGAAATTCGACCTCCAAACAACGAATTATTAAAAAGATCGTAAAACTATATTTACATACACGCTGCTGTTCCAGACTTCACTTTCCAGGTTTATGAGTAGACCACCCAAACGTCAATTGGAACGATCGTTAAATATAGAGATGGTATACGAAAGGCGGTCGACAATATGGATCATGCGGTATATCATGCAATCGCCTTGAATCGTCCCCTACTAAGAACGTGACTTTAATGCCAAAACAGTTCAACGAAATCTAATTTTGGTATCTAATAGAATTATAGAGACTAAATCGCCTTTAGACATGAACCTTCCGGGTTTTTGATTCTTCAAGAAAATGTTCTTTACGTTGAAAATCTAAATAATGAATGAAAATAAAATAAAAAATTGGACCCGTGATTTTTCAATCAACGAGGTTTTTTTTTGTTGACGACCTCTGTGGCGCGGTGGGCGAAGGTCTGCCTGCGATGCAGGAGGTTGCAGGTTCGATTCCCGCCTCGGGACAAATGTGTGTACGATCTGCAGGCATTTGTTCAGGGTGTTCTGGTCGTTTTTTTATGTATAATAAAAAAAAAACTATCTATGTATTGTATTATATTTTGTATATCAGTTATCTACTACCCATAACACAAGCTCTGCTTAGCTTGAGGCTGGATAATGCTGTGTGAATTGTCCAGCATTATTTATTTATTTATTTACTTATTTTTCGCTTCCAGAAGGATTTCAGTCTACCAAAAACGTGAAGGTCATCTAGGTATTAAGATTTCTTTCCATGTCATTCAACTTTCAGACACATTTTAAGTATGAACTTTGAAAGTATTCGAGCATATGTGTAGAAAAAATACACGGATGGATAAAAAATAGAAGGTAGGTATTTAGAATATTATTTTTTGTATAATTTTGAAAAAATTGCAAGATAATCCCACTTTTATGATTCATCCAAGCGAATTTTGTATCACATTCCTTGAAATATTGCTTTAAATCAATGAATATCATCATAATAGGATTATCCAAACCTCTTCCATAAGTAGCGTTAACCCTTTTAGTAATCGTAATCCAAAATAGCTCGTACTTTAGCATTACAAGGGAAGTACCCGAATTAGCTCGGCCATTGAACTGGTACACGTGTTAACCATTTTTATGTCTTACATTTTGTCATCATTCACTTTTGTACGGGGCATAGGATTATCAGTCAATAAGTTTGTAAATTTTTTATGTAAATTTTTTTATATATCTTCTGTAACTGAAATAAAAGGAAGCGAAATGTTTAAAGATTAAAAAAATAAAAAAATACCGTGACGTTATTTACTCTAAGTACTTACGTGTACCTTTTTTGTAAACCTATTTAACAAAAAAATTTGCTGTAGGTAAGTAAGGAAGGATCTAAAGAAATAATAAAAAAAACAGCATTTTATACAACGTTCAAACCAAAAGAATTCTCATCATCCAAAATTAATTTCATCCACATACGTGACAGAATGTAAACAAAGTTTAATTTAAACAAAAGTTCATCGGTACAAGGATCAAATTAAAAAAGCCCCCTTCTTTACGTACCGTATCAAAGAGATGCTTCTTACAATTAACATTCTTGGTCCGTAGCGTTATGTCATACTTTCTAGCGTAATGTCTGCGCGATCAGAATGGGATGGAACCTTTTCAAAGTAATGTCTAATTGATGTCGTTTCAGTTTGAAATAGTTTCATCCATTTCGATTCTGATTACGGTTTTGTTACGTTGGTTTGTACTTGACTACCTACTGGGAAATAATTCTAACGTGTTGTCTGATAAAAATAATGCAGTGTATTTAATACTTCTTCAAGGCCAGTCGTTCCTATAAACTTAATACCTCCTCGGTCGCAGGTGGACCTTCGCCCGCCGCGCCACATCGGTCGTCAAATGATTAAGTTTATAGGGTTCCGCACCCAACAGGTAAAACGGGACCCTATTACTAAGACTCCGCTGTCCGTCCATCTGTCTGTCTGTTCATCTGTCACCAGGTTCATGAACCGTGATAGTTAGACAGTTGAAATTTTCACAGATGATGTATTTCTGTTGCCGCTATAAAGCAATTAGG
This sequence comes from Eupithecia exiguata, assembly GCA_947086465.1. Taxonomy (NCBI): domain Eukaryota; kingdom Metazoa; phylum Arthropoda; class Insecta; order Lepidoptera; family Geometridae; genus Eupithecia; species Eupithecia exiguata. Next base: position 8,563,761 of record OX352243.1, on the reverse strand, counting down.
TATCAACCTGACAAAATAATAACCGAGACGTTAAATTAGAAAATCGCTGCAGTTTTTTTTTGGATTATAAAGTAAAACAACAACAAAAAAACTACTCAAAGTATCGTATTGCCTGACAACGAAAAAAATCAAGTAGCGCATCTCCCTTTCCTTATTCCAAGGTCATACGTGATAAACAGAGTACAAAGGGCTTTGATGTTGTTTTTCTAAAGAATTGCGCTTTAAAGTTCAAAAAGTGCTTTCTTATTAATGGGGTTGATGTCCAAGAAGATGTTTCTTTATTGTTTGCGATGTGCTCTTAGGAAGAATGTTTATAGAAATTGTTAAATGTTTTTAAAGATTGCTTTTATAAACTTACGATCACATATCTCCATCGTACCAGCATGTTATACGGATAAAAATAAGCTAAGATAACAAAAAAATGTTCTATGATAATAATCAAATTTTCTTTGTTCATAAAAATATTAACTGTTAAAAAAAGAAAAAATTCTAAATATTAATTTTTAACAAGTAATCACTAGAATTCTGCTAGGTGGGTGTCCAATATATCTCAAAACCTCGTAGAAACAACACATAAATTAAAATAGTTGCACGCGGGAGGTATTTTTTAATCAAAATCCAGTCGTCTAAAAACTCCGCAAAAAATCGGCAAAAACATAAACGCGGCGACCACAGAAGTTGACATTTGACAAAAACGATGAAAATTATCTCTCCCCGTATCGAAATTGTGAAGCCTACCGTTTTGCCGACCGTACTGCGAACTGTCAAAGCCTTTACTGAAAAAACAATAACGCGTTCTACCAAAATAAAATTGCTATACGTTAATCAACTTAAAACCAATGCAGTAAAATTTAACAAAACTTTATTAAATTTATACGTCAAAATTATGCCCAATTTTATATCACCAGACTTGGTTAGTGAGTTATAAAATATCTTTGTTGACTTTTTTGTGAGTCAGCGTTTATATCGTTGAATGGACACAGATTTATTTGGTGTAAGTTTTGCGAATTGGACAGTGGTCATTCTTGCAGAGGCTATTAAAAAAAATGGGACACCACGCACAGAAGAGTTGATATACATAGAAAGTGAAAAGAACATCCTGAACAAATATCTTCAGACCGTACAAACATTTACTAACCTATTCAATTCATTTATTTATTGCATGAAATAAATGTAATACAGGTCAAATCAAATGAAAAATTCTTTATTTAAATTCAAAGAAGGACAAAATGTCAAATGCTTAAAATAAAACAATGGCACACGGAAATAAAGTGATATTTTTGTTTTCTACGTCTTAAAATCTACAATAATTTATTTAGTACAATTCTTAACTAAGTAAAACATAATATTCACAGACAAATAAAATAAATAGTAATAATAATAAGAAAACAATCAATAGAAAAAAATTTAAGTAAAAAAATGGTTAAAATTCAAAATTGACACTTAAATTTCAATTACAAAAAAATATCAATGTTACGTAATCTACAATTATCGGTCATAAATTGAAAGGAGTAATAGCATTTTATCGTCAAGAGTTCAGTCACCCAGTTTGCACACTATTCTAGTTAAACACAAAAAGATGAAGGACTGCTACAGAAAATTGACCCTTTTGACATTTAAATCACCCTTAAAATTTATAACTCGATGTATCAACGACGGTTCCTTTGATTCAAGGTATCAATAGAAATCCTTTCTCTGCTGGTCATCACAGGCCATTTTTTGGTTTTGTACAAAAAATGGCATATGTGGTAAGATTCCATAACGACCTTTTCCTGCCATCAACTTCAAATGTCATCATATAAATCAATTAAAAACTCAGTGTTCGTAGTTTTAATCACCCCAGTAAGTCGCAACGCTGCACCGCGCATTGACCGTGCCATCTCATGAATAATGCAAAATGCACTTGTAACGGACGTGCGGTCTTCCTATGTACGATCCGACGGAGTTTTTTTCCACTTTTTTGACGGGAAAAAGAAGTAAATTGGATATTGCAACTGAAAATAGACATTTTTGTCGAAATGTACACGAAACAATATGAGCTTAATAACCTACCTACATAATTCTCGCTCAGGGATCCAAAGTAAATCACGGGTACCAACGATTTCTTTAAGCCTAAAGCCGCTGTCCTGTTACTCTGTGCACGGCCATGCGGCGCATGTTAGCTGCGTGGGTTCGCTTGTTTCACAGTCTCGTATTCCTGCGTAGCGTGTGCATGGGTTGCAGTGGACTTTATCACATACATTTTCTAGCAAAGCGACGCTAGACACGCGTGCGTAGTCTCTTTGGGCGTTGCTGGGATTACGGCTTTAGTCTGATGGGATATTTTATTTGATTTAATAAAGTATATTCTAAGGTTATTTTCGCGACAACTCATAATAAAACACTGTTTTAACCGGACCGGTCTGCCTGTGACCATGGCAGCTGAAAAGCCACCGAACACCTTAAAACAGTGTTTTATTATGATTTAATAAAATCAAATAAAATGTCAAGAATTTAACTTTCAATTTTGTTTTACTAATGAAAACGAATCCGCATGGATAGTTTCCAGAAAACTATACATACTTCCTGTTTAATATCATCATCATCAGCCTATATTAATACACAGGCCTCCTTTAATGAGCGCCATAGCACCCTGTCTTTAGCTTGCCGCATAAAAGAAGTGAAGAAGTGGCGCTTGTTAAATATATAAACTAATCTCAACTCAATGGCCACAAATTAGAAACACAAGATAAACAACTCATAAACGCTATCAAGATCTCACTACTTAATGAGCATAATGAACAGCCCACTTTAATTATTAAAACAGCCCTAACAAGCCCTTCAAATTGTCGTGAAGCGTGACAAATTCGTGGAGGGCAAAAGGCCACGCACCGCTGGGTTCTTTGCTATGACCTGTCCAATACTACAAGTGTTGACCTTTTCATTGTTCTTCTTTGGAACATCATTATTACTAGAGGTTTTTGCTCTGGTCTTACAATTGATGAGTTTATAATTTTCGATGGCATTCCTTTCTTATAATAGTAGGGATTTACCTACTAATCCTAATTTAGAGTGATATCTAGGTACCAATTCCCTGTTCCGGTGATGCCACCAAGATCATATTACAACATTACATAGTGACATTTAGACTCAGATTAAAATTTAAGGAACTTTATGGAAGATTACTTACTAGAGTAGTAGTAGTAGAGTAATAGGCAATTGGAATGACCGGCTGGCAGGAAAAAGCCAAGAATAGGATCGGATGGCGAAATTTACTCGACCAGACCAAGGCCCACCCGCGGCTGTAGTCAAGATGATGATGATGATGACTTACTAGAGTCCCACCAGGCATCAACGCTATTGCTTGCATTATTGCATGATTACGTTTACAAATGCTGTTCCTTCATTAAGTACAAATTAAAGTTTTTATATCATCTATTTCCAATAGCGTGTGTTCTGATGACACAAATATCGCCTTTGTCATACACATTATTTCAGTTAGTAGGTAAGTAGGAGCATCGCGTGATTTTGTTACGTGTGAGGCAATTTGTCGAATACTTACGTAGATATTAATATGTACCTATCAATTAACTGTTTCCTTTTGAATTATGTGATGTTAGACATGGAAAGTAGGTGAACAGGAAGTGGTACTTATTTGTCGTGTTTGGTTTGAGTAAAGGTTTTCCATTCACGTTGATTATTATTGTTCCACTTTGCGTAATATTTATGCTTCTCCGACGGGGTGCACAATGGCTCAGTTACATGTTAGCTGACGTTGACGGAGTCATTGCGAGCTTATAGAGACCTAGACCAATAGGCGTCCACGTGGCTTTCTCACCAATTGTCAAAACCTTTCTGTGCAAAAGGCTTACTACGAAATATCAGATTATTTAGAAGATAAAAAAGCTTGGGACGGGTTTCGCTCCAACTCGAAAAATAACAACTAACAGGCTAAAGGTTTCTTAGTCGCTTCTTTACTTTAGTGTACATACCGAAGCGACAAAAATCAAAAGTACCAGTTTGTTTCCGTGTCAGTGTTTTATTTTAAGAATTTGACCTTTTCTAAGTGTACCTTTTTGTATTTATTTTATGGAAATAAAGAATTTTTGATTTTGTGTACAGTCTATATATTGATGCTGAGGCTGACTTATCAAACGTCTTTTGTAATTAATGACAAATTTTCCAATTGTAACTATACGATAAAAGCAGGAAAAATTTTGGCGTCTATTTTTCCTGTGGTTTAGTCAGAGGAGGTCTCGCTAATGTAAGAAATTTGGAAAAATTACGTTCAAGAAAGAGCACACTTTCATAATGCTCGACATTGATAGTATTAAACAGGGGCAACATCTGTTTATTAATGTCAATGATGGTCAATAACTTTTTCTCAAAATCCAAACTTTACATAGCCGGACAATTCCAAATAGCCTTCAACTACTTACCAGGTTTCAATTACAGAACAATTGCTGCAACACTTTACGAATACTAGGTTGGTACTGATATACTGATATATGTTATATATGTTATACTGCCTTTTCAGCAACATCGACATTGGGTTTCCACGTTCAGTTTCCTATGTCCCAGTCACGTAAGCGCCGGAAATTGCATTCACTGTAGACGATGACGATGGCAGTGTGATCGACTTCTGCACGCAACACTTGAATTCAAAGATAATCTACTTTACTGGACAGAATCAAGCATCTTTTTTTCCGTTTTTAGCATCTAAAACTTAACAGCAAAATTTTCACAAATCGGTACAATATATATACTAATTTGGGAGAGTTAAAAAAAGGAGTTACTGTCCGAATGAAGAGCAATTCGCGTTATCAGGTGTAACTAGTTGCTGTCAATTGGAAAGCAACTTGTTAGGTTCATATAATATGAACCTAACTCATAACCTCATTTTAGGGCTGATGGCCCCTGAATGCTATTCGTTTAGTATAGGAACTCATTCAGGGGTCTCGTATAATTCATAAAGGCGATTGCAATACTTCAATGAACATAAAAATTATTCTCGTAGAATGAAAATTCCAAAAGCGTTACCTACTCAGACAAAATTGATAACTTTGATGTTGTATGGCCAATTTTGCTGAATGAATGAAATAGGCAATATCATTTCACTTTTAAACGTATGAAAGTACATACCTATGACATGAAAGGACTAATCGGCTAAGTGGCCCTTTTTGGAATCAATAGGGTCAATCGACCTAAGGGATGCTGTCTGATGTTTTTCATTTCAATTTCGTTTGATCCACTGAATGTAATGATGTTTTTTAAAAAAGTCATCGGCAAATGGAAGTTAACGGTTTGTGATCCAAATTTTATTAGTTTAAAATTTAAGCTAATAAGACAAATGAGTTTCACATATAACGACCAAAAAGTTTGAATAGGAGGTGAGTTTTCTTCCGTGTAAAAATAAAATAGTGAAAATTTGCTATTTCCATTCATTTTTAGTAAAACATTTATTTGCAAAGATTGATCCTCATCAGCAACAGAACCCATCGGTTTAACAATACAAGAAGTAATTTTTTTTAAAAATCAGTCGGGTCCATTTCCGTCAAAAGTAAAAGATTTTTGAAAGAAATAAATATGCAGTTGTTGTTTTCTTATAAATCGAGGGCATGACTCCTTTCACGACTTTTCCCTAACTCTCGTTGTTTCGGACTTGGCCATCACCGCCCTTCTCAAAAAACCACCCCTCTTTGCTAAGCACGTTTGAAATAACTATCAGTTGTCCGTTTGAATTGAATGACAGGACAACACGTCTGTCGGCTATAAACAAAACAATATTGAAAAGTGTATCATATACATAAAAAGAGACGGCAGGAAGAAAGGGTGATATCAGGTAAGCCTATAGGAACCTTGATGTAGATCTCAGATAACATAGCCCAGAAGTGGTAAGTTCCTAACTATGCTATTAATATGTGCTTGCTTTATAAGTGGCTCTGACGGAAGACCAGCGTTGGTTGCTAGCTCGCTAGTCAACCAACTCATGCTGAGGCAGAGCCATTTTGTTACTGGACTTACATTTTTGTATTTAAGCCAATTGTATTATGTATTTTTGTGTAACTATGTGTAAGTCTTTTTACAAATAAATTCTATTCTATTCTAATAACGGCTTTATTAAAAAACCCACATCTAAAATGAACTGAGTGATCGATCTACATTTGAATTTGTATAAGAATGTTTGCATAAGTCACCTAGATATTTGAAAAGCTATTCTCTGAAAATTAGTAGATGCATAATCCCAAGCAACTAAAGCAACACTCGACAATTAAAAATCATAATTGCCATTGACTTTAACAAAGAAACCTTTTCACGGGGCGCTCATAAAAGTTTGTGGGCTGATTAAAAATTTTTAACGAGACGAGCCAATTATGACCCTTGACCGCTCAAAAGCGACCCCTGCTACAGCTTTTTTCAATCTAAAAGTATAAAGTGTTCATATAATTCAGAGCTCAGGTTACTTTGGTTCGTGATGCCCGCGTCATCAACTCAAAAGGGGGGCGTGGTGGTACAAAAAGCTAAAGGATCAAAGTTTTCAATTCATTTTGCTTTATTTCCTGACATTCATCATTTTATGTTGTTCATATTTAGTGGCGCTGCGACTTGTATGTCCGGTTTACGACATTAGCATTTGTAATATGTTGTTGGGTTAATTTAATAAATGAGCAATCTTAATTTTAGCTGTGAAACTTTTCCCGATACGAGTTGGTTTCATGCCAATTTTAAACGAGAGGGCCAGGTAAAAGTTGATACCTTCTCCAAGTCGTTTTGTAAGCACGCAAAGTAGGAAACTGTACAACTGTTAAATACGACAGATATGACTTGTGAAAACATCAAAGAGATGATAGAGTCTCTATAAGTCGTGTAGATAATGATTGGGACAGCATATTGACCCGTGATTGGCATGGGACTTTTCAGTCCCATTCTTTAAACATCCACTACAGTATTCAAATCAACTATACCCCGTTTATCAAACCCTGATCACCTGCTGAATATGCATGCAAGTGACCCTGTGCACGGCAAGCACTCAAATTTCACACCTCAAAATAAATTTTAGTCCTACCCTCACTCCAGTAAATTTTATGAGCGTATAAGAAATCGCAAGACCCCTTCCCTTATAAATAGTATGCGATTTATAAAAACGAAATGACCATAAAACGTAAGGAATTACCACCCTTAGCCAGTGGCATATAACCGTTTTGTTATTCACGTTGCAGTTGAATATTGAAATCTAGCAACGTAAGAAAAGTCTAATGAATTAGACCACATTTTCGAGTCTTAATATTTCATAATATTATGATGTTTTTTAATTTTAAGATGGTTTTATGTAAGAGTGAGCAGTGTTGTTTATAAAACACGAGATATATGTGGATATTGTAGATAGTTAATAAAACTTCAGTGAAGTATTTACGATTATCTTTTGAGAATACTGTGAGGTGACTCGTATGGATGACAAGATTTAAAGCTTTTCACAATCTCTAAAGGCTTTTTCTTATTTATCTGAGTTTTGAACTGAAACAGCAACATTCTTATACGAAGAATATTTATGTGTTATCGTCAAAATATTTATTATTGTGTCCGAAGCAGCCCTTTGTGCGACACGGAGATATTTCGGGGGTGTGAACTGGGCATGCTCCTTTAGTGATGTGCTTCAGAAATATCGATGCCTAAACCAAAACAGTTTAAAAGTCCTTGAAATAGCTTGTAACAAAAACGCAACGAGTGTGAGGTTTTAACATGTTCTACAAAAAATATTATTTTTCGAAGATGTTCGTAGCTAAACTAAAACTTTCAGTTAGCAGGTCAAAAATAGCCAGGAGAAAAAAAATGCTTCTAAAATAATTATACTACTAAATTGATAGTACGTTATGTAGGTAGGTATGTTTTTCAAAGAGTAAAGTTATGGACAGTTAAAACAAATTTATGATGACGCTTATACTTATTAATATCAATATAATATTTCCACGGAGCCTATTTGCTATCTAAAGAAAAAACTCTGGACCTACACTGTTTTATACTAAGATCCGATACACTACACCGCAAAGTAGTCACTCCAATATCAACATCTACGTTCCATGAATAAGAAACGCATAAAGCTAGAACTCAATCATCGAAATCGATCCCAACCCTACGTTATGAAATATGCGATTCCTTATACAAGAGAAGTCTTTTATGTATCCCCAGGGATGGTCTGGTCAAGTAGGTTATCACAAGTAGCCTCGGGTGGAATGAAAAATTTATGTCTCAATATACGGTCAGCGTGGATCGCGTCTTGTGTTATGACCATCTCTAGGGCATTGGCGTGGATGGATTAAATTTTTTGAGATTAGGTTTGCGCTGGATTAAAAATGTTTTGTTTTGAGAAGTATTTTCACAGTGTGCAAGGATGGTATTAGCTTAAGTTATCAAGAGGTAGTCTACTTATAGAACTAAAAATTTATCTGTGATTTGATTACTAAAACTTTAAACTGGCGTGATTGGAAATGCCTGCTGTCAACATACGAATTTATCTACTTAACTTGCAAATTGTTTTTGAACGCGGAAGTTAAAAGCACAATACATTGTCTAAGTGCCCACTCCGAGGGTTACAATCAGCTTGAAATTCAACCTTATTGAAATCACAAAAGGAATCCCAGAAATAATGATCTTGTCATGAGATTGCTTTCAGAGATAACTTTAATGTTATCATTATAGTGAGTATACTGGGGACACCAATTTTGCAAGTCATCATACCGACCAGTTCAAAAGACCTTTTTATTTCTTGGAAATGGAAACAGCTCTGGAAGTTCTTCTGGGGTCTATTTATAATGGTTATAGTAAAGACGGAGTTGACATTTGACGTTGATTTAGTATTGTCGTTTTAATTCAAGCATTGTCATTTTGTGGAAGAGTGGTTGGTTGAGTGGCGGCCGGGTTCTATGTCCTATCATGTCGCCGTCCGTAGACTATCATGGATACCTTCCTACGTAATACGTTTAAGATATTCCAACATCGTTTTATAGATTTTGTCTGAAACGGTATAGGAGCGGGACAAATGGTGACCTCTGATTATGTCGGAAACACATACCCAAGAGTGCTCAGCAGCTCAGTTATTTGTGAAAAGAGATTGTTGTTACAAGTATGTTATATACGTTATATATACGTTATATCTTCCAACTAAGTGACCACCTTCAAGAGCAAATGAGAGAAGGAACATACAAATATTACAAATATCATTGGATTCACAGTGAATCGGTGAGTTGACGTTGACAAAAGAAATAGTCGCGTCATCGAAACGAATAATTGTGTCCGTTTAACTTTGTTGGGAATAAAAAACTCGTCATCATTGATGGCTTCACCTTTGATCTTAGAGCCATATTAAGTCAGCATTTATATTAAAAAAAGAATAATTTCAATAATGTTTTACAAAATATATTTTTGGAGCTATATAATCCATAAGAATGAAATGAAAAGCATCTAACGAATTGAAAGTCAGTAGTTATTGAATTTATGATAATAGCATCTGCGATAGACATACGTGACAGCATCGTTCTATATTCGTCGAATCGACGTAGTATTTTCAGACAAGCTTATTTCATAAAACACTCAATTTTCACTCTCATGTCAATTCAACACTCCCAGAGTCTCAACAAACCGACTCCCCTACAATACAAGTGAATAAATCTCATTTTTCTCATCATTTAAGATAGGGTTGCACAGGTGCAGGCATCGATCAACGTCAGCCGTGACAATTTGACGTATGAGACAATCTGGCCCATGCAAAACACTGGTTGTTTATATGGAGGTAGGGATGGGTCGGTTAATATTTAAGCAGTTTGGAGGAAATGGTTTTTAGATTTTGTTGAGTTTTGCGAGATAATGGTGTCACCTTGGTTACTATATATAGATAATGTGGCTCAGTGACCCAAAGTGAATCTTTGACACAAGACTTCTTCAGGTAGCAAATGACTTGTTCAGGCTTCAAAGTAAATCTTTATCAGAAAAATTCTTCAGGTAGCATAAGTCCTCTTCAGGCTTCAAAGTGCATTTTTAACACAGTACTTCTGGTTCAGGTATCCCGGCTCTGAGTTGTTTTTAGCCACTTCACCACCTTACCTCACAACTATCACCTCACCTTGCGTGCTGAAATCAAGTTATTCATCTTAAACGCTGATGAACTTAGACCTACTCGTGATACTTCCGCTAGAAGTCTAAATAAAACAAAAGATGCCTATGCTGTTACTGCTAAGAAAAGGTATTTTTTGCAAATTTTAGAATCAAAATATAACTTAGTTAATTTTTAAATACATAGCTATGTACGCAATTTTGCTACAGATGTATGGCTGGCTGCATTCAGCCAAAACGTACGCAAATTATTCAAATCAACATAGCTAATTTACGATATAACTCTACATTCACCAACCCTAAAATGAGCACCATGTAAACGTATCACAATCTCACTTTGACAATTTACATCGTAAAATAGATGTGAGGTGTCATGTTGGGGGTCGATGAAAATTGTAAATTGACTCAAAGTGGATTTTTAGGGGCCGTAACCGACGAGAAAATTGATGCTGTCAAAGAAGCTTCATTCAATTTGCGGCTTATTAATCAACGAGGGCGCAGAGAAGGTACCTAAGTTACACTGTACTTGGTGAAGCCTTACTGAAGTATTGTGTTTGGTTCTGGGTACGTGCGAGGGACAATAAGACGTGGGTTACTATAGAGACAGTTGAAATTACGATAACAGATGTTGCAATTTTAATGCCAAATTGCACGATGTTGTTTATATCACTTGTAATGAATCATGATTCATTATGTTTTTTAATATTTAAAGTGTTATTTCAGGCATTGTGTTTAAACATTAATGGCCGTTACACTTTTACGACTTTTACAATAGTTGCTTCTACATAATTGCCAGCAGTCCCCAAATAGATAATAATTTCAGTTCCAAAGTCACCTCGAAGTTTGTTTTGCCTTAAAACCAAATTGTGTTTTAATCAGAGAGGGTGCCAATTACTAGGACGACGCAGCTTTACTTATTTAACGGAGTGTGGGGCGGTTTAAATTGTCTTTAAAATTGCTTGTATTGTGATAGTCAGAAGACTTCATTTGGAGTCGTTTATCAATCCAAATTCAGTTTTTTCTTTAGGCAGCTACTATTATGTATTCAAAATCAAGATTCAAATATTAGGACTTCTGGCGTAGGTAAAGATACCATTGGTTTGTATGTATGTCCTCGTAGTATTTTGTAGAATTGAATTTCCTAATAGACATAAGTTGGAAGCATTGTTTATTCAAGGCACGCGGATCATACATTACTTAGTCCTTTAATTTTTATCCAAAAAATATCAGGTCAGCAAATTACAACAGCATTATATTATTCGAAATAAAAAAACATGAATTCCTATAATCGGAATGTCATCGAGACGAATCCAATTTGGCGTTCGGGCATGATTATGTATAATCATCCAAACATCGTATTGTCATCGTATCGAATTATGCAACCGATGATCGAATCGAACCAATTCGATTACTGGCGACAGATGTCTTCGGACGTGACGAATTTTGACTATCGACCCCAAAAATGTGATAAGCCCCTACCCAATTCTCAATTGACAGTAATCTTTAGGTTGTTGGTTATAAAGGTGTATTTAGTTTGATGAGAAAACTAGTGTTTTCGTATTAGTAATCAGCCGGTTCAACCGCAAATTGTTGTCCCTCGATCAGACGTTGCCAGGAAATTACAATTTCAATTTTTATTTTACGAGTCCGTGCAGTATATTTGTTAGGATCAGATAATTCAATTTTATCTAAATCGCACTTTCCAATGTGTTATTTTCTATCGTCATTTAATTGGGTCAATTGATAGAAGTAAAAAAATTGTTTCTATTATAATAATAATAGAAACAATTTTTTTACTTATATTATTGATAGAAGTAAAAAAATTGTTTCTATTATTATTATAATAGAAACAATTTTTTAACTTCTATCAATATTCTATTAATAAATACCGAAAAGTTTTTTTTACTTTTTTACTTTTACTTTTTTTACTCCCCTAAAAAGACTGTTCTACTTCCTAAATCATTCAAATTTGCTTATGAAATTAGTATATTTCAAGCCAATTTTACCTACTACTGTAGGTACTGTTATACACAGAGGTATAATTAGCAATAAACGATTTCATTTCAGATATAGAAAAATAAAACAACATATATAGGTTCAATAGATCACATTTTAAAAAAAGCTCACGTAGTAAAACCAAAATGACTTACGATTTTGTAGTTTTCAATCAATATTACAATCGTTTTACGTAGGCACCTTCAATTTATATCCTCAAAGAGTCATGGTAATGTCAAATCGCGTGCGAATATATTTGTAATTGTAATATAGAAAAACCATTGAATTGTCTATCATTTGAGTGTTGACTGGCATGCGTATTGTTTTTGTAAATGTCATCCTGAGCAATGAAGGCCGCCACAAACGATCGCGGTTCTCTTTGTATTTAGCCGTTCTACCTTTTACTGTCTTTGTTAGGAGCTAAGGCATTTCTGAAAGAAGAAATGAGTAGGTTTCTACCTTATAGCCCGGCTACACGCTCCGCTTGCTTGCGCAGTTCGGTTTGTGCAGTTATGACTGAGCAACAAGATTAAACACCACACACCGTGCAATTTAGCTCTGTGCAAACTTGACTTCGCAAGGACTGAACTTTCAATACAGAACTTATAATAATAAGATCTATCTAATAAGGGCAAGCTACCGTCCTGCTGTCCACACGCTCCGTCTTACCTGGGCAAACTGGCTTATACAGGCATACTTGCAAGTAAGACGCAGCGTGTATTAATTCTTCTTACTTACTAACATCCCTAGACATATATAGCATCCTAGGGACTTTTAAATATGACACGAGTGAAAAATTACCAAAGTTTTTTTAAAGAAGATGACATGCAGTAGCAAGATCTATTGTAAAAACTTCCATCAATAAGAAAAAGACCGACTTTCGACCTCCATCACTCATCAATACATTGTGCACCGGATGTCACATCACTATTTTGAGGCTTAACACTGGCCGCTGTCGCGACCCTCCGATAAAAAGAAATAGTATTCCAAATTCAAATATCATCGCGAGATATATTTCATCTTGTCATAACACGGTGGGTCAAAGGCAGATGAAAAGTTGATAAATTGCAGTTCAAATTTGGAATAATGTCTTTTTCACTATTCACGGGCTTGGCTCGAAAGTGATGACGTAACAGGATCTCAATTTTGATGGGGGTTGAGTTGCGTATCTATTTATCTTGTTTGAAGAAGAGATGAGAAATTGTACGTAGGTTTTTGGTATATCTACCTACCTTCCTATATAATGCATTGTTGAAATATTACTAGGTGTTTTTAATATTTCTTGAAAATGTCTCTTGGTCTAGTTTGACTACATTATTCAAGTATTGTTTTCGGTATTTTACGTTGAATAATTAATATATTTGTAATTTATTAGTATGAAATTATTTTCTTTCTACATTTTTTTTAATTAGGTTCGAGTCCTGCCGAACTCAAAAAATTTTCGGAACTTATTTAACTGTTTTAAATTAGGATGATGAGAAGGTACCTTTATAAAATCCGTCCATAATCTGGTCTTCTTCATTTACTTCTAATACGAAGTCGCAGGCTAATGGAATCCTTGACAAATGATGCGGCTAATGATCTGAAACAGAATAGTTATCAAACTGAGATTACTTATGTAATGAAAGAAGTTTTGGGTGGGCTTGTCAAAAGAGATGTTTTAAAACTTACTTGTAGTAAAATATATCACACAAAGTCTCTACTAGTATTTTGCTAAAAAAGATAATCAAAACTCCTAATAGAGTCCACAGGTGATCGGAATGCTGGCTTTTATTTCGGTCTACAAATTAGCATTGCCATTAAATATGGCAAAAATATTCAGCTTCGGTAGCAGAACACGGGAAAATGAAAAGTAAACAAAACATGTCATATACTCACTTTCATCACATATTGAGTCTAGTGGTATATCATTTTTATTTATTTTTTCGAAAATTAAAGCTAGGATTTTTTTTTCATATTTTTTTCCGTGTTCTGTGACCAATAGTAAAAGGTCCCCGAAAGTTTAGTCTTACATTTTTGTTACACACTAGAGTACTCATAATTTTTTATTGATGAAAATTTTGGTTAAAATCTAAGCGCCGCCATCGCTTGTAAGGACCATACAAGTAAACAAAAGATAATAATAATAATAAGATAATTAAGAAGGAGCATTACAGTTCAATATGGAGATATTTCACCCCCCTTGGCATGATGCAGTTGTTTTCCTCGATGCAGAAGGACCCTTAATTACAGATGGAATCGGGAGGACGGTAGTTATGATAATTCTTATAAAAGCCACCGCATTGATTCTTTTGTCGTTTGCGGGTAGGAAAGTGGGGAGATGGCTTTTTAATTCACTAAGTATATAAGTTTTTAGTAACTTTGACTATGTATCTTTATTTTTTTCAGGGTTGCTCACACATGTACCAGCAACGAGAAGCTAAAAAGAACAAAACAAAAACAACGCGCGACTATAATATCGAAAAAAAAAACAAAAAAAAGTAGTTTATAAAAAAGTTCTTTATTGTTTTAAAGCGGCCACAAAATTCAAATCGAATCGATATTCCGAATTGAAATTCCGAAAAGGAATTCCCACTGACAAGTTGAATCCAAGAGCTGCCTCTTGAATTCAACTTGAGCACAGTATAGTGTATTTGACGACATTTTAATTCTAACTACGTAATTTGATTTTGAAATTATATAAATCTACGTACCTTGACTTGACTAAGTGTTCCTTGTGAGCCCATGGTATTATTAAAATAAATTTAGTTTAATTGAACTTGGATGCAAAAAGTACTGGATAGATCGGGTGCCAACCCTGCTCAGTGCCGTGTGGAAAAGTCATTCGACAACTCACACCATCAAACTTGTCCCAACATTGAATGAACCAGGTACAAAGTATGTTAAATGACCGGTATAAGTCGCGTAGATAAAGATTGGGGCTGAAAAATGGCCGCCTCTTTCATGCTGTATCGCTTTGGTCATATTGGATATGATATGAAAGAATATCTAAGCGCGATAGCATGAGAGAGGTTGTAATTTACAATCACAATCTTTATCAGCGCTATATTATACTAACCAGTCGGTTCAGGTAAACTTCAAAGAAAGTTATAATATAAATGCCGTGAGATAAGCCGTCTCCACACTAGCCTGTCAGCGGCAGTCGGAGCAGCGATGACTTGCAGCGGGTGACTATGATATATTATGTTCGTGCCGTAATGAGAGCCAGGATCCGTGCCCTGTATCCAGCCACGATACGTTTTACGGTTTATATTGTCAGGCGGTAGAAGCCTGGCTCCTGAAACGTAAATACACCTGATTTAAGACCCCTGTGGATTTAAAATTATGTACGTTGATGAACATTAGAAAATTATTACAAAACCAAACCGGCAGCTAACTAATACTTGCATTGAAATCTGTTAGTGTAAATAAAGTCATTTAATTGCAGTTTACGTATAAGTTTTAAGTAATTCGCGATCAAGGACTTTATTAAAACTTCGTAAATAAAGTCATTTGATCGCGATTTAGAAAAAAAATTAACTAAGTAAAATGCGATTTTATTTAGGTACACCAAAATTTCTTTGATTTTATTTATACGAAAACTTCTGATTATGAAAGATGAACGCACTTTACGTGTCAAACGCGTTGAAGAACTCCAATTCCCCCAACATCTTTTTGTATGTATTTTCTTTAAATAAGTAGAAGTTTGTCTAGATCTTTTTTTTCTGATTTTTTTTGTTATTTTTTTTTATGTTATCAACAAATTTTTGTGATTGTCGTCTTTAATGCTTTTAATATTTTAAACCTGCTATTGGCTGTAAGTGATACTTAAGTTACTTTTATGTATGAGAGATGTGGATTTCGTGTAGTAATCTATAAATAAAATTTAATTTCATTCTTAGTCTGTTAGTATTAATATATTAAGTAGGTACGTATTATATTATCTGGTTTGGCTTAAAATGGTGTGCAGTACAGTCTTAACTTTTTATAAATGACCCCTTTTTCAGGTTTTGTCTAACAGATCGCACCAGATTTTGATTGCTCCCAACCATTTTATTTCATCAAACTTTTTCATCCCCTTTCGATCTTCGAGAAACAAAGCTGGCTTTTAACGCTTACGAAACGCCACCATTATACATTAGATAGTCACGATAAATGTGAACCTGATTGGCATCGATAGCAGCTTCCATTTGGTAGTTCATTAGGCTAACACCGGTGATGCTTGATAAACGCTTCAGAGGTATGGAGAGGCCGTGGATTTTAGACGCTAAAAAGTTTTATAAGAGACACTAAACTCAACGTAGTATGTAGCTTTGAATTTTCTTGTGCTAAGTTTTCTTTCTTTTTTTTTAAAGTTTTTTTTCTTTCTAACTGTTGCTAAGTTTCTGTCACAGCAGTATTTTAATGCTGGGCATTTCACATATAGGATTATCAATCCCAAAGTTGGGAAAACTTGTTATATTTGTTAAGAGTGTAGGGCTTAATTTTCTCCAATACCGAATACATTTTATTACTAAAGAAAATACAATAATAATTACAACAAATATTTACACTTAAATCTATTTTCTAAAAATCTAAGCCGTCACCAGAAGGCAAAGTGCCCAGAATGCTGGCAGCATTGCCACGTTGAATGGCAATGCTAATTCGTTGACCGAAATAAAAGCCAGCATTCCGATCACCTGTGGACTATTATTCTATTAGGAGTTTTGCTCTATTAGGAGTTTTGCTAGATCTTTGTATATTCCATGTGCCCCAGGACCCCAAGGACCTAGGGTTTCCACCCCAAACGGCTCGAATAGGTAACCTCGGTCGAGATTAGCGTATTTCCGCCGTTTGAGGGACTCCGCTGATGTTGCTGCGGAGCCGGCCCTTACTGATGTCCCTGCAAGATGAGAAGGTGCTAGGGTATCTACACAAGTGGCATCCCAAACTAAAGGCCGACCCATTTTCCAAGGAATCAGAGTCATACCGTCAGGCCTTTTACCATCATCTCGCATTAGGCCACGTGGTTCGAGAGTAGCTGCCATACTGACGCTGGTAAAAGCCCGACGGATGATGTCATTAATTGAACTATGACGGGACACACGTCCTGCACTAGAGACACATGCCAGTGCATGGTGACCGAACTTATCAACGGTTTCACCGCACTGGCAACGGTGTGCAACTAGACAGGGAGAACCTAAACGCAAAAGAGTGTAGGGGCACTCTTTTGGACCCAAATCAGGGGTAGGTTGTAAGACTATGCCAGACCCTGATCAGGGCTTATGCGAGTATAACGTAGTTGTAAAACCGAGCCCTGATCTGCCTCCAAACGAGTGTAATTAAGTAGTATTAAGTTCCCTAAGGCTTACCTAAAAACTTTTACAACTTCTTGATAGATGTGACGAACCGTAGATAGTCCTACAATGATTATATTTCATGGCTCTGATATTTCTTCATTTCATTTCATTCGGCTAGAAAAAAATTTATGAAGCCGATTACTTCAAAACATAAATATCTTTAAAAAAATATGTGTCCATAGAAGTTAGTCTTAGGCCCGTATAACTGACTGAGTGACTGAGCACGCATTCATAAAGCTTGTTCAGTCACCAATCTATGCTTGAGTGACGTTTATGCCATAGAAAAGCGTTACCCAAGCATCGATGGATAACTGAGCAAGCTTTCATAATATGGGCCTTAGGTTCACTTGACTAGACTGATTTTTATAGTCAGACAAAATTATCTATAAACGACTCCATATCCCTTTAGTATTTTCCCATTAGTAGCTAGCACCCTCGCGATTGACCATTGAGGCCTTTGTGGTCAATTTTTTCCACGGCTGTCGTTAATGGAGATTTCTCTGATAGCTTGTGTCAAACTGCGCCCGCGCATACTGTCAAATCACCGTGATCAAACGCGAGCGCCGCGTAAGAAAAGAACTGGGAAGGTAGAGTGACGTTTGGTAAGTGGGTTCCGTATTTAAGATGGGGTCGGGTGTTTTGGGTTCCATTGTAGCTAACAGGAAAAAATAAATAGGTGAAGCAATAATAAGTAAAGATAAAATATACCTATAGTTTTCTATCTGATAAAACAATCATAAAAAATCTTAAGACCCCAGGCTATCACTTACTCAAGTGTGAAAAGTGAGTCGTGTCAAGTCTTAAATATAGTAGTCGTATGGTATGGGAGGGTCTTTTGCCCGTGATAAAATTTGTAGGCACCTAGTAAAACAAACCACAAATATTAAGGGGCTACCTCGACCCAATATACATGGGGACCAACGGGAACTTATATTCCCGTTCGTCCCCACGTATGTAAATGTGGGGACGAACGGGAATAAAAGTTCCCGTTGGTCCCCATCGGGGACAAAGCGTGGGGACGAGCGGGAATAACCCAAGAGCACCGCCCGCCACCTATTTTATCATATTACGTTGAACAGTGCTCGTAGCGATTACGTTGAACAGTCTCGTTCATTTGATCAAATGAATTCCAAAAATGTCATTGGGCAGGTTGTGATACCTATTATAAGCTTTTTTTTAATGCTTATCTAATAGTTTTATATTGTATAGTATAGACAGAGATGCCAAAATAGAATTTGGTGGCCACCAAGGGCAACTTCGTATCTCTGTCTAAACTATAATACAAAATAATATTATTACAGAGGTAGTAAAAAAAGCTGATAAGCATAACAAACTGCTCAATGAAATTTTTGAAATTTCCTTTGTTTAACGTTTATTATTAATAAAATAAAATATTGGCGGCGCTAGTTTGGGTTGTGGTAACGGTTTAATTTTGGAACCCTAAAAATTAAAAATAAACGCTGCGTTAAATTCAAGAGTGTCCTGTCAATACACGGCACGATTGAAAAGAAGTGCTTGTTGAAGGAAAAAGTTGAAAAGTTTATGTTGTAGCTAAGTGATCAAATGCATGGTAATGAGATGGCTGGATGATACCCAATTTAATGGTAAGGCCCATCATATTAACCACGGGAAAGAGATTCTTTTAAGTGTATGTAGTTGATAGCTTGTGGTTATCACCTCAATATTAGAAATGTATTAACAATACATAAATAGGTGTTTAGTATTAATATGACCCTTTTGGTGGGACAGAAAACTCTGACAAACATTAGCTTACCTTTATGAATAAAATATCTTACCTTACAATGAATAAAATTTTAATATTCACATTAGATTCCAAATAAATCACTAATTTGAAATCCAATGTGACATATTTTCGAATTCATTATGAATGGGTTTTTGGAACAGAATTTTGACATAAGGTAGTAGAAAAACACATGGCTAAGCCCTAGGCTAAAATTTTATTGAATGCAAACGACTTTCATCATCATCATCATCAGCCTATAGTAGTCCACTGTTGGACATAGGCCTCCCCTAATGAGCGCCATAGCGCCCTGTCTTCAGCTTGACGCAAACGACTTTGAGTAGGTACAACGAATTCTCATAAATAGGTATAGGACAAAGAAACTGGAACGGTTCCACACGAAGGTTACCAGTAGACTAATAACTTATTTACACCATACCCTAACAAACCGCGTGCAAAATAACCTACACAAAATCAATTCATTCATCGAAATCGCAACGTCTCACCTTCAGACCGTCAATTTTCCCACCGAATGTTCACTAAATCAATTAGCCTTCTTGCATCTCGTCAAACCACATATTGCCCAAGTTATAATTTGACCGTAACTTGCGATTGTCACGATTAACCGAAACGGTGTCGGTGATCAGCGCTACAAAGTTATGTCTATCGGTGGATAAAATTGGAACTTATTTTGTGACGATAGTAATATGCTAGAAATGTTTGCTACTAGCGCCATCTTCACGTGAAGAAATAACGTTGTGGCGTTACATCGATGACATGATGACATGCGAATGTAGTTGCAAGCGAAATTGATAAGTTCAAAGGCGATTTATTTCTGCGTGTAAATTGATTTGAAGTGGAAATTGAATACAAAATAGTTTAATAGTGTAATAAAATTTGGACGTAAACGACGCCCTCTGTGACGCGGTGAGCGAAGGTTCACCTGCGATACAGGAGGATACGGGTTCGACTCCCATTTCGGAACAATTTTTGTACTCTTAGCAGATACTTTTTCAGAGTGTTCTGGTCGTTTTCTGTGTATAGTTAAATAATAGTTATTTTCTATACTAGAGTGCAAAGTTGCTTTTTAATTGCGAGCTCAATTTTGATTCCCTCTCTAAAATTAGAATCCTGAGCGTTAGCAATCAAAAGAGCACGAGAGTATTTTTGCTATTCGATATCTGAGTGCAAAAGCCGTTTTTATCCGCTAGAGGATAAAGTAAATTGAATTTAGAATACTCTTTCCGAGATAGGGGAATGAAAATAATGTTACGGTTATACTATATCAGATGTTCGTGCATCGGTGCCGTTATAGACAGACGCCACTAGTAGGTATATTGTAGCGTTTTAGAGCGAAATTGAATTCTCAATTTCAAAAGCTCAATTTTTTCTTTAAAATCCTTTCTTTTTTGCAGATATATGATTTATTTTGTATTTAGTAGTCTAAAAACATCTCGGAGTTATAAAAATATCTCGGATGTCTAAAAACATCTCGGTGTTGTTTCTCAAATCAGTCATCATGCTTATTCTACATATAAATTATTATAGTAGATACACTTTTAATAGACTTACAACTAAACTATCAGCTACAAAAAAACATGAAACATTACACAAAAAGAAATTCACCAATAAAGGTGCGCGTCAATAGCAAACTACGCGTCGACACCTCGACGTATGAATAATCGAAACCGCGGCCCCGGGCGTATGTGCGCTTCGCAGCCTATGAATAGTGCATCGGGGATTCACACCTCTTTTTGCTAGCCTATTTTCAGTGTTTCCGGTTTTTAAAATTTACCCTATTCTATCGACTAAACGACGATCTCTCTGGCGCAGCCGGCGATGGTCTGACTGCGACGCAGGCGGTTGCGGGTTCGATTCCTGTCCCAGGCTAAATGTTTGTATGATCTGTAGATATTTGTTCCGGTGTTTCTGGGTATTTTCTATGTATTTTGTGTTTTGTATGTAAGGCTAGGTGATGCTGTCTGAATTTCCCAGCGTTATTTTTTTTTTAAATTAAATAGACATGCAACGAACTAAAGCATAGGTACCTACTGCAGGAACGGTCAATGTGATGTTTAGGGGAGAGCTATGTCCAGCAGTGGACGACTATCGAGATGATGATGATGATGATCAGTTAGAACCGGGGATTCCATTAAAATGGGTACTATAATTTTGCAGAAGGAAAGCGTATTTATGAATGGTATAGCGAATTTATAATGGTCGTATTTATGAAAGGAAGCGTAGTTACTTCAACTATGGATAATTGTATCTGAAATAAACACTATTATTATTACTATTATTATATTATATACACTTTTCAGTAATTGAATTGTATTATTTTATTTATTGTTGATTACAAACTTTAAATACTTTCTTTTTATCAAAGAAAATTACAATCAAATAATAGAAACTCACTAAAATTAGTATACAAGTATATTTAAAATTGAAATATTGGAGCTTATTGCATACTGTTGCAAACAATCTACAGGTAGATCAAAGGTTCCATATCAATAATTGTGGACAGTAAATTAAAGTGAATAGAATCAATAACACCTTATTTCTTATTTGATAATAATTACTATTTATATAGCTGTATGTTAGTAATATAAATTTGACTTGTCTAACTGCATATTTTAAGAATAAAGAAATACATTTACTGACATCGGGCCACGTGGTCAATTTATATTTAAATACCTTAGTCGTTCCTTCAAAAATAAAAATTAAGTTTTCAACTTAACAAAAATCATACAAAACCCTATCAGATTTCATACATGTTTTCGCAGTACTTACACCTATATTAAAGCATGCAAATGATATTTCCCGCGTATAATTATAATCGCATCAATCAGCGCGCGCGCACCCTGAGGCTCTCCGGGTAAATGGTTATTAGAGGTACCGACGACATACTTGTATGGAAAATGTTGTGCTTCTATAGACATGTATGTGAACTGCGTGTGGGTGTTTTATAAGACCTATATTGTAGATATTTCATTGCAGTTTGTTTGTAGGTATACCAACTACTTACCAAAAAATAGTCCGGTTCCGGTGTCACGTAGATCAGTCGTAGTGCTCTTCACAATATTGTAAATAATCACTATAAAACCCAAGTAAAAGTAAATGAAAATGGTAAAAAAATCAAAAGAAATGAAGTTTTCAAACAATAATCGTCGCGGAAAATCGAAGACTCAAGCAATTCTTCATATTATTATAAAACGTGTGGTAATATTGTTGATCAACTTCAGATTAAATCCCATAATCTGAAGTTAGTCAACAAATTGTTGCAGCACTGACAACATGCACAGAAAAAAAAAATAGACTGAAGACTGAGAACCAACTGAGAACTTCGGAGATTCGTTCATAACTTGGTATGGCAGTGAATAACAACAGCGCCCGACAAAAATGAACATGATGACCACTACCACGCTGACAAAAGAGTTCCGAAGAAGATCTTTGCTATTTATGTCAAGGTCTATCTGCAGGGCTTAGCTTACAACACAATATCAATTGAACGCTTTAACTAAACCTTAACAAAGTTATTCGTCTATGTCGCAAAGAAGGCGTGACATTTTGCCTTACAAATGTCAAAGCAATTTGGTATCGATTGCCTTTGGAACGGGTGCAATAGTAAGGTCGTTTGAATCATTTGTAGTACTTTAGGTTTGATTCTAAGTAGCTTAGTGATTTCACCGATAATAGGGGACTTGAATGGAAACTTGCTTGACCTTGGAGTTGTTACCTTTGTAACGAGTAGGAAGAATTTTTGATTTGATTTAATATGGCAACTTGTTTATCAGAATTGGGCCCCAGGTCAATCACTTGTCGTGCTATACCACGGTATTGTTATCTAGTGTCTAACTATACTATACCTACTACATGCAAAGTTTCAGCTCGAATCGTTCAGTACTTTTGGAGTTGGTTTTCTTTTACCAAACATCATACAACTTTTTGTGGCATGTAGAGTTAATTTAGGTATATGAAAACAGTATAGTAATAAAACTTCTGTTTCACTACCACGACATTGCAAAATCATAATTTCGATTCGCAGGCTTAGTTGGCGGGTTGGGTATTTTAATTTTGTATGTAAATAAACCAAAAGCTGCATTGTTATCAAAAACGAATGGAACTATTTTGGTCAATGGTATGTATTACCAAATAACACAAGAATCTATATTCAAACCCAATACAATCAGATGCCTATCAGACACATAAAACAAAACACAATTAAGGCCAGCAATTGTATACCAGTCAAAGGGGCTCAAAGACAGCTTGATTGTAAAGATTTTACCGTGACCCATCTTCTACTCAATGACACCTCACGAGTACGAGACAAAAGAACAAAGCGGGACCATTATGTTACACAACTATGATTTCGTGGTAGTGACGCGTAAGACGGAGTCTTGGTCTTGATTTGGCACCACTGTTTTTAGGATTATCATCATCAGTAGCTGAACATTATTAAAGTGAGGCTGAAAATGAAGTGAAGAGGAAAATAATTACTATTTTGTCCAAATGAGATTTGCAACTTGTCAAATGACGAGCTGATAAGTCAAGGTGACAATGGTAGACCACGATATCTGCATCGTGGTCTGCCATTTGTGGTCTACCGTTGTTGTTCGTTACAGTACCTAATCTAGTACTTTAACGACAAAAGATAATTAATCTTAATGAACGAACATTGTAACGCCTCATTTTCTACTAAAAGTGTAAGAGAACTTGAACTTGTACTGTGATTTTCAACTTCGAATTTACATAGTCAGCTATGAGTAGTGTACACCAGATTCTGTTTTCACATTAATATCATTCTCACACTTTGATTGGTCTTCCCCAGTCTTGGTCGGCTCCCACACTATTTTATATTCACGCACAGTGAGCTACATAATGACATGTACTGATACGTTGGTACTCTCGTGGCGATCAGCCAAATTGCTTTGACCACCTTTCACGTCCACCAACCTTGCTTCACCATCGATACAAGCGAAAATATCTTCGACATCGTTGACTTTAAGAGCTTTTGTGATTATGTTGAGAGTGTTGTCTGAATCTAAAGCTTTGTAGATCACCACGCCTACCGTTGCGACAAATGGGGACAGTTTTCTTTGGTTTTGTTTGAGAAGGTTAACAACATTATGTTCTAGTGTGTGGAGTTTGAGTTGGATTTTCGTTGTTTGAAGATGAGACTATCATTAAGCATTATCATTAAACTTTGATTGTGACTGCAAATCACTTTGTACAGTCTACAGCAGGTATTATTATTATCTGTGGTACCTTCGGTTAATGGTATGTGCTTTGGTGAATATACATATTTCTCTGCTCAACCTGTTTCATCCATCTACCTTAGTGATCCTTGCGCAGGGGCCATGCTAATCTTTACAATATCATTCCAAATATTACTAAAATACAAACAAAAATAAAATAATTATGATGAATTGCCGGAGAAAGTACATCTACGTTAGTTTAAGTACTTTCTGCGACGCGACACGTGACCCGAGAGCTGGTGAGTATCTGACACAGCGCATCAGCATTGCCATACAGCGGGGCAATGCAGCCAGCGTCTTGAGGACGCGCGTAACTGGTATTGATATGGATGAGTTGATCTACCTGTAGATTGTTTGTATCAGTCTGCAGTTAACTCAATTTTTTCAGTTGTAAATACTAGTTTTAATTTAATTCAATTTCATTGTAATTTTCTTTGTTAATAAAGATCTTTCTGCAGACATCAACGACAAAAGTTGCTAATAATTGTAAATTTAACTTCAGTACCTATAAACTTTCATTCATCATCATCAACCTCTATTAGTCTACGGCTGGACATAGCCCTGTCTTCAGCTTGACGCATCCAGCATCTGCCAGCAGTCTTTCGCAAATCGTCATCCCACCTGGCCAGAGGGCGTTCAACATTACGTTTACCGAGTCGTGGTCTCCACTCAAGAACACGTTTACCCCAGCGGTTGTCAGTTCTTCTCGAGATATGGCCAGCCCACTGCCACTTCAGCTTGCTAATTCTTTGAGCTATGTCGATAACCTTGGTTCTCTGTCAGATGTATTTGTTGCGAAACCTATCCTTCAGAGAAACTCCGAGCATAGCTCTCTCCATAGCTCGCTGGCAAGCTTTCATTATTTCTTTGAAACAGACATTGACAACACAAGCACATATCTTTCCGCACACCATAATATCTCTTGGAAGGTTGACCCTGTCTTGATATTTCTATCGCTAACCGAACAAGGTCACCTTTTCCACCGCCTAATTACAAGCCTAATTCAACTTCCCAAATCTAAAATGTCTGTACAAAATCCTGTTACATAAGAACACGGAAACTCCGGGCATCTATAATCATAGAAATTATAATAATTGTCAGAACGCAAGGAGGGCGGGGCCGAATGACAATCACGCGCGTAGACCTAATGAACGGGTGCGCGTGCGTCGCTTCGCTCACACAGGTGTGCTTTAGTGATGGGAAGAATTGAAATTAATGAAAGAAAATTTGAAAGAGATTCAGAGTTATTTTATTATATTTATACAGTTAGGTTAGTCAATGGTGAGTGCACTAAATTTACAAAGTAGATTTTAAGCAACTTGAAAATAAACGCTAAGTGACAACGATGGGGCTTAAGACCTAGATCAAAATATAATTAAAGAAGAATATATAGTTATATATAGTTATTCATAAAAGTTTGTCGACATGCTTCAACCGAAATAATAGGGAAAATCTAAAGTTGTGTTTTGGTGGACATTACGAGCGGAAGCGGATGCTTGCCAGTTTCAAATGGAAAGATTGACGCCGCTACATCTGGAATTAACTTTGAAAAATTGTCATTAATCCACCCCAGTGAGTGGCCCAAGACCGGACAAAAATTGATACAGCGCGTCTACCCTGCGGACATGGAACTACGCAAATCCAATCCAAACAAACATGTAACGTCTCGTCGTCGACACGATACTTTTGAGTATCCAAAGTCAAGGTGTTCTAGATGTTGTAGCGCTGATGTATATTTTTTGATTTATAAGTTTCAGTCGCCATATTGCCTACTTATCGATAAGTCAAACTAAAACTATCGATAGTGTCACATCACTATCACTCTCGTGGTGTCGCTATGTGCTATGTCGAGTCATACATTCATTATCAGTGTCGTTTTATCTCGGATGTAGAGCGACACATACATAATACTTAGTTACTTGTTTCGCCTGGAGTCATATTTATCATCTTTACATTTTTTGTGAGACGAGATTCGTCGATTTCGACGACCTCTGTGGCGCAGTGAGCGAAGATCCGCCTTTGATGCAGGAGGTTGCGGGTTCGATTCGTCGATGATCTGCAGACATTTGTTCCGGGTGTTTTGGTCGTTTTCTACGTATAATAAAATGTCTATCTATGTATTGTATTATGTATAATATCAGTTATCTAGTACCCATAACACAAACTCTGCTTAGCTGGGGGCTAGATAATGCTGTGTGAGTTGTCCAGCATTAATTATTATTTATTTTATTTTATTGATGTAAAAAGCAGCCTTTACATTAGGTCGCAACCACCACGGCAGCAGAGCGGCAGTCTAATTTTTTTAATTGCACAGAATTCATAATCTAAAATCTGTGTTGATTTACTCAAATGTATCGTCGATGAATTCTTTTGAATAAAACGTTTTACATAGAAGTAGGTTAATAACACACTGTTTCAACCGGATTGATCGCGTATATTTTATATTTTGTTTATAACCTGACGTTTCGGAGGCTTTTCAGCTTCCATGGTCACAGCAACATGGAACAACATGGAAGCTGAAAAGCCTCCGAAACGTCAGGTTATAAACAAAATATAAAATATACACGATTAATCCGGTTAAAACAGTGTTTTATTATGAGTTCTCGCGAAAATAACCTTAGAATATACTAGAAGTAGGTTTTTAAGTTGAAATGTCTTTTTCATATTGCTTATTATTGATGGGTTTTCTTTAAGCTTTCGCTTTTAGTTAGACTAGCAAAGTCAACCCTTTTGTAATTTACAGAAAGGAAAACTAAAAAGGTTTAGTTCTTTTTTAGCTTATTCACATAAGTTTAACCAGTGACATTTGTGACGAAGACGAACAACCTTCTTGATCTATATTATATTTCCACATTCTCGAGTGTATGTCATTTCTAAAGATAATTACGGCAACCCAGAAGGCGACATTACCAATCAACGAAACTACCAAATAGAAGACAAAACGTCAAAGTTATTTATGCTTTACGTTAGACCACACTTATAATTATCGACGGGAATCGAACCCGCGGTTATGGCCAATAATTGGGAATGAACAGTGTCTAAGTATAGTGCTGGAGTCGTAATGTTGTTTTATGGGGTTCTTAAAAAATAAATGAATGTCATTTTGTCTGACACTACGGTAATTGTTGAGAATATTTGGTTTTTGTCCTTCCTCCCCAGATCAATGGTATTCGTGTATGTACTGATGATTCATGTGGTTGTTGACGTAAGTAGGTTCACGTCGTCATCATCATGTGGTTGTTGACGTAAGTAAGTTCACGTTGTCAAGATCATGTGCTTGTAGAGTGCGATAGCGTGACTTCTCAAAGATCTTCATCACCTTGGGACACCGAGGACGCCTAGGGAGGCATACACCGGCGTCAGCGAGCGGCTGGCCTTCCTAGAAGACATCGGGTGGTTAAATTAGCAGCCCCACCCGTCACGCAAAACGGCCCACCTGTGGCCTTGTTGCGGAAAGCAGTCCAGGAACAAGTAAGAAGTAACGTTATCATCATCTGCAGTAAAATGTGACCAGAATAGGCTAGTTTCCTGTGCTAGAAATTCTGTGTGAATTGTCAAGCATTATTTATTTGTTCGTTAACAGTAGACTGTTGCAAGTCATCTAGAGCTCAGCTTTTCCTTTTCCTTGCGTCGTTTACCCAATCCCTATTGGGTAAACGACGTAAGGAAAAGGTGAGCCGGAGAAGAAGCTGCTTCCGTGATGGAAGCAGCTTCTCCGGCTTTCAGTGACATGTATCGTTTCTAACATTTTGATGTCGAGTGTGTTCTGGTCTGACAAGTGCCTTCGGTTCCTTTCTCTCGGTCCTTTCCCTCTACTTTTCCCGTGACGGTGTGTTTTTGGAGGTTGTCTCCGGGTTTGCGGGCTATGTGACCAAAGAAGTCGAGAATTCTGCGGACGCAAACGTTAATAGGCGTTGTTTCCGCTCTAGCTTGAGCTGTTTGAGTACCGAAAGATGTTTCTATGCGCGGTCCACGGAGTGCGCAGCATTTTCTGCCAGCACCACATCTTCAGCTTTCACGGTCCACGTGTCCGCTCCGTACAGGTAGCTCAACTGATCTATAATCAATACCAATTGGAACCATTCTCAATACGCCGCGCTGGCTGCATTGCCCTGCTATAAGCTTAGGTTTCAGGTGAAGTAGTAAATGGAATACTCACTCATTCTGCAGAACACCTTATAAGTGTGCAATAAAGATCGACAATCTGCCTGACGAACTCGTCAAACTTTTGTAATAGAATCGAGCAAACTTACAGGGACAGTGAAACTACGGTAATTCAGGCCTACCATAGACTATGCAACGTATAGACACGACTTAATTTGATTTTTTTTTGCTGGCAAAATCTTTGACAACTCCTGTATTCTTTTTTTTTTTTTTACTATAAAAACTATCGTAGTTTGACGAATTCCTGTATTCTTTCACATGTATGTTTGTTTTTACCTACTTTGTTTACGAAAAATGTTTTGCTCTATATATCCTGCCTACCTACCAAATTTTGTTATATTTGGTTAGGCTGGTTCCCTGATTACATCAGATAATGTATAACTATATAATTTCCATGATACTTGTATTTTCTTTATATTTTTATTAAGAATATTAATTTTTACAATACCGTGATCATCATACGCCATTTCTTATATCTTCTTAGATCTATACCAGCCTACTGCTGGGACAAAGTTGTTTAATCGGCGATAAGGGAGGTTTAGTCGGTGACTTCCAGTGCCTGGCACTAAGGCCACTTCACACCTGTCTATATATTTTATGGTGTTAAGTGAAGAACTTGATTGAGTAATATTTTCAATTCAATAAATGAATAGGTTTAAAGAAAAACTAGTCGGTAACTTTTATCAACGTTCCTAGGAGCCGAAAGGGATTGAAGCTCTGTTTATTTTAAGGCAAGATGATGCTGTGTAAATTGTCCAGCATTAATATTTGGTATTATTATAATTTCAAATTATAGAATTCATTGCATTGGCTTTCCGTCGTTTTAGACATTTTCTGTCAGTTTTGACGTTTTCTGTCATTTTGACGTCTTCTGTCATTTGACATTTGCTGAATGAAAATGAAAATCATTGCCCAACATTTTTGCAGTTATAATATTTTTTCGAGGCACAAAACTACTGGGACAAATGTTGTCCCAGAAGTTCTTTACAGAACTACAGCACAGAACTACTGGGAATAAGCGCTACTGGGACAAATGTCGTCCCAGTAGTCCTGTACAGAACTACAGCACAGAACTACTGGGAATAAGCGCTACTGGGACAAATGTTGTCCCAGTAGTTCTGTACAGAACTACAGCACAGAACTACTGGGAATAAGCGTTCTCCACGCGTTCGGTTTATTGTGTACTTATTTTTATTTTATTATGATTTTTATTCCCGTCTTCATGACGTTTTTCTAATAAACATAGTTTTGCATAATGCACCCTTCAAATTAATCAACGTTACTAAATCAGAAAAGACAGCAACTCCCAAATTATTTACTTTGTGTTATTGTTGTGACTAAACTCCCCCTTCATGACTAAATAACGAAGGCACGGTTACCAAATTATGTATGTCATAGATTGTTTGTCATCCGTCTCAGATCGAACCCCCGCTGAAGTTAGCATTTATCTTAATTTTCTTAGCTATAGGGATGGGGTATCTTATCTATCGATAACATCAAGAATCGATAAACGATTAAACGACAAAATACCTATTGATATGATGTGTTTGAAAGTTAAGTCTGATTTAAAGAAAATATTAGATAGTTTTGTCTCAGAATTAACATAATGATACAGAAATTTGTCTCTTATGAAAAGGTTCATCATCATCAGCCTATATGTTAGTCCACAGCTGGACATAGACCTCCCCTAATGAGCCTCAAAGCGCCCTGTTTTAAACTTGCCGTATCCAGAATCAACCTGCAGTCTTTCGCAGATCGCCATCTGGCTGGAGGGCGTCCTATATTACGTTTGCAGAGTACTGCTCAACTCTCGTACTCAACAGCCTTTATTAGTCCACTGCTGGGCTTAAAAAACTAACATAAGAATCAAAGAAGCGTGAAGCACGACCAAAACAAAGAAAAATACCTATTCGAAAATTTAAAAAAAACCTATCTAATAGGTATCGATGACAAATTCAAAGGAACTGGAGTATGGACATCCCTTCCTTAGAACAAAGAACATTGATATTAATTCCACCTTCCCGTACCAAATCACGTCTCTATCTAATTATATCGAACCTGCGACCGGTAAATATTAAATTATGAAATTCGCGACTTTCCTCCCCTTGGGAAATAATAGGTTGTTTTTAAATGAAATAAGGCGACGGGTTGTTTTCGTCCCCTTTCTGGAATTAAGCGTAACGGTTTTACCCTTTACGGTCGTAAAATTATGGTAAACTTTTAGATACTTATTTTTTACCTGCTTCAAAAATATAAAACTCAATTTCCTAAATTTCTTATCTTATACTGATACTTGGCTGTAGTTATATTTAAATATTCATTAATAATGACGCTTCCGACTGGTACTCACTGGATAGCTCAACTGATCCATATCATGGATCAATTGAGCTATCTGTAGATTGTTTGCAGTTAGCTCAATTGTTTCAATTGTAAATACTAGTTTTAATTTTTTATATTAGATAACTGATTTACATAATATAATACATTACATAGATAGATATCTTTTATTATACATAGGAAACGACCAGAGCACCCTGAACAAATAACTGCAGAACGTACACACATTTGTCCCGAGGCGGGAATCGAACCCGCAACCTCCTGCGTCGCAGGCAGACCTTTGCCCACCGCGCCACAGAGGTCGTCCACTCATGTTGCTACTTTTTGTGAATAAATGAATAATATACATTATACATAATATATAAATATAAGAAAGTCTTTAACCCCAATAATTGATGCTAGCATTCTCAAATTTCGTCTAAATTGGCTAATTACTTAAACACAGTCATTTGTGCCCAAACTTTTAAGACCTCTTTAGAAACCAGGCTATCTTGATCTCAATTCACGAACAACTTTTGATTATTTGGAGTTTAATGTATAATGGTGATTTGATGGTTCTAAATCGGTAGCTATTAAATTATAAATTCTATGGAAAATGTCATAGCCGCGGGTAAAACATTTCTTACATTCGATTTGAATATGTAAGGTGTTATTACAATAAGTAAATTTATTTCTTTAGGAATATAATTTATTTAGAACGCGAATTTGGTTTTTGAGTGGGTTAGTAATCGTTTTGAATCTCAAAGAAACATGAAAATAAACTTAAATTACAATCAAATTTGAAACAAATTAGGATAAGTATTAATAATTGAAACAATTGAGCTAACTACAGACTTTGAAAACAATCTGTAGACAGCTCAACTGATTTATATAATAATTAATATATAATACCAGTCGGAAGCGTCCCCAAGATGCTGGCTGCATTGCCCCGCGTTGTATGACAATGCTGATGCGCTGCGCCAGATAGTCACTAGCTCTAGTCACGCGTCGACCAGATATTGAAAAAAAAACTAGAGAAAAGATATAAATTTATTTGAAAAAAGAAACACAATTAACAAACATTACAAAACTAGATAGCTACAAAAAAAACAGATCTAAGAGGAGTTCTAAAAGAAATATAAGAGTCTGGGAGGGGACCCAGTTTAATTAGAGAGGAGTTCTAGTTCTGGAGATAAGAAGAATTTAGTGGGTAGTAAACGTAGCGCGTTGAAATATTTTGTATGCAACGCCTATGTGTCGTAGCATGGTAGTTCGTACTACGAAGATCTACGTTAAAATGTTTATCATTAAAGAGGTAAAGTGAGATAATATATCAGAAGATGAGAGAAAAATCTCCTACAAATACGTAAAATTCACAACTCTCTGCGACGTTGTTGCGCAAATATCCATTCGCGCAAACGTCTACTTGCGCGAATTTCTTCTCCCAAAATTGCCGATCGCAAAATAAATGTCTCTCGCGCAGATGTCTTTCGCGCAAATGTTCTGGTACCGGTGAGCAGGAGAACAGCTCTACCGACATTGCATTGCATTAAATTCAAGTCAACCGACATTACTTTTTCAAATTAATTAAAACCAAACAAGCCCAATGCTGTCAGGCCGTCAACCACGACCTTCCTCAACTATAGGTACCTGAAATAACATAAAAACGGTAACCATCAGTTAAAACAGTGTCATACCAATCAAGCATCAAAGGATTGCCATCAAAGGTCCCCCACCCAACCACAGAACGACAAATGTACCAAATAACCTAAAAAACTTAAAATGGCGCTAGTATCGAATGTTTTACCAAAACCTATAGCAATTTATGAAGCATTTGCTTTAGTTCCATTTTTGTCCAACCGAACCGATATGTTGGTACTATATGGCCAATTACAAAGTTAAAAGGAGAATGCCACAGGGCGTATGGAAATTTGGATTTGGAATTCGGGACCAATTTAGCTGGAGGTGCAAGGCGACAGTGCCCAAACGCAATAGGAAAGGAGTGATCAAAATGATCGTGTATACTTGGATTGTGTAGACAAATCATGGAAGGATAAGAGCACTGCTTTATTATACGAATATTCACGTCGTCGTCGTCGTCGTTAACTTAGTTAACTAGCTGCTGCCCGTGGCTTCGCACGCGCTTTTTAAGTAACCTATGTCCGTCCCTGGGATACCATTTACCTCTACACCAAATTTCATAAAGATCCAATCAACCGTTTGGGCGTGAAAAGGTAACAGGCAGACATACATATAGACAGACAGACAGAGTTACTCTCGAATTTATTATATTAGTATAGTTCGATTTTTTTCTCACTGTACGCGAACACGAATCTTTGGATAGTCATATTCAAATTTTTGCAGGGAAAATATTGTCGCATATTGTAGGTTCACTGCAATCACGCAGCCCAAAAATGTGTATCCAAATATGGCTTTACCTCGCAACATTTAGATGAATTTTACATTGACGGCATCAGATGACAGACAGACAGCTCGCTCGTTTGAAGCTTGAGGGAAGCCATTTTGTCAAATGTAAACTGTAAAATGTATCTAAAGATAAGTATTTGAATGCACGTATTCGTGCTGGATGGTAGCGGTATTGGTTTAATAAGCGCAGAGCTCAAAATGGTTAGGTACCTATAAAACAATGAAAATTCAAAACAAAAGTTCAAAATATAAATAAAAACACTCTTTGGGTTCATCCAAATATCCATATCTCCAAGTCTTCGCCTTTTCTGATAACACTTTTGACAGCCTCTACAAGCATACATGTTTAAATGTAGGCACTTCATGATTCGGCCTACATTTAAACTGACCATATCAAACTTACAAGATCTGCCGAACGAATTTTTGTTTGGTTTCACGATCGCAATTTTCTTCGATGGAGGTAGGTACCTATAATTATTTATCTGAATATCCGTGCTATACTGTGAAGAGTCACAATATTAATACCGGGTCGCGTCGCGCTCCTCCCAAGGGGTTTCTAAATCATCCGTCCCTGTCGCTCCCTTGCTGGCGCTTGCACATTATCAATGTATGGATACGCCATGTCTTCTTTATTTTTATTTTTTATGCACTAAAGTTTAGTCTATGAGGATTGTTTACCTCCCTGCCAAATTTCTTTACGGCCTTTCAGCCGTTTAAGCATGACAAGAAAGAAACAGAAAGTATTAGCGTATTAGCGGATCCCTTAGTCAGCTCTTACATCATACACGAGCTGAGTTGGAAGGGTCATTCTCAAGCCGCAACCGCCGACGCCGCAGTCTGTTTTTTTTATTATAAAATTATTTTGGTCGTCTTATCCACCCTATTCTTGTAAAGTCGAAGCGCCTCCGGTAACATTCGCTTTACGCTGTAATTTTTCTTACGTTATTTATTTATTTATTACACTGAGTGATCTATTTCACGTCATATCTTACACTCTTGTAAATGGGCTGGCATTTATTCGGCTGACTGTACCGCGGGCTCTTTGTCTTTTATTCATTGTCCGTTGATAGTGTTTTAATTCAGTATAAATATATTTTGAATGCTGGTTATTGATGTGTTTCTATTCTGTGTTAGGATTTGCCATCAATCATAATAATGGACAGAATGTTGTCTGTCTTGAGACCTTCGAAGTTGGGATAGTAGAAAATGTATGTATGAAGAGGTTGATATAAAAATCTCAAAAAAATCTCACGGGCTCATTTTAACACGACACAATTAATGCCTGATTTAATAATCGCCATTGGTACAAAATTTTATTACAATCGGGGACGTAGTTTGCAAATGAATCGAAAAGTACGTTTGTATGGGAACTTAGAGGTTCAGTCGCACCTTAATACACAAGCTCCCGCTAAGAAGGGATTTTTGGAAATTCCTAAAACAAAAACAAATAAAACAAAAAAAAAACACTCACACGGTTGATTTTTTTGGTGTTTTTTTGTAACTCTTTAAAGTTACTAAAAACACCAAAAAAATCAACCCCCTTTTAACCCTTTAAAGCTTTAAGATAAAAATGTAGTGGAGTACAAGTACCCCACTACATTTTTATCCTTTTCAAAAAACCATACAAAATCAATTTGGTCATTCATGACCAAATAATTTCCTCTAATCTGAATTTGGGGTTTTCTGTTTGGTAGCCAGTTTCTTAACCCGTTTTTTCGGACATTTCAGAACAATAACGTGACCGCAGATGTAACCAGCAGGTGTTGCAATAATGCATGTTCTGTTCACGAGCGGAGCGAGCAGCGTAGAGAGAAGCGTAGCTTGGCGATTCTTCGTGCATGGTGCCTCCGATTAGTTCTGAAAAAGAAAATAACTTTTTAATGAATTGATTAACTTTATACTAATTTTTACATTGTATTGATCATATGAGATTACCCGCACTTTGGGTATCTCTAAGAAATGAAATAAGTTCCCAAAAAAAATCGGTTTCGGCGGGACTCGAACCCGCGCCCCACCCTCAGTACGGGTGTGCTCTAACCAACTAAGACACGAAACCCATAGTCGGTTCAACCGAAAATCTTTGGGACCTCTTACGGACTATAGCGCTGGTGGCTCGGTGGCTAAGGGTTTCGTGGCTTAGTTGGTTAGAGCACACCCGTACTGAGGGTGGGGCGCGGGTTCGAGTCCCGCCGAAACCGATAGCTGACTATCTCTCATTTCGAGATACTTGCCCTAATTTGATTTATTTTCCTGGACTAATATCATATAGGTATCTAAGTTTATAATTGTGTTATGTGTGCGTACCGGTGGGATACCAGGAAATGCGATATAAATACTGTTAGAAGAGTTAAGTTACAGGTTTAAAGTTTCCCAGACAAGAACAGACCGTCTACTATGAAATAATAGATGTGATAGATAAATAATTTTACTTGTCTTTGGAAAAAATATTAAATTATTGTAAAAAAATTGACCAGTATAGGCTGACGATGATGATGAATAAGGTAAAACTTATCGCTCAGCTCAACGCTATGCTCATACCATGCACACATTCTTAATCGGACCGGGGACTAAATTCCCCATGGCAATCCTTGACGGAACACATCGCATAAGTGGCAAGAATAGTTATTAATATTTTTATGCTTTTTGACTTTAATGCGTGGTCATTCGGACCCTTGCTTGTTAAGATTTTTTAGCCTCGTTAAGCTAATTAGTGATAAACGAAAGCAGCTGCTTTTTGCGGTTAAAAGGTTATATTGCCGTTTAGTTTTAAGCTTTTATGTTGGTACCTACGACTACCAAAGTTATGATTTTTTTAAGTATAACACCTGACCCACTTCCCTATCGACCACTGTGACACGGTGGACACCTGCGACGCAGGAGATTGCGGATTCGATTCCCGCGTCGGGACAAAGGATTCTGGTCGTTTTCTATGTATAATAAAAAGAACTATTAATGTATTGTATTATGTATATCAGTTATCCATTTGATGTCGTTGTTGACAAAAAATATCTTGGATACTAGAACAAAGTAGTTATATTAGCCCCAAAGAAAGCAGATCTTAATTTTGTCATTCACTGTAAAAAAAATCCCTCCTGCATCTTATACTAACTAAGCTAAATTGAACGAGAAACAGTGATGCACCATTTACAATTTATCGATAATAATTCGAGTTTATCGACTATCGACATTGCGTGCGGGTGTCGCCGTTATCGAATTTAGTGTCTCGCGTGCGTCTCCTATCGGGTGTAAGTAAGTCAACGTCTTGCTAATTGATGTCGTGACGTAGTGATGGACGTATGTCGATGATATTCATTTAGTTATATTGCTGACATCATAAAAATATTTTATAATTTAATATTTTTTCTTTGTAGGGTTTGAGGACTTTATACATTACCTAAAATTGATATTTTGCATTTGCTTGCTTCTCAGTTATGGTGCTTATCATAGGTATCTAGGTAGATACCTATAGGTACTTAACGTACGTTCTTTATACGTAGTTAAAAATTACTAATATATTAACCAATCTTTGACCATATCTCTTGATGAATAGTAATGTTTCTTGCCGAATTTACGACAGTCAGATATTTGATTATTGATAAGTTAATTAAAGAGGTGATCAGCATAAGAAAAACCGGCTGTTACTTGCTTAATTTGGAGACATAACTAACTACAAAAGAACATTTTAATTTAAAGGAGAAAATTGTAACCAATTTGATAATTAACGAACTTGTAGAAAGGAAGTCAATTGAGAAAAGTGGTATGTAGATTGGTATCGATAAAATGTTTATCGATATCGATGCAGCATTCAACCTTGTATCCCCACAATCTTAGAATATTTTAGTGATGCGAAACATAACTCGACTGTCGTATCAGCGACCTGACAAGATGGATAGATGTCAGGATTGTCACGTTTCTGGTATCATCTCGCTAAGTGATCAGTGACAGAATGCAAATAAAGTCCTGATATGCGACCACTTTACCTGTATTTATTGGATTATGTTAAATGAATTGATATTACCTATCCGCGTACAGTTTGGGAGATAAACTACTGAGTGGCAAGTGGCAACGAGTACTGACATCGTGTGAAATGAAGAGCACGAAGTAATTATTGAAGAAGATATGGCTCGTTACCTGTCACGGATCTGGTCCGCATGCGGGCCACCCGAAACCTATAATAGCTCCAGACAATCCGCGTTCCGCGTGCGTATAGCCATTGTGATAGAAAAGACATTATTATGAAAGTGTAGGTTTTGGGTGGCCTGAGGCGGATATCTGCCCGGTGCGGCTTTTTTCCTGTCATGCGGATATTCGTATGACAGGAAAAAAGCCTGTGTGCATAATTCTAACAGAAATATAATATGAAAAATAGCTTCCTGTAGATTGTTTGCAACATTTTGCGGTTAGTTCAATTGTTTCTTATAAATTATAGTTTTAATTCAACACAGTAAAATAAAAATAAAGATCAGTATGAATGTAATAACAGTGCATGATAACACGAAGCGGACGCGGACCGGAGCGCGAGCTTCTAGAACCGCACGCATCCTGATGATGATCGTAAGTGATAAAACGTTGGTGGTCTTCCAACACAAACTAGGTTCATAGTTAACCCGCTTACATTCGTAATGAATTTGTCCAACTACGATAAATTTTAAAATTAATTAAATTAATTGTTTCAATTGTATATTCTATTAATTGATTGTAAGTTTCTTTGTTATTAAATATTTTATTTTCAGTGAAACCCTCAATAAATAAAGGTGTATACCTAACTTTGTCTGCTCAAATCAAATAAGTCAATGACGACAAATCAAACAAATCTTTTCCACGAAAGCCGCACGCTACGTACATTCAAAAATAATTACCCACAGTGGTTTGGAACACGAAAGGACAGTTGATTAGTTCAAAGAACGAAAGAGTCAGCTTTCAGAAGCCTATAATTATCTAAAGCGAAACCATTTTGGAGAAAACGATGATTTACTTAAACGTTTTTAAAGCCTTATTTTGATTTGTTGCCCAAACATTAAAGGGATTCAAGGGCGTAGAGGTTTGGGAGCATCTGCTGGAGATTGGTGTTGATTACCTATCTTGGGTTTAAGGCCCGTATTATGAAAGCTTCCCCAAGCATTACTTAAGCAGTCATTACGTGATCTCTACTCAAGCGTTAATTACTCAAGTAATGCTTGGTAACCGTTCAATAATATGTCTAAGCAGTTACTCGAAGGCGTGGACGGAGGAAATCCGCTCTTGACGGCTACTTGAGTGAGTGTAGATTTTGACATGAGCTCCCAAGCATTGTTTGAAAATTAGTATTCACTCAAAACTAGACATAAGCATCACTCAAGCAGAGCTCGATGACTGAGCATGCTTTCATAATACGGGCCTAAGAGTTCACAAAAGTGGTGGGTACTTTTCTTGTTTTTTCTGTTATAGGCATGATAAAAATTGCGAGTTCTCGGAGGCCAAGACATACTTGGGTCGCAGTTTGCGATGTTGTGTCTGTGCCGCGGTGGGCCAAAGTCGCCTGCGATGCAGGAGGTTACGGGTTTGATTGGTTGTTTAGTTAAGGCGCTGAAGGAAGGACAAACAAACGAACACACTTTCGCATTTATATAATAGTTATGATAGGATTTGCTTCATGGACAAACAGGACCAAATGAAAGAGTCATTTGCATTGGCTTAATCCAGTTTTCCCCTTTGACAAATCCCCCTTGAGGGCCAAAACTGGAATTTCATTTTTAAAAGTCCAGAAATCCCCCCCACCGTTTTTCTTATTCCAGTTTTCCCCCTTGAGAAAATTTGTTCAAGGGGGATTTCTGGAATACCATTTTAAAAAGTCCTCCTCAACGATTTTTCTAATTCCAGTGGCCATGATCACAATGAAAAATGTTTATTACGTAGATACATTTATTGTGTGTCGATTATGTTTTGATTATGTTCCCCAAACAAAAACTCAGTGTGTCTCAACGAAGAGGCTAAACCAAATTGCCGGTTCTTGTCATGTTACAATGGACACTAATTAAGAGCCCCTCGGTTAATTAGATTCAGAGTTTTTCGAAATGAAGGGAATATTTCGCTTTGTTTTGAATATGCGTATGAGAGGCACCAGGCAATTTGTATGGTGATCAAGTTTTTGATTAGAGGTTGCCATCCGTCACAATATTTTTCTCTTACGTAAAACGGTCTAAATAACATTTTATAGAATTAGGAATTTTAGATCTCGACAGAGCCTACGCATTTGCTCCCTTTGGAGTCGAGACGACGAGTCCGTGGGGTACCAAGGCTCTCCGGGTTTGTAAAAATTATCTGAGCGTCTGGTCGAAGCGACGCGTGACCCGAGAGCTGGCGAGTATCTGGCGCAGCGCATCAGCATTGCTATACAGCGGGCAATGCAGCTAGCGTCTTGGGCACGCTTCCGACTGGTATTGATATGGATCGGTTGAGCTACCTGCTTAATTGTTTCAATTGTAAATACTAGTTTTAATTTAATTCTATTATTTGATTGTAATTTTCTTTGTTATTATGGATATTTAATTTTATAGTATTTCATCAATTTCAACCTTAATTGGGTTATGTTTATTTGAAATAAACATAACCCAATTTAAGGTTGAAATCATCCTTTTTGAATGCTATGCTAGCGCATGTTTGAGAACAATAATGTTACACGATAAAATCACTAAAAAGGTGAAATAAAAAGAAAAACGAAAATTTTCCTAAAGCACCTTAAAAGAAAAGAGGGAATTTCAGTATTTGAAAATTGAACTATTCAATATTTGATGTCACTGACTGTACCTACATACAAACTTAGTAACTACCGTACGGCTAACTAACTGTACCCAATCAAAAAATACAAAAACAGAGGCCAAAGAACACGGAACTTAAAACGTCGCAGATCTGATAACCCGAACAATAGACGATCCAATTTGAATGCGAGCCGCGGGAACTCTTTAATAATTTGTTACTTGT
This sequence comes from Eupithecia exiguata, assembly GCA_947086465.1. Taxonomy (NCBI): domain Eukaryota; kingdom Metazoa; phylum Arthropoda; class Insecta; order Lepidoptera; family Geometridae; genus Eupithecia; species Eupithecia exiguata. The sequence goes on along the minus strand of OX352243.1, from coordinate 8,523,499 downwards.
CTTTGGTTTGACGTGTCTGAGTTTTTTTGTATTGGCAACATTTTTGTAACATAATCTAATATGTAGTTTACTGAAAATGTTTCAGATTTAACGTAGCCCCCGTAATGTAGCCTATGAAGAAGAAGCCTAGAAAAGAAGAAGAAGAGGGACGTGGCCGATTAGAATAGAAAAAAGCAAAGGGAATGATTGAAATATATTTTAATAAAAATGATTATAGTGTTGTTGCATGAACTGGCCTATTAGTAACAAACAATACAGCCCCATTACCCCAAATTTTGATCCGGAGCTTAACTTGTACCACAAATGGTTTTTGGTAATTTTATCACTAATCAAAATACGTAATAACGATTATCTTATTTATTTCTATAAGTCACACAGCTACATTGTAGATAGGTACCACAGGAGACAAAGTTTTAACTCTATTTGTAACATTTATTTTTAAAAATACCTACGTTTCGTATTTTCTATACTTATTTACGCATAACAAATTAATAACTTCATTTCTACAAAAAATATTATTTGATTTATTTCAATACTCAATACTCAATATTTTTATTGCAAACATGTTGTACATGGGATCTTAAAGATAAAGTGTCTCAAACATGCACCCTGCTAGGGCACGGCAATATTTAGCTAGGTGGCTAATTCTTATAATCTAACGACTTATTCTAAATAATATATATAACAATAGGTAGTGTTTAGGCTTCTTAACGTATAGTAGTAGCTTCTATCTTTAATAATAGTGAGATCTAATTTATTAACCTACCTTTTATGTACACAAATGAATTATAAATCAAAAAACTCTTGTAAGTCTTGAATTTTCTTCTCTACATCTTAAAATATCAAACGAATAACAATTATTGAAACTCAAATAGATAAAGTCTCCACACGATAGTTCAAGTTACAATTCCATCGTGACACGAACGTTGACAAATAATGACTTATTCATCATGCAAATTCGACTCACAGCAATCAGAACTCCGTAATTAAGCTTTAACGTTTATTACTTAATGACACTATAGGACGAAGATGCGACAGACAGGTACCTACCTATTGGTAGGTACCACAGTCTGGCAAATGCAGACATGCAGTACAGCGATTCACTTTTTAATACAGAGCTCGCGCGAGAGTACGAGTCACCTGCAGGGTTATACGAGCTGCAAAAGGGAGATGCGTGAAAAATAATGTACCTACAAATAACTAAATTTTCGTCATCGAGCGTGCATTTATTTTAATTATGGCCCAAAAACGGGCCACAATTAAAACCAATTATTTTTTCTGTCCCGCCTGCTGCTTGAATTCTTGAGGATTAGTGGCTACCTAGCTTTAATACGAGAACTCAAAGAGCCTATGCGAATTTTTTTGCTTAGCTCAATCTAAAAGGTAAAAAAAAAACTGTTACCCTATAAGAACATAAATTATGTTTGATAAACTTAAACAGTCAGATGTCTATATCGACGTGTAATGTGTGAACATGTTATAAGTAACGTCATTGTGTGATTTGCATAAAAAGATAATACTTTATTGCACACTTAACATAAGAATAATTTACAAAAGATGAATTGAGTAGGTATAGGAGAAGCGATAATTGACGGTCGTATCGCTCAAGAACGATCTCTTTCAGACAACCCAAACCTACTTGTTGTTGGTCGTAGAGTTGTTATACTTTTTCAGACCATAGAAAAGTTAAATCTTATTCAACTTATTCTACGATCCATATTGATATATACCTTAAAACTAACATGCATAAACAAAATTAATAAACTTATTGAATGACACGTTATTTGTAACTACGGCAACGACGTGTAGATGAGTTGTAAAGTGCAGGTAAAATAGAGACTCAAGCATAAGTTACGTAAGCTTTGTTTACCTTCTGCTCATGTTTACTCTGTGTCACTAATTTAATTTAATATGTCAAAGTAATCAACGAATATTTGCATAATTGCCGTTAATTATAAATAAACCAGGGATTTCCTTGTATATAATTTAGATGTGTTTCGTAATTATTCAAATAAGATGTCATACGCGTTCATAGGCGTTCCATTACTATAGCCTAATAATATATTTCAAAGAGTTATACATAAAAGTTATATAGAAGTTATACCAGGAATACTACACAATGGACAAGAATGAAAATGTCTTCTTTGATAATAAAAATCAATAAAATCACAAAGCATTTTTTCTACAGATGACGTCAAAGGTGCGTTTTTTTTTCGTAATGACATACGAACAGGTACCAACCAAAGTAGTCTGTCGTCTAGAAGTACAATTTGTAGAACAGAAGTTATATAACAGTCATACTTTAGTACTTCACCATGCTTACAAACATTTGTAAACTGTGCAAATATTTAGACTTGTGACGAAGGTAATAAATAAATAAGCTAGACAATCCACACACAGCATCATCTAGCCCCAAGCTAAGCAGGACTTGGGGCTCTACTTAGCTTGGGGTGTGTTTTGATGGTTGTTTCCTTTTGAAATTCAAGGAAAAGTAAGACCAAAGGAAATAATAGCTATGAAACAAACAATTACAATCCGATCCGTATTTTACCTGCAGTCACGCAGAAATTGCAAAGCATCCTGTTGAATAAACTATTTTGAGTGCTGGCAACATTGTCTGTAGATTTGGACACCACTTTTCTCACTATTTTGAGCACTAGAACTAATAATAGGTACCTAGAGAAGTGTGCTGTGTATTTCAAAAACGACCTGCAAAACTCTACTTATTAGTTTTGTAGACTTCTAATTTTAGTGTTGGCAACATTGTCACTTTGCCACCGGGATGGCGACACCACTTTAGGCGCCAACGCGCGTGCCCGCCGTTGTAAACAGTAATTGTGAGACGTTCGAATTTCAAAAACATCTCAAGCCGACGTGACGTTATATCCGGTGACGTTCCGTTTTAGCAAAATCTGTAAGCAAGTTATGAATATAAAAATAACAATATTGCTAAAACTTAATATTGTTCTCAAGACATAATACGTACCTGTAACAAAAAAAAAATAACTTACAATAATGTAGGGACCAAGAATATTTCCAGTTTAGGTACCTACTTCGTTCTTACCTGCTGAAATTAGCTGAGATAAACAACAAATTTATTCGAGTTTTAAAAACAAAAGAACTGGCAAGCCAGACACATTTCGAGTTCAGTCTGAAAACAGCACAGCCATTAACTTTTCAAAACGTAATTAAAAATGACAACAAAACGTTCCGTTCCCATAAACTTCTGGGAACAAAAGTCGTGTCGCGGACATAGCCAATGGCAAATTTCATTTATATTGCGCTGGCGACCAGAAAAGGGTACCGAAAAAAGTTAATAATTGACCGTCAGATTTATAGAATCCTTGGAACATAGGCGGGGACAGACGCTTATGAGATTTCGTCCTCTTTTTTCGTCTGGGAGCTAAATTAAATTGACTTCGGTCTTTGTCCTCGGGCTTGGTCGGATTTTAGACTGCGTTTGGGATGTGACAGTTGCCTGCCAATGATTGGGTACCTTGTCAAATACCTATTTGTGGCTTATAAAATAGCCACAAATAGGTATTTAGTAACTATGGGTATTTAGGTAAGCGTTTCATTTTGAGGTTGGCAAGTTTGTCAATAAGTATGACTTTGCATTGATGTAGATATGTAGGTACAACTTATTTTACTACTAACAAAAAAAAATAACAAATAATAGAAACAAATTTAGAACTACATAGTATTTACAACTAAAATTAGAATTTTAAATAATATCCCGAAAATATGTGACAGTTTCTACGAGACTTGAACCAGTGAGCGTCCGTCAGTACGGGTTTACTACTACTTACTGAGCTACGAAATCATGAACCGATGCAGCTCTGACTCGAAAATCTTTGGGACTTCCTACAGACTCTAGCGCCACCGTTAGCTGCAGGGGAAACATAGTAGTTGATGCAATCTTGTTCAAGGACTAAAATTCCATTTAGTTCGTTTGACGAAAGGTGCTGCCGTAGAAAAAAAATCGGCCATATTGATTTTTTTTGGAATAGTTATCATTTAATATCTTAGAGATTACCCCGAGTGGGGGACTATTATAACATGGAATAGTTTTTTTTTTTTGTTTTGATATAAATAATGCTGGACCATTCACACAGCATTATCTAGCCCCAAGCTAAGCAGAGCTTGTGTTATGGGTACTAGATAACTGATATACGTAATATAATACAATACATAGATAGATATTTTTTATTATACGTAGAAAACGACCAGAACACCCTGAACAAATGTCTGCAGATCGTACAAACATTTGTCCCGAGGCGGGAATCGAACCCGCAACCTCCTGCGTTGCAGGCAGGCCTTCGCCCACCGCGCCACAGAGGTCGATTAATGTTTGTTACTTCTTCACGCCAAAACGACTGAACGGATCGGGCTGAAATCGCTTTTAGCCTGGAATCTAACATAGCTAGCCTACTTTTTATGACATAAAACAGTTCGCATGGGATAGAAATAAACTTAAAACGGTTCTATAGACACAAAGCGTGCGAAGCCACGGTCAGACACTTGTGCTTAATAATTTACGACAAGATACCTACCTTCCTATGCACTTTGTAAAAACTTACATCTTATCTAACTGATATACTTACTAGATTCTACATACATACAACACAATAAAAAATTCTTTATTGTACACCACAAAATAAAGCAAAAAGAAACAGATATAAACATTAGACATGATAGTACAATGGGCGGACTTATCGCTTAGCAGCGATTTCTTCCAGGCAACCTTTAGGGCAACCTCACATATGTATAGCCATAGATACCTACTTCGCTACTTCAAATTATTTTAATAGAGCGGGCTTATCGCTTAGCAGCGATTTCTTCCAGGCAACCTTTAGGGCAACCTCACATATGTATAGCCATAGATACCTACTTAGCTACTTCAAATTATTTTAATAGAAGACAAGACCAAGTTAATTAAATGATATTTCTATAATTTAATGGCATTTTTATGCAAATCAATTTCCTTTAAGACAGAAAGATCATAAATTGATACAATCAAATCAATTAAAATCTACATAATTACCACAAAGACAAATCTTAACTCAGTGAGAGGTCAACTCAGTGAGAAAAACAATTTTATTTTACATTTTGCGATTCAAATCTAGTTCTTGCTGCTATTACTATAAGAGATGGAATAGTTCGGTACGAAAAATGTAAAAATAAGGTAAAAATAGATAAGAATATTTGCATAATTTGAATAATTATGTTTCCATGCAAATGAAACAATAGACTGTCGTGCGACAAGCGATGACAATTTACTTTGATGGACCACAAAATTAAATAGGTGGATCAAGTATTTTTCAGGTCAAAGACATTTCGCTTGAGATCGTACAAATTTTTTTTTTTTTATTGTGCGACACGGTTCTGCGCAATGACTAGAGCACGATAACTATTAGGTATATTTATTAGTTGAGTTTATAATTTTGTTTAATTTCCTCTGTATGATTTGTGTGGCTCTTTTCAAAAACCCAAATGGTACGACCATTCATAATTATTCATCAACAGATTAAACTCATCCACTCTGGGATGGTTCCCGAAATAGCACCTTATTGACTAGTTAAATAAAGTCGAAACAACGCCTGACCCGAGACTTCTTCTCTTCATCTTCCCGAGTGCAACAGCATTGCCATACAGCGCGGGGCAATGCAGCCAGCGTCTTGGGGACGCTTCCGATTGGTATTGATATGGATCAGTTGAGCTACCTGTAGATTGTTTGCAACAGTCAGCAGTTAGCTCAATTGTGCTTTATTTCCTTTAGACCATATACATTTTACTTAAGGTGAATAGTAAGGCAAATGACCTTGGGCATTTGGCAGCCGAGCGGGGACACCCCCGCGCCATCTATGCAGCAAGGAGTGCATGTTATCGATTCAAAAAACCGAGCGCGCGCGGTCCTGGAACCTTAGTCGATATACCCTATCCAAATAATACGCTCCACTGCCGTTAGATGGCGCGCACAAGTGTAGTACGTATCACAGAGTAATGGCGAACAGAGAGATCCTTGAGAGAAACAGTTTAAAGGAGTAATTGTATCAAAATATTATATGTGTAGAGAATGGTTAGGCTAACATTACTAAACAAAATATCTAGTTTTTATCTGTAAACTGCATAGGTCTAATAGTATTTTAAACTAATTTTTGTTGAAGTTTTATTTATCATCATCATCATCAGCATATACTAGTTAAGTTTTTATTAATATTGATGAATACACTCTGCATGAAAATATAAATTCACTATCTTGTCATTTTTAGGGTTCTGTAACTCAAAAGAAAAAAAGGAACCCGTATAGAATCACTTTGTTGACCGTCTGTCAACCCTCTTTTCTCAGAAACGTGTTAAAATTCACACCATTTATTTATTTATCATAATTATAACCACCAACAAAAGAATCAAAATCAAAAATTCTTTATTTCCATAAATACAAAAATGTACACTTAGAAAAGGTCAAATTCTTAAAATAAAACACTGACACGGAAATAAGGTGGTACTTTTGATTTCTGTCGCTTCGGTATGTAGACAAAAAGTAAAGAAGCGACTAAGAAACCTTTAGCCTGTTAGTTGTTATTTTTCGAGTTGGAGCAAAACCCGTCCCAAGCTTTTTTATCTTCTAGATAATCTGATATTTTGTAGTAAGCCTTTTTGCACAGAAAGGTTTTGACAATTTGTTTGAATTTATTTATTTATATATTTTGCAACATAAGACATAATACTGTGAAAGTAGCTGAAATAAACAAGTCTAGATGTGTGTAGAAGTTCATAGTTTATAAACAACAGATACCTACAAATTAAGAAACTAGTTTGGTACATAATAATTAAATTAAACTACGATAGATGGGTGTAAAATTAATCCATGGTGCCCGAGGACACCGGACTCATAAGAGTCCGGGTAACAGGAGTTTCCGGTCCTGTAGAAGGAGTAGATCAGATGGTAGGTAGGTAGGTTACTAGTAGTAAGGTATACATATTAATAACATATTATACTCAGGTTCGTAACCTTTTGGAGCCTCGATATAAAATTTATATCGAGAATAGAAGTTTGATTTATATTATAAATCAAACTTCTAAGTCAACGTAGGTAATCAAAGGTTACAGCCGTTTATGTCCTTTTTTTATTTTCCAAGGGTATCACATGCACACAAAACCTATAGGGTACTTCCCGTTGACCTAGAACCATGAAATTTGGCAAGAAGCAAGGTAGCACAAATAAAGGAAAAATTCGGAAATTCTTATATTGTTGTCTAATCACAAAAAAACATTATTTTGATTCTCGCCATGGACCAAAACCTATAGGGTTAGAATCATGATATTGGGCAAGAAACAGGTTCTTTTATTTATATAATTAATATAATGTTTAGTTACGGAACCCTCGTTGCGCGAGTCCGAGTCGCACTTGGCGTTTTTATTTTTATTCATCTTTGTTTTCAGCGCTAGGTAAGAGGTTGGTACTTATGACGTGGTAAGTTGATCCGGAAAGAAGTAATTTACCGGAACCCTTTATCTTCTTTTACTAACTGAAAAATATAAAGAAATAAATATATTTATTGGCCTGCAAGAAAAAATATTCTCTAAGGGTAGGTAAGTAGTGCTTTGCGTGAAAAAAACAGTAAGTAGGAAATTAATATTTCATAGAATATGGTAGGTAAACAATGTAATAATAAGAAAAATACATGACATGGTATCCCCCGATGGGATAGGTACGATTAGAAGAGCTTAGCGTTAAAAATACAGTTCTACAGAACTTCAAGTAACCTACAAGAGGTGAGCTGGTAGATGGCTGGTCTGGGGAAAAAGAAGTTGCTGAAGCCTTTTTTCTTCTTTTAGGTTCTTTCAGCTGAAAGAAGAATAATTAACAGTAATATTGACTCGGATACGGACGGACGGACACCCGTAATTCCCGATAGGATTGGCAAAACCGTATATGTGCGAAAAATACAGTGGGTAGGCAACATAATAGAATTTGGTAAATTTCTTACCGCTTGGACTCTATTGATATATTGAATGACAATTCACTATCATCAATTGTCACGTTGCATGTTTCCGTGTCCACATTACGACTGCTATGTGCAACAGAATCCGTGTTAATTTCTATTGCAGATTCAGATATTTGTGGTTGCCTGAAATACAAAATTATATAGGTAGATAAGTACCTAAGTTACATTTATTAGGTATGTAAAAGTTGTGCGAGTAAAAAGCTAGTATTGAGACACGATGCTGGTAGCTAATAGGTACCTACTAGCTAGATCTTTAGTAAAATCCCTATAATACAAATATAATATAATATCCAAGTAACGAACTAAATATTTAGGTACGTAGTAAAAAAAAATGTAATTCATTTGTGACCATTACTAAAGTTTCTCCTCTCGATATGTTTTAACCGATGGCATCATAAATAAAACCGACCAAGTGCGAGTCAGACTCGCGCACGAAGGGTTCCGTACTGTTATCTATAACAACGAACAAAAAAATTACGTTTTTTGTATGGGAGCCCCCTTAAATATATATTTTATTCTGTTTTTTAGTATTTGTTTTTATAGTGGCAACAGAAATACTGAAAGACAGAGTCTGTGAAAATTTCAATTGTCTAACTACCACGGTTCATCGAGATACAGCCTGGTGACAGACGGATAGACGGACAGCGGAGTCTTAGTAATAGGGTCACGTTTTACCCTTTGGGTACGGACCCCTAAAATTGAGGGTTAATTGGGATGCGAAAATCGTTATTTGAATGAGTAAAAATCAAGAGTTAGGTACTACACAGTATTGGCTAGGTACCAACCTAAGTAGTAAAGGAATTTACATAGGTAAGTCTCTGTAACGGCACTACTCTACTCCATGCATCGATGCATCGATATTAGATTATGCCTGAGAACTTGACTAGGAAGACTAAACAATTATTTATTACCGGTATAGCATAGTACAAGATAGGTTACTTACGCAACAGCATCACCCATTTGCCGAACTTGTGCTTTTAAAGCATTTGCATGACGTGATTTACATTTTCGCAACCACTTCGATGGAACTCGACGTTTCTGTCCACGTTTATTTGCCATAGTATAATTATAAGACTAAAACACAACTCCAGAAGAAATATTCGATACAAAAAATAACACTGCATTTTAGAAATTATGTACCTACTTTTATTTTTGAAACTGCTTGAGTGAGACTCACGCGCGCGATCATACAATACACATAACATAGGTACTAAAGCAAGATCTGGCAACGTCGCTCATAGTGCGAGCCGGCGCCGCCGCCGGCGGCATGTACGAGAGCTTGCAACGTCGCGTTTTCTCCTAGCGCGCGCCGCGCGCCCCGTGTCGTCCGCGAGCCCTCGCTCGGTCAGTTGTTGGTACTACAACATTGCCTGATCATATTTTGCGAGCAAACGTTTGTGGGAGAGTGATGTTTTAATAGGCGCAAATAGTTTTTACGTTAAAACTCCTTATTTTGACTTCATTTGAAAACAAATGGACCGGGAATAGAAGCGTACGAGCTATAGAAATAACTATACTGAGTTTGGTAGTAAACGAATAAGACACACCGTCAAAAAGTGTGCTCAATTACCTGAAGATATTGTTACTTCAACCTTGTTCTGAGTGCTAACTATAACTACCGGCAAGCATTTGGAACCGGCACTAGATACTTTAAGATATGTGTTACCGGATATATAAATTTCAAACGTTCACGATCTATATTTTCGTCAGAAACATTGTCCAAAAAGACGTCGTTTTCGTCTTTTACCCTTACAATTCGCCTTAAACAGCAGGACCCAAGTATGACATGAGAGAGTGTCAGCCAAGCTTCCGAAGACGACGTCGAGAATAGAGCAAAGTGGAGGAAATCAATTAATTGACCCACCACCATACGGGATAACTAGCTGGTAAGAGAGAGAGAGAGCAGGACCAAAGAATCTTCTTAGGATAGTTGCTCGATCAAATAGGTCGACACAAACTTCCGCGGACTAAATAAAGCTTGAATCCATCCGATGGATTTACTGTCGGCTTGTCTAATTCGACTAGATATATGGTGCTGAGGGTTTAACAGCTCTGCTGCGTCGGTTCTGTGTAGCTGACTTACTGTGACCTACATACTGTGCCGGTTTATGTTATTTACTTGGATATATAATGCCTGTTTATGTAATTTTTCCGGATATTTGATGTTTTTGGAGGATTGAAAATTAGTCTTGTCTTACTAGCACAAGCTTGCTTTGCTCATGTGGTAGGTAAATAAATAAAAATCATTTATTCAGAACATTTTACATAAGAAAAAATACGAATTACTAGCTAATATTAAAAGCTCATTGGGCTAGAAAAAGTCAAAAGTCAATAACTTTATTTCTTTAGGCTTATAAAATAAGCACTGACACAAGTAAAATTTTATACATAAACAGCTTAATAAATAGTAATTATTATCAATAAAAAAACATGTTTTTTTTTCGCTTAAATTTTTGTCCACTAATGGAAGAAGCGAAAAACAAGCAACGACAATTTAAGTTACATATTTTCCTTTTTTCCTACCAAATATTTATACAACAGATCAATATCAAACAATAACCACAATCATACAAATTAGAAACAACAAAAAGCTGAATACATTTACTAAACAATAGATGAGATATTGACACCAAGTCTGTTTGTAGTCTATGGTATTTATGTAAGACTTTCGCTGTTAAGCAAAATTCGCATCATCTTCATTAATAAATACCTAAGTACCTTCCTACTCAATGAATGACGCTGATAATGCACGCTGGGAATGTTGAAATTTGCTTTATTTTAAAATATAAAAAAAAACGTTTATTTGAAACTTATAAAAACTAAGTAACATGCTAACTTAAAAGTACAATTTTGACAATAAGTCCATATAGGTGGAAACGCACTACGCGTCAGCGGAACGGAAGAACACCAACGTTTCATCAAACGTTGGTGTTCTTCCAACTTAAACTTGGTTCAATGTTAACCCGCTTACATCAATGTACCAACATACAGAAAATCATCCAGTTACAGAAGATCCGTGTGCGCGGGCACATATTTATTTATTTTTACCGAAATAGAACTTGAACGGTCGTCGAGTGCGTTCGTTTTATACGTGAGCAATTTCAGTGGAATCCGACTCGTGGTTTATGTCTTAATCACGGAGGGAGTTCAGCTAGCGTCGTAAAGAAAATCTTTTAATTTCATCTGGTAACTTCATAAAATCTTTGCGAGATGGTATTTTTTTTATCTTTATTTATTTTAATGGAGTTTTGTCACAAAGTGACTATGTCACTCCCTTAGGAGATCACTTCTATATAAATAAACATGGCAAAACACTATATAACTCGCAAATAAAGCTTGACTAGCATCTTGGCTTCCTCGGAGTACGGGGAAGACAGATGCTATTACAAACACCTACGCTAAAATCACAGAAACATCTAAAGTCTTGTCGTTGTGCCTCGTTACGGACACATTCCGTCAAAACATGATGTACATCTTCTATCATGTTACACTCTGGGCAATTTGGAGAATCTGAAATTCTCATGAGAAACTTGAAGTTATTTGACGGAATGTGTCCGGAGCGTAGCCTCATAATTTGTTACAATATTTTTCCTAGTCATTACATCTTAGATGGTATTTTATAGTCAACTTAAGAAGTATATGTTATCAACGCATCAGCATTGTCATACAGCGGGACAATGCAGCCAGCGTCTTGGGGACGCTTCCGACTGGTATTGATATGGACCAGTTGAGCAACCTGTAGATTGTTTGCAACAGTCAAAAGTAAGCTCGATTATTTCTATTGTAAATACTAGTCCTAATTTGTTTCTATTATTTGATTGTTATTTTCTTTATTAAAGTATCACCACCCTAAAGTAATTAGAAAAATGCGACGAGATTAATCATCAATCTTTATAAATAATGCCTTTATGTGACGACATAGATTTTTAGGAAATTGATATCATAATAAGTGAAGCATTAGAGATCACACATAATGATCGATAGTGTGGGTTATTCCTTTTTATTAGAGCTAAACACAAACCGCCATTTTGCAACAGCTAACATAACTTTTTAGAAACAAACCTGCAGAACAGTGTCCAAAAAGCATTTTAAAAAATACCAAAAAGTTGTAATTTCGAGGTTGTAAAATGTCGTGTTAATGTCAAAGATGTTAAATATTATCCAAGGCGAGGTTTAATAACCGAGAGGAGTCTCTGTGACGCCCATCGCGTTACACCGGCTCCCTGCTAGGCGGGCCACGGTTTTGGGAATGCTGGTCTATTTTTGGCAGTAAGTATTCTAAATCAATTATCTGTAATTAAGACTTTTATTAATCTGTAATTTAGACTTTACTTCATAACATACCTAGGTACAGTCAGCTGCGAAAATATATATACACTCCCATGTTTTGAAATTTGACTGAATGGTAAGTGTATCGTCATTGTGATAATTTATATATCGTATTCTGACAAGAACGATGACTATTTAGTATGAAAAATGTGTGCGTAGACTTTTATATGATAAGTTCCGAGTAAAATAAAAGTGAAAACTTGGAAGTGTTTACATATCTGAGCAGCTGACTGTACTTTAATAATTAAATCACGCCTTTTTGTTGATTTTGACCCTATGTGGTTGGCAGGCAGAAAATGTGTACTATTTTAAATTGTTCGCGATAAAGTATTACAATTATACATAAATACTATTTAACGGGTATTTATAAATATGTGTTCAGATCGCGTAAGTTTAAAAATAATTATAAATAAAGTAATATTATTATAGATAAAAAAAGAAAAAGAAGAAATCCAATTTATGTAAATTGGATTTTTTCTTTTTCTTTTTTTATATATATAAATATAAGAAATATAATATAAGAAATCCAATTTATGTAAATTGGATTTTTTCTTTTTCTTTTTTTATACCTACCTTCGAGCTGAATAGACGGCGCAGATTGGGATATCATAGGCAGACTAGAGTCTGTCATTGGAATGTTAAACTAAACGACCTCTGTGGCGCGGTGGGCGAAGGTCTGCCAGCGACGAAGGAGGTTGCGGGTTCGATTCCCGCCTCGGGACAAATGTGTGTACGATCTGCAGACATTTGTTCATGGTGTTCTGGTCGTTTTTCTATTATATAATAAAAAATATCTATCTATAATAATAATAATAATAAATATATCAGTTATCTACCCATAACACAAGCTCTGCTTAGCTTGGGGCTAGATAACGCTGTGTGAATTGTCCACCATTATTTATTAATATTTATTTACTATGCGCGACTTATAAAGGGCTATCATTCCTTGTTTCTCTACTAATTTTTTATGACTCATTTGACACGGACACTGGTAGAGTTGTGGCAGTACTGACACAATGAGCCATGAAATAAGAAGTTGAAGGAATAGCCGCTTTTATTTTGACAGACCCAAACTCATAAATCTCTTTTCAGAAAACCTTTAAACTCCAAAGTTCTTTGAGAAATTCGTTTAGGTCGACACAGATAATGTCGCTATTTATAAGTGAAACATTTTTTAAATCGGACCAGTATTACCAGAGATTACTCCCCTAGATGCGAGAGGAGAAAAGAGAGACCGTGACTCAGCCAACGTAGTGGAGGATGCCATTCAGCCAGGTGGATGGATGACCTGCAAAAGACTTCAGGCACATGCTGGATGTGGCAAGCTGAAGACAGGGCGCTATGGTGCTCATTAGGCGAGGCCTATGTCCAGAAGTGGACAGAAGTAGATTGATGATGATGATGAACCCTACAAATCAACGAACAAGCTGACCAACGTTACTGTCTCTATAAATTAGTATCGATATTATCAAATAGATTAAAATCCTACTCAATACTGAAGTGTTGTCACCCTACACGAACGTGGGAACACTATGCGTCCGCACAGCTTCAGCAGGCGTGGTCACCCAAGTGCTTTGTTTTTCAAATTATTTCCGGACGTCGTTTATAGAAATTACCAAGATAACCAATTTATTTTAGACGACGCGACGCGGCGACGCTTGCGGCACAGCATCTTTGCAATGAAAAATAGGATAACAGTCCAAGACTTATTAATATACCTACCTAAGAAAAAAGGCGATTAAGAAATGAAAAGAGACGAAAAAAGAACAAAGGCAAAATATTTTTCGATAAGTTAGATACTAACCTAATAAATTTTGAAAATATGACACCACAATATTACTCAAATCTCTATTCATTTGAGGACAATCGAGTGTCCTTTTGAAATAAAAAATAAAGCAAAGGCGCCGACAACAAAAGATAATCGATTATAGGTCGATTATTCTCATGTTAAAAATTGATCAATTGTGCGTTCTACGTCGCATGGCAAAGGTTCCGTAGGTACATTTTTTTAAATTGGATGACCGGGCGATATTGAGTGTCGGATGCAAACATATAGTTCGAGTCAAGCACTAAGTAACAACAACAATACTAACCTTAGCAGTCCACATAATAAAGGAGGCCACAGGCGCTTATTAAGGGAGGCCTGGGTCCAGCACACAAGCCTCCCTCGATAAGCACCTTGATGGATTTTATTACTAAGTAACGTTCTATTTTAAATTATAATACCGAAGGTTTTTATTATTACAAGCCCTCGCACTCGGGGCTATCTCTAAAAAAATCATTATTTTGCCATAAATTTTAGTTTTCGATAACTTAAGATAATGTGACTAACTAAACGTATGTTTAATTTTAGAAACATCATCATCATCAGCCGATATTAGTCCACAGCTTGACATAGGCCTCCCCTAATGAGCGCCATAGCGCCCTGTCTTCAGCTTGCTGCATCCAGCATCTGCCACCATGTGAAAATCTTTAGGACGCCCTATGACTCTTGTCTATGATCTAATTCGATATTATACAGGGTGTGTCAAGACCACTACCGAAAACAAAGGGGGGTGGTGCAGCACCCCAAAACAAAACGAATAAAAAAAACCGTTGTCCGAAAAAAAAATTCTAGCTGGAGATATGAATTTTTAAAGATTTTTATTTGTTTTGCTAGCCAGCAATGTACACGTAAGTCGTAAGTTTACAAATGCCGTAAGTTAGTACCTATAGGTATGTAGGTTCTTAGTCTTACCTAATTCCGGTGCAGTCTCGGTCGAATCAGAAATGGCACGAACTGCGCTCCTCCTCGTTCATGGCACAGCTGAGCACGTCTGATTGTGGACCGATGAACACGATCCAGGAATGTAGGATCCTCGGCGCTTCTCGCATTTACCCCAGCATTTACGCTGCAGTCCGCGTACCTACTCGAGGGTTTCTCCTAGCAAAGTCCAAGACCTGTTCTTGCACCTGAACACCTACCCCTCTGCCACCCTCGTGCCTTTGGGGCGTAATACGTTCATTATTCAGGACCCTTTGATATGCAGCCGTGAAGACTCTAGCATCAGACGGATGTGTCTGATTGGGGTACCTATCCCGGTAAATGCGCAAGGCTCGTGACGCATTTCCTTTCGCTTCACCATAACACATTAGCAACTGTCCATACTCCCTCGCACTAAACATAATAAACTCGTAAACAAAACACTAAAACATAATTAAAGACCTAGGTAGGTACTACTCTAATACTAAGGATTAATAAAATAAAAACACACCAAAATAACTGAAAACTAAACTAAACTGCCTAATACACAATTAGAAAAACTCGAAAAACACGAACGTATTGCAATTTTTATGCACCGCGCAAGTGTTCAGTGCGAATAATGAACACGTACTAAAAACAAAATGAATCAAAAGATTAGTGAAATTAGGTAAATAATGTCCTTTTAAAAAAGCCGAAAAACGCCGAACGACATTGCTCTGTCATAATCTCTTATGATTATGTGTCTTATTGATACAGTCATATGATTCAGTTTCCTTTTACACTACATTTTTCTTTGACAAAATGTAGGCCGACACAGTTGATGCCTATTACCTATTTGTAATTAGGGTTCAGTACTTAAAGGGTGCTAACGGGACCCTATTATAAAACCTCGGCTGTCTGTCGTCTGTTCGTGGTTTTAAATTTTTTCAGCGAATTACAAAGAATAGAACTACGGACAAGTGCGGTATTTTTCCGTAACTTTTATGTTTTGTAAAAAGCAAGTAAAAATACCATAAAATAATTTGAATTTCGCGCCAACCCGCGACGATCACCCTTATTCCGCGGAAGCTCAAGTTTGTGATCAAGTGATCGATCACCCATCGATCTAAATAAAATTCAGGAGATAACTAACTACTAGCCTATAAGTAGGTACCTACCTTATTTCTTACGAGATAGATAAAATAGGTACCACTCATGATGGTTGTTATGTTTAGAATTACCTTGCAGTAACATCGTTTAAAATAAAGCTACGGAACCAATTTGTTAAAGTAAATAAAATTTGCGCAAATTGTCGGTAAAAGTCAAAGGCGTTACACGTGCGTCCGCGGCCTGTTTGTCGGAAAGTTTGGAGAGGTGCCGCCGCGCGCCGCGCGCGTGTCAAAGGAAAGCCGAACTAGGTAGGTATCTATTCTCTAGGCAGGACGGTGACCTCTGAAAATAAACGCGGGTCTCTCAGCTGTTCTTAACAAAAGTGGGTACTTATTTCAGACAGATTAAATGTACCTATTTTAAATTTTGATTCAGATTAAATGTACCTATTTTAAATTTTGATGTTTCTAATCAATTCTTGGTATGCTTTCAAGGTCATGGCCGCGAATTAAATCGTAACCGCGCGCGTGTCAAAGGAAAATCGAACTACCTATTCTCTAGGCAGGACGATGACCTCTAAAAATAAACGCGGGTCTGTCAGCTGTTCTTAACAAAAGAAGCAACTTATTTTAGACAGATTAAAAAATTAAAATGTATTTTAAATTTTGATGTTTCTAATCAACTTGGCATGCTTTCAAGGTCATAGCCGCGAATTATATCGTAGCCGCGCGCGTGTCAAAGGAAAGCCGAACTACCTATTCTCTAGGCAGGACGATGACCTCTAAAAATAAACGCGGGTCTGTCAGCTGTTTTTAACAAATGTACGGTACCTACTTATTTTAGACAGATTAAATGTATTTAAATTTTGATGTTTCTAATGAATTCTTGATAGGTAGTATGCTTTCAAGGTCATGGCCGAGAATTAAATCGTAGGTAGTATGTACCTACCTACTAACTATTTATTGAAAAGATAAGTTCGTAGGCGCGGATAGGGACCTATTTTGCTGTGCGGGCGGTTGGTGTTTTGCAGTACATTGCTGCTTTTTTTATTTTATTAATTTTTTGCTTATTTAAATTACTTATTTAGGTAGATATGTTCTTATAGTGTTGTGCTATGGGTATGTACCTAGAAAAAAAATTAAAAAATTTTGATGGGTCGACATATTTTTCGCGTTTTTTTTTCGCTAAATATTTTCAAAATCATGGTCTGATTGCACCCCACCAGTTTTCGGTAGTAGTCTTGACACACCCTGTATTAAGGCCCACTTTAACGATGAACCCTAAAAATCGATTATCCAATAACTCGATTCCGTGTCACCCGTAACTAATCGATGCCGTGCCCAACAATAGTATTTCTTCATCAGTGACAAATACGAAATTGTACACAGATCCCCGTTCAATCCAACGATCCTATCCATCCACGGTTGTCTGGTATCTTTGTCTGTTATTTTTAAGTTATGTGTACAATAAAGCATTTTCTATCTATCTATCTATCTATTGTATCGTACAACCGGCTCTGTTTAATTTCCAATCACCCTGTATGTAAAGCTGTCCATCCACTCCACAGGGAGGGCGTTTAAAAAGCCGTCCGCTGCGGGGCGCGGGCGCCGGCCGACCTTTGTGCTTTTTAATTTTACTTTTTAATCTGCCAGTGGTTAAGCTGACGGATAGCCGGCGCTCGGAATTTGTTTATGGTGTGATGAATTCTAATTGTCTATGGGATAGATTGGGCGTTCTGGAGCGCGATTTAGAATGTAATAGTTATTTTGAATCTTTGGCTGTTTAAATTTATTGTGAACGACGAATAATGATGAAATGTGTTTTTATTCTATTCATGTTAGGTACTAAAATGAAACATACGTTTAGTTAGTCACATTGTCTCATTATCATGTAGGTATCACACAGAAACGGTAGACACGGTACATATGCTGGATGCGGCAAGCTGAAGACAGGGCGCTATGGCGCTCATTAGGGGAGGCCTATGTCCAGCAGTGGACTAATATAGGCTGATGATGATGATGATACTAAGATATAAACATATTAATATACTAACTACTTAGATAAATAGAATTAATTATAATTTGATAACTTCTGAGTTATCAAATTATTAGAATTATTGTATTTAGATATACAGTAATGGATAACTGTTTTCCATTACTTGACACTGGTAGAATTTTGTCTTACCAGACACATAATTATTGCCATTAACAAAATAACCATCATCAGCTGTTTATTGCAGAAACTGTGTACATTTATACAAAAGTGTTATTATGATTAGAAACTAAAAACCAACTTATTTCCTAACACAAAACAATTTATTTCGTGTAAAGTTCCTGAATTTTTATTATATTACAAAACCTTTTCATGTTCTGGTAAAAGAAATTCAATTGATTTAGCAGGATCAGTTCCGGTCTACGCAGTGTAATAACTGTACAGAGTTCATGCAACTCGCAATTCAAAAAAGGAACATGACTGGTGACACTGACTTGGGCAGCACAAATTGGCGTTAACCGTTTAACCGCCACCCATGGACTGGTAATACAGGATGCTCATTTTCAAGCATTTTGCACTACAAGTACCAAAATCGATTTAAATGTGGGAAGAGAGGTCTTTGCTTTTTCGTCAGGCAGGGGAGTTTTAAAACATAGACATACCTACTCGAGTAAAACCAATAAGAAACTTATTAAAAAACGATCGTGCTTCTAGATCAGTATTTTCGGACTGAGACAGAGTACCTACCTATTTTTCAAAAATGAAATAATCAACCCTTGTAAAGTTACTACTATGATTTAATAAGACAAATAGCATGCGGGCATAATTAGCAAAATCTAGACGTGATTGAGTAACAAACATCCATCCATCCATCCAAACTTTCACATTTATAGTATTACTGGGAAAAACTAATCGCGAAGCTTTTAAATTATAACTTTTACTTACCACGTTATCACTTTATAACTTGGACACTTATAATTTATATGTGTCCAAGTTTCAAAGTGGTAATCTTTTCAGTGTAAATCTCACATCAGTCACGATTGTCAAGTATCTACCCGTACAAAATCACACCCACTGTTGTCTTTGAAACATCCTGTATAACGGGTACCTTCCTAAATTAACCGTCTTACGGACGTCGATGTCAACTTGTCACTCCGTCACGGGTTAAAAGCATGCGCGGGACTTTAGTCCGGTGTCAGGTGCCCGAATGTTTTTCTTAATTTTCGTGTCTTTTGATTGTGTCAACATTGTCATATTTTGTAGATTAAGAAAATATTATTCTTATAGAAATCATTTAGAACGGGATATTTACCATGATACAATTTTTGAGTTTTCCAATATTTAAAAAGTAATAGTAGTAAAGTAATAGTTAAAAATTGAATCATGGTAAATATCCCGTTCTAAATGATTTCTATAGTAATAACCATGATAGTTTCAAAAGTTTTAATATTATTCTAAGTTCTTAATTATTCTAATTCTAAGTAAAATATTTGCTTCTAACATTAGTAACCAGGTCTGTAGTAAAAGAGGATAGTTGGTTTTCTATGTGCAGGGACAAATACCAAATAGATACTGTTCCTCAACTTGTGTTAGACTAGGTTATACTATTTTCTATCATTTCTTTACTTTTTGTTTTATGCTTAGTAGATAAGTAACATTATGTTGATAGGTAGCACCACTTGAGCTAAAATAACTAAGTAGATACTTATATAATAAGTACATTTTTTTTGTTTTTTCTCTTTTAAGTGGACTGTAATGTTCTTTGAGAAAATAAAGATTCCTTAAACCGAAAAAATACATGTGGCTACCCCAATTTAAGTGGTAGTTTAATACTCATACTCAAACTCATACTCATTTATTGGTAAAAAACATACACGTCACTCGTTAACTCACTGACGCTGGCCTAGCCTACCTACTACCGTAACTAAGCTACACACAGCTAGCTACTCAAAAGTAGCCTTGGATATAAGCCTAGCTAGCTCATAGGTAGATAAGGTACCTTGTGATGTGGTTGTCTAGTAGTAATCTCTGCAAGGGATAAGACCGCCAGTTGCAGGATACGGTAATTAGTTTTTCCAAGAAGTTCTTTTGTATGTATATCCATCCATCTTTTCTGCAATAAAGGTTTTTTATTATTATTATTACTACTTATCTATCATATCTGAAATCCTTCA
The DNA here is from genome assembly GCA_947086465.1 of Eupithecia exiguata. NCBI lineage: Eukaryota > Metazoa > Arthropoda > Insecta > Lepidoptera > Geometridae > Eupithecia > Eupithecia exiguata. The sequence goes on along the minus strand of OX352243.1, from coordinate 8,503,160 downwards.
TGGATTATCTATAAGTAGAAGAAGTTTTACTATAATCTATCATTTTGACGACCTCTGTGGTGCAGTGGGCGAAGGTCTGCCTGCGACGTAGGAGGTTGCGGGTTCGATTCCCGCCTCGGGACAAATGGGTGTACGATCTGCAGACATTTGTTCAGGGTGTTCTGGGCGTTTTCTGTGTATAAAAAATATCTACGTAATGTATTGTATTATGTATATCAGTTATCTAGTACCCATAACACAAGCTCTGCTTAGCTTGGGGCTAGAAAATGGTGTGTGAATTGTCCAGCATTATTTATTTATTTAGGTAGGTAGGTACTTTTACTATAATCTATCATTTTATTCATTTATTTTCAGTGACCAACCCCAAAAGATTTTTTTTTCTCACCACCTATACAATTTAACTAATGAAACCCTCATCATCAACCAAAAATCATTTGAAGGATCCAAAAATCATTTCAAAGATCCGAAAGTCATTTGAAAGGCCCGACATAACACATCCTGCGTCCATGATATGCAATATGGTACCAAGTGGGTACAAAAGACCCGCGTTCATCAACGGCGATGATGTTCCAAAAGTACACTTTTTGTGACACTATGACACTGGACACGGTGGAACTCGGCGGTGGGGATGTAATCAGGGTGAGTTCAGGGGGTAGTCACCGGTTTTTCCGTAGAATCGAAGCTCGCGGTTAAGATTTTTTTATTGTAAAGGAAGAAAGTAGATTTATCCGGTTATTTATTATTTCTCAACACACTCAACTTCAAAACAAGTTTAAGGGTAAAACGGGACGCGATTTACATACACGATGTAATAATGCGTTAAGGGTGAGATGTTGTTAATATTATATCTATTTTTTATTTGGAATTGTAATCTCAAATAGATTATAAATAACTTGATCGATGCCTCATCTGTTTTTACGTAATAATTAGAAAAACCATCAGAAAAATGATTGCATTTTCAGGCCCTGAGTTACGCTATGCAATTGAGCATCATTGCTACCCAAATCCTACTACCATTACGGAACTTTTGCCCCTTTTCAACTTATCCTGAGTACATTCCTAAGCCTGGACCATTGTCGCTAGCAGGGCCAGCAATTATCAGTTAATGACGTTGATTAGAGTTCGGTGCCTCAAAGGTATTGTGATTGATTTTTTTTCTTGACGCATGATTTCTGTGGATGAGTTGTCATTGTTGTTAATACCTGTGAGGTAAGGTGTTAAGGTATTTTTGATACATATCTTGATCACTACTTGTTGACTTAACTGTAGTAAATAGCTTAGATTAAACGAGTCAACTGGTTAACACTTACGTTGCCCACGACTCACATGTGGTTCTGCACTGCTTGTAGTCGACGCAAGGTCTACGGGTCGCACCGCAGAGGATGGGCACTAAAAAAATTACTATTTAAGCAATAACAATTAATTAAGCGATAATGGCGCCAATTCTTTTACCTTTTAGGTACCAAACTTTTTTAGTTTTAAGTTTTCTAAATAAAACATTATCTATCTTATTACAAACACTTTTATTTCCCTCTTAGAACACATGAATCCAGCAGTGTTTGCAGTCGCAGCGTCCTCTGCAAGTCGCACCGCAAACGCAGGGCAGTGAAAGTGTTAATCTAATAAACTACTGAACGGATCGGAGGCTTGGAATAAAACATAGGCCCATAAATCGGTTCCCATGGGATATAAATAACATTAAACAACGCGTGCGGAGCCGCGAGCTGAAACTAGTTATATTTTGTTCCAATTTCCTCAACATTTGTCTTCCTTCAATGACACTGCAGATTTATAAGAAAATTCTTGCAAAATCTTATTAGACCTTCACACTTTTAATATAAAGTCCCATTTACGTCAAACCAGTTTTGACCGCGAAGACTTTTTCATCTGTCACCAAACTCGGTTCAAGGACCATCGGCAAAAAAAGCAGAATAAAGAAATCCTCACACGTAGCGACGACAAAAAAAGGACGGCATGTTAATTTTGCATGAAATGACTTTTTCAAGAGCCTGTCAAATTGAGATTTTTGGTAATTGGTAAAACCTGACGCGACATTTGGCCTGGCATGTTTTCTTTTCAAATGATGAAGAACAGTTTCTGTAACGTGATATTTTTATGAGTCAGCTATTTTGCTTACTCTATTTCCAATAGTATTGGTCTCACCGTCAGCTATGATAGGTTTTTAGAATACTAGCTATTTATTGTATTATTAAATATATATTATGTCATTATCTAAACAACTATTTTTCTAAACAAAGGATGACACTAAAAACAAAAAAATATGGGTGTATATTTTTTTAAGACCATACGTAAGTAGGTATTATAGTAAAAAACTAAATTTGTTTGTTTTGTTGCACAATTCAAACCAATTTAATAGTTACTCACCGGAGTAAACAGCAGAAAATCGGAATAATTTTTAGATGTCAAAGTTTCATTCGTGTCTTGTCCGTTTTCTAACTCGAGTTTGAAAGTTTTTGCCACGCATGCCAATCAGGCGTATATAAACTAATCAAAGGACCAAAAAAACTAACAGTGTGTTTGTTTGAACGATGTAAAGGTGTTCTTTCTTTCGTAGCCTATTCCGTTCCACTGCTGGGCAAAGGCTGGGAGTCTAACAATGAAATTGAAAACATAGTATATACCATCAAACAAGAAATTAAACACACGTTTTTGAAAGTGTTACTAACCCTAGCAGTTTTAATACTATGTTTTATTTTCTCTCCTTACTGTTTGTCACGGCACGCATAATAATTTCTAATTGGATTTCTAGTCAAATTTAGAGCTCACAAGAACATTTTCTAATTAGAAATCAAGTACCTATTATTTATTATCATTATATATCTGTATTATGTATGATTATGTATCTGGTATTCATTCCACCCGATAAATAATCTTTAATACTAGATATATATGTATATATTTTTTACGCTTTACAGCGATCGTGTCAACGCTGTAAAGCGATAGAAACGTAATAAAAAGACGTACGATAAATAGACCTAAATAATTTTCAATTTGTTAATCGTGACAGGTTAAAACGTTTAGAAATCCAGTGCTTAACTAGTTTTTTAAACCAACTAATAAATAGCTAGGTAAGCACTAAATTTCTTAACCCTTGAAAAATGGTATTATTAATGTGTATTTTATATTATGTTTTTAAGTATTATGTATAGTAGTATGTATTGTATATTTAAGTAATACGCCACCGTCTATACGTGTACAACTGCTGCATGTCCATCCCAATGTTGTCTGGAAGAGATCACTTTGTAGCGATAAGGCCGCCTATTGTGCAACTCTATCGTCTATCTTTTTCTGTATTCCTTTTTCGTATTTTCTTGGTGTGCAATAAAGTATATTGTATTGTTTAATAAGTATAATAATATATTTTTTTAATAAGCTTTTGAAAATATTTTTAGCAACTTTTTTCAATGTTGTCACTACAATATAAATGGGAACGTATCACTTTATACAATTTTGTCCTTAAAGTATAATTCATCACATCAATCCCTTACCAACGTCTTACAATAAACCAATAAACACATTTTTTCTATTATTTCCTTCTCAAAAAATAAAAATTAAAAAATAATCTCCTATAAGGACATCAAGCCTTGCCGATCCACGAACTTCCCAGAAACCTTAACACTCCTGTTCTCAAAACCGACTAACTTATCTTGGACCCTCCCAATCAATGCAAATAAACATTCCTCTGTTGTTTTTCATATACATTTAAGGGTTGAGGGGTCTGGTATTTTTGGTTGTCCGTTTATAACTGCAATTTGGAATTAATTGAAGAATTATTGTGTCGCGGCATCGTCTAATTTAGTTTAAAAATCTTGGGACATAAAATGTGATATAATTGGCATGACAACAGGTTTACGGTCAGGCAGCTTATGGCTCAATTCTATGGTGATAGATTGGGGCTGTTTTTTTATTGTTAAATGCGACAATGGGGACAATAATAAAATCTCGTTTTTTGAACTTGAGTGTTGAGTTGAGTTTTTTGTTTTGTTTTGCGAACTCTACCCACATTACATTTTTGTTTTATCCTTATTAACTTATGTGGAGGTACCTAATTTATTCTTACTGAAACAACACATAAAAAAAAGAATATTTTTCGTTTTGGTTCACGTTACCTAGATTTTGTTGGAGTCGATAGAATTTAGAGAAAATATCTAAGTACTGCTTTACCAATTCGATTTTTTATGACCATCGATTTTGTTTAAGTAGAAGTTCTAAGTTTTTTATTTATTATAGTACTCTGGGTAATTTCTAAGAAATTAATAAATCCCAAAAATTTACGATCTCGACGGGATTCGAACCCGCACCTTCCCCTTCAGCGCAGGGTTGCTCTTTTTCCAACTAAGCTACGTGATCTTCAAGATCGCTGAAGGGGAAGGTGCGGGTTCGAATCCCGTCGAGATCGTAAATTTTTGGGATTTATTAATTTCTAAGTAGAAGTTGTTATTGTTTTTGTTATTGTTGCTCAACATTTATTATTATTTTGATAGACCTTAGATACCTACATAAGCAAAATGACGTCTAAATGACTTAAGTTTTGGAATCAGAATATTCAATTGAATTAAATAGTATAAAAGGTATTGTTTTTGGTTGTTTTATTTGCTGCCTACTTGCTTCTATCTGTGGCATTAGCGCTTTTCCGTGTTAGAAAATAAGACAGTGTAATTATTGTCCTCTTGTTTATTGTGTTGTCCTTTGTTTAGATAAATCATTTTGATGCTAAATTTCAAAATTCTGCGTTTATGGAACCGACCATATTATTTTTGAAGTTTATGACACTCCTTACTGATACTGGAGAGTCGTAGCGAAAAGCAAGCGGCGCCATTAATAAAAGAAGTTGAAGTTGAATAAGACAGATTGAGTTACTGTGGTAAAGTATAATTTTTATACTATTCTCAATACTTTACTTTTTCATGGAAAAATCATCCAGAATACCTAATATTCGAATCGAAACTTTCGTAAATCCCCATAATTTACAAGTCTACAGATTCACATCTCTATTGGTCAAAAATAAATGTGTCTATGAAATACTTCATTCAGTCTTCCTTCACTCACCTGTCAACAAACTTAATAGTCGTGCATACGCCACATATAAAATAGACTGATAAAATAAAATTGACGACCTCTGTGCCGCGGTGGGCGAAGGTCTGCCTGCGACGCAGGCGGTTGCGGGTTCGATTCCCGCCTCAGGACAAATGTGTTTACGATCTACAGACAATTGTTCAGGGTGTTCTGGTCGTTTTCTATGTACCTAATAAAAAATATCTATCTATGTATTGTATTATGTATATCAGTTATCTAGTACCCATAACACAAGCTATGCTTAGCTTGGGGCTAAATAATGCTGTGTGAATTGTCCAAAATTATTTATACCTACTTCATTGCGGTAGATTCAAATATCGTGTTTTGCATTTTGACAGATGATCCACGATCGTATCGTCGCCTGCAGCACTGTCCTTCCGGTTCCGATGGCGCCGTCGGCTGTTATTACCACTTCCGGTTTTGCTCAGTTTTGCGTGTTTGCTTTTACCTGGAAAATGGTGAAAGGCGGTTTATTTTTGAATGTATTTTTGGCTGTATTTATAAGGTCAAAACAAATGTAGGTACTTAATAAAAACCCCGTTAAGACTCTATTTAGCGCAACAAGCCACACAATTAATGACCCTAGTTTTTGTTATAACATAATTTGGCTAACTATAGTACGACAGAAAAATAATAAGTAGGTATATTTTCTGTATAATTATAGTAAAACAAAAATACTTATTTATTTAAATAAAACACCTTGCTCTACGAAAATTGACCGTAACATTAGCTAGCTAGGGTAGAGAATCAAACTCCGTCAGCCACGTGCGCGCAACGGGCGTTGACCTCTCAATGTCCCGTTGTCACCAGAATGTCATTGGACAAACGCGACGTTTCTCATTGGCTGGGAATGTCGCAGGCGGTCTTGCGACATCGCCTATTGGTCTAAACTGTCACATAGAGGGCGGGGTCTATTTGAATCAAATTAAATGCAGAGCAAGATTTGAAAAATGAGTTCTATTTAGTGTCACAGGTGCGTGTTTTCGTTGGTTGATATTTTTTTCGGTGTCATTGCTATGTAAGCTTACCTAGCTCTACAAATATTTTTGACGTATTTTGTATTTTTGACTAATATAGTTTTGTGTACCAACCTGCTTATTTTGTGCTAAAAAACGGTATAAACTTATATAAAAGGTGTCAATGTACCCAAAAATGTTCATACAAAGTTGACCTCTCTTGCTAATCGTTTTTCTAGAAGTGTGACCCGGGACACGGGCGGGGTGGAGGGAGGGGGAGCTGTATCGATCGCGCCACGGCCCCGCGACCTTACTGAAATCGCACGTAAAAACCGCGGGAAAGGACAGTGGGTTAGATGAGCGTGGTGATGTTTTGAATTTGGAAGAGACTACGGCGTGATATGGCGGTAGGAATATTTAGATATGTGTGGTGTTTATCAAACCAAACTAGGTTCGTGGTTAACCCACTTATATTCATAACGTAGGTATACATTTAAAAATATATTTTTTTCTTCAAATTATTAAACGAGTAGGTAATGAATGACAAATAGTCGTTTTAGGAATCGAAAAATTCAGATCGGTAGGTAGGTAGTCATAAAATTCGATCGGTGTTTTTTCAAATACATAAGGAGTAAAATAGACTTACCTGAAAAAGAGGTTCATAAGTAGGTTAATAAGTAGGTAACTACCTTCCTAAATCTATTTGCGGTAAGTAGGTAAGGTACTTAGGTACACCAAATACCTAAGTATCTATGTAAGTACTGAATCGATGAAAAAATTTAGGTCAAGCAAGGGTAAGATAACTAAAAGATTCCAAACACATACCAATATTAATAATTTGAAAGTAACTAAATCTGTCTGTCTGTTTGTTACCTTTGTACGCCTAAACGGCTGAACAGATCTTAATGAAATTCAGCAAGGAGGTAGATGGTATCCCGAAGAAAGACATAGATTAGTTTATTACTTTTTATCCCGGAAAAAGGCGAGCGAAGGCGCGAGCAGAAGCTAGTAAGTATTCCGATATAACCGGTGAAAGGTAGGTGTGAAAATAGCAATATTTTATACCACGTTATTTTTATTTGAAGCATTAACTTAATAACCACACAATTCCCAACATTTCAACCCTTTCGATGACCAGTTTGATTGCCAATAGTTTTTATGATGATTGTGAACACTGAGGCACCGTGTTACACCATCTATAAAACAATAGAATGCTTTTACACCGATTTCTAGCTTTTGAACGAACCTTTTTCAAAACACGTCAGACCTTCTTTGAGTTTAGGTAACGTGTTCTTTTTTTAAAATTCAGAAATTCAAAATTCAAAGTTACTTCCTTTAGACCTCTTGGACACGTCACAAAACTCAGATTACATAAGTAAAACTAGGAAATAAAGTGATCACTTTGATTTTTTGTCCACTTCAATCTTTTTAAGGTAAAGTAAAGAAGCGAACAAGAAACCTTTACCTTGTTAGAGTTTTAAACTTTCTATGGAGAATAAAAGCCTCTCCACACTCGAGCGCGAATCACGCGTGCCTTACGAGTTTTTGAGATTTATCTCACACGTACTCTACTAACCGGGCAAGTAGAATGCCTATGAAAATATCTTAATTAAAATACCTAGATACATGTATCTAGACGTGACGCGTGACCCGACAGCTGGTGAGTATCTGGCTAAGCGCATCAGCATTGCCATACAGCGGGGCAATGCAGCCAGCGTATTGGACGCTTCCGACTGGTATTGATTTGGATCAGTTGAGCTACCTGTAGATTGTTTTCAACTGTCTGCAGTTAGATCATTTTTTTTATTATTGATTGTAATTATTTTAATTAATAAACACCTTTGTTATTAAAAAAGTTGTTCAATGATTTTTTCATACGGTGTAACATCCATCCAAGCTAAAGATCCAACCAATAATGATTCTGTAATCAACCGATCAACCAAGGTTGATGGGTTGATTCAGGATTCTAAAGTCTAAAGGTGGGTACTGACCGGTGGTTCGAGGCGTATTGTAACGTGTAACATAGCGAACGTTCGTGCAGTCTGTACGGGAAAGAAGGCGCACGCAACAAGCAACGAGATGGATTTTAGCACACGGCGGAACGTATCATGCTGTACCAATGATACTTACGTTACACCCCGTACCACTGTTCAGTACTCAGCTTAAAGTGTAGTCTATGTCGCGACGGTGGCGACGTGGCGAACTGCGGAACTAAATGCATTAGCGACCGCCAGCGAGTAGGTACTCATTAAATTTTTATTGCTACATTGATTGTGCCAACGGATTTTTATTGACGAATGCGATTGACCTATGGAACTTTTATTTGTGGAATTGCTTTTAGATTGTAACAAGTTATAGGTACCTACTCTAGGTAGGTTTGTATAATAATCTTTAAAAAAATGTAAATCATCTTCACATATCTTCCCTTACTGTGAGGCCATACGAGCGTAAATTTTTGAGTTGTGAATTTCGTATTTTAGGTCGCATAAATTCTGCTTAGCAGAAAATCTGTTGGGCGCAATTTATTCAGTTGTCAACTCTCACACAGTTTGTACCGCAACACAATTCGGTTGGGATAATGCGTGTGAGTCAGCAGATAACTCATTTTGCGTCGCCGTGTGAATCAAACAGGACTTTTCTATGAAACCAATTGCAACAAAAATTACGCGACGGAAATTACGCGACTGACTACTCAAAAATTGACGCTCGTGTGTCCTCACACTTAGAATAGAATAGCATTTATTTCGACACAAACATAAGGACATAAAACAATCAAAACCGAACATAGATAAAAACGAAAACTATAGGTAACTTTCATGCAAAAAACAGTAACCATAATCTGTGTTTGCTTTCAAGATAATAATGTTTATTGTTCAAAGTGTAGGTAGGTACCTAATTAAATAGGTGATTAAATAATCATTAAAAAAATCCTAAATCGTTTTGCTGAACAAATAACTATTTTCTGTAGAGACGAATGATGCTACCCAAAATGTAGTAAAACTGTTACTGCATTATTCCAATTCTAGCCAAAAACATCACTGATATTTTTTTACCTAACCTAGAGAACTGGTTTTTAATAGTGGCAACACTCAAGAGTAACAGAACGCATAATCATTTAAACATCCATCTGCCGTCCGCGTCCGTCAATCCCAAACAAAGCACAAGTTATCAAATCCAACTGGATTAAAAAAGCACACCGTTACAGATGCTATACCGATGCGTTGAAAACGATGCAATGACCTGAGAGATGGAAAAATCAGTGTGAAACATCCGTCTATGGATGTATGAACCGTAGGCACAGATGAGGTAATGTTAGTTCAAACTGCAACGCTGTGTAGGCCCAAAAAGTATGAGCTTTAACGAGTATGGTAAGATAATATAAAAATAATAATATGTTAATAGTGTTACTTGCTACGGCTACGCCGCTACGAGTGTCTACGACGTAGCGCCGTAGCGCGTAGCTACGACGTAGCACGAAATTAATAGCTTTTAGAGATTAAGTGACACTTCTTTAGCATTTTTAGCATTAGTAATGGAATAACAGACATTAGTTTACAATTAACTAGGCTTCAAAGCCGAGTGGATACAGGTCTTAATTGTATGAGTGATACACATCACTTATACCTACTTTTTTCGCCGCTAATTTGATTATTTGCTTTTTTATTTTGGTCGCAATCAAAATGCAGCAAATAGGTAATTACGATTGAGATATATTAATTATTTATTATATATGTAATTGGATCAGCTGATTTTGTTAGTCATTATTCATACAATTTTTCTGAGAAAAAAAATGTATGGTTTTGTATCTCGCTAATTTCTTTATGATAAAAATATTTACACTACGCGCTGTCCAACATTACCACTCTACACACACGTTTTACGAACGCCAACAATAGGTTATTAACAATAAGCAGATGCGTCCAAAAGCCACCTGAGCGGAACGCACGCGTGGCGCGTACTAAATCATAATGTTTAACTGTAATGACGCGATAAAGAACCCAACAGGGTACTGGCCGAAATTCGCCTTTGTTTTTTCTTAAATTGTTTTTGTGTCTGGCAATATTTTCATACTTGGTGCTCGTAAAGAGTTCGTCAAATATCAAAAAGACTTGCTTTAAAGGTATTTGTTTTCTTGTTGCAAGGTCAAACATTTCAAAGTAGAAGGAACCAAGATATCATTAAAACGGGTAGTGGGTAGATAAAATGAAATCTGATAAATGCTATTGAATAATCCCTTCCGTTCCAAAAATTATTATCCTTTCAATTCAGTATGCAACGATGACACGTGAATAATAACATCCCTTGACACAATAGATCCGTTACTCGCATTAATAATACCCAATGATTCCCTCACTATTTTTATGTTTTCCTTTTTTGTGTGCTGACAACACCGAAAATTTCAAATGTCACGCCTCGTTCGGGCACGGGAAAATAAACGAGATTCTTTTTTTCAAACAAGCGCCAAAAAAGTTCATTTTTCGAACATGTTTGGAAACGTTCCGTTATATCCTCATTAATCGAAGGATGTGACCCTATCACCACAATGTGTTCTTTATTCAATTTTTTTGTAACGTTTTGTCATCGGAATACCGGACATAATCGAATTTTTGATAAACAGTATGGGATGAAATTGGTTTCTTTATTGATGTGCCTTTTATTTGGTCGAAGTAAATTAATGTTTGTAAGTTAAAGTCATCGTTTGCCTGCAACAAAGATGCCCAGTTAAGTGTAACATAATTTGGTACTGTCAGTAAGTTATTTGGGTCCTTTTAACTTAGCTACCTGTCTGCCTATCCACCAATTTTTCCGGTTCGTAACACAGAAGTCTTCAGGCGGTTGACTCACACATTCTCAAAGCTATGGACCCAAACCGCCTGTGGCCGAAACAAGGCGCATAATTACAGAGATCACATTTACGAATGTAAATGCGTTCGAGTGTACCCCGTCATAAATCATGTTGCGGTCATCTGCCGCCCGCGGCGCTGCCGACGCAGCCGATATCAACACCAAACTTTCAAGACCTCCCATCTTTTTAATCTTCCTGGGCTCTACAGTTCAAGAAAATCTGGTCAGCTTTTCAAATGTGTATCAACGGAACGTATTGTAAGCTGTGCGTTCTTTTTTTAAATCGCGGCGGGCGCGCCTGACAGATGTAGTAATGTTGCCATGTGCGTTTGATAGGGTATTTTAATACGTATCAAGTTTACATAAAAAATATTGGACCCCTCAGGTTCCGAGGCGTCTAAGAAAGGCCGCTGACTTGCAATATTATGCGCAAAAAATCGCCCACTTATGTTTGTAACAAGAATTGCCTCTACTCTACACATTATGACATGACAATTATTAATAGTAGGATATAGATATAGATTATACCTTCCTACAGCGACAGTAGGTAATCAACGAAGGGAAATCTATAAACAATAATTTGTTTGTAATGAAAATCTAAATAAAACCGGCTAAGTGCGAGTCAGACTCGCGCCCAAAGGGTTCCGTACCATTATCTATAAAAACCGGCAAAAAAATCACTTTTGTTGTATGGGAGCCCCCTTAAATATTTATTTTATTCTGTTTTTTAGTTGTTGATTTGTTGTTATAGCGGCAACAGAAATACATCATCTGTGAAAATTTCAACTGTCTAACTATCACGGTTCATGAGATACAGCCTGGTGACAGACGGATAGATGGACAGCGAAGTCTTAGTAATAGGGTCCCGTTTTACCCTTTGGGTACGTAACCCTAAAAACCGACTTCAAAGTCTTTATACAGAGGAATAAATATACCTTCTATTAAAAACAGGACCACTTCGGCATTGTTATCTAATACAATAGCGAAATAATTTTCTAAATCAGTCCATAATCGACAGAAAATCGACAAATATATGCAATTAAAAAATACAATACAATACAATACAAAAATGCTTTATTGTACACCATAAAATAACATAACAAAGAGACATCACATAAGATAAGTACAATGGGCGGCCGTATCGCTAAGAAGCGATCTCTTCCAGGCAACCTTTGGATGGAAAGAATTGTGAATACACACAGCTGAACAAAGAAACTCCTCCTCTTTTGTCCTTCATCGTTTAAAAAGATATGTAGAGCTCCTGTCAGGAATAGGTTCAAGGTACTTTAGGTGACGTTCCCAAACAAACTACCTTCACAAAAGGATATTCATAAATGTTGTGTACAAACTTATAAAGTTCAATTACATAAAATGATTCAGTGCCGTATTCTGGCAACTGTCAACACATTCGATGCCTAACCGAAACATGACGCGATAAATTCACGGAACGAATGCTTATCGGACGATCGTGAGGAACTTTGTAATCTGTGGCAAAGAGCTTTGGACAACCGGCAATTGAAATGATAATTTTGAGGCTTTAAGAATTAGTAGGTATTTCAATTTCAAGGTTACTAATAATAGTACCTATATCTTTATTATTAGTACATATTTTTAGTATTTTTGACGTACAACAGAAAGCCGTACAAGTACAAGACTTTCCGTTTAATCACAGTCTCACCTGACTAAGTAACCTATCTAGACGACACCTATTTATTCACTACAAGCATCAGTCTGTGGCTTTGCACGCTCTTTTCAAGTAACCTATGTCCATCACCGGGATACTGTTATACCTCCCTGCCAAATTGAATCAAGACTCTTTAGGCGTGAAAAGGTTACAAACAGAAAGATTAGCCAGATATATTTACTTTCGAATTTATATTGTTATGTGTGGATTGTCCTGAGATATTGTATATCATCGCCTGAGAGCCAGGTTGCAATGGCAAAAGAGCAACGACTTCAAAACTTAATAATTCGATACAAAATGATAAACACCGCCTAAAACGCTGGCTTATCGAGCAAACTTTTTACAGCTATGACGAGTTCATAGGCTCAAATTTTTTTTTTTTTAAATAATTTAATTGTATTTAATTATTTAATATTTTTATTATAATGTGACTTTTTACTTGTCTACAAGATATCTTTTTTTTTTCTCCTTTTGACTGTGTAATAATAGTATATTCTAAGGTTATTTTCGCGAGAACTCATAATAAAACACTGTTTTTACCGGATTGATCGCGTATATTTTATATGCCTGTGACCATGGAAGCTGAAAAGCCTCCGAAACGTCAGGTTATAAACAAATATAAAATATACGCGATCAATCCGGTAAAAACAGTGTTTTATTATGTGTAATAATAATTAATAATTTAGCTACAATGTATACAATTGTTTAGCATAGTATCTATGTGACCAGACATGTAACATCTTTGTTATTAATAAAGAACCATTGAACCATTAATGGTATGAACCGTTTACAACAAGTACAATAAAACTAGCAAAAAGTTAAATCTTTGATATTGTTTTTTTTGTCATTGCATCCTCAGGCCATGAATGTACCTTTCAGGACAATCCATACTTTAAAATATAAATTCGAAGCTATCTGTCTGTCTGTAACCTTTTTAAACTTAAACGGCGTTAATTCAATTTAAAAGGGAGGTAAACAATATCCCGGGGACGGTCATATTAACAGGCAGGCCCAAAACTCTTAGTGAAAAAATTAGGTGGCTTGCAATGACAATAAAACAATGACAATAAAGACTTCAAAACCTACTATTTCAATACAAAATAAGCGAGGCAATGCTGCAAGTGTTATGGGCACCTTTGCACCGGGAATGGTCAGGGGCGGGTTATTTAATGAATGACAAATTTTTATACTGCGTAGTTAATGTTAAGTGCAGTATTTGATGTTTTAAATTTGACTATTATGATTAAACTGAAATAAATATAAAATACATGAAATAAAATAAACTTAATTAATAACACGAAAATTGAAAATACAAAACAATAAAGGTAAGAACCGTTTACTGCGAGTGCAATAAAAATAGCAAAAAGTTAAATGTTTGATATTATGTTGTGTTCAAAGTTTACGATGTACCCGTGGACCATGCAAAACACCGAAAGCTCCCATCTTAACCCTTCTCGACCCCACTAATAAAGCCGGCAATTTGCTCGCTTTTTTTCTTTTTTTCGCTTCAATCAAATTCTCTGAGGGGGCGATTATTGACGAAATGTTTGGTCCTGTTTGGTCGTGCGATCAAGCGAGAATTACCAAAATGGCGGCCACTTGATTTGAGGAGCTTTTAATTGCATTGAGGGGAGATGAATCCTTATATGACGCGATTGGTAAATAAAAACTTTGGTTTTTGAAGACCCTTTGTAAAAATTGAAAAACTTACAATTGGTTTCTGTGTAGCTAAATTACCTGTCAATAAAATGATGGTAGAATAGAATATTTGTGTTTTTTATCTGTTGTCATCTATGAAAAGAATCACAGATGTCGAAGACCTCTGAAACTTTTAAATAAGTTTTCAATTAGTTTTGTTTCTAGTTTAAGCTTATGTAACAACGCGACGATACTTCAGTGACTTTAACAAATAAAATAAGACAAAAGTTACCCGATCACAAGTAAAACACACATAACTCAAAAGAAAAAACTGTCATTCCAAAAACAAAACACAAACTCACGCACAAATTGCCGTGAAACAACAATAACACAGTACAACAAGTAATAACGCACCGTGAATCACCTGCTAAAGTCGACTAAGCCAATTTGTGCGACAATAGGGCAATTTGCAGCGACAACGACGACGTGCGACGCTGATTAATTGCACGGTGTCGCGATGTCGCGTACCAGGCCTCGTGTGAAATACGCCTTATGACGTTCTACAGGGTGAGGGTGTTAAAAACTTATTTATTTTGGAACATGCAGGGCGTGACGACATCGATATCTTCTACGAAGACTGTTGGACAATTCAGATGTATTAACCACCAGTCTCATTGGAAGACATAGATGTCGCCACACCTCCAGGTCAATTGTAGTTTTATTCGTGAGTGACTCATGTTCTTACTTTAAAAACAAAAACTAAACGAATTATTACGAACGCAACTAATGAATTAACTATTATTACAACTTTTCGGGAAATTTCCGATGTTTTCGAATAAAATGTACCTGCAATACCTACATGAGTAATTTGCTACTATTGAAAGGAACAATACGATTTTTAACTAAATCACAGCTGTAAATTCAACCCACTTTGTCATTTGTGGTGGACGTCTTAAGAAACTAAAACGTTAAATTCATCATCATTGTAAAAACAGTTCGTAAGAGCTTCTTGAACACAGCCAGTACAAAAAGCAACCACCCTGTACACAGGTAATGACAACCCGTAGGTACCACCTACAATAAGGGGGATCTATCACGTGATTGACAAAGGGAGCTTCCCATCGTTTTGTTTAATGAAATACTACACCTGCCGTCAATTATTGAGTCAGTACTTGATCGGCAATCGACTTCGAGGTACCGAACCTGTGTTGAGTAGTCCTGGTCTAAGCTTGCGTACTTTGCAATCTGCTAAATCATAGGGACTGGATATACTGGACAATTACTGCACTACTTTGGGGCTAGACATTATCTAGCCCCAAAGTAAGCAGTGCTCAACTAGGTAACTGATATAGTACTTCATATAAAGGTTTTCATTACGTTGATGTTAGTATTTTTAATATATATAGAAAATACCCAAAACACCCAATAGGTAGAACTTGTAATTTGTCCTGAGTTGTATATCATGTATATTGTGCATGTTAACTTAAGCAGGACCATATTGTAAAATCAAAACTGTATGTTTTGCTAACATCCGTAAAATAATAAAAAAAAACCTACAGATCGTACCAACATTTATCAAGAGGCGGAAATTGAATCTACACCCTTACATTTTCGAGTCTCGCGCGTAACTTGACGAAAACCTTGGATGCACGGGACGCCCTATTGCTCTGTGGTTATGACGTCAGTGAGTTGTGTGCACAGATTACCCCCAAATGACCCTAACCAAATGCGCTGATGTTGCTGATGACAATTATAAGTTTTCCTGCACAGCCGTATGACATTAAAACGTTGCGCCGACTATTTCATTTACTAAACTGAAAACTTTGAATTGAATTTTAAAATTTATTTTCTTATTTGTGAAAATAAAACTAATCTAAAACTAACATTTTCCGACTGCTTTTTTCGGATAAGCGATCTCAGCTGTTAAAAGAATATGCTGCCTTTCCTCTTGGTTAATTCTGTTAGTCAGCTCTTACCACATCCACGCGCTGAGTTTGAGGGGTCGATTCTTTGTTGCGATTTAATCGATTTTTATCTTTATCGTATCCTCGCCTCTATCTTACACAGGGTGAAACCAAAATGAAGGACCAAACTATGAGACTATGCTTTATATTTTGCTAAAACCGCCCCCCCCCCCCATTTTAGCTTCGATCACAAAACACGGGCAAAATATAAAAAACCTTATAATTGAGTGGTTAGCCACGTCTATTTATTATTTTAAAGGCATGCTCTCGATATCAAGTTTTTAATGGCACACAAATACAATTAACATGATCGTGACTGCAACATGAGAAGTTAAGTATGAACCCATCATTCAATATTCAATTGCGTATATTAACTCAAGAAAAATAAAAATGTTTTACAACCCTAGCTACCCTTTTACAAGCAACTATCCATTAAAGGCATCATCTGCCAGTCTTCGTTGAAATAATATAAAAAAATATTAAAAAGTACTGAACTTGACCTTTTAGTATCACGTCTGAGGCACTTAGAGGGTAGATTAATACTTATAACATTTAATATGTCAAATTAGGATGACAGAAAACTGTAATGGAACTAAATAGTAGGTACTTTACCTTCTTCTTCGTGTTCTTCATTACTTGGTCTTGCCCACTTTGGAAATCCTTAGTTGAGGAGTTGACCAGTTGCTTCCACGCCACCCTATCTTCGGCTTGTCTGAGAGCAGTGGTCACTGGGAGTCCCGTAATCTTTTCCACAATGTCAGACCAGCGGCTTAGTGATCCGCCTCGTGGTCTTTTCCCACCCACCTTGCCCACAACAACCAGTTTTTCCAGGTTATCTGGGGTTCTTCTAGCTATATGACCAAAGTAGCTTAAGACACGTTGGTAACAGGTGGTAGAGAGCCTGGTTTCAATGTTTAGCTGGTGCTTTACCTACTTATTAGGTAAAAGTTACGAAAAACGAGGTGAGGATATAATATGGTACCTTGGTTCACATAGATTACAAAATCAAATAAACATTTTAGAATTTGAAAGACTTTCAAAATAAGCACCTACATTTGCTACCTTGATGTATGAAAGATACATCAAATTTATTTAATCTTTATCCACTAGTGTGTCCACTAGGACAAAAATTTAAGTGAACAGAAAATCAATAACACTTTACATTTTAATAACTTAGATGATAAATATCTTTATATTCTATTTGATTGTTAAAATTTGAGTTATTTATGTAGGTGCTTATTTTGAAAGTCTTAAAATAAAGTTATTGACTTCTGACTCGGAAATTGATTTCGTCTGACGTCCGTTTTCATACTCGAATTGGAACCTTTTTCAATGAGTGGTTGAAATTTGTGTTTTTGTTTTCGTGGTTACATTGCTGATACTTTGCTGTTTCTGTAATTGTTATTAGTTTTTGTTGACTTTTCATTCATACTCTTTGTTTGCATTAAATATCTTGGATTCATAAACCGAATGTGGGTGATATAAAATGCGTTCATAATTATTTATATATCTAACTAGAAGACGAGCTTAACTTTCAATATCTTATACACACCAATCAGACAGAATCCAATATGCAAATCCGAAGCTATAAAGCCTTGAACACACTCATGAAATATGCACGCGACAATATTAACGGGCCGCATTAATCAGCGTAAATTGATTAATCATCCGTTAATTGAATTACCAACACTTTGGCGAAATGTGTCGGTAATTGTCACTCGGGAATGGTCACAGGGTGGCAGAGCAGCTAGGTTACATTATAATTTTTGATTTTTTTCTAACCAAGGGCACATTATCCGTGACAGCGGCCATTTTAGAGTATTATCTAGCAATTTCTATCGTAATTGTAGTTCGTGTAAAGGATGAGTCTATGTCAGAAATAGGTACAATCAACGACGAAAATAGCTAAACCAAAAATGTTCACTAGGTCTCTTGTTACAACTCTAATTAAAACGTAATAGTAACAAGGCAATACGTTATAATATACAATATATTGAAATACCTCTATAGTCTTTTATTTCTGCCATTGCCAGACCGTGGGACATCAAGATCGTCATTTTTTTAAAAATCTTGACATAATTAATAAAGTCAGTGACACTCTTTCTTGTGCAGTCGGGTAAACAGGCTATTTTTGGCGTGAACCAGCGGTTCTCAAGATCTGCAACCACACGGGACCTACGCCCGCGGCTGTCACCTGTTATCGTGTAATTATGCAAATTTAACGGAAAATTACCGCACGTCGGGCCGTGTAATCGCACCGCGTCGCGTCGCACTGTCCCGTTCATTTACTCGTTAAAAACTTTACTCTGTGTGTTCGCGGCCTAATCGGCGTTCGACAGTGATGAAGCTTTTAAGGAATAATGATGGCTTTTGGATGACAAATTGTCTTTGGAAATCTGGCAGACGAAATTTTCGATGAACACTTGTGCTCTTAAACTGGCATTGCCACAGTAAACCATAATTAAATTGATAAATTGACGACCGATGTGGCACGGTGGGCGAAGGTCTACCAGCGACGCAGGAGGTTGCGGGTTCGATTCCCGCCTCGGGACAAATGTGTGTACGATTTGTAGACATTAGTTCAGGGTGTTCTGGTCGTTCTCTATGTATAAAAAAACTATCTATGTATATGTATTTTAGTATGTATATCAGTTATCTAGTACCCATAACACAAGCTCTGCTTAGCTTGGGGGTAGATAATGCTGTGTGAATTGTCCAGCATTATTTATTAATATTTATTTACAGATCAATTTAAAAATTCCAAGGTTCAGAGTAAATGTCACATTCGCAATTTATCGTTCAGCCACGAAAATCGATCGCCAACCACAAAACATGTTGCTGACAACAACAAAGAGTTTGACCACACATTGGGCAGGCATGCATGAGGCTTTCACGACATCTCGAAGACACATAACATAACCGCGACATACGACAAAACCACACATCACAATAAACTCCAAATGACGCCGAAAACAACCGAATTTCGACCACTAATTGCGAATCGAAAACCGCAGTACGAATTCGAGCTCGTTATCGATATTACATGAATTACTCGATAATTTGTCGATCGGACACGCGATTATAACGACGCGATCTCGTTTACAATATGGCTGATAAGTACGCAAGCATGATATGGTGGCAGTTGGTTATAATAAGGCAGCGTTATCACCAGAGATGTGCGAGGCAGCTGAGTGGTACGAGGATATGTAGCGGGTTTTTTTTCAGATAAGCCAGCCAGGTTATTATCCCTAGGGTACATTCCACGCACATCTTTCTCTTGTTTTGTATAGGTATACAAAAACCAAACCTCGCTATGCGGAGCCGTTTCCACCAGAGCTGCGCTGAGCGAAGCTAGGTAAATGAAGTGATTCTATTGGTTCTCAACGGCGCTAGAGCCGTAAGATCCCAAAGATTTTCGACGAAACCGACTAGGATTTCGTGACTTAGTTGGTGAGCAGACCCGTACTGAGGGCGGGGCGCAGGTTCGAGTCCTGCTGAAATTGATTTTTATTGATAATTTTTTTTGGGAACTTATTGTATTTCTTAGTGATTCTATTGGTTCTTAAGAACACATTCCTCGCTACGCATCTCTGGTGGAAACGCAGCCTAATACTGTCAAATTACATAAATAATATCTTCAATCGACAGATCAGTCAATATTACTAAAAAAGCGAGTAAAAAAGATAGATTCAAAATGGCCGCAATAACGCCATTCCATTTCAAACTTCGAATACCTACAACTGTCATCTGTCACCGCCATATTGAATTGAACTTTTTTCGTCTATGTACAGGGTGCACCCATAGCAATTAACCCTTCAAAATCCTCCGTTCACAGCCCTTTGTTAACCCTTTCATACCCGAGCTATTGTGTCCAATGTCATCGCTGAAGACTGAATTAAAAGTGGGTGGGTTTAGTTTTTAGGGGTCTCTATGCTATGAGGCGAAACGAATGCGAACCATTGATATGTTTAAGATTAAAAGCGACTGACATGCATATTGTATTTGCATTATCATGATAAATTTGAGCTTATTACCTAATACAATACCTGTCTACCTTTTTGTATTGTATTAAAATTTTCATGTCGTTAAAGCTATTTGAGAAAATTAAAAATAAACGGCTAACACAATTGAGGAACACGTTAGGATTTACCTTGACGGTAGTTTATTTTACTTGGACTCCAAATGTTAAAAAAACATGAAAAATGCTATAAATAATTTATACCAGGATATTGACCATGATTTAATTTTCGAGTTTTTCGATATTTCAGCACAGATTCATGCCATGGCGCATTAAACTGTGCCGAAATATCGAAAAACGGATCGGAAGAACTAAAGTCACTGCAAGTTGGTTTTTATTGGCAGACATACCGATCTACCTTCATTCTTTTACTGCGAACGTTACCACTACCACGTTACTATGAAAAATGCATAAATGTACTGGTTAAATTTACTGATATCTAAGTAAATTAGGTTTTTATTTAACAGTTGTTTAGTTTTAGTCTAGGGACTCTCATAAATCCTTAGTTTTTAATGTTTTATTGGTTCAATTAGCTTGTTTTACTTGACTAAAAACAATTTGTTTTAGTGAGTAGAGTTCCTCTTTAAATCGTATCGTATCACGGAACCATTCCTTCGCACCTCACTCTCACTTCACGATTTAGTTTTTATTTCAATCCGTGGAATAGTTTTAAAATTGCTAGGGTTGTAAGTGGCTAATAACAGTGGAGCCAAATGACAGGCTTTAAGCGGCTCTCGACTCGTAGAGGGCATAGTTTGAAAACCCTGAAGTGCCAATTTGACTTCCATGGGGTTTTGTTTGATTGTTTATCTACCTACTACCTAAATATACTCGTATATTACAATTGACAGACGTTAGATACATTGAATTAAAAAAAATGGTTAAACTCTTAGCATTTTATGATATTCACTGTCTTAATTATTATGCATTTGATTGTACAGAGATTTCTGTTGATGTCTTGATTGGCACCTAGCACCTATTAATGTATAAACTACATAGAAACCTTAAGAACGAGATGATTACGTCATTCTCAATCCATTATTTACGTCAAAAGTTATAGTTTGAATTTTTTTATTATATCTTAACTATTATCATGATGCATTTCATTGCTCAGCGAGTTTTATTGGACTAGGTACTACCAGAATTCAATTTACCTCTAAGATTTTAATCAAAAATTTGCAGGTCCTAAATTCTCCATTTAAAATTGCCACCCAAACAATTAGATATTCCAAGAAGTGCAAGTTTCTAGGTCTTATAAATGAGGTACTTATTCCATCAAAATGTCTGACATAACCACCTCATTACAAAGTTACATGGACTCCTCACAAACGCCTGCGTGGTGCTATTAGCAATATTCAGATAATGCCTCTATACACGGCGCATCGTGACCTGCTCCCGTCGCCGAGCGCAAGAAGTTAAAGGTATCGTATGGTAGGTTTCTAGTATAAAAGAGTACTTTTATACTTTATTAGTATAAAGGAGTAATCGTTGTAGGTACCATACCTGAGACGCGCCGCTCAAGCACAGCATTAAAACTGACATTGAAATATTTGTAATGGGATATTTACCCGCCCTGGTTTGATTGTAGAGTTTTTCAATATTTCAGCAGTTTCAAATTGGAAAACTCAAAAATCAAATCATGGTCAATATTCGGTTACAAATGACTGCTGTGTTAATAACCATGATGGTTTCAAAAGTTGTATTCAAAATATTTGTCTAATATTGTACCTTTAGATACGTTTGTTTTTCAATGACAGCATAATATCGCGGGTCAAATTAAGCTTATTAATCACTTTACTATGACAATGGTATTGTCGCAGAATCCGTGATGTGTTGTTCGTCCCACCAGCTAAGTCCCATAAGTGGGACTTATTTTAATAGTCTGAATTACAATTATTTCCCGTTCGTCCCACTAATCGTCATAGTATTTATAAGTGAGACAAACGGGATATCAAATTATTTAAAATATTATTACCATACCCACAAGTGGGACGAATTTAGTGGGATGAAAGGGACATCACGGCAGAATCGACCATAGATGAAAAAAGTCTAGAGGTAGTGCGTGCGGTGTTATTTGCACGTAGATAGGTATTGATAGATTGTTTTAAACCTTGACACTTTTGACACGTGTCCCACCCGTGCCCTATCTGTAGTTTCTTTCAACAATTAAGTAAATTGCCAAAATTTGTCAATGTGCTACGTTACCATTAAGAAAAATAGAAAAGTGATCAATTTAGTAGAAACTGGCGTAGCGTGCGCTACCAGGGATAGCGCGCGCTACGCGAGCTACCTGTGAAGTAACTGTTTATCTTGCACTAGCAGCGCCTTGCGGTTTCACCCGCGTAGTTCCCGTTCCCGTGGGAATTCCGGGATAAAAAGTAGCCTATGTTCTATTCCAGACTATAATCTATCTCTGTGCCAAATTTCATCCAGATCCGTTCAGCCGTTGTGGCGTGATAAAGGAACAAACATCCATCCATCTATCCATCCATCTAAACTTTCACGTTTATAATATTAGTGAGATTTATCGTCACAATTTTTTCCAGGCCTTGGTGACTTTGACTCAACTTCCAAAACTAAAATCTCTGGTTAACGTAACCTTTTTTACTCCAAAAATACACGTTTTATAGTCATTTTCTCTTGATGATGATGCTCTTTGTTGATGCTGCAGGTTCCATGTTAATGACAGCTTGAGTCGGAGTCGGTCGCGATCACGCAACGCGTGACGAGCGCCTCGTGTGAACACGTCTTTACGAGTACATTCTACTTGTACTGACCGCAAAATAAACCAAATTAACAAATTAATAATGGTTAACATTTCACACAGCATCATCTAGCCCCAAGCTAGGCAGAGCCTGTGTTATTGGTACTAGATGATCTTACACAGATAGGTTTTTTATTATACATAGCATATACCCAGAACACCCGAAACAAAAATATAATGTCTACGATCTATCGTACTAACATTTGTCTCAAGGCGGGAATTGAAACTGCAATCTCCTGCATCGCAGGCAGACTTTTGCCCACCGTGCCCTATCGTTCGTGTTCGACATCGTGTTATGTCAAATTCAATTAATAACGAAGTATTTTTTAAGTCTGTCCATAAGCGACGGAGAAATCGCAGGCGGACCTTCGCCCACCGCGCCACAGAGGTCGTCAAATCGTAGTTATATACATACAATAAGTATGTAATTTAAAATTGCTACATAAAAAAACACTGTGTAATGTAATTAAAACAAATGTGACGTTTCGTGAAATTTACACAAATGATTATTGATCTACTATAATTCTTGTCATACTTATATGCGGAACCATTTTTTTAACTGACCTTATTGCTTTGCTGACGCTACCAAAAGGTTAAGGTACAGTAGACAGCATATAAGTAATTGAAATTATTATTTACAATGAATAAATACTAATTCTACATTTGTACATTGATTCACCGTTGCATTGACTGACAAGAATTACATTGCTTACTGAAGCTTAATGAGATTGTAAAATCTTTTAATTATCAAGCCAACTTGTAACTGCATACATGCCAGCTCTTTATGGGTCATGTTTTATGGAGTTTTTGGGTCGTGAACTGTGAATAGCATGGTTTTGAGTAGATGACTTCCAAATAGGATGCCACTTGCCATGTTTAATACATCGGCTTCTTATTCAAAAGGGTATAATTGAGAAAAGAAAAAGCAGATGCTTGATGCGGTAAGCTGAAGACAGGGCGCTATGGCGCTCATTAGGGGAGGCATATGACCAGCAGTTGACTAATAGGCTGATGATGATGATGATTTAATATACGGCGATAGTCGCGTATTACACCCAAATAATAGGTGATGATGATGATGACGGTTTTTTGTTTTTTCTTCAATAAAACTTAGAACAATGGATGCTTTATAATTTACCATCTCGAGTAGACGGCCGCCGCAGGGAACATTTTCTCGAACCAATTCGGGACACTTTCCGGCTATCAATATCTTTGTAACAAATTAAACCTAGGGTCTAAAAGTTATTTAAGGTACTCTACCTAACGTACTTTTAACTGACTTCTAAAATTACTAATCACTAGTGTAGTAGACTATAGTCGTAATCAACTTAATTTAGGAAATATTTGCCATCAAAGTGTCGCTTTTCCGTCATTGGTTGACTGACTGACAGATCATAAAAATGTTTAGTTACTTCTACAAGGCATGGCCATGCCATGGCATTACTTGATACTGGCAGAATTGTGTCTAAGCAGACCATATTGCCATTAACAAAGAATCATTATCATCATCAAACGGAACATTCTAAAATCACGGGTTTTAGGGTTGCTATGTATCCTGACGTTCATTTTACCGTATCGATCTAACGGCACCCTTAATTTACAATCGGGGACCCCTGTCTCAGCATGATTTCGGATGACTAAATATGAATCTTTGCTCAAATAAGGGTTGAAGGGATACGACCCCTGATTTCTATGCAAACATCTCAATTACTGTGCTTATTAAATAGGGGATGATTATTAATCAAGCCGTTTTGTCTCCGTAAATATAAGATGATGTTTTAGGTAATCTTTACGTTCCATTATAATTGTTTGTTTTTGAAATAAAGGATTCCTTCGTTCAATTCTTTAAAATCGAATTATCTAAATTGATGATTTGATTGTTTTGAAAAAACTGGAAACAGATTTAAATTTCTTAATAACTACTCGTTATCTATAAGTTTTAACAAATACTAAATTCCTTACGGAATATTCTAACATTTCTTACATCATGAGGATTGTCTGCGAAATACTGCAGGCAGATGCTGGATGCGTCAAGCTGAAGACAGGGCGCTATGGCGTTCATTATGGAAGGCCTATGTCCAGCTTGTCGTGCAGGGAAAGGTGGAAGGTAAACGACCGAGGGGTAGATCGCCTATGAGGTGGACCGACCAAACAAAATCTGCCGGTAGGAGTCTGCATGAATGCTCCAGAATGACCACTAACAGAGAGAGATGGCGATATATCGTGAGGCAAGCGACACAGCCCCTACAACAAGACTCGTCATGACGATCACGACCGTTCTGCTAAGAACGCTATGAGAAGATGTCCAGCTATTGTAAGTTAGTGAATAGGCTGATGATGATGATGATGAAATTCCTTGTGAATATTTTTTTTTAAAGAACAATCTTCGATTCAATCAGTAAAATAATTATTAAAATCAGTCAACTCTTTTGTTTGAAGTCGTTTAAAACAAAGTAGGAGGGTACTTACTAGCCAATAATAATCAAACAACCTCGGTGTTTTTTTTTTTGTATAATTTCACCTTTCATAGATAGGAAAAATGTTTTTTTTTTTTTTTAGTAAGTATAAATAGTATAAAATAAAATAGTAAAGGTACGAAAAGAAAGAAAATGGGGACCTATCCCTATTTTCTATTCTCACCTCCTTACGTAAAGATTTTTGTAAATATGATCAACTTCAAAATGTTCTTCGTTTCAAATAAAGACGTTACCAAAAGGGGTTCTTTTATCACAACCACCAGGTGTTGTTTCCCATGAGTATCGCTGCTAAAATCTGCGGAATTCAAATTCTGTTTTGGTAATTTAAAGGTAGCTAGACTTTCATGAATTTATGTCTAAATTTTCAACAAGAATTTACTCCTGTTGAATTTGTAGATCGATATTACCAGGAAAAAGAAATTTATTATAGGTTAATATAAACACTTAGGAATAATCCTACATAAAATTCATTTCTGGTACCAAAAATGCATTTCTGATATCTTCTATTAGTTTTTAAGTTTCACAAGTTTGCACCACTCCAATCATAAAATAAGTCATAAAATTTTAATAAATTTGACACCCCAGTCAAACCCTAGGTGTTGTCACTAACAAGTACCAACCTATACCTAGTACCTACATACCCGTTAATAGGTAATACGATTGGGGGTGCAATTTGCACACCCTTTACCCCAATAAACCTCGTTAGCTGATAGAGTATGCAAACGGATAATAAGAGGTTATATGCTGTAATTATAATTTCCCTGGTAGTTCTTTGAGTGTGAAATTGTGTGAAACTTTGCCACGTTTTAAAAACACGTGTTTGATTAACTGACGAAAAGACGACGAGAAACTAGAAAAATATAAAAATTGCCTTGATTTAAGTAATGTTGTATGAAAATTTAACGTCGGTGACGTAAATTTGTGTTACCTACTTAATATGGTAACGTAAATTTCATTAGACAGCAAGCTATGTCTATAACTTTAGTTCTCTGTCGGATGTATTCTTTACAAATTCTATCCTTCAGAGATACTCCGAGTATAGTTCTTTCCATAGCTCGCTGAGCGACCTTGAACTGGTGGACCAGCCCCACTGTGACCGTCCACGTCTCAGCTCCGTAGGTCATGACGGATAGGACGCACTGATTGAAAACTTTTGTAATGAAGCAGAGAGAATATAAAGAGAAGACTACACGTATCAAGTAGGTAGTTAGAATAGTAGGAACAGAGACAGGATTAAATAACAGGTACCTAAATATTTAGTGAACGCAAGCTTTCCACTAAAATAACTTTCGTACATCGTATATTTTTGTTTTTAATGTTAAATATGTAAAATCGTCTTAATTCATTTAAATTTCAAGATGATCACTGCCTCTAAGGTCCTTACGTTCAGGTATTTAAGAAGCACGGAAATTAATGGAGTAGTCTCAGTAATTCGGTCAAACTTAAGTGGATCTGACTTCTGAGTCGCTCGACAATTCAGTAGTTCGGTTGCCTCATTCTTTTATTAACAACAAAATGCCTCACAATGCCTTTAAGTTCCTTATACGTTCAGGTATTTAAGAAGCACGGAAATAAATGGAGTAGTCTCAATAATTCGGTCACAATTAAGTGGACCGGACTTCTAAGTCGCTCGACAACTCAGTAGTTCGGTTGCCTAATTCTCGTATTAACAATAAAATGCTTAATAAAACACTGTTTTTACCGGATTGATCGCGTATATTTTATTTATATTATTAATAAAATGCTTCACAATACCTCTCAGGTCCTTACGTTCAGGTATTTAAGAAGCACGGAAATAAATGGAGTAGTCTCAGTAATTCAGGTCACAATTAAGTGGACCGGACTTTTTGTCGCTCGACAACTCAGTAGTTCGGTTGCCCAATTCTCTTGTTAACAACAAAATGCCTCACAATGCCTCTAAGTTCCTTACGTTCTAAGTATTTAAGATGCACGGAAATAAATGGAGGTGTCTCAGTAATTCGGTCACAATTAAGTGGACCGGACTTCTGAGTCGCTTGACAACTCAGTAATTCGGTTGCCTAGTTCTCTTATTAACAACAAAATGCCTCACAATGCCTCAAATGCCTCTATAGCTGAAAAGATTTCAACAATCGTGAATAGTATAAAAGCGACAATGATTCTGTGATTATTGAGTATTTACTCCATTATTATCCAATTTGAACTATTAGACTATTTCAGTGCCATTTGATAACTAGACTGTCACATTCTTAGTGACAATATCTTTCATACAAAAAACTACTTTATTTTGTAACTGCTACAGTCAACTTTAACTTGTCGCTATCAGTGTGACGATAAATTTGGAATCCGAATTCGAATCTAAAATGCTAAAGGGATTTACATCTCTAGAGTTCAAAAAATAGAGCCGAAGGTCGATTGTAAAAAGTTTGTGTAATATGAATGACAAAATTGTTAACACGAATTTTTCGTGCAGTGATAATGAGAGAATAAACGCTTTGTAGAATTAACGTGTGCGTGGTACTGTCGTATGTCGCTTGTTATTCTTTGTTGATACTCTGTCGGTGATTGTACAGTCACGATTGTTATTTTGCTTTTGATCTTGTAACACACTTTAGGGCCAGACTCCACCAAAGCTGAGCGGAGTAGAAATGTGTTTTAAACAATTAATAGAACTTGTTGGAAAACTGGTTACTTTTTTTACTAAGGTAGAGCAATGCCATTTTAACATAATATAAATCTCCACCAATTTATTTACTTACCTACGTCAGAACCACTTTTTTTATTTTTTTTCTTACAATCATGTCCAGTCCATCCCAAGGTTGCCTGGAAAAGATTGATTATAGCGATAAGGCCGCCTGTGTACTCCTACTACTCGTTAGTTTTATTTCTGTACTGTTTACTGTTTTTGTGTCTACGTTTATGTGTTACAATAAAGAATTATCTATCTAATGAGGTACGTATTAGGTAAGGTAGCAGCTTGAATAGAGACAAGCCTTTCTAATTTTGATCGCTATGTTTAAAAGAGATTTTTTTATATAAAAAAAAAAAATAGGCTACTTGTCTACTACTGGGAAATAATTCTAACGTATTATCTGATAAAAATAATGCAAAGTGTAATTAATATTTCTTCAAGGCCAGTCGTATTAGTTATGAAAACTAATTTTAAAGTTTGAATTAAATAATGCCGCGCCAAAACGATAATCTCTGTCATGGCTACCGTGTTCCAAGCTATGACGTCACCCCGCCATACCACACCTAACAAGAAGAACTCATTGACACTGTAATCTGAGGATGTGTGACGTCACTTGCGATCCAACCAAACACATAGCGTTTTCGGTCACGTGATCATGTATCAAAAAATGAGTAATTTTAATCCCATTTTTTTTACATAAAAAGGTATATTTTTAATAAAATCACTTGATTACGCTTTGTTACGTTTTCACTGACTAGGATGAAAACAATTTGGAATTTATTTTTAATGTAGTCAAATAGCGTATTATAAAAGAAGAAGCTAGAAAAACCCTCTGTATTACCTAGTTGAAGTCTCCAGTCAGAATTTTTAAAAAAAATCTGGCGCCATTATCAAAACCTTTTCACAAAATGCACCTTACGAGTACATTATCATCCTCAACAATAATAATATTACATTACCGTAACCAGAAAACGTAGACCTGTCAAGTATCTTTATCAGCTGATATTCCTTTATAAAATTACCAAAGGGAATAGTGAAGAGGGGGCCAGGGTGTGCTGGCCATGACATAGAGCTCTTATCGGCAGCAGCCACGCGAAATGTGAATTATGGTAGTCTCAAAGCAGGGTTTGTAATCTTTTGTGATTTCTTTCGTAATGGCTGTCTCAATTTGTCGATGGTAATGTTCAAGCCTGCAGGTGTATCTAATGTAAATCAACGGTATGTTTTGGTGCATCACATTTTGGTGGAGCCATCAAGCCGTCAACAAACAAGTTTTGATGACAGATGGTACAAGCCTGGCGTGACTAGGTTTGCCAAGGCTTACATGGTGTGGGCAAACCTCTAAGCTCACATACAAACGTACTTTCTGATTCATTGGACACCCTTTACTGCAATGAAATTTCATACATAATCGAAATAGGAAATAGCTATCTTTGAACCGTTTTAGTTTTTCAAAATAAATTATCATCATTCAACATCAGAGAGCGAAAATTCATCTCAATTAACTTTTAAGCGATTTTATTACTTTCGCTCTTATTAACGATGATTTTGTTTTTTTGAAACAATGCAAACATAGGTATTTCTTATCCAATTATGATACTTATTACAAAAAAGTTTACAATGAATAGGAAAGGACGTTTGTACGGGGTCTTAGGGGTACGCACCGACCTTAACTGATAATATAAGAGTAGTGAAGTGAATCTATGTGTGTCAGTGGCGATCACGACGTAAGAATCGACCCTTGTCTTTATACAGGGTTATTGGTAAATTAGTGACAATACGGGAACTGCAGGTCCTGCCCATCATCACAAACACGTTCGTAAAGGCGCCAAGTCTAAATTCTAAAAAGAAATATAAGTCACCTCTGACAAAATGAAAAAACATCTTTGTCTGGAACCCAACGAGTATTTAAAATAGGTCAGTATTCGTTGGCTAATTTTCAAATCTATCTATCTAAAATAAATTAAGCAAGAACTTATAAATTCAACAAGGTTGATCAAATGCTGTGCTGATGCCTTTCTTGAAAATATCAACCCTTCAACCGCCACCCCGATTAAGAAAATAAATTAGCGAGGCAGCTCCTTGACGACGCGATACTTGCTTATTGTATAACATTTGCAAAGTTATTGCGAAATGGCGTCGATTCGATTGTGTTATCTCACTAATATTATAAACGTGAAAGTTTAGATAGATGGATGGATGTTTGTTCCTTTATCACGCCAGAACGGCTGAACGGATTTGAATGAAATTTGGCACAGAGATAGATTATAGTCTGGAATAGAACATAGGCTACTTTTTATCCCGGAATTCTACGGGAACGGGAACTACACGGGTGAAACCGCGAGGCGCTGCTAGTCTATTATAATAATAAAATACTCTCGCTAGGAAGTTGGATCAAGGGCCAGATCCAAAAGGCGCTACTCCTGGAAAGCAAAAGAATAGAAAAATGTATGTATGTAAGTAGGTAAGGGGTTTTTTTATAGCCCAAGTCATACATGGCCGAGAGAGAGAAATATTTTATTTACCTAAAAAAAACCTTAACATCTTATACACAAGGTACATATTTATACCTATAGTAACATAGAAATGAAAGATGGTCTACCTGTCTATCCTTGATAAAGCTGGGCAGTGAATTAGTTAATAACTTCTAAGGTTTTTATTTATTATACTCTGGGTAATTTCTAAGAAATTAATAAATCCCAAAAATTTACGATCCCGACGGGATTCGAACCCGAAAGGAAGGTGGAAAGGGGAAGGTGCGGGTTCGAATCCCGTCGGGATCGTAAATTTTTGGGATTTATTAATTTCTTAGTTAATAACTTTTTTGGCTTATGCCTTGCTGCAGTTTAATGACCACTTAGTGACAACTTAGCCGCTGAGTGTACCCGAATACTTAAACAAGATGTGACACCTTACACATTCCTAAACATAAAATTAAATATTCTCTTGGGAAAAGTCATAAAAGGCCTGTCATCTCAATAATTGTATCACAGGGTATTAACCCTTCCGTGCCCAACGCTCGGGCCTTCGGATAAACCTAACCCTATAACGGCCATGGCCTTAAGTGTTCAATTAGAGGTGCAGTGTTAAAACGAGCGGCGACACTCAGAGACCGAATCTACTCTCAACTGTACAAAGAAGGTATTGATGCATTTTTATAGAGTTAGGAAAGGTTAGAAAAGCTCATAACAGAATACTCTTTTTTTTTAATTTCACCTAACTCTACCAAATTTAGACCTTTTTTATATCTTTCGTAGACACTTTTCATTTTGTTTCGTATCCTTTACAATCTTGTTTTTACTACCAACATATTTTCATTTGTAGATAGGTATACCTATTAAGTCTATCCGAAAATTACGAACCTCACTGTTTTTTCGCTAAGCAAGTGTCTTGAAGTCTGAATTTAACTTACAAATGAAAAAACGTTTCATTTCGTAGGACATGAATTTTTAGACTTAGCAGGAAATTATTTTTAACATTTTTAACTGTTCGTTTTGATCTGGACACGACATGGAAGACGATAATCCATTCATCATTTCAGGTATTTCTTGAAATTAGTAGGTCTACAGCGGCACCACAAGGAAGACTGTCGCAAGCCAATGCAAAATGGCTCCTTTGTCTGTTGTTGTCCTTCTTAATTCGTGACTTTTATGCGTCAAAGTGATTCACCGGATTCTTACCACTGACCATAAAACCACAAATTCTCAATACCACTTCTTTTATACTTTAAAAATACGGTTGAAAGTCCTTTAGCAGAATTGCAGAGTTCAGCGAAGCACTAAAAGCGACAAAACCTTTTTATTTGAAGTGACGAAACGCTGACAAAAACTGCGGTAAAAATATTGTGTGAGTTTAAAGGTTCAAGAGTTTTCCTTGAGAACGGACTTAATACGTTTTACATTGTGTAGAAAGTTTATTGGTGAAAAAGAAACAGACAGACATACAGAGTTACTTTTGAATTTACACGACCGATTTGGCGCGGTGGGCGAAGGTCTGCCTGCGACACAGGAGGTTGCGGGTTCGATTCCCGCCTCGGGACAAATGTGTGTACGATCTGTCCAGCATTATTTATTCATTATAAATATTACATAGCATAAGTACCGCCATCCTTTTCTCCTTACACCTTGGTTGCCTGGAAGAAATCGCTTTAAGCGATAAGGCCGCCAATTTCATTGCCTTTCTTTAGCTTAAGTTTTTATAATGTACTGTATGTTTAGGTTTATGTAATAAAGAATTGTCTATCAGTATATTGGTTCACAGAATAAGTTAAGGTAGAAACTAGATAACTTAAGTGAAAATACAATAATAATTACAACTAATATTTACACTTAAATCTATTTTCTAAAAATCTAAGCCGTCACCAGAAGGCAAAGTGCCCAGAATGCTGGCAGCATTGCCACGTTGAATGGCAATGCTAATTCGTTGACCGAAATAAAAGCCAGCATTCCGATCACCTGTGGACTCTATTAGGAGTTTTGCTAGATCTTTGTATATTCCATGTGCCCCAGGACCCCAAGGACCTAGGGTTTCCACCCCCAACGGCTCGAATAGGTAACCTCGGTCAAGATTAGCGTATTTCCGCCGTTTGAGGGACTCCGCTGATGTTGCTGCGGAGCCGGCCCTTACTGATGTCCCTGCAAGATGAGAAGGTGCTAGGGTATCTACACAAGTGGCATCCCAAACTAAAGGCCGACCCATTTTCCAAGGAATCAGAGACATTGTCTATCTATCTATCTATCTATCTATATTAGTGTGGATTGCAAAGCTCGTTTGAAGCACCCTGCCATGTCAATAGTTCATTAAAACCCTGCACCCTTGACCACCCGATCACCCTCCATAGTTATTATTTTTAATCCCTTAATGATGTCCCAGATTTCATTACGGGGTGGTGATTGAGGGTGGGAGGGGGACGCTTTTGGACAATTCTGAGGGGTTGCTTTGTTGGCCGGTAGGTGTAGTGTTTCTTGATTAATATTCGACATATAGGTAGATTCGTTGATGGTACATAATGGGTTGTACAAAATGGATTTTATAAAATGGCTAGTTTCTCACTCTGTTTCTCTTCAATATTTGCAATCCCTAATCAAACACGTCGTTGAGCGTACCACGTTAAGTTATTCTATATTTATCGTAGGGGATATTTTAATTAAAAATTGCGTGCTCTTGTCAGGGTTCTTTAGGAAACCATTGATTGGTTCAAATGAAATGATAACTGCCTAATTTCTTAACGAAGTTTAGACCGCGAGTTAGTTATTCAAAGTTTTGGAGCTTATACTCAAAATTCAAGACAATTGTTAAATTTTTAATTTCAACTTATTTATTTTCTTAAATTAATTTGGTAACACCAATTCTATAATTCAAGTATGACAATTGTGACAGATTTATAGTATTAGATAAAATACAATATTAAAAATACCCAAACAAAAAAAAAATACAGACACCATCATACATCACGCTCACAAAATGTTATGTTATTAGGTACCTTATTACGGTAGTTATTACGGTTTCGCTGAAAACTGATTAGACAGTTTTTTAACTTTTCATTAGCAATATATTGTCTATTTGTCGTAGCTCCATGAAAAAATTAGTACACATTTTGCGAGTTTTCTGTCGAATTACTTGTAATAATTATGTTGACTCTATGAACTTGACCTTCTTGGAATCTTATACAAAAAACTACGCAATCTATTAGACTAAAAGCATTGGGCATGGGCATTGTGCATTCTGGGCATTCGACGTGTTAACATTAAGGTGGGCCTGAACCTCTAAGCACTAGCGGCGTAAGGGGGGGGGCGGAGGGGCGGTCCGCCCCGGGTACCGAGCTCCAAGGGGTGCCATCTCGGCACCCCTCGGGGCGCGCAGATGGCACTTCAAATCCGAATCCGAAGGGGTGATACCGAAAACTCACACGCTGACATATAAAAAAATTGCGGCTCGCTTCGCTCGCCGTTGTTTTTTATTTTGATTGCAAAATAAATACTTGAATGCTTTAAAATCGGGTGTAGAAAGGTTGTGTTGAGAAAAAGTTACAAAAATTTCGGCGGCTCGCTACGCTCGCCGGTTCGTTTTTAGCTTTGTTGTAGATCGCCAATAAAAAAAATTCGTCTTGGTCTTACAATACTTGTATTTTTCCTAACCTCACCGAACTCCGAAATTACCTATTGTGGCTCGCTCCGCTAGCCGTAGTTATTGATAAATTTATTTTTTAAATTATAGGTCACCTTTAAATTCACATATTTAATATTAATAAGGTCACAATTAAGTCAATTATTAAGGTCACTTATGACAAACTTAGTTACTTTTCACCTAATATCCGAAAATCCAAAAAAATATCGATAACTCCTGTTGTTAGAAATTGAGGGTGCGGATAGTCAACCGACCCCCAAGGGGGGGGGGGGGGGTGCTTGGTTGAAAAACGCCCCGGGTGCCAGCCCACGCTACGCCGCCACTGCCTCTAAGCTCCCATACAAACGTACGATTCATTTGGAAACATAGTTCCCGATTTTAATGAAATTTTGCATACATAATCGGATAAGAAAAAGCTATGTTTGTATCGTTTTAATTTTTCAATATACATAATCATCATTAAATTACAGCGAAAGTAATAAAATCACTTGAAAATGGATAAAAATGAATTTTCGCTCTCACGTTTGTATGGGAGCTTTGAGGTGCAGGCCCACCTTAACTTACTTGACTTACTTTAGCCGCCTGAAAAGTACATGCAGCTAGAAACTGCAGAATTTCACTCCAAAACAATAGATTCCTAAAACATAAAGTGACGAAGTAATGTCATGTATCTTACAAAAGTGTTTTGTTTCTTGTTTCTCGCCTTATCTCTGCCTTATCTCAACGCAACCATGAGAATGACAGTTCCAACAATGAGTTATAAATTAAAAATAACGTACGCTGCTGTAAAGATAATCATTCAATTTCCTAAACACGATTTTGGTTAGATGCTGTGGATTAAGTGCTACGTCCACTAAAGTTCCATTTTATCAAAATCTATCAACGTAATCAAGATTCAAGATATAATTTACCAAGAACAAGTTTAATTAAGAACAAGATTTAATTGCGGAACATTCAAGATATAATCAAGAACAAGATTTAATTGCGGAACATGCTGTTCAAAAATCTTAAAATAATGTTTGGTAGCAAGCACTGCAATAATAAGCTAAGTGGCTATCTACTCTTAAATTTAAGCTACAAATATAATATTTAAATATGAATTTTAGACAACACAGTAATGATTACCTGCATACGTAGACCTACTTATAACTCAAAAATGCTATGCAGACGATGAAACTATTGCGGTAACTGACAACTCGCTACAAGGTTATTGCTTATACATTAAATTTCCTCTGAGATTTTGACGCTGTAGGTACAGACAGAGCACCTTTAGTTGAAGAAACTGTCAACTTTTGAATCATCTAAATAATATATTGATTTTTTCTAATAAATAAAGTCTTTATTAACAAAGAAAATTACAATCAAATAATAGAATTAAATTAAAACTAGTATTTACAATTGAAACAATTGAGCTAACTGCAGACTGTTGCTTTTTTTAGTTATTTGTGTAGATGGTGCAATCACAATGGTCTACCATTCTTACGACCTGCTTTAGTGGACTTGATGCCCAAAAATGTTTAAAATTAAGTTGTAGCTTTGTAATGAGTTATTTTATTTTCACATGCCCCCGTGTGAATAGTGAGTTCTAATTTACGGGATTGTTCATCATTCTACGATTAATGGCGACATGCTTAACACGTTAACTGTCCGTGCATCACATGTAAATTACATGTTTTACATGTAATGCAACGTATTTTTGGTCTGGCTGTGGAGCCAGTTTCTTTCATTTGTTTGTAGCAGCGTTTTTGGCAAATCTTCCCATTACCTTTTCTAGTTACAATATATTCAGAAATAGGTACTTGTCGCAAGCCAGGAATCGAACACACAACCTCCTGCGTTACAGGCGGACCTTCGCCCGCTGCACCACATTCGTCATTTTACATAAAAAACATGTAACACCTGAGTCAGCTAATAAAAACATTGCTTGATAAATTATTACCAAAAAATACAGTTTATTTTCTTTAAAAAGCGTGACACAAACTAAAGAATCTAACACACTATCGCGAAAAGTAGGCACCTTTGTCATGCCGCTTCTGACCACCGAAATTATCAAAAAAGTCAGCCAAAGTTTGCTTAGTGCGAGTAAGGGACATCTATTAGCATGTGGCAATGTTTGAAAGCTACCGGAGTTCGTTGGGTCAATATTGACATGACTTGAGAAGGGATGTTGGGATTGGGAAGGCCAAGACGTCTCATGAAAGGTTAATATTTAAATCATAAACGAATCCTAATAACATAGGTTTGAGTAGCTACATTTTAAACGATTTAGCAAAGCCGTTAAAAGGATTTATAAACATGAAATAGGTAATATTAGAAATGAAAACTTATTTCTAACCTAGAGATTTCTTTGCTTTGTCTGAGCTTTTTCTTAAATAAAAATTGGACTTTCTAGACTAAATCTGGTTTTAAATTAAAAACAAAACAAGTATCTCACGCAGAATAGCGACTGACGACCTCTTCCTTTTTTGTCAATATCCATTATCTCTCACAAGTTACTAAAAAGGTTAAAAGCCAACGACAGTAGCGCCACACAGCGGAGGTCCCATCCTCTTTCTAATCAGTCCAGCACACAGTGCCTCTTTGCCACGCCGCGAGTGTGTAAACTCCTTTAAAACTTCCCAACCTCCTTAGAAAAAGGCCGTAAGTCGACCTCTTTGCTACTAACATTGGACCTTTTTCAAAATAACTTTTTAAAAAGGACTAATGTTGTTTGGACTTCGTCGCCACAGACCACCGATGAATGTTTGCTGCAACTGCTCGGTTACAGATTAGTGGTAGGGATGTATTTTGAATAACAATGTCTACGTAATGTAGTGAGGTAATTATGTTGGGGGATACTTAAAGCAGTGTGGACCACCTAGGGAGAATGATGGAGATAGTAAAATTCTAAGTAGCTATCATTACTAAGGCCATTTCAAAGCAGAGTAATTCGGCCGTACATTTAAAGGATTCGCCGACAGATTAGATTCACGGACAAGACAAGTTAATAATATCGACACCGTGCTTAGTAATCTAGTCAATGAATGCTCAAAAGGTGGAAAGGTCGAAAGCTGAAAATGACTTTGGATCTTTGTTTGGACTAGATAAGAGACAAACATGCTAAAAGATCTCACCCCTGCAGCCCAGTGTCACAGGGATCTTAGTCGAGCCCTAGGAGGGTAAACAGAACATGCCGTTTTTAGTTTTTACTTACATCTTTTAAACGTTGTATTATAAGAAAGAAGAGTTAAATTTTCAATTGGAATGGTTCTAGAAATATCTCTGGTTGACCAAAGACTAAATGCTGCTTCCTTTTTCATTGTATGAGTACCATTACTGTAAATAACACTGGCCAAGTGCGAGTCGGACTCGCGAACGAAGGGTTCCGAGCCATTATCTATAAAAACGAGCAAAAAAAATCATGTTTGTTGTATGGGAGCCCCCTTAAATATTAATTTTATTCTATTTTTTAGTATTTGTTGTTATAGTGGCAACAGAATTACATCATCTGTGAAAATTTCAACTGTCTAACTATCACGGTTCATGAGATACAGCCTGGTGACAGACGGTCAGACAGACAGCGAAGTCTTAGTAATAGGGTCCCGTTTTTACCCTTTGGGTACCGAACCCTAAAAATGATTTGAAATTAAACTCACTTCAAGTGTAATATATAATAATACCTACAGTGGAACAAATACAGAATAATATACGGTATTTATCAATCACTGGATCGCTACATTGTGGACTTACGCCAAAAGCTCCAACACAGTTTAAAATAAGAACTTCTCGAGAATTCCTATCAGTTAATACCAATTTATGACGTAAGACGTAACTGCCATCAGTGGCGCCACTGTCGGTCCGAAATAACCCGCGGTTCACGACTCTTAGAGACGTCACTTGATCAGCTCTATCGGAACGAGTACGTCAATGAGACTATTTTAAGATTAATAATATGTAGAGCTGCTAATACCTTCTTTATTATGAATAGGTTTCTAGTCAATAAGGTTCAATTTCACCGTTTTCTGCAAAAACATGAACGAAATCAAGTTCAAATCTCGGTTATTTTATTGTGTGACATGACCGCTCTTGAACTCAATTTAGCGCTTGAACTGGATGAATTTTATACCGGTTAAATGTCATCAGTCGGATAAAATTCATCCGTTTGAAGAAAACACCCGGCGAAATTGCAAATCATACAAACATTTAGCACCATTATTTTGTTCAAATTTTATAATTAATTTTTGCAACTAATACGACTGGCCTTCAACAACTAACTAGTTTTTAAAAATAAATGTTTTGGTTAGACAAGAAAACCCAGTTCAAATATTTTTAATCATATCCATACAAGATATCAAGGGGCAAGTTTTTCAACTTCAAAAAGCAAAGATCAGACCGTGAACATTTAAGCTAGGCGCACATAATTCCAACGCCTCTAACACGCGGAGCAAAAAATAATGCATTCAAATATGGACTGTAACTCGTACTTTTGAATACCGTTTACAGTGGCAAAATGGCTTCACACAAGCTTCAAACGAGTGACCTGCCAACTGTCTGTCAACTAATGCCGTCAATACAAAATGTATCTAAATGTTACGAATTAAAGAACATATTTGAATGCACATTTTTATGCGGTCTGGTAGCTTTCGCCTCTGATCTGCAATACCTTTACGATAAAGTACCGATACTGTTCTAACTCTCGTTGTAACTGCTCTATAGAAATACCAGACTGAGACGGATCATTACGTCAAACCTCCTCCACTGATCCTGGATTACACATCAATCTGCTGACTATTAATGATGGATTACATACGTAGACCGGCACATCTTGAGATGCTGTTTCAAATTCATGACATTTATTTATTGAGTCACTTTTTATATAGGCAAATCAATTTATCGTATTTAAAAGAGATTTTATTTTTTATTTAAAGACCAACAGTTATAATATTAAAGGCTTACAAATAATTTATTACACTTTTAGAACCCCTTAAGGTCTTTCAAGATATGGTAGTTACGAAATTATGTTCATAACAAAATAAATAATCAGACAATTATACAAACTTATTGCAACAAAACTAATACTTATGATTCTAAGGTTTTTATTTATTATAGTACTCTGGGTAATTTCTTAATACTTATGAGTTTTATTTGATTCAACTTATAAGAAAATATAGAAAACGGCACAGTAATAAACACTCATGTACGTTGTTAACTTAAATTATCTAGTCTAAAATTTCAAGTCCAAGATAGATAGACACAATTATTCAGGTAAAAACATGTCATTTTGGTTACAAGTCCCAAGGTTTAAGGGTATGGTAAGAATAAAATTTGTAGGTAATTTCATAATAAATATAAAAGATTAGTAGTAATTTTGTCAACCGGTTCTCATAATAACAGCTCTGCTACTTTGGAGCAAGATGATGTTTTGAGACAATTCACAATTTTTATTTAATCGGAACCTTAAGATAGAATAAACCAATAAATTTTGAAGTGAAGTCATAAAAATGTTATTTTATATATGTAATGGAACATTCCGTATGTAACTTACGCCCGAATATTCAAACGCGTCTTATGTACATTTGAGCACGTCTATGATTGTGATTTTGAGACAGTTTTCTTGAAAATCGAGGTTTAGGTGCCAACATGGGATTATTAAGTTTGCAACATTAGTTTCATCCATACTTACATTATGAATTCGAAAATAACTCTGTCTGTCTGTCTATCTGTTACCTTTTAGCCTAAACGGCTGAAAGGGTCTTAATGAAATTTGGCAGGAAGGGAAAAGGTATCCCAGGGACGGCGCGTGCGAAGCCGCGGGTCCCTGGGATACCTTTAACGGGTAACAATATTTTTCAAGTGGCCAGTAAGCAAAAGAAAGCTTCATATGTCAAGGCATGTCAAGGTTCTAGTTTCCAATAGGAAGTTAAAGTAAAGAGGTTATTCACTTCAACTCTTAAGAGCAAGTATCCTACGGAACATAGGCTTTTTGCTTCAACTGTACTGACATAAAGCAATCCCGTCGTTTTGCTACCAGGGCATTTTACTTTAACAACGACTTGAATACTAGGGCATTTCACGTTCTTGGCGTTTTGTCGATATCGTCTTTTTGCTACATGGGTATTCTGATAGATACCCAAAAATTGTTCCAATTTGCCATCACGTAGACAAGGAACAAAAATTATCGATCAGCCAGCACACTTTAAAACATGTTCCCCATTGTCCAAACGAACTAAATCCCACACCACCCCTACGGATCACAATGTTATGGGGTGTAATACCATCATTCGCAGAACGCCCCTCCGCAAATTGGATTCATGGACAGGAGGGACATCGTTGTGTCATCGTGGATGGTATCATGCAACATGACATCCGTTATTGTTAAAAATAGTTTGATTGTTTTGAAAAAACTATAAACGGACTTCAAATTCCTTATTCCTTATTTAGGTATTTACACAGTTTTATTAAGTTTTTCAGACAAATGATTATCCCTCGGAAATAACATTTAAATGGAACCGCCTCGGGATCATTTTTCACACATAAAATTTCCTAACTGATCCATAGTTGACGAAAAAATCGACAAACAAATGCATGCAAATACAGACAGTCGAACATAAAACCTACTGCGCTTTTATTTTTCGTTTCGTCGGTTAAAAATATGAGGTATGACATTTACCTATTCAGTCAAAATTGGGCCAATCAATCAATCATCATCATCATCAAAATCAATTAGGTGTCGATCATTTTATAAATTTTGGAAAGAATTTATAGTACGTAACGAGCACGAACTTATGAAAATGAGATTTTTAAGAACACTGTTGTCCGTGTTCTCAAACGTACGTACAGTAATGATGACTCACGCACCGGTCATAGCCATAGCACTTCTTTATGACGTAAATCTGACGGGTACCTACTTTCAATAGAGTATGTAGTTTATTTGCTAAGCAATAAGAACAGAATACAATAATAATTACAACTAATATTTACACTTAAATCTATTTACTAAAAATCTAAGCCGTAGTTACTTTA
Source organism: Eupithecia exiguata (assembly GCA_947086465.1). Lineage (NCBI taxonomy): Eukaryota > Metazoa > Arthropoda > Insecta > Lepidoptera > Geometridae > Eupithecia > Eupithecia exiguata. Next base: position 8,461,918 of record OX352243.1, on the reverse strand, counting down.
TAGAGTATGTTATAGATAGTGCATCTACTTTGCAGAAAAATACTAAGAAATAAACATTATTTACTTAATGTCAACCAAAATCTTCACCATTTACCAAAATCAATTATTTATCTTGCTTAAAACACGATGGCATAAAACCATCCACAACAAACTCGTTGCATAACATAATCCGCGCGCTAAGTGCACTTGTCAATACGCGTCCACGAACCCAGCGCTCTATATCCACTTTCCAAATTCAAATATCTATAACAACGTTCATTGAATTTTGAACGTAGTGTGAGTTGACTTTAGGTACATTTTATTGTAATTTTGTTGTGCAAATAGTTCGTTGGTAGTCTGCCATTTTGTAAGCCGTCATCGTGAGTGCACTTTGTCAATACAGGGGGTATAAACAACTCTATATACATACGCGTAGTTAAATAGGTTATTTTCATGCTAATATGTAAAAATACTATTTTAAAGCTGAAGTAGACACATAGTCTAACGCATATTAAATCTAAACATAGGTAAATTTATTATTCACTAGCAGCGCCTCGCGTAGTTCCCGTTCCCGTGGGAATTCCAGGATAAAAACAATTCCAGACTATAATCTATCTCTGTGCCAAATTTTATCCAGATCCGTTCAGCCGTTCTGGCGTGATCGAGTAACAAACATCCATCCATCCAAACTAACATTTAATATTAGTGGGATTACCTACCTGCTAACGTAACGTGGCGAAAAAAAATTATCGGTAAAAATATGTAAGGTATACTTCACCTACCTGTTTCAAATTGAATTTAGTTCAAAACTCAAACACTGAGGAAATTAGGATAGAGTTTGCACAGCCATTAAAGTGTTTGACTGTTTGAAAGCCTCCAAGGCTCAGAAATTAAAAGGCAATCGATTCGAAGCAAAAACAAAATGATGATCTAAATTTAACAGTTTGAAATATATTTGGTTACATATTGGAGAACTACCTATTGGGAACAGAACAACATTGAATACGAGAATTAATAAATGAATTAAAAAAATAATGCTGGACAAATTCACACAACATTATCTAGCCCCAAGCTAAGCAGAGCTTATGTTATCGGTACTAGATAACTGACACATATCACGATACAATAATTAGATATTTTTTATTGCACTAGAAAACGACCAGAACACCCGGATTAAATATCTGAAGATCGTACAATCATTTATCCCGAGGCGGGAATCGAACCCGCAACCTCCTGCGTCACCGTTGGACCTTCGCCCACCATAGAGATCGTCAGAGAATAAATTTGCATTGTCATTTTGTAAACACAAAAACAGCACAAAATAAACCAACTCAACGGCTTATATTAAAGGTCCACAGCTGGACGTAGGCCTGCCTACACCTGATAATCGCCTTATTGGCTTGTATCTCATGGGAGGTAGTGCCCATAATCCCAACGCTGGACATGCGGGTTAGAGATCGTAGTTCGGTGGTATATCTATTCTGCAAGAGGCAATGCCGCCCGCAAACATAAAAAATAAACCAGCAAAATGCGTTTCAGATTCACACACCTTTAGAACCCTCGTTCTAAATGTGTTTTTACGTTAGCTTGTAAATATTTTTTCCATCGTCGACGACGACATTTTTCAATAATTTTTGAAGTTAAGTACAAACTCGCCTTTATATAAAAACACGTCTTGATCCTTTTATGAAGGTCCATTCGAAGCCTTAACAATCCTTCTTGCTAGACAAGAAGGTCTTTATAGAACCTTTTTAATCTATACAAAATGTCTTGTAAAATCGCCGAGAAAACTTCAGAAGTAGGTAATATTCTAATTAAATATGAATGCAGCGTAATGAGTTATGCAAATATCGTGGAAGGTGGCTAACGACCGAGGGAGTTTGGGGAGAGAAGGCTCTTGCACACGACTGCGAATATCTACGGCTGACGACTGTTTAAAGAGCCCAATATTGTTTTAATCGTTGTTTCTATGCTCGATTAGCAAAATCTATACATCTAGACTAGACGACTAAGGTCCGAACTATGAAAGCTTGCTCAGTCTTCAATTTGTGCTTGAGTCATGATTTTGTATGGCATAAGGGTCACTCAAGCATAGAACGCTGACTATGCTACGCTGAAGTTAGCTTTCATAATACGGGCCTATGTTTCAAGTACTGACTATATCAGGTACCTGATTCATAAACAAATATTTTAAGAAAAATATTGTTAATTATAGAAATAGTTCAATATATGTATAACAAAATATTTTAACCAATGAGTGAAATAATAAAACTTTTATTTTAATTTCTCTCAAAATTTTGTGCTTCATCAAAAAATCTCTAAGCAGGCTACTTTTTCGACGAATTAGAATTTTTATGATAGCGCCAAAACCTTCCTACTAAAGAATAAGTGAAGGAGGCTGTAATTTCACTTCTACAAATACACTGCCCAATGGACCACCTTCTACGTCGTCTACGGACTGAGTTGTTGTGTCTTATCAGTTCACCTCAGCCAACAGCACGCCACATCAACTTCCTCTTCATCTACCAACACCAACACCGATGCGATGGCCTTAGCCGCAGTACAGTCAGAATCATCTCAAGTATTCAAACAAAAGCGTTTTCTTTAGGAATTGTTCGAAGGGTTGATTGTACTTACAAGGACTTTGGGTTGTTCGGCATTATTAATTTTTGGCTTGTTTTGATCGAACTTGGGACAGATGAATGTTTAATTAGTTGAGGGAATTTAAGATATTGTTTGTTTTAAATAACACGAGCTAGTATTTAACACAAGCTCTGTTTAGTTTGGGGCTAAATGGTGATCTGTTGGTTGGCTACATTATATACTGATTTTATTTATTTGGATAACAAAAAGTGAAATGATGTGTTCAAAGGGGCATTTTATTTGATACTTTTTTTACACGAAATTTAGGTACGGAAATAGATTGAAAAGTAAATTTGTCGAAATTACTGATGTTTCATTATCTTTGACTCTTTTTTTATAAACGGTTTTAATAAATTTGATTTGCTTAAAATTACCACCTGTACCAATTTTTTATCTTTTTTTTATCGGAACTAATCCCGATAAAAAAAAACATTTGATTTGAGCTTAATTGAGGATATATAATAAAATTAGTATTCACCCCGTTCATTGGACGATTTTATTTTTTATTCGCAATGAAACCTTTTTCATTGTCTTAGCCAATGGTTACGACTGTACCCTAATGCAAGTTCTTTTGAAAAAAATCGCCTGTTGTTTAGCCAAGTCATTATTATAATGCCGGTCGCCATTTGGCCAGCCTCCCCGAGTTGTCTTGCCATACATTATTTAACAGTCCGTAGAGCTCTGTAGCTGTTAGCGTGCCCTCCCCCCCCCCCCCCTCTTACTCTTACGATTTCTATGCTCTAGAATATGCATTATTTATTTTTATTTATTACCAAAATAAATAAAAATAAATATTTTTTTATAATAAAACACTGTTTTTACCGGATTGATCGCGTATATTTTATATTTTGTTTATAACCTGACGTTTCGGAGGCTTTTCAGCTTCCATGGTCACAGGCAGACTGAGGTGACATTTGTCTTTACAAGTAATAATATAAGTAGTAATATAAAATATACGCGATCAATCCGGTAAAAACAGTGTTTTATTATGAGTTCTCGCGAAAATAACCTTAGAATATACTATTTTTTTATAGTTAATGTAAATAATGTAAAATAGTTCAATTAATAATTATAAGCTAGCGTCTTGGGCACGCTTCCGACTGGTATTGATATGGATCAGTTGAGCTACTTGTTGATTGTTTGCAACAGTCTGCAGTTAGCTCAATTGTTTCAATTGTAAATACTAGTTTTAATTTAATTCTATTATTTGAGTGTAATTTTCTGTGTTAATAAAGATGTTAAAAAGTAATAATTACAGTTTTGATATTTTAGATAATGGTACCCCGTCCACGGGTGTATGTTTTAATCGGGCATATGCAAAAAAAAATCCTGGTAAAATGCGTCCAAACCCGCAGGCAGAAGTTAGTTAAATATAAATAAGTAACGTCCCCCACGTGCATCGCAACATTATAATAAAATCCTCAGCCATAATGAAGTTGGGGTCCAAACGGCCATTGTACTCCATTATGATATAACCGAGATAATGCACGGGAAATGACGTCAAAAGAAATTTAATTCGCGTAACGATGAAAGGGTTAAGGTACCGGGCTTGATAAATAAAGGGACGCGATACCCCGGGGGTATTACCGGACCTTTTTTACTCTACATATTGATATTAATGCTTGAATTTTGACAAAATTGCGCGGGGTTTGAAAGATTTATGATGACGGTGCCATTTTGGAAGTTCGCATCATTAGCAGCCGGTAGAAAGACCAATGTGAAACAGAAAGAGGATCCGTTATAAAAAATTGTTCGGGATACAATTATTGGAAAAGCAACCTTATAAAATACCAATATACTTAGTCTAAGTTCTTAAAAGATTTTTGAGTTCTGAGATAAGCAAGAGGCAAGCTTGTAAGCAAAACTTTTCTACAAGCATAATATATATTATATGAACTCCATCATCATCATCATCATCAGCCTTTGTAAGTCCATTACTGGACATAGGCCTCCCCTAATGAGCGCCATAGCGCCATACCTTCACAAAACTCGGAAATAACACTAAGAAGTTTAATTTTGTATTCGAGCACACAAGTCACAAGAAAATACAATATTATAGAAACAAATGTAAATGCATACGTTTGGATGGATAGAATTTCGGTCCTTTTTCACGCCAAAACTACTAAATGGATTAGGTTGAAATTTCATAGATGTAGACCTAAATAAAAAAAAAATATCCATAAATCAATTGCAATATACAAAGATCTAACAAAACTCCTAATAGAGTCCACAGATGATCGAAATGCTGGCTTTTATTTCGGTAAACGAATTAGCATTGCCATTCAACGTGGCAATGCTGCCAGCATTCTGGGCACTTTGCCTTCTGGTGACGGCTTAGATTTTTAGAAAATAGACTTAAGTGTAAATATTAGTTGTAATTATTGTATTCTGTCATTGTAATTTTCTTTAAATGTAGGTATATCTTAAGCTTACAAATAAAAAAAATGTACCTATAGGAAAGAAGTAAATTTTAAAAGTTTCCGTAGAAAAAACTCGTACGAATCCGTGTGCAGAAACTAGTAACATTAAGCACTTAAGTTAAGTGGGAAGCCATTTTGTCACTTTAAAATCTAAAACTTAACGAGTTTAAGCCCATGTTCGAGTTTAAACTTTTGTGCTGCGTAGTAAAAGTAAAGTACATTATTGCAATCACATGTAAAAAGATGGTTAATACAGTAAATGCGTAACAATGTAGTTTGCCCTTTAGGGGCGTGCAATTATCTTTCATTTAGCGGTATCTTTTCGGTAGCAATATTGAATTTGACGACCGATGTGGCGCGGTGGGCGAAGGTCTGCCTGCGACGCAGGAGGTTGCGGGTTCGATTCCCGCCTCAGGACAAATGTGTGTACGACTGCAGACATTTGTTCAGGGTGTTCTGGTCGTTTTCTATGCATAATCTGTCCATATAATAAATTAATTTTAAGTAACCTATTGTGAACAGGAAATAAAGAATTATTATTATTATTATAAAAAATATATATCTATGTATTGTATTATAGTATGTTTATCAGTTATCTAGTACCCATAACACAAGCTCTGCTTAGCTTGGGGCTAGATAATGCTGTGTGAATTGTCCAACATTATTTAATTAATTTAATTAATTTGCGAGTTCTTTTCGGTAGCAATATTGGATTAACAAGCACAGAGTCAACAAAAGTCTAGCACGAGTTCGACTAGTGGGACGAGGCTGGGGGGACGAACGGGACATCACGAATAAACTTGAAGTGGACAAGTTAGGAAATGACGAGTTTGGGAATGAACTGTTTAGGAAGTAGACAAAAGTTGGATTTGAGGAGTGAAAATGCAGTAAAAGAACAAGACGATTTAGGAAGTGGTCAACTTTGGAAGTGGTCAAGTTAGGAAGTGGACAAAGTCGTCCTGAGGGAAACAAAAGTCAACATCAGAAGATGAATCTATATCCATCTTTTGTTGGTTGAATTACCGAAACACCTTTGACTAGATAATAACTTTGTTCTTGCAAAATATTCGTGACAGGCGTAACCCTATAAAATATTCCCCACACCATAAGCCTGTAATCCCAGATACTATATCTCGTTTAACAAAACCGACATGCTTTCATGTGGGTACAGTCAGCGTCATGATACATCATGCATCAAAAATATGTAAAGACAAGAAAATATGACTGAAAACCAGCGTCGTTATCGTCCTCGGATGATAACGACAATAAGCTGAGGCAGGACCTGATTAGCCGCGCACATAGGGAAAGACCAATTTTTCCTACTCTCGGGACTCTACCACATGCTTATTTTTTGTATTATATGTTATAAATTTAAATCTCAAAGTATTATGTTTCTGTTTATCACGTATGTGTGTTTTATGTTTCCCTTTTTTGTAAAATATGTGTCTGGCTATGAATAAATTCTTTATTCCTTATTCTTTATTCTAAGATGAAGATACAATCTATGTGGTATTAGAATATATTTACTGCAGATCTGTGGGAGCCTTGGGATGACTCTGGTTTTTCACAAAAACGAAACGATAGTCTCACAGAAAGAAAGAGGTTGCTTTATAGTTAAACTTCATAAATCGTTTTTAAATGTAAGTTCATTCTGTGAAGAGAAATAATATATGAATTATTTGTATTTACGTATTTGAAATACTGCTGCCCGCGGCTGCGCACGCACTTTTCAAGTAACCTATGTGCGTTTTTGGGATACCATTTACCTACCTTCCTGCCAAATTTCATAAAGATCCGTTCAGCCGTTTAGGCGTGAAAAGGTAACATACAGACTGACAGATAGACTGAGTTACTTTAGAAATTATAAAAAACAGGTATTTTTATCCTAATTTATTGATATATTGATTGTAAAGCAGATATTTCTGATAGAATGAAGGTCCCAACCATCAAATAGTAGAAAAAAAGCGACTGTCCTGGATAAAATTTATTTTTGAATCGTTTATGCCGATATGCGTGATGAATTGACCAAGGAAATAATGTCAGCAAGTCACCTGCCAAGTTGACAAAATTCTGTCGGCTGCCAATACTCATACACAAAAACAAAATCATTTAAGTTTGTGTTAAGTAGTTAGTAGTTACACATTTAGGCCCAAATGAACATTTATGCTTGAGTAACGCTGTTGACATTAAATTGTTACTTAAGCTTATTTCAATGACTGAGTAAGCTTTTATAATACGGGCTTTAACATCGCACCAACCCGACTGGCGATGACATCGACTTTACGGTGTAGCCAACATTACTTCAAATCGTTGCAGTGATTTCAGAACGTCGTAAATATGAGGCTGCAATGTTGTTGCCATATCAATTAGGCTGACTGTACATACCTGCAAGGAAAGTTCGTAACAAACACGTAGGTATCAGCTACTTCATTAATATTTTACAATCATCCGATGTAATTAATCTGGTCCCTTTAGAGACGAAGGGTTCATTTTGTTTTGAAATACCTTGTGAATTGTTTAGCGAAATATTTCAATTATTTGTGGAACAAAATTAGGTTCAAAATTATTTCATGTTTTAAAATAGTCGAAGTTGCTTGTGCTTATTTCGATCTATCGAACAAAAGGGTAGATAAAATTTTTAGTGATATCATTTTTTTTTTATTAAATAAATAAATAATGCTGGACAATTCACACAGCATTATCTAGCCTCGAGTCCCGCCGAAACAGAAAATTTTTGGGAACTTATTTAATTTCTCAGTACTCAATTATTGATTGTTTCATTATTTAGATTATTTTTTAAGCTAAATAATACTGAAATTAATTAGACTATATAATTTTTTTTTGTATTCGGAAGTAGGAATTTTAGGCAGAAGGACATAATTCCCTTCTGGAGCATCAATACAGATTATACCCTATCACTTAGAACCGAGCTACTTTTTTGTCTATCTGTACCGTTGCGAAACCAGAAAAGAACCAAAACAAACCTGCTTGAGCCATCATTTTGACACGTCCGAGTGGTCAGTCATCTTCACATGCAAAGCTACCTAATTCATTCGGTTTCAACACATTCGTGATTAGAAAGTATGATTATTAGAATAATTAAAAGTGTCTGCCACACGACTTTGATCTTAGTGGCCAGTCGTAATGATTCTTTGAGCTTCGGCAGCAATGATAGCGTGAAGGTTTTGATGGTTCGCAGAAAAAGTTGCTGTTTTTACTTAGGTGTAAGTTAAATATTTTTCAGAATCAACAGGCATTGGTAGCAATGTTAAATCAAAGTCCCTTTCGCAATTTAAAACTCAACCTTTAGCATGTTGAATATTTTTCAGAATGAACAGGCATTGGTAGCAATGTTAAATTAAAGTCCCTTTCGCAATTCAAAATTCAACCTTTGTAACAGAGTAGGGTAACATTTTTCTCTTAGTTTTCAACGGAATTGTGGCCGGAGAAGTCAAAGCCAGGTGGAAAGAAACATATCTATACTCTAATAAAACTCCTAATAGAGTCCACAGGTGATCGGAATGCTGGCTTTTATTTCGGTCAACGAATTAGCATTGCTATTCAACGTGGCAATGCTGCCAGCATTCTGGGCACTTTGCCTTCTGGTGACGGCTTAGATTTTTAGAAAATAGATTTAAGTGTAAATATTAGTTGTAATTATTATTGTATTTTCTTTAGTAATAAAACAATCTCTATACTCTGAATGAATCTAGTTTTAGGAAGATGTCGTAGCTTATTTATGTACTTACATTTCAAAAACAAACTAAAATCTACATCTGCAATCTGATCTGACAACATTTCCGAAATTAATGACTAATTGATAAAAAATCTTATTTTATTCCTTCATTAAAATAATTGCAAAATACACATATCTATTTCCTAAAAATCTAAGGCAGAGTGCCCACTGCCCAGAATGCTGGCAACATTGCCACGTTCAATGGCAATGCTAATTCGAAATTTAAATAATATATAATTTTTTTGCGGATGCTACAACAACGACTTAAATATAGGTAGTTACGACAAGTCTAAACATAATATTTCACTATCAAATTCACACGATCGCCTCTGAGCAACTGTCACGATCTTCGACATACGCAACTTGTCCGATCTGGGCTTCAAAACAAGCGGGAATCAAGAAAAAACCAAAGCCCTGTAGGCCTAGCACGGGGATGGTTCTTTAGGGTAATAGACAAATTGTCATCGCATCGTCGTCATACACTGCGTACATTATCGAAGTTGAAGGAATGAATTTCAATGCTGCACTCTGAAATTTCGTTCGTTACAAAAAAAAATATATTTTTGTTTTGAAATTTATAATACTCTTACTGACACTGGGAGTCGCGGTGAAAAACAAGCGCTATAAAGATGAAGATGAAGTTGAAGCTTCATAGTGAATGGAATTTGAATGAGATTCTGCACTTTAGCCTTACAGCTGATCTATGGTTTTTGAGATAAAGAAATTAATTTATTTTTCAGAATCAACGGACATTGGTAGAGCAATATCTACGCAATCTTAGGTGGAAAAGTTTAAGCCAGGTGAAAAGAGAAACAAACTGATCGAACCAGATAACAGATCTTTATGTCGTCGGCACGGCTCTATACTAAGCGGAAGAGAGAAAACGTTGAAGGCAAGTCGTGAAAAAGCATCCTCAGAACAGTCGCAAAATGATGCAAGTGTTGTGCACAGCTAAATAACATTTTGCATTAATCTGACAGTGACGGCGATGTTCCTTTTTTGTTGAATCATGAGATGTGTTCTATAAAACTATTTCTTTTCAAATTAGTTAGTAGATTCATGAAGCGATGCGAAAATAAAATGACCCGTAGACCTACTGGGACTACGGGTAACCGCTATTTTCGTAGCCCCACCACACCATCACCTCGCACACCTTACTTGTTTAACATGCTCATTATTTTCTACCGTAATTTTAATGCTCGTACATTTCTATGATTAACTCTAACTTTCCTTTTTAGATTATTATTTTTACTTTTATAATTACAGGGTTTTATTAATTGAGTTATTTATTAATCACTTCAGATGATACAGAATAATGATTAATTAAAGCCTAGAACTGACTTTTCATCGTTTTTCCAAGATTAACCCTATAATGTTAATCCGGGTCTAAAACTATATCGATGCAAAATTTCATCCCGTTTTGTTCAGTAGTTATTAAGTATTTGTATTTTGTTACTTACATCCAAACTTACGTATCTATAATATTAGTGTGATGTATTATTTAAGTAATGTTCTTTCTTATTTTGTCGAGAGAACACAATCTGTGTTTTATAATATGACTAGTTGTTGCTCGCGGCTTCGCACGCTCTTTTCAAGTAGCCTATTCAGTTCCATTTACCTCCCTGCCAAATTTCATTATTATCCGTTCAGCCGTTTTGGCGTGAAATGGTTTTAACAGGCAGACAGACAGAGTTATATTTGTACTAACATAGGCTGATTGAAAATAATATCATCAGCCTATATTTTTAACTTTCAAGAGAAAAGTCTATAATCATTATCTAGGTATAACGTCAGATTAGAGTATTAGCATGTATGTAAGTTATTTTAATTTATTATGTTATGTATTAGTATATTAATCTATTTGTATTTGTGTATTAGTATAGGTAATTGATTTGTATTAGCTTAGCATAAGTACCGCCATCCTATGATTTTCTCCGTACACCTTGGTTGCCTGGAAGAAATCGCTTTAAGCGATAAGGCCGCCAATTCCATTGCCTTTCTATAGTTTAAGTTTAATAATGTACTGTATGTTTAGGTTTATGAAATAAAGAATTGTCTATCTATCAATCTATCTAAATTAGTCAGTGGTCTAACATAGACTGATGACATTATTTTGGCCTATGTAATATGGTCAAAATAATATGGCTTATTCCACTAAACTTCGTTGACAATCCCCGTCAACGGGGATAAGTGAACTTTTTGTTCATTATTCCCCGTTGACGCCGATGCGAGCTCATAATGGGGATTAGCGAACAAAAAAGTTCATTAATCCCCATTGCGTCAAAAATAAAATAGGTACTAATACCTTTAAAGCTGAACGCGCACCAGGCAGGCACTACCGGCAGTCATCGCATTCCCTCATATTTTTTACGTCACCGGCATCGAACGCGCGGCATTTCAGTAAAATGCCATATGGAAATGCGATGACTGCCGGTAATGCCTGCCGGTAGCGCCGCGGTGCGCGTTCACCCTAAGAATCATGTTTGAATTTATTTATAAGGTATCATATTTAATTGCCTAGGCAGCGATTCAGTAACCTTTTTATCATCTGGTGGCTGGACATAGGCCTCCCCTAACGAGAATTATACCGCCCTATCTTCAGTATGACGCATCCATCTGCAGTCTTTCGCAGATCGTCATCCCACCTGGCCGGAGGGCATCCTACACTACTTAACTATCACAGTATCAGAAACGCAGTTCCATTCCATTTTTCCATTTTTCCTCCGCAAGCAAGCAGTTTTTTAGTCACTATGTGCAAGGATATATTAATCTCACTAATATTATAAACGTGAAAGTTTAGATGGATGGATGGATGTTTGTTCCTTTATCACGCCAGAACGGCAAAACGGATCTGGATGAAATTTGGCACAGAGATAGATTATAGTCTGGAATAGGACATAGGCTACTTTTTACCCCGAAATTCCTACGGGAACGGGAACTACGCGGGTGAAACCGCGAGGCGCTGCTAGTAGTTAATAGTTTAGATGTAAGTTTACATAAATAGTGTATACAACTGTTTATTTTCCGAATAAAATAAAATAAAATAAAGCTTTGTTACGGTACAGTTACATTAGTAGACATGTAACCGCTCATCTAAAAGGCGCCGGTTGCTTCACATCTAATTACCGAATTAAGAAATCGTGGTCGATCTCTCGTTAAAGACAATAAACCTATCATTAATCACTGGGAATTAGTCTGCAATCATTAATGATGATATTAGGTGTTTTGTGCGTGCCGAATTTTGGTAGGTTCAAGTCTTAAGAAAATTTTCTATGTATTTTATTTAAATTTCTGGGTGTTGGCTTAGATAGAGATCTTCAAGGCTAAGGGTCAGTCATGCCGAGACGTGACGAGACGCGACGCAGCACGGCGCGGGGAGCCCGCGGGGAGTTTTCGTATTATATGAAAATTTAATAATGTTCCGAAAATTTTCGATTTCGGGAAGATTCAAACTCCTTATCATCAGGACAGGTGCGCTCTAACCCGTTCATATTATGTCAATAAAATTTGTATCTTTTTGGGTATTAAATAAAGTGCTATTTTGAATCATTATCTTAAAAAGTGCTCGCAAGGTCGCGTCGCGTCGCGTCTCGGTGTGAACTGAAGAAATCTACTTGTTTAAAAGTTTGCGGCCTGTTAATTTCTTCGTCCCGCTTTTTCTCATTCACACTGAAAAGAAACCCTATAATACAGATTTCGGAATGAAATCTGAACTACAAGAAACTACAATATACCTACTACTTTTTAGATAAAATGTCAGGTCTGGTTCAGGTTCGATGTAAAAATTATTCAATGTTCGCAAGAAATAAAAAAGCAGTTAGCCAAGTGTAAAAGCACCTGAGGCCGAATCCTGCTATCTCCGCAGTCGACGTTGCGTCGTGATGCTATATTGTGCCGCATGCTGCAGCGTTTAACGTCGATCAAGAGATCAAAGCTTTAGAAGAGAGAGGAGAGAGGGATATAAAGATAGTCGACGTTGCGTCGTGACGCTATATTGTGCCGCATGCTGCAGCGTCTAACGTCCCGATCAAGAGACCGGAGCTTTAGAAGAGAGAGGAGAGAGAGTTAAAAGCCTGTAACTTGAACCGTCCGACATCTCGATATAAAGGAGCGAGGGCGGGTCGTGATTGTCTGAAATCGTTCGCACTCGGTAATTGCTGATCATTCGATTGGACCTTACGATGCATTCACCAGTTTCTAATACTGCCTGACTTTATTGGCGTTATGTTCGAGATAGGAAGCACTCTTGGTTATTTCACGAGCACTAGGTCTATAAAAAGTGTGAATTACAACCTCAATCTTAATCTCGCTGTCAAATCAAAAGCGCGGACTTCTATCTAGGTATATCATCTTTACTTTTATACTAAATTATTATATAGAGGAAATATTTGTTTGAATTGAAGGCTTTGAAACTACTGGACCGATTTGAAAAATTCTTTCACCATTAGAATCCTAGATAAAAAAAAGGAATATGTATGTAAAGTATATTTTTATTATACATTTTTTTATTTAGCCCCAACACAAAAAAAGGGTTGTTATTAGTTTGACGGGAGGATCTATGTGTCTGTGTGTGTATCTGTGGATTGTTGCGGCATCATAGCTCCCGAACGGATGATTGTTTGTTTTGTCAAAAGTAGACTTGATGGAGTTTTCTACGTATGGAAAGTCTGCCAAGACTGTGTTATTTTTTTTTTTTTAAATATCTATATCAACCCGTGCGAAGCTGGGGCTGGGTACTATAAAATTCGAATTGTTTTTAAAATAATAAAGTTAAAAACTACAACCCGACTATGTAATTACGCGTTTTGAAGGCTTATTTGGGAGCGGAGCCCTAAATCCTATAGCCTATGGTTATAGGGTTATGTATCCATTGATTCGTCTCAATACCCTGATGGTTATCAGGGTATTGAGACGAATCAATCGATACATAATTTGTTGAAATCGAACCATTAGTTTCAGCACTACGTGGGAACAAAAAAATCGGCCACATACATACAAACATACAAACAGGTGCTAACCTCATAACCCTCCCCTGTTGGTAGTCGGGTAAAAAGAACGGTCTGTTTGTGTCGAATTTTATGTAAAACAAGAGACAAAACCAGTGTTTCAACGATTTTTATTGTCTTTGCTCTCGTTCCAAGATGATAACTTTGAAAACAATTGAATTTCGATTTCAATTCCAATTTCAAACTCACTAATTGAATAGTTATTGGTTCCAAAATTTCGAGATAAATCCGATTTTAATCGTTGTGTAATGTTGATATTACTTTCAGATTTGTCTCACATGGATAAAAGTCAAAGTTTCGTCAAAGTTTGCTTTAACCGTGATTATTGTTAAACAGGATGTTTAAATTAAGAATACAATATGTCCAAGCTTTAATGTGACATTAGGTACAAGGAAAGGTCTAAGTGCTTATCTTGTAAGCCTAAAGAAATAAAATTATTGACTTTTGAAAAAAGGTATGACGATTTAAGGCGATCGATCCTTTACAATTTGGCGAATTTTCGAAATATTTTAAAACCTTAAAAAACATATTTCTCTACTACCTGACACCTAAGATGCGAGCTCTACCAGTTGCAGATACATATATGTATAACGGAGTAGGTTCATTATTTGTTAACTGTCGTATCTAGGTAATGCCAGATGGAAATACAGCTCTGAAACACAGATCCAGGCTAGGGCTTCTATCTATACGAACCGCGAGACCGCTTTTACATAGATTCTATGACCTTCTTGTACCAATCTGCTACTGAAACTCTACTAGGCACTTATCTGAATCTTTTCCACTTCTTCTCTGTCATTCTGTAGAATTGATCCAATGTCAAAACATAGACGCTTGAGATTCGCATAGAGTAGAACAGGCGCAATAGATTAATAAGGTTTCAACTTCGAAATGTATATATGTAACACATGACCCCAAATACATCCTTCAAAAATCCTACCGGTCCACGTACTAAAAACCCTGTATAAACAGAGTATTTTCTGCCCTAGGTGCTTAAATGGATGGTCATAACGGTCATAGTGGTCATTGTTTTCAGGGTTGGTAAAGTGTAGCCACACCGTCACCGTACCCACATCAAATTTTCAGCTGCGCGCCCGGCCGCACATAAATCAAGCAGAAAACGTAATGACAGCTATGTGCAGTGATGTAGAAAAGTGTTTCTATTATTTATTACTCTAAATAAAAGAAGAATCGTAAATGGTCAGATGGAAATCCCTAGTTTAGAAAACCTAGTGAGGGTAGCTGCAAATAATGTTGCCCCTGCTTCGGAGAGGCGGTAGCTCCAGTACTCCAGTCATCCCGTGACCACGGCAGTGTGTAAACCTGTCGAAACGTTGGGAAAAATAGGTAAATAAACGCGATAAATACCCGTAAATGGTGTTGTCAACTCAAGCTTTTTTAGAGATATGTGATAATTATACCACAGCTGAAGAGATTATGAAGAAAGACGTGTTTAGCCGCATACTAAGGGAAAGACCAACTTTTTTTACCCTTGGGATTCTACACACAGTACTTACCTATGATTTATTTTCCCTTTTTATAAATTTTTGTGTCACCATCAATCTATGTAAGTCCACAGCTGGATTACTGAGTGCCCGTAGCACCTTGTCCTTAGCTTGACACATCTAGCATGTGCCTGTAGTCTTTCGCAGGTCGTTATCCCGTCTGGCCGGAGGGTGTCCTACAGTACGTTTACCGAGTCGTAGTCTCCACTAAGCCCCAGTCGGCCCTCTGCCACTTCAGCTTGCTAATACTTAGAGCTATATCGATAACTTTGGAAATGTCTAAATCTTTATTCTTTATTATTCTTCATTGATGTTTTGTCTTAGTACATATCATTGCAAGTTAACAGCAAGAGATTACTAAGTATAGAGTTCATATTCCAAAATGCTGTCCATAATAATTATAGGTCTAAAATAGGATCCAATTTCAACATTTGGTGTCAATCTTCAATGAGAAAAAGGAAAAAAAAAAAAAAATTCGGAAACAATACATAAAATTTAATTATTCCGGCTTAACAAACACCTATTTCCTTTCATTAATATGATATCTTCCATCGTCATACTAACCGTAGCTCTACAAAAACCCAACTCCATATTCCTTAAAACTTTTCTGTTCCCCAGTCTCCCCACCCTCGCAGGATCACATCTGTCTATATTATCTGTAGCTACATGTATATATAGAGCGGTATCAGAGCGCGCCCTACTGCCCTTAAATGGGGAGAGTGACCTATTTGTAGGGATTTTTGGTAGAGGTAAAAGTTTGCGATAGATTTATTCCTTTAGTTTGCGATTTTTGGCAAAAATTATGACATATCTTTTCTCTTGTTTCACATAGTATATATTAGTAGTAGTATTGCTATTATTTTAATTAGCTATGAAGGTACACATTTTTGTTCTTTTTGCTAACATTTTGCTTTTCTACTTTATTTCAGTGATTGATAAATTACTCGAATAACTGAGCTTTCTAATTTTGATAAAGGTTTTGAAACGATCATGATTGTTATCTTAAAGTTTTTTTATAACGGGATATTTTCCATGATTTAAATTTGAATTATTGAACATTTTAGGTACAGTTTTATCAAATTATGGTAAATATCCCGGTATAAATAACTTTCTGATTTTGTTCCTGTCATATTGGGAGACTTAACAAACGCATAGATATATGGTTTTCAAAAAAAAATTAAACCGACTTGAATCCCTTAATTTTACATTGCTTTCAGGTTTTCGGTACAAATATTAATAACTGAAAAATATTTTTTTGGACTATTTCGGGACCATTCATTATACCTATACGAAATAATTTTAAAAATCGGTCCATAATTGACAGAGATATCGACGAAAATGCTTAAAAAAATCCATACAGCCATTTTTCGAAGTCGTATAAAAATGGTGTCTCCCAAGTGTTATCGGAAGACGCTACTTTTTTTGGCTCAGCGACCCCCGAGTTACAATAAGAATTAGCAGTAGAGCAAAAACCAGACAATTTTGTGACAAATTCGATAATGTAGAGAAAGAGTACCTAGTAATTCAATCCACTCACCGAATCATATTTCCAGATTTCTCATTAGTCTTCCATATTAACCTTCACCTTGATACTTTAACACACAAAGTCTCAAGACATCTTATCACCACAACACAAGCACTTCACCCTAGGCTACTCAGAACGCATCTGCCGTGTCCCTTCTCAGGCCCTTAAAAAGGGATTATTAATGCACTTACCTCTTTCATAAAAGATTATTCAATATGGCGAATACCAAGATGGCGGGTTGGGTGCTTTACGTTACCTTAGGGGTTATATTTATAGCTCATAATCTGCATTGATAATCACTGGTCGACAATATTTTTCTTGTCAGGAGTTAGATATGACGAGAAAATAGCGTGATTGAGCTTTGTAAGGCTTTCTCAAGCTTTAAATAACTTTTAAAACTTCATAACTACAAGTTACTAGTTAAGATAAGATAAATGGCAACAAAGAAATATTTCTGTTGAATTTAAATAGAGGCAAAAAAAAGATTCTACGAAATTAAAAAGGTAGGTAGAGTGGTCGGCACGACCAATTTTTGAATAATATTAGCTAAAACAAAAAAGTGATAAAAAATTTAAAAGCTCACATTGTATCAAATGTACAAACAGGAGGCGTATGTCTGGCCCGGTGACCGCTAAAAGGGCCTATACACACCGTACCGTAAAAAACATACAAAACGTCTTTTTTACCCTCGGGGTAGAGAACAGCTGCGCTTTTGTATAACAATGATACAGCCATGTTATTTCCACCAACCTGGGGCAATCGGCACACTGGGCTATAACCCGGCCATGCTAAATGTCCCTGCGATACTCCGCACGTCAAACGTTTCGGGAGTCTTTTCATTTAGTAGGGTTATAAACGATTGCGCAGGCCGAACGCGATGCCCTTTGTTAAAAGTCACGCTTGATTTGGGGCGAAATTGTGTCCTTTTTGTTGTTTCATTCCGCGTGATGAGTGTAAAAATCGATGGCATTATTCGACTCTCTTTTCAACCATGCTTTCAAATTTAACGGCTGTCATATTTTTGTACACAAACTTCACAAGTAAAATGTACAATTTAATATAAAGCATACAATTTACGACACGATTGTACTCGCACTCTGAATTCAAACGGCGAGTACAATAGGACAAAAGAGAGTAGGTAAATAAGGCGACACGCGGTGACATTTTCCATTCTGTTCCACATTCAAAGCGAGCGCTCTCATTGGCTGGGGTTTGGTGACAAATGAGCGACAAATTTCCGCGCCAGCCAATCGGAGGGTGGGTTGAGTTGTGCCGTGAATAATCATGATTGTCATTTCAGAGACACTTTTACATAGAGTCGTTAAAACGCGTTACATTGTGTACTTTGTAACATTATGTAGCACAGAATGTATGATTATCTGGTAATGTGAATGATGTGTAATTTATTCATAGTACCTACCTACAAAGTAGTTAAACATTTAATGGGTCTACAATTTGCTTTGTGCTATCCTTGTCGACACATTTTTATACTGAGTGAGATAGTTGTATAAAACATTTTGCACCGTGTTATAGTTTTGTTGTTACGTAGGATGGATCAGATTTCTTTGCACTTTTAAATACAAGTAGTACTTAATAAATTAATAATTCATGTGTCCAATCAGGAGTTATCCAAAAAAGAAAAAAAACATTTACCAAAGAACCTTATAGATGGTGTGAATCTTTTGCGGAACAAAATAGGTGGTCATTGGGATGTCATATTCAACTATACACGGTCTATGCTATTTTAAATTGACAGACCCAAAGCTGTAGCGGACTCTCATCCGCCTCATCGAACTGTTTTTGACAAACAATGTACTTATGTTAATAATGTTAATGTATTAAGTCCACTTATCGAAATTTTGTCACGCATTATGCAAATGTACAGCCGCATTTAAAGACCTACTTAGGCTAACTAACAAAATACCCCTGGAAAACTTAATTTTTCATCCACCACACTCACCATAGCGTGTTCCAACCAGGAAAACAACCAGATTATCCACTTTATCGCAACAATTACCCGCCATAACGTGCATCGTAAACCGAGCCTGTCGTGGCGATCGGCACTAAGATATTGCTTCGCACTCTATTTCGTCGCGTAAGTAATACGGGGTAGTTTTGTGGGTAGGTTGTTACTTAGGCCTCATTATGTGACTCTTATACGACCTTATTAAGAGCCCTGACTCTGTATGAGCTTTATTGTGACCTTTTTACCGCCTCTTCTTTAGTAGCGACGAAAAGTAGTTTAACATAGGACCGCTATTCGTAGTCGTTTGGGGGAGGACTTCGATAATCTGTGGACATATTTTTTTTCATTGTATTTTATCATTATTGTTTAGGTACTTTTTAATGTAATTTTATGAGCCATGTAATCGTTTTTAACTTTTTTTATGATACGGACTGATGATGATTATATATGTTTTTGTTTATTTATTTAAGAAACTTTTTAATTTGACTCAAAAGCAATATTTCTTAACCCACCCTTCGTGTATCCAAATAAGTCGAAAATAGCTTGTATTTTTTCTATTACCCCCATTAAAACCCTTCAAACTACACGCCCTACGCGTAAAGATCTGTTGATAAGGTCTTGTCATTTGTTATTTCGTGTGTTGACACGAAAACGTGCTGATTGAGGTCGTTATTGTCGATTGTGTCGGATAAGAGTCGTAAATTGCCTCTCGAAATATGAAAATAGCTAGTTGTGAAGTTAACGATCTTATGGTGCTTATTTTTATGTATTACGGTACTTGATAAGGGTTTTTTGGTCCTTGTAATTCATGAATGTGTTGCGTTGAACAGAATTTAATGAAATTTAAAGAATTTTGATAGTAACGAGTATCTCTTACCAATAAAATACAGATATAGGTATTTTATCGTTACTATACGATAAGTTTTTTACACAACTACGAAATAAAATAAACTATTTGTAAAAAACAGTGTATTTTCTATCCTTAATTATTTCTAAGTTAAGTGTGCAATAAAAGTGCAAAGAAAATTACAATCAAATAATAGAATTAAATTAAAACTAGTATTAACAATTGAAACAATTGAGCTAACTGCAGACTGTTGCAAACAATCTACAGGTAGCTCAACTGATCCATATCAATACCAGTCGGAAGCGTGCCCAAGATGCTAGCTGCATTGCCCCGCTGTATAGCAATGCTGATGCAATAAAGTATCTATCATCTTTCTATATATCTATTTTAACATGAACAATGATTTCTGAATTCTATTATGCCAAATGTTCTAAGGTTTTTATTTATTATAGTACTCTGCGTAATTTCTAAGAAACTAATAAATCCCAAAAATCAACGAACAATCAAGCAACGGCAAAACCTCTCGTCAAAGAACTAAATGTAAATTTGGTCTTTGAGCAGAATTGGATAACTTCATTGTTTCCTCTGTAGGTGGCGCTGACGGCGTAAGTGTCGAAAGAACTCCCAAAGATTTACGGGTCGACTAGATAAGATCACGTAGCTTAGTTGGAAAAAGAGCAACCCTGCCCTGAAGGGGTAGGTGCGGGTTCGAATCCCGTCGAGATCGTAAATTTTTGGGATTTATTAATTTCTTATGACAAATGTTTTTTCACTTCTCTTGCTCGAAAAGTGTATCATAATAGTGTAGCTTAGCAGGCCTAAAACTCGAGTTTAATCCCTCGGGCTAAAAAGTAATTTTTCTTTTTAATTTTTGTCTAAAATCATCAGCCAGTACAAAGCATTCGTTCTCTTACATAAAAACTCGACTTCTTGGTGCTCCGTCAACCTTTTTTTTGAAAATAGAACCGTCTTGGTGATGTTTTATGAAGGTTGATTCTTCCCTTCACGGTAGAATGCGAACTCTTTCGTTGCGGGTTAAATAGAGATTTAAAAAAAAAGATGGTATTGGCGCTAAATCTCTAGAATTTTCTTCATTCCAAATCACAAACTTTTACGTTTAACTTCCTGACTTTTACTTCCAAATTGTGAACGTGAAAAATGTCATCAAGTGATAGTGAAGATGCTAATATGCAAATGGAAGAAAAGGGCAAAGAAATAATTATGAATCTGTTGCCGACAAAATCACGTGGAATATATTTAAAGAGTTACGAAAATTTTATGAAATGGAGAGATGAGAAACGTGTGGATTCTTTTACAGAAGGGGTTTTTCTCACTTATTTTGATGAATTATCGAAAAAATTCAAATCGTCGACTCTTTGGAGCACATATTCAATGTTAAGAATGACCTTACAAACGAGACACGACGTCGATATTAAAAAATATGTAAATTTAACGGCTTTACTGAAGAAATTGTCCACTGGATACAAGGCAAAAAAATCTAAAGTCTTGACGACACAAGAAATCGAAACATTTTTAAATAACGCTCCAAATAAACAATACTTGGCAACAAAGGTAACCTACTACTTATGTACTCAACTCAAACTAAATAAATAGATACCTACCTACATACCTAAATTATGTACCTAGGTTATTACGATTAATAACACACTTATTTTTTTGTTCAACAGGTTGCTTTAATTTATGGAATCAGCGGTGCATGCAGAGGAATAGAGCTTGCTAATATAACGCTAGAAGACGTAGAAACGGATACAAACCTACAAGCTGTGAGTCTGCCGAACACGAAAACAAACAAAGAGCGTAAATTTGTCATCAGTGGAGAATACCTTAATATAGTTAAAGCCTATCAGGAGTTACGTCCCACTAATGTTTCAACGTTTGGATGAATATGTCAACTCAGCTGAAGCCGCACTCAGATCTTAATAATGCACGAAACTCAAGCATGAGTCGAGTCTCTCCAACTTTTACTCCACAACAATCAACTCAAAATATTACACACACATCCCAATCACAGAGAACCGAAATAAAATTGCCCGGGAAAAACATATCACTAAACATTCAAAATTGCTCTAACTGCACATTTAATTTTTAATAAAATTTCTGAAAATTGTCTAATTTTGAATTGTTTTATTTTCTCGCAATCGAAGTGAAAAGTAGAGTGTTTTACTCGGGCCAAAACCACCCATTATAACTCGGTCTTGTCATCCTCCCTCGCTACGCTCGGGAGTATAACAACCTCGTATATAATGGGATGGTTTAGTCCCTTGTAAAACAATCTACTATTAAAGACCTCCTTAAACGCCGTTTTCGTTGACTATTATTAGACATCACCCAATCCGCTATATCCTATCGCATTCAAATTCTTCCTAATGCCAAAACAATAACCAAAGCAACCTTCAAACCATCATTAAAACCAATCTCAACATATCATTAACACCTCCAAGGTGAAATCATGAGTCATGATCACTGAAAACAGGAGTTCTACTTTGAAAAATGAATTACGAAGTTCACGGATGACAGATCGCACGAAACGATAGACGCCCGATTCGTTCCTTCGTTAGCCCTGTTACACTGCGTAGATACGAGTAACTACGTGGGTGCAATTGGAGCAATTGTAAAGCGGCAGCCGATATATTTTTAAAATTTGGAATTCCAAACATATGGGCTTGTTATGAAAACGCTTTTAGTAATTTTTTAGAGATTCGAAGAGCAAGGCCGGCTTTTGGTAAAACATCCGAAACTATTTCACATATCATGACTACATTTTGTACACGTTTGTGATTCGTACACCGCTAAAGCTTGAAATTCACTGCCTATCTTCAAAACAAGAGTGAAAAGATATTACTTACCATCAGAGGATATCGTGGTCAAACAAATGTCTATAAAAAATCTTTATTAAACAAAGAAAATTACAATAAAATAATAGAATTAAATTAAAACTAGTATTTACAATTGAAACAATTGAGCTTACTGCAGACTGTTGCAAACAATCTACAAGTAGCTCAACTAATCCATATCAATATCAGTCGAAAACTTGGCGGTAAGGTTCGTTTTGTGCGATTCGTCACCCGAAACTTAGTATCTCGTATTTAAAAGTAGGCCTCCTGAATGGCCAATGTATTGTCTCAGTGATTGACACCACACGGTCTAAAGTCCTAAACAAATCGTCTAAACTCGGCCATCACGAAGGTATAATTAAATGGGTCTTGTTGTACGTCTGTACCGCTAATGATCGGACATCAGTGTTTACTAAGTGTTCGTAATGTTGGTGCAAACAAATGTTAGATGCTCTTGAATTAGGGAGGGGACACGGATTTTGCCCTAATATCGGCTTTCACGCTGTTTTTTTTCTTCACAATAGCTTTCACACAATTAACGTTATGTTTGGATAGAGGACACTTATAAAGTACAGTAAAGGTACAATAAAATAAATTCTATGAATTATGTTATCAATTTAACAAGAGCGAACCCAAAGTAATTGTTACTCCCTAACAGTAACTAAAGTTATATGGTGTTGGTAATTTAAATTAATTTTAGTACATATTTATTGTAATGGTTTTCAGCTACAAATAAAGTATTTCTTATCTTATCTTATCTTAACAGGATTTTTAGGGTTCCGTACCCAAAGGGTAAAAACGGGACCCTATTACTAAGACTTCGCTGTCCGTCTGTCCGTCTGTCCATCTATCACCAGGCTGTATCTCATGAACCGTGATAGTTAAACAGTTGAAATTTTCACAGATGATGTATTTCTGTTGCCGCTATAACAACAAATACTAAAAAACTACATAAAATAAATATTTAAGGGATATATACCATACAACAAACGTGATTTTTTTTGCCGTTTTTGTAGATAACGGTACGGAACCCTTCGTGCGCGAGTCCGACTAGCACTTGGCCGGTTTTTTATGCATTAAGTAGGCACCCACAAAGACTACCGAAGTACACCTAAGAACAAAATACCAGTATGCATAAAATCACAATAAATTATATGTATAATAATTATGTTTTTTTTGTGTGTTGTTAAGGAACAAATTTTTTTTTCCGTTACTATAAATGGAAAACCTCACACTGAATATTGCTACCCCATCACTATGATCCGAAGTTATGACCGTCCCACGGAAGTCCGTGTTTGGTCATGTTTAGCGACTTTTGGTATATGTAGCATTCAGCGCCAACTCGTGTGAATGGGTTATGAACAAAAACATGCTTGTGTATGAGAGACTCATGATCATCTATTTCGATTTAAATGGTTCTTCTGTCAAGTTACAAAAAACCTAAGAAAATTCTTCCAAAATCAGTTAAATTTTAGTTTAGAAGCTGAGATATTTTATACATACCAATGGCGTTCCTTTTTTCCGTTTCATGAGGAATTTAGGAATAGGCCACTTTCCGAGTACTTTGTATTAAAAAATACCACAATTTTTCACTAGATTTTTGGAAAAAGGCAATTTCGTGCAGAAGTAGTTACTTAGTACAATAAGATTATCACAACTTCAAGATGCTGCAAGAACTGCACTTTTTTTAATGTCTACTTGTTTTTCTCATTGTCCGTGTTTTTGTTTTGGGCACTTTTTTTAATGTCTACTTGTTTTTTCTCATTGTCCGTGTTTTTGTTTTGGGTAAAATAAATGAATTTATTATTATTATTAAGATTATCACTAGATTTCTGGCTACATTACCTACAACTAAAAACTGTAAAATTATTCACAATATACTAAATAACTTACCTGTTAGGGTTTTGCTCTATTAACATATTGTGAGGTTTAAGTGAAAGTGAGATAAGTACATGAAGGTAAAAAAGAATGGACTACCTACTAAGTTTTCTCTTAGTCGGTAAGTAGGTAATTATTAATTCAGGGTAATTTAAAATTAATTTTGCTATAATTTGCCTCAAAAGCTAAAAGCAAAATAGAGCCACCACCGCAGGCAACAGCTCTGTAGGCATTTAACACATCTGCCATGTAATTGAAAACAAATAAACACAGCAATGTTTATTGTGTCACAAGTTTATTCTTACCGCTGCCATTTTAACCAGAACTACCTCTCCCCCTTTATCTCATAAAAAATAGGGGATTCAGGGGAGTAATATAAAAAGCCAGAGATCTAGATATACTGGTGGATTAAGGGCCTTGTCACTGCCAGTCGCGTCATGTGGTACACATTTGTTTGTATAAATTTAAATAAAGAACGTTCGTCGGCCATATGTCGCTAGGCAGAATTTCTTGACACTGCCATTCGTGGAAACATACTCCTTGGATAATGAGACCTATTCTGCACAAAGTAGGTCCACAATGAAACATTCACTTACATAGTAGGATCGACTTTGTATGGTTGGTGACATTTTTGTACATTATGTGACTAAAATTACAATCTGTAGGGTATATACAGGGTGTAAACTTACTGTGTCCCTGTTTACGGTAGAAAGTTATCCTCCCATTGGAAATTGAAGAAGGATGATTCCTTATGTCCATGAAACCAGTAAAAGGTTATTACTATTATAGTAATAAGTAATAACCTTTTATTGGTTTACTGAATACCTAAGAACGGTAGGTAGGTACGGGTAGGTACCTACCTAATATAATATATATATATATAATAATAAATAAATTTATAGCCAATCCAACATTTACTAATTATTTATTTGGACAATTACAACCTGGGTCTCTTCAAAACAAGAGTGAATAGATATCTTCTAGGCCTTCTTGATGCATCTTTGGCCATATCTTCACTTTCCATCAGCAGAGATAGTGGTCATACGAAGGTGCATTAACTATAAAAAAAATCTTATGAACAAAGACGGTTGACAAAGTTACATCCGAAGAGTAAAAACACGCACCATTTAACGTTCTAAGGCCTAGGCCACGACATCGGGCGATGCGTCTTGCGGCGCGCCTTGCGTCTTGCGACTGGGTCGTTATGTCACTTTTCCGCAAGTAGCACCGCGCCGACTCATGGACACACTCAAACAACTTCTTTGATATGTTATCGCCGCAGACGCAAGACGCAGGACACGCGGGCGGGCATGTCGTGGCCTATGGGGATAAACAGCTCTGCATTTAGCAAGTTTTGACAATAAATTAGCAAACGAAACAGTCATGGCTAAACCTCATAAGTCACAGTGCCGCGTTTATCCAGCTATTATCCAGTATTTCCATGATACAGGGGTTGGGGCATGCGATTTGTGAATATATTCGCGTTCGCCGCGACAATGGCAGCACGATAGCATCGCACCGGCTAAACGTGTACCGTGACCCTGGGCCTCTACTCTGCGAGCTCTATCAATCCTATTAATTTAAATTAGCTTGTGTCAATAATATTATTATATCGTGGCAAGAGCTCAGATGAGGTAACGTTACTTCAGAAAAGGGACTGACTTCCGTCCGGCCCTTTTCTGAAGTAACATTGACTATGCCCTTTTTTTGGCGTCAAGAATGGCACAATGGAAAAGAGCATAAGCAATCTCAGTCATGATATTTTGTCAAGGACACCTTTTTGAATTGACACCTATTTTGAATTGTCTATTTTAATCTCAATATAAAACTATAGGTGGTACCCCGACGCTCAAGTGCCGCCACCTATTTTACAGAGGCATTAGGGTTGAAACGAAAATCTTAAAAACAGCCGGTGAGAAACGAAACAATATAAATATTATTACTTTAAGCTTGTGGTGCGAAAAATTTGGTGCGAAACAGCGCTACACCTAGAAAACAGCTTATGATAGGTATAATAAACTAAACAATGATTTTTTTGAAAATTACTGTTAAACTTAAGAATAAAACAAAATATGAGGCGGCGCTAGTGTGAGTCGGAGTACCTTTATGATATTGAACCTACAACTTCGGTGTTTCTATATTAAAGTGACGCATTCCAGAGTCGGGGCGCACCTAAGCGTGTATAGGTAATCCTGATGCTATCTTTTGGACGTCCTTTCAAGTGTGTAATTTTATTCTGATAGATCTAAATTGTAAACAATCAAAGAGGTTTACATTTTGCTACGTGCAAACACATAGTTATTATGCCGAATCGTGTAAACTTAAAAAGAAACAGTCATGTTAGGCAAGTTAGGCACATAAATCGTCTATTCTCACTAGTTCAGTTGTCCAGTTCAGTTGACTGAACTAGTGAGATTTATTTTCTCGTATACCTATATGGTAGGAAAGATGGTTAGGAGTTAACATTATTATATGATAATTTAATATATAAGATACTTAAAAAAGATAATTTTATCCTAATTACGTACCTACCTTTTGTTGGGTCAGTAATTTCACCAACTATTCTAGTACCAAGTTTTAAACTATATTCAGGTCTGTAACATCTAGGCCACGCAATAAATCCCCACCCCCTTAACCCCTCCCCGATGGTATCCACACTCGAAGGCTCGCACTTTGTATACAACTTCCGGCGGCGGTCGTTTCCGGTGGACAACTTGACCGGAAGTCGGTCGTTCTGCCTCCATGTCACCTTAAGTACGTGTTGTGATTACCAGTGATTTACGGGTTTAAGCTAGGTTATTATTTCGTAAAAAAAATATGAATAAAAAATTAAAATAATCACATTATTTCACATTGATTTTTATTGAGTCGACACACTTGCGCCTTCCCATATTCCTAGGACTTCCGTGAGGGCTGGTGCGGCGGCAGATTTGACCTAAGATCTCAAGAGGTGCAAATATACAGGTCTCGACAGAGCCTACGCATTTGCTCCTCTTGGAGTCGAGACCCTGTACGTGAGGTACCAAGGCTTTACGGGTTTTTTAAAAATTATCTGAGCGTCCTGTCAAAGCGACGCGTGACCCAAGAGCTGGTGAGTATCTGGCACAGCATCAGCATTGCCATACAGCAGGGTAATGCAGCCAATGTCTTGGGAACTTTAACTTTTAATTTTTTTTTAATTGTGGGTGGTAGAGCCAAAGCTATTTCCATAAATGTAAACATATGACAAACCGTTTGATCATCCCAAGAATTCCATTCGACAACATTTCAAAAGATCGTTTTCTCACATTAAACACACTTCTCTCGAGTTATCGACCTCTATTCACAACATCGATGTCCACACTGTGAATCACATCTCTAGTACCGTCCTTTCCATCTACCTTGAACTTTATATCTAGTATATTACGACTCATTTTACATTTCTTGGTGTGAATTTTAGAGTTGGGCGTGTTATGACGGTGGTGTTTAGAATATAAACAAATGTCGATCGAAAATAGATATTGTCGTTGTCACTATAAGGCGTTGAACAAACAAAGTCGAGTCGAGAGTCTTGAGATCTGGCACTTTTAGGCCGGATATGGATTTGCAACTTAAAGACTGACTAAGCGATTTGAAAGTGTGGTCTTAAGAAGTAACTGCTCAATATCTCTATTTTCGTAGTTTTGGTAGCCATGTAGATAAATTATCTATTTACTTTTTGTCTTACTCTAAATCAGCAGTGGTTTGATTTAGACCCGAAAGAAAGAGTCATAAAAGTCCATCTGTAATTTTTTTTTAAATCGACGACCGATGGTCTTGGCGGTGTCCGCTTGCGACGTATCTGGCAGTAAATTCCTCTGACCCCACTATACAGGCTTTTTGCAGCATTTGCTGCAATAAAGTTTTTTTTTCTTGGAAAACATTGTGGTTTTGTTGTTGACAGTGACAGATTCGATACTTATGACGACGATTATGAAAAAACGTAGATTTTTTATTACACAACTTAAAATAAATAAATAAATAATGCTGGACAATTCACACGGCATTATCTAGCCCCAAGCTAAGCAAACCTTGTGTTATGACTAGATAATTGGTATACATAATATAATACAATACAGAGATACCTACCTAGATATTTTTTATCATACATAGAAAACGACCCACCCTGAATAAATGTCTGAACAGCGCCACAGACGTCGTCCTCAAAAATAAAATGCTGACCACGTGAAAATTGGTGATTTGGTTGTCGAAAACGTTAAGTAAAAATGATGCTGATGATGAAAACGATGACGAAAACGACCTCAATGCTAATGATGATGGTGACAGTCGACTCACTTTCGTCATTGGAACTGCAGAATCCATCTCGCACAATAATTAGATGCTTATCTATGAGTCCCACACAGTGCGCCAACGCGACAAGACGACACGCGGCGCATGCGCATGGGAACACGAAGACTGTTTTAACATAACCCTGTACGATTCTGGAACTTGAGCTATTTTCGAATATTAAACGAAGATTCTTTTTAGAGGACTGATCTAAAACAAATGATTTTTATTTGGTCGATTTTTTTATTTATCCGGTCAAAATAAAATTTGAAATTCTTTCTGTGATATATTCTTTATATTCCAATTTGGAATCTTAAATTAGAAAATGCCTTTTTACAGTAGTCATTAAATTTATAATTATTCGTAGTGTAATTTATTTTTTTGACGATGCCATTTTATAGCATATGTAGGTATATATAAATAAATATAATTATGAGTTTGAGTATAGGTACAAACATTTTAGGTTTTTTGTAGTCCAGAAAGACTACTTCGCTACTGGAACTCATCTACTACTAAAAATGTGTAACTTCTGTAAAATTAAAGGATTTGAATCATATCTTACAAGCATCTTACCATTATTATCTTACAGTGATTGATTACCTACCTATATACGTCGAGTAGATATTACTAGTTACTTTACGTAGTCTGTACTAAGTAGCTCTGTTGAGCACCCTTCAAGTACCTGTTATACTTGGTTATTAGTAAAATATAAAGGTTAAATGAACTCTCCAATACATAAGGATGAAAATATTTAGTACCTAACAATTCCGCGAAAAAAAACCTTCTCCGATAAGTTCTAACAAAATGTAGTCCGCGTTGTAGAATCAAACGACGCCAACTACAAAATGAAAAAATACCTATCAAAGCAAGACGTCAACTAGTTTCTAGTTTTTTTTCGCGGAATTGTTACTAAATATTTTCATCCTTATATTTTGCAATGGATTTCCGCAAAGTAACGCCTGAATCTATTAGAAATCTCCAATGTCAACTTAAATTCGGTTAGAACCACTCAATCCAAATTTAAATCATAAAATTCAGAAACTGTCAGTTTGCATCACTAAAATTTCACTGGTAACGTAACGACGCATCATCTATTCATCGACAAAATATCGTATGCTATAAAAGGGTGACTTCCATTGCGACATTCGTGACTCAGCTTGCGACTTTCTGCCCGCGTGGGCGCTACAAAGTGTTGTAATTGTTCAAGTAATTGATATTTATACAGACATGATCGGAGATAGGGTGTGAATTAGGATTTACAGTTATGGTTCGGATATTGACAATCGTCTTTATGCACAGGTTGGTACCTATAATAAGAAATATGTTAAATTATTTTATTAGCTAGAGGGCTAGATAATTCTGTGTGTATTGTCCAGCATTATTTATTTATCTAATTTAATTTGTTCCGTAATCAAAATGCACTATGAGCGACGAACACCAAATAGACTGACCAAAAAACAGTAGGTAACGTAACTAGACATCATCCATTGTAAAATATCAATTATCCGAAATTTAGTAGATATTGCAACGACATTGATACCATTACGAAAGTCGTAGCACCGACACGTACCTATAACTACGTAGGTATAATTAGGCTGTTTACAATAGGTACAGCTATCGAGTCTCAAGTACGGCACACGTCAAGGTGGGTCGTTACCTGCACGCCACACGTATTGTTCGAATATTTCATGACTAGTTTCTAACTGCGGCTTTGTATATGTTTTTTCGGGATAGAAAGTAGCGTAAATGGGGCTACTTATAAAGGTATACCGTAGACGATGTCGTAGAGAAGTTAAAGACAAAAGTGGTCATTGTATTTATTATTCAGACTAGGATCATCATCATCATCAGCCTATATCAGTCCACTGCTGGACATAGGCCTACCCTAATGAGCGCCATAGCGCCCTGTCTTCAGCTTGCCGCATCCAGCATCTGCCAGCAGTCTATCGCAAATCGTCATCCCACCTGGTCGGAGGGCGTCCTACACTACGTTTGCCGAGTCGCAGTCTCCACTCAAGAACACGTTTGCCCCAGCGGTGGTCGGTTCTTCTCGCGATATGGCCAGCCCACTGCCACTTCAGCTTGCAAATCCTTTGAGCTATTTCGACAACCTTGGTTCTTCTTGATCGAGGGAGTGTAAATTTTTGGGTTGTGTGTCGCGTAAAATGCAACTCATCGTGTGTTGGTAAGTCATACTTATAGTGCGACAGGAATTTTGTTAAGCGACTCATTTTACGCCATTCACACACTGAAAAACTACGTTCGTTTATTTTCAGACTTACTCTGGAATTCATTCCCTCAAATGAAGGATTTACGCAATGTATAGTCAATTCAATTCGTTTATTTCAGCTTAGATACACATAATATACATATTTCAGCCATATACTTTAACAAAAACAAATGAACCACACAATCTTCATAAGCGCATGGCACTATGTGTGCGCGTCCAGTGCTTCATGAAAGCGCAGTCCGTGTCCAGCCTTCCAGCTATAAGTTTCAGATAGCAACTGGTACCGCCCCTGACCCGACGCATCAGGGATGCTGTTCTGTTGCGGATGATTGCGTAAAAGTCATCAACGCGGGACTCTGCAAACATCCCGGATGCGCTACAGAAGCGTGCGCGATAGTGCGCGTTAGAATTAAGTATCCCCCTTGTCTAAGAGAGGTAGGGAGATAGGGATACTTAATTGTGATGCACACTGTACCATTGTCTCTATTCTTGTCCTGACAAAGCTTTGGCTAGGATGCTCGCTCATTGTAGGTCACAAATTTCATCTATGCAAAATTCCAGTTCGATCCATTCAGCAGTTTTAGCATGAACATTAAACAAATTTAATATCCAAACCTTTACATTAGCTTTATTAGTGTAATGCTCAAGGCCCTAGGTATACCTTCAAGGCGTTTTCGTGTGTTTCTGTTTTCCACGACTACCGGGCTTCATTATTTCGTCTAGACCTTTTTCTCCATATAGGATTATTTGTCCTTTACTAGGTCAGGTTTTTTGCTTACGTTACAGAGGTACTTTTGGCCTTCATCATCATCATCATCATCATCATCAGCCTATAGTAGTCCACTGTTGGACATAGGCCTCCCCTAATGAGCGCCATAGCGCCCTGTCTTCAGCTTGACACATCCAGCATCTGCCAGTAGTCTTTCGCAAATCATCATCCCACCTGGTCGGAGGGCGTCCTACACTACGTTTGCTTTTGGCCTTATGATGTGTTATTTATTTGAAATATACCAACGTTATCATCTTCATCCTCTATCATATTTTTCAAGGAATCATGTTTTTACCACATGTTTTCAAATCCTATGACGCACTTTGACACACTTGTCTTGTGACTAATTAATAATAAATGTTCGGTCTTACAACTACTTAAATCTCTGGTATTGGACCAACGCATTATACCTATTTTTATTGTATCTACCAAAATTATTATGACTTCAAAAGGTCAGACAAAATCTAATTTCTAGCTACTACAGTCATCAAGCTTCTCAAATATAAAAACAAATTGTCCGGTCAAGGGTGAGTAGGTGCTTAGGTGTTCTTTGTCTACTAAAATGCAATGTAAAACTCACGAAGAGTTTTACAATCAAGTTGAACAGTTATCTAGTACCCATAACACAAGCTTTACTTAGGTTGGGTCGAGATAATCCATTATTTATTTTCCTTAGCTCTACCTTTTAGATACTGATTTAAGTTTGTGCTTCGGTTTACATAGTACGTATACGATTTTAAAGAAAATGTATGTGTAATTGATAGTAATTATGATTGGATGGGCTTTAAGTTGGTATCTATTACCTTGTTAACTAGATATTTATATATACCTAAGGTAAAATTTATTAGAAAAAATATATACTTCTTTTTCATCTTGATTAATTACATTTGCTCAGCTGTTGGACAGTAGGTTTATGCTTTAAATAGACCTAATATCCTGTTTTTAATTAAATAGATACTATCAATAAATTTACTTCCATTTAATTTTATAAGAGACAACGTACAATCCGATATTTGGTCAAACCGATAATAAAGAACTGCTGTTATTTGACTTTGGTGCATATCAATTTGTTATTTTGGCTACGGAACCCCAAAAAAGTGGGCACCACAAAAAGCCGGGGTCACACCGTTGATTAATGAGGTACTTCTTTGTTCATTTGTCTTGCGCTACTTATTTAGACATTAATTCGTGTAACAAGGCTTAGTTTCGCAATCTTAAGATGCTGTTGCTTTAATTGAAGAAGGGTTAGAGGCCTCTGGAATGTCAGTGTCGGTTGATTATTTGCTTCGAGAAACTTCTTGGGATTTTAAAGTTATTTCAACGATATAAAACATTATATATTAATAACAAAGAAAATTACAATCAAATAATAGAATTAAATTAAAACTAGTATTTACAATTGAAACAATTGAGCTAACTGCAGGCTGTTGCAAACAATCTATAAGTAGCTCAACTGATCCATACCAATACCATTAAAATTTAAAAAATTAAATTGTAGTTTCGACTTGCAGCTTTGCACGCGTTGTTTAAAGTTATGTTATATATAAAGGAACTTTGAAAAGGAAATTTTTATTATACGTATATTAGTAAAAAAGTTAGTTATTAAATTAGTTTCATGTGTGATTAATGCGCGATTGAAGCTGATTATTTTCCGAAAAAAAGTAATAGCTAAGTACAAAAGTTTTTAGTAAGTACCTAGAAATTACATTACCCCATACTTTTTTCAAGCATGGTAGCCATCTGGACGACTGAAAATATTTCGAAAACCACCAAAACAGACACTCTAAGGGACCACCCACACTGAACCAATAAACGCTTAGTTTATGACGCCGAAACGCGTATATTTTGTTTACACTACGTTTATAAGCTACTTTTCTAATTTAGAATGCAGTGCTCTTGACCCTCGTGAAAAATCAGTAGCTACTTTGAATGTATTTTAAGAGAATAACAGAACTTATCGAATCTTAGGCAAAATGCGATCGTAGATAAATTTCTCGAAATAAAAACAGAAGGAAAAGTTGTTCGGTGTTTTCTTAAACAAAACGATACCGACAAACTTTGAATATCACACTAAATTTATGATATAACAGTAAGTTACGAAAACGAAACTTTAAAAATAAACAGTGGCATATCCAGGCCTCTTGGCCACTTATGTGAACTTTCGTTTATGTAAATTAATGATCATCTATTACACAAAAAATGAATTAGCATTTTACTCGTTTATTTCTTGGTGGATTTGATTTCATTTAGGAATCTTTACCCTCACAATATTAATTAGGGAAGTATCAAAGTTCTAACATACATTTTCCCACTGAAAAATTCCATAGACAACAGACCACCCACTCAGGACAATAAAGAAGTTTATAACGTCGATAATAATGTGTTTACAGGCGAGTCAACACTCAACATTGATCGTTCTTCTTTAATATTTAAGAAAGAATTTCCGAATAGATTCCCAATTTCCTACTAAAAGTAGGTATTTTAGCTCAGTAGGCCAAGCACGGAGATTGTTCTCTATGGTAGAATTTATCTAAAGACAATAATGACATTGCATCGTCATACATTGCGTATATTATTGAAGTTGAAGTAATGAATTTCAAATAATTTGTGCATTTGATGTCAAAGTAACGTTTTACTTTTCTTTCCTAGACCGTGCTTGCCTTACATCAGAGGTCGATATGACCTTAGAAAATAAAGCCTACTAACATGAAAATAATGAAAAATTTTGAAGATAAGAAGTTGTGAGATATTTTACCGAAGAAAAACCAAAACTAAGAAAATAAGTTTCCAAAAATTTTCGGTTTCGGCGGGAAGAGATACCCAAAGTGCGGGTAAGCACAAAAAACCTCAAAAACCAAAACTACTGGACGACTCGAGCTAAAATTTGGCAGTGATTTTGTACTAGATCTGAAACCTCCATTTGACGTAACGAAACGTAATCGTGGCGTCTAATTTTCCATAGATTTTGGTTAAACGCCAACGCTTTGGTTAACGCTACAGTGCGAACGGGGAATTACTCAAATCCCATACAAGTATTCGTCACGATCACGTTTCGTTTTTATCAAAATTCTCGTGTATCTTGTGTACGAAACTGGATTAAATGCTAGTAAATAACCAAATAATCATCAAACCCTAAAGTAAGAACACGTTTTGATAATGAAAATAAATGAAATAAATACAATGCAACACAATGCAATTTGCTACGATCTAAGGTTTTGCTGTCCTGAGCTCGCCACGCGCCACGTTGCTTTTCGTTTGAACACTCTACTGGAGTTACAATTAGGTTACAATACCAAATTCAATTTAGGTCGTCACCGCCATGATGTATAAACAGTGTGGTTCGCTCTCAAATATTCTCGCTCTAACCCTGTAATAAATATCCGCCTCACTTTTATTATCACAATCGACTTTTATGATTTTATTGCGGCCAAGCTGTCAACTTCTGGGAAATGTCAGAGATGCATGTCATTAGTGATTGTAAAATGAGATGACAGTATCGTAACGAGCCGGTTAATTAGTCGGTTTATGATGAGTGCATCGAAGGTTAACGTAGAGTAGTGAATAACAGAGGATGCAAGTCAATTAACGTACAAATCTTCGCCGAAAATTGTTTCGGTCACGTTTTTCCCGGATAAAAGTAACGGATCTCCCTTTTTTCAATTTTACAGGAGAGCGAAAAAACTGTGCTAATTGCACATCTTCGAATTTTGAATTCTTATCTAAAGAATACTAGTTGGTCAAATATAAAAATAAATAGGTAGAAATACGCATAAAATATAAGAGAAGGTAAAGAGTAAAGTAATTTATTTTTTGTGGAACAAAATTTACGAAAAAACATATTTTTTTAAAAATTGTTGACCAACGTTGTTTTGGCTCTAATAATTTTCTGCCTAGCGTACTCGACTGTAATAACAATACGTATTTTGGAACTTAATAAATGAAAAACTAAGCGTTAAAATCTGATAAAAGGATTAAAATAATGGAGGTGAAAGTCCTTGGTGATAAAGTAAGAAAAGATTTCATAAATTGAACAATGTATCAACAAACGTATAAAACGCCCTCCGATCAGGTGGCATGACGATCCGCGAAAGACTGCAAGCAAATGCTGGATGCGGCAAGCTGAAGACAGGGCGCTATGGCACTCATTATGAGAGGCCTATGTCCAGCTGTGGACTAATATCCAGGCTGATGATGATGATGATCTATAAACCAAATCACAATTGAAATTCCCCCTACAATGAATTGTTAAAACTACCCCTTTGACACCAACCAACCGCACAATTTTTCAATATCATGGCCCCGAGTATGATGCAACGAATTCAGCACACCAGGCAAATCTCAACCCTAGATTAGTAGCAAATTGTTTGAAATTACATTTCCATCGGGCCCCCTTAGTTGGGGCTCTGTGTGGTACGTCTACGTCACAACAGCTGACATGACACCGGAAACGTGAAAATAGAAAAGCGGAAGTCAACCCCCACGTATCAATCAAATAGCGATGACGGTGGAAATAACAATAGAAAAATATTTTACGTTTTAGGGATTGTCAGAGGTATTTTCGTGACATTATGTGAGTAAAGAGGGCTTTTTAAAGCGCACTTTAATAAAAAAGTGGTTGCCATAGACTAAGATAGTTGGCGTTGTATGCTTTCATACAGTACATAAGTGTATATCATATTTTTCCACAATAGTTTTCATCTCAATGAGGGCTTATCAATGCAATTTTTAAAAAACAACAATCACGTTTTTTATTTTGACACTAGATGACGCTGCACAAAAGTCAAGTATTAAATAAACAGAAAATTACTGTTTATTTAATCTGCCATCATCTCATGGAAACGGTGGCAACAGAAAATTTTGACTTTTGTGCAGCGTCATCTAGTGTCAAAAACGAAAACGTGATTGTTATTTTTTAAAGATTGCATTGATAAGCCCTCATTGAGATGAAAACTATTGTGGAAAAAATATGATATACACTTATATTATAAATATAAATAAAGTAACAGGTTAATACAATTTATTTGTGAATCAAAATGACCGCAGTCGTTATGCAAAAATATTGCAGGGAGAGTGCCATGACATAGCTTAAAATTCATTAAATTTTATTATTAAAAAAATCGACAGTATAAATACAAAAAAAAACACTTTATTGTACACCAGAAAAAGAACATTACAAAAAGACATTACATGAGACAAGTACAATGGGCGGCCTTATCGCTTAGAAGCGATCTCTTCCAGACCACCTTTGGATGGAAAGAATTATGTGAATTTAAGAAAGGCAGGGGGTGTACTAAAGATAGACTAATAAACACATAAACTAGATATACATATAAATAGTTGGACAGTTGATTCTTTTAGGTGTTAAGGTAGTTTTTGATTTATTTTAGGAGCCATACTAACATCATAAAACAGCTGAAGATAAAATAGCATGGGAACAGCTAGTCAACTCCTTAAGCAAGGACCGAAAGAAAGAAAATTTGTATCTTGGTTCACTCTAAAGCAGGTAGGTACAACTTATCCATACTTCCATACTAAAATTATAAATCCGAAAGTGACTTTGTCTGTCTGTTACCTTTTCACGCCTAAATGGCTGAATAGATCGTAATGATTTGAATAAACTATTGAATTGAATTGAATTGAAATTTGTCTGGAAGGTAAATAGTAACCCGGGGACGGACATAGGATACTAGAAAGGTGCGGAAGAAGTTAGTATAAATAAGAACATTATAAAATAAAATTTACACCTAAAAATTTTGCTATTTTTTTTTTTTACTTCTATGTGACTCTGCGCAGCGAACCAATAGGTCCCGTCTCCGTATAATGTTGCTTTACAAAAAGTAGAGCAACGCTAGTTTTCTGACACCAAGACTTTTACGAACTTCAGTAGTAATAATAATAATATTAATTTATTTCAGACCACAGAAAAGTTACAGATCTAATTTAACTTTACTATAGTCCATAGTGATATATACCTTAAAACATATACATACAATATACACAAGTATTATGTAGTGAAGAACACGGTAAAAAGAAGTGAACCAGCCGTCCATAAATCTACTGTGCGCATGTCACGGTCTGTTAACCAGTTAGGTCATAACATCCTTTGAATTAGAGTAATTAATTACCAATTTTATTATTAACATGTTTTAGTACAGCGATACTTATCTGTGCATGTAACAAGTACCTAGCCTTTATTATCAACATTATCTTAAGTGGTACCTACTTATAAAAAGGTATCAGGAGCTACCTTAAGAGCTGACGGTTTCCTCACGACACGGCGGCGGTGCGGACAGGGTTACTTTCGAATTTATAATATAAATTAATAGAATTTATAATAACATTAATACCTGCTTCAGTTGGAACAAAACTCCCATTTTAGTTTTTTTTTTTATGTTCCAAAGATTGACAAATAAAATCGATTAGCCCAATTTCAATTTAACATCATTTTTGGCAGCGCTTTCCCTGCCCGCAGTATAATATCGATTAGCGACCACACTCGCTTCTAATAATTCGAAAATCAAATTGTAAAATTCGAATAGTAAATGTCATCTCATAGATTGCCTCCGTGTTCGCCTACGCCTAGATTCATTACGAGTTAGATTTATAACGTTGGTAGCACTGCCTTGTCGCAATTAGCCGACGCTGTTGTTTGGATAGTGAAAGACAAATTGACAGTTTCAGTAGCGATGTGGATTTACGAACGCCTTTTACGTTTACTATTCTACCAATCAGAAGCAAGCAAAGTAGGTTACCTACCTAAACGAATGCTTCATGTACTTAACTAATACCTACATTTATTAATATATTTGAATTTTACGATCTCAACAAAAAATATACCATTTTAATTGGGTAAAGAAATAAAAAATATTACGTTTTAACGCATTCACTGCCCAGCCTTGACAGTGCGACCTGGAAGGGCATGCTACCGCTACATTAAGCTCCGGTGAGCACGTGCGTCATGGACATTGTGCAGTGGTAAGTACCAACTATATAAAAAAATTGAAACACCAAAATATTGATGTTATTAAGAAATTATCATAGAATGATACTCAAGTAACATCCCAAAAAAGAAACGCCCTCGACAGCAATGACCGGCAATCTCTCAAAAGTTTGTAAAAAAGGAAAAGCTCCTTTTCCTCTTGAGATATCAATTTGAGAATATTACCGGTTAATCTGTCACATAGATACGCCCGGGGGCCGTGACGTAGAATACAATGATAGGTTATGTGAAAATGTGTCACTTCTGGCACTTTTATTGTGACTGGCAACCCTGTGCGCCATGCCAATAGCCTGTTCGTCCCACAGGGGGACAAAATATGAAAATGATACTTTGTAATGTTTAAAACCTAATTGAAAATAGCTATAACTGCTACCTGAAAGACAGTTTGTTTTTGATATAGTTAAAAAGTCAGTCAATTCTGATTGATTGAGGTAAATCTAATAAATTGTGTTGCATGTAAAACTTGTCAGTGAATAATAAACCATAAACGTACACCAACAGAGCAAAATTCACATCAAGTGAATCTCTCAAGTGACACAGTGGTTCTTTCTGTCTCCCCTAGTTCTTTTATTCCGAGGAAAAAAGGCGAGGGGACACGATGACGACAATCTTGTTAATTTATCAATTGTTTGCCTAAGTGGAAGTTAAGAGGAAAATTCTTTTTTATCTCTTTTCACGAAGGATAATTGTTTGGGGATGTCTAAATTTATTTTGTTGGGAGTTTTGTTTTCGACGAGCTTGTACATTTTGATTCGAAGCTTTGAAGTGCTCGACCGGAATTGAAAACATTTGAAGTTTTTCTTTGCCTTATCAGAATTTTAATTAATAATCAATCAGACTCGTACTTTACCTATACCTATCAGAAACATAAGGGAAATTTGGTGGAGAATTCAAATATAATATAGATATTTATAGGACTTAATACAAAATAATCAAGGAATCTGCGAAAGGATGCGTCATATCATCCCTTACAGAAGCTTTCTAGCCGACTCCCCGTCGCCGCCAGTACGCCGCGTGAGCTGATCGATTAGGAGTTATTTATGCACATTATTTTTCGCCAAAAAATCATTTGATTGGATGATGATCTCTATTGTCGGAGAAGACATTCCTCTTACAGTTGTTTATTAACTAAAGCTTTGTTATTAAAAACACAAATGTTAAACACGACCTACATTCGCTTTGTACCAAACCCATATTTTCCCGTCATTATATTGCATAAAACGTCGTGAAAAACTCCAAGAAAAACCTCAAGAAAAATCCCTCCAATATTTCTCCATCTACAAAAACTGCGATCGTTTAAAAAGACAAAGTATCACACGTTAATCCCCCCGGTGCTAAAATCTTTTATCACGATCCCCCGGTGATCCCCCGGGTTGCGCTTTTTTATTACTTTCCCGGGGGTAACACTGGGACATTGTAATTGTTGTTTTACAGCGGTACTTTTTGTTTTGTGCCTTTTTTCGGTTTTAGATTCTGCTTGATTATTGGCGATAGAGGGGTTATTTGATTGCAGAGTTCAAAGATTATCGCTCAATAATATCTATAGCTTATCATGAAAGTAAGTATTTAGCATGGGTAGAAAAAATGACTCTCCGGGATTTAAGAATTGAATCAGAGCATCTGGATAAAGTCACTGGAATCGTGAGCCAAGGGCTGGCAATGATAAGTAACAGGTGCAGTACTCTGCACCTAAGTTATTGACTTTCTAAGTCAATAACTTTATATCTTAAGCATTACAAAGTAGCACATTGACAAGTCAAATTGTATACAACTTTATAACTACTAACAGCTTTATAAATAGTAAATATTATCAAATATGAAATAAGGTGTTATAGATTCTATTCTCTTAAATTTTTTGTCCACTAGTGGAAGAATCATACATTGGTACACAGTGGCGGATTAATTGTCGACAGCGCCCTAGGCAAGCACCTCATTGGCGCCCCTCTGTGAACGAGCCGCGTCAGAGCTCAGTATTGGGGGTGGTGTTAGTAACATAACAACGATAAAGTTCCTCAGTTGCTGACAAAAAAGTACCTACATAAAACAGGTAAAAATCTAGATCGCAATTATTTTCATGCTTTTGATTAGCATGATTGAGGAGGTTGTCAATTGACAAAGTTAGAGCCAAGATCATATTATGGGTTCGGCGGGGTTAGCTAGAAAGAGGGGAAAAAGATAGCGGCGAGCGGAGCGAGCCGCGAATTTTTTGTGATTTTTCAAGATTAAAAAGATAAAGGTATGCGAACGGTTAAAAGCAAAACTTTTGTGGCTATCGGTAATAAAATTATCCCCAAATTCTTTAGAAATTATGGAAGCAAAAACAATAGAAATTACGGCAACAACGGAGCGAACTAGCAAAAAGGTTCGAGACAATCCAGTGGTTTGACAGAAAATTTTACGAAGTCATAAACATCCAGACTACAACAGATAGAGAACAACGGCGAGCGGAGCGAGCCGTAAAATTTTTTTGATTGTAGCGATTGGTGTTGTATGCACGCACGTACGTACCACGCCCAGCTGCGCGGTTCGCTCTTCTCTCAGAAGTCACCGCATGGACGCATCAAACTATTACTTTTCGCTCTAAATAAATTGTTTGAATAAGGAATTCGCGTTATGGATACTTGGGCAAGGCTCGCTTTACCCTAAGATCGGCGCAGATAAACAGTAAATAAGATGCGGCATTAAAACACGTGCCTTTCAAAATCTCGCGAATCTGTGGCAATTTTATTTTAAAACTTAAAGCCAGCCTAATGCATAATGATTAAAGCGTCATTTCAACCATTTTTTTAACGAAAACCGAGCACTGGATCCTCATAGCGGATGTGCGCCGCGCACCCGCAAAAGCCGCCCTTGATGCTAATACAGCCTCATGCCCATGATTGTTGGTGTCTTTTGAAACAAATTAAGATGCGAGCCTAGCGTGTTTGCTTGTCAAACTAAGACTAGATCTAAGTACTCACGGGATTCCCGTGGTTAAAAACTTAAATTACATAAAATTCTACATTTTTTCTTTGGTTCCCGTAAAAACAAGATTGAGAAAAAAAATACGATAGAAAAAAATCATGAAATTGTACTGTTTTGCACATAATATGGCCGAGATTGGGAACCCTGCGCGGGTAGGTTATTACTAATACTTTGGTTCCTTCAGACAAAGTAGTGTAGTTTTCTTTTAAATAAGCAAAAACTTCATTTTTGCACCTGCGCCGTTCCGAAAACGCATGCTCTGTCCCGCTCCTATGAACACGAAATCCTATGCCTATCCTTTTCACAAAATGGTGCGCAATGCGCCCTCTTAACAGATACCTCACTATCGCCGCGCCGTGCCGGCGGTGGCGTCGCGTCGGGCATAACAAGGGCGCATGGTGTGGGTTAGGAGGCCTGCGGCTGCCACCGGCGTGCATTGCATGGCGCCCGCTATGGTCCTGCGCCCGTGTGCGCCGCTAAAGCCGCCTCTGACGCTCATCAACCAATATCATCATAATTATCAGATTTTTGCTAAGTCCCTTCTTTTTTACTATTTGTTCTACACATTTCGGCAGAATTAAATAATCATTTACATTTTGTAAGTAGGCGGATACCCGCTTACTCATATAATTAATTTTATTCTTAGGTATTACCTTACATAATTAGTTATTTACTAGTGTAAAATTTTCTGCGCGCGCGCCCCTTGTAACCTCGCGCCCCTAGGCACATGCCTACTTTGCCTTGGGGATGATCCGCCACTGTTGGTACATGCATACAGCGGGGAAGAACAATTATTTATTATATAAAAAATTAAGGAACAGAAAAATAAAGTAATCAGGTTAATCAAAATCAAAAATTCTTTATTTCCATAAATACAAAAATTTACACTTAGAAAAGGTCAAAATCTTACAGTCCGACTACAAACTCTTCTGGGCAGGTCTTCAATCTGCTTTGATCTCCCTACGGTACTACGCATTTGTCCCTCCAGCAAAATGTCGACGTTCATTAAAATAATGATTTTATTAAAACTAAACAACAGTTGCTAAATTCATCGGATCAATAAAGACCCTTTTTACGTTTGTCTTAATACCGGCTCAGTAAACATTAAAAAGCGTAATAAAATAATAAATGCCAGCGACCGGTCGGGTAGGAGCTTACTGAAGCTTAAAATGTAGGTATCAACTAAGATTTTGCTATGGGACAATGTAATAGATGTAAAGTTGCGCAAGTCTACAAAGACTTAAACGTGTTATAGAGTGGAGACTGCGACTCAGCAAACGTAGTGTAGGAGACACCCCTGCCAGAGGGGCAAGGGTTGTAGGCTTGCTGATACGGAAAGTTGAAGACAGAGCGCTGTGGCACTTATTAAGGGAGGCCCATGTCCAGTCATGTTAGTCCAGCTAGAATAGAATAGATTATCACTATTATCATCATCGTGCCTATACTAGTACCTATATAGGCAGATGATGGTGATGAACTAGCTAGAAAAATAATAATAATGCTGTACAGCATGAGCTAGCCTCAAGCTAAGCAGAGCTTGTGTTATGGGTAGTACTCATCATAACACAAGCTCTGCTTAGCTTGGGGCTTGGGGATCACTGAATGTAGTATAACATTGCAATACAAAGATAGATATATTTTATATAATAATATAAATACATGGAAAACGAGCAGAAAAACCTGAACATTTATCTGTAGATCGAACAATCATTTGACCCGAAGCGGGAATCGAACTCGCTACCGCCTGCGACGCAGGCGGACCTTCGTCCACCGCGCCACAGAGATCGATGGAGATATGGTCGGAATGAACCAATTTTTATAAATATGGTTCAGTCTACCATAGATACTGGTTCAATTTTCAGTTGTCTCTGTTTTTGCTACGACATTTGGCTCAATAATAAGTTGGAAGCTGCTGACTTAGCTGGCTTTTAATCGCGTAAATAATTTGGACTTGTTTAAGGGCGTGTCTATACGAAATCGTAGAATTTAATTTTTACTTATATTTAACGCTAGACGTTAGGTAAGCCTAACGAAACCTATTAAGAGTTATAAATATAAATAATGCTGAACAATTCACACAACATTATCTAGCCCGAAGCTAAACAGAGCTTGTGTTATGGGTACTAGATAACTGATATACATAATACAATACAATACATAGATAGATATTTTTTATTATACATAGAAAAACGACCAGAACACCCTGAACAAATGTTTTCTGAGCGTTAACTACCAAACCCACATAGTCTATGTTCGTCCCTGGGATACTATTTACCTCTCTGCCAAATTTCATTGAGATCGGTTCAGCCGTTTAGGCGTGAAAAGGTAACAGACAGCCAGACTTACTTTCCAATTGATAATATTAGTATGGAGTAGGATCTACTTTTACAGTTATAGTTATGGTTTTTTGTTATAGTGCTTACCCGCACTTTGGGTATCTCTAAGAAATGATGGTGGAGCCACCGGCGGCGCTATAGTCCGTAAGAGGTCCCAAAGATTTTCGGTTGAACCGACTAAGGGTTTCGTGGCTTAGTTGGTTAGAGCACACCCGTACTGAGGGTGGGGTGCGGGTTCGAGTCCCGCCGAAACCGGTAATTTTTGGGAACTTATTTCATTTCTCAGTTACAACAGACAACATACATAACAGAAAACGTTTGGCGTTTTCTGTGACCTATCCAAAGCATTTGACTGCGTGTCACATGATATACTTA
The DNA here is from genome assembly GCA_947086465.1 of Eupithecia exiguata. NCBI lineage: Eukaryota > Metazoa > Arthropoda > Insecta > Lepidoptera > Geometridae > Eupithecia > Eupithecia exiguata. The sequence goes on along the minus strand of OX352243.1, from coordinate 8,417,582 downwards.
TCGGTAAATTAGAACACTACGGAGTTATTGGAGTCGAATTAGCAATTTTTAAATCCTATCTTAGCAACAGAATTCAAATAACCGAGTTAAATGGAAACCGCTCTACAGAGTGTACAGTAAAGTTAGGGGTTCCCCAAGGTTCTATCTTGGGTCCGCTACTATTTTTGACATATATAAATGATATATCGGTAGTACTCGACAATGTAGATGTTATTTTGTTTGCTGACGATACCAGTTTGGTTATTAAGGACTCTTCTAATGAAATCGCTCTTGAAAATGTAATAGAGTCATTAGACAAATTAAAATTATGGTTTTCTATTAATAATATGCTTCTTAACGTAGACAAAACAAATATAACTCAGTTCTCACTAAGTAATCGACCAAATGACCTTTCTGGACGTCTAATGAAAGACACACTGGAGATCTTGAGCATGACACATAGTAGTAAAGTAAAATTTTTAGGTGTTTGGCTTGACACTAAGCTCACTTGGAGTGTTCACATTGACACACTGATAAAAAGGCTATGCTCGGCAACCTATGCCATAAGGAAAATTAGAGAGATAGGCGGAGAAAGCGCAGCACGTATGGTCTATTTCGCTTATTTCCACTCAGTTATGACCTACGGCATACTTTTTTGGGGAAGAGCAGCCAATGCAAACAGAGTTTTTGTGTTGCAGAAGCGCGCAATACGATATGTACTAGGCTTAAGGTTTTTAGAATCATGTAGGGATAGATTAAGGGAAGTAGGCGTCTTGACAATGGTTGGCGAATATATATACCAAAACTTGATTTATGCAAAAAACAATTTACACAATTTAACATATGTTAAGGAGAGACATGATTATAATACAAGACATAAAAATGACTTAGTAGTCCCGAAAACAAGATTAACTAAAATCTCAAAAAGCTTTGTTTGTAACTCGATAAAACTCTACAACATGCTACCTAATAGAGTAAAAACAATGTCTGATCTAAATTTCAAATCATTTATTAAAAATCGATTAATAATTAAGAGTTATTATAGACTAGATGAAGCTTTTGCTGACAAAAATGTTTTCGCTTTTAATGATTGATATTTAACATCTGACATTAACATTTTTAATTTTAATTTTCACTTTACTTTTTTGACAATGCTATTGCAGCTACTTATCTTTAATCATTTTAATGCACTATTTATTTTGTTGTTCATATTTAATATTTCATGTACTTGAATGATATATATTTTTGAAATGTAACCATTTGACTTGACTAAGTGCTCCTCGTGAGCCAATGGTATTAATGAATAAATTGAATTGAATAAATTGAAATTGAAATTGAATTAATGAATAAATTGAATTGAATTGAGTTAGCCTATAATGTCCCACTGTTGGGCAAAGGCCTCTCCCTAATCCCTCCATGCATCACTTTTCTGAGCCAGTTGGACCCACATTCAACGAAGGTGTTTTTTTCGTCGCGCCATTGGTTTTTCGGTTTATCGCGACGCCTTATGCCGGGTACAGACCAAGCGAGCGAGAGCGAGCGAATGCAAACGATTGGGATTAAACAATCGGTACGTTCGCTCCATATTGCTTTGACGTAGCTACAGCCGCCGAAGCACGACCGAAGACGAACGAAGGCCCTTGTTTGGACTCGCTTGCTTTCGCAATGAGATTCACTGGTACTTTTGCGTTCGTTCGTTAGCCTTCGCTCGCTCTCGCTCGCTTGGTCTGTACCCGGCATTACGCTGTTGGGACTCCACTGACAGGAGATTTTAGCTCACAGGTCCTCGTGCATGCCCGAGGTTTTTGAGCTGAAGTAGATCTAGTACATAAAACAAAAAAAGCTTACAAAAATACAGAAGAGTGCCTACACACCCTTAAGTAGGATGGTACCTAATCGATTCGCCGTGAAATGAAATGTTGTAGAAACTTATCTACTTAATTTATGGGATTACTAAAGGACTATTAAATCTCTTTAAAGACTCATCAGATTTGCTTTTAAGACTGTTGCAAAATATTTTTCTGTTTTTTTTTGTTTAGTACAACATAAAACCGGGATGATATTTTTGTCTCTTGCCCTGTTGGCACTTGGATGGTTAAATTTCTTTGAATTTACTTACCGCAATAAAATTAAAAAATTGAAAAAAATTGTCTTATTGTCACTTAAGCGAGATTAAAAATAAATGCTTTATTGCGATTACACAGAGGATCAAAACAATCTAAGTTTGACGAATTCATTAATTTTTCAATCAAGTTGGAAGCAGGTTAACTACGAACCATATTTGTGTTGGACCAACCAACGTTTCATCTCTTTACGAGGGACTCCTTCAGTGTGAGTGCAGTACGGGCCGCTCGCGTGCCGCCACTGCGACTCTCAGCTGACTGACACAAATAAAAAATTATTAATTTTGGTTCGTAGATAACCCGCTTACACCCATAATGTAAGGATTAAATCATTTAAATTTTCGATTCCTTAACCCCTCGGTGTGTTCGGTTCGATAAAGATATTCCTAATGCTTAGTTCAGTTTTACAGTCCAACTAACACCCACTAATGACTGTTGGACAATACATCTGTATCGCACCCTCGGACATTAAAATTTACTGATCAACACGGGAACCAACTGAACAAAACCATTGTCTAATACAGCAATTGCTGCGTTTTCCCATTGGTGCCACCCCGTGTCTATTAGTATGTACCAACTACGTCTTTTTTATGGGATCTGAGGGGTTAATAAGAGTTACTTTTGTTGTTTAGGGGTTAAATTAAAAAGTTTCTGTATTCTTTCATAAACCAGGTACCTATGGAGTAGGTATATATGTACATATATATGCTAACCTAGCTTTTGTAATTTCGTACCTAGCTTTCAAAAAGGGCGTAGACAGACCAGAAGTATCGAACCCATGAAGGAGTATTTATCTTCGTCACCCTACACTAGCTCACAGCTGGACAAAGATCTGCGGCAAACTAATGATGCTACTTAGGGGAATAACGCTTTAGCGCCCTGTCAACGGCTTGCCGCATCCAGTATCTCCCTGCAGTCTTTCGCAGGTTGTCATTCCACCTGGCCTTAAGGCATTCTACAATACGTTTGCCGATACGTGGTCTCCACAGGAGACTGAGATATTGCAGAGGCTCAATGTCACTTCACTCAGAGCTCAGATAACTTTGGATAATGGTTTTCTATCTTTGGTCATTCTATAATTGCATCGACAGATCAATCTGTGTGATTTGTTTTGTAATGATAAATATAATACAACTCTCAATAGTGTACAGACAGACACACGTATATTCGCTAATGATTGGTTTCATTTTTACGGAATCATAAAAATTTTGCTGGGTAAAACCAAACCAAAAACTAATTGATCTAAACTAACAAGAACGAAAGAACGAACGAACGAATGAGCTAAAGCAAGGAAGAGTTCTAATCTTCGCAAAATATTGACTCGCATAAATATGTAACTTCGTAAGATAAACCAGGCATAATAAGTTTACATTTGACTACGGGGTGCAAACAAATTAAAGGTTCCCCTAAGCGAGCAAAAGAGTCTTTTCCCGCCGAAAACTGCCGCCATTTGCAATTTTCTTATGAAATTATAAAAATGTGTTTGATGTTTAAACCGTTATTTTTTTTTCTGAGTATAGTATAGAAATTATATGATGCACATTATTAATTTTATCATTTTGAATGAAAATAAAACATACTTCACTAAAAAACACAAAAACACTGTGTTATGTATAAAGCTAGAATTTTGATTTTTAGAAATTTAAGTTTATACTTCCAATATTTCAAACGCTAACATTCCAAACCACCGAACAGGAGCTATTCTCATAAATGTAACCATAAACAAATCGTTGTCGTCTTAACCCCTCGAGCGCCAGGGGTTAGATGAGCATAGATAGGATCAGGGGTACAAAGGACCGCCTGTGATCGTTGGCGCGTATGATCCGCACTAATATTCAGATCAGAACATTGTTTCCGTGCTGTGGCACAGGACTTTGACTTTTAATCAGTTAGCAAATATTTGCATAAACTTGCCTAGAGTATAGGATTCAGGAGATAGCTGGGATACTTCGTATTTATGAAATGGAAGCAATTGGAAGATGCAATACCGGGTAAACAGATGCATTGGATTGCCGATGTCTAATTGTAACGGACTGTCTAATTGTGACGGTTGTACTTATGTTTTTAGGGTTTCGAGATCGGTTTCGAAACCCTTATGGTCTCGCTCTGTCCTTCCTCCTTCTTTCTTGAATATCTCAGTATCTGTCTCAGTCTCTGCAGCTATTAACTTGAAATTTGAAATAATAATACATTTCGCGCGTTATTGATTGAAAATAAATGAAAATTTTCAGTACAAATTGTGATATTAAAATTTAAAAAGAGACCTATGTGGGCAAGTGGGGTCACAAATCAAAGGTTAGTACACTTCAAAATAGTTTTTAAAAATATTTTGAAAATAGTCGAAACTCGTATGCAATCACCGCGCGTGTGAGATAGGTACCTAATATTTTTATGTGGCTAATATTCTGTTAGGTCCGGTCACGGTATGGTAAGAATTTATTTTCTAAGTTTATTTGTCATATTTCAACGTAACACCAAACGCGTTCGTTTTCTTATAAAAAATTGTCATGAAAGCTGACGACGAATACGAGATATACATCGTAAATTTGACGTCATGAGTTTTAAGACACGAAATTTTATTTAGTTGAGCTTTGCTGCCCTCACTGTTGAAATTTGGAAGAAGTTACAGTTAAAATAAGGGACATTTAACTTGAATTGGTTTATGATAGAGATCACATATCTAGTAGGTGTACCAGCTGTCCATATTCCATAACCTGGACATTGCGTATCGAGGAAGTTTGTGCAATTGCATTAGGCTTGCGACGCGCCAGTGATTCCCGAATTGGTTATGGCTGAATGGTTTCTGGTATGTCACTTAAATCGCATGCAAAATTAGCTTGGGGGAGCGCGGTTTGGGCGATCAAAGAGATATCTGTGGTTATTGCTGTTACACTCAAAAGGGTAAAATAATACCTAGCTTTTGTATCCCCCAGGGGTTAACTATTGTTTTTGCTAAACAAACGCTACGTACCCCAGTTATAACTAATTAGATTCAGACATGTGTAAAAAAGATATCGGATATCTATTTATGTAACCATTGACGACGGCATAAATATAACCCTCTTTCTTGTGCAGTCGGGTAAGACTGCACACGAAAGAGGGTTATGTTTTTGTCAAAGTTAACCGACGAAGCTGCTAATTGTCCATTTATCTTTCAAATAACTCACTAACTTGACTTGGGGAATCCGTTACTTCTTGCAAGTTTTTAAGATGGAGATCTATGAAAAGAATTTGCTATGTCAGCCTTTGCAATCCTTCATTACGCAAAAATGAGACATATACACACACATTACAATTTTTTGTTCGTACATGTCCAGTCCATCCCAAGGTCACCTGGAAGAGATCGCTCATAGCGATAAGGCCGCCTTTGTACTTTTTCTCATAGCTTTCATTTCTGTACTGTTTTCTGTGTTTGTGTGGTACAATAAAGAATTATCTATCTATCTAAAATAACTTTTGGTATACTATCGGATATCACAACGCGTCGTGAGTTGTTTTTTTTTTTCAGAATGAGCATTTTGGTTCTAGCCTTATGGGATTGGCGATCACTATTCAAGGATCGAAATCCGTGCCAGCAACAACAAACAGATAAAACCTTCTCAGGATTGAAACCGTAATTTCAAAGATAATTCCTTACACATCGAGCTTTCCTATTACCCATCACCATCAAAGACAGTAGCGGTAGCGTACAGTCGTATTCACAAATTGCGTAGATACAAGTACAGTCGCAGATAATACAGCAAAGATTTGCTCACGTACGCGTCCTACGTTTTGTCATTAATGTACAATTGCGTACACAAGTGGCGTGTTTGGACGACTGGCGACGTGCGGTACCAGATGATTGGTGCACGTACGGTGGTCATTATTGGACATCGTGATCGGCGGGTACAGGAGGGGTTAAAAGTGTCTTCTGACTAGTTCGGAGAAGACAAAACAGGGAACAGTTTTAATTGTCAACTTTAGGAACTGTGATAAATGTATACCAGAATATACACCATATTAATGAAAATAAAAATATAAAACAATTTTGGCTTTATAGCTAAACGCGATCTCTGTAAGTTAACCTTTGTGGCGATAAAGATAGGTACGAGAAGGTTGAGTCAGATTGTGGCCAAATTTTGGAGTGTGTTATTATTTTTATACCTAAGCAAGGAATTACATCTGTTTACATCTGTAAAAACTTTTTTCCCGAGTGTACTCACGTTTTTCATTGACGATACATTTTCTGTGTTTTATTTTTATGATGAGACAATGGCCACTGACTTTGAACTCAAATTACCTATATATTTTTATCAATCCCTTGTAAACTCAAGGTCTTAGAATACAAAATTTTAGACGAAATTTGAATCTAAACAAGACATCATTCAAAGCTCTTTTAAATTTATAGCAGGCAATGTTTGAGGCAAATGGTATTTTCACCACTTATGTTTTACTCATCTAAGAAGTACTTCATCATCATCATTCGCAGCTGGGTATAGGCCTCCAAAAGTTTGTGCCATCCACCACGGTACTGTACTAAAAAGATCCTATTTATAATTAAGTTAAAGACTGACCATGAAAATAAATAAATTTAAATTTAGAAGTAAACGATGACATGATTATTATAATAAATTTTTCTTGTCTTTCATCTGTCATCCTCCGTCGGATGAAATTCAAGACAGTTATTAACTTAATATCTACACTGTAATCTAATATCATCTATGTAGGAGGCATTACTCATAGACCATTCGTAATAAGATTATTTTCCCATAATCAGCGAAAACAAAAGACACGATGAGATTATTACATACGCAATCAGCTCTGGAATGTGCCACAAAGGATGCGCAAACGCATCCCACATATTTTTCCACAATACTGCCTCCTGACGGGTTAAAATTGAAAATTGACACTTAGATAGCTCACGATCTAGCGAAATTGACAACACAATTCTAATTTTTACATTATCTTTTCTCTTTCTAAGGTCTTATGGTAGAAAGAGAGGTGTTGTGGCAAAGGGCTCAATTCAATTTCGAAATCACGATACAATCGGGTACTTACTAGCTACCAATATGAGAAGCGAAAATTGGTTGAAGCTATGATAGTAAGGACGGGTCTACCTATACTTTATCCATGATACAGTGCTGCTTATTGAAGGCAACGTTATGATGAAAAACCAACTAAAAATAACTAAAATTTAACTTACAATTTCATAACTGGGTCTCAAATAACTTAAAGCGGTACGCCGAAGTACACACTAGCGCCGCCACCTATTTTATTATAACGTTAAACAAAGGAATTAAAAAAAAGTGTTCGCCACCAATTTCTGTTTTTGCATCTCTGCCTATAATATACAATATGAAACTATTACAGATTTATATAAAAAAGCTTATAATAGGTAACACAAATTGCCCATTGAAAATTTTTGAAATTACCTTTGTTCAACGAAATAATAAGATTAAATAGGTAGTGGCGCTAGTTTGGCTCGTAAGATAAATGATTAAGGAAGAGGTGAATAAAATTACAACTAATTACACAACAGTAAATGGTAGGTTTCGAAACCATGAATGTTTTTTTAACGTTATCCACTTAACAACGCTAGGTATAACTTTTTAAAACGTATGAAAGAAATGTCAAAATCCCAGAAATAGACAAGAATTCTGACGAATTGTGAACTAACCAATTTTTAACATGATAAAATTGATAAACCAACATAAACCAGCCAACCCAACAAAGCTCCCCAATCTTTTTAGCCGTATCTCACAACCACCTTCATCGCCATATCATCAGCACCCAGTTATTTGCTCTCGAATCGTGTGAGAAAAACACCACAGGTTAGTTCGAAGCCCGAACTAGCAATTTCAACGCGAGCCGGAATGTCAAATGTTGTGAAACAAACCATACTTACCAACTTATCTTTGCTGTCGACAGCGTCACTAGCTTCGAGTATTTCGTTGGTAATAAAGAAAAGTTTTGAAGTGACAACATTAGGTTTGTTTTTGTCCAACTGTACGATAAAACTTGGTATTGTACGTGTGGACCCTACGTGAGTGTCGTTTGTTTGATTACAGTGGTATCGATAATTTTATCGTGATCGTAGCGATGGGTCTTTGGAAATGTTTTCTCTTTCTCTCGGTTTTAAATGAAAACAGATTCGAGAGTTCCTAAAGGTTGGAACTTGCTGTAATAAATAATTTCAGCGTAAGGTATTGTGTAGCGACTTTTTTAGTTGTTGACACTACATTTTTTTATATGAAAAATTAACTCAATTGTAGCTTTTTAGCTACCATTGTTCGAAGCCCGCGTTAATTTTTATCAACATTTGGATAATTTTTTTCAGTGCATTATTCAACAGAGGACTGAAAAATATACACATGACAAGCCTTCCCAAGCGAGGTGAACACAAAAGCCACATTTTAAGATAACGTTTATGTTAGAACTAAGTCTCTCACCTACATACATTATATTATAATATACCTAAGCCTATGCGAAGTTATAATACCCACGTCAGTCACTCATATCGTAATTCAAAAAGACGTTTCAGCTGGCGTATGAACTACCAAAGGCTTTACCCAAACTAAAGCTCCATACAACATCATGTCACTAAACACACTCGCTAACAAGAAGTCCTCTCACTTCACTGCTTGAAACATTTTGACGCCGTCATTTTGACAGCTCTTTTGGACCACCGGCTTTACTAAACGCTTGTATTTTAGCTTTTACTGCGAAGAAATAGAGTCTTGTCGGTGATTGAAATGCGGTGTTAGATAGACACTATAAAGAATTCCTTTATGCTATTATATCTTGGAATTTCAAATTGAGATAGTGAACCGTTTTAGCTGAAGATAGGACTGCTTTTTGACTAGAAATTTTCGGATAAGTTAAGATGTTTATGCCTAGAGTCATGAAGATGTCAGACAGTGTATCGAATGACACATAGCTAGAATTTGAATATATCTTGCTGAGAAGAAATTTCACTATTTTTGACAGGTTTGACAGGAGGCACGTAGGTCTCTGGCGAACGTCACACGCGACAGACAGACAGACAATGACACGCTTTTTATTAGTATAGCACTTGAATGTTATTTATGATGAGTGATGGATTGTTGGAACTTATAGTCAGATTTAATGGAGATTATCTCAGAGATAATTTAAAATGTTTTATTTCCTTCAGACCTTACAGGACTCTTGGACACAAAATATTAAAATGTAGAAATCTACATAACACATTATATCTTGGTACTTTCAAATACAAATAAATACTTTATCGAAATACTATAAGGTATTATTATCCAAAGGCAACGTTTATCACATACTTGACCTCTAACCAATAATTTTGCCTTGTCCAATAAAAAACTGTTTTGATACGTGATCCTAGAGCAAAGCATCAAGACATGTCATTACACTAATAGTTAGTTTGAACAAGAAGATTGCTATGAAATTGTCATGTCCATGATCAAGTACGTTTGTGATTTATGTTACAAACATGTCCGCCACCAAGTCGTTCAGGTGAAAAAAATTTGAACCTAGGTACTTCAAAATTGCTTTTGGATTTCTAATATCATACGCATCGAAGGCGCCACTGTTGACAGACAATGTAATTTAGTCAGCATGGCACTCGATGATGCTTGTCGTCATTCGGTTCGAGTCTTTTTCTTTATTTATTCATTTATCATTCACACTTGACTTTCAGACTAAGATATTTACAAGTTATCGTTTCTTTTGTTCTTTTTGATCTTATTGAATAGGTTTCTATTATTGTATATCGATATAACCATATATTATATCTTATATTGGTACCAAATGTGTCAAAAATATTTTATAATTAGGTATAGTAAATGAAAATTAATATTATTAATTAAATGACTTGGTTATTGATGATTGAAATAAGTGATTGTTTTGACTAACATTTTCGTAAATTAAACACAGAATTGTCGGTACAGAGGTCATAAGTGAAATTTCCCACCATGTCCCCCCAATCAACAAACCAGTTCTTGTTTAGAAGATGAAGTACCAATTACCGGCACGAAAATAAGTACAGAGAGGTCCATCGATAGGTTTAAAGACATATTTTACAACAATATTTCTAAGAAATGAAATAAGTTCCCAACTATTTTCGATTTCGGCGGGACTCAAACCCGCGCCCCACCCTCAGTACGGGTGTGCTCTAAGCCACGAAACCTTAGTCAGTTCAACCAAAAATCTTTGGGACCTCTTAAGGACTATAGCGCCGGTGGCTTTACCTACATTATAGTTTAACCAAACCTGTTTAAAGACTAAAGTTAGTTCGTTTGACGAGAATTTATTTGTAATTTTTGTAGCATAAAGATACCAAAATGTTCGTACAACGTCTCCTTTCAAGAGAGATCAATTCAGATGTAACGAAAGCAAAATGGCCTATAGGTACTATAATGGCTGGATTTTTTTATAACTCTCAGTGATAAAAAGAGTGTCGAATCTCCCTAGATTCGACATCGGCCTTTCGTTTTAGAGAAGGCGCTTGCCCCTGGTCCTGCGAAGGGGCGCCGAAACCCTTGTTTGAATAAAAAGGTGTTTTACTAACCAAAGAGTAAAAGAAACCTCTTTGTCATTGTTGTATACTACTACAAGTAAACGCTCCCTGCATTTCTTGTTGTTCCTGGAAGTTGTATATTATTATTGTGACCTTGTTCAGCGCCCCCTTTCTTCATATCTGCCTGCTTATAAAAGTTTCATACGTTTATTATGTTAAATACTTTAATAAAATTCCTTTCATTGATAACGAAAATCACAATAAGCTTACATTTATTGTTTCTACTAGGACAATTCATAGCCTCAGCCAGTTGGAGCCTAACATGGCTATTTTCATATGAAATATCGTGGCTCACTTCGCTCGAGGTTATCTCCACCACATTATTGCTTTCTTGTCATAGGTTGTATTTATAGAGACTTATAAATATTAAAACAAGATGCTGCAATTTCATAGATACATTTCAGTAAAAAGCGTGAACCTGTTAATTGCTTAGTAAAAATCACTGCTCACTTTGCTGGCCAATTTTTCTTTCTATACTGTATTCTTTTTTTATGTTTTTAATTTACTGACAAATAATTCAAGGTTTTATGACTTCAGAATTGACCTACATTAAGATAAGACTACACAATAAATAAAACCGGCCAAGTGCGAGTCGGACTCGCGCTCGAATGGTTCCGTACCATAAAACCGGCAAAAAAATCACGTTTGTTGTATCGGAACCGCCATAAATATTTATTTTACTCTGTTTTTTAGTATTTTTTGTTATAGTGGCAACTGAAATACATCATCTGTGAAAATTTCGACTGTCTAACTATCACGGTTCATGAGATACAGCCTGGTGACAGACAGACAGATGGACAGACGGACAGCGAAGTCTTAGTAATAGGGTCCCGTTTGTACCCTTTGGGTACGGAACCCTAAAAACGAAACCAAATGCAATTAAGTAGATACAGTGACTTGGAATTTAATTCCTGACAAGGGACTAGGAAAATTTGGCGCCACTAATCGATGAAGCTATCTGTACCCATCTACTTGTAAATTAGAAATCTTAGTTATAGTTCCACCTGTGTAACCTCCGAGGACCTGTTCTGATTATGAATGGCGTCCGTCTAATTAGCCGGGTACGCTCGTGACATCAATTTGCACGCCGCGATGCGCCAGCATTGGTACAGTCACGAGGTGATTTTACTTCGTTTGCAAAGGATTCTTCGTATTGGAATCATTTACTATCATTTATTTTAACTGTTTTGAATCAAACATGTTCATGTTTGATTTTCCTTTGTGGAGCTACAACTATTATGCTAATTAAAGGCCTTAATGTATTATTAATTATGGCTTATTGATAATAATCAAAACAAAAATATATATATATAAATAAATATATTAAAAAAATGCTGGACAATTCACACAGCATTATCTAGTCCCAAGCTAAGCAGAGCTTGTGTTATGGGTACTAAATAACTGATATACATAATATAATACAATACATAGATAGATATTTTTTTATTATAGATAGAAAATGACCAGAACACCTTGAACAAATGTCAGCAGATCGTACACACATTTGTCCCGAGGCGGGAATCGAAACCGCAACCTCCTGCGTCACAGGCAGACCTTCGCCCACCTTGCCACATCGGTCGTCAAGTCAAAGCTTACATTTACCCTATTTTATATCGATAGGTACCTATGATATGCTAAATTCTGCTGACTTAATGCTGGAAAAAATGCATTTATGTATTTACATTATTGAATTCTTAAATCAACACTATAGCTGAAGAAATCAAACGATTCTCAACCGCCTACAAAGACAGGCTTGGCCGGCACCCGAACGGCCTAGCAGCCGAACTGACAACCATCAACTATCCCAAGAGGCTGAAAAGATACCATATAATCGACCTTGATTTATGAATGAAGGAAGAAGAGGTCAATGGACCGCTCATCCTGAAAAATCCCAGCGCTTACAACACACCTGCTCAAAGAATTGATCGCAGATAAAATTAGAAAAAAAAAACATTATTGAATTCGAAGTAAGTATTGTGTATATTTTTACGTAGTCATAATCCGAATTAAAAAAAAAACAAGTCTGTCTGTTACATTCCTTTTCACGATCATGATTAAACAGGTCATAATTAAATTTGCTAAGCAAGATCTTAGGAAGGACATAGGCACAGTTACTATGCGCATAGTACAGTTATTTATGCAACTCCTAATAAAAAAAAAGCTTGTAAAAATTCTGCGAGAATCAAAATGTGGCGATAACGGTAGCCACCATTTTCGCCACACTCGCAACATTTAATACGAGTTTAAAGTGGTTTTATTTATCTCACGGCTAATTGTATTGTGGATTTGAATAATTTATTAGAGCCTGTCGCGATTTGCGGATTACAAGCGTTATTTACATGATCATTAGAGTCTATGATTTATTGATGGTTTTATTGTTTATTAAAGCTGTTTTCAAAAACGGCTTCTTCGTTGATTGATATAACCCAATTTTAATGTAGGACAACTTGGTCAAATTCTAGTTTATGTCAAATTTCAGTTTACGTCTAGAAAACACGTTATAAAACATAGTATCGTACTTATTTAACGACCACTTTTTATTTGATGACCAATGTGGCGCGGTGAGCGAAGATCTGCCTGCGACGCAGGATCAATGATCGATTCCCGCCTCGGGACAAATGTGTGTACGATCTGCAGACATTTGTTCAGGGTGTTCTGGTCGTTTTCTATGTATAATAAAAAAAAACTGTGTATTGTATTATATTAAGTAGGTATATCAGTTATCTAGTACGAGGGCACAGCTAGTGTAGTTACTATATAATCCATCAATTCCCAATATTTAAGTAGACAGATATACAGACTTTAGAAGTGGGCAGGCCAAACCTTTTATATAGGCCTTAACTGAAGTAGGCCTTATTTGAAACATGCCTACCGTTTTTAAGGCCTACCTCAGTGAACGGTTGGCCTACCTACTTTTAAAATTCATTATCCACTTAAAATATCAGATCGACATCAGAATCACTTCTGCAACCTGTCACTTGTTCGCCGAAACACTGATGACATTTTGATGGAACTTTGCATTTGCTTTACATTTATTACTTCTCAGCGGGTATTAAAATCTTGATGATGTAAAGAATCACTGGATGCGGTTTAGTGTTCAAGTGAACTAAAGTTACTACTTTAATTCCTAGTTTTAGTTAATTATGTAAGTAATTTGAAATTTATGCCATGTCGTATTAATATTTTTTGAAAAAACTTTTTGTTACTGAAATTTAAAAATAACATTTTATGTACGTCGATTTACAAAACTGTATACCTACATAATGTTTTTGCTGTAAACCACAGTTTTTTTTTCGTCTTTAAAGAAAAGATAATATGATTATTCGACTCTTTTATCTCCTAAGATCTCTAGCCATAAGGTTTGAGATCTTTAATAGATAAACAAGATCTGCCAAGTGCGATTGTAACACGCTCGTCGAGGGTTTCGAACATTTGCCAATTATACAAATATGTACCTACCCACCACCGGTTAGACTTTGATCATTAAATGAAACTGAAAAAAATCTAAAAATAAAAAATCTAAAAAATCTACTTTTTTCGAAATATTTCAAAAAGTATAAAATCTACAAAAATTTCAAACACTCTTTTCAAATATACAAACCGTTACCTTTCTTTGATATCCCATTTGCGCCCATGGGTCTCTTTTAAAATTTCACATCACAATTTGTACTGAAAATTTTAAGATAGTTTTTCATTTGTTCATAAAAAAAACTTGAAATCAGTAATAGTGCACGAATTGTATTATTATTTCAAATTTCAAATTAATAGCTGCAGTTATTACTGAGATATTCAAGAAAGACTGGGGACGGACAGAGCGAGGCCATAAGGGTTTCGAAACCGATCTCCAAAACCCTAAAAAATATCGTTGCTAAACTACGAAAAACTGATAAAAAAATCTCATTTTCGGCAAAAAAAAATATTTTTTTATTATTAGTAATGGTTTTTAATAGTCCTTCGCCGAGCCCATGTTGCCGACACGATGTATCACGAAGGTCTAGTCTAGAAGATACCTCTTCCATTAGTTCTAACTCCAACTTTCAAACTCAATAATAAAAAATAAAAACGTCCCGCATCCACCGCGCCTCCGATCTACCGATAATTTTTCAACACACCATCTAAGTACCTAATGCAATCATAGGTTGAAAATTAGCTAAAGCATAGTTAATCCCCCAGTCACCGAAAAAACTACTTTACTGCACAACTCTTAAAACCTAAAATCCATTGATCATTCAATCCAGATACATCATACACTGCCACGACAAAACCAACTGTATCTTTAAAACTGTACGGTACATTTTAGTTAGATATTTGTGCTGAAATGATGTGAGTTCTTCAAAGAATCGTGACCAGGCCATCCGAAGCACCTGACGCTGTAGTTAATGTAGCTAACTACGGAACGCGAGATCTTCTTAAATACCAGTGTTGGTTTAACTGAAGGTAAGAAGGTCTGAGAGATAAGAGATTGTCATTTTTGATGGAAGTTGAAACATGTCTAAAGAACAGAACAGAAAAAAAAATAAGCCGAAAGGATGTTATTCTGGACTAACTGTGTTTCTAACATTTTTTCAAATTAAAAAAAAACATAAGACAAAAATGTACTTAGCGCTGGCGTGAGAGGTGAGAGGTTGTCGGTTCTTCTCATATCTCGAGAAGAACCGACAACCTCTGGAGTAAACGTGTTCTTGAGTGGATACCGCGACTCGCAAACGTAGTTTAGGATACCCTCCGATCAGGTGGGATGACGATTTTTGAAAGACTGCTGACAGATGCTTGACGCGGCAAGCTGAAGACAGCGCGCTATGGCGCTCAGGCATATGTCCAGCGGTGGACTATTTTAGGCTGATCATGATGACTTTAGTTATAATTATTATTACTTTTTTTTGTTTTTTTATCTAGGATCCAAATGGTGAAAGAATTTTTCAAATCGGTCCAGTACCTAGTTTCCAGTATTTCCTCATTATAAGTAGTTATAGTGCCAAAACTATAATAGTTAGACATTAGTATCGCAGATTTTTTTGTAGATATTGATGTTTTCTATAAAACTGTAGTACATCATTTTGCTCTATTGTCAATAATTTCTTCAGCTTATGCCATCTAAGGAATTTTCGGCGTGACTATTCTATATTTTAACATGGAAAATTACAACATAACTGTAATAGTAAGACACATGGTGTCGCAGATTTTTTGTAGATATGAATGTCTTCTATAAAACTGTAGTACATCACTTTGCTCTATAACCAATAGTTTCCGCAGCGTACGCGATATAAGAAATTTTTATGGTATTTTTTTCACATCTTGGGTTACGTTATCGAAGTTTTCATACGGATCCCTAACTTTTTTGAAAATATCCTATAGCCTATGTTCATCAGAGATAATGTAGAATTCTAATGGTGAAATAATTTTTCAAATCGGTCCAGTAGTTTCGGAGCCTATTCACGTCAAACAAACAAACACCCGTTATGATACCCGTGCGAAGCCGGGGCGGGCCGCTAGTGATTGATAATTCAGGAGAAAAAATTAAAAAAGAAGGGGACGCGAATTGTATCGCATAGATTATTATGTATTTTTTTCGAAGCTTTTTCATTAAAGATTACGAAGAAAAAGGTTGTAACGTAACCCACTTGACGTCAATTCACATGTTACACACACACACACCTTAGACATGCCAAATTTTAGTTTTGGTAACAACAGAATTAAAGCCATCATGTAGCTAAAGCCTAATTCCATGTTTCCATAAAACTACATGGTCCCAAAATGTTGCCTCAGTTTATAACTAGATGTCGCTAGTAAAAGTGGACCAGGGCTAGATCGCGCTGACGAGAACGCACGGGTTCTCAGTTACTCAAAGCTATACAGTCGTTACTTTACTATTCGTTCGTAAGTGATGTATGTAGAAGGATACAATTGACGTTCTCGTTCAGTATTATCTTATGACATAGGTTCATAAAAGCCAGATTTTTTTGTAATTGCAGTTCCTACTGCAATAATTAATTTGAAGGCTTGTAAGAGCCACATATCTTTGACCGACTTTCAATTAAAAGAGGAGGTTTAATGAGTTTCTGGCTGTGTGTGAAATGTGCATATTTTGCATATATATCATTTTAATGTAATGTTCGCTAACTGGTTACTCCGTCAATTCACGACATTAAAATTGACTAATACAGTAATAACAATTATTTTTCATTCATGTAGTTTATTTTAGAATGTATCTATTTATGTGTAACTTATGAATGGATACTGCCCCCCTAGCACGGGGATTGTTGTCTAGGGTTAGAATAGACAATAATGACATTGTATCGCCATACATTGCGTACATTATTGATGTTGAAGGAATGCATTTCAAATAATTTACGCATTGGATGACGAAGTGACGTAATTTTTCTCTATTCTACCCTAGACAACAATCCCCGTGCTAGGGGGGATTTGATGTCTAATTTTTTTACCTACATAATCTAATTATTTTTTATGACTTAACTTTAAAGTTATTATTGTGCAATGTATTATTATACCTATGTCTACTACGGACTTTAGAGACCCTATTTTGCATACCCTAGATTAATGCAAAACATGGCTGGGGCTTTGCTTACCAATTATAGCAAATAAATTATTTGATTTGAAAACCTTGGACGGAGCTTGAACCCTCAAATCAAAAAAGGGATGATTTGAAAACCTTGGATGGAGCTTGAACCCTCAAATCAAAAAAGGGATTATTTCAGTTTATAAGAATTAGTCATGCAAAAAACAGTGAACACTGTGTATACTACTACACAGTGAATACTAAGGAATTTGAGTCGAGTTTTACTTATTTCAAAAGTATAATCATTAAGTAATTTTGTTCTATAAGTAGGTATTATTCTTTTATTTTCTGCTACAATCATAATTATTGTAGGTAGGCGAGGCACATACCTCGTACCTAGTACCTATACTCGTACCTCTACCTCTACCTAGTACTCGTTACCATATTGTATAAATGTAGATAGGGAGTTACTAATAAAGAAAATTACAATCAAATAAAATATATATTTACAATTGAGCTAGCTGCTAATGCAAACAATCTACAGGTAGCTCAACTGATCCCTATCAATACCAAACGGAAGCGTCGTCGTCCCCAAGACGCTGGCTGTATTACCCCGCTGTATGGCAATGCTGATGCGCTGTGCCAGATACTCGGCACTCTCGGTTCACGCGTCGCTTCGACCAGATGCTCAGATATTTTTTTTAAATCCCGGGAAGCCTCGGACCCAGGCTATATAGATTATTTTTTCTCAATGATATTATGTCTTTTTAACGTTGATATACTTTTAAAACTTTCTATGTGGTTGTTTTTTATCGATCCATAAGATATTGGTATTTCAAACCATATTAGGCTCCAATAAATTAGGTG
Source organism: Eupithecia exiguata (assembly GCA_947086465.1). Taxonomy (NCBI): domain Eukaryota; kingdom Metazoa; phylum Arthropoda; class Insecta; order Lepidoptera; family Geometridae; genus Eupithecia; species Eupithecia exiguata. Next base: position 8,399,548 of record OX352243.1, on the reverse strand, counting down.
TGAAAAACTCCAAGTGGCATGGAATTGGGCTTAGACCACGACGCGACGGTCACATGTCATCTTTAACCATAAAGATTATTATTCAAAATTTTACGGAATGTCATAATGTTTAGGGTACTGTAATTTTCATCTCTCATATGCCCACTCTGGCACTGCTAGGCAGCAGTGCCAGAGTGGGCATATGACAGAGTATAGTAATCTTATAGGGCTCTGACTGCAGTAATTTATATTCATCATCATCATCAGCCTATATCAGTCCACAGCTGGACATAGGCCTCCCCTAATGAGCGCCATAGCGCCCTGTCTTCAGCTTATATTATAATAGCAATTAAAATTTATATTATAGAAACATAAATTAATTTTTTTTTTCATTTTATAAAACTGAAGTTTAGGTACTTAATTTAGGCAATTTAATAAGAATTCTGACAAAAATTACAAAGTCAGGCTTTATAACTTTTGTAAGAATAAGAATTAGAATCATTTATTTGCTTAAAACATGAGTATTAACATGGTATGAGCATGCAATTATGTCAAAATATAAATCAAATAAGATCTACATGTTTTGCCATTCCTGGCGTGCAAATAGGAGAGGCACACTGCAGATTTGTCACTAACGCGATAATGTCTTTTCATAACTAGGAAGGTATAATAACCAATCATATAAAAAAAAGAGATAAACTTAAACTGAGAATTTTGTATAATTTTTTTTAAACTTTGGGCAGCTTCGGAGTTAGAGGACGTTGTGTGACTTTTCCAGCATTTTTTTTCAGACACAGAACTCTATATTACCAAATTGTACCTACTCTCGCTTAGCCGATTTATTTAATATAATTTCCTGACGTGATCTTACCTCCAGTAAGAAGATTAATTTACATAAATAAAACTGTAGATGGTACCAATTCAAAGAACCGTATAAAACTGAGTGTTGATTTTAGTAAGTAATAAAAGCAGAAAAATATGGAGGCACCCGGGTTATAAATGTAAGTTTATCAACATAGTCACTAAGTTGGCGCTACTGTGCTTATGCTAGATCGCGCCGTCGTCGTCGTCTCGTGGCGTCGTTGTCGTTCGTCAAATGCTTAGGTCCCGTTGTATTTTTGTATGTAACGAATAAACTTAAGAAATTACTGGACAGATTTCAAAAATTATTTCACCATTCGAAAGCATACTTTCCAGGGAGTGAGATAGGTTGTTTTATCCTGGAATTTCTACGGGAACGGGAACTACGCGGGTGAAACCGCGAGGCGCTGCTAGTATGCTATATATTTAAGCACCATCTGCTTGATGGGTACCGTAATGTCATAAAACGAAAAATTGTTGACTGTAAAAATATTTGGATGGTGGACTTGGTGGCGTAAATTACGCCACCATGTCCACCAAGCATAACTGGCAACATTATTCCCGTACAAAGTGAACGGTTCCGGGTTCAAATCCCGTCTCATTCGTTTATTTTTGGGATCTTATAAATTCAAAGTTCTAATTAATGACGTAGTAATGTTCGATCCCCAACCCGCATGCCCAGCGTAGGAACAGTGGGCATTACCCAACTTAGGTATCATGAAATCCAAAAAGGCTCTTAAAGGGATTGCCTGCCTCCATGTATAGCCTGTAGTTGAGTTGTTATAATAGCTGAGTTGTGTCAAAATAAACTGACCAGCTTTTTTTTAATCCGTGACATAACCAGAGGATGCTCGTAGGCGAAGGAGTTCTATACCCAGCAGTGGGTGATATCATAGGTCTGTGATGATGATGATAAATCTAGGTACTCTCTCCGCAAGCAAAACAAACTGCGCCTAGGCACGTAATAACGACGGCATTTTTTCATAATGCACGTACGAGAGGGCACGGTCGTGACCAGCTCTTGACAGCTACTTTTTAGCTTCATGTTCGTTTTGCTCTGCGTAGATTGCTCTCTTTGTCTACCCGTATTTACGTGCTCGACGCGCCTTCTTATTCGCGAGGTTCAATTGAAGAATACTGGACAGATGGGACGGCTCGAAAAAGTGTCGACAGTCGAGAGTTTACGACTCTCGTAACCAGGCTTCACAAGATTAATGTATCTTTTAAAGGGCAATGTATACGCTTCTACAACAAAACTCCTAGTGAGTTGCAAAATCTATCAATAAATAAATTCAAACAAATTGTCAAACAAAAAGCAAACTCTTGCAAAAAGGTTTACTACAAAATATCAGATTATTTAGAAGATAAAAAAGCTTGGGATGGGTTTTGCTCCAACTCGAAAAATAACAACTAACAGGCTAAAGGTTTCTTAGTCGCTTCTATACTTTAGTCTACATACCGAAGCGACAGAAATCAAAAGTACCACTTTATTTCCGTGTCAGTGTTTTATTTTAAGAATTTGACCTAAAGACCGTTTTCTAAGCGTACTGCACTGTACTAAGCTGAGATTAGAGAATTTATACTGTAATTTCATATACCTAAGCAAACTGGTTCTTTACGATGGAAATAAAGAAAATTTCGACTTTGCTAGTCAAAGTCGAAATTTTGTCGATGTCGAAATTGACAGACGAAAGCGACTTTTGTATGTGAGATATGTGAGAAATGCGTAATAGTTTTTTTTTATAAAATAGAGTGTGTGAACAATATGGTGCATTTACACGATGGAAATAAAGAAAATTTCGACTTCGACTAGCATTGACAGACGTTTATGAAAGCGACTTTTGTATGATTTGTGAGAAATACGTCATATTTTTTTATAAAATAGAGTGTGTGAACAATATGGTGCATTTACGTTAGCGTAGTGGATAGACATTTGTTCTAGTTTACTTATTTTTCAATAAATATATTCAGTTAATAAAGTTAACTTCACGTAACTTCTGTTAAGTAGAAAACTTTGAACAGAATCACCCTTCTCTAAGAATCTAAGCATTAGAATATTTTCTTTATGGCGTTTTCTTAATGACGAAAATACAGACTGAAAAGATGGACCTTTATTTTGGGCTTGGCAAATAAAACCGGCTTGGTATAGACCCTGCTTAAAGTGTGCGTAGTTTTAAATGGCATCCCAATTAACACCCTTTTTTCAGCGAAAGACACCTGCCATTTATTGAGCTCTAAGGTAAATAAATAAATAAGTTACAAAGTGCAAGTGATGTGAGTTGCAGAACGGAACGGCACTAACTCCGGAAGAGCTATACCCAGCATTGGGGAAAAAATCGTTTAGGTACCTCTCCAAGTTTATTAGTGACGTAAGGTCCCTGCATCCTCAGATTTGCAGTTGTCGATTCCAGGCCAATGAGACCGCCTGGACAGTTGATGAAGTTCACTGCTTGAGATGGACGACTGACTGACCTGGTGGTGGCCAGTTATCTTGTAAATGAGTCATGCATAAAGATATCGCATTTAGAGTATGGTGAGCAAAACAAAACGCGCTGTGAGCATTAAATGACATGATGTGCCAGTAAAAAATAGATTCAGGCGTTACTTTGCGGAAATCCATTGCAAAATATAAGGATGAAAATATTTAGTAACAATTCCGCAAAAAAAATGATGTGCCAGTGATAAATAAAAAATAAAGTTTTTTTTCTTTTTTTGAAAACGTCTGCATTTTTTTATTCATATTTGTTGAGGTCAACCACAGCGTCACAAATCCCATTAAAATGCTTTCAAAAATTCCGTTCGCCGACTTAAAATATATTTATAACAATAAGGTCAAAAAACATTACATATAATTATAATAAAGAAACAAAGAAAGCATTAAAGTTTTTTTTTAAAGCCTCATTGCAGAATTTGCACGATTTGCCCCTTCTGCAAGCTTATCTCTGCCAATAATCACGTGCTGTCCCGACTTGTCCTGTCTCCGAAGAATGCTATGGGAACGGGTAGCGCTCCCATCCCGACCCGGGTTACAACTTACATGACACGAAATTATTGAGATACAACTCCCTATTACCCCATTACACACGGACTATGTTTAAGATACAAACTTGTACGCTTCTTGCGATAAAACCTCTTTTTTGCGAGCTTGATTTGCGTTTTTGAGAGAGTCGTGTCGATCTATGAGAATGCCGCCGTGCGCTATCAAAATGGGTACCCGCTATACAGTTTGTGATTAAAATATGAGAAATTGTGTGTTTTACATAAAAATAATGGTCAATGGTAAATTCGATGGTTTTTAGAACGTGCTACGCAAAAAGTTACTTGTAAGCAGAATTTCTTTCCTAATATTATTGTAGTTATGGTTTTTCTCTTGTAACGTTATTCCATTTTGTTTTTGTAGAGTCGTTAGGTAAATAAAAACAATTGGCTATCTCCGCTAAACAGTTTTTAATTGTGAGCCGTCAATAATCAATTATTAGTATCCTATTAACTAGTATACAATATTAATTTTCAGTTCTTGATCACGATTTTTGTGTATAAATATTTGTCATTTCGTAGTATGTAGGCTCTCCGAATAAATGTAAGCATACCTAGGTAATACTTAGGCCCGTATTATAAAAGCTTCCTCAGTTATCAATCGATGCTTGAGTAACGCTTTTCTATGGCATAAACGTCACTCAAGCATAGATCGGTGACTGAGCGAGCTTTCGTAATACGGGCCTTAGTGTGCAGTTTGTCATTCCAAATACTTACTTATTACAAAAAGTATATTCTTCTTATATCCCTTTCACTGCTACAAGTAGATAAGTATTTTCATTTATTTTATAAATAAAAATAAAAACCATGACTCATTTCACGGTGCAACAAAAGTGAGGAAGTGCAGTACAGTCAGCGACAGCGGCATGTGAAAGTGATTAGCACTGCACAGACCCGCTTTGTTGCGGACAGTGCTGCGTTGTGCTGGTGGATCGGGGAGAGTCGGCAAAGTGGCTGTGTTAAGAAAATGAAGGCCATGGTGTTTGGGAGTCGTTTTTTTTATGCGTAGATATTTTTTTTGCAGAGACTAAGAAGATATTATATAGGGGAATATTACACTACCTACCTGCTGCGAAGCAAAATGGTAAAAAAACACTACTGTAGTAGATTAGGATAGAATGAAATGGGTAAGCTAATTATCTAGAAATTGGATTTGCTTTTACCTTTTATTCCCTTTTAAATGCATAAAAAAAATAAGTTGTTAGACGAGTTAAGCTTAATTAAATTCAAAAATTTGGTCATACCTACAACAGTTTAATAAATTAGAGGCTCAGCAGATGCGTGAGAAAATTTATCAAGAGAAAACTTACATGACCTCAGAATGTGTATTTATTTTAATTTAAAGCTATCGAGTGTAGCTTTTCAAGTAAAGCCCATTCTCCTCAGACAGCGGCGATGTCGCGTGCGATCGAATTTCCAGCACAACAGCTCTTTGTCCTTCGAGCCAAGAACAAAAACACCGTGTTAGCGGCACTTCGCGCTGCAATTCCACGACCCTTCTGCTAATTACCCCCTTTTAACCACCAGCCAACTAGAACCCAACCACCAGCACCCAAAACCCAAACGAGAGACCAGCATAAAATGGCTATAACACTTATCTACCAATTTATCAGAAACCGTGATCACCACTCGATTGTGGGATATCAAAGGTCCGGTTAAAATAGTCGGTATTCAGTGCCAAATTTACTGAAACCACTGGTAATTGCAAGACAATGCGATACGAGTCATAAACGTTTGACGGGGCTATGCGAAGGTGTCGACAGTGAGTCAGTTTGTTTGACGCTCTGTGGCGCCGTTGTTCTAATAGGACTTCAATTTTAGGTCATTCGTTTCTTAATAGTCAATACAAATGCAACGAAAGAAAAAAGAGAGTGGCACGTAATCCATAAGTGTAAAAACTCGTAGGCATTATTGTGAATTACTACCTTAAGAGGTTTGTATTAGCTATATTTTTGAATGGCGCAATTGTCATTTGTTTTTTTATACAATTATCTACGCTGACGCCACAAATCTACGCTACCCAGCATGTATATAAAAAAGGGGATCGCACCAGCTAATTAAAATTTACCTATACTTAGGTAAGTACCTACTAGCTAGGTACCTAATCCAGTAACAAAATATCAATAATTTAGCATCGAACACTACAACTACATGACACTACATTATCAACATTTCATTTGTTGATGTTCAATAAGTTGTACAACCGGTAGGTAGTACAATCTGACCATAGAAATAACCGAACATAACAATCAATTGCAAAATGAACAAACTGCTCCAATTATATTCCCAAATCCTCATAAACATCTTCAAAGTAATACAAGCAGGAAATCAAACCCAATATTTATACAACCACTCGTAACAAGTACGTAAAGTACCTTTTCACAAGAGAATAATCACTAACAGCGAACTCAGACCCTCAAAAAAGGTCGACAAAAACTCCAAACTCAAACGGTGCATGAAATATAGAAAAAAATTACGCAAGTGAACAACCGTCCTATTGAATGCATCATAAAAATATGATTGACATGTTTCTTAATATGACATCTTTTCCGCCCGGTGATATTTTTTTGTCGCCCGTTTTGCCCCTATTTCCTTTACTTCCAAAGCGCGACAACGACCTACAAATCTAACACCAACTTGAAGCTTTTACTAGATGTGATAGAGTCGTTTTTAGAATGGATTTTGAGTAAACGAATGACAAAACAGTTCTCCAGACTCCATTAGAAAGGAGATATTAAGTCCTCAGTAATTCAATTACCTCTTTGTCATATTTAGGATGTGGATTATGTTTCTATTGAGCCGCCATGTTTTAGCCCGAATTGTGATTATGTACAAAGGGATAGTCTCTCTTTTGTGCTTTTGTTCATTTATGTAGTTGTGAAGACACCGCTTGGTTGTGTTTTCTATTTGTTTTTGTTAGGCAATTATTATCACAAGTTTTCAGCTAATTATGGCAAGAGAATAAATTCTAGAAATTGAAATCTTAACATCTTATTTTTCTTTCTAATATTTGAATCCTAACTAACCATTTTTTCCACAGCGATAGCGGCATAAGCATAAAAAAAAATGCTGGACAATCACACAGCATTATCCAGCCCCAAGCTAAGCAGAGCTTGTGTTATGGGTACTAGATAACTGTTATACATAATAAGTAGGTATAATACAATACATAGATAAATATTTTTTATTATACATAGAAAACGACCAGAACCCCCTGAACGAATGTCTGCAGATCGTACACACATTTGTCCCGGGGCGGGAATCCAACCTGCAACCTCTTGCGTCGCCGGAAGACCTTTGCCCACCGCGCCACATCGGTCGTCATACCTTTCAACTTACCCCAGTTTCCATACGACACACGGTCAGCCGAACACCCTGTACATTCTCTGTTTATGTGTACTTTTAACACCTTCGCTGCGATCACCCAGCCGCTTGCCTGCATGTTCACGTATGTGTGACGTTTGCCGATGAGGTACGTAATTATTTTTAGTCAGAAAAATTCAAATGCAATGTAGTTCGGGTTATTCCCGCTCGTCCCCACTCTTCGTCCCCAATGGGGACCAACGGGAAGATTACTTCCCATGTTTATTTACAAGGGGACGAACGAGAACTTCCCGTTCACCCCCACATTTATTTGCATGGGGACCAACGGGAAGTTTTATCCCCGAATAACCCGATATTTCAAGCCATGTTAGCATGCGTATTTTGGTTTCTTTCAACTAGATCTGCAAGTAATATGAAGAAAGTAGCAACACCAAGTAGGTGCCTTTGACATGAGATAAATTCGTCAATCCTAACCAACGTCACATGCCAACAATTCACCAACATTGACTAGAACTAATTAATATTTCTGAGAAACTACTCATCTATAACACTCACTGATATGTCCGTGTTTGAGATGACAAGTCGGTTTGTCTGTCTGTAGGTCAGGTGGTCACTGGTGACTTCATAAGATCGACAGAACAGGGCTATCGCTATTACACAGTGAAATGTTATGATAAGTCTAGAAATTGTCTATTGATAATTGCCGACTCTACCCAACGTTGGTGTCGGCAAATATCAGTCACAATAAAACACATTAGGTGGTTACGATTATGACCTATAAACGTGTTTTTCGACCAGGCATGTCAATTCAAATGTATTTAGGAAATGGCTTATTCCAGTTTTCCCCCTTGACAAATCCCCCTTGAGGGGGAAAACTGGAGTCCCCTTCGCCGTTTTTTCTTATTCCAGTTTTCCCCCTTGAGAAAATTGTTTCAAGGGGGAAAACTGGAATACCATTTTTAGTAGTGTTCAATACAATAACTGCTAGTAGTAAAATAAGTTATCAACTCACGAATAAATCCAGCTGAGATGTGGTGCGTAGTTAAGACCGATTACAGAGCTAAAAAACCGCTCTCGAAGGAATCTGAATTGAACAGCTGACGGTTGGACTAAACCTCTAAGTTCCCATACAAACGTACTATTCGATTCGTTTGCAAACTACGTCCCCGATTGTAATTAACTATTGCATACATAATCGCATAAGAAATAGAGATGTTTGTATCGTTTTAGTATTTCAAAATACACAATCAAAATTAAAGCGAAAGTAATAAAATTAGAGCGAAAGTAATAAAATCGCTTGAAAATAGATAAAAATGAATTTTCGCTCTCACTTTATGATGATAAAGTATTTTGAAAAACTAAAACGATGATACAAACATATCTATTACTTATTCGATTACGTATGCAAAATTTCATTAAAATCGGGAAAGCAGTTTCCGAATGAATCGAAAACTACGTTTTAATGGGAGCTTAGAGGTTCAGGGCCTAAAATATCAGTTATTGACACTCCTGCGCAGCACGTTCGCAGTCGTCCTCCGCGGCATATTTGTTGGGGAAAGCAAAGCACAATCACATTAAATCTAACTAAAATAAAAGCAAATACTTTTGGATGGAAAGTGATTACAATAATTTAAGCACGCAATTAATGTGCAAGAATATGTTATTCTGAGAACACGACTCAGATTATTACTGATAAGCTACGACAGACAGCTGATTAAAGTGACAGGAGCAGACAAAAGGACCAGACCGATAAGTACTTACCTACAGACTTCAGTGGTAAGAGAAACTACACTACCTAACTTCCCATCTATAAGAGAATAAAAAACCATTATTTGAAGGTACTTGTTTCAATTTTTTTTTACTATGTAGAAGTCATTTATTAAGAAAATTACAATAACAGAATAAAACAATTACAATTAGTATTTACAAATATCTATTTACGAAAAATAAAAAATGTTCATTCGTTTACAGAAATAAAAGCAAGAGTTTCCATCACCTGTGGACCCCTCATAAGGAGTTTAGAAAGGGAAGAATATTTAAAAAAATCCCGACTCTTACCTTAAAAAAGTACGGAAAAACAGATTAGACTGGTCATTGTAGGGAAGGCCTTTGTCCAACAGTGGACGTCCATCGGCTGAGATGATGATGAGACCGGCTGTTGATGGAGTCCCACGCCCCCCTTTAAATGTCTCGAGCCTTCCTTGTGGAACGCGCCCCCCAGTTAATGCTGTGTGGATTGTCCAGCATTATTTATTTATTGGTATGTAGGTCTAACAGCAGACGGTCATAGGCCAGTGTTGTTGTTGTATCGGTTCTCACGAGCTGTAGTTGGTAGATAGATAGATGGAAGGCATCACTCGTAAATAAACCGATAAAACCGGTATAAATAAACTCCTTGATTATTCCCGCCTCCAATAATTAGCGGATTGGTCACACTCACAGGACTTACGACTGTGAATCGAAACAAAATTATAATTACTCGTAAATCGAATCGAGGAGATCGATTCTCGATTATGAGTATCGGAATATCGATTATCGTTAGTGTGTGAGTAGTCAGGATGGTGCGTGTTGTGGACTGTAAGCTTCTTGAATTTTTCCAGTAAAACACTTTTGTTCTTGTTTCCAGCTTTATTTACTTCTTCAGGTTTTCTTGATCGCGTCCGAGTATAAACTAAACTTATTCTAGCTAGCGTGCCTATTTATACAAAAAATCTCCCCTACATTTTCCAAAATTAGAATGAGAAAAAACAATAGACGATCAAATGGTTCGTTCGTTCGCAGGTATTTGAATTTTTGAATGTGCTTGCGGCCAGCATCCATGTTGAGGTATTTCAACCTCCTTTGACGTTTCAAACCTAGACTATTATACCTATTCTAAGAAGGATCTTCTTCAACCTATCCTACGAAGGCTCGTCGTGTCCAGAACATCCTCCCCCCGGCGTAGCTCGCGCAGCCTCCTTTTTCACCAACACGACGAGTTTGCTGGTCGGCCGCTTGAAGACGCCAGTCTTCGTCCGGACATCCGCCACCCGTACGCCTCTAGGTTCTTCGGGGTTCACGCTAACGTGCGTAAGTGGCCTCGCGTTGATGGAGAATTCCGCTTCTGTCAGGAGGGTGATCAATACTTCTTCGGGTGGTTCCTTCTCGTTCAAGGTGGCGGCTAATGCGACTTTGACTGATCGCACCAGTCGCTCCCAGGCTCCCCCCTGGTTCGGTGCGCCAGGAGGTATAAAGCGCCATTCCATTCGATGCAGTTGTCCTTCATCTCGCAGAACTGGTGCCCATTCCACGTAGGCAGCCCGCAGTTCTTTGTCTGCACCTCGAAAGTTCGTTGCGTTGTCGGACATCATGATACGGGGCCAACCTCGTCGCGCAGCCATTCTTCTCAGTGCCATGATTGCAGAGTTGACGGAAAGTGTAGTAACGACCTCTATGTGTACGGCGCGTGTAGTGAGGCACGTATAGAGGGCGCCCCATCTCTTCTCCCGGCGTCGTCCAATCTTTACTATCATTGGCCCAAAATAGTCAGTTCCGCAGTGGCTGAAAGGGCGCAGGAACGGCGTGAGGCGGGCTCTCGGCAAGTCTCCCGTAGCTGGTGGTAGAGGCTTCATCTTCCGTACTTGGCAGAGTCTGCATTCCTTCTCGATGCCACGTACTGTCGGTCGTAGATGAATCACCCAATATTTCTGTCTGAGGTCGTTAGTCACGCGCTCCCTGTTAGCGTGACCAGCTGCGCAGTGTTCTCGCAAGACGATAAGTCTTGTGATGCGGTGACGACCGTCGAGTATTATGGGCCGCTTCATCTCAATCGGTGCGTCGGAAGCTCCAATGCGACCTCGTACTCGTAGAATGCTATCTTCTAAAATCGGGTCCAACCTAGGCGACTCGATTTCGTGATTGGACGAGACGTTTTCATTCGTTGCAGCTCGTCTGAGAAGCTCTCCTTTTGTGCGTGGCGAATAAGCGCACGTTCCGCATCTTCGATGTGCCGGTTTTCCATGTTCGTGGCTCGTCATCGACATCTCTCGATGAAGAAGAGTACTCGTGCTGTAGCTCTGACTAGTGTCTCGTACTTAGAGAAGTGTGATGGATCTGGCAGCCATCCATCCGTCTTGTCTTCTTCCACTCGCGTGTGCAGAACTTCCTCCTCGTGGTTGTAGTCAGACGTCTCCTTCGGCCACTGATGCTCTGGGCGGCGAAGGAAGTCTGGCCCTCGGAACCATCGATCTTCTGCCATTATGCGTGTGTTCGTCAGCCTGGTCGCGTCGTCTGCCGTATTCTCGCTGGTCGGTATCCACTTCCAATCTTCTTTCTGGGTAAGTTCAGATAGCTCCCCCAGACGATGCGCGACGTAGGGCGTATATCTTCTTGCACTGTTTCGTATCCAATGTATAACTGTCATTGAGTCACTCCAGTAGATCGTTCTCTTGACTTCGACTCGATGTTCATGTCTGATGGCGTAGGCCAACTTTGCTCCGATGACCGCCGCTTGTAGTTCCAAGCGGGGAATGGTTTGCGTTCGCTTTGGAGCAACCTTGGACTTAGCAGCGACGAGGCAAACACTAAAGCTTCCATCTGGTCTCGTGCTTCGCCAGTACGCCACGGTCGAGTAGGCTTGTTCGCTGGCATCACATAGTACATGTAGCTCGAGGTCAGTGTTGTCTTGAATCTCGTAGTGTCGCTCCAGCCGAAGGCAAGACAGGTCATTCAGTTGTTCCAGCCACGTGGCGAACAGCTCATTTTCTTCTTCCGGAATCGGTTCATCCCATGACATCTTGATGCGCCATAGCTTCTGAAGCACAATTTTCGCTCGTATCGTATAGTGACTCAGCAGTCCGAGCGGATCGTAGATGGACATCACCGCGCTGAGTGCCTCTCTCTTCGTTGGCGCGCGGACTCGTGCACGTACTTCTGCGGGAACTCTATTCATGGAGGTGTTGAATCCAAATTCATCTTGTTCGGCGTTCCAGTAGAGTCCAAGGATCTTGTTCTCTGACCCCCTTTCGTCAAATTGCATCGGTGTTGTAGCTCGTAGTTCAGCCGGCACGTCTTCCAGTACGCTATCCTTGTTGCTGTTCCATGCTCGCAATGTGAATCCAGCAACTGCGTGCACTGTGCGCAGTTCCGTCACGGCTCGATGGGCTTCCACGTCGTCATCGTAGCTCGCTACCAAATCGTCCATGTAGTGGCTTCTGGTGATGGCTTCGCAGGCGAGAGGGTGAGTTTGAGCGTATACCCTCGCATTGTAGTTTCGCACGAAATGCGCCATGAATGGGGAACTCGCAGCGCCGAATATCATGCTTGTCATCTTGAATCGTTGAGGCGTCTTCTTTCTCTCGTTGCCTCTCCACAAGAATTGTTGTGCTGGCTGATCCTCTTGACGAATCTTAATCTGTAGAAACATCTCCTGTATGTCTGCCGTAATCGCGATTCGCTTCTCTCTGAATCTGAACAGGATGCCTGGTAGGGACATCAAGAGGTCGGGTCCTTCCAGCAGGTGGTCGTTCAGGCTGACTCCATTGCTCTTTGCTGCTGCATCGAAGACAAGCCTTATCTTGCTGGGCTTGTTGGGGTTGCGTACTGCGAAGTGAGGCAAGTACCAGCAGACGGTGCTAGACTCCTCCGATCCATCGCATGGTTCAGCGTACCGCTTCTGCAGCAAGTTCTCAATTTGCTTCGTATATTCTTCGGCGAAGACTGGGTCAGCATCCATCTTCTTCTCAATGCTTTGAAGACGACGAAGTGCCATGTTGTAGCTCTGAGGTAGTTTCGTGTCTTCTTTCTTCCATGGTAGACCAACTTCATATCTTTGGTCAATCTTCTTGATTGTCTGTTCGACGATATTTGTAGCTCGGAGATCTTCTTCACTCGTACGTGGCTTCTGGTTGATGCCAATCGCTTCAATGCTAAAATGCTTCTCTATTAGCTCATGCAGCTCTTGGTTCTGCTTCTCAATGGCTTCAGGTGTGTAGATGTGTAGAACGCTGTCTTGGTTCGCGATGATGCTGCGTGGTATGGTTCCGTGGATGATCCATCCCAGCTGTGTTCTCGATGCAGCTGGTTGGTTCGCTCTTCCGACTCGTAGCTCGTGTGAGACTATGTACTCCCAGTGGTCAGCTCCAATCAGGATCCCAGGTTGTGATGACTCGTAGCAGACTTCATCTCGTTGTAAGTCCCTCAGATGGTCTTGATCCAACAGTGTTGCGGGAATCGATTGTTGCAGCAGCTTCATGTTCTTGACGGTGCGTGCCCGAAGTGGATGTAGCTTGCTATCCTTGCCCTTCAGTTGTACGGTGACAAGTTGGCTTTCTTCCTCCCTTTGCGTAGTGTTGACTCCACGCATTCGTAGTGGCAGTGAAGGTCCTTTTGCTCCGATAGTACGCGCCAACTTCTCATCAATCAGAGTGACTGTGGACCCTTCATCCAAGAGAGCGAGCGTATCGATCTCCCCCCGTGGACCGACGACGGTGACTGGACACATCTTCAGCAAAACTGCCATGTCATTCGAGGCAGCGGTGGTCACTGTCATGACTGCTTCGGTTGGGCTTGGACTGTCTTTTCTTTCTTGATGTAGAGTCTGATGGTGTGGACGTGAACATTGGTTGACTCCACATGATGTCGCCTTGCAGTTGGTGCGTCGATGCTTCTTCACTATACATTTGAAGCACAGCTTGTTCTTCTTCACGTGTTCCCATCGCTCGTCAGTTGTCATTGCCTTATATTTGGGGCAATCTGTCAACTTGTGTTCCTTCTCGCAGCATGAACACTTCTCTTCAGCTTCAGCGAGTTCTTCAGTAGTGTTGTACACGGCGTTCGTCTTCTTCTTGAATGCTGTGTTCGGTTTCGGCAGGTTTTCCTTCTTGCTGGTCGGTGGTGCATAGCTGAACCGCAGGGCTCGGTCCGCTTCGCGCATAAGGAAGCGTGATAGCATAATGATCTCGGGCTCGATCATTCCCTCTTGTTCGGTTGCGTAGTCACACCAGCGTGAGCGAATGTGGGGGCTCAGCTTCTCCAGTGTTTCTCTGGTCAGCGTCGGATTGTACAGGTAGCCTCTGTTCCCGATGTTGCTCAACACACAGACCACGTTCTGAAGCTTGACAGCGAATGAGTTCAGTTCTATTGCAGATGGTCCGGGTTTCGGTAGTCTTCGAAGGTCATCAATGGCCCGGTCGATGATGATTTCTGGTCTTCCGAAGCATTGTTCCAGGGTCTTCATGATGATTTCTGGATTGCTTGCGGTGTACAGGAGTGAAGCAACTAGCTCTCTTGCTTCCCCTTTAAGGCTGCTTCTCAGCCTTTGGATGTTCTCAGCCGGTGTCAGCTTGTATGTTCTCGTCGAGTCGTTAAAGGCAGCTTTGAAGGGCAACCACTCATTCGGTGAACCGGAAAACGCGTGCAGGTCTGGGCACTTCATCCTCGGTCTTGCTAGCTTCTCTATCGCATCAGCTAATGCATCGACGTTAGCAGTACTCTTAGTCTTGACCGGCGTAGTCGATATGTTCCTGACGTTGAATCGGATGTTCTTCTCAGTTCTAAGAATAGTGTCACTTTTCTCCCCTTCAGTTGTCTGCAGCCACTGCTCGACTCTCTCACTGTGTTCCGGTAGTTCGTCTTCATGTATACTCCTTTCCTCGTCTTCCAATGCTGCTAGGTTAGCAGCCAATCTCTTCTTGACGAGATCTGCTTCTATTTGGAGTTCTTTACGCCTAAGTTCGGCCAGTTTCTCTTCCGCCTCCAGTTCCGCCGCCCGCGCCCTGGCCGCTATGCTCCCGTTCGATCGTAGAGAGCGCGCAGTTCGGGCGGGAGATTGTTCATCCCTATGGCGTTCCGTACTCGTTCCGGCGCGGGTGAAGTCGGGTGCGAACCCTATGGCTGGGTCGCGATGTCTGGCTACTTGATGCGTAGCGGGTGTCGCCGGAGCTTCTTGCGACAGCCTTCGTCTTCGTTCGTTCGCGATGGCTTCCAGTTCGGCGGCTTGCCGTACAGCCTCTTCCTCAGTTTCACGTCGTTCGGACGTATCCACTTGGCTTCTGGTTACAACCATACTGCGCGAGCGCTTGATTCTTCGTTCTCCAATCCGGTGGGTGCAGGATCTCTTCACTCCGATCCGATGGGTGCAGGATCTCTTCACTCCAATCCGGCTCGAAGGACCAGGAACTGTTGTGGACTGTAAGCTTCTTGAATTTTTCCAGTAAAACACTTTTGTTCTTGTTTCCAGCTTTATTTACTTCTTCAGGTTTTCTTGATCGCGTCCGAGTATAAACTAAACTTATTCTAGCTAGCGTGCCTATTTATACAAAAAATCTCCCCTACATTTTCCAAAATTAGAATGAGAAAAAACAATAGACGATCAAATGGTTCGTTCGTTCGCAGGTATTTGAATTTTTGAATGTGCTTGCGGCCAGCATCCATGTTGAGGTATTTCAACCTCCTTTGACGTTTCAAACCTAGACTATTATACCTATTCTAAGAAGGATCTTCTTCAACCTATCCTACGAAGGCTCGTCGTGTCCAGAACAGTGCGATATGGTAAGTGTGTGCGTGAGGGTAGCCATGCACTGAATTCATAGGTTATAGAGAGTTCTGTATTTTGGCTCTTATTAGAGTTATCTCTTTTATTAGAGTTGCTTGTTGCGGGTTTATAGTTTTTTTTTTTAGATAAAAGTCAAACAATGATTATAGTCAAATTGTGAAAAGTAGACTCCAATGTTTTTTAGTTCTAGCTCTGTGTGCTTTTTGTGCTTTCTTTGTAACTTTCCAAAGATTCAGCCAGATTCGTTCAGTAGGTAGTTAGTTAGTCATCCAAACTTTTGCATTTTTATTTGCTTAAATGGGGTTAGAGGATTCTGTGTGAGTTGTCCAACATTATTTAATTATTTGTAACTTGCAATTTAACTGAGAAAATGAAAACTCAAACTATCAAGCAAAGACTTCTTAAGGCGCATCCCAACCCACAGTTTGTGATAACTATTATAAGCTTTCTTTTAATGCCTTTGTAATAGTTTTACTCTATTTAGTTTAGGCAGTGAATCGAAGGTGCCCTTGGTGGCCACCAAAATCTATTTTCAATGCACTGCCTAAACTAAATAGAATAAAACTATTACAGAGGCATTAAACAAAAGCTTATAACAGGTATCACAAACTGTGCGATGGAGTTTTGAAATTTTCTTTGTTAAACGGAATAATAAGGTAAAGTAGGTGGCGGTGCTAGTTTGGGTCGGGTATGCGCCTTAAATCCGAACAGTGCGCTCTCATAAGATACTTTACACGTGGGATTATGCAAGTGTGTGTATGAATTTCAACGTGTGTGTATAGGAACAACAGATTTATTGTTAATGGTGTCCCGAACGTAATTAAAATGGTTGATGTTTCGCCCGGCCCGCGCCGGACTTCGTCAGGAGATGTAGAGTAGCTCCGATTCAGAGACTAAACTGTACTCAAACAGTTTGTCCCAACTGTTTGAGTACAGTGTAGGAACGCGGCCACGAGTGTGAGTAGTGTGACGCCGCCTGGAGTACTAGGTATTTAATAAAAAGAATGTTTCGAAAAAACTAAAAACAAACTTCAAATTCCTTAGTAATTACACTGTTTTTTTTTTGGGACACATAGTTTTCCCTAGGAAATTTAACCACCGCGGGATCATTCTCCATAAAATAGTGTAATAATTTACCAAATCGATCAATAATTGACGGACAAATCGATAAACATACATAAAAAATACATACAGCCAAATATAGAACCTCTTTGGTTTTTGATCAGTTAAAAATGAATTAGGTCGAGGTCATCACTTTGGTCTTTTTGTTTTGTACCCAGAACAGTCAGAATTGGAACAGTTCTGACTGTTCTGGGTATTTTTTAGGAATAGTATAAAATATCTATCTATGTATGTCTAATTGTATATGTATATAATATCAGTCATCTAGTACCCAACAGGTGTCCAGCGTTATTTTAGTATTTTTAGATCTAGTATCCGCTGTCAATATAGACTGCAATCAGCTATTTTGGTGTGAGATGACAATTATGCCGATGTTGACTCCACATAGACATACCATTTGTGCCCCTTTTTTACTTCGTCACCGTCATTTCAGCCAGTTGTCTCTACACCTGACTACTCTACGATCCGTACTCTGTAGTGTACTGGTGTTATAGATGATGGACGATAAGCCGGACTGTGGGATCTCACCTTGTGTTGTGCTATATGAAGGGACTGTGGCGCCATCTGCCCACACTTTTATTTGTAGAGATATCACCTGGCTTTTAATCTATGTATCGGAAATGGGAAATGTGTTGCGGTGATTTGTAAAAGCAAGAAATGATAATTATGATGCAGAATAGTGTTTATATTTTTTCAACTTTTTCTGAGTAACAAGCTTCTTCTTTTATTATTTAAGTACAAATTTTAACTACTAATCAAATGCCCTGTGAATAGGTTAAGTAATGAAAAACTAAGATTGGTTTTTAAGGTAAATTAGGGTCGTAGATTTCAAAAATTCATAAAAAAGGGGGGTAAATGTGGGAGAAGTTGCCTTTTTGGTGAGAAGAAAATCTCCTAGTTCCCGTTATTTGTTCCTGTGCTCTTGTAATTTATAATTATAGCTCCCTTTGTCTGGCATCACATTAATTATTATTTTAACTAGAACTTAACTAGAAACCCTGGCTTTACTTCTGATTAAGTGTGTACGCAAATATTTAATAAAATAAAATAACTTTTTAGGCATGTAGAGTAATTTTTAATCTTTTTATTAGATAAGTTCTATTTCGTTTCTATGGGATTTTTTCAAACCAACTGAATAAAATACATACCTAATAAAAAGTAAATGTTGGCTGACTATTGACTGCATTACCTATATAATCATGGAGATCGATGATAAAAAAACCTAGATTCCTTCATTGACCTAATTATTGATTGGCAAGGATCTACAAACACGCGCAATTTTATATAGATAAATTTACATACTTTTTGCATCGTCCTAATGTCCGTTACATTAGGACGATATCTTTCCACTTTTAAGTGAGAAGATATCGGTGTTCTAACACCCACTTCATATGAGGCTGCCGAGCTACATTTAAAAGATTCCATGAAAATTTTGAGGTCGTAACAACCAAAATTGAGTCTTCTTTCCAATTTTTGACACTGGCAGAACTTTTTATAACCAGACACATATTTCCATTAACAAAGAATCATAATTATCATCAATTTCGCCATGATTGACAAATTGGCTATAGTTTTTATCATAATGTGTCTTTACAAAGTTTCGTTTCTACCTGCAAAAAAATTATGCAGCCTTCATAATTTTTTCTTAAACTCAAAATCACGCAGTCGATTTTTTAAGATAAGAGTCTATTTTCTGCGTTTTTCAATCAATCGATTTTCTAAGAGAGGGCCCAATTATCATAAAAACACATTGGTAAACAGATGGGTTAGACAAATTAAATAAACGACTACTTCATAAGAACTACATAGTTACCTAATCCAAAACCACTAATGTAGGCATATTTATCTGACGAAATGTAAGTAGGAATTTTCGAAACATAAATCATATGATCCGACTGCTTGATTGATACCAACAAACGAGATTTTCAACGACAAAACCGCAAACCAAAATAAACTGTCGTACTCACCACTGAATCATTTTTAACTGACGATTAATCAAAATTCCACCGGTCGACCTTAATTATTAGACACGGGTTTATTTAATTTATTTTAGTGTCCAATACGGTATGGGTCGTCCCGAATATCGGCTGGACCCGCCCTGCTATTACGGGCCATCGGATGATTTATCATTATCATCAATTTGCAGGGGCTTTACACTGAGGTATTGAAACACCGGTACGGACTTTATCATTTTTGTGAACCCTGAAAACCTGTCTTCTGTCTATGTTTAATAAAACCAGATAGAAAAGGGTCTATAAAGTTATTGATTATAAAAATGAGCTGATCTTTTGATAGACATCGAAGAAAGTTAAAAAAAAAGTTTTTATTTAAATCGACTAAGGTAAATTATCAATAAATCTTCATAGAGACAAAGCAGTTCATTTTTAAAAAAAAAATATACACATTTACTTTTTAAGCAAAAAAACACTAAGTTCGAAAGTAGGTAGGTAATTCCATGGTAACGATTAATTTTTTGCTAATGAAATGTCAAATTTGTATTCAAGTTGAAACATCGATGCTAAGTCTTTATAGAGACGTAAGCAAATTAGATAATTATATTCATTTAAAAAAATAGTTTGGACATTTTCTTTGCAGCAATAAAGCATATGCACCTTAGCACCTACGTTCTGATTGGGTCGGTGTCAAAGTCTCCGTGGATTTTTCGACACTGTCATTTCTATAATCAATGCCATTTGGTTTGTGCTTGTTTTACAATTATTTTCCATTACTTGACACTGGCATCTAAAGTGTTCATTCAACCAGACCTTAGAGTATACCTAGAGATGGCATACCTACGAAAAAAACGTGTATACCTAAACTTACCTAGAAACTAAAATGGCTCCTTTCCGTAGTGCTGCCCTTTTGTACCTCGATATTTTTATCGAAACAAGTATTTTTGTGACGATATTTTAGCAGTTTCGTAGTGATTTTATTGTTTTCACCACGATTATGAAACAGAATTCTATAATCATATAGTCATAGAATGCTTTAATTAGAGATACAAAGTATGTGAATGCACGTACCCAACTATGGCTCGACCGCGCTCATGAGACGCAACCACTGAGAAGTTAAGAAAATGAGCTATTATAACAATGGTAATTTTTTCATGTATTTTCCGAGTCAAGACTCTTGCGTTTAGACACGTGCCAGACCTCCTTAGAATTAAAGATCAAAGTTCATCAAACCAGTTTATTGAACAGTCTGCAGTTAGCTCATTTGTTTCAATTGTAGGTAAATACTAGTTCTAATTTGTTTATACTATTTGATTCAAATTTTCTTTGTTAATAAACGTTGTGTTCATTTAAGAAAAAAAGGTACCCACTGAAATGAAACAACAAGCTACTTAATTGCAAAATATATTGTTTGTATGCAACAGTGATTTGTGAGATAGTATATTTATATTTGTATAACAATATGTATCAAAGTTCACCAAACCAGTTTATTGAACAGTCTGCAGTTAGCTCATTTGTTTCAATTGTAGGTAAATACTAGTTCTAATTTGTTTATACTATTTGATTCAAATTTTCTTTGTTAATAAACGTTGTGTTCATTTAAGAAAAAAAGGTACCCACTGAAATGAAACAACAAGCTACTTAATTGCAAAATATATTGTTTGTATGCAACAGTGATTTGTGAGATAGTATATTTATATTTGTATAACAATATGGGTATCTTTTTGTGATTTATATTATTATTATAATATAAATCACAATAAGATAGACACTACATTTTATAAGCAATTCAACAAGTCTCATTCATTTATTATATTATATCACAAATTTAACACAGACTCCTACATTTTTAATTAAACAAGCAATGTAATCCGTCTTATTCATTTACAGTATAAATCAAAAATTTAACACAGACGCCACCTGTATTTTCGATTGTAGAAGCAATGCAACAGTCTCATTCATTTACACATTTGCAATATACCTACCTAATTCAAAAATTCAACTAATACTACACCTAAATTTTCAATTTTACAAGTACCTAATGTAATCAGTCTCATTCATTTACAGTATAAATCTCAAATTTACATTATTTCTATTAAAGTACTGGATCGCGCTGGCACTAGTGGCTGAAACAAACATGAAGAATAAATTTATAATGCAACATTATTTGTCAGCCTACAATTATAGACTCTAGAAAGGTACTGAGTAGTTCAACTTTGAAAAAAAATCTAAAATCTTAAAGAAATTCTAAAAAAAAAGGTGGGCGAAGGTCTGCCTGCGTTGCAGGCAGAACTTCGCCCACCGTGCCACATCGTTTGCGAAATAACTTTATTTTGCATGGAAATAATTTGCTAAGGGAGGATTTATGAAAATGTACATTTTAGAGGGGATTTGAAGTATTTAATATTACTTTGGGTCAGATTTATTTACTTAAAACTTAATATTCATTAATATCAAAATTTAAGCCCTTTGGAAAATAAAGGTAGTCAAGTTAATGCATATATGCATTACTTTGCAATAGAAGTTTGTGGGAGTAAGGTCAAGTAAAATACTTACTAAAAAGATTCGTGACGGTACGGCATCCTCTCGCAGTCTTGTTATTTAAAGTTCGATTGAAACAAGTTTCTTCAAAATGAAGAGAACGAACGAAAATATCTTTCGTACCAAACTTCAAATTTTCTACTCCAATTGAGTCCAGCCACTTTTTCTTTTACCGTAATTTTCGGGTAACCTAGAACGTAAAAAAGCAGTTGAAAATTAATACACTACAATTTACACTTGAAAACATCGATACCTATGAAAAATGCCTTGAAGGACAACACTATCGCCAAACAAACAGTTTCATGTTTTCTTTAATTACACTTAAAACTTACAAAAATAAGCTACATTCGGTATGAATTTTATGTAAACTATTCCTATGAAAGCCAACACATAAGGTATTTATTGTATTATTTGGTAATTTAGCAAAATAAGAATACGTACCGGTGTAATGTTATGTTTGGACGATTTTCACTTGTTTTTAAGCCGCAACCTACCAAACTGCTGTTTGGCATCTTCCTATTAGCTTTCTTTCGCTTACTATATAAGTATTCACATGAAAAAGTCCCGAACTCAAATAATTTTAGCATTTTTACTGTAAATGCAACTCTCGTTGACAGTTTACATACCTGAAAGTTAAATGGCGAACCGGCCTCAATCATGCTTTGCTATGACGTCACGTTTCAATGTTGCCAAAAATAGGTTTCGCACATTATATTGATGTCTCTTTTTACATTGGTTATTGTAGGTAAGATAAAACGAGATAGCTATAAGTTTATGAGTACAATATCGATTTAGATCATATTTGTATAACCGAAAGTTCCTATAGAACAATACGCCGTCTCTATATACCTATACTCTAAGAACCAGACACATATTTCCATTAACAAAGAATCATTATATTCAGAACAATGTAAAATCACCTTTACCGAACTTATTACGCGTTTAAACAAAAACAAAGGTGAATCTCGTTCATCCGAGATATACAAGCACCATACAGTTTAAAGCTGCTATACATTTTACTATATATAGCTACAAACATAAGGAATAAGTTCGTGAGATCGTAATATTGATAGCGAGATTGGGCGATTGTACTGGAAGACATTACAGGGAAGTCCTATACACCGATGATTTATTAGCTTATGCGGTGTGAAATAAAAGGCTTGGATGTTACTCCATCGATCTACTTGTTACAAAAGAACCTAAATGAGTATGGCCTCGGAGAATAAATATCTGTCCTATTATGTGTAGCAGTTATGGCCTTGTGGGGGATCTCGACTTTCGAGAGGTGTAGGTTCAAAAGGTTTATAGCAAAAAAGTTATATGTGGTTAAACACATGCTTTAAAAGTGATGGAAAAAAACATTTGTTACATTTACGTAACAAAATGAAAGGAAGAGAATTGATTTGATTGAAAACAGTCCTCAAAAAACTAAAAAGAGTCAATTCATCAGCGGCAAACACAAAACACATGGCGTTACCACCCCAAATCCGAAACAATGTCTCATGATCGGATACAAATCGTATAACGATCGACATTTTTCAATCGCTTTTTACCAGCCCACAATTAATAACCCGTAAAAATCATTAACAAGAGAGACAAGAGAACAAAAGTCGCCGTCCTTTGAGGCATGTCGATGAAAAAATAAAGGAATGGTTATGGAGTAGCCCCGCAGCGCGCGCGCATCGAACGCTGTTCCGCTAAACCAACACGGGATGTGTCGACGCAGGACCGCGTGATGTCGGAGCGAAACGACCGACCGACCGACACTGTTGGAAATTTAATTACGATTTTATAAATATTCAGCCGAATGCAAAATATATTTTTTTTTTAATCGCGATGTCTGGGACGTCGTTGCAGCTATTAGAATTCATTCCGCAAAAGAAGACGTTATAACTACTAAACTAACTATCGTTCTGATATGAATCACTAGATTATTATATAGATTTGATTTGACACTTACTACCCAGAGATCTTTCGGAGTATCAGAATCTACCCAAGCCAAGCCTATTTAATTCTACAAAGGGCATTTGTAATCCATATCATAATCTAGGCACAGAGGCTTATGAATCCGTACAATAAAACAAAACCAAATTAAAACGGAATCGCTACAATGATCGAGTACCACATCAAACAAAATAAAGCATCGGCAACTAATAGAATAGCAGTCGGGCGCCAGATCAGAGACTTCGACACCGCCTGACGGCTGCCCCCTGCTGAGAGAATACCTGGTGACAGACTCACAGCCTCCTATGTCGTATCATGTCTCACGCATATCTCCAAACATTGGAGTAAGTGCAATTTTATGGAGATCATTGTGTATGTTTATTGCTTCATTATTTTTATCAATGTTATGCTCAATGACATTGTTCGTCTTCTTTGTATATGCTCAGAATGTAATGGCTTATTATGTTATTAAATTGATCATTTGAATTGTGATAATCTATCAATTATTGTTTCATTCGTTGGATATACGATAGTTTGATTAATAAACCAAACGTAGGTATATTATCTTGTTAGTATAATCATAGATTTCAAATACGTTAAACACAATTTCACCCATTGGAACTATCTCAAAAATAACACAATATTTAATAACTACAGAGATATTGAAACAGTCATTATCCAAAATCAATTACCAAAACAAACTTCAATATTCGCAATCCATAAGTAAAAGATCCATGGCGTCTCGCAAGGTACGCATCTTGGACCTGCGTGTCTCCTCGCCGTGCCCATAACGACTTCCCTGTATTTATGCGCTTTTGTCACGACACCGGCCAATTGGATGTCCTGATAATTTACAGTAACGTGACGACATTAATATAGGGCTGAGTGTGCGGTCACACAGCTCATAAAGATGTGGCTAGGAATAGTTTGGTTGTGAATAGAGATACCACAAAAATAGTAGGCAAGCTTTTAATAGGGTAACGAACGAAACCGGTTCTTATGAAAATCAGCTATACGGCTATACGATACTCCTTAGCCGAGGATGGAAGACGACGACGGGGTTGGCTAAGAACATTTTTTTAGGTACAAACTGACGTCGTACGTATGACTTCAAAACGTGTATTGGATGAAGAACTTTATTTGACAAATCAAGGAAGTACCTACTGCATTTTTTTTTTACCAAAAAATATTATAAAATTAGCAACTAATTTTATAATATTTTTTGGTTGCCTGGGAGAAATCGCGTTCAGCGGTAAGGCCGCCTTTTGTGCTGTATTACATGTGAGATTTTCTATTCATGTTTATTTTTTGTACTATAAAGTGTTCATTCATTCATTCATTTTTATACTGTAAAGTACCTACCTACACAATTTTCCTACCACTCCTTTAATTTCATGATTTATTTAAATACATCACAATCGACCAGCAATACGATAGAAACGTATGGGTTCAAAAAAATGCAGTAGGTACTTCCTTGATTTGTCAAAAAAAATTCTTCATCCAATACACGTTTTGAAGTACCTAATAATAATATGAATCTAATTTAATTCAGTTTCTGTAGTATAATAAACGTCGTATACAGATTTTCAATACAGCTCCGGTGTGACCGAAGCTCTGCGCATTGATGTAGTACCTTTTAATAATCCATACCGTCCCTCGCTGCGACAATATTTCCTGTCAACATTTATTGCCTACTTATTCATGTTGAAACTTTAATTGAAAATATTTTTATTTATTTTAACATATTGATAGTGTATTTCCTTGATTTGTGTGATTGTTTCGTGTTTAAGTCCTGTGAATTCAGTTTATAGTAATCGTTTAACGTGCTATGCACGTATATTTATGGAGTTTTAAAAATAAAGACTTCTTTTCCACATTATCCAATTTAAACGGTTTCAAATTAAAGTTCTGACACTCTAAACTAGGCAAGGTTTGTCGTGTGAAGAAATAGTAAAAACATCTATTTTTATATTTTTTTACGTTTTTTTATTCAACTATTGTTTCCAACATCACTAAATATGAAAGTTTGGATGGACGGATAGATGAATGTTTGTTGACTTCTTCACGCAAAAACGGCTGAACAGATTGAGCTGTGATTTTACAAAGGTGAACCTCTAACTAAAACTGAGAACATTTATTTGTTCTCAGTTTTGCAATCTACTTTTTAGTTCTGTTATCCCTATGGGAAATAAAAACTCCTTAAATGTGTCCAAACACTAAACCTAACCTACGAGACTAGTATTTCAATATTTTAGATAAAGATTTGACAAATATGTGTGAAAATCCATCCGTCTAATTCGAGTCCAGAATTATTTATTTATCTATTTTCCACGAAATGCAAGGTTTAGGTACCTACTCTACCAATCCACGAATATTATTTTAAAACAATCGAATTTTTTGCGTTAAATCCTGGCAAAAAATACATGCGATAACATTAAAATAATACATAGCTTCTCATTGATCTGACATTGAGAACCGAGTTCTATGATTGAAAAGGTCCTAGACAGTGAGATGACTGTCTTATAGCTCGTATAGCACTTATAGAGGCCCTAACAAAGATCATTGCGCAATTACAGTGGCTAAATAAAGGCCGGGATTGCTTTAATAGCAGATAACACTTTCATGATTCGAACTCAATTATTTGTGATTGCCGGCCTTATTGTGGCAATTGCAGGGATATAGCTATCTAGTGGCGTACTGAAATTGTTCAGAACTAATGTAGTTTTGTAACGGTTTTCGTTTGTGATCTGGGAGCCTTCTCGGAAAAGCAAAATCGATGTATCTGATTCGTTTTCGTGCAAAACAAACTCTTACGTCGCTCGCATAAGAATAACAATTGCACGAAAACGAACCAGAAACTTCGCCTTCTCGGAAAAGCAAAATCGTTGTATCTGATTCGTTTTCGTGCAAAACAAACTCTTACGTCGCTCGCATAAGAATAACAATTGCACGAAAACGAACCAGAAACTTCGATTTCGTTTTACTAGTACGGATCCTGGTGAAGGTTTGCATCGTGATGAAATAACATGGGATGGGACACGTTTTTGGGCAATACTTTTGTCATCAACTTTTTGTTGAAGAGCATCAACTCTACATCCTGTCGTGATGACAGGACCTGAAGACTATTTTCCGAATTTCAAGCCAAGACAGATATTTTTTTTAAATTATAACTGATGTGTTCAAAAGTTTACTGAACAAATATTTAAGGCACACTGACAAGTACTAAAATAAAGGTTAACGCTTTCATTGCCAAGCTTCAACTATATGACCCAGAGGGACGCGTTGCATAGCCATGGGCGTCTAAGAACGGCGTGTGCGTCACTGGCATCCAATGTGTTAACGCGTCGTCGGCGCTGCGTTGAACTGTTTCACACTAGCTCCGCTACCTCAAGAGCAAAGCACAAATTTATTGGTGCACTAAGGCAAACACTTATACATAGGTATTTCAGAATTATCTTTAACTCTACCATAAATAACAAGTGCCTGCACAGAGAACCAGGGCAAAATATGACAAATAATAATAAAAAATACCTCTATTGCTTTTTTTGGATAGATAGAAGAACCAAGTCTGTCTGGGTTCTTCTATTTATTTATACAGGGCACGGAACCTGTGTACTAAACTGAAAAGGGGTGATTCTCGACCCCGAGAAAAAGAAAAGAATCAACTTGTGACTAAAGATTTTTTTGATTGCGAAATTAATCTTACCCTCATCAATAAATATATTTTTAACACGTAATGTAAAAGTAATTTTACCGAATTCTTATCAGATATTGTCTTATTGGAAAGAAAGGAAGGAAAAAAGGAAAGAAACCAAGATTTTTCTTAGGAAAAAAAGTTAATGAATAATATTACCGATAAAACTCGTTCTTTTTCTATTTTAATTGTACTTTTCTTGGTTAACAAAGCCTAGGTTCTGTAAAAAAAGAACTGAAAAACAAAGAACTACTTCATACATAGAAACTAAGCTTTTGTCATTATAATGCGTAAGCCCTCGCACCCTAGGTTACCTTATCTCCCAGAAATTAAATAAGTTTTCATAATAAAAGAATTTTTTGTCACGCCGAAATCAAAAAATTTTGGGAACGTATTTAATTTCCTATAAATAACCTACTCTGAAACGGCTCTGTCGGAAAATCAGCTTTGGCTGTACGCAAATACAACCAACTCAGTTTATTTCATTTTATTTTTATTATATTTATTTATTGAACTAGTATAGAAATATATTCTAAGTAGTACACTAGTTACATTAAAACAATCAGTGCTGACATTTGGACCTATTTGCGACTCTAGCAAACTGGTTTCTTTTCTTTTAAATTGTGTGTATAGTCTAAATAAACCAAACAGAGGAAACAGTAAAAATTCATCTCAAGTACAACAGCAATAGATAAAGCTAAATATCTCACAATTGGCTTAGATAATGATAAAGATAAAACGACAATTGAATTGGACGACTAAATTAAACAATTGAATTGTGACGTGCCAATTAAATACCGCTTTAGTTAACACTCGTTTATTAAGCTAAAAGCTTTTTAAGTCGAGGAGATTATTGTTGGTGTCTGATATTGAATGCGATAGGTATTGCTTTAGTAAATGGCTCAACATCCATAATCACAATCATCATCATCATCGTCGATTTTAATTATATAAAGTGTATAATAATAAATAATGCACACAGCATTATCTAGCCACAAGCTAATAAATCTAGGTATCCAGCGAGGATGCCTTAAAAATATTATAGAAGGTCAGGTTCGGTCACATTCAGGCTTAGAATTCGCACCACCCCAACTCTTCCCGTGGGTGTCGTAAGAGGCAACTAAGGGATATACACCCGGGGGGCGGGCAGCAGCACCTCTTGCAGAATAGATCTACCACCGAACTGCGATCCCCAACCCGCATGTCCAGCACGGGGATTATAGGCACTACCCCCCATGACATAAAAGCCAATACCTACGTCAACTATCGGGGGAGGCCTGCGTGCAGCAGTTGACCATTCTTGGCTGTTGAGGTGTGGAAGGTTTTCTATACAAAAGCAAGCAACGACTGCAAAAACAATTCTAATTATAAATTGTCCGAACCATAGAGAATACAGAAGGTATCATCAATAAACACGGCCCTTGTGTCCCTATTATTACTTCACAAAGCGTCCCTATCGTAACAAAAACACTCCTAATGAAGTCAGGGCACAGTTTTATTTCGCCGATACTTTTTCACATCATAAATTTCCGTCAGTCACAACCGATCGCAGAAAAAAATATTAACAACTTTTTGAAATGAACTTAACCCTGCAAAGCATAAGGTGAAGAATGGGTTCGATCGGCGGCTTAATAGCAGAAAGGTACAAGTCAAACTGTCAAGGTTCCCGGTCACTCTTGGGCAATGTTTTTTTTGTGTTTTCTTTGGCGGTGCGTTTATGGGACCAAATGACACGACAGGTGACGACTTTTTTGTTAGTTG
This sequence comes from Eupithecia exiguata, assembly GCA_947086465.1. NCBI lineage: Eukaryota > Metazoa > Arthropoda > Insecta > Lepidoptera > Geometridae > Eupithecia > Eupithecia exiguata. The sequence goes on along the minus strand of OX352243.1, from coordinate 8,370,801 downwards.
GAAAATATTGTTATGCAGTTTATTGCGTGTTCTCTGACAGATCGAAATTGTTGGGTCTAATTTTCTCTGTTCTATGCAGATGTTACTATTGTATAATGTCTGTTTTTTATCAAAAACGTTTAAAATTTCAAAGGTTACGTTAAAACGTCAAATCTTGCATTGATTTTTCTGTGGGTAATATAAAAAAAATACTAAAGTTCTTTACAAAACCGCGAATAGCATCGTTAGCTACATTGCGTCCGTCGACTTTGCTTTTAATTTTCTCATCGCATTTTCAATATGTCATCCTAGGTCTAAGTTTTAAAATTAAGACATACCTACCGACCTACCGACATACTACCTAGAAGACTAAATTACCTTGGCACCTAAAACCAAGTACCTAAATAGATGAGGATACTACATAACCATTAGAATAATACGACCCATGATAATCTGTGGCCATTAGTAAACATCACTCAAAACTACGAAACAATGGTGTAACCAACCAACTCTATGGTATTTGTAAAGCACTTATTAAAATTACATTATGGACACAAACGTTTGTTGAGTAAAAAACATAACTTTAAACAATTTAAAGTTGATGACTGCTTGATTACAAAAAAGTCATCAGTCTAGAATACGTCTAATAAAATTTGTGTTCAAAATTTTCGTAGTGTGTACTTCCTTAATTAAAAAACAAAATCGGCAGAGAAACACAAAAATTGGATAAACGTAAATTGTTACTTTTCTATAATGCCCGACAATTGTAATTGGACGCCAGCTACTAATCCATAGCCAATTTCACGCATTTATATCGAAGTGGGTGGCCGATGACATTACCATTGTCGGATAAGAAAAAAAATCGCAACAGTAAGATTTACGGATTCATCTCAAGCGACACAAATGCGACCCCTGTGGGCAAAACCATGACAAGCCAAAAATGTCACAATCCTCATTGTCGAGTCATTGTCCAATAATTGCGCGGTGGCGCTACAGCATTGTGTCGAAATGGGATGACAGAAAAAAACTTTTGTCGGGTAAAAGTCACTTTTTCATATTTTTTGCCCGCATTAAACTCTAGTTCTCGGGTTGACAAGTGACAGAGGACAAGTGATTTCTAAAACGGATTTGCTTTGTTGTCGTGCGAAGTAAAATATTGAGCTTGAGCTGAACAGGTTATTTTGATAGTAAGCCCATAGTAAAAATAGACCTGGCCGTTATTATGCTGCTTCTTTGTTGCAAGATGCTGTAAATTTATTAGAGGCATAAAATAAATACCTGGCTAATTACGTTCCGAGCCATTTGGATTCCAGCAAAAACATCTCAACATAATTAGTTATTCACCCGCCTGAATACGATGAAAGCCTACACTAAGCATTGAGCATTCCTTCCCCATTAGTAATGCACAAGTGCGCTACTGAAAAACCGACATCTGCGCAAAAACTTCACACAAAATCCGCAGCACCGCAGTACTCATCCAACTTGTCCCTAAAAGCGCTCGTGGTGACACCTCCCCGTCTTCCTCCCACCCCAAGCGCCGTTTGGTCCCGTCTCTCTCGCACGCCCGCGCTTCAGCACCAAAAGCGACAAAACGCGACATACTCTTTTGCAGCTAGACGACCGAAGCGACATAGCAAGCGCGCGCAATACTAGTCTCTACTCGACTTAGTTTTAAAGCTAGCGCTCCGAATTGCGCGACACATTAGAGGACATCTCCCTCTCACTTCAACAACGCCGTAACTCTAATCAGGTCCAAGCGAATCGGAGCTTTTAACGATTAGCAATAAGAGCGATGTCTGTGAAGAATCAAAAAAGGCGCTGTAAAGACACAGTTTTCAAATGTCACGGTGTAGTCGTCTCTTTTCTCCGGAGTCCTGTCGCATCTGGCCGGCTAGGCTCCTTGGCATCCTTCAGCATGTATGTCCCCCCGCGTATCTTTCATCCCGCTCTGTGGCGGCTGAAGCCCAGTGCCCGGTCCCGCAGACTGTTAGACGGTCGTGTTGCCGCCTGTGTATGATCACACGATATATCGTTTCGTACGTGTGTATGTATAGCATTAGATGTGAAATGTACTGTGAAGTGACTCTGAGTGTCGTTTGATGTTTGTTTGTGAGGAAGACAGAAAGAAGCATTCATGATTCAGGTTAGTTGGCTGTTTTATTTTTAATTGAACTTTTGAAACTATAGGGGTTTGGATGAAAATTTTGCAAAGCTCTCTGTTTTTTTTTAAGAGACAATTTTTGATTTGACCTTTGTAGTTTGGTTTCAAAATGTAATTATTAGGGACTTCATACTGTTTATAGTAGGTTTATTCTAAAAGAAATATTTTTTGAGAAATATCTGCCTAGCACAGATTTTGTAAGCATTAATCAAAAAAACATGAACGAAAAATCTGATTTAAAAAAAAATAGGTTGCGGTTTCCTTATACCTAGGTCAAGCTTCCACAACTCCTTTGGTGACTTTTTTCTAACTCTCGTTGTTTCTAATTTGGTAATCCACTCCTACCATAAAAACTACTCTGTATAAATTAAAAATAATGATTTTTTGGCCTATTACATAACGATGATTTATTCACCGTTGAATTCTTGTATTTTTGTGTTAATTCATTCTTCCTTCCTACCACCATGACCCAGTAGTACAATTAATAGATAAAATATTTTGACCTAATTGGACTTGTCCTTGCTATCGACGGGCCAGTCGACCAATTCAAAACATGCATTAGGTCAACTGGACTCGAGGGGCCAGTCCGAGCGGGGCCAGTCGACTAAAGAGCCCTAAATAAACTCTAATGAATAAATTCAATGTAGAGTAAACTGTCACAATCTCCAATAAAGTAGGCCATAGTACAATTTGTAGTAGATAGGGTGTAAACCTTAAAACATTATAGGTACCTACCTAATGAAGTCTTATAGCTTTTTGAAAATTTTAAATAATAAATCGGACACTTGTACTTTCTGTTTATTTCTTCAGTCATAGGTATTTAAATAAGATATAGATAAAAAATGTTTATTTCGTCTTGTGTAACACATCAACATTTATAGATTTATATACCTACAGGTTTAGTTTTATCATTATTTGGACATATTTGGACAAGTAAGGTTCAGCGGTTTAGATTTTGCTTTGTCTGTAAGTCAGTTAGTACCTACATGGTTTTACCATAGACATAGAATTTTTCACTACTAAGCCTATGGGTTTTACAGGTGATTCTCGTACGTCACTTTAATTATCCAAATTAATTTAATGATTGCAAATTGCCTTGAATATGTTAGTTTTAATGATGATACGAAGCACACAGTCAAAAATTCTGAGTACCTTCCTAATTATAGAGCAGTAGAAGTAACTCTTAGGCCCGTATTATGAAAGCTTGATCAGTCACCAAGCTATGCTTGAGTAACGTTTTTCTATGGCATAAACGTCACTCAAGCATAGATCAATGACTGAGCAAGGTTTCATAATACGGACCTTAGGTTTCTGACACAAAACTACCAACTCCCAGAGCATTATTTATGTTTGGCAGAACTATCACGGTAAACAGTTTTTTTTTAACAAACTAACTACAAAGTTATTCATCAGTTTTCCCTATGTAATTACAATATTTATTTTGTCTAATCAGTAATATTTTCTATAAGTAGAAATAACAGACTTTATTAACAAAGAAAATAACAATCAAATAATAGAATTCTATTAAAACTAGTATTTACAATTGAAACGATTGAGCTATCTGCAGACTGTTGCGTTTTAGAAATATCTAATACATCCTGTATTCATTTCTATTTAAAAAAAAACTGGTATATACTAAGGTTATTTTCGCGAGAACTCATAATAAAACACTGTTTTAACCGGATTGATCGCGTATATTTTATATTTTGTTTATAACCTGACGTTTCGGAGGCTTTTCAGCTTCCATGGTCACAGGCAGACTAAAAAAAGCTGTCTATATTTATTGTATGTAAAGTATTCAGTATTACATAGGGATATTAGTTATCTAGTACCTACCAATAACTTAGGCTGTGCTTACGTTGAGGCTTGATGAGATGAAGCTGTGAGGATTGTCCAGCATTATTTATTTTATAAATTTTGGTTACGTCACTTGTGTGTCACCTGACAGCAAATGGGGTACCCATCTTATCTACGCTTTATGGTGCGTTGATAACTGTACAGTTGGTATATGGTTACTGAACGTTCACATAAGTTAATCATATCAATTTCCATCAAGCAGACATAATCATAAATTGTATCTCAGTTTAATACCAACTATAAATCACGACATTTCCTACTTCTGCCGTCAAGCAGCAGATGTCTGGATGCGCGCGCGCCGCGAGCGTGACGCTATTAGTTCCACGGACTGCCGCCGACCGCAGCGCCACGCCGCCGGCGCAATACATGCTGAAATTACTAGATCCCTTTGAATATAATGTAGGTTCGAAACCAGACCATAGAGATCGTGATAACTTGTTGCAACTGATGTAAATCTTCGTGAGACAGAATCATTTTCTAAATTTCTAAAGAAAATTAAATTAGAAACGTAACCTATTGAATTAAACTAAGGATTAGATAATTAAACTACGATCAGAAATAATTCCCTTCAAAGTGTCAAAGATATAAGTGGCAGAATATATTTTCTAGAAATATGACTTATTGAGTTTTCTCCAATGACTTCCGATATCAAAGCATAGAGCATTGAGTTACACATAAACATAGGTAGAATGGTAGGTAAGAACCTACGTAGTTTTCTACCACCTACTTAATGGATAGAAACTTGAAAGCTTATGTTCTAATAGGTAACCGATGTTGTTTACAAAGCAGTTAAATCAAATCACATCTAAAAATTCTTTATTTCCCTAAATACAATAAATGTACCTGCACTTAACACTTTGAAACGATCAAATTCTTAAAAACTGACACGAAAATAAACTGATATTTTTTCGCTTCCGATTAAAATTGAAGCGACGAAGAAACCTTTACTCTGTTAGTTGTAATTTTTCGAGTTAGATTCATTCGTCCCAAGCTTATTTATCCTCTAGATAATCTGATGTTTTTAGTAAGCTTTTTTGCACGGAAAGGTTTTGACAATTTGTTTGAATTTATTTACAAATATTATAGATTTTTTCACTGATAGTTTTATGTAATTGCAAAAACTATAATTATTGTCTAGGAGTTTTGTTGTTCATTGCCCTGAGAAAGATTAGTATTGTGAAGTCAGGTTGTGGGCACAGCGACTTTGTTTACCTATTGTAATTTTTTTTTTCATGTCATTAGACTTAGACGACATTAAGTCCATGATTTGCCTCGTCAAGAATAGAGTTTAGCTGACACAATAAAAAGTCAAGAAAACGAGTAGCAACATACATTATAAGTTATATCAAAACTACCAAAACGGAAATCTATTGAAAGGTATTTACGATTTATAGACATAATAAAGATACTAACATAATAAGTGTCAATAAGGAAAGTCGGTACTTAACTGTTTAACAAGCTTTGACAATTACAATCTATAGTACGATATTTTTTCCAAGTCAACGCCAAAAAGGGAGTTCTTGATTTTTCTGTCCTGAATTATTTACAAACATTGCTACTAGGGAATGGCTTGAGTAAAGCTTCCTTAAAGCCTACGTTTAAACTGTATCAGTGAAAAGCTCGCACCCAATAATTTAAAACGATTTCTTAAGGCCTAAGCGGTATCTAATTCAGTCCTTACACTTCTTGCGTCAGTCTAAGTAGGGAGTCAAGCTTTCGTCATAGCTGTAAGCAAAGTCAGTGTGTAAAGGCTGCTTTATAGTGAGGTGTATATACAATAAAAATACAAGCAAAAAATCGATCGAAGCGACGCGTGACCCGAGAGCTGGTGAGTATCTGGTGCAGCGCATCAGCATTGCTATACAGCGGGGCAATGCAGCTAGCGTCTTGGGCACGCTTCCGACTGGTATTGGTATGGAGCAGTTGAGCTACTTGTAGATTGTTTGCAACAGTCTGCAGCTAGCTCAATTGTTTCAATAATTGTAAATACTAGTTTTAATTTAGTTCTTTTATTTGATTGTAATTTTCTATATTATTGATTTGAAACTAAGGATCTACAATAAAAATATATAAAAACCGCAGTATCTTTGTATAAGGTGTATTTTGAAGATGAGACACGACACAAACCTCTTGAAAGCCGCCAGGAATCCGTCATGTCACTGACGACCTCGAGGTGTACGGCTATCGTGGATATACAAACCGGCCAATGTAATTCGAGTTTCCAGATTCGTCCCACTTTGGGCCGAATCAAGTGGGACGAGTCAAAAGTCAGTTTACAGTTTAGTTTACCTCTGAAAAGATCATCGAATTTAATAGATAAAGATTTTAAGTTACCTACGTACTAATTTTTTTAAATTGTTTTTCTTGCTTTAGATTAAATCACAAATTAATATTTGAAAGACAGAATCATCGTGAAACGATTGCCTACTGACGATACAATTAAAATTGCAATTTAATATAGAAACTTCGACGGAACTTTTTGTTCGACTAAAACTTGACTTGAAATTGCCCGTGTGAGGCTTACGCACTATAATAGCAAAAACCATAAAAATTGCAGTCAAGAACCATTTTAACAAAAAAAAAAAAAAACATTTATTGCCTAAAAAAACTCTTAACCTAAACAGAATTATACATAAAAATACAAGGAAATTAAAAATAAATAGGCAAAGGAAGTAAATTCAGCTTTGAGCTGCATGCAGGGAGCATGCGGCGCTGATTTTAAATCTACTCCTTTACAAACCTTTGACGCGTCAATGTGAAATATCCCTAAGGCACTAATGCAATATAATATTTGAGCCCTTCCCAGCCATTACAGGCAAGGTGGAATATTGAAATAAATCGCGGGTCATCAGCGAAATGCATAGTTTGCGGAGGCCATTAGGTAGATTGGATTCCTGGGAGATTTCGTTTACCTTAGGATCTTGTTAGAATTATATCCTGCAGGATGATGAGAAAAGCTTTGAAGCATTATGAAACGATTTATACTGAAATTTTATTAGTTAAGGCAATGCCAATTTAATTTGACGACCTCTGTGGCGCGGTGGGTGCAGGCCCGCCTGCGAAGCAGGAGGTTGCGGGTTCGCTTCCCGCCTCGGGACAAATGTTTGTACGATCTGCAGATATTTATTCAGGGTGTTCTAGTCGTTTTCTATGTATAATAAAAAATATCTATCCATGTATTGTATTATATTAAGTATATCAGTTATCTAGTACCCATAACACAAGCTCTGCTTACCTTGGGGCTAGATAATGCTGTGTGTTTGTCCACCATTATTTATTATTAATTTATTTTATTTTAATAATAAATGGTTTACAAAGAAGCACAATGGACATAAATCATAGACGCGTGACCCGAGAGGGTGAGTATCTGGCGCAGTGCATCAGCATTGCCATACTTACAGCAAAAGAATTTTCCAAATCCATCTATAACTGACAGATTTCTGAATAACATACACACAAAAGTAAATCAAGAAAACAAACATTTATAATATAGGTAATGACAAAATAACGATAACGGTTCCGACTGGTATTGATATGGATCAGTTGAGCTACTTGTAGATTGTTTGCAACAGTCTGCAGTTAGCTCAATTGTTTCAATTGTAAATACTAGTTTTAATTTTATTCTTTTATTTTATTGTAATTTTCTTTGTTAATAAAGATGTATAAAAATGATGAAATCCTACTAATCCTACTCCTACTAATATTATAAATGTCAGTTTGGATAGATGGATGGATGTTTGTTACTCAATCACGCCAGAACGGCTTAACGAATCTAGATGAAATTCGGCACAGAGATAGACTATAGTCTGGAATAGTACATAGGCTACTTTTTATCCCGCCATTCCCACGGGAACGGAAACTACGTGGGTGAAACCGCGAGGCGTTGCTAGTTTATAATATATCTTATCACTAGGAAGGTAACTCCTACCACACCGTGCTTTTATAATACCTTTAGAAAGCTTCTTTCCATAAGAGGGCTGCAAGTACTTACCCACATAAATTATCGACATATAGGTAGGGATATTCTAACCCCCTGGAAGCTGGAAGATCGATTTCGGAAAGGTCAGATGGTTCAAGGTTGATAAATGTTTACTTTTGATCCTTCAAATAATTATATAAACTTACTAGTGGTTTATTGTTCGCTTCTTCCACTAGTGGACAAAAATGGAAGCGAACAAAATCAATAACATTTTGTTTCTTATTTGATAATAATTACTATTTATAAACCTGTTTATGTATAAAATTTGACTTGTCTAAGTGCTTATTTTGTAAGCCTAAAGAAATAAAGTTATTGACATAGGTATATGACCTTTGAAGTAGTTTTTGACGAGTTTCTGCCCGCGTCTTCGTACGTGTTGTTTCTGAGGAAAGAAATACATAGATAAATAATTAATAATGCTGGACTTCTAACAGCATTAGATCAAGCTAAGCAGAGCTTGTGATATGGGTATTAGGTGCATAACTAATAGAAAACACAGTTTTTTTTTAATAACAGGTACAGATTTCCTGCGGTTTTCACTCCACACTATTCAAAGCCTGTATTGCGGAGACCAGTAGATTGACTAATCCTTAAAAAAGTAAGTAGTCTAAATTAAAAATTTAGACTACTTACTAGATTACTATGAGCAAACAAATAATAAAAAACCCGACACCTAGCATAAAAAAATAGATATGTAGTTCTTTATTGCACTTAATGAATAAAAAAAAATTAAAAAAATGTTACAATTGGCGGTCTTATCGCTCAAGCGCGACCTCATCCAGACAACCGTGGATGGTATCGTTAGATTAAACATCCATGTTAAGTACAAATCAATAAATTTAATAATACAAGATTACCTACTGTGAATTTAGTAAGGCCAAACGGAATCTGTAGATTGAGTGAACGTAGCTTGCTTTAATCTATTTTCGAATGGAATTGGCTACAGCAGCGCCTCTGTCGTGCGTGAGTAGAACTAACAATTTTCATCACACTTATATTAAAATGCAAAAGTTTGGACTGATGGATGGATAGATAGACGTCTGTTACTTCTTCACGCAGAAAATACTGAACAGATTTAGCTGAAATTTCCCAGAGGTGTAGCTCTTACTTTTTATCCGATAAATCAGTTTCAGTTTCCGTAGAAACAACGCGTGGGAAACCGCAGAAACTCGTTTTAAATATTTAAAAATAAACGTTCACTCAACCTCCCGATTCGGACTGGAGTCCTCTGGATTGGTAGTAGAGCCGGAAGTTATTGATGTACGTTATTCTTTAACCGACGAAAAATAAAAAAGAGGAAGGTTTTTGTACGGCTTTGTGCATTTTTTATTGTATGGAGATTGATAACGAGGTAGTCCCAAAAAACTATTTTCAAGAATATGTCCCGAAAAACTAAAAAAACATTGTTAATAGAATACTATCTAAGGAATTTGAACTCGGTTTTTAGTTTTTATCACAACAACCAAAATAAAGTTCGTTTTTCGGTAAATTAATTATCAATTATTAAATTTGCTATTAAATTATGTCAAAGGAAATTTAATCAACGACTTTTCGTGTTTATACGTTCACCTTCAAAAGATGAGTCTACATTTAGATTAGCAGCTACTAGTAGCGCCATCTGTTATTGTAGCAAGGAACTATCGACACCTAAATTCAGAAAGAATGCAATTCCTTTGCGTAAAGTTCATTTTTATATTTATCTAGGTTTAGGTTTAAAGATATTTCTTCTCAAAGACAAGGTCACTTACATGAGAATAGGTAATTAGCTTATTGTAAACAATTTATAAAAGAATAAAGAAGTTGTTATTGTTCGGTCTGTGGGTAGTAATTACAGTTTAGCATCCATGAAAAGTAAGTACCTAGGTACAAAAAAAGAAAAAGGACAATAAACATTCATTACTTTACAAATTAGTTAAACTACACTTTGTAGAATATAAAAAACTTATATAAAAAGGCCAATTTTCCGTAACCAAACTGGCAAGTTCAGTTTTAAAGGTATGAATCGAGCTAAAATTTTCCTAAGTTTCGGGTAGTTCGTTACAAAGTTGTGCTCCTTCAAAAGTAAACATTTATACAACAAAACAAGATACCTAACCAACTTGCGAGTGTTACGTTTTGTCACTTGCTTTGAGTTTAATAACGGTATGTACCTAAGTATGTAGGTACCCACGGTATTTTTAGGGTTTAACGAAAAAAATATAAAAAATTTGTAACTCTTAATATCACGGGGTCATGTAGTACGAAACTTTTTTTCGTGCCTAGGAAAGCACGTTAAGCCGTTGGTCCTGCGCTGGACCTCTCCCCGGTCGGGTCGGTCTACCGTCCCATCGGATTATGAGAGTGATTGAACAGAGAGTGCACCTGTGTTTGCGCAAACACTTGTGCACTATAATATGTCCTGCGCACCTGGGTAGTCTCCGTTGAGACTGGCCGCCGTGATCGTCTAGGGGGGCATCATTTTTTTTATTCATTTAACTTTTGTATTTTCGTGTTCTTGTCATATTTTTGTTTGTGAAGAAATATTTATATAATGAATAGGTAGGTACACAAAAAATTGTTATCATCAGTACGATCACAATTTTTTTATTAATTAAAGTGATTAATTGAAGATGGCGTAACTACTTATCCGCCTGTCTAAGCACATGGAAACCGGAAATTACAAAATACATAATCTACAGTGTAGGAACCTAATGTAAGGTACAGTTTTGTACATCACCCAATGTCATCAAGATAAGATTTCCTTAGGCCAGAAGTACACGAACCACCAGGTATAGCTGGTGTCGTTCACTAAAACGTTAGCTACCTGTACATTATCATCATCTGATGATGATGATGATCATGTTAATGTAGCTAACGTTTTAGGGCCTATTTACGAACACTACTGGATATTAAAAAAAATTATTCAAAATTTCTTCTAATTAAAAGAGTACTGTTCAAGTAATCAAATATTTATTTTGGCGAGTCTGTTTACCTGCTTTTTCTTTATTTTTAAATATAAAAATCAAGTCAGTAAGAAATATTGGAAATCATGGATGTTTTTTCGAAATACCAGCCTATCTATTGAGTTCACGAATCCCAGGCCGATTTGTTTATGACAAACCCCTAGGTTAGTCCAGCAGTGGACTAATATAGGCTGATGATGATGTATGGCAAACCCCTTTGTTTGAGGGCACGTTCAGCCGTAGACATATGAGTAGTGATGATGTAAGCTCCTACTGGTTGCCACTGTTAGTGGTGGTCCGTCTAATCCGAGCCTAAGCTTAAAAACCAATTAAGCTTAAGGTACAGTCACGCAAAAAAGTGGCCGTCATAATACCGATCAATCAAGTCAATGATCAATCAAAATCAAAATTGTAAATAGCTATGAAACTATTGATTCTGAGACTTATGAATAGTTTGTGTTAGTTTTTATTATATTTATATAGGTATCTATTTCTATTGAACAGGGAACTTCTTCCTGTTGTTTGTTTTTATATTATGTTCGAAGCTATCCTTCTCAAAAAATCTTATTGAAATTGGTGCATTCGTTTACTCTACAATATTGCGTACAAACCGACCGACACTACACGCCAAGAGCCTAATCTTTATAATATCTCGTTTTTAAGCTCAGAATTAAAAAACAAGATTTTGACTGTTGGACATTTAGGTGCCTTAGCAGGTGCAGAGTAAAGTTACCAACTCAATTTTCAATACATCATATACTTTTGTTTGATTTGATTAATAAAGTAGCGGCACATTTCGCTAATGTCACTATAAAATAAACCTACAAACCTTTGAATTATTATAATTATAAATTATACGATTGGTAAACGTAAAGCTCAAATTATAATTATTATTGCGCTGCAAAATTATTAGGTGCAAAGTTGCACGGCCTCGGGCGCGCCTGCTATCTGATGCGTCTGACAGGCGCGTGATGAGTGAAGTGATAGGTTCTGAGTTATGGCGGCGAGTGTACCTGGCTTGTGCAGTTTGGGCGTTACCTAGAGCTTTTGAAATGCGTATGTTTAAGAGTTAGGACGCTGTTGCTCATTCAATTGCGGTACGATGCCTTGCACTCATAGAGTAGGTAAGGTATGTCGGATGTTTCTGTAAAACACACTGCGCTATTAGAGCATAACATTTTTTGGGGGCGGCGGTACTATCTACTTCTGAAATATATCAATTTTTTTAATAATTTTAAACATAACAAAAACTTAAAAAAACTCTATGCTCACCTTGAAAATCATGTAAAGACAACTACTACTACTAAATTATTTTTATCGTAATTTTTGAGGTATTTTTAGGGAATTTTCGTGCTTAGGTAGGTAGGGTACATACCTATTATGTTTCCAATGTTAACTACCTACACACCTACCGTCTTCCGAAGAACAGGATAGTTTCGTCATATTTTGGAAAACGTAACAAACCCCTTATCAGTAGGGTAAAACACCCATTGTCGGCCGCCTGCGACTGCATTGTCCAGAGTCCCACATACGGCACAACTTCAAAAACACCGGTCTCTTTTTCGCGGTAACTTGTCGCTGGAAGTAGTCCATTGGACTTTTATTGTTCTCAAAACTGCTAAAGGAATGTACCAACACGTTTTGTCGAATACCTAAAGAAATGATAAGAATGCGAAACTGTTCTCGGAAAGTAACAAAAACCCGAAACGTATCTCCGAAGGATGTGTTGCAAAAATGTTGCTGAATGGCACCTACATACCTTAACTTTGTACGTTGCTATTTCATTACATTTTCCTTTTTTAAGATGAACCATATATCTGTTTTTTTTATCTCTCTTAGGTATTGACTCGTTTTGGCGGATTTTTTTTGTTCGTCCTTAAACCTGTCAAGAGCGATAATTTTATTGTTTCATTTGTAAATAAGACTAAGTATTAGTTCCAATTTGTTACTGGGTATGATTAATTAATTGTAATTTTCTTTACTAATATTAAGTAATGTTCTGATAATTTGTATTTTTTTATGAAGATCCTAATATTAAGCACAAAATATTTCAGTTTGCAGTTTTTTAAACCATAAAATCTTTACTTTGCATATACTAACTTGTAACCTATCACGTGGCAGAAGTAAAACCGGATCCATCTAATAAAATAAATGTTTTGTTACAAACAATAAAGTCACCACACCTGTGACACAGTGGGTTAAATTGTCTAAGCTCTGACAGGGATGATAAGCCACCGAATCATAGCCCAATTACGACCCATTGTTTAACCAAGACATTTTACCTACCTGTACCTTGTAACCTTCAGTTACTGGCATACTTAGTACTTTAACTATTCTAGTCCTATCAAATACAAATAAAACCGGCCAAGTGCGAGTCAGACTCGCGCACGAAGGGTTCCGTACCATTATCTATAAAAACGGCAAAAAAATCACGTTTGTTGTATGGGAGACTAAAAAACAGAATAAAATAACTATTTAAGGGGGGTAAATAGTTATTTTATTCTGTTTTTTAGTATTTGTTGTTATAGCGGCAATAGAAATATATCATCTGTGAAATTTTCAACTGTCTAACTATCACGGTTCATGAGATACAGCCTGGTGACAGACGGACAGCGAAGTCTTAGTAATAGGGTCCCGTTTTTACACTTTGGGTATGGAACCCTAAAAATGCTGAATTTAAATTCTGAAAAATTCATCTGTCTGCAATGAGCTCAATTGATTCAATTGTAAATACTAGTTCTAATTTGGTTACTAGGTTTTATTTGATAGTACATTTCTTTATGTAGGTACTTAAATTAAGTAATGTTCTTAACCTTTTTTTATGAACTTAACACTAAGTAAAAATTACGTTACGTTTCATATTATAATTTGAAACCTAGCACGTGTCTGAAATAAAAGCGGCTCCATCTAATCAAATAAATCCTTCGTTACCATAAAAAAAGTCACCTAAGACAGGGATTACAACCCACCGAATCATATCCCAATTACGACCCATTGTTTACCCTAGACAGTTTACCTACCTGTACCTTTGTGACCTTCAGTTACCGACTTACTGAGTATTTTACCTATTGTTTTGTCCAGGTACGGGATAGTTCACACCCTACCCCCACCCTTTGCGGCTTCTGTAGCATTTTAACACTTGTGTCACAGGATTATCTGGATTAGTCGTGGAAGTCTTATCTTACCGACAAGACGTTGACACTTCCGAGCTCTAAAAACGTACTCGTACACTTGAAAAACTGCAAAACACGCGTCGTGCGTTAATGCTGTAGTTTCTCGTATTAGTGGAGTGTGATACAGTTGGATGGATTATAGTGACATAAGCAATCAGTTGAATATGAGTGAGTTCAGTGATAATGATAACCATCTGAGAAATCTAACTCAGTTTGTGAAACGTTGGTGGGAAGATGATTATTATAAGGTAATTTTTGCATACATAATTGTGAAACTCGTTTCGGTAGCTGAAGGTTAAAGGCATAAACCTAATAATCTGATGCGCAGCGCACGCTCCACTGAATTTGTTGTTCTAGATTTGACGACCTCTGTGGCAAAGCGGGCGAACGTCTGCCTGCGTCGCAGGAGTTGCGGGTTCGATTCCCGCCTTGGGACAAATGTTTGTACGATCTGCAAATATTTGTTCTGGGTATTTTCAATGTATAATAAAAATATCTTTGTATGTAAATTCTTTTAGATATATAAATCCATCATCTAGTACCCATAACACAAGCTCTGCTTAGCTTGGGGCCAGATGAGGCTGTGTGGAATGTCCAGCATTATTTATTTTGTTTCGACTAGCGCGTAAAATTGACCTCTGTCAATTTATTTTTTTACTTTTTTATTATAGATACACTAAAATAACTTTACAATCTGGCCATAGATTTGGCTAATGGGTAATTTTGTTTTAACCTTACTTAGTAAAAAATATCACTAAGAACGTATCCATCGGCAATTTTTTTACTATCTCTACTTAAGGGGGAAGACACTTGGTTCATGTATTCATTATTTTTAATAACTATCACTTTTAATACGACAGGATTCCCTCTTAAACCTAGAGTTAATAAATTTCAAATGAAGCAGTTTACCAATTTCAATATGTATTTTGCTTCATTTTTAAGCAAAAATTTAAGACACTAGATGCATTACGCATTATCTGCTTATATCGTGTTTAAAATACCTTGTTACTTCACTAATTTAAAACTAGTTTCTTCAAATCACACTATCATAAATGCAAAAGTTTGGTTGGATGAATGGTTCTTCATACCAAAACTACAGAACGGATCAGGATGAAATTCGTAAACCTGTTCATCTAGACCTGGAATAAAACATGGGCTATTTTTTATCCCACAAATCAATTCTCGAGGGAAAAAAATAACCTTACGTTATGTACAAACGTTTCCATAATAATTTGATTGTTTTTTTTAAACTAAACTAAAATGGTTTTGTTCTTAACTTGTTTTGTAACTAAAACAGAGAGAATCCCTTAATTTTACACTGTTTTTAACTTTTGCGGGTTAATTATTAATCCCCCGGGATTACATTTCCTCGGAATACATTTTCTCGGATTTATTTCACTAGCGAACAAATTTTCATTATCGGTCCTTAACTGACGCAGAAATCGACAAACATACATACTAAAAAAACATACAAATAGCCGAACATAGAACCTCCTCCTTCTTACGAAGTCGGTAAAAAACAAAGCGTGCGAAGCTAAAGGCAAAACCGAGTCCATATTTTCAAAACTTGCTCGTTGAAATTTACATCTCTCCTTAAAATTCATAATGGACCGCTATCGCCCCAGCCAATAAATAACGTCCCCTGAAATCTCCGATCGATTGACCCCTGGCTCATCCAATTATTGTTTAATACCGCCAGGAGGCTTAATCCCAGATTAAGATAAGCTATAGCAGAGCCATACGTGTCCACACCATATCATTATACTAAGTTAGCCGATCTCTGCTTGGATACTGTCACAGTTCGTAGAGAAAGGTTGGGTTGCTGCACGACACTTAGGCCCGTATTATGAAAGCTTGCTCAGTCATAGATCTATGCTTGAGTGACGTTTATGCCATACAAAATCGTTACGCAAGCAGAGTTCGATGACTGAGCAAGCTTTCATAATACGGGCCTTAGAGGGCCTAATATGAGTACCTTTACCTTACCCCTGCCGGGTGATTCGTGAAGCGTCCGCGTGAGTATGTTTTTGTTTACAAATTATGAGTCATGCTCATGCATATCTGTGAAAAACTAGGCCAAGTAAATAGGATAAACCAATTAAATGTTATGGAAAATGGAACTCAAATAATGTATAAAATGGTAACGAATATACATGATGCTACGTACATACATTTTAGTACATTTTACTATTACGAGTTAGTTTTGTTCAATGACGAATGATAAATTTGTAAGAAATTAAATATATAATAAAAATAAAATGAGCTTAGCTAAGGGTTAGATGATAGTCTGTAAATTTTTCAGCATTATATTTATTTAAAGAACATTAAACTCTAAGGGTTTTTTTGTTATAGTGCTTACCCGCACTTTGGGTATCTCTAAGAAATAAAATAAGTTCCCAAAAATTTTCGGTTTCGGCGGGACTCGAACCCGCGCTCCACCCTCAGTACAGGTGTGCTCTAACCAATTAAGCCACGAAACCCTAGTCGGTTCCACCGAAAATCTTTGGGACCTCTTACGGACTATAGCGCCGGTGGCTAGCATAAAACTCGTTTTAATTATACCTACCTACAAAAAGAAATTAAATAATAAAATAAAACAATTACAATTAGTATTTACACTTATAAAGAACCGAAACACAGAATGAATGTGTCTCAGAATTAAAGTTGATAAAAAACAATAAAAAAAAATATGGCTTAAATGCGCCTAGATCATTTAGATTTATTAAGCAAGTAGCATGATTTAAGTAAACCAAAACATTAGTTACTCAAGAATAAAAATTATTCAAAATGACATGAAAATTATTGTAGGTATACACGTACCATGCCATGTATATTTATTTTTAGCATAATATGCAAAGTAAGCAACGCCATAGCTTTTATTTTACTAAGCTGTGGAATGAGATCTAAATTGTATCAAAGCCCCTTTAAAAGGTTAATTGGAAACGTGGACAGATTACAGTGTCTCTGTAATAATGCAATGTAACCAACAATTTGTAGTTAATGGTCAATCGCGGGGAAATGGCGTTTGAACGCTGCGTTTAAGTTTATTGCTAATATTCGGTATAATTAAATAAATTGCGTTTTCATGACAGGTGCTAAGATTTAATACTATTTTATTAAATATGCTTTATATGTATATTAAAAAAATTAATTGTTGTTCGTTAGTCTTGTTAAAGCATTAATCGGCTTGACCAATTTCATTTTTTTTTTCATTTGGTTTCTTCCAATACATGTGCGGTTTAAATAATTGTACGTGATACGAAGTTTACGGGTTTTTTTTAAATAAGCGTTGTTATATTAAAAACATACCAATTTTTAGAGCTTACTGGCGCTAAGTAACAATTATTTTCCGACGTAAACAAAATAAGCGTTGTTATATTAAAATCATACCATGGTATGATTTTAATATAACAACGCTTATTTTGCTTATTGCGCTTATTAAAATTATTATTATTATTATTAAGAAATTAATAAATCCCAAAAATTTACGATCTCGACGGGATTCGAACCCGCACCTTCCCCTTCAGCGCAGGGTTGCTCTTTTTCTACAACTAAGCAAAGACCGTAAATTCGAGATCGTAAATTTTTGGGATTTATTAATTTCTTAGAAATTACCCAGAGTACTATAATAAATAAAAACCTTAGTATTATTATTATTATTAAAATTGCAATTTTAAGAGCTTACTGGCGCTAAATAACAATTATTTTCCGACGTAAACAAAGAAAATTACAATTAAATAATAGAAACAAATTAGAACAAGTTTCGTACTTACAAGTAAAAAGATCGAGCTAACTGCAGACTCTTTTTTTCTGTAATTATAAGAAAAAGTTTATAATAAGGTTATTTCAGGTATTGTCCACAAAAACAGGTTACTGTACTTTCTATTAAAACACTCATTCATGACTTAAATGATAATTAAATTAATAGACATACACGAAATGCCCACCCACACTCTATGATCCATTGTTAAGCGAACGACAAATATTGATACAATCGCTGTGTTTGATGTCGACAGGCAGTACACAACACACATAGGTGCATGGTCGTAGGTTTCATTGTTATTTTCGGAAATATCACCATTTTTACTGAGCGAAGTATTTTTTTCTGGTGGGACAATCGTGGACACCTTTACCTTGCAATAAAGTCAGCGTGTTTTTTTGCATTTATTCAAAAAAGTGTTAAATTGGAAAGAGTGTGTTTTCTTGTGATTATTACAAAAAAGGTGAGTTTTGTTTTTCCAACCGATTAAAATGCTATTTGCAGCAAAAAAATATACCAAACAAACTCAATAAGGATGATGCGTCAATGTTATCTAGTAACATAGCTAGGCATCGAAGTTAAATAGCTATAGAACTATAGAACCTACCTACCTAGGTACTATAATAAATAATAGTACCTACGTAGGTAAGACCTAGGACCTATGTGAACCTAATTATAAGACTCGGACACATCGCGTCCGCATTAACTTTAAACCTGCAGTACTGTGGTGATCAAAATTATAAGGTCAGACGGAATAGGATTATCGAAGTTTACAGCTTCAAAAATCAATTTACCCTTTGTTGTTTTATTGTTTGCAACAGTCTGCAGTTAGCTCAATTGTTTCTATTATTGTAATTTACCCGTAGGTCATAGGTTTTTAATTAAAACAAGACCAAAAAGGCTTCAGTTAGTGAAAAAATACCTACCTATAATATTAACTATCATTATTAAATTTGTAGATATCAATAGTAATTTTTTTCATTTGTTGTAAGTATAAGAACCCTTCTAAATTATGTCTTTATGTCAAT
The DNA here is from genome assembly GCA_947086465.1 of Eupithecia exiguata. Classification (NCBI taxonomy): domain Eukaryota; kingdom Metazoa; phylum Arthropoda; class Insecta; order Lepidoptera; family Geometridae; genus Eupithecia; species Eupithecia exiguata. The sequence goes on along the minus strand of OX352243.1, from coordinate 8,351,922 downwards.
AGCCAGTTTTTTTTCTTATCTATGTTTCCCACTCCTCTGTAAAGGTTTCGCCCAAACTTTTCCATGAATCGCGTTCCCACTAAGATAGACCTAAATTATTATTTAGACAAAAAATATCACATCCACCAAAAACTTCGCAATGCCCAAAAAACGCCGTTACCTACACAAAAATCAAAAGACCTCGACCTCGGGTACGAATCGAAATAACTTTTTCCCACAAGAAAAACTCAAAGCTCGCGTTTAAGATCATTACTAAGCAAAACGCATTGCATTTTGCGCTTCACTGTACCGAAACCTGTTTACTTACTTCATGTATCATGAACAATATGGCATGTCACGACAGAGGAAAAACGAAGATATGGCATTCTGAAAAAAGTACGAAACAAAACCTTAATACGATGTTGTAAGGTGCTTGTCGCAGATATGTTTTGATAGGGTTGCTAATTTTTTTGATAATTTCTACCATATTTTTTTGCACAGCATTTTATGAATTTTACGTGATGAGACTATTCCTGTTATGAATATTTGAAATCACTGTTATTGAGATGAATTTTTAGGATGCGTAATTATTTTTCTTAATTAGGAAGCCAATTATTATTGTTTGGCAAATGGTCTCCCAAATTGAAAATAAACACAGCTCGCTGGAAATTAGAAACTTAAAAAGCGTTTTCATCTTCAGCCTAATAATTACCTCACAACATTATGTCTTTTAAAACACGAGTATTTTAATAATTGCCAATTTTTTAGCCTGACAACCCTGCCCGAGTAAAAAATGCCATGAAATAAGTCCGCTTGTCCGTTGCTCTCGGTAGGCGTGGGTCAAAGAGGCGCGCCTTTTTACTCGCTTTGCAAAAATGAATGTTCGTTACGGAATAAAGGCATATTTTGAGTTCATATGATAACAAAATTGGTAAGCTTGGTTTAAAACTAACCCTCGGCCGTCATAGAGAAAATCATACTTCGGTAGGTTAGGTACCTATAATCGCGCATAAATCAAAATTATTTTGTATGATAATGTTCTTACTTTTATATGATTACTAGCAGCGCCTCTCGGTTTCACCCGCGTAGTTCCCGTTCCCGTGGGAAGTCTGGGATAAAAAGTAGCCTATGTTCTATTCCAGACTATAATCTATCTCTGTGCCAAATTTCATCCAGATCCGTTCAGCCGTTCTGGCGTGATAAAGGAACAAACATCCATCCATCTATCTATCCATCTAAACTTTCACGTTTATAATATTAGTGAGATTAGATAATGTTTTTTTACTAAATACTTAATCACCTGCTTTCATATTAACAAACCTTTTATTTAAACTAACTTATCTTTAAACGAAATGCCTTTCTTCGCCCAGAACATTAAGTTAATGTCAAACATTTATTGTCATTTAAATTTTCATATCATGAGAAACGACTCTCATAACGTCATTTATGATAATTTCTCAGTTTACAATCCTTTTCACTCAATTACCAGTCACAAAAACCGCACAAATAATCCGAAAGCATTCAAAAACCTGTGATTACCGACCGAGTCGACTCCCAGACGTATGTTTTACTTAAACGACACTTTGTTATCCCGATTATCCATTTTGTGGCATTAGAAACAAAATATTTCATATAATTGCTGAGTTTTACAGAAAATTGCCCCTGACGCGCCGGTACCAAACGACGATTTAATTTTCCCCAGAAATAGGGTACTTAATTGTATGGCAACCCCATCAGTTACACGGTATAATCGAGTGACAAACTGTTTTAAACAGCTGTAATCAAAAGATTGTATCAAGAAGGGGCGGGTGCCGGTGTTATTTTTCAAATAAAAAGTTGAGATTTTATCGGAGTTTTGTTTACGAGTTTTTGTTGGTTGACTTCATTGGTTAGGTATATTACAAAGATATTATGTAGGTATTTTGGTGAAGAAATGTATGTATTAATTACGAAATGTAGGGACATTCACCTTACGGTATCTTAAACTAAATCTTAAAAATACCTTCGGGTAGATAAGAACGACGTGTGACCCGAGAGCTGGCAAGTATCTGGCGCAACGCATCAACATGGTCATACAGCAGCGGGGCATACAGCCAGTGTTTTGTGTACGCTTCCGATTGGTATTGATTTGGATCAGTTTAGCGACCTCGACTAGACTGTTTGCTACAGTCTGCAGTTATCTCAACTGTCTCAACTGTAACTAGTTGTAATGTTTTTTTTATTCAAGGACGAATTAAAGTAATTTGTTTATAAATATACCTTTAACAAACATGATGATCAGACATAATAATAATCTATAACATATTTATAGGTTGCCTGGAAGAAATCGCTTTAAGCGATAAGGCCGCCAAATCCATTGCTATCTTTAATTTTATACAATCTGTTTTTCTTTTTAATTTAAGGTGATGATTAAAGAATTATCTATCTATCTATCCGACCTATCTTTATATGTACTAGTATTATAAAGGAGCAAGATTTGTATTTATGTGTTTAAAAAAAATGTAACGAATAAACTTAAAAACTACAGGCCCGGTTTCAAAAATTCTTTCACTTTCAAAGCTAATCAAAAGTGTCAGTCCCTGAAAAGTATCAGGGAGTGACATTTATCCCGGAATTCCAACGGGAACGGAAACTACGCGGGTGAAACCGCGAGGCGCTGCTAGTTCGTACATAATTCAGATAATATGGCTAATTATTCTCTATCTAGGTGTCAATTATGAATTTCAAGTCCAGTAGGTGCCTAAACAACCTTTATTGTCGTACAATTTCAATGAATCCAATCAGAATCAAAAACTAATTCCAATTCTAATAACCAAACCGGTGGCTCTACCAGGCTTTTTTGTTCATTAAACCAACTTAAGTGCTTAAATTGAGTCGAATTTAACTTTGACATAGCTCGCTCACCCCGCCCGGCTAAATGAATAGTAATTTTCGAAATGAAATCGTTCTTAACACGCGACACCCAAACCACTTTTCTATTCTCAAGTCGACTCAAAACCGTCATTTCATACAATTTCACACAATTGCTCTGCGTTCCTGGAATTAATTTGATATTAGCCTTTGGAAACGCAAGGTGCGGTTGCCTTATACTTATTTTGGAGAGTCATTTCAAACCCCGTGGTTAAGACTTTAGACTACAGATTATCCAATCTTTCAACGTTCTATGCTCATAATTTTGATGGCAAACGTTTAATTTTGTAAAATAGCGTTTATTGCGCCATTTCCCAAATTATTCATGTCTTTAATGCGATGCCTGCAGTTCGGCCAGCAAATCAATAGGCACTTGCTGAAGAAGTTGCTTTAGCATAAACTGTTTGAGCCATCCAGATAAGCCGAAGCCTTGTGTTATCTAGGGTAAACCCAGGATAGGTGCAACACTTTTTGAAAGAGCCTCGTAGTATTAAAATTAGTCGTCAATAAATTCTATGAATATAGATAGTTTCATGTTTCATCTCACATTACTAACTGTTTTTATTGACCTAGCAATTACTAATTAGGCACAAATTTAGTTTTCGCAGACCCTTTTTGTGGGGATAGATGGCCTACCTATAAGGATAGAAGCCCCAATAAACACATGATGACCTGCAGGGGAAAATATGTGTGGTGCATACGCTCCTTAATTATCCTATCAGTTTTATTTTGCGACTTTGAGAAGTTAGTTTTTTGGAAACAAGGCACCTATCCCACTGCGGCATCTATCCTGGGTTTACCCTATAGATCATGCATTCATCACCATCCCTAACTAGGTAGTTGCCTAGGTTCGAGAGATGCATTTAACAGATTAACCTTGTCAAATGTTAATTATAAGCATAAATAACTAGAAGTGCTAATGCAGTTCGCAAATATTAATGACAACTTGCAACAAGTAATTTGCCATTAGCATAACACGCGTAAGTCTTTACTTACGCATACTAGCTGGTACTAGAGTATGTTTGATTATGAAATGTCTACGACAGACGACAAACGAGAAGGCTAAGCAAATTCATTAGTAACACTTCATGGGTAAACCTCTCAAATGGATTTTACACAACAACAAGCAATCAGCAACCAGCTATGAATACCAAAAGTACTACATATATTCGTAGAAAATAAACAAACGTAATCATAGATACGTTTCATTGTTACAGGAATCGCAGACCAGTAGTGCTGAGAGATGGAGCGGACGGGGAGCCGAGCACAACATGGCTCTCCAGCAGATCCTCAAACTGCAGGAAGCCAGGGCCTTGCACAAGACTTCCCTCTTCCCTCTCTACAAGAAAAACGGCCTTCCCTCTCCACCGGGAATCAACTACGAGGAAAAAAAACCTTACGAACCTACAAACCTTGAAAATGAGTTCAGAAAACTAATGGAACAGTCGGGAAAGGATGCTCGTAGCGAAGAATCCATCAAATACCTCCAACACATGATGGAAGCCAGACAGCACTATGAACATTTAAGAAATATCCATGAAAGAGAAAGAGAGCATGAAGAAAGAATAGCTATAAAGAAAGAGACAGCTTCACCAAGGAACTCTCCTATGAGAAATAGCCCTCCCCAAACGAGAGTCTCTTCAGCTGAAGCATCACCGAGTTACAGCGACGTCAGACTATCTACCTCATCCAGTCCTCTATCAGCCACTAGTCCAGTCAACTCTTCACCTTTAAACCATCTCCAAAATATGCAACCGTTTGACTTCAGGAAGAACAAAGTTTGTGAAAATAAAGATAGGGAAGAAAGAAGGTCTTACAACATGGGTACAGCTGAGAAAGCTACAATGGACTTGATGAGGAGTCAGTTCTTTAACTTCCCATTACCTGGGAATCTTCCTATGCCTCCCATGTCTCTACCATCGTCGTTCAATCACCCGGCTGCCATGGTTGCTGCCTTGAGTCAAAATCCAATGGGTCTAGCATCACTGCAAGCATTACTTCCACAAATGTCAGCGAAACCAGTTGAGAACCCAGAAAAGAAAACGGCTAACCATTCGAGCAAAAAATCAGATGAACCTAGATCAGAAGATGAAAGTGTACTGAACTTGAGCAAAGATGCTTACTCAGATCCATCAGCCAACCACAGAAGCATGATGCTCGGTAAATGTATAAGCCCACCGAAAAGACAATGGGGAGCGAGTCAGCTACCTCTTAACCTCGGCACACATTTCATCAACCCTGCAACGGGAAAGAAAAGAGTGCAATGCAACGTATGCCTTAAAACATTCTGCGACAAGGGAGCCCTCAAAATACATTTCTCAGCGGTTCATTTACGAGAGATGCATAAATGTACAGTCGAAGGTTGCAGCATGATGTTCAGTTCAAGAAGATCGCGTAACAGACACAGTGCTAATCCGAATCCAAAGCTACACTCTCCTCATATGCGAAGGAAGATTTCACCTCACGATGGCAGAAGTGCTCAGGGTCATTCAGTCTTGATCCCGTCCCATGCTGCAGGATTAGGTTTACCACCAGTCATGAACCCAATGCACGCGTTTGGCTCCTATCCTCTTTTGAACTCTTCACCAAATATGAGGCACTTCCCATCCAATATTCCATTAGACTACAAAAACATGCCTATGGGTTTTTCTCCGTATGACCAATCCCACCCACTGAGAGAATCAGATTTAGCAGAAAATAAAGATGACCAACAAGGCGAGTCAGACGAAGATGATGGAATCGTTGTTGTAGCGGGTGACGATGATGACGATGATGGTGAACATATAGACACCAGTGATTACTACTCAAACTTGAACAAATCTTCAGGATCAGTCGAAGATTCCGAAACGGATTACGACCAAAGAAGTGTAAGTGACAATAATGAGATAGAAAATCGTAGAGAAGGAACAACTAGTCCCGAAGTTTTGAAAAGAAAACGCAAAAATCTTAACCCTACTCGACTGCAAAATGTATCTGAAAATGGAAACACAGAGGTACACAGCCACCACGAAGATGAAGAAGAAATTGCAATTGACCTCAAAAGGGTTAAAAGAGAGAACGAATATCGCGCTGAGAATAACACCACAACAGTTCACGACGAAAAATTAGAAAAGAAAGCTATTAACGAATCAACTAAAATCAAAGAAGAACCCGACGATGAAAATGCACAAGACTTACGAGTTAAAGAGGAACCAGCTGATGTCCCCGAAATAGTAACAAATTACAAAAATACAAGCACTCCTACTGACCATTTCTCATCAGAAAATGCTCTAAAACGACTAGAAAGCTTATCCAGAGGAGATTTTCCTCACATTCCTAGGAGAATAGATGCCCAAAAAATTGCACCATGCAACTTATCTATGAACGACTCTATAGATTTTTCCGACAGATCGCCATCATCGTCTGTGTCTAGCTACGACTACACTCAAGAAGACAATCAAGGTCAAATCTTTGGTCACTTTGATAGTGGATTCTTCATTAGCTCTTCAGATGTCCCTTTAGACCACGAAACTCCCAACAAGTGCACCGTTTGCGGGAAATTATTCCAAAACACCTTCATCATGAAATCCCACTATCAAAATACACACTTAAAAATCATGTACAAATGTTCCGCTGACGGCTGCAGGGCGGCATTTACTTCAAGGCGCAATAGAGACCGTCACAGCTCAAATATCAGTCTACATAGAAAGATATCAGAAGATGTCAGAATATCCGAACATTCCTCTCGAATCCTGGATAAGCTACGAGAGCAAATGGAACTTATATCAAGATACGATGAAGTGGAACGAGCTGTACCATACATAGATTCACACAGCTACTACAGAGCGAAGGAATCCGACAAACTAAAGAGTTTGAACTCTCTGCCCTTTAACTCTCCCTACCCACCGTTATTACCAGAAGCTTACTTGAACAATAGAGATATGTTCGCTCAGCATCCTTTCTTGTTCACCCCTTTCGGTATGCTGCCGAACTTCCCCCCACTTCCTCTAAGCTTCCTTCCCCCGAACTTGAACGCTTTCGGTTGCCAAAATCAGTTCCCTTCAACCAAGAAACTGAATTACTGTGTGGAGGACGAGGCACCGCGACCGAATAAAGATGGTTGTTATCCATGTCGGGGTTGCAGAGAAACTTTCAAGGACTTGTCTGGTCTGAAGCACCATTGTGAAGCGAACCATGCTCAGTCGTTACACCGATGCTCGCTCCCTGGCTGCAATGCGGCATTTTTCTCGAGAACTAAGAGAAACATTCACTACGAAGGTCATGTCTCACGAAGACAGAATGGTAGAGTCCATGTTAGTCCGTCGTGACCGTTTGTTAATTTCAATCTTAGGAGATACTGAGAAGTTTGGTTATTCAATGCATTTGTGATTTTCTTAGGTTTATTAAATGTTAAGTTAGAATTTGACTGCAGTACCCTCAATTCTCATTACGTAACTTTGAACTTAGATATACTTGCTAACTTGTAGAAGGTAGGTAAGTCTTGTATATTAATTTTTTCTTAAGTGACGATTTTTTCCGGCTTCTCTATTGAACTGTAAAAACCATGTGGTTTGGTAATCGATAGTCGATAAATCTTTATTTCATGGTCTGTAACTCAAGAGATAAGTAGGTACTTAAGTTTTGTATATTTTTTTGACATTCCATTGTAAAGTGTGCAATAACTGTGTATATAATGTATCTGTATAATTGAAATCATTTTCAAATTTCATGTTATAAATAATTATAGTTATTAATATTTCATTACCTATCATAATTTGTATCAATATTTTGGTGCTAATTTATAATAAAAATATTCCCCATGTATATAGCTTAAAGTTTTAATGGTTGTTTAAAATTAAGATTTAGTCAGTAGGTAATCAATATTGTACTTGTAATTTAAGAACCAAAAAGTATTACATTATTAGTTGTAAGAAAAACTGTATCATACTATTTTACTTCAATAATTACTTCCTTTTGCCAAACGATAATGGATATTGTAATAAAAATTTAAAACAAATCATAACTATGTATTTTATTACGCACCTCATACTTTTTCTATACTTCGGTAGATCCTACTTATAGTCCGGTAAATTTAACCTGAAAATTTGTATGAACGTTATAGACACCGTAATCAACAAAAATAGAAAAGTAATAGTATATAAGTAAATTATTCAAGGACAAAGTTCGCAAACATAAGATTTTTTAGTAATTTTTTTCAGTCAAACGGTAAGTTCTATCATAAAAGTACCTGTAACAAAATTGTAGATCCTGTGATTTTTTACAAAAATGATCCTCACATTAATTTTTTAAGAAACACCATTTTTGAGATATAGCGATTCTTCGTACTAAAAGTCGGCTTACGGCTAATGAACAATTTATTCAAAAGCTTTTATTCAGGTAACTATCACAAACTAAGCGATATATTTTTGAAATTTCCTTTGTTAAACGGAATAATATGATAAAGTAGGTGGGGCGCTAGTTTGGGTCGGGTATGCGCCTTAAGTTAGTGACCCGAAATACCTATAACTTTATTTTCTACACAAAAGATACAAATAAAACCTAAACTAAGCGTAAAAATGTTGCTGTTCCGTTTTTTTTTCAGCCGAAAAAAGAGACTGCAACAATTTTAGACTAGCTTTATTTAGGTTTCGTGCCAACAAGAATCACTACCAGTACCTACCAACCTTTAGAAACCTGATACAAAAGTATGATTTAATTTTAAGATTTAAGCTATCACACTGCACTTAGGTATAAGCCCTCTGGCAGCTGGCCAGGTGGAATAACGACCTGCGAAGGATTCAGGCAGATGCTGGATGTAGAAGCTAAAGACAGGGCGCTACGGCGCCAATTAATGAATGAATGAATGAACACTTTATTGTACTTAAAACATAACTAAAATAATCCTTGTATAATGGAGGCCTATGTCATGTTAGAGTATTATGGGCTGATGATGATGATGACGGCGCCTGGTAACGTATAGAAATGACCTACTTAACTAAATATACTTATTAGCTTTTTGCTTTATAGTGCGTTACTCGCACTGGGTAAATCTTCTACGAAAACTTTTTAATAATATCCCAATTATACTACCAACCTCATAAGGTGAAGCGCGGGTTCGAATCCTAAATATACTTAGTTGAAAGCATACATTAAGTCGCTAATAAAAATAACCATACAAATTCTGTCTATGTCGAAATCATTGAACAGGAACCATCAAAAAACCATTTTTAGTTGGTAGAGGTAGCCTAGATGCAAAAAGGTAGGTATAGGGACTCCTTTAAACAATTATGCCGTTGTTCTTCGGTAACATTGTGTATTTCTTCATTTTATCTTTGTCTGTTATTTTTAAGTTATGTGTGCAATAAAGCATTTTCTATCTATCTATCTATCTATCTATCTATCTATCTAACATGTGTGTATTGGACAATATGGCGTAATAACAATAACAGGCCTTATAAAACAGACTAGAGAAGGTTTTCGACAACATTCACATCAACCACGTTCTCTTTTTGAAAATTAAGCAACCTAACAAAAACAACGTATGTCGTAACCCCTAGAGCGCCCATCGTGAACAAACTCGATCATGTGTCACGGGTGACATTTCACTGTCACGTCACACGCGACATTTCGCTGTCACTCTACGTGACATCGCGTGTAGGGCGCTGGTAAATTTTTAAACTTTCCATTATCGAGCTTTATTCTATTAGGGGGCGACAAATTGATTTCGAAACCGATAGCTAAGAAAGTAGGTAGGTAGTAGGTAAGTAGACAAATAAAGTAGGCAGTTTTCGGCACGGATACTGAGCCTTTGCAGAGTAAGTATCAAAATGAGGTCTAAAAATTTAAAAAGGTAAGTACCTACTATCTACTACCAACCTCATAATCTAACTACCTAATCATTTATGAAAAGAGGTAGGGAGAAAAGAGGCGCGTGCAAAATTTAAAGTTTACAACTGGATAGCTAAGGTAAGAAGGTCTATCTAAAAAGGTTGAGTTGGTACTTTAGTAGAAAATTATAACGAGCTGTTCATTCCACCTGATATCAGCCATTTCTCATCCCACATTAGCATAATCAACTCTCATCAACCATTTTAGCATCTGAAATGCACAAAGAATTAAATCCAAAACACAGAATAAGAGCATGCTAAGCATTCAATAATAAACCTTTTTGCTCCGTTATAAAACTCAAGTTTTATAAAAGAAAAGAAAAAATACAAGCCGCGGTTGCCGAATTCAAAATAAGAACTCGAAACGTCCCGCTTGTCAGCAATTTGTTTTGAAAAGAGAACATTTTTAATTCGGCAAAAGAACGAGCGTTCTATGTTTAAAAAGAATCGTCACGCAACCTATAACTTATAAGGTCTTGTTTACATGGGATGTTTTAGTAAAAATCTTTAATCATAATTTATAGCAGGTTTCATTAAGGTAATTCAGGGAACAGAGGGTACCAAACCACTTGTTAGCTAATTTCATACCTTAACACTTCTTTCATTTCATTATATTATTATCTTAACATAAGTAATATAAATTTTACTAACTAGGCCAATAAACTTAAGAAGTTATGCCTAGTCTGATATGAAACGTTTTACCTTAAAAAGAAGAAGTAAGATTATGAGAGTACCTACGTACAAACTTTAGCGATTTACTTTTATGGACAGTTAGAGTGCACCTTTACACAATTCCAAATTTAAATTCGAAAAGTCTCAAATGGGGCTTTCTAGAACGTTTTTTTGCTAATGATTGTGGCTTCTTAGGGAGCCCAAATGCTTGTTGGTTATTTAAACGAAACGGAGTGCCGTCGTCGCGTCGTCAAACATCACAATGTCCATAAAATGAACATGGTATTTAAATACGAAGGTAGGTACGTGTACATATATCTACATAGGTGTTTCTTTTAGTAACGTGTTCACTGCCCAGCCTTGCGATCCGCAGCAGATGCGCATCTCCGATCCTGCAGATAGACATAATATGTACTTACGCCATGAAAGTGATAAATCCTGAAAGAACATGTTCTTGTATGTATGTATGTATGGTAGGTATGTATACATACCTAATGTATGTATGGTATGTATACCTAATGTATTCCAATTTTAGGATGGCAGAAAATTATTTAATGACATTAATTCAATCGGTAAAGACAAGTGCCTGCGAGCAATTTTTTACTTTGTTGCCAAGATAACTGGCCGAATACAGCATTCACGGTCAACAAAAAAAAATAACCATAAAGCACCAAACTTTTTGTTGCCATTCCCGCCTTCTCATTGTTCGAAAGAGGTCGATTGATCACGCGACAGACCGCAGCCCGGGGGTAGCACAGAACAATCGCATTCGACCCAGTGCCAATAATTGTACGAACGGCCAAAATTGGAACTTTTGAATTTGCATGCAATTAGCCCCTACAATTTTTATTTCTTCGCCAGTAGCGCCACCAGTCGCGCGTAGGATCGTATTGGTGAATTCGGAATATGATTTTTGAAATTGGAAGTCGCCCCAAGCGCCACTGTTCCCATATCGCACGCAATCTCGAGAACTGTCATCATTATACAATTTTATTTTTTGCGAGCAAGGAGTTTTTATCGTTGTCCAATTTAGACAATCACGAAAATGAGTATATTTACTCATTTAGTGGGAATGGCTATTATCGTGGAGTAGCCATGTTTTCGTAGACGATCTACGAACGTGCTACGCTCAATCATGCTACGCGTAGTACACTTTTATAACCACAGAATTTATATTATTATCAATGTCGTCAAGTATAGCATCAATGGATCAAACCGTCTTTTGTTAGATGATTTTGAACTCCGCAATGTACCTAAGTTTTAGAATGCGATGTCTGGGTTGTAGGTTGTAGTCTGGGCATTTTCTATGTTGAAAAAATATGTGTAATGTATTCTAAGTCATCTAGTACCTACCCATAACACAAGTTCTGCTTATCTTGGGGCTGGGTGATGCTGAGTAGATTGTCCATTCTGTTATTTTTTATTTAGAAAGAAATATACATAATATTTAGAGAGAGATACTTAAAATTATATTTTATTATATAAGTTAAAGTAGCCGTAGTTCTTCCTAAGTAGCGGATTAAAAGATCGCGCAATGTTCCTTTGTTTTGTTTATGACTACGTTGACTTTATTATCGGCACAGTACCTATAGGTATAGGAAAGACAATCGCGGCAACTTTACTTGCGCAGTACCTACTTGTAAATTTAGATTCAAAAGCGCTCAATATAGAATGCCAAAAATTCAAAGCAACAGTGAATAATCTTTTATTCAGTGAATGTGAATCAGTCGATCACAATCCTGCATTGATAATTTAACTTTGGGACACGAAAGTAAGTTCCCACAATGTCCAGTTTAGCCCTTGGGCGGATTCTGGGCATGCCGGTATTGTGAATGTTTATAGCTGAGGGGATTATTTTAAGATTATGTGTGAAATTCATTATAAAAAATATTAGCCTTTAAAATCATAAATTGTGTATTTTATCTTAAACTTCTAGAGTCAAAAAAAGTCAAAAGTCAATAACTTTATTTCTTTAGGCTTACAAAAAAGCACTCAGACAAGTAAAATTTTGTACACAAACAACAATTAATATAAATAGTAATTATCAAACAAGAAACAAAATGTTATTGATATTGTTCGCTTCAATTTTTTGACCACTTGTGGAAGAAGCGAAAAATAACCTCTGACGTCAACTGAAATTGCATTCAGGCGTTTGGGGTCGTTTTGACCGCACGGAAGCCAAAGGCGAAATCGTATAAAATGTCGATTTCAGAAGCTCGTGCTGTGATAACGATTTACTTTAATTCCGATAATATCTAAAGGCACGCTTCGAAATAAATCGATGCACGCAAATACTGTATAATGAGCAGGTAGCCTTTGTTTGATTGACTGACTTTGATGTTTTCAAATTAGGAACCAACTAAATTAAGCACGTTACTATAGAGAAATAAAATATTTTCTCTTTTTTGTTATGCACACATATAGTATCTCCATTCCACCTAGGTAGGTGGTATTTTTGATTAGCAAATCAAGCCAATTACATTGTATTTTTTATTTAAAAAACGATTGTTTTTGCTACTCTGCTACTACCTAATTTCTAACTAAAACCGAAGCTGAACAAAATCCAAACCCTGAATGCCTGGAAACTTCCAAACAATAATGCAAACGGTACCGTGGGCGGGCCCTTCTCGGTTGGTTAAAAATGTCACCCACCCACGCGTCCCACTGCGGCATTGGTGGGAAATGTCACTGTGTCGCAACGCGTGACACTTCTGATTGGTCGAGCCCCGCCCCTGCGTAGAACTTGAACTTTGAATCTACTGTGACTGTTCGAAATTAGAAGCTCTTTTGTTTTTAAATATTGAGTTTTGTCTATGACAGTTTTTTTTTCGTGGAGTGGAATGAGGTTATGCCGTTGTGTGTATTCTGCTTTGTGATGTCTCGAAAGAGGAGAGCTTGCGCGGAACTATTGATTGAGACGCAGCGAGGGCGACGCCCGACGCGTCTCGTGCAGAGGTGACAAACAATGTCGCAATGTCCAACGCATTAATTATTTAGCTTGGTCTAGACCAAAGGTTGTTTAGAGTTCATTAATTAACAATGATATTGATTAAACGAGTAGGTACTTACTTAGATAGATAGATAATACTTTTTTCGAGTAGGTACGCCAGTCATCCCGTGACCACAACAGTGTGTAAACCTGTCGAAACGTCGGGAAAATAAGGTAAATAAACGCAATAAATACCCGTTATTAGTACAAATATGTGTTCAGATCGCGTAAGTTTAAAAATATTTTATACTTTTTTGTACCACACAAACACAGAAAACAAAATAAATGCTACGAGAAGACGTACAAAGGCAGCCTTATCGCTATGAGCGATCTCTTCCAGGCAACCTTGGGATGGACTGGACATGTAAGAACAACAAAGACGTTGGCACTCGAAAAAAAGAAATTATAAAATAATTATATACCTAATAGGTACTTAACTTACTCTACTAAATATCTACATAACTTACAAAGTTACAATAATTAGTTGTTTGAGAAAAGGTAGAGTTTGGCGGTAAAGAACTTACAAAGTGTACTTAATCAAGAAATTACTTCCAAATTCTATGTTCATTAATCTGAAGGAAAGACCGACAATACCCCCTGTATTCAGAGGAGAGGTCAGGTGCAGGACCAACGGCTTAACGTGCTTTCCGAGGTACGGAGGTTATACCGTCAACTTTCCGACTCCAGACTGATTCTGTGAAAGGCTAATTTTGTGAATTATAAGTACTTATTACTAATAGGTACCTAACTGAGTCCTATAAAACGGTGAAAGCTTCTTCGAGTGCCAATTTTAATCCTATAAACCAATTAGGGAGTTTCCAAATAACACGCCTAAAAGTTATAAAGTTTTAAATGTCGGAACCTGAAAGCTCCAATTAACTAGCAAACTTTGTAAAAACGAGGAGCTTTCTGTAAAAATCCGCTTTATTAATGGCTCATTTCGAAGTCGGAGCACAGATGATGGAGTTACTTCAGCACAGGTGATTATGTTTCACTAGGATCATACCCTTAAGGGGGTACCATAAGACGTCGTTTTGTGACAAGGATAGACGTAGGATTTCGCGTTCATAGGAGCGTGACAGGGCTTAGTAACGCAAGCCAAAAAAATCAGGTTTTTGCCTAGTATCTATTAAATAGGACATTATTTGAAAAAAACGCAACATATAAAATTTTCTTTATACTTAGCTCAATTACCATGCTTATTCTCAAGATCTTAACTTCTGTATTTGTTGAGAAATCAAGGTTTTAGTAAAAATTGAGAGGTAACTTTGCGATTTTTTTCTTAGCTGAAATGTCGATGTTCTTCCAACAAAAATACATTTCGTAGTTAACTCGTTAACATCCGTAATGGATTTCACAACGAATTTTTCTGGAGTATTGGTTTTTATACGCGACTGTACATATACCTACCTTACATTAAGACAGGCAGAGTGTAATGTTCATCGGTGGAGTGGCTTTCAGCGGAGGTTTACAGCTCTGCGTTAACTTTTATTTGCGAACCCAACTTATATCTCTACCGCTTCGATAAAAGTAAAAAAGGGAGATGAGGCATTAACATCTCGAAAGTGTATGGCTCAAGTTAGGTTCAACTATGTTCCCTTACCTCAGTCATAGTCAAACCGGTGGCGGCACGGGCGGTGGCGTTTGTGTTGCGCGTGCTTGCTACGACGACGTATAATTTTGTATGATTTCGACTAAAACACCACGACAATGCCCTCGTGTTCGTTCACCAGGTGTGCAAATAGCTCCAAAACAAAAAACAAATCCCAAGGCATCACACATTTTCCCGCGTAAGTAGTACACTAAACTGTAAATTTTCTGATAATCCGATACCTTTTCAATATTTCATCTGTAACACGGTACAGTTTTTGAGTGAGCGCTGGTAGAACGTACTGTATCTTCCTTTTTTACTTTTATCGAAGCTCTACCGTATGTTAGGTTAGTTAAAGTATACCTAGAAGTAGAGGGTTCGTGGCTAGGCCCCCAGAGGTGGACGCACATGCGGCTGATGCCTCCGATTCTAATAAATAAAAACAGTTAAAAATTGTGCTATTGCATTTAGTAGGTACAGTATATGACAAAAGTGTTTCTTATGCTTCTTTTGACGACCTCTGTGGCGCGGTGGGCGAAGGTTCGCCTGCGACGCAGGGGGTTGCGGGTTCGATTCCCGCCTTGGGGCAAATATTTGTACGATCTGCAAGTATTTGTTCCGGGTGTTCTGGTCGTTTTCTATTTATCATTAAAAAAACTATCTATGTAATGTATTGTATTATGTATATCTGTTATCTATATAGAACCCATAACACAAGCTCTGCTTAGCTTGGGGCTAGATAATGCTGTGTGAATTGTCCAGCATTATTTATTTTTATATTTTTTTAATCAAACTATAATACGTAGCTTGAGAAACACGGTTAATTAATAACTAGAAAGAAGCAGCGTGTTATTCCTTTATGGGTTAGAGCTTTTTCAGCGAAGAAAGGAACAATTAGGGATTATGCATATAATTTTTTATTAAGTATCAATTCAATGCCTTAGGAGATATGTTTGAACGATCTGCAAATATTTGTTCCGGGTGTTCTGGTAGTTTTCTATGTAGGTATAATATCTATGTGTGTATTCAATTGTATTATGTGTAGTAATCTAGTACCCATAACACAAACTCTGCTTAACTTGGGGCTAGATAATTCTGTGTTGTTTTCTGTGGAAATTGTCCAGCATTATTTATTTATTTATTCTTTAGGTTATTACATCCGAAAAAATCTAACATCCAAATATTTTAACATTATTCTTTAGATATAATTTCCAAGCTAACAAATAATAATGTTAACATGTTAGTTTATACAACTTTTGGAAGAGAGCTTTGCTCAGCAGTAGGGCAGTGTAGGCTAGTTTAGCCCCTTGAAGAACAATCTACTAATATAGCCTCAGCATTAGCATTAGGCACCTAGGTAGGTACCTACTCTACTTCTAAGAAGGTAGGTACACAAAGAAATTATTTGCTGGTACGTAACGTCATTTCTGTGGACACCTACTTTCGAAACTCAAAAATGTCTTGTAGGAACAAACACTAGTATCAACATATAGTTATTTGAATTTAAATAAAACAACGAATGACCAATAAGTATCTATTCTAAATAGTAGGTAGGTATTAACTAAACTTTCTTCCCTGCTCGTAAACCCAAAAAACAAACTAACCCTACCCCTACCGGGGTATTCAGGACCCCGCAAATAAAAATAAAACGACAGTAAAAAGCGAATAAAATGTCGAGAGGTTCGCAAATGAAATGGAATGCAAATGTGAGGAAACGTGAATAAAGTAAGAAAAGAGGGTAGTTTTGTGAGCACTTGTTTAGGGTAGCTACTTAAGTACCTAAGTTATTTCTTTGAGATAGCGTGGACTTAGTATACACTTATAAATGAGTGCGCCTTTAGGGTACAGATAGAAAATTATTGACGGTTTGCTATAGAATTTTTAAAGGCGCTATTTTTGCTACAATCACACATAGCAACGTAGTTAAGAATTTCAAGACGGGAGCCACAGACAGCAGCCTGTGCCGTGGCTGCCTCCAGGAAGAAGAGACTGTGGAACATGTTGTGGTTCACTGCACGGCCACAGAGGAAGCCAGGCGGAAAACAGGACTGAAAAGCCTAATAGGGGCAGCAAACCTGACCACATCCACAGAAAAGCTGAAACGAAGCTGTCAATCACCAAAAGTCCTGCTCCGGTACTTCAAGGAGCTGGGCTGGTTAGGGCCTAGTTAGGCAGGGGGACAATGCACAATACACTCCCATGCGAGTTGTCAGTGCAGATCCCAGTTCCCCCACTTCGAATTAGAATTAGTTAAGAATTTCGTTTTTTTTACGATAGTAGATTTTTGACTAAACTTTTAATATGATAAAATAATTTCGTTGAAAATTTGATTTGTATAGGAGCTTATTTTGTAAGCCATTATTAAAGATTTCTGGAATAAATGAAAAAAAAAACTCTAATCGTATGCTTTTAGAACATGGGTAGGAAACAAATATGGTCGTAACATAAGACCTAGAATGTGTCATCATATTCTGCTTCTCGGGCGTACCTACGAATGTCAATGATTTAGAATACTTAATAAAATATATATGTATAGGTACCTAAGCCAGCTAAAATTATAAAATAAAATTTAAATCACATTAACAATACTGACTGACAACCTCTGTGGCGCGGTGGGCGAAGGTCCGCCTGCGATGCAGGAAGTTGTGGGTTCGATTCCCACCTTGGGACAAATATTTGTACGATCTGCAGGTATTCCGGGTGTTCTGGTCGTTTTCTAACTACCTATAATAAAAAAATGTCTATCTATGTATTGCATTATAATATGTACATATTATAATGTAGTAAGTACATATCAGGTACTAGTTAACTGATAAGTAAGAACATATCAGTTAACTAGTACCCATAACACAAGCTCGCTTAACTTGGGGCTAGACAATGCTGTGTGAATTGTCCAGCATTATTCATTTTTTTATATAAACCATATTCAACACAACAAATAATTGAGTCAATCTTACACCCCTATAGGGGTAGCCAATGTCGCGTAAAGCCGTCACACACAAACCTCACAAACGCTGATTTATTGACAAATATCGCAAGTGTGACACAGCACATTTGACACCCCGTTTATTGGGAGAAGAATCTTGATATTTGTTTACAAATCACATCTCACATGATCGTTACATCTTGATTCAATAATACTGAACGGATCGGCCTGAAATTTAGCATAAAAGTAGTCTAGATTAGCAAGGTGAAGTGGCAGTGGGCTGGCCATATCTCGAGAAGAACCCACAACCGCTGAGGTAAACGTGTTCTTGAGTGGAGACCACGACTCGGCAAACGTAGTGTAGGACGCCCTCCGACTAGGTGGGATGATGATTTGCGAAAAACTGCTGGCAGATGCTGTATGCGTCAAGCTAAAGACAGGTCGCTATGGCGCTCATTAGTGGAGCCTATGTCCAACAGTGGACTACTATAGACTGATGATGGTGATGTAGGTCTAGACCTGAGCCCGTTTCCGTAAAAACAACGCGTGCAGAACCTGTAGCATTCAGACTTAAATTAAATGCGCACGGCCATCGGATGCGCTCATCTACCAAGCGATCGATATTGGTTAATATAAATAAAATCGGCAAAGTGCGAGTCGGACTGGCGCATGAAGGGTTCCGTACCATTACCCATAAACACGGCAATCACATTTGTTGTATGGGAGTTCCCTTAAATATATTTATTTTATTCTATTTCTTAGTATTTGTTGTTATAGCGGCAACAGAAATACATCATCTGTGAAAATTTCAACTGTCTAACTTATCACGGTTCATGAGATACAGGCTTGTGACAGACGTATAGACGGAAAGTCGTAGTAATAGGATCCCGTTTTACCCTTTGGCTACGGAATACTAAAAATGGCGAGAGTTAAATTTAAATTAAATTAAATTAAATTTTGCTGGACAATTCACACAGCATTATCTAGCCCCAAGCTAAGCAGAGCTTGTGTTATGGGTACTAGATAACTGATATACATAATACAACACATTACATAATATACATAAACAGATATTTTTTTATTATACATAGAAAACGACCAGAACACCCGGAACAAATACCTGCAGATCTTACAAATATTTGTCCCAAGGCGGGAATCGAACCCGCAACCTCCTGTTTGAAAAGTTTAAAAAGTTTTATTAGTAGAATAGGAGCAATGTTGTCCTCTTCCACAGCTTGAGTTTTAATTTATTTCCCGTCAGTGTTCCAATCAGCAGAAGTGGCTTAGTAGCTGGTAACCTAATGCTACATGTAATCAACAGTGCATGCAGCGTGAACTCTTAATTTGTCTGTCCGTCTGTTTGTCAGACTGCATAGACCATGTGCATCCCGCTGGGAGAAATTTATCTACAGATAACTTGGTACCAAAGGAGGCGTTCATATACAAACTAGGAAATATAACGTACCTACCTACTTTGTTCATTGATGTTTTTTTATAAGTGTAAGATTTTTACATAATAGGTACCATAGATAAATTAAACTAATAATACTAAAAATACACTTCCATTTGAATTTAAAATACTTACTAGGTTTTAATATTCATCATTATATTTCATTTACTGCATGCTTAGTTATAGATAGGTACTTACATAATATTTTATTATAAATATTTTACCATTCAAAACTTTAGTTGCTATAAGTAGCTTATAATTCATTACGGATGTAAGCGGGTTAACTACGAACCTTATTTGTGTTGGAAGAACACCAACGTTTCATCCCTTAACGAGGGACTTCTTCAGGGTGAGTGCGGTTCTAATAGCTTATAATTATGTACATACCCGGTCAGGGTGTAGAAAATTGAGAATATTACCATAGGTTAATAGGTTTAAGGACTTTAGTGACTTACGAATAGCTGAAGATAAAATAATCGCCATAACGATGGGTCATAGAAACCAATATGACTACGTATTCTTACTAAAAATATTTAAGCTGGTTTAATTTTTTTAGTTTGATAGTGATTCCTCTTTCCGCGGGACATTACTGATCTGCGTGGATCCACCTTCTCTTCTCGTGTCTTTTCTGAAGGGATCAAAGATAATTTTAATATAATCTTTATAATCGCATCTTTGAAGAGCAAGCTCGAAGGCATGTTGCCTGCAAAAAAAGCGACACAATTATTTACCAACTCGAATATATATGATCCGATGATAAATCTTATTTATTAGGTACAAAAATCTTATTTATGACCTAGGTACAATTAAAAAAATAGTTTGTTTAACAGTTAGTGAAAAAAATTGTTTCACATTATTATAATACCTATTTCAAGCGTCTTACTGTTGCCATTATCAATATCGAGCAAAAACGAGCAAAAAAATCACGTTTGTTGTAATGGGACCCCCTAAAATATATATGTTATTCTATTTATTAGTATTTTTTGTTAGCAGCAACAGAAATACATCTGAGAAAATTTCAACTGTCTAACTATCACGGTACATGAGATGAAGCCTGGTGACATACGGACAGACGGACAGCGGAGTCTTAGTGATAGGATCCCGTTGTACCCTTTGGGTACGGAACCCTAAAAACTCGATTTAAAGGACTTTAATACTGAAACTGTAGGTAAAGCTTATTTAACCAGCAGAGACGCAAAGTTCTCTGGCGCCAATTTTTCATTCTAACCGATGCGTGAAAATTCCAAAGTCACTGGCAGGTTCGTTTCCATAAACAATGCCATTAGTGGAGCGCGTTACGCGGCAGATTTTAAATTTGGAACGCGCAGCCATTCGTCATGTCGCGCCAGCCAGCAACACACCGTGAGCGAGCGGTTTGCGTTTGACATGTTTTGAGCCTTTCGCGAAAAATGATTTCAGAAAGAAATTAAAATGTCCTACTACCAGTAATAGAAAATAGTATCTACTAAGTACTGTAGATGGTGTTATTGAATTAAGGCTCTTCAGTTTTAGGTACGTATCAACTAAACTCTGAGAGGGTAAAAGACCCATAAACTTAAAAAAAATAGCTACTGGCCAACACCAGCACAGATTTGGCACCGAGACCTACTGACGGTAGAATAACACTTTCTTTTATTTTCATTGCATGAAAATATAAATTGAACAAGTCTACATTTTGAAAGTGTCAAAACTATTCACCCTAAGTTTTCCCGTTGACTAATGGCGTCATGTGTCCCGAGCAGCGGAATCGGCAAATGACTCGAGATAAATTTAAAATTTGAACTTAAAACGCTAACGAGAGAGGAGGTTTGCTTTCGGGAATCATAATAATAAAACGAATATTTGAAAGTTATTGTACCAAAGTTATTGACATAGATCAAATAATGTACGTTTTCAAAAAAGAAAAACCTTAGAACTCGTTATGTGGTAGAAATCTTTCGCGGAAGAATGAAGGTTTGTTTGTGGTAGGTAGAGTTCATTACGGATGTATGTAAGTGGGTTAACTACGAACCTTATTTGTGTTGGAAGAACACCAACGTTTCATTCCTTAGTTAAGTTTATCATTTCATTCCTTATTAGTATATCGCATTCACTGTGAAACCTCTGCGGGTCGTAGGTAGATACAGCCGCTGCCCAGCGGTGGTGGGTTCGATTCCCACCTTGGGACAAATATTTGTACGATCTGCAGGTATTCCGGGTGTTCTGGTCGTTTTCTAACTACCTATAATAAAAAAATGTCTATCTATGTATTGCATTATAATATGTACATATTATAATGTAGTAAGTACATATCAGGTACTAGTTAACTGATAAGTAAGAACATATCAGTTAACTAGTACCCATAACACAAGCTCGCTTAACTTGGGGCTAGACAATGCTGTGTGAATTGTCCAGCATTATTCATTTTTTTATATAAACCATATTCAACACAACAAATAATTGAGTCAATCTTACACCCCTATAGGGGTAGCCAATGTCGCGTAAAGCCGTCACACACAAACCTCACAAACGCTGATTTATTGACAAATATCGCAAGTGTGACACAGCACATTTGACACCCCGTTTATTGGGAGAAGAATCTTGATATTTGTTTACAAATCACATCTCACATGATCGTTACATCTTGATTCAATAATACTGAACGGATCGGCCTGAAATTTAGCATAAAAGTAGTCTAGATTAGCAAGGTGAAGTGGCAGTGGGCTGGCCATATCTCGAGAAGAACCCACAACCGCTGAGGTAAACGTGTTCTTGAGTGGAGACCACGACTCGGCAAACGTAGTGTAGGACGCCCTCCGACTAGGTGGGATGATGATTTGCGAAAAACTGCTGGCAGATGCTGTATGCGTCAAGCTAAAGACAGGTCGCTATGGCGCTCATTAGTGGAGCCTATGTCCAACAGTGGACTACTATAGACTGATGATGGTGATGTAGGTCTAGACCTGAGCCCGTTTCCGTAAAAACAACGCGTGCAGAACCTGTAGCATTCAGACTTAAATTAAATGCGCACGGCCATCGGATGCGCTCATCTACCAAGCGATCGATATTGGTTAATATAAATAAAATCGGCAAAGTGCGAGTCGGACTGGCGCATGAAGGGTTCCGTACCATTACCCATAAACACGGCAATCACATTTGTTGTATGGGAGTTCCCTTAAATATATTTATTTTATTCTATTTCTTAGTATTTGTTGTTATAGCGGCAACAGAAATACATCATCTGTGAAAATTTCAACTGTCTAACTTATCACGGTTCATGAGATACAGGCTTGTGACAGACGTATAGACGGAAAGTCGTAGTAATAGGATCCCGTTTTACCCTTTGGCTACGGAATACTAAAAATGGCGAGAGTTAAATTTAAATTAAATTAAATTAAATTTTGCTGGACAATTCACACAGCATTATCTAGCCCCAAGCTAAGCAGAGCTTGTGTTATGGGTACTAGATAACTGATATACATAATACAACACATTACATAATATACATAAACAGATATTTTTTTATTATACATAGAAAACGACCAGAACACCCGGAACAAATACCTGCAGATCTTACAAATATTTGTCCCAAGGCGGGAATCGAACCCGCAACCTCCTGTTTGAAAAGTTTAAAAAGTTTTATTAGTAGAATAGGAGCAATGTTGTCCTCTTCCACAGCTTGAGTTTTAATTTATTTCCCGTCAGTGTTCCAATCAGCAGAAGTGGCTTAGTAGCTGGTAACCTAATGCTACATGTAATCAACAGTGCATGCAGCGTGAACTCTTAATTTGTCTGTCCGTCTGTTTGTCAGACTGCATAGACCATGTGCATCCCGCTGGGAGAAATTTATCTACAGATAACTTGGTACCAAAGGAGGCGTTCATATACAAACTAGGAAATATAACGTACCTACCTACTTTGTTCATTGATGTTTTTTTATAAGTGTAAGATTTTTACATAATAGGTACCATAGATAAATTAAACTAATAATACTAAAAATACACTTCCATTTGAATTTAAAATACTTACTAGGTTTTAATATTCATCATTATATTTCATTTACTGCATGCTTAGTTATAGATAGGTACTTACATAATATTTTATTATAAATATTTTACCATTCAAAACTTTAGTTGCTATAAGTAGCTTATAATTCATTACGGATGTAAGCGGGTTAACTACGAACCTTATTTGTGTTGGAAGAACACCAACGTTTCATCCCTTAACGAGGGACTTCTTCAGGGTGAGTGCGGTTCTAATAGCTTATAATTATGTACATACCCGGTCAGGGTGTAGAAAATTGAGAATATTACCATAGGTTAATAGGTTTAAGGACTTTAGTGACTTACGAATAGCTGAAGATAAAATAATCGCCATAACGATGGGTCATAGAAACCAATATGACTACGTATTCTTACTAAAAATATTTAAGCTGGTTTAATTTTTTTAGTTTGATAGTGATTCCTCTTTCCGCGGGACATTACTGATCTGCGTGGATCCACCTTCTCTTCTCGTGTCTTTTCTGAAGGGATCAAAGATAATTTTAATATAATCTTTATAATCGCATCTTTGAAGAGCAAGCTCGAAGGCATGTTGCCTGCAAAAAAAGCGACACAATTATTTACCAACTCGAATATATATGATCCGATGATAAATCTTATTTATTAGGTACAAAAATCTTATTTATGACCTAGGTACAATTAAAAAAATAGTTTGTTTAACAGTTAGTGAAAAAAATTGTTTCACATTATTATAATACCTATTTCAAGCGTCTTACTGTTGCCATTATCAATATCGAGCAAAAACGAGCAAAAAAATCACGTTTGTTGTAATGGGACCCCCTAAAATATATATGTTATTCTATTTATTAGTATTTTTTGTTAGCAGCAACAGAAATACATCTGAGAAAATTTCAACTGTCTAACTATCACGGTACATGAGATGAAGCCTGGTGACATACGGACAGACGGACAGCGGAGTCTTAGTGATAGGATCCCGTTGTACCCTTTGGGTACGGAACCCTAAAAACTCGATTTAAAGGACTTTAATACTGAAACTGTAGGTAAAGCTTATTTAACCAGCAGAGACGCAAAGTTCTCTGGCGCCAATTTTTCATTCTAACCGATGCGTGAAAATTCCAAAGTCACTGGCAGGTTCGTTTCCATAAACAATGCCATTAGTGGAGCGCGTTACGCGGCAGATTTTAAATTTGGAACGCGCAGCCATTCGTCATGTCGCGCCAGCCAGCAACACACCGTGAGCGAGCGGTTTGCGTTTGACATGTTTTGAGCCTTTCGCGAAAAATGATTTCAGAAAGAAATTAAAATGTCCTACTACCAGTAATAGAAAATAGTATCTACTAAGTACTGTAGATGGTGTTATTGAATTAAGGCTCTTCAGTTTTAGGTACGTATCAACTAAACTCTGAGAGGGTAAAAGACCCATAAACTTAAAAAAAATAGCTACTGGCCAACACCAGCACAGATTTGGCACCGAGACCTACTGACGGTAGAATAACACTTTCTTTTATTTTCATTGCATGAAAATATAAATTGAACAAGTCTACATTTTGAAAGTGTCAAAACTATTCACCCTAAGTTTTCCCGTTGACTAATGGCGTCATGTGTCCCGAGCAGCGGAATCGGCAAATGACTCGAGATAAATTTAAAATTTGAACTTAAAACGCTAACGAGAGAGGAGGTTTGCTTTCGGGAATCATAATAATAAAACGAATATTTGAAAGTTATTGTACCAAAGTTATTGACATAGATCAAATAATGTACGTTTTCAAAAAAGAAAAACCTTAGAACTCGTTATGTGGTAGAAATCTTTCGCGGAAGAATGAAGGTTTGTTTGTGGTAGGTAGAGTTCATTACGGATGTATGTAAGTGGGTTAACTACGAACCTTATTTGTGTTGGAAGAACACCAACGTTTCATTCCTTAGTTAAGTTTATCATTTCATTCCTTATTAGTATATCGCATTCACTGTGAAACCTCTGCGGGTCGTAGGTAGATACAGCCGCTGCCCAGCGGTGGTGGGTTCGATTCCCACCTTGGGACAAATATTTGTACGATCTGCAGGTATTCCGGGTGTTCTGGTCGTTTTCTAACTACCTATAATAAAAAAATGTCTATCTATGTATTGCATTATAATATGTACATATTATAATGTAGTAAGTACATATCAGGTACTAGTTAACTGATAAGTAAGAACATATCAGTTAACTAGTACCCATAACACAAGCTCGCTTAACTTGGGGCTAGACAATGCTGTGTGAATTGTCCAGCATTATTCATTTTTTTATATAAACCATATTCAACACAACAAATAATTGAGTCAATCTTACACCCCTATAGGGGTAGCCAATGTCGCGTAAAGCCGTCACACACAAACCTCACAAACGCTGATTTATTGACAAATATCGCAAGTGTGACACAGCACATTTGACACCCCGTTTATTGGGAGAAGAATCTTGATATTTGTTTACAAATCACATCTCACATGATCGTTACATCTTGATTCAATAATACTGAACGGATCGGCCTGAAATTTAGCATAAAAGTAGTCTAGATTAGCAAGGTGAAGTGGCAGTGGGCTGGCCATATCTCGAGAAGAACCCACAACCGCTGAGGTAAACGTGTTCTTGAGTGGAGACCACGACTCGGCAAACGTAGTGTAGGACGCCCTCCGACTAGGTGGGATGATGATTTGCGAAAAACTGCTGGCAGATGCTGTATGCGTCAAGCTAAAGACAGGTCGCTATGGCGCTCATTAGTGGAGCCTATGTCCAACAGTGGACTACTATAGACTGATGATGGTGATGTAGGTCTAGACCTGAGCCCGTTTCCGTAAAAACAACGCGTGCAGAACCTGTAGCATTCAGACTTAAATTAAATGCGCACGGCCATCGGATGCGCTCATCTACCAAGCGATCGATATTGGTTAATATAAATAAAATCGGCAAAGTGCGAGTCGGACTGGCGCATGAAGGGTTCCGTACCATTACCCATAAACACGGCAATCACATTTGTTGTATGGGAGTTCCCTTAAATATATTTATTTTATTCTATTTCTTAGTATTTGTTGTTATAGCGGCAACAGAAATACATCATCTGTGAAAATTTCAACTGTCTAACTTATCACGGTTCATGAGATACAGGCTTGTGACAGACGTATAGACGGAAAGTCGTAGTAATAGGATCCCGTTTTACCCTTTGGCTACGGAATACTAAAAATGGCGAGAGTTAAATTTAAATTAAATTAAATTAAATTTTGCTGGACAATTCACACAGCATTATCTAGCCCCAAGCTAAGCAGAGCTTGTGTTATGGGTACTAGATAACTGATATACATAATACAACACATTACATAATATACATAAACAGATATTTTTTTATTATACATAGAAAACGACCAGAACACCCGGAACAAATACCTGCAGATCTTACAAATATTTGTCCCAAGGCGGGAATCGAACCCGCAACCTCCTGTTTGAAAAGTTTAAAAAGTTTTATTAGTAGAATAGGAGCAATGTTGTCCTCTTCCACAGCTTGAGTTTTAATTTATTTCCCGTCAGTGTTCCAATCAGCAGAAGTGGCTTAGTAGCTGGTAACCTAATGCTACATGTAATCAACAGTGCATGCAGCGTGAACTCTTAATTTGTCTGTCCGTCTGTTTGTCAGACTGCATAGACCATGTGCATCCCGCTGGGAGAAATTTATCTACAGATAACTTGGTACCAAAGGAGGCGTTCATATACAAACTAGGAAATATAACGTACCTACCTACTTTGTTCATTGATGTTTTTTTATAAGTGTAAGATTTTTACATAATAGGTACCATAGATAAATTAAACTAATAATACTAAAAATACACTTCCATTTGAATTTAAAATACTTACTAGGTTTTAATATTCATCATTATATTTCATTTACTGCATGCTTAGTTATAGATAGGTACTTACATAATATTTTATTATAAATATTTTACCATTCAAAACTTTAGTTGCTATAAGTAGCTTATAATTCATTACGGATGTAAGCGGGTTAACTACGAACCTTATTTGTGTTGGAAGAACACCAACGTTTCATCCCTTAACGAGGGACTTCTTCAGGGTGAGTGCGGTTCTAATAGCTTATAATTATGTACATACCCGGTCAGGGTGTAGAAAATTGAGAATATTACCATAGGTTAATAGGTTTAAGGACTTTAGTGACTTACGAATAGCTGAAGATAAAATAATCGCCATAACGATGGGTCATAGAAACCAATATGACTACGTATTCTTACTAAAAATATTTAAGCTGGTTTAATTTTTTTAGTTTGATAGTGATTCCTCTTTCCGCGGGACATTACTGATCTGCGTGGATCCACCTTCTCTTCTCGTGTCTTTTCTGAAGGGATCAAAGATAATTTTAATATAATCTTTATAATCGCATCTTTGAAGAGCAAGCTCGAAGGCATGTTGCCTGCAAAAAAAGCGACACAATTATTTACCAACTCGAATATATATGATCCGATGATAAATCTTATTTATTAGGTACAAAAATCTTATTTATGACCTAGGTACAATTAAAAAAATAGTTTGTTTAACAGTTAGTGAAAAAAATTGTTTCACATTATTATAATACCTATTTCAAGCGTCTTACTGTTGCCATTATCAATATCGAGCAAAAACGAGCAAAAAAATCACGTTTGTTGTAATGGGACCCCCTAAAATATATATGTTATTCTATTTATTAGTATTTTTTGTTAGCAGCAACAGAAATACATCTGAGAAAATTTCAACTGTCTAACTATCACGGTACATGAGATGAAGCCTGGTGACATACGGACAGACGGACAGCGGAGTCTTAGTGATAGGATCCCGTTGTACCCTTTGGGTACGGAACCCTAAAAACTCGATTTAAAGGACTTTAATACTGAAACTGTAGGTAAAGCTTATTTAACCAGCAGAGACGCAAAGTTCTCTGGCGCCAATTTTTCATTCTAACCGATGCGTGAAAATTCCAAAGTCACTGGCAGGTTCGTTTCCATAAACAATGCCATTAGTGGAGCGCGTTACGCGGCAGATTTTAAATTTGGAACGCGCAGCCATTCGTCATGTCGCGCCAGCCAGCAACACACCGTGAGCGAGCGGTTTGCGTTTGACATGTTTTGAGCCTTTCGCGAAAAATGATTTCAGAAAGAAATTAAAATGTCCTACTACCAGTAATAGAAAATAGTATCTACTAAGTACTGTAGATGGTGTTATTGAATTAAGGCTCTTCAGTTTTAGGTACGTATCAACTAAACTCTGAGAGGGTAAAAGACCCATAAACTTAAAAAAAATAGCTACTGGCCAACACCAGCACAGATTTGGCACCGAGACCTACTGACGGTAGAATAACACTTTCTTTTATTTTCATTGCATGAAAATATAAATTGAACAAGTCTACATTTTGAAAGTGTCAAAACTATTCACCCTAAGTTTTCCCGTTGACTAATGGCGTCATGTGTCCCGAGCAGCGGAATCGGCAAATGACTCGAGATAAATTTAAAATTTGAACTTAAAACGCTAACGAGAGAGGAGGTTTGCTTTCGGGAATCATAATAATAAAACGAATATTTGAAAGTTATTGTACCAAAGTTATTGACATAGATCAAATAATGTACGTTTTCAAAAAAGAAAAACCTTAGAACTCGTTATGTGGTAGAAATCTTTCGCGGAAGAATGAAGGTTTGTTTGTGGTAGGTAGAGTTCATTACGGATGTATGTAAGTGGGTTAACTACGAACCTTATTTGTGTTGGAAGAACACCAACGTTTCATTCCTTAGTTAAGTTTATCATTTCATTCCTTATTAGTATATCGCATTCACTGTGAAACCTCTGCGGGTCGTAGGTAGATACAGCCGCTGCCCAGCGGTGGTGGTGCACACGGACGCACGTACTGTACCTTATAAAAATATATAAATAATAAAATAAAATGTTTTTATTTCAGACACAGATCCATATCATGTTTAGTAGGTACCTACTACAACTTATTCTATGTTATTAGGCACAACAACTTATAGGTAGGTAATTGATATAAATATAAGGGATCCAACCCACTCCTTTTAGTTTTTTGAAGTTAGGTTTGTGGATGAACTCTCACTATAAAAGCCTTACAGTTGATGTAGAGAAAGTTAAGGTAGGTAACAAGCCGACTGAGTTTTTTTGGTTAAGTAAATGATTATTCTTTAGCACGTCAACCAAAGTTCACCAAAACAATAGGAAGGCAGTTTGGGTATCGTCTACCTTCATTTAATTTAATAAAGGTCTGTCGATTAGCCCATATTTTTATCCTATCCGTAGCTTGGCACGAGTCGATTTTAAGATGTATAAAAACGGTTTCCTACCTACTTATTTTGTTAATTCTATAATGGTAGGTTATAAATATCGGCTTTTGTGAAATATAACCCCATATGCCACAAGGACCGCTCAGGTGACCATGAATTTTTGTACACAGACTTTTTTACGTTTTTCTGAGACACCTCGATACTAACTATTTTACTGTATCTGCTACAGTTTTATTCTATGAGAAAAATATATTGCTAAGGCAAAAAGAAGTCGGAGAATGATCGTTTTTAGTTCATAAAATTTTCAAATTCAAAGATATCAGATTTTTTTAATCTATTTTTAAAAACCTTGAATTAGTAGGCGCAATTTTGTTAGTTATGTCATACGGCTGTATAGGCAAACTAAAAATTATCTAACGTCTAACTAATCTAACATCATCAGCAACATCACCGCGATAAGGCCGCCCATTGTGCAACTCTGTTATTTATTTTTTCCTGTATTCTTTTTTCTTTTTGTATTTTTTTTGGTGTGCAATAAAGTGTATTGTATTGTATTGTATTGTATCACCGCATTTGTTCAGGTCTCGCATCCAACTTACGTCATGACCACAGAGAAATATGGCGTCCACTGCGTCCAGTGTTTCCGTCAAGTTACGCGCGCAACTTGAAAATGTAAATTATAAATGCATTTTTGGGGCACTTATCGATTAAATATTTTATTTTTATTTTTTTGGTGGTTCATTAGCACTATAGAACCTAATTGACTCTTTTCAAAAATGGATGTAATACCCTATTTTGTCGCTTCAATAGGTAAGACACAAAAAACCTTAAAAATAAAAGAACATGTGTTTGACAGTTCATATGACATTGATCAATAACACTGTAGCGGTCGCAGGGAATCGATAGATAGAGGCAGTTCTATTCGAGGCGTCTCGTTTGGGGGAGGCCTGTGTTCAGCTGTGGACGTATACCTACAGGCTGATGACGATTACATTAACCTTTTATTTTATTAGTCAGAGGACCTCCTCTAAATTTTTTTCTACCGCTTTTAGTAGTAGTAAGTACATTTGAACGAAATAACCCTCAACTCAAGCGACACACACGTTCCACAAAATCAAGTGTGAGACAAAGAAAATAAAAGGTTAATGTAATCGACACAGAAGCCAGTCATGATACAAGAGCGCTTGGTTACATTGATATTGATAAGTTATTTATCAAGTAGGTACCTACCTGAGTCTAAAAAGATTATTTTTCTCGCCTCATTAATAACTTTTTTTATTATTAAGCCATTTAAGCCATAATTTTATCAGATAACATTAAATAGTACCTACCTGTGCAGTGAGACGAAACTATCGTTAGTAAATTTATAGTCCCTATCTGGTTTTTTTTATAATCAAGATAAGTAAATAAAAACCCAGGTGCCATTACATGCCATACAACATCATAAAATTATAAACTTACTTGATAGGTATTGTTTCTTTTCCTGTTTTAAATTTACATTGATTAAAAAAACCCAGATACAATGATATACATCATAAAACTGATCATAATTTTAAGGGTTCCCTCAAAAGGAAAAATGGAACCTTTATAGGATCACTTTCTTGTATGTCTGTCCGTCTGTCACGCGTAGAGGTATCAAGTTGAAATTCACATCATATTCTCAGGTTCGTAAGCTCTTGGAGCCGCAATATAAATCAAACTTCTAAGTCATCGCAATCAAAAGTTACAGCCGTTTATGTCCAAATGTTTTGAATTTTCCAAGGGAATCACATGCACACAATACCTATAGGGTACTTTCCGTTGACCTAGAATCATGAAATTTGGCCTAAAGCAACGTCTTATAGCACAAGTAAAGGACAAAATCTAAAAATCTTAAATGTGTTGTAAATTCACAAAAAAAGAGTACAAATTTGTACGGAACCCTTGATGCGCAAGTCTAACTCGCACTTGACGTTTTGTTTCTTTCTAAAACAGTATCAGCAAGCCAATTTTTATTTGCATGTTTACAGAAAAAATAAAATTTCACTATTGACGCTAGAATAGAGCCATCAGCTGTCAGAATCACATCTAAGTAGAGTGCTTCCTGATTCTGACAGCTGATTGAAGTACCTACTAAGTTTCTCAAAATTACAATAACGTTCTGAATCATCATGGTCACCCTATAAAAGAGAACAAGCTACTATAAGTAGCAGTAATTGCAGGTTCGCTAAATTGTAGGAAGATTCTCGCCGCGAGACACCATGTTTGTACTAGTTGTACTAGTTATCTGGATTTTTAAGTAATTACGGTACACCTTCTACCTACATAAAAAGGTAAAAAAAACAAAACCAAATAGGTAATATAAACTTTTTAGTCATTTACTAAAAATGTGATATGTTTTTTCGTAAGTCAGTACTTATTTATAGGCTAAGAGCCTGCGACAACCAATCCTTCGTTATTTATAAAGCTAACAGTTTATTTATTTCTTTTGTTTAAAGTAAAAAAACAAGGGCTGATGAAATTAACACAAAACATCGCGGTTCACAATCACAAGTCAACGGCCACTCCAGAGCCTTGGAGCGACCTGGAAAATCAGCCACCACAAGCACTGACCTACCATAGGTCATCCATAATCTGGAAGTTTCTGTACGCAAGCCACAAACATACAGGCGTCTGGTAGGTATGTGGCAAGATGTAATGAAGAAATAATTATCGAAACTGACATCTTTGATACTTCCAAGCAATTTAAAGGGTCTTCCGCATGGACCGACAAGATATTTTCGGGTAATGGTAGCTAGTTTACCTCGGTAGACCATATGTCTTGAGTGTAACAGTCGTTGATTTGATAGTAACTGATTGTTCATTCCTAGTATGCATGCGCAAAAAAACTCTCAGCTTTTTATAAAACAACAAAGCTCTGGCTCTCGCAGGCTCTTGGTCTAGTAACGATGTAAAACGAATTGCTTATTAAAGAATACTTAATCTTATTTTGACGTATTCCTTCAAGAAACAATTGAAAAATAAGTGCTCACGTGGTGCTCACTCGAAAACGATTGTTGAATATCAACCGTTACTAAATAGTCAAACAACTTCTGTATAATTAAGCTGAAAAGAATTCAGTCTCGCATTTACGTAGGACGTACATTTCATTACCTTTTAAGGTTGTTTATTTAAATAACACATATTCAGTGAAAGAAAAATGTTTAGTGATCGTGCAGATAAAACTGCAATATGACGATTTTGTTGGTTACTTTATTCCTGTTTATATTTTTTTACATAAAAAAGTCTACAAATTACTGGAATATTAGAAATGTAAATGGTCCGAACCCAATTCCGATCTTCGGGAACATAATGGAGAGTGTACTAAGGAGGAAGAACTTAGCGGTGATCTACCAAGAAATCTACAGGAAGTTTTCACAAGAACAAGTGGTTGGAATATACACGATGACATCACCAGCTTTACTCATCCGTGACTTGGAAATTGTGAAACAAATATTGGTGAAGGATTTTGATTACTTTTCTGAAAGAGGATTTCTAATGTCGAATGAAAAGTTGGGCAATAGTCTGTTTCATTGTGACAGAAATACTTGGGATGAGCTCAAAGGAAAGATAACCCCTTATTTCTCAAGTAGTAAGTTAAGAAGTGCATTCGATGTGATAACAGAACGCGGGGATGTTTTTGTCAAACATCTAGAAGAGCTATGCAATAATGAACCAGAACAAGAACTACATAAGCTTTTCAGAAAATTCGGAATCGATGCAACACTGGCTAGTATGTTCAGTTTGGACGTTAATGTTTACAATGAGGATATCATGGACTTTTTCGAGAAACTTGATAAATCTACTTTTATAAAGTCTTATCATAGCGAGTTGAGTATGTTATTACCAAGGATTGTGAAAATTATGAATACACCCATATTCGGGTATAAAATTTTAAAATTTGGTAAAGATATTGTGCATAACGCTAATCTCAATAGAAAAAACAATGGGGGTGCTAAAAGTGTAGTCAACAAGCTACTTGATTCAAAAAAATTACCAGGAAGCCCCATAAAAAATGGAAATGACCCGAAAACTGATAAGAATGTGAATAAACTTGAAATAACAGATGAAATTATAGCATCGCAAGTATGTCTTCTATTAGCTGCTGGCTACGAAAACGCAAACTTAGCCCTGTCTTATGCTTTCTACCACTTGGCAACAAATATCGACGTACAAAATAAACTGCTTGAAGAAATCGACACAGTCCTAACACAAAAAAATGGAACAGTAACATACGAAATAGTAAATAGTATGACGTATATCGCGAAAGTCTTCAATGAAACTGTAAGGCTACATCCCCTTGCAAATACAATACAGAGAGTAGCCACACAAGACTATACTATACCAGGTACTAATTTTAGAATAGACAAGGGAGTGATTGTGCTAATTTCCCCTTTTGCTATCCATCGAGATGAGAAATACTATGCAGATCCATTGAAATTTCACCCAGAAAGATTCAACTCCGAAAACCTAAGGTCAAGGCATTCGAGTGCTTTTATTCCCTTTGGATTGGGACCGAGATCTTGTTTTGGTAAGTCATTTAAACTATATTAAATAGAAAGCAATAATCTTATCTAATAGTGTCAACCACAAAATCAATGTTTTGCGAATAATTGTTGTTGCATCAGATGATGATAGCATCGTTCATGCGTGATTCATATAAGTAAGTAAACTGTAAAATTCTCATGGTCGCAACATATATGTAAGATGGTACCCATGTGATGCAATTTAATAGAGACAAAGAAAATTTTCAGATTTATTCCGTCCATTTTTATAGTGCTGGTGAATAATTTTGTTGTTTTTTTTTCAGGCAATAGGCTGACAAAATTGCTCTTTAAAGCCGCGATGGTCAAGATTTTATCTAAATTCTCAGTGAACCCATCGAAAAAGACAAGAGAGCTGAAGGTGGATCCACGCAGAACAATGATGGCCGCGGAAGGAGGGATCCATATTAAATTCT
Organism: Eupithecia exiguata; assembly: GCA_947086465.1. Taxonomy (NCBI): domain Eukaryota; kingdom Metazoa; phylum Arthropoda; class Insecta; order Lepidoptera; family Geometridae; genus Eupithecia; species Eupithecia exiguata. Next base: position 8,317,263 of record OX352243.1, on the reverse strand, counting down.
TGCGAAGGCACCGATGACATCACGAGTGTTACCTGCGAATTGTAACCTTACGGAGGCCTTAGGTGTGCCATAAACCCTAGGGCAAGAGTATAATGACATATTTTCTCAACTTCAAATTGGGAGTAGACGACGACATCAGTGACTCGGCGTGCGAAGGTCTGGCTGCGACGCAGCTGGTTGCGGGTTCGATTCCCGCCTCGGGACAAATATTTGTACGATCTCCCGATATTTGTCCTGGGTGTTTTTGATGTATAATAAAACATATCTATGTAGTGTATAAGTTTTAAGTAAGTATACCTACCTATCATTTATTTAGCAGGTACCTGCTGTACCTGCTGTGCAGTACCTACCCATAACACAAGCTGTGCTTAACTTGGGGCTAAATATGGCTGTGTGGATGGTGCAGCATTATTTATTATTATTATTATATCATTAATGTTCAAAACATAAATTAGGTAATAGATCGTGAGGCCCACTGGGCATAGACTATACAAAGACTTTTTGACGATATTTTTCTTGTTAAGAGTTTTTTACATTTTCTTTTACATTATAAAAATAATTTTATATTTTTATGATATGATTCCGTTTTTATTTATAAGATTTTCTCCATAAAAGGAAATGAAGGAAATATTATTTGCGATAATTTAAGTCAAAGGGTACCAACCACCTACTCATGGAAGTTTTCAGAACAACATAGAAAAAACATATAAAAAGATAAAACTCACTATCAGTATAAAGACAGGTAGATAGATAGATATAGACTAGTTAACTTATTTTAGCAATACTATGCAAAAATCTTATCACAAATCAGATAATTATGTAAATATAATAGTATCTTCATAAATAAATAAACTCATTTGTAGCGTGTCTCATTATATTATCACCCCCTCACAAAACCACAACTAAAACATAAGAAAATAAATTTTCTGTATTAAAATTAATACTTACCACATAACAGTGGCACAAACCAATATTAAAAAATCCTTCCTACAACTTATCGCGGTACCAAACAAATTTAAGACATTTCGCAGTAAGTAACGAAATGTAATTATAAAATTTACTACTAATCTTCATGCTTCAATGCAGTTAATGCCCAATATCTTACAATTTATCGCTAAAAGAGAGATATTTTGTGTCAATGCCGTTACACTTTTTATTTTCACAACAAAAGTGAGAGAAGTCGTGTGATTTGATACAACACTTAAAATAAAACTACAAAAAAGAGTGCAGAAAGAATTCAAAATGGTGGTTTCATTACTGATTGGGTTTATGGTGTTCTTCATTTACTATTATTGCACAAGGACGCTGACTCACTGGAAAGATAAAAATGTGGTGGGACCCAAGCCACTCCCGTTATTTGGCAATTTACTAGAAAGCGCTCTAAGAAGAAAGCATATTGGGATCATATACCAGGAAATATACAACGCTTATCCAAAAGAAAAAGTCATCGGCATTTACAGAATGACAGCACCAACACTGATAATCAGAGATTTGGACGTGGTGAAACAGATTCTCATCAAGGACTTCGAAGCATTCCCTGACAGAGGAATTGCGTTCAGCAAAGAAAAACTTGGAGATAACCTGTTTCATTGTGATAGTGACACATGGCGGGTTTTGAGAAAAAGATTATCTCCAGTTTTCACTTCTAAGAAGACAAAGAAGATGTTCCAAGTTATAGTTGATAATGGAAGTCAATTTGCAGATTATCTAGAGAATGCTGCTTTAAAACAAAGCGAACAGGAAATGCGCTACCATTTCGAAAAATATACGATGTCAACTATAATTGGAGCGGCTTTTGGTCTAAACGTTGACCTTTACAACACGGATCAGAAAACAATCGAAAAGGCAGGATACTATTCTTTTAGATCAACGTTTGCTGCTGAAACGGATATGCTTTTTCCAAACATTTTAAAGAGACTCAACATATCACAGTACAACGAACATATGTACAGATTCTGTCGTGAAATTGTTAGAACAGCTATAAAACAAAAGAATGGAAACCTTTCTGGGAACGATGCCATCGATATGATGCTAGGATTAAGCCAGGAAGGTAAAATACCCGCTTTGAAACGACACAAAGACGAGGAAGAGGTGTATATGGAGATTACAGAAGATGTGATGACAGCTCAAGTGTTTATAATGTACATTGCTGGATTCGGCAACAATGCTCTAACTTTGTCCTACTCACTATTCCATTTAGCAAAACACCCTGAAGTTCAAAAGAAACTTCTGCAAGAAATCAATGAAACGCTCGCGAAAAATGACGGTGAATTGACATACGAAACCGTGAAAGACATGGTGTACCTAGACCACGTTTTTGCTGAGACTCTAAGACTGAACCCTCTGACTAACTCGGTGCAAAGATCGTCTGCTAGGAGATACAAGATCCCAGGAACTGATGTAATAGTTGAAAAGGGAACCACAATGATCATATCGCCTTATGCGATACACCGTGACGAGAGAAACTACCCCGATCCTGATGAGTTTGACCCTGAGAGGTTTAGCGCAGATAATTCTGCGGGAAGGCATCCCTGTGCTTACATCCCTTTCGGGGCTGGACCTAGATCTTGTATTGGTAAGTTGAAAGTTCAAAAAAATAGTACTAAAATCATCATGATTTTTAGAATAATAGAGTTGATGACAGCTGCCACACGCGTTTCAACTCAATCAAAAACTTGTGTACGCACGCACATAGCATGCGTACCTACCTACACAAGTTTTTGATTTTTCGATTGACAAAATTATTTACAATCTATCCAAGAGAAACTACCCCGATCCTGATGAGTTTAACCCTGAAAGTTTTACCGTAGATGATTTTGCTGAGAGACATTACATCAAGCTTACATCCCTTTCGGGGCTGGATCAGATCTTGTAATTATTGGTAAGTTGAAAGTTCAACAAAAAAGTTCAAAAATCATCATGATTTTCCAGATTATTCGATTCGATAATAGCAACTACACGCGTTTCAACTTGTGTATGCATGCTATTTGCGTGCGTACTGCGTACACAAGACCGTACACAGACCTTCGCCCACCGCGCCTCATCGGTCGTCTTAAATGGTTATATGCAGGATGTCGTACGAACTTTTTACACTATCGATAAACTATTCAATTAATTACGTAAGTAGGTACTAATTTGATCATAATTACGTGTATAAACCAGCGTCTTTATTCATATTATCTATTCTTAATGAAGGGTTTATCTTATCTACATTTATCTGAATGGATATGTATTAATGGTAAAACTTGGGACGTTTGAAATACATGAAAAACTAGTTTCCAACCGCGGCTTCACCTCACCTCACCACATCAGCCTATAATGGTCCACAGCTGGACGCCGGCCTCCCCCTGATAATCGCTTTTTTAACATTTATCTCATTGGGGGTAATGCCTCTAATCCCCATGCTAGGCATGCGGGTAGGGGATCGCAGTTCGGTGGTAGATCTATTCTGAAAAAGGCGCTGCTGCCCACCCCCCGGTGTATGTCCATTAGTCGCTCTTACTACACCCACGGGAAGAGATGGGGTGGTGCAAATTCTAAGCCGGCACCACACGGCTACCGAGGCTTCGCCCGCGTTCTTTTATGGTAACGTCTATATCTTGGGAAATGTTTGAACTACCTATGTTCGAATCCCGGTTAAGAACTACACCTTTGCAAAAATCAGCTCAATCTGTGCAGTTGTTTTAGCGTAACAAACGAACAAACATTAACCTATCCATTCATCCAAACTTCCACATTTATAATATTAATGTGATGATGTAGCTCAATATTTCGATGGTAGGTAGGTACTTGTAAAACGACTGATAACCATGCGTAATCCGATATCCTGCTCGTAAGTAATAATCATTCAAATATACCTAGATAAAATCAAAGCTATCGCGATTGGAAACTTGGTAAGCATGATTTGACTGATAATAACAAAAATAAGGAAAAAATAAAATAAACTATGAAAAGCGTCATGATATCACACGTGATTATCAAAAAACGTATCAAATACATCGATAACAATCCCTAATAAATCATAATAGGATTTAATAGAGCAAGTCAAATAAATCCTGTGAAATGAATCAAAATAAACTTCCCGTTTTTTACAACATTCCATACTTTGACACTGAAGTACCTTAATATGGAGAAATTGCGTCACTTGGCGTCAGTAGTCAGTTAGTCGGTACATCATCTTTCTTAACAAGATTTTTTTAATGTTTTTGGTCTTAATTTTCTTTTTGTCTTGTTACAGGGAGGCAGTTAGCTAAACTGCAGTTCGCCGTTGCTCTTATCAAAGTCCTGAAAAGGTTCAAAATTGAACCTTCAGAAAGGACCCTTAAGATTGAAGACTATGATCCTATGTACACGCTGATCGCCACCAAGGGCGGAGTTTACGTAAAACTCGTTCATAGAACTACTGAAAAAGACTGAAAGAAAGATTTTCAGTTGGCAGCGTCTCTATCAACGATTGTCCATTGTTCCACATAATTATGTAGTAGGTACATTTGTGGTGCATTAAAAATGTCTAATAGTAATCTATGGACTTTATGATAGATCCTATTTACCTATAACTGAATAAATCGATGTAGGTGCCCACAATAAAGTTTTTTAATTGAAACAATTGAGCTAACTGCAGACTGTTGCAAACAATCTACAAGTAGCTCACCTGATCCATATCAATACCAGTCGGAAGCGTGGCCAAGACGCTAGCATGGGGGTACCGAGGCTCTCCGACTTTTTTTCTTTTGTATGGTTTGGTGTGCTATAAAGTGTATTGTTTGTATTGTATGTGCTATAGATACCCGCTGGCTGTACCAAATAATACATAACAGTAGGTAGGGAACTGAACCGCTGAAATAAATTTTAGTTTCATCAGTTTGGTTCCAGAAAAAAAATATTTTAAATCATTTCTCATTAGGAGCCCATGTTGGAAATTAAAATGACTGACATCGGAAATGCTCAGCGAAAAAGGATGCAATTTACCCAAAAAGTTGTTCTCTTTTAGCGTGGGAACGAGCGAACTTGTTCTTTAACTCGCTTGCATAATTTGCATTAATTTCACCTTTTTCTGCATCGATTTAGTACAATGTAGCTGGTTGAAAGAGACCGAGAACCTATCTGAGATTCGAAAATAATATTTCTATGGGTTCGGAAAATATTAAGGCAGCGATTATATTATGTAAAATGGGCGAGTTTAGGTTATAACCTTTTTTTCCCGTAATCTATATCGAAAAAGCAATGAAAAAAATACGTAAAAAAAAAAAAAAAATAAGAATAAAAAATTATTTTGATATTTTATGAACTGACGTTTTCCCACTGCTTGTTTCCTAAACTATCTCAATAATATACTTTTAGATTTTTGTTATAAAGAGTAAAATACCCTCTCTTTTCCTTCACTCTCATGAACCAAAGAGAAGACAGACCGACACGACCGGAGCGAGGCCAGGCGCAGGACAAACAGCTTAACTTGCCTTTCGAGTTGAACCTTCCAAGTATTGCAGGCGTATCGATGACGCGAACACCTAAGTACCTTCTACACAAGACATGCAGTTGAAGTCATGGGAAAGCCCCCCCTAAGGGGGTAATTGTCCTCGAGGGAGGGGGACTGTAAACAGCCGGAGGGCAATTTGCGTATCGGGAGTTGCCGCGATTGGTGCGGACTGTACTTAGCCGTTAATTGCTTGGTAGGGTCAGCAGAAAAATTGAGATTGTATCACTGTTTTTATAAAAATATCTATCTATGTTTAGTAAGTCAGTCATCTAGTACCCATTAGACAAGATCATCTAAGTTTGGGGCTTAACGATGCTGTGTGAATTGTCCAGCATTACTTATTTATTTATAAAGCGATAAATACCCGTTAAATAATATTTATAAATATGTGTTCAGATCGCGTAAGTTTAAAAATATTTATTTCTTATTTATTATGAAGCATAAGATTAGAATTTACTATTCTTCATTGGAGATCCCACTTATATTATATTTGTAAACTAGCTTCCATTAACGGCTTTGCACGTGTTTTTCCGTGAAACAAAGTAGCCTAAAATGTTATTCCAGGTCTAGAACGACATCTATGCAAAATTGTGGCAGATGAAGTTAATTTAACATTTCATGAATAGGTTTAGGTTTGTTTTACAAAAATCATTATGTCAAGGATCTAAAGTAAAAACTTTTTGAGAAAATGACTTTTTTACCAACTGTACCCTCTCATTTAGGAACCGAAGCCCTGTTCTTTCAAATACGTATTAAATCTGATGAGGTTCTGTGAAACCGCTTGTTATTCTGCAGTTTCAGTTCGTAAATGTAGATACTCTATATCTATTTGAACTTTAAACCAACTCGGTTAGGGGGGGTTCACAGCCATTAAACAATAACTGCAAAATATACGAGGTACCCTAAAGGTACTTTGAAAGCAACAAAATTTTAAATAAATTCATAATAATAGGTAACCAACAAAATAAATTTTAAAATTCAAGTCAAACTTTTCAGTTTTTTATCTGTTCTTAAACACCATGAAATAGTAGGCGTAATGTTATGTCATACGGCTGTGTAGGCAAACTAAAAAGTACCTATCAACTGTCATCAGCAACATCAATGCATTTATTCAGTTACCAGTGGTAACTGTGGTAACTTACCACACATCCAACTGAAGTCATGACCACAGAGCAATATGGCGCCCACTGCGTCCAGCGTATTTGTCAAATTACGCGCGCAACGTGAAAATGTAAATTTTAATGCATTACATTTAGAGTACATATCGATTAGGTACCTTACCTATACATTTTTGTATATTTTTAGTGCTTCATTAGCACTATAAAACAAACTTGAGACAATCTACAAAAATGTGTGTTTCCCTATTTAATCAACATTAAACGAACGGGTAATTCCTTTAGAGGTTTGATTTCAAAAATTAAAAAAATACTGGGTTATCTTTATGATCATGCAAAAGAATCTTTCACAAAATGTCAAACAAACTTCCTCACCCGTACAATTATTATTATTACAGATTAGATAAATAGTTTATTTTATGACGTTACTTGCTACTAAATATTATGTTCCGTGCGATGAGGGATTTTCAATTCGACCTTTAAAAAAAAAAGTGGTTGCCATATATACTAACAGAGTTGGCGCTGTATGAAACTCAAGTGTCAAAAATCTGCCATCATCTAGTGGAATCGGTGGAAACAGCAAATTATTTCATGTTTATTTTATGGCACTTGACTTTTGTGCATCGCCATCTAGTGTCAATATAAAAAACGTGATTGTTTTTTTTAAAGATTGCAATGAAAAGCCCTCATTAAGTAGAAAATCTCTATAGTTTTGCGTGAATGATTATGTCGATCCATGATTAATTTCGATTCCTTATCTCTTTTGTGATAAAATCAGTCATCTTTTAACTAGATACCTCAACGTCAATAACGACTGACTTCATAATATAAAGGTATTAAAATGCATTTCATAATATTAAAACTCTTTTCTTTTCCTTATACAATTAAAAGTAATGTTAAAGTAGTACTCCTTACTAAGTATGTAGGTAGTTATAGTACCTTGACTTTTTTCCTAATCTAATAACGTATTTACAGAAGCATGATGTCTTTTTATGAGTTTCCATAATTTTAACAATACATAGTAGTCCAAAAACTCACGTTACCCTTAGTGCCACTGCCGCCATTCCCCCACTTCACCTTAGTTTATCTTCACTAAATCATATGTAATTGGCAATAAGGTTTCAAATTGAATAAACCTCAACAACAAGATAGTAGAATACAAAAAGTTCTTACTTGTGCATTCTGGGAGGTCCCATAGTCAACCGTTGTCATATCTATTGTACTGTTCAATGAAAATTAGAGAATCATAATTGCATTATGATTTCGAATAATTGGTTCATAATTGCATTATGATTTTAAATAATTGGTTTAACAATGAATCTGGCGGATTATAGTTTTCTTTAGAATTGAACAGTGGCTAAAGATTTGTTGGTAGTACAATAAAAGGCACGTTTCTTTTGTTGTTTGCGGCGGCCAGTCAATTTTATACGAGCACACAATTCTATTGTATCATTTTGTAGTTAAATACTATAGGTGTCTACGTAAACAAATATCTGGCAGAAACAAACTAGGTACAAAGAAAAGCAATATCAAATCAAAATAGAATTAAAATCTTTACCTAAAATAAAACATGCTTACCTACAGCAGAATATAGAATGCCTTCCTTTTTTCGCAGTCGGTTCAAAAGTGATTAGAAATTCTATGGTAAATGGAGCATTTTATGTTAAATCAAGACGTTTTTGTTTCTTTAGGTAGGTAACCCCTTCGATAAAAGTAAAAAATTATTTATTTAATTAACATTATTTCATCTGTAACTTGAAAAAATGACACAACAACATTTTTTGCGTGAGCGCTGGTAGAACGTACCGTATCTTCCTTTTTTACTTTTATCGAAGGGTAACCCTATAGGATCACTTTGTTATCCGTCCGTCAAACCTCTGTTTTCAGGAACGCGTTGAGGTATTGAGTTGAACTTAACATCAAATACTAAGGTCCTTAACATCTTGGAGCCGTTATGTACCTACTTAAATCAAAATGTTTAGTTAACGCAATCAAATCATATGCCAAAACCTATTGGGTACTTCCCGCTGACCTGGAATCATGATATTTGGCAAGAAACAAGGTATTATAATCACGGAACCCTCGGTGCGCAAGTCCGACACGCACTTGACGTTTTATTATTTATCCAGGATCTCTAAAGTTTTCCATGAACAGTTAAGCACCGATAATAAATAAATATTTAAGTTACTAAACAGGATCAAATATCAACATCAACACGGTATTTTGCGAATCCAACTAACCGTGTAGGTACAGGGAAATATCAAAGCTTTCCCTGAATCTCCCTCGTGATACGTAATTTCTTTAAAGACAAACATAAATATTTATTAAACAAGAAGGCAAGATGACGCATAAAGACCTCCCTTCCCGATTAAGGCTAGAATTCTCACACCTTAGTAATTTCAGATAGCGAAAACTCATTGAACGAGTCGTTTCATAAATTGGAATTACATCAAACACCCGCATCTTGGCGACCATTAAATCGAAACACTTTATTGCGTAGGGCTGACCCACGGTTAAATCAAGGAGCCTTTTACTTTTAATTTGAACTCACTATAACCCTAATTAGACAACCCTATTTGACTCTACCATGGACTAACAAATTTATCTATGACTCTACCAAAGTATACTTAAAGTACCTACCTACCTAAGTATACCTACCCTACCAAAGTAAACTTGGTTAACTAGTTGTGTAGTTATACAACTTACTTCTGTATTCGGCACTTTGGTAATAAGTACATAATGGTTTCTAAGGATTTAGAAGTAAGTAATACTTTTATCTGATGCCAGTTATTTTCAACGCTGAAAACGTACATCAGTAATCCTATAAGAGAGTGCTATCTGTTTTCAATATTGAAAACTTCCCGCACAGGTGGGTGGTTGGTTAGTTTGGGGTCTCGAGACAACGCTGCTGATATTACAGCTACAAAATCTTATTTTGATCCTACTTTGAGAATAGCGCCATCTATATTAATCGTAAAGAAGCATAAGTTTCTAGAGCCTTAGGCAGCTGTCATGCTTTAAAAGTCCGCAGAACCCAAAACTAAAGTAGCACCATTTGGTATCGTTTGAGGTAAATAAGGTCGGCAGTCTAAATGGTAGGTACCTACGCATCATATGGACAGTCCTACGACAACCCTACAACTTGGGTTTTGCGGACTTTTAGACCTTGTAGGCTACAAGGTCTAAAAGTCCGCAAAACCCAGCAGCAGCTAGTGTCGGTAGCACAGTGGCGATCGGGCGTTAGCAAATGATGTTAATTTTCGAATTTTACAGAGAACAGTAGAATAACTTTTAAAAGTCCCCTTGTGTGCGACTACACTAGACAAAACATGAGTCGTAATTTTAACATAATAAGTTTAAAGAGATGGCAATCCCGTAAAATCAAAACAGTCCTCTAAGAATTCTTCAGACAACCCTACAAGGTCTAAAAGTCCGCAATACCCAGCACTAAACATTAGTCGCTAGTGTCGGTATCACAGCTGCGATCGGGCGTTGGCAAATGATGTTAATTTTCGGATTTTACAGCGAAACAAAGCAATTGTTATCTGCGGAACCATCGCTCACGAACGTCGCTATCTGAGGGTGCTCGGACTTGCTTGTAAGGATGGTGGTGCAGTGGGCGGTTAAACTAGGCCGTATGCCACCTTCTGCCCACAAGCGTCATTAAAATGACGATTTCTTAACAGATTTTTACTAATCTGTAAAAAACGTGCATTGTCGGATTTGACCATTTAAAAACTCACATGCGTGGTCGGCATATGGAAGACAATCGTCGCGTCGTGCGTCAGGTACAACATTTTGAGCTGAAGTGTAGGATCCATTGTCGAGTAGTTTTTTTTTTAGCCATAGATCTCAGCGCAAGTCTAGTAAGTTCTTAAAAGATGTCTCTGAAATCTCCAAAGTGTCGTGTATGTAAGAACGACAACCGAGTGTTGAAAATAATTCAAATGATTACGAAATTCACTGCATACCAAGCAATGCAAGACAGACTGATACACCGCCAACAGGCCTCATTGTTATTCTGTGAGAACTTCATCTCGTGACGAGAATTCGAATTATTTAATCGATTCCAAAAATTCAAATGCAAATGTGATCGATTGACACGAGCCAAACAGACTAATTTACAAATTATTTGGTAAATTATGGCTCTCAGGTAGCCTCAGGGCTTTACTACTGAGTTAATGCGTCGAAATATCTCGAATTACATTTAAATCGATTTGATTAGGTGATTTTGTGTTATTCGGTAGGAATTTTATGGATTTTTAAGGTAGCACGTATGTCAGTTGCGTTATTTAAATTTAATGATGATACACTTACCTATGGAAATACTTAGCCTGAAGTTGAATTTTTAAGGTTGTTTGATTGGAACTGATTCTTATTGGAATTTCGCATTGTTGTTGGAACTAAGTTATTTCTGCTGTGCAATTACGCAAAAGCCACCCATCCTATATTGACATTCGAAAGCCTTTTGAATGATCTTTGTAATTTGATATTGTATGGCGAACGCCATTAAAAAGGCTTGAAGACCATTGAAATGGCTTTCAAATGTCAATCAAAGTTTTTAGCGTAATTTGTGGAATTACGCTAAAACCGGTTTGACTTTTGCAAATAAATGATATTCAGGAAATTATGATGTCTTATTTATTGCATTTATTTCGGCAAGCTTTTAGACTAGATACGTAATTAAATATTTTTGACGTTTCTAAATGGCGTACGGTTTTACACGACATTGAGCACTTATAACCGACTTCGAAAAAATAGGAGGTTCTATGTTCGGCTGTAGGTATGTGTGTTTTTTACGTAGGTATGTTCGTTGATTTCTCCGTTGTTTAGCGAACGATTTGAATGATGCAGTTGTATAGAGGGTGATCCCTAGGTGGTCTTATACCAATTTTATTTCCAAGGGATTAGTATCTAATCGCAAAACTTAAAAAAAAACAGTTTAAAACTAGGCATTCGAAATTCGTTTTTTCAAAACCATTTATGAATTTCATAAATTAACTAGATATTTTTTTAAGTTTATTTTGTATTTGAGTATTCAGAGGTAAGTAGATCAAGTATATTTCTGACCAATTAGGTTTAATACTTGATAGTCAAAACATTGATATATTTCTAAAAGATGTACAAACCCCAGTGTACCCTAGCCTTAACAAAGTGCAATAGCGTTGAGAAACACGCACGGCATTCGGCCGAATTACGAGCGCGATACAATCTCGGACGACAAATCGCACGACCGCCGCGCAGTCTGTACGGACCCTTAGTGCTGATAGTATGGGAACTTGATAGGTGATAGAAAAGAATCTGGAGGGCTAAAGGAGATTTGAACGAGGTGTCAAATTGAAACTTACCTTCCGCTAATCACCTGCAAATATCTATAAATTTATACTAATATTTATAAATTCGAAAGTAGGTAGGTAGCTCTGTCTGTTATTACCTTTTCATCACGCCTAAACGGCTGAACTGATCTCAATGAAATTTGACAGGGAAGTAGATGGCATCCAGCAGTGGATTAATATAGTCTGATGATGATGATGATGATGACCTACCTAAATTAATCTCACTAATATTATAAACGTGAAAGTTTAGTATTATAAACGTGAAAGTTTAGATGGATGGATGGATAGATGGATGGATGTTTGTTCCTTTATCACGCCAGAACGGCTGAACGGATCTGAATGAAATTTGGCACAGAGATAGATTATAGTCTGGAATAGGACATAGGCTACTTTTTATCCCGAAATTCCCACGGGAACGGGAACTACGCGGGTGAAACCGCGAGGCGCTGCTAGTTAGTAATATAAACATCGTCAAGTAGCCAGCAGATCGTACATGAGCCACCCAATTGGCCGGAGGCCTATTGGACGTCCGAGGTACCGCTGGAGCCTTGAGAAAGACCTACATGAACTTCGTGCCGTCGACTGGACTGAAACGGGAAGGAACCGGGACAGCTGGTGATCTCTAGTGTCGGAGGCCAAGATCCACTTCAGGTATCTGCGCCATGCCAGTAAATAAGTAAACATTATTTATTTGTTTGGAGTTATCTCAGGTGTTTGATGTGAAAAGTACCTACGCACAGAGGAATAATTAGGATAAACATCACATATCACTGACACTACAATAGAGAAAATCGTCGTAAATCGTATCGCTTCTTCCACTAGTGGACAAAAAATTTAAGCGAACAAAATCAATAACATTTTGCTTCTTATTTGATAATAATTACTATTATTAAGCTGTTTATGTATAAAATTTGACTTGTCTAAGTGCTTATTTTGTAAGCCTAATGAAATAAAGTTATTGAATTTTGAATTTTGAAAAGAGAAGCAAATGTGGACCACCATAAGGACTTTCTTATATGAAACCCCGAGTTTTGAAGTGTAATCAGCTTTATTTATTTTAAACTGTTCGATAATTTTTCTTGGTAAATTGTCACGGAATACGCTGCGGTTGCGATGTATAGCCCAATAGAGCAGTAAATCGTGCGGGTATCGCCTTCGCGCGGATCGTGAGCGATGTAACGCGAGGTGCGTTCCTAACCAGTCTGTTGTGTTCTACCCACAGAACGGGAAAATGTTTGTACTTATTCCTTCTACTTGGCCAAAAGGATTAAGAGCGCATTCAGACAGCATTTTTTTTTGATGGCCTATGTAGTCCTAGGAGCGAGTTCACACACACGACATTATTCTAGTGAAGGCGAAATGAGTCCCGAAACCCACGTTTTTACTGTTTAATAAACCACTACATTTTTTAATATTTTTGATGAGCATCAAAAGTTTGGGATTTCAGTTAGTAAGTTATGGGAGTCGAAACACGATTGACTCAACTTGACTCGAAAAAAAAATGGCAAAGTTTCCTCTAAATTTTCATTTCTATTTGATTCCTCTACGGAAAAAGCAGTTTCGTTTGCAGGTTATTTAACATATTTTAATGATTTTTGTATCATAGTATTTTGTGCGTAAGTCCTCGCACTCCGTAAGATGTCCCAAAGATTTTCGACGGGATTTCGACTAGGATTTCGTAGCTTAGAACATTTAGTATCCCTTTTTTCTTTAAAAAAGTATAGCAAAAATCGGGTATGTCCTGACGGATCACGCAAAAACCGATCATATCCTGACGGATCACGGCAAAAGGTGCGTGTTGGTTTGCGTGATCCGTCAGGACATACCCCAAAAATCTAGATCTAACTGGAACACATCTACCGCAAGGCGTGAGCTTGGTGCCCATGGTCACACGACATCGCTAATTCCTTATTACGGCGAGATCTCAGCTCGCTCGATACAATAGGAATGCTGTTGGACAGTCACGAAGTGATAGCTTTATGATTGTGGATTAGGTTTCTTCGATTGGTTGAGGTATTCAATTATCACGATTGAGTGAGATTTGTTTTGATAGAAATAGGTGGTATTGTTTATGAACTTAGATATTGATCCTTTTTTCAGGGTTCCGTTCCCCAAGGTTAAAAAACGGGACCCTATTACTAAGACTCCGCTGTCCGTCCGATAGTAAGACAGTTGAAATTTTCACAGATGTACTTTTGTTGCCGCTACAATAATTAATATAAAAAAGCAGAATAAAAGAAATACTTAAGAAGGGCTCTCATGCAACAGACATGATTTTTTTGCTCGTTTTTGCTCGATATTGATAACGGCAACAGGTAGACGCTTGAAATATTCACAGAATATTTAGATATATGTATTCACTTTAAAATAAATAAATAAATAAAAATAAAACAAATACTTAAGGGACCATGCAACAAACGTACAAAAAACCGTAAATTTGTATTTCATTCAGAGAAAAAATATTTTTTGATTCTCACCGTGGATCAAAAACCTATAAGGTAGGGTCAACTTTCCGTTGACCTAGAACCATAAAATTTGGCAAGAAGCAAGGTTTTATAGCACCAGTAAAGAAAAAAAATCCGAAAACTGTAATATTGTAGTCTTATCACAAAGAAAAACATTTTTTTATCCTCACCGTGGACCAAAACCTATTCCTGTCCCGTTGAGCTAGAATAATGATTTTGGGTAATAAACAAGGTCTTATAATTACATACCTAACTAATTATATGTTTAGTTACGGAACCCTCGTTGCACGAGTCCGGCTCGCACTTGACCTTGTTATTTAATCATTTCCCGTATTCTTTGATCGAAGCTGAACCCCCCTAAAGTTGGTCCTTCATTTTTGTTACACCCTGTATATTTATTCTAAGTAAGAAGGTAAACTACGCCGTGCTTTATCGAGTTGAACTTGCGCCGATGGGTGGTCGACAGCTTAGATTGAAAAAACCCTTTTCAATTCATAATGAAATTTCTAACTTGGACGAGCTTCGTTGCTAAAAGCTAGACTAAGAGCTGATAACCAGTAAATAATGACACTTTTTTGTACGAACAATAAAATCATAGATAATGGTCGATTTTCCTTAATTTTAATCATATCGTTAATTGGATTCGTTTGTCTGGATGTGATTTTTATCGAGTTGATAATTTTGTTTAGGTATTAATTAATTTGATTAAATAATGTAGTCATTTAAAACTTAATAGTAAGTTCCGGAATAACGGTATTATGAATGATGATT
The DNA here is from genome assembly GCA_947086465.1 of Eupithecia exiguata. NCBI lineage: Eukaryota > Metazoa > Arthropoda > Insecta > Lepidoptera > Geometridae > Eupithecia > Eupithecia exiguata. The sequence continues at coordinate 8,302,100 of OX352243.1, read as the reverse complement.
ATCATACTTAAATGCCATAATTTCGGAAAAAGATGAAACACAGACCTATAGCCCATTTAACGACGAAAATTACTGTCCGTTGGCAAAAAATCTAGTAAACGCTAGATTAAACTATACTTAATTACTTAATACATAAGGACTTTTATGTTAAAATGTAGAATGTAGGAGAGCGCAATGCGCGCATTTTGCGAGAAATATAGGCATAGAATCACTAGAAGTACTTATAATTTTTCGGAACTGCGTAAGCGCAAAAATAAGTTATTGTATAATTAAAACATAACTATGCAACTTATTAATAAACTTGTTCAAGGAACCAAATAATCTCATCTCACTAATATTATAAACGTGAAAGTTTAGATGGATGGATGGATAGATAGATGGATGGATGTTTGTTCCTTTATCACGCCAGAACGGCTGAACGGATCTGAATGAAATTTGGCACATAGATAGATTATAGTCTGGAATAGGACATAGGCTACTTTTTATCCCGGAATCTCACTAATATTATAAACGTGAAAGTTTAGATGGATGGATGGATAGATAGATGGATGGATGTTTGTTCCTTTATCACGCCAGAACGGCTGAACGGATCTAAATGAAATTTGGCACATAGATAGATTATAGTCTGGAATAGGACATAGGCTACTTTTTATCCCGGAATTTCCACGGGAACGGGAACTACGCGGGTGAAACCGCGAGGCGCTGCTAGTTAGTAATAACATAGGAATCAAAACATAAGTCATTTCAAAAGATCACAGGGTTCCTATGATCTCGACCAAATTATGTGCGAAACAGCGCACTTTCAGATTTTTGTCTATAGGATTTTGTTCTTAATATCGTGTTTTAAGATTCAGTGAATCATAGTGTTGAATTTTATGTAATTCGAGTTTTTTACCACGGGGATCCCGTGAATACCCTCAGATTCACGACAGCGAAGTCTTAGTAATAGGGTCCCGTTCTACCCTTTGGGTACGGAACCCTAAAAACATCCTTCCATTGCGACCAAAACAACGCCTAGTATTCTGAAACTTTTGTACAACCAAAAAGTTTTTCGGAGTATTAACCCTCTTCAACGATTTTTACCGTCTGTACCTACATATTAATACACCACAATACGGTTTCCCATGCGACGAATAAAAGGCGCAAAAAGCTCACGTTTTCGTGCGAGGCACAACCACCTCGTAATCGATATAATTACAAGTAATTGAGGGTTAAATCCGAAGTCGTGAGGTCTAATTGTTCTTTCCCACGGTTGACGTTAATTTCTTGGCAGTGTGTGATTTCGGACCGGTTCACTTGTAAAAATACTTAGGTACTTTTTTTTTAAATCATTTATTAAGGGTTTGTTCAATGATATGAACATGCCACCCTCTTAGGTACTTACTCACAAGAATTTTCAGGCTATAGAGCTCCGGTTTGAACCGGTTTTGCTGTGATATATTTATTCTGAGTCATCGGTACTGGCGCTTGCATATATTATAAATTGACTAGCTCCTGTCCGTGATTTTGCTCATGTGCATGGTATCTGAATAAAATAAAGATCTAGATTATGTTTTAATAATTTAGTAGGTACATATTTTTGGAGATTGCTTTAGGATTTCAAACATACGTACAAATTAGTTTAAAAGTGTTAAGGTATCAAGTCTGAAACCTGTTCTAGCCATTTAAAGCGATTGACGACCGATGTGGCGCGGTGGGCGAAGGTCTGCCTGCGACGCAGGAGGTTGCGGGTTCGATTCCCGCCTCAGGAAGCATGTGTGTACAATCTGCAGACATTTGTTCAGGGTGATCTGGTCGTTTTCTATGTGTAATAAAAAATATCTATCCACGTATTGTATCATATTATGATGTACATATATCAGTTATCTAGTACCCATATATTATCAGTATCTAGTAGTATCTAGTCTATCAGTATCTAGTACCCATAACACAAGCTCTGCTTAGCTTGAGACTAGATAATGCTGTGTGAAGTAAAAAAAAAGAGATTATCGCTCTTTTGTATAGTCAGATCAAATGTTACATTAACTAACTGACTTCTTCAATGAAAAAAGCCTCTGTGTAGAATATTGTTGTATATCTTAGACACCGACTAGTAAGTATTATCATCATCATCCGCAACCCGACTTCACTCACTGCAGGGTATATGCCTCCAAACTCTTGTGCAACTCCACACGGTCCTGCGTCAATCTCATCCAGGTTCGCCCCGCGACGTTAGTAATATCGTCCGCCTATCTTGCGGCTGGACGTCTCACGCTTCTGTACTCTGTTCTTGGACGCCATTCAGTTAGCGCCTTACTCCACCTGTCGTCTTGTAAATATTCTCAAGTTACGCAGCAAATAATATTGTATTACATTTTAAGTATTATATAAACTTACTAGTGGTTTATTTTTCGCTTCTTCCACTAGAGGACAAAAAATTGAAGCAAACAAAATCAATAACATTTTGTTTCTTATTTGATAATATAATAATTACCATTTATAAAACTGTTTATGCATAAAATTTGACTTGTCTAAGTGCTTATTTTGTAAGCCTATATAAATAAAGTTATTGAATTTTTGAATTTTGAATTTTAACGATTATTTTGGAATATTTATTCCGGTGTCTATGAAACCACTCCTAATAATGTAAGTACTCGTAAATAAAAGAAACATACCTTTCAATAACTTATTTCATCTTACAACTCTTTTTATGCCTTAATATCTCAACCGGCGTCAAATACAGCGTCTTCTCACAGCTTTCGCACTTAAAATCTTTAGCATTAGGTCTATTTTCCCTCGTAACTTTAACCTGCTCTGTTTTGACAGGTTTCGATGAGCAAGTGAACGATTTGTGTTGAAGTCTTTCCATAGGGGATAAGCAGACTGCTAATTCGCAGTTAGGGCAAGTCCAGGGAAGGTTGTAAGTTTCTTGGTAGATGTTGTAACTCCAATCGGTATCGACGACACTAAAACAATAACACTAATTATGTATGATAAAAAAACTATGTAATATTATATTATACCAGCTTCTGGCCGCGGCTTTTCTCGCGCTTTTCTGAGATAAAAAGTAGCCAACGTCTGTCCCCGGGAATCCATCTCCCTACTAAATTTCATTGAGATCTGTTGAGCCGTTTAGTTGTGAAAAAACAAACAGACAGACAGAGTTACTTTCGAATTTATAATATTAGTATGGAGTAGGTACATCAATCACCTAGTACGTTCCCATAACACAAGCTCTGTTTAGTTTGACGACCTCTGTGACGCGGTGGGCGAAGGCCCACCTGCGACGCAGGAGGTTGCGGGTTCGATTCCCACCTCAGAACAAATGTTTGTACAATCTGCAGATATTTGTTCAGGGTGTTCTGGTCGTTTTCTATGTATAATAAAAAATATCTATATATATATGTATTGTATTATATTAAGTATACCTATCATTATCTAGTACCCATAAAACAAGCTCTGCTTACTTTGGGGCTAGATAATGCTGTGTAAAATGTCCAGCATTATTTTTATTTTTTTTATTTTATATGTTTGGGGCTTGACGACACTGTGTGGATTGTCCAGCATTATGTAATAAGGAATTCCGCAGAGTATTTTTGTGACAGTAGGATTACCCACTCCCGATTACCCACTCGGATTTTGCTGCAACCCTGGGTAGAGAATACCGCAAGCCTAAGCCGGCCTAAACTCACCAGTTAAAAATCACATTATCCGTCACATAAACGCCTCCCTTCTTCTCATTGGCACGGCATTCGAAACCCTCTTCAAACGGGTTAGGGTCTATACTCGGATGCACCTCCTCACTTCCATGGTATATAACCTTCAAATCGCCTGGTAGCAACCTTTTTATTGAGTAGTATACTTGACAGTTCATGTATGAGGATATATCGCAGGATAGTTCGTATTGTTGCTCCTCGTAGTTAAAAGGTTGCTTTTCTAGTTCTGCTTCGACGGATTTATTTGGGTTTGCGTCTGTAACGGAGAATATAAATAAGTGCTGTAGTCTGCCAAAAGATGGCTCTCTACTATAAGTACAAAAGTTGTTGATGAGTTACTGGATTCTACCGGTAGATGACTATTTAATAAAATTTGTTTATTTCAAAAAAATTACACAGTCTCAAGAAATATATATAAAATCAAAATTTTAATAAACTTAAAATATTAACACAACGCATAAACCTGCCGCTCGTCACTTTTTGTTTCCCTCCTCTATATGAAAATCAGTGCATAATCATGCGATATTCATGCACTGATTTTCCCTTTGTGTTTCATTTATTTATTTATTCACATTTGACTTACATAATAACATATATTCCAAAACGTCAAACATTATCATTTTGTCTATTTCTCGATGGCTTTGATGACTCGACGTCGACTTTGATGTATATAGACTCGAATCCAAGGCTTGGCAAGTCAAGTTAATTGCTGTACAGCAACTGATTGTTTGTATGTTATTCGTTTCTACTATCATTGATGAACCTAGGTACTACTAGTTGGCAATGTCTGTGGACCTGACCAATGGCGTCACACGTGACTAGACCGTTCGTTTGACCACAATCACACCTGATGGGCCTTCTAATAGTGCCACTACGCCAGGCATTCCATAGTTTGTAAATATTTCTGACGGATTTAAAGAATTTTGGGTGAGTTTTAGGTGAATGTGATGAACATTACCGTCAAGTCTTCGATTGATGAGCGCGTCCCATCTCTGTCTTAGTTTAGTAGCTTTCAACAGTAAGTTTACTCCATCATCAGGATACGGGAATTCTAGGAGTAGCCATGAGTCGCAGACGATTCTAGAAACAATAGATTTACATATGGTATCATCATCATCATCATCAGCCTATATCAGTCCACTGCTGGACATAGGCCTCCCCTAATGAGCGCCATAGCGCCCTGTCTTCAGCTTGCCGCATCCAGCATCTGCCAGCAGTCTTTCGCAAATCGTCATCGTCATAATTATGGTATAGTACAGGTATAATTATAATAAGTTCAACCACCACTGTAGCGACCTCTAGAGAGATATTGGCTGAACTACAAAGCTTACGTCCATAGAAACTGAAGTTAGCTACCTTACTAAGCGCTTCGATGGATAGCCGTTAGATGTCGTTAACACAAAAATTGGAGTGCAAAAAAAACAACAATTGCTATATCGCGCAAACGCTTGATTCAGTTTTACCGGTAGAGTACAATCTCGGAGTCTTCGAATCCCGAGTGAATAAGTTATTTCTGGGGAAAGCGTGCTTTATCTTACACAATATTTTCGCTTTCCCAAGTGCGATGGTGGTCAATAGATTTACTGGTACCAATAACAACAAAAAAAGTTTCATAAATTATATTTTTTTTTTTAAATTCAAATTTATTTATTCATTTAGTTAACACGGATCCATAGAATTTGACAAAAACATACACAGAATTAATTTAACAATAAGGGTACATACACACATATGCACGCGTTATTCCCACATAAAAAATGGCTAACTTTATTCCAGATCTACAGTTTCATGTATGGCAGACTTCGTTAAGTGGTTTTGGCATTCTAAAATAACACCCATCCTAACTTTCGCCGTTTGTGACGAGCGTTGGAGTGTCAGCCAAGTTAGGAAAGAAACGTGAACTTGGCGTCGAGTGAACTTATGGCTTCGGATCTTGACAAGTCCAACATCAAAACAAATGCAGTGGATATAACTTTCCACAATTAATTCTGATATTTGAAGTTTTTGCATTTTTGAAATAACCATTTCGTTAAAAAAATTGTGTCCCATAGATCATAATGTATTGTTTTCGAAACTTTTTCGACATAGATAAAGGAGAAAAAAGGTTTTAAAGTAACCCAATTGACGTCAGTTCACATACAGCCAAGCTTTAAGAACTGCTAGGAAACTTGGCACTGGTACCTATCTAAGTATAATGACCACAGCCCTTTTATCAGTGAAGCCACTATCAGAACGAACTTTGCTAGTTTTCACGTTTATGTTTATTAGATTGTATTGACCTCCTTTACTGTATTAGTGTGAATTGAGATTAAAATTAATGTAATGTTAAGTGATAATGGGATTTTGTGATCTTTGCATTTACCTAGAGAATCCCATGTTGGTGTCAATCGAATGAGCAAGGAGCAACAACGTCTGGGCTGCCGGCATACGCATTGAGTTTACTACATACGGCTTCGTAGTTTCTAGGAGGGATCTGGAACAAAAAATATTTTTACAATCTGAGAAATAAACTAATATTAATTATGAACAGCGTTTTCGTGCCAAACAGACTATAAATAAACAGACAAACTCTATTGGGCATTAGACAATCGATTATAATATATTATGTTACGTACAAGTAACACAATATCTGATGTCGATGCGAAAGCGCGAGCTTCCCCTTATAATGTGGACATGTGTGGATGTCTTCTTCCGTCAACTGCAGCACTTTAGATTGCTTGCCGAAGTAGGAAGTCGGGTGGAGGAATACGAATGGTTTACTCCATGTGTGGTAGAGTTGCTCTGCTATTGACTGAAAAGAAATTTAAAAAAATCAGGACATTTTCACACATCATCTGGCTGTACGATATACTCTATGGATTTAAAAAGTATTAACTTTAGGCAAAATGCAAGCATAATGTGAGTTGGGGAGGCCTATTGTGTGGGACGCTACATGCGTCGACACACTCGCGCCTTCCCTTCATAGGATTTCCGTGAGGGCTGGTGCGGCGGCAGATATGGCCGAAGATCTCAAGCGCAAATATGCAGGTCTCGACAGAGCCTACACATTTGCTCCCCTTGAAGTCGAGGCGCTAGGTCCATGGGGTACCGAAGCTATCCGGGTTTTAAAAAAAATATCTGAGCGTCGTCTGGTCGAAGCGACATGTGTCCCGAGAGCTGGTGAGTATCTGGCACAGCGCATCAGCATTTCCGTACAGCGGGGCAATGCAGCCGGGCACGCTTTCGACTGGTATTGATATGGATCAGTCGAGCTACCTGTAGATTGTTTGCAACAGTCTGCAGTTGGCTCAATTGTTTTAATTGTAATTACTAGTTTTAATTTAGTTCTATTATTTGAACGACTTCAAATTCCTGATTTTTACAGTTTTTTTTTAAGTTTTTCGGGATAAATACTTACGCCTCGAGAATATTTTTTTATGGGACCATCTCGGGATTATTCTCCATACATTAGCAAAATAATTTTCCAAATCATTCTATATTTGACGGGGAAATCGACGAACATACATAAAAAATACATACAGCTGAACATAGAACTCCCGTCTTTTGTTTTTAGTGTCGTCAGTTAAAATGTATGTATGTTAAAATGTGTAAGTATACGGACTCGGATACCAACCTTGCAATGATTGAATTCATCCGCAACAGCCACTTGAGGGTACAAGGCACGACATAAAACTATCTGAAACAAAAATTTTGGGGTAAGCCAGAGTTCAAAATTCTTGCAACATTTTATTATCAACCAACATAAATTTCTAAAAATTAATCGAATTTTTCGGTTCGTTACTCAACGAATGACGTTTTTCCGCCATCTTGTAAAAACATTATTCCCCTCATAAAGTCTATGGACCTATGATGACTTATTTGACAGTTCTTATTATGAATCTCAGTGGGTCAGACAAAATCTTTAAAAATAAGATAATAGTACCTCCTCACCTCAACAGCTTGTAATGGTCCACTGCTGGACGCAGGCCTCCCCCTGATAATCGCCTTATTGGCTTGTATCTCATGGGGGGTAATGCCCATAATCCCCACGATGGGCATACGGGTTGGGGATCGCAGTTCAGTGGTAGATCTATTCTACAAGAGGCGCTGTTGCCTGCCTCTCGTTGTATGTCCCTTAGACTTGCGACACCCACGGGAAGAGTTGGGGTGGTGCAAATTCCAAGCCGGCACCACACGGCTAACAATAACAATAACAAGGCGTAATTGTGTGAATTCTCCAGCATTATTTATTATACAGGGTGATTGGTAGCTGGGTGTAAAGCTTCAAGGAGAAGCTAGAATAAACCGCGGGCTGATGCTAGATAGATAAATAAATAAATAATGCTGGACACATCATTATCTAGCCCTAGATAAATCTTCAATGTACCACACAAACAAAAAATAGGTACAATAAAGAAGGAAATGCTGCAAAATGGGCCGACTCTCGATCGATCTCTTCCAGGCAACTTTGGGATTGACTAGACATAAGAGAACAAAATAGACGACACCGTCTATTTTGTATAGAACCATTTATTTAGTTGTTACATGTTGTTACATCTACTATACTTTTGTTACCTTTAGGTACCATACCGATCATATTCGAAAACTAAAGGAACAACGAACGATTAAAATAAGAAAGCATACCTTCAACATTATAAGATCGCGTCCACTAGAAGCGCTGGCCCCAGAGATCAGAGCCTGTATCCTCGAAGCGTCATTCGTCATCCGAAACTCAATATCCTTGATATCCATGACGTCATCATCATTGGCCTTCTCATCGACAATTTCGTAAGAGTCTACTTTGAGGCGTTTCTTGCGTTTGGAGTCTTCAGCTGCTTTTTGCTTGTATTGCCTGGAAAATAGAACTCAAAATGTATTGCTGTTTTTTAGTAAGGTTTTAAACTAACCCTACAACATAAAAATTATGACATGTTGCACAATTTTTTTTTATGAATAAATAAATTTATTTACTTATTTATATTTAGATAGAGATGTTAATCTGCAGACTCGAAAAATATAGGGACTTATAAATGTTCAGATTTTTATTGATTGATATAATATGTAAGATCCTAGATTATTTTTCCATGAAATAATATTGAAAATAGTATTTAAAAAAAACCGGCCAAGTGCGAGTCGGACTCGCGCACGAAGGGTTCCGTACCATTATTTATAAAAACGGCAAAATAATCACGTTTGTTCTATGGGAGCCCCCTTAAATATTTATTTTATTCTGTTTTTTAGTATTTGTTGTTATAGCAACAACTATACATCATCTGTGAAAATTTCAACTGTCTAACTATCACGGTTCATGAGATACAGCCTGGTGACGGACAGACGGACAAACGGACAGACGGAGCGAGGTCTTAGTAATAGGGTCCTGTTTTTACCCTTTGGGTACGGAACCCTAATTATAGTATATCACAGTAACTCTATCTGTCTTAGTCTTAATCTCGAAAAAAAACGTGTAATTCCGCGGGGTAGCAAATAAAACAACAAAAATAATACTACTTTATTTAATAGGTTAAATAAATTACGATTTGTTAGCTTGTCACTGACTAGGATGAAAACAATTTGGAACTTATTTTTTACTAGCAGCGCCTCGCGGTTTCAACCGCGTAGTTCCCGTTCCCGTAGGAATTTCGGGATAAAAAGTAGCCTATGTCCTATTCCAGACTATAATCTATCTCTGTGCCAAATTTCATCCAGATCCGTTCAGCCGTTCTGGCGTGATAAAGGAACAAACATCCATCCATCTATCTATCCATCCATCCATCCATCTAAACTTTCACGTTTATAATATTAGTGTGATAGTGTGATTAGTGAGATGTAATCAAATAGCCTATTGCATATTCTGTTTAAAAATAAAACAATTCCAAGATTAAGGGGCCATAAATTACGTGAGGTGATTTCGGCGATTTTTCAACCACAAAGACGTAACAAAGACGTACCTTCTCATATCCTTCAATTGTTTCAGCTGGCCATGCCTCATCGCTCGTTCCGCTGACGTCATCGCCTCTGGTTCTACAGTTTCCATTAGATTATTCATCTAAAATCATAAATATCAGGTTAATAATCGGCTATTGAATAATGAACTTTCAAAATGATGTAAATAAAGTTTAGATTCTTAATTGATGAAATTCTCGACTATTCGTCATGCCTGATAATCCGAATACGGAGCGGTTGGTTCTCAATGCATAAAGCCCTTGAAGGTACATAGTCCTCAAATTATAACGTACGTCAAACGAAATCGACCACGATCCAACAATATTAGATTTAAATCCCACAGCGATAGGGTTTATTTTACCTGTAATAAGCTTCTAAGCTGTGCAGCAAGTTTCGTAAGCTCGTACAGTCGTTGCTCCTCGATGCCTCGTCTATTGCACCAAGCTCGCCCGCCTCTGTTTTCAGACTTCACTGTTAGCCAGGCACAGTATAGGGACAGCAGTGTTAGAGGGTCGCCATGGTCTGATTCGTCGGGTTTTCGAGAGTTCTGAATGACATCAAAAGATTGTTTGTTTATGAAACAGTACGAAGTGTGGTATGGTTGTAATAAACTAGTTCATCAGCATTACCTATAGCGAAAATAACCTTAGAATATACTATTATATAATTATTTTATAATTTCTTTTTTTCAAGTGCCACCGTCTTTTTTGTTCTAACATGTCCAGTCCATCCCAAGGTCACCTGGAAAAGATCGCTCATAGCGATAAGGCCGCCTTTGTACTTCATCTTGTAACTTTTATTTCTGTACTGTTTTCTGTGTTTGTGTGGTACAATAAAGAATTATCTATCTATCTATCTAGTTTTTTTTTGTTGTGGACCCTACAATTTAACTCAGTTTTAAGTGAAATTGGCGCAAGTGTGCATTTGAACCAAGGGTCTATAAAGCCTAGAAAATGAAGGCAAAACCTATAGGACTTAATAAATCAGTTTTTTTTTCTATTAGTGTTTCAATTATTTATCAGTTGACGATACTTTGTGAACTCTCACAAAAACACTTGTAACTGGAAGTGTTTTTCTCTCCTGTTTTTCTGAAATGGCTTAAAAATACCGGACCCCATTGAACCTGGACGTCCAAGACTGACTCCAGACAATAATCACGTGTTAGGCCCCAGCAAAGATAGCGTAAACAGCTCAATTTTTTCTACAAAGAATAGGGATCTTTCCAGAAGACTTGAAGTATATTAGGGTTACGAATGCTTTGCAACTTCCACCATCATCATCATCAGCTCTTGTCGACCCACTGCTGGGCATAGACTTAAAGTAACTTCCACTTAAATAAAAATAGTTTTTTATGGTTAAAACGTTATACCTCGCACTCAAAATCCCGATGAGCCCTCGTGGTATAAATAGACCGAATCCCCAAAGCGGCTGCTAAAGCCAACGCGGAGTCTCGTTTGTGAGGGGGTAGAGTCGCCGCACCGATCACTAGTGCCTTGGCTAGTGACACTTCTACGGGGAGGTTTGATAGAGCACGCCCGAGGGAAGTCAACTTCTCGTTGAATGTAAGGGCACCCTGAAATTATAAATAACCATAGTGGTTGCTGAAATGGTAGCAGATTTTTATGGGAACAACAAGCTTACAAATTATGCTCTTTGAGAAGAGTAAAGAGTCTTGTGCAATGACCCTTTCCGGTCTGATAGGACTGATTCTTATAATGTAATGGTGTGAGTGTTCTGGTCGTTTTATATTAACGAAGGACTTACATGTTGTTATAACTCTAAACTAGCGTTCTCAACACCCTCTTCCGGCGGCGCATCATTCATCCATCTAGGAACGAAAACCGTCTCACATTGCCGACTCTTACAGAGCTCATTAACACATGCAGAGATGCTAGCGGGACTCGTGATACTTCGGGATATTTATGTCTTTTAAAGAGATAATGGAAGGTATAATGAGTGAAGGACTTACAACTTGTTGCTTCACTCTAAAATAATATTTTCAATGATGTCATAGCAGCAAACAGTATTTTGGAGGTAAATACACCAAACTAAGTGCCAAGAGTGGTTAAGCCAAATATATCTCTAATTTTGACTCATGAGCGTTGTCTTACATGTTGTTTTAACTATGAAATATTCAATATAAATATTCAATATGAATATTATAAATATTGTCTGCGAAAGATATAATGATCATAGGACTTACATGTTGCTTCAACTCTAAAATAGCGTTCTCAACGCCCTCTTCCGGCGGTGCATCTAGGAACGGAAACCGCCTCACATCGCTGACTCCTAAAGAGCTCATCAACAGAAGCAGGGACGCTAACGGGACCCGTGATACTTCGGGAGTGCTGAATGGTTCCATGTCAGTGAATTGTTTATCGGAGTAAATGCGGTAGCAGACGCCGGGACCTGCAAGAATTAATGAATGAATAAGAAAGATATGCTGGTTTTTTTGTTTGAAAGGTAAGTAGCTAAGTACAGATAAACCATTCTTAAAATGCACGCCCCGGTTACACTTACATGCGAAGAAGGTGCATAGATGCAAAACACATAAATTGACCTTCCTCGTTGGTTGTTACCACATATTTCTGTGGTTGTTACAAACGGTAGCACAATGAAAGAACGGCCGGATTTGTCAGCCAGCTAGTGCAGAAATGAGATGAACGCGCGTCAGAGCGGACGGATCCATGGTTACTGAGTCGCCGTACGCACACAGAGAGTGTTGCAATAAGTATTCAAGTGACAAAAGACCTTCGTTTGACCACAATCTCACCTGATGGAAAGTACTGATGATGTGGCCGATGATGTATCACGAAGGGCTAGAAGTCTTCAAGAGACTCAGGCCCGTATTATGAAAGCATGCTCAGTCATCGAGCTCTGCTTGAGTGATGCTTATGTCTAGTTTTGAGTGAATACTAATTTTCAAACAATGCTTGGGAGCTCATGTCAAAATCTACACTCACTCAAGTAGCCGTCAAGAGCGGATTTCCTCCGTCCACGCCTTCGAGTAACTGCTTAGACATATTATTGAACGGTTACCAAGCATTACTTGAGTAATTAACGCTTGAGTAGAGATCACGTAATGACTGCTTAAGTAATGCTTGGGGAAGCTTTCATAATACGGGCCTCAGGTTGTAATTAGCCAGAAAAACAGCAGCGTGTCAAGCAGAATGAATTACCTGTCCTCCCAGCACGTCCTTTCCTCTGATCAGCGCTAGCCTTTGATATCCAGAACTCTTTCAACCTCTGCATTTTAGTCGTAGAGTCATAACTCATCTCTTTTACCTTCCCAGAGTCGACTACGAAACGGATGCCGTCTATGGTGACTGACGTTTCAGCTATGTTGGTTGATACTATGCATTTACGTACGTGTTCTGGTGGGTAGTCGAATACCTGGAAAAAGAAATCGTATTTTTGTGGTACTGTTTTACAAGCGCAACTTCTCTTTTTCGTTGGTCTTGAACAGTTTTCTGTTCTGCTGTGTCAAAATATCTTTATGCAAAATAGTTAAAATATGAGTGGGTCCATGTACCTAGTATATGTGGTAAAGCCCCATTCATTTTTTAATTGGTACGAAGGTAGCAAAAAACAACGTCTTATTCTAGCACCTGGTGGTTCGTCGCGGGTTGTTTTACTGGGATCTTGTTATTATCAGACTATCGAACATAGACACGTTCCGCTGCATGGCGTGACGCTGCGCCGCGCGGTGTCACACTGCCAGCGACTTCACAACGCGCCTCGCAACGTCGCGATGCGTCGCACTGCGAAGCAAAACCACTGGCCTCTTGCCAAACCCTATCTCGGTGTGAGCTGACCCTAACATTTCGTTATAAAATCCATTACGGTACCAGGCAATCATAAAGCTGTAGGAGTTAAATATAAACCAAAACGCACCTTATCCTGTTCACCAAGAGACAGTCCACTGTGCAGCGGCAGTACAATCCAGTTCTTAGTCTTTTCCGCGTACTGTTGCGCCGCGTCACATATTGCAGTTATCTCTTGTACTCCGGACATGAATATTAGGAGATCTCCTCTTTCGTCCTCTGTCAATAATAAAAGGTTTAAAACATTTACAGCCCAGCCTCTGTCACTGGTCACCGAATTGCCGAACTTGCATCATGGGAACTCTATGTTTAACACTTTCATGGTTGGCACTTTCAACAACGTGCCAATAACGCGTTCTACGCCAAAAGGGTATCTATGGTACACTGTTTGTCAGCTTTGTTTTACAATTATTCAGTGTGTCTTACCAATTTTTAGGTTGGTCTAGTCTACGGATACTTACTTGGATATTTGCTATCAATCAACTGCATAATTTGAACATAGGGTTGTGGGTCCAATCTATCGTCCCTCGATGGTTTCTCGTCTATGAACACGGGTTTGTAGTTTAACTCTATTGGAAACAATCTGCCAGGAACCTGAGAAAAATTACGGTAAGTTGAGGTCTGACCTCTGTGGACATAAACAACTCTGTCAATTCTATTTCAATTTCAGTGTAGGGAGGATTTTTTGGGCGGGGCAGTAAGGGTACCTTGATCGTTGTAGCAAAGTAAAATGGTCGTCGAAACTTTCCATATTAAGAGAAATTTTCACACCCATTTTCAAATTATCAAAAAATATTACTCTTTCTTGGGCCAAACCGCGCCGAGGCTAGGCGTGTATGTACCCAGGTAGGTAAGGCAGTTTTACACCTTGACTGTAGGTAAGACTGCCTTACCTACCTGGGTTGGTTATATAAATCGCATTTTGGTGTGTTTTGACCCGAACCCGATTATATCTAAGTATCCAAATCCAAGACCCCAATAAATTCGTGGAATCTAATGGGTTTTATAAGATTTCGTAAGCTCCGTGGCACGTTATGCCATACCTAGTGTGCGTTTAATTTAGAGTGATTTTAAGTTAAGTATTCAGAGCAGTTTGTAAACCAACATTTCACATCGAGTTTGACTTGAGCATAATGTGGTAACCTTCTAATGGTAAAAGCAACTTTAAATATATTTTCTTCTATTAAATAAGACAAATAACCTTTCTAATTGCTATATCAAACTTACCTGAATAACAGCAGCGGATTCCGCAGCGAAATAATCCTCAAACAACTTAATATTGATCGTTGCAGACATAAGCACCAGTTTGATATCAGTCCGGGTATGGATAAGGCACTTCAGAACACCCAATAAGAAATCCCCCATTAGATGCCGCTCGTGAATCTCGTCCAGGATGATCACGTCATAGTCTGGAAGGTTCTCTGAAGACATCTGTAACAAATTATCAAAAACTCTTCTATAAGCAGCACCATCTAGTAACAGTAGTAGGTACAAGAAATGTGGTGAGGTAGTCAAACTAAAATATTCGAAAATAGGGAATCATTCAATTCAATTTAACATTAAGTGTGTATGACACTTAATTTTAAATTGAAAATAATAATGGGTATTATTATGGACCTCTCGTATATAATACCCATTATTATTTTCAAGTCAAAATTAAGTGTCATACACACTTAATTTTAAATTGAATTGAATAATGAGTATTATTAAGGACCTCTCATCGAGTGAACGCTCCTCCGTTTTACTCTGCTTAGCTTGGGGCTAGATAATGCTGTGTGAATTGTCCAGCATTTTTATAAAAAAAAAATTTTACTCAATGTTTTTCTTCTTGAAAAATTAGCTTTTAATTTTTCAAGACAGAAAAACATTCTTCAAAGTCCCATGCATATACCGTAATAAACCTATACTTTTTGTGGAAAAACCACCATAACTGACCTGTCTCAGTAAAAGACCTTCTGTTATGAAGCATATTTTAGTATCAGCTGTTTTACTCTTCTCAAACCTAATTTGATATCCAATCTTAGTTTCAAATTGTGTCAGTGTTTCAAATGCCACACGCTTTGAGAGTGAGACACAAGCAATTCTTCTTGGCTGTGTACAAGCTGGAACCAACGAAATGTTTATTAAATTAATTTAAAAAAAATATCAATTTCGACTTATTTTAAGAAGGTATTTGATTACTGCCTGGTTGTCCTTTAATGTTTCTGCTACAAACATATGCTGTTGACTTCGGTTAGAATGAGAAAATCACTGCTTAGCCTTTTCAATTAATAAAAAAATACAATTTAGACTTATTTTAAAAGGGTAATAAATTTTTTCCATGAGCGTACCTAGGCAGGCATACTTTCCATTCTAGCTGTCACTGGACAAGATATTTACCGGCAACTAAAGTTAAAGTTTTCTTTACATACCCTTTTCTAGAGATCTTACCAATGTTTTGGAAGCCTGCCTCATGTAAGTACTGAGGCACTTGTGTAGACTTTCCACAGCCTGTGTCACCAGCTATCACAATAACCCTTTCATTCTTCACAGCTGATACTATTTCATTTCTGAAACATTAATCATCATCATCATCATTATCATCATCAGCCTATATCAGTCCACTGCTGGACATAGGCCTCCCCTAATGAGCATAAATAGGAAGTTGTAATGAATGATTGTAAGAGACATTGCCAACTTTAACTTAGTTTCATGGAAATAATAATAAATAATCCTGGACACTTCAGATAGCATCATCTAGCCCCGAGCTAAGAGCTTGTGTTACAGGTACTAGATAACTGGTAGCTACATATAAAATACTTTTTCCCTTAGTTTCATTCCTAGTAGAAGGCAAATAAAATATTTAAAGCCACAGCAATTTTTATAGCGTGACAACATGAAACAAACCACTTTAAAATGCAAGCCTCTTTTAAGTTACAATGTTAATTTACAATATTGGATTTTCCTGATTTGTTTATTTTGCCCATCTCTATCACGTTCCGGTCTACACAAAACTAATACCTTTTTTTTATATAAGAAAATGTTTTCTATTTCTATTACATGTAAAGGCTAATTTTAATAAACTAAATTATTTAGTTTTTATAATTTAAGTGGTGTGCTGAAATTTTTCAGCATCACTTATGTGATTTTATTTCCAAAATTAATTTGAGTTTTGTAATATAGTATCTCTCAGGGAACGCTTCATATATGAAAATGACTTATTCTTAATACAATAGGTACTTATCACAGATAGATATAAAATACCCAGAACATGATGAATTTATAATTATAAATAAAGCAAGAAATTACTGTAAAGGGCTGTTTGAAGTAATTACCTAAATTTAGCAACAGGCAGCTCTTTCTGTGCCTGTCTCAGCTTCCTCAGCTTCTCAAACTTTGCCTTATTTTTAAAATCAATGTAGATTGAAACAATGTTCAGAAAAGCATTGAATAAGTTTGGATCCAGCCTTTTTCGGCCCCTATTGTCATCATGAACAGTATCCACATACTTCATCACTGTTGTGAAGTTAATGCAATTGAATTTCGAGAAATCCGATGATATTTTATCTTCAGGTATGATTGGTTTTCCAGCCTTTTTCAATGTTGCTTCATACTTTTTCAAAAACACCCAGAAGTCCTCCAGATTGTTAACAACTGTGTTACTATCGTTGCTGTAAAGGATTATTTTGTTTAGATCTCGTTTGTAATCCTCAAAACTGAAGTTTTCGTCGGCTTTAGCGGTGCTGGCGCTGGGACTGCGGCTTCTCCGTCTTTTGTGTCGTTCTCTTTCTTGTGATGGTGAACGTCTACGTCTCTGATAGCTCCTTCGTGGACTAGGGCTCCTTCCCATATTTGTAGACAAACAAAAGGACTATTTTAAAACTAATTTATCTCTATTATCTTTTTCAGTCAGTCAATACAGCAAAGCAGCCACATGAAACTTTGTAAACAAACACAAACTTCAACTTCTTCTTTGTTTGAGGCGCCCCGCGCCGCCGCCCCGCCCGCGCCGATTGTTTTTTCGCCGCGACTCAAACGTCTGCCAAACCAACATTCATTTTGTCATTACAGTTATTTTAACTTAGTAATGACATTGACATGAAAAATACCTTAGTGAAAACTAAAGAAAAAGAAGTTCGAAGCAATGTGAAGTTGGCCGCCAGACTTTGTCTCTTTTAAACTTCGATATATTGCTAATCGTTTGAGAATCTTTTGAGAGAGTTTGAGAGGAAAATTAAATTGACATCGCACAGACATTATACTAGCTGCGCGCGGCGGCGGCGGCGGCCTTAATCGTAACCCAAAGCGGCTAGTTCACTCAAAATAGGTAACCTGCTGAACATAACATGATGCCCACAATATCAGTAGCTAAAGGGGAAGGGGACTCTGGGTATTATCTGCATGCTACATGGGCTAGAGCCTCCGCCCCTGTGTGCGAAATGACCACGCCATTCAACAATAGGCAGAAAGAATTAACTGGCAGCGGCGGGGCGGGGCGCGGCGGTGCTGGCGTGGCAACTCGTTGAATATTGATTGTTCCAAAATCGGTCTCTATCAGAACGGCACCATTTTTTACACCGCCTACGTCCTACATTTACGTCTATAGTTTATTCGCCAAAACCAAAACCAGTTCAAAAGCTTCATAGTCAAGCTAAGAAAAAAAAAACAGTGCGACTATTGTAGCGCCCTCTGTTGCCAATCGATGTACATTTTTTTATAATTTCCGCCATTGCGTTCCGCCATTTTGCTTGGTCGCGGAGTGAACGTAGAAATAATTCTCATGTAAATTATCGTTTTTAGAAACTATTTTAGTTTAGTATTGTGTAGAGAAACACGAATGGCTTGTCTAAATACACTGAAGTTAGAAATAAAAACTCTAGAACAAGTGTTTCCGAAAAACCATGAACGGTTTCGGATAATGTCAGCGAGTGTCGACGAACTGACCTGCAGATTCGTTGGCAGGAATGGAAAGAAATACGAAATCCACGCGAATATCACGGTAAGTCCTATAATTTTGTAAAAAGTAAGCCTCAGGGTGTAAGATTTGTTATTCGAGGTGCATTTATTGATTATCCGACTTGGGACAAAGGGTCGTTGTTTATGAGGGCAGGGCTGTCAACAATGGTTTACGGAAGTCGACTTTACATTTCCCTTTCGTGTGCGATACGTTTTACATGTTTTCTCAGGTATTCAGAAGGTCAGAATATGTGGTTTGTGAGAAATAATCTCATGTTTCAATAGCTACATTGCGTTGCATTGATCGTCCGTGACGAAGTGTATCGTATTGATCATCATCCGAGAACGAGTCGCATTGCATTCGTGAATCATTACAGCTATTCTACGGAGAGAGTAACATCTGTTTTGTTTGGCTAACGGTATGCAGGCTCGTTTTTGGGGACAATAGGCTCTTAGTCATTCTCTACCTGCTTTTTGTCAGGATTTTTTGTTGACAAATGACATAGAATACAATAGTCCTCTCTGGGGCCCTCACAATAGTAGTTAGATTATGTACTAGAAACATACTAAATATTTTTAGTCTCTTATTTATTACACAGCATTGTATCATGTACAGTACGCTTATGAGACTTATTATGTCTCATTATTTATAATTATGTATTTTATTTATAGAGGCAAGCACATACCTAACATACCTACTAAACTTATCAGTATTATTGCCCGACAAGGTAGGTGTCTAAATGTGCTGTAACTGTAAGGCATAATGAATCTATTGGTTTTTCCTCAAAGGGCTTTGTTGTTCTTCCTTCCCACACATGTACGAAATAGAAATCCTCAACCAAAACATACCCTTATTTGAGTGTTGTTGTCTAAGTGTTATATATATCTATGGGTGATGTTATTGCTAAGCGATAAAGCCCTTAAATAAATTAAAAAAAAAAAAAGTGTTATATATGATACTAGAGTTTTAAATTGTATTTCTTTTAGGATGTTTCATTATGTATGGAAAGAGGGAATTGAGGCTTTAGCCCAATAAGGTGCTCCAGAGGACCAGTTGGTCCGCCGACCATAAGACGGCTAAGAGGGGAAAAAGAGGTTTACATACAGCTGTAAACTGCAATTAGCAAAATCATTTACGAATGAACTGTTCAATTAGTTTAATTATCCTCAAGTCAAAAGATTCATCTGAATATAAAATTGTGTAATTTGATTAGATCATATCAAGTTGCATTGCAACGTTTTGATCTTATATTACACATTCTTGACAGACAATGCATCCTAACTTGTTCAAGCCATATTCCATACTATTATTATAAATTCCATACTATTATTAAAAAGTATGTCTGTCTGTCTTTCTCGTTTACTGTTTCGTGCCTAAACGGCTGAACGGATCACAATGAAATTTGGCAGAGACATAGGCTTCTTTCTATCCTAGCTAGTTGAAATATAAAGAAATAAATATTTTGGTCGCTGGGCTTTTTCTTATATGATAATGCTGTGCCTGTGTTATTTATAGTTTTGTTTTTTATTTAAAGGTGCAAGTCAAGGTGTGAATTATGTCAGTAAAAAGCATATTGCTGCTGAACTTCTGCACTTGACCAATGTTTACATGGTTAAAAAGATCATTAGAAGGTTTAAAAACTTACTAGTTAGCCTTAATTTTGTCCACTAGACCACAATAAGTCTTAATTTTATAAAGTTCTTATTCCTATTTAAATTATGCAATTTCGTGTTGTTGTATTCAGGAGACCTATCCCACAACACCACCGGTGTGGTTTGCTGACAGCGAAGACCCTATTGTGACTAATGCAGTTACAATCCTAGTGAACACTCAAGGCAGAGACAATCATGTTATAAATCAGGTATGTCACTAAAGAGTCACATTTTTTAAGTCCAAAACAGACAGAAAAAATTAAACAACCTATATAACACATAATATATCTGCTGTGCATGCCTCCCATTAACTTGACGGTTTTGCCATTATCACAACTCTTGGCAGGCGGAATGGTAATCACAGCTGAGGTGTTCAAAATACACAAGGAAGCTGTTGCCCTTCCTCTGGTAGGTTCTCTTAGTCGATGAAGACGGATTTAATTTAAATTATTGTGATTTGGTCTGATAATTCATCATTTTAAATTTGAAGAAGAATGTTCACTTCTCCTGTCTGTTAACCAATATTCACTTGGTATTCTCATACCTAGTTCTTAGATACCAACAGTTTGAACTGTTGGTTAATATGGTTGGTTATGGTTGACAATATTGAAATTGCCAACCATATTTGAAGATGTTCAACGTATGAACTCTTTAAACAAAATGCCTTGAACAGCCCTCTGATTTTTTCCCGGCTCGGTGAAGTAATCCCTTATGCACATAGAGGAGGGATTACATCCACACTTATAGCACGAAACAAACTGAGGCAGGGTTATGCATACATTCGCAACTTAAATTGTAGTATGTTGATTTATTTGCCTGAGGATAAGCGAGTTAGTAAATTTGTTCCTCCCTTTATGTTCGAAGTACGAACTATTGCAATTGGGTAGGTAGGTAATTATTTGCTTCTAAGAATATTAATATTATCAGAATGCTGATAGCCGCCAACAAAGTAGGACAGAAATTAGGTAGGTAATTAATAAGAAAGGCTTGCTGTCCCGTTCCAAATGCTATCATAGCTTGACTACAATTACTTGCTCACTCAGTTGTGACTGTGATAAAGTGACGGCTAGGCATTGATTATGTAAACATAGAAATCATGGGCGGCTTAATCGTGCAAAACTTCACTAAATAAAACCGACCAAGTGCGAGTCAGACTCGCGCACGAAGGGTTCCATACCATTATCTATAAAAACGGCAAAAAAATCACGTTTGCTGTATGGGAGTCCCCTTAAATATTTATCTTATTCTGTTTTTTTAGTATTTGTTGTTATAGCGGCATCAGAAATACATAATCTGTGAAAATTTCAACAAAAATTTCAAAAGTCTAACTATCACGGTTCATGAGATACAGCCTGGTGACAGGTGGACAGACGGACAGCGAAGTTTTAGTAATAGGGTCCCGTTTTTACCCTTTGGGTACGGAACCCTAATTAAAAGGTTTCTTAGTTTTCAAAGTTGTGCAAGCTTGTTTTGCTTAACAAAAGTTCGTTCAGGCTTCTTTAAGAAGTTTTTTTTTATTTCGTTAAACTTTAAACGTTAATTAGTCAGGCTTCTCTAATAATGTTTGTTTGTTAAAAACTGTTGTTATTAAAGAAGCTTTTGTGTACCTTTAATATTGCTTTTAGCCGTGTGGTGCCGGCTTAGAATTTGCACCACCCAACTCTTCCCGTGGGTGTCGTAAGAGGCGACATACACCAGGGGGCGGGCAGCAGCCTTCTTGCAGCATTGATGTACCACCGAACTGCGATCTCCAGCAGTGGACTAACATAGGCTGATGATGATGATGATTAAATGGTGAAAAAAATATCGAAAAAACTTGTTTTTTTTTATCCGTATGGCTTTTCATGGTTTAAAAAAGCCGCCAAACTTTTGAAGTTGGTTCCACATATACCATCACTTTTCAAATGGCACACGGTCTGCCCAAAACCCTGCATATGGATAACACCTGCACAGAATTTACAAACAAACCCCAGTAATTTCACAAACAATCGAATGGGTTGTTAGATTTGTATCTCACATTAAGAACTGACAACCCATTTTGTTTGTACTCCATCCCGGGAGGCTGCTTTTAAAGGGGTTCGCTCGAAACTTAGATCAAAACACAACCTTAACTACTTTTAAAACATTTCAGAAAGAATATAATTTTTACAGTCTATTTTAGGAATGAGGAACTAATGACATGACTTATCTTTCCATACAAACGTGGAAGGGTAACGAACTACTGCACTGTTTGATTTTGTTCATTCAAAACTAAGGTTATATCAATTTATCTCGTCATTGTTTATGTTTGTATACACACAAAACCGTAAAAAAAGTGTAGACTTGTAAAAAACAAGCTTCCAATCTTTCGTAATCCAACAATGATTTTAGCCCAACTTTGGGCGAAAATAAATAAATATACGGAGAAAGAAAACTCTAAAAAAGCCCTTATCGACCTTGCATAGTTTAGTTATTCAAAACTTTAATTAAATAAATTTTGAAGGCATTAAAAAAAAGCTTATAATAGATTGTATCACAAATTGCTCATTGAACATTTTGAAATTACCTTTGTTTAACAAAATAATAAGATAAAATAGGTGGCAGCGCTAGTTTGGCTTGGGGCATCGTCTTAATTAAATTATAAATAAAACCGGCTAAGTGTGAGTCAGACTCGCGCACGAAGGGTTCCGTACCGTTATCTATAAAAACGGCAAAAAAAAAACACGTTTGTTGTATGGGAGCCCTCCTTAAATATTTATTTTATTCTGTTTTTTAGTATTTGTTATAGCGGCATCAGAAATACATAATCTGTAAAAATTTCAACTGTCTAACTATCACGGTTCATGAGATACAGCCTGGTGACAGACGGACAGCGGAGTCGTAGTAATAGGGTCCCGTTTTACCCTTTGGGTACGGAACCCTAAAAATACGATAGTAACTTGTAAAATAAAATCTTAATTTTCTTGTGTTATTTTATTAACTGTGATTATATGAATAATTTTATTCGTGTATTTGAGAAATCCCCAACAAGTCCATTGACTTTGATCGTTATTTTTTAAATAGATGATTCTGATGTAGGATTTTGAATCTCATATTTTGTCACCTAGTGTGAAACGGTCCTAGTAACATTTATGTGTATAAAATTAGTATTTTTTTATATTCAATGCTTTTTGTTCCTCCTGTAATATGGGATCTCATGGACACGTGGGGTTTCTCAAAGAAACCATTCAAATGTCATCAGGGTGATCATAAATAGCATTCCGCTAATTCTATAGAAGCGTGGGTATAGTTATGATTTATGATTTTATCATAATAAAATAGCAAGTACATTGAACTTGAAAGCAAATAAAGCGTTCGTTTGGTTTGTAGAAGTTTTTGTAATACGCATTGTTCTCATGAGTTTAATTGGTCCATTTATAAACATGGCAATGGTAATTGTTATCTGACCGTTTGTGTTACTGCAATCCTGTACCTAACTGAACTTTTCAGATGAACACTAACCCCCTTACTCATAAAGACTGCCAACGTAAAGCATTGCTATTTCTAACTCTATCTTCTTCTATTGACTTATGTCAGAGAAATAACACTGCTTAACAGTTGTTTTAAGTTAGCAGACCATTAACCCAGATAAGCCTGAAACTATTTATTTATGAAAACTTAGAAAAATTTAATAATTCTTAGTCATTTGGGTCCTAAGTAAAATATAAAAAGTACTGAAAAAAATATTGGCTGTAAGGTTTTCAGGAAAACAGCCGACCTATATGTAGGACAGTAGGATAATAGGTAACTAAAAAACGTTGTTTGACAAAACTGCATGTAATGATTCCTTAGTAGAAAAAGGCGTACTAATGGATGGAAATATTGCCCATATTATGAATAATTATGAATGATTAATCTCAAAACACGACACATACTCAAAAATCGCATTTCCTACAGCAGGGGGTCAAAAATTCTTTATGGCACTGACGGCAGCGTGTTTGTTTTGCTTGTGGTATAACCAAATGATTGATTGGGTCTCTTTTACTATCAAATCAACGTGTTCATGCTGGGAAGGTCGACCTGACCCTCTTTTCGCCATTTTCCTAATAAATTCAATCGAGGCTATTGCTATCCTCCTGCGAAAGCCTAGGTGATCAAGTTTTCCATGGTTTGTTTTGTACAGATCTATCATGTGCGTATGCACTATTTCTTAGCTCTTATGCCAATTCGATATGAGATATATCAGATCGGTCTACTCCTCCCATATGTTTGTAATGGATTGCAACCATATGAGGTTCCTTTTTATCGATGTTTCCCAAACCACTAAATCGGACGCTTATTTTGAAATGCTCCTTGGACTTTAGGCCAATGTACTAGAGATTTTTCTAAGTCCTGTTTTCTTCACGCGTAATTTCACCTGGGTTTGGTTCGAGGTGCAGCGGGTTCCTATTCCTCATCCTCTTCCGCATCACTCACCGCATCACTCCCATCTAAAATTTCATAAGTAGCTAACGGTCTGTATACGAAAAGTTCAGCTCGCATTATCCTACTGTCCTGTATGTAGAACACCCCTATTTGAAACAAATAATCTCCACTTTCAGATTCCTAATATCATAAAATCATTGTATATCGTACAGAAGAAGGTTATCAACAACATTTTAACACAAAAAAAAGTTACTTTTTTATGAGCACTGTTTTTTTATGCATACCTGTTGACAGACATATCTGAAACTCACTTTTTTGCACACTTATCAATCAAATATTGCTTAGATAACTCAGAATAACTTCAGATTTATATTTTTTATTCAATAGCGCATAGCCTCGAAACTTCATATCACAAACAATATTACCCGTAAATTGAGAGGATAAACATAAATATATTTTTATTTCTACCGACCTATATGTAGGACGGTAGGCTTATCTGGGTTAAGAAGAAGGAACACATACTCAAAACGTGAAGAAACACAAAATGTGAAAATAAAATGTTGGAAAGTACTATATAATTCGCTTGGTCGTGATCGTAAAGTGAAATTCTTGCGTATAACTTTCGATATAGGATAACCGTTGTCAATCAGAATAGCAACCGATTTCTAAGTTTTCTAAGGTTCTAAATGCGTATACGTCATACGGCTTGCCATATCCTAATGAGCTTGAGCCCTTACATCAGTGCAATGAACTTTATTATCTCTCATAGAAAGTTTACTTATTTCAGGTCGGCATATTGCTACGAGAGCTTTGCAAGCTACATGGCGTACCAGAACCGCCAGATTTGGACTCGCTTTCTTTACCTGTGCACCCTGCGCCCCAGCTAAGGTATTTATTACCTACTAGTTTCTGCCCGCGGCTTCGCACGCACTTTTCCGGGACAAAAAGTACCCTATGTCATCCTCCGGGATCCTACCTATCTCCCGCCAAAACAGACAGAAAAGCAGAATAACTTTCGAATTAGAATATCATTATAGATAGAAGCCACACAACGCATTTATACTTAGGTACTTTACTTACGATGACCGTACGACTGACCATCAAACCAACTAAGCGACCAAAGGAATTGTCATTGACCTACGCTCAAGTTTTCCAGTTATTGATTTCTCAAAAGAGGAATAGCAACGACTTAAAATGTTTAAACGGGTAACCAAATTGCTAACTTTTATCTTCTCAAAGCGTAAAGCTTGCTAAATCTTGTATAACACGAAACCCTCCATTTTTTTCTTCATTTCGGAAGCAAGTAGGTACTAATTAATATTGTTAGGAATGATGTGCAGCTACACGAATTTGTGTTTCTGGGTCAATAATTCGATTATTAGTTAGTAGCATAATTCAAATAAAACACGCTTGGAAACTGCCTTGGTCTGAGATAGCATCAAAGTTCCGAGTAAGCAACTTTAACGTAGGAAATGATGAAACAAAACTGACATTGCATTATTGCTGTTACATATAATGTAAGGTCGTTTGTGAGATAAATTCATGACATTTTTGCGTACTACAGCAATTTTTATCACGTGTATACTGATAAAATGAACCGTAACATTTATGTATCGGGAGCGTTACTTGTTTTCGTGCACCAAGATAGTTTTCGAGAGCAAATATTTGACAGCTTTCGAAGGATAATCGAACGTGGCGAACGAACGTTCCATAAAACTGATAAAAATCGTCTTTCGTTTGGTTAGGTACCTACAGAAAACGCATCCAAAGATCCAATGGATATTATCGCACATTCATGTTAGTTTTAATGTTGTTATTGATTTAAACACGCCAAGACCCCGGCGATACACGTGCCTTTGAAGGTCGTCCCTAAGAAATTGTTCTCGGGAAAGGCATTTACTAATTGCCATTTAGAAACGGTTCAT
Organism: Eupithecia exiguata; assembly: GCA_947086465.1. Taxonomy (NCBI): domain Eukaryota; kingdom Metazoa; phylum Arthropoda; class Insecta; order Lepidoptera; family Geometridae; genus Eupithecia; species Eupithecia exiguata. Next base: position 8,275,763 of record OX352243.1, on the reverse strand, counting down.
TGGAACATTAATTAATTGCATTGGCAAAGCGGAGCGTAAATCTGTAATTTTAGCGTGTTCCTTGGTTTATAATAATTAAAAACAATATTAATGACCTACACTGAAATTCACCTTATTTTGATAATCTGTCATACCTCGAAATTTGTTATTAAATTCCGCAATACATGTATGTATTTGGCGTTTGTAAAGTAACCCACAGAATCGCATGTTTTTTTGTATAGACATGTAAAGAGGTAGCGCCAAGATTTGTCCTTAGGCAGTGATAAAATAAAATTTCAGATTAAATTATTTCGTTACACATCATAACATTTACATGCATGCCCACTCTATGGTTTTCTCATTACAATGCCTATTTCCAGAGTTCCAAGCGTGACATCAAACGGAGCGGATTCCGGGACAGAGGAAGATGAGGAGATGGCTGCAGAGGAGGATGAATCTGAAGGAGAGGAGGACTTGCCATTAGAGATGGTTGATGATGCTGGACGCAGCAATAAGGTATGTATGCTACATTCCCTATTACTACCTACATCAGGAAGGTGTAGATAAAATAAATAAATAAGCTAACTTTATTTATTATATTTCTTTTCATTATAATTTATTTGGATTGTCCAAATCACACATCATCATCTGACCTTAAACTAAGTAGAGCTTGTGTTATGGGTTCTAGATTTCTTAATATACACAGAATCAGATCATCGGGAACAAATATCTGCAGATCGCATAAAACAAATGTTTATCCCAAGGCGGAAATCGAACCCGCAATCTGCGTCCCAGGCAGGCCTTTGCCCGCCGGGCCTCATCGGTCGTCATTAGACGGACGTCGGAGATCAATCGGCTGTTGCATCCAAGTATCGTTTAATTGACTAATTAGTAGCCAATCACCGCGCAACTCGACGTTACTAGCTGGCGAGAGGCCACCGAGATCCTAGAGTTTATTAACCTATTAGCTTCACTGGCAGCTATACCCTGTAAATCGGATAGAAATTCTTCTTGGCTACAAAATTTGGCATCTGATCGAATTCCTGTTATTATTTGCGACATAATCGGTGACGCTTGGTATTACGCATCCCAATAGGAAAATCCATATCATTTGCACTAATGAAGGCCACAAATCACCAGGAATCGGAAGGCAAAAATATAATTAATTTTTATTTAAGGCTAAAGGATACCTACCTCATTTGAATAACGTACCACTACCACAGAGCACAAAAATATAAAATTAAGATAACTTCTCGAAGCTTTGGATATGTTACCGTAGCATAACCCGTAAAATTATAAAAATCCTAGATAACTTAATCAATAGGGCCTTAGAACTTACAATCTAACGTATTTACACACGTTATTTTATTTATACACGTAAATTTATGATTTTACTAAATCTGTCCGTAAAATAATGAACTACGGAACGTAAGATGCCCCCTGGTTGGCTGATCGGCACTAGCCCTGCGTCGCCATATTTAGCTGTTAGTCATTAGTCGCCCAAACAATAACAACAAAATTTCTATTGCGTGATTTTCAATTATTCTAGTATTTTAAGTAGGTTGTTCCGTAAAATCCGTTAAGAAGAAGATTTTGAGTCGCTGTAACTCAAAATCTTCTTCATAAAAAAAAAGTTTTACGAGTTACAATAAATATAATTAATAATATTTATGTTTTTTGACAACCGATGATGTGGCGAAGGTTCGCCTCGGAGGAGGTCGCGGGTTCGATTCCCGCCTTGAGATAAATGTTTGTACGATCTGCAGCTATTTGCTCTGGTTGTTCTGGGTATTTTCTATGTATAATAAAAAATACCTATCTATGTAATGTATTCTGATAAGTATAACCGTCATTTAGTACCCATAACACAAGCTGTGCTAAGCTTGGGGCTAGATGATGCTGTGTGGATTGACTAGAATTATAATGTTTATTAATATATTTATATACAATTTCAGGACGATATGGAAACTGAACACATAGCAACATTAGAACGGCTGCGACAGAACCAACGGCAGGACTACTTGTCTGGCAGCGTCTCGGGCAGCCTTCAGGCCACTGACAGACTCATGAAGGAGCTCCGGGATATCTACCGGTCATGCTCATTCAAAAACAACATGTATTCCATTGGTAAAAAACTTGCAATTCTGCTGATATATATGTCGGCGCTGGATCGTAGAATCAGTCCGATTTGAGAATGGCTAGGTCGCTTACAAAACAAACGCTAATTTGGTGCGAACACTGTAATCATTTCGTTAAGGGGTAAACCCGTGCCGGGTCCGAGCCGAGCACGGTCAACTGATTATTACATAAAGATAAACATAAAGATTTTTTATTTGCCAAAACATGTGCTATGTAAGGTAATAAATACATTTTATGGATCAACATGCTTGACCGTCAATCGGCATGCAAAAATATGTTTGAGAGAGAATGACGTGCAATAACTTATTATTTAGGTACCTACTAAAGTTAAAAAAAGAAAAAAAAAAGTTACTATATTTTGTATGAACACACTCGCGCTATACTGAGCGGCAACCGAGTGACGGCCGAGCAACGGACAACGAACGAGAAGTCGGCCGTCACTCGGCTGGGACCCGGCACGGTCTGGCGTGAGTGATCCTTTAAGTGATGTTTAGACATATTTTTGAATGTTGATCGTTCAGCAATTAGCATAGGAATTTAATTAATTAGCGCCGCCCATTTTGTAAATCACCTAGCCATTCTACGATACGACGGCGACATGTATATGGATCTCGGTTTATCAATATCCAACACGAATGTGGAATCCAAATGTCGAAAAGTAAATCCCTAAACAAAATCTGTCGATTGGACTTCTTTTACTTCGTTAGTCAAAAAGAGGCCCTTTGCCCAATGAAGTAACTCTCTTCAATCCATCCCGGTCCCGTCAGTGGGCGTCCAGTTCGTATACCATCTGCTCCAAATTGTTATTTCCGAGTAAAAGATAGATAAATATTATTGTACTACACAAACGCAGAAAACAGAACAGAAATAAGTGCTACGAGTAGGCAAAGTACAAAGGCGGCTATACGCTATGAGCGATCTCTTCGAGGCAACCTTGAGATGGACTGGATATGTAACAACAACGACAATAGCTCTCGGAGAAATAAAAGGAAACTAGAATACTCGTACTACATACTATTGTAACTACATTACCAACTAACATTTTATGGTACATTACGTTCGAGGTCTGTAATGGGTGGGTTGCTGGCCGCGGTTGAAGATGGCTGAAAGCGAAGCGTAGCGCTGGTCCAGGCCATCACAGCGCGGTCAGCATTGCAGCCCTTGATGACCAAGCTGAAATGAAGGCCGAGAACGAAAGTCGAGGCCTTTATAGTGCGGACAGCAAGGGCTGCAATGATGACCAAGCTTGAAGGCAGGCCATGTTGTGGCCATTGAAAGGCATGTGCGTCGTAGGCAATGATAGTTTTAGTTTAATTGTTAAACGACATCTTGGCAGACATTGCAGTCCCTATCAGGTCGTTTCGACAATAACTCTTTTTTTTAATATTTGGTTTTTCTGTTTCCAATCTTACTAAAATAGTTTTCTACAACGTCAACTTTTCAACAGAACTAGTAAACGACTCCCTCTACGAGTGGAACATCAGACTGCGATCAGTTGACCCAGACAGCCCTCTCCACAATGACCTACTGCTACTAAAAGAGAAGGAGGGCAAAGACTCCATCCTGTTAAACATTATGTTCAAAGAGACTTATCCGTTCGAGCCGCCTTTCGTCCGTGTCGTCTATCCTATTATATCTGGTGAGTGCTTGTCTGTATGACGAAGATAATAGTATAAACCGGACTTTATTAGCTGCTACATGGGAGGGATTGTTATTTTTGCACGCCCTTTGTGGCAGAATGTGTTGTAGTAGAAAACTTAGTACGTACATTTTGGCAAATAAATTATACCTAATCTTAGCAGAAAATACCACATCCTCCAAAGCGTCATGTTTTTATGAAAGAGACTTGTGTGCATCTCGTAACGCCATAATAACACAGTGCAGCAGTGGGGAGACAGTGCATTCGGCCGAAAACTCTGATGTTACGTTGACCAGTGCTATTCATGCTGCTCGGCTGAGCAGCGTGAAAAAATGGTAACATGATCAGATCACCAAAACCACGATGAGTAAACTGAGCCGTTTGACTAAGCCATAGTATCATTATTACTGTCTCCACCGAAGCCGTACAATAGTTACAATACGCTACACGTGAATGCCTTGTATGATGATAAGTTTCAGCCACATTATACCTATTATATTTATTAGACCTATTCAAATTGCTTAGAAATAACGACATCAAATGTATATGTAATGCCTACGGTGGAAATAAATGAAATGAAATGTGCAGTAAGCTTTGCGAGGGGTGGGTAATGTTTTTTAATGCTACTACGTGGTGGGAATACACTTTATTAAATAAATTGATAATCTGCGCTTGAATCCGAAGGAAGTCCCAGAGTTTTTCGAACCCACTTGCCTTTATGGCACAATAGGTAGCGCATCCCTTACTGGAGGGTTATGGTTATGAAATATTTTTGGGACTTTATTAAAATTATGTTAAATTAATATATTTTTTACTAAGAAAAAAGCAATGGTTAAGCAATAGTTAAAAATAAAAAACTATGTCATCTGTAGCAGTTTAAAACTGTTCCGCAGATGGCAACGCCCTCAGAAATTAAAGTGGATAGATAAAAAAAAACCATCCAAGTATGAAAACTTCGTAATCGATTTTGATAAAAAAGATATCAAAATAGGTACTCGTTTGATTTCTGAGATTCTAAGCTACATTTTGTATTCAAAATTTTTGCGAAAGTAGTGGAAAAGCGAGAATCGGCTTGGGTTTTTTCGAAAAAAGGAAGATGTTATATGATTGGCTATATCTTTTTTATTATGTATGTTTGTTCAATTGATATTGAAAATTCTTTCGCTTTTGTATAGAGAATAATCCCCCTAAAAAAATGATTCTCAAGGGATTGGTATTTGCCTCAGAAAAACTCAAAAACTGTATAGTTAAGAGATTCGATATCTGTTTTAAGTTTTTTCAAAACCAATAAAAAAATTATACTTAGTTTTCAATTAATAAATTTGTGACTATGTATGTTTTTGTTCTATTTCAGGCGGCTACGTTCTTGTCGGCGGCGCGATATGCATGGAACTCCTCACAAAGCAAGGCTGGTCGTCCGCCTACACGGTCGAAGCGGTTATCATGCAGATCGCGGCCACTCTCGTCAAAGGCAAAGCTAGGATCCAGTTCGGAGCGACCAAAGTGGTGTCACAGTCACAGTACAGTCTTGCGCGCGCGCAGCAGAGCTTCAAATGCCTTGTGCAGATACATGAAAAGAATGGTTAGTTGCATATCACACTTAAGCTATCATCATCATCAACATACAATAGGCCGCTGTTGGACATATGCCTCCCCTTATGAGCGCCATAGCGCCCTGTCCTCAGATTGCCGCATCCAGCATCTGCCTGCAGTCTTTCGCAGGTCGACATCCCACCTGGGCGGAGGGTGTTTGGAGGACCGACAATTCGACTCTTACGAAATCAACGGGCTGTGTTGGAGAGGTCGATTCTTCGACCGCCACGGCGATTTAGTTAGTTATAATATAACCTAAACTGATGTGGCAGTGGGCCTGCTACGCAATATCTCGCGAAGAACCGCGACTCGGCAAACGTAGTGTACTCGTAGGACGCCCTTCGGTCAGACGACCCTAAAATTAATGATCAATATAATAATCAATAACTTCATTTCTATAGGCTTACAAAATAAGCACTTAGAGTAGACAGCTGGCCAGCGCTGTGGCGTATAGCATATAGGCTGATGATGATGAACAGATACATGACAAGAATGGTTACGAATTTTTGGAGGTCATTAGAGAATGAATAGCCTGAATTTGTTACTGTAAAATAAATAATATCCGCTCAAACATTTCTCCCAAGGCGGCAATCGAACCCGCAACCTCGTTCGACGCAGGAGGTGGCGGGTTCGATTCCCGTCTTCGCCCGCCGCGCCACAGAGATCGTCGTTATAATAACCACGATGGTTTTAAAAGATTAAATATGATAATTATCAGAAACTTAAGAGTTTGTTTTGTTTCAGGATGGTTCACACCCCCCAAGGAAGACGGCTAATGGAAGCACGGCCGTCGTGTTAAAATTAAGACTAACGTGCTACAGTAACGCCCAAAAACGACTACTATCAAATTGGATAAGTGATTTATTTGATTTAGTGTAAATGTCTTCAATATGATTCCATTGGACATTATGTGTGTCACACAATTCAATATACTAGTATTGTGATGAGTATGTAATGGGTAAATGACTGAGTGGACTTATGGTCGGTATTCGAGTATTGCATGTGTACTTTATAGTTAAGTGCTATAAATGTTCTGAGTTAAGTCCGGGCGTTATAAAAATACAAGACTTATAGGAAATGTTTAAATGTGTAAAACGTTTTTTGTAATCATTAATTTTTTTCTCATTCAATTTATCCCGTGGTAGCATTAGACGTTACTGAAGTGTAAATTCTTTGCATTTCTCTTTTAGTTATCGAAATAAAACGAAAACCTGTGATTCTTACATCGTTTTGTTATTTATGAAATGCTTACCGTCAATACTGTAAACATAATTTACTTGCACCCCAATTGTAAATTGCCATATCTTCAGTTTCAATAAATATTTGAAAAATGTAATCGTTTTTCATGCATTGACTTAACGAAATAAAATTGTTCCCTGCATACCGACTCTAAAGCCAATTTCCCTAACGTTGACATCAAACATCATTACATATTAAGGTCGATAATTGTCATTAAATCATAACTTTGACTTCATTTGTTCATTATAGTTTTTCATAAACAACTTTAGACCCATAATGTGGTCATCGCCGCCTGGTTTGTTTATCCTCTTGCAAACATCTTTCTCATTCATGTTCGCCAACCACTGTTTCAGTTTCGGGAATCTGTAACATAAAACCAATCTAACTAAAACCAAGAATCTGAAGAAAAAATAACAAATTGAACTACTTAACGAATCTAACACCCGAATACTCGAATGCTAATCAAATCTAGGCGTGTCTCAAGTCGGATTTTTCCAACCGGTTTCCTTATCGGTTCATTTGGAAACTATGTCCCTGATTTTAATTAAATTTTGAATTTTTTATAAAAGAAATGACTATGTTTGCACGTTTTTAAAAAAACAAAATAATTTAATGACAGCGAACGTAATAAAATATCATGAAAATGAATTGAAATGATATTTCGCTCATTTAATCATGATTATTTATTTATTTAAATGAAACGGGGCAAACATAGCTATTTCATAACCGATTATGTATGCAAAATTCATTGCAATAGAGTAGTTTCCAAATGAATCGGAAAGTACGTTTATATGGGAGCTTAGGTGTACCCACCTTAAATCTGGGTTGCGTTTGGCTATTCGGGCGCAAATAATTCTTATGCAAAAGGGCACCAATTTATGGATCTTTTGGTAGTTTTAGAATGAAGCTCAGATCCTTGTCCCATAATGTTGGAAAAGAGCTCCACAACATTAACACGCTTTTCTTTTCACTAATTAATTATTTTTACTAACCTTTTATCATCAACAGGACACAACCCATCTAAAGTCGACATCGTAGAAAGAATGCTCAAGTCGGCAATAGTCATAAAATTATCTGCCACATACAAGGTCTGTGATAAGTAAACTTCGAGCATACCGTACGCTCGCTCAATGCGGCGAACCATTAAACTCGTCACCTCTCCTAGCCGACCCGTATATACTTTAGCCTGTAAATTAAAATAGATGAAACACGATCTCCGATAGGGAAGCCATTAACGCGCTACCATATTGAATTCAAGATGGCGGAAGGCAGAGAGGCGACCTCACCCTGATTGACTCACCCCATAAAGCAAGCAATGGAAGTTATATCAACCCTATTATTATGGTAGGTAGTTAGATCATATTAGGTTGGTCAATCAATAGGACAATGAGGAAACACAACAGGGTGTTTAACCAGATCTATTTATTAATTTTAGGAAAGTTTTTGCTCACCATAATGATTTGTAAACTAGGAAAGAGTATACCACAATCGAAGAAAAGCCTTTGTAAGACGGTCGCTCGCTTTTTCGTATCAGTTGGGTAAAGCTGGGAATGACTCTGTCCGTATGTTTCCATTAGGTAGATTATTATCGCGTGGCTGAAAAATAAGGATTTGAGATGAACGCGTTGAACGCATCATTGAAATTCTCATAAACAAATCATCGAGCTAGGATTCTAACTCGAGATATGATGAGAAATGTAGGACGAAACGTGCTTACCTATCCGCTAAACTGAAATCTCCATCCGAGAATAACGGAATCGTTTTCATTGGATTTTTCTGCAACAAATTCCAAGTATTTCAATGCAAAACTGAACCGTGACATGGTTCGTGAAGTAGATAACTGGAAAGGGTTCGTGTAGTACCTAGATAACTGGAAACGATCGCTTCTCCTCTTAACAAGTAGTTGCACCTTTATGTGAAGGTTATTAGTTATTACCTACACGAAACAGAAAAGCGCTTTTGGAAGAATCAAGATTAACTACACTACAATACTAAGATTACACTAGACTAAAGCTAATTTTATCATTAGACCATTACAGGATTCGCTGCTTTCAGTAATGATAAAGAACCTACCTTCTTAGACTGGACAAAACTATTTCCCTTAGTCACCTTCTGACTGAGTTGGAGAAAACCTACCTGGAGGCTGAGGCAGATACTACCGGCTACCAGTCACACTTGTTATGATAAATGCAAAAGTTAGGCAGGTACTCTTCACGCCAAAACTACTGAACGAATGAGGGTAAAAATATGCATAGGTACCTGGATAAAGGTACCTACTGGAAAACTGCGAGCGCAGTCACGGGCAGTAGCTGGTTGAAAAAAAATAAGGTAAAGAGGCTCAAAACCTTTAGATTAGACTTAGCCTTTTCGAGATGTAAACCTGAATCAACTCCGGAGTATCCTATTCTCGCGTTATCGGGTTCAAATCCTTTAGCTCCACATCTATTCCGAGGACGTCGATGACCATTCTAACAGCTCTCGATGGAGGGCTGGCCTTCGTTTGGTAAAGTATTGGCTTTGATTTCATTGTTGTGGATTCTAGGATAGAAAAAAATCTTTAAAAATTTACGGATGATTTGTTTCCACTGAAGTAGGAAATTATTAGGTAGGTTAAACAATAATTAAATTACTTTAGTAGGTACTAAAGTAATTTAATTATTGTTTAAAACGTTTGTTAATATTATACTTACCTACCAACTATCTTGTCAAAGTTTTAAACTCGGCTTAACCTTCGATTACTGTCTTTCAGCAATTTCAGACGCCTTTCTTACATAACTCAGTTCAGACCCAGGGACGAGAGGAATTGTATTTTCTCGTCCCTGTTCAAAACAAATAATTCTGCCTTAGGATCTTGGAAACTAGGAAATCATAATCTCGCGAAGCCACTTCAACCGATAGATAACTCACTTTCACTTGCATATGTAGGTAGGTAAGTGAGTAAAGAACTTTGACGTTGTACCTACCACCTTACTTATTCACTTTGGGACCTCCTACCTTAATATAATAGCATGAATTAGGCTCACCTATCAGTTTTAGCGACTTGTTCCTCACTTTTGATGTCACAAATCAGTAAACAAACTCTATGTTGTGTCAACTTGTGTTGTGGCAATGTTCGATGTGCTCGGCTGCTCGCTCTACCTCGCTACAAAGTTCACTCTAGCTAGATACCTACTATCTTCGGGCCTTGAATAAAGCGATGATGAGCGAGTTCTATTCGCTACCAACAGATGGCGCTACATAGGATATAAAATTTTATGTTTGTTTTGCAGTTGGGCTAACTTAGCTCAACTAAGCTAACTTGTATTTTTTTTTCTTTTCTTTTTTTATCATTTTTAATTTAGTACTTTTTTTAATCTCTTGTGTTAGCCCGGCTAATACAAGAGATTAAAAAAAGTACTTAGCATGGTCACAATCGCCAGTTGGTCTTGCTTTTAAATTTTTTCGTTTTCTGTTCTAGCTAGAAGTTAACTGAGGAAACATTCCTGGTTTAGATATGACGACGACGTAACTCTGTGTCGAGGAGGCCTTTGAAAAAGCATTCAGAGCTCAAACAGCTCTGCCAGCATGTTTATCTACCTATTCTAGAGACTGAAGTCGATTCAAAATTGGGCATATACCAAACTGTGAGTTTTTTTTATATGCCTGGTTACATTTATTTTAAAATAAAATTTCTAAAATTAACCCAATTCACAAAATAGTCTGCAAAAATTGCTTCTTCCCATAAACGCCATAAAACAGTTTGGCTTGACTAGTCCGATTAGAGGAGTGCGACAGTTGCATGAAGAAAACGAAAGTACTTACAAGTTACAACGCGTTTTTAAGGAGGAAATCTGTAATTTTTTCTGTCCCATTGTACCTACCTAGTTCCTGGAAGGAGATTCTGATTTAAGTCAGAAGAGGAGTAAGGCAAGATGAGATGAGATGTAAAGTGTGTATTATTTATATAATATGAATAGAACTGGCCAAGTGCGAGTCAGACTCGCGCACGAAGGTTTCTGTACCTATCATTATCGATTAAATATTTGTTAAAAAAAAATTAAATATTAAATGTTATAATAAAATATTCTATGAATATTCCAAGCGTTACCTGTTGCCGTTATCAATATCGACAAAAAAAATCACGTTTGTTGTATGGGAGCCCCCTTAAATATTTATTTTATTCTGTTTTTTAGTATTTGTTGTTAGAGTGGCAACAGAAATACATAATCTGTGAAACATTTCAACTGTCTAACTATCACGGTTCATGAGAACCGTACCGTACAGCCTGGTGACGACGGACAGACGGACAGCGGAGTCCTAGTAATAGGGTCCCGTTTTACCCTTTGGGTACGGAACCCTAAAAATAATAAAATGCACATAGATTAGTATTTAAAATTATTATTTATTAAGGATTCTTAACCAAGAATACTTCTGTTGTATTATAAGTATAACTTGAGGGCTTACCTAGGTAGCAGGTTTTCGTTTTCGAAGATTGTGGTTTCATGTTTTGTCGGAAAGGTATAGTTTAATTGTTCTAAGAATCTTCATGAAGCAGGTCAATAACAATGTGCATTCCTTAGAGTAACTAAACATAGAGTGATAGTTTTACACAAAATTCCGCTCAAAGTTGAGGCACAAAAACAACCAATGTGTGCGTAAGCGGCACGTGATTACATGAGCCGACACGCACACAAGTGCACAAATAATGTTGCAAGTAACTAACATTTTTCCCATAAGATAGGGAAATTTTAACATTTAGTAAGGAGTCAATGACTATCACATTTACCACTTCTGTTAGATTATATTTTTCATTAACTTGATAAACAATGGGATTGGTAAGTAGTTTTTATCGAAATGCGGATATTATATACGTAGGTAGGTACCTAACTCTCTCACGCAATCTACTAGGTATCTTGGGTCCTACCTAGGTACTTAGTAAGTCAGTGATCAAAAACAAATTTTGATGAAAAATTATAGATAAAGCCTATGTTTGATTCCAGGCCTAGCTACATTTATACGAAATTTCATTCATCCGTCCGTAGTTATATTAGGTATTTATACCTAGTCTTGGCGTGGCATCTAAACTTTCGCATTTATTATACCTAATAGTTATCATGTAGCCTACCTACATGATACTAACTAATATGTAGGTAGGCTACAGGAAGTTACCTGTACCTACCTACCAACCTAAAGTAAAATATTGCTAGGTGGACGAAGAAAGGTAGGTGACCTTTCTTCGTCTTTAAAAAAGATAAATATCTATATCTTTTTTATTGCTAAAGCAACCATCCACTGCGCAATACGTTTACCCGGGCATCGTTGAATTCGGATTATCATAAAACAAGATAGAAGAAATACCTAATGTAGGTACACGATATTAATAAACATTTATGGACACAAAAACAATAATGCAGTTTGCGCGCGGCGCGGCGGCGAAGTACATTTATCTACCTAATCTGTGGATGTGTGAGTGCGTAAGCGTACGTACAGAGGGTGGTGGACTATTGAGTGCTTCACTTTATTTCTTTCTTAGTGGACTACGTCCGTGGAATTTCTCTCGTCCCTGTACCTATGGTACATATTTAACTTAAAATCCAGGTAAGATAGGAGGTAACCCTAAAATATCTGGCAAATAAAAGTCCTACCAGTGTACAGTAGAAATAGAAAAAACAAATAACTATCTAAGGGGTAAAATGTTTTTTGATCTATAGCTAGCAACATTTTTTTGTAATGGCGTCTGTTTTGTTTACGATTTATTCTTGTGCCTAAACTAATGTTTTACTCCGGAATATAAGATGCCAGGTTGTTCTTACCTGTGAAATGGAATCTTCGATTGTTTCTGATGATTATGTGAAGAGTTGTGACACCCTTTCACAGCACAGTAAGTCATTTTTATTGAAAATTTATAGAGCTCTTACTAGTAGGCCTTGACCTTGAGTACTGACGCGTCGAGCGACGTAGGAAGCCTTTAAAGGCTTCCTTGAAATTGCTTCACTTCGCGCGCGCCTACTGCGTTTCTATGCCTAATTATTCTAAGGTGCATTCTATTAAAACAATAGTTATTAATAAACAGTAAATCAGCAACTTCTTTAAAGTAAAAGTAAAAGAACGTATGGAACGTGTGTAGGTATCTAAAACCAGTGTTAAAAATATGGGCTCAGTAAGGAACATTTGTAAACAAATATGACACGGACTCCGCGTAATGCGTGCGCCGTATGGCCTCAGCGAGCATGACTGAAATGTCAATAGTTTGCAGCTTCGGGCACAGTTTCATATTCTTCTCTTGCGGAATTGTATTCGTCACAACCAACGCTTCAAGACACGACCCATTGATCTTGTCTACAGCGTTCCCAGCAAATATTCCATGAGTGCAAATCGCATAGATTTTACTCGCACCTGCATCTCTCAAGGTTTCAGCACCTTTGACGATCGTATCGCAGGTATCTGCTAAGTCATCTACCATTATTGCTATCCTGTTTTTCACGTTCCCGACTAGTATAGTGGAGTTTCCCTCATTCGCCCTTTGTCTCTCCTTGTGTATGATTGCAAAGTCTATATCCAGTCTGTCTGCTATAGCGGTCATTCTTTTGACTCCACCTGCATCAGGTGAAACCATTACCATACTCCTCCATTCTGGAATGTTCTCTTTGATCCACTTTGTTATGGCTGGTTCAGCATATAGATTATCGACAGGAATGTTGAAGAATCCTTGGATTTGTGAGGAGTGCAGGTCTATGGTAATGACGTGGTCCGCTCCGGCGACTGATACTAGGTTAGCTAACAATTTTGCTGCGATTGGCGCTCGGCTTTTCTCCTTCTTGTCCTGCCTGGAGTAAGGAAAGCAGGGTATCACAGCGGTAACTCTAGAAGCTGATGCTATTTTGCAGGCGTTGATCATGATGAACAGTTCCATAAGGTTGTCGTTGATGTCTCCGCAGCCACTCTGTACGATGTAAACATCTTCACCTCTTACCGACTCTCCAATTTCGACGTTTGTTTCTTTGTTGCTAAAGGTTTTTGTGGTGGCTCGGCCTAGATCGAGTCCAAGTCGTGCGGTTATCTTTTTTGCCATATCAGGGTGTGAGGTTCCGGTGAAAACTTTGATGTTAGGCATCCTTGCTCCTGGGTTGGCAAAGTTGTTCTCTTCTTTATTTTTTTCCGCCTGTTTTCCTTTACTTGCGTCTGTTTTCATTAGTGTGAGGTTGGGAGTGAAGCGGCACTTCACAGCTTGAGTGTTAGTTATGGAATAAATGTTTTGCTATTTGCTCTACCAATTATCTCGGTTCATGTTGGGGTCAGTTCAATACCTTTGTAATCTGTTTGTATCCCCCGCAATGGAAGTGTACTGTTGCTTTATCTGCTTCACAAACATTAATTTAAACGCTGTATGTAAGTTTGGTTATAATAACTTTGTGAGGTAAATATCGTTGTTTAATGGCCCGTAATACCTTTTGTAAATACTAGTCGGTACCTAGTAATTCGTGTAATAAGTTATTATTGATATAATATAATGTGTGTGTTTATTTACATTCACGATAAGAGGGTCGAAGCGCACATAAATAAAACGTTCCATGGATATATGTATTTATTGCATCATTTTCAGATAAAAGATGATAATGATTCTGCTTACGTCCATCGGTATGATAACTAAGTATTATCGTTATTATAATACGAGTGTTCACTTTAATGCAGTTTGCAAAGAACCCTGAAAAATCAACACAATCTATTGCACATATTTTTGCTCGCTGCTTTCCTTAACTGTAGTTAGGTAGTAGGTACTCCAAAAATCGTATGACCTCCATTATTGGATTTAGTTGATTTAATTTAAGATTGTATTTGGTTTTTGGCTTATTCCAGTTTTCCCTTTCAAAAATTCAACTATTACGACAACGTATATTAACGCTTTTCTAATAAGTAGGTTCCTAAGCATAATGGTGTCAGCAAATCCATAACTAATAGGTAGGTATTATAATTTATGATAAAGCGGAATTTATTTTCACGCTCTGACCTTTTTACGCCTGAACGACTGAATCAAACTTGACAGGGAGGAAGGCGGTATCCCAGGGACGGACGAAGTCAATTTTTTTTAACGCATGCAGGAACAAGTATTTTATAGTGAAAGAATTTTATAACTTTTGAAGCATCATTCCAAATTATATTTTATTGCCTCAAGAGATACCTACATTTTTGAAATTGTAGGTAGGTAAGTAAGATTTTTGATTATGTTCATTAAAACAAACTACCTATCATTAAGAATTATGGATTAACTCGTAAAAAGTTAAATAAAACTCAAACAAAGATAATATATTTGAAAAGGACTACCAACGGTTCATTAAACTTTATTCATATAAAATTAATCGAGGCACCAGTAATAAAATCGCATAGACCAATTTCTAAATCAACATGTCGGCTATGATCGTAGTTATTCATTGTATTATTCAGGCCGTAAATATTTACTTCTTTGATAATTAAATTAAGTTCTGTTTCGCATCTAAATGGTAATTCCGAGTAGTTTTCTGCTTGTGAAATTAATACGCGATCATTTGCAATTAAGTTAACTTTTATATCTTCTGTTATGTAGTAAACACCCTTGGCTCCACAGGTTTCGTCCGGAAAATCAGGGTCAATAATGTTGCAATCCAACGCAACTGTAAAAGAAATATCTGAAGAGATGCGAGTGGCTTCTGCTGAGAGTTTGACATCCTGTAAAGAAAAATCTTAATAAGTGTAAAGCAGACATATATGATTTTTCCAGAGTTTATCTGGATCGAATCTGTTATGATGGGTTTATTCTACCAATAACTAAGCAACTAATAAATAAGTTCAAAAATTCGCATACATATGACGCGGAAGGGCAAAAAGGGCAATAATTATCTTTAGGTACATACTGTTTGGAAGACGCACTGAATTATGTAGGTATCCAATCGTTAAAATGAATCCAGTGACTGAGTGACTCTCTTCCTCGCAAACAAACTTAGTAGATTCGTACGAGTAATTGAAAACTTCAATACTCCATAGGAAAATCCAATTAACTCAAGTAGTTTTCTTTTTTGCCAAAAGTAAATCTAGGAAATGAGACAGCGATTGTGCGTAAAGCACTTTGAAACCTAATCTGTGTTCTCTAAGTGCTTTTGTATCAATAAAAGTGTAATCAGCTTCCTAGGACCCGCCCACGCATTGACAAAAACAGCGCCAATGCTTTTCTCTATAAAATCGTTTGAGCTCACGAGTAATAGTATAGATTAATAACATTTCAAAAGCACATCATAACATACTTACAAACATAAAAAATTCTATTGCGATGTTCTTTCCACTTCAAAATTTTTCAGTCATATCATAATTAAGGCTTTGGCCACAAACAAGCTTCTTTAAAAGCTTTCCAATTGCTTCCAACTTACCTTTTGAAGAACAATGATAGATCCTGCTCTTATAGCAGTGAAAAAGTCAAATTCCGTCGTTCCCATCGTCACAGCTTCACCTTCTTCGCCTTCCAACTTGTAACCACTCCAAAGCTCATACCAATCCCCTGGAGGCATCCAAATATGAACCATAGCCTGATTTGGCTGCAAATTCGGTACTATCACTAAGTCATTTCCAACACTAAACTGACTTGTCAGATCTCTCAAAGCTTCTGATTTCGGGAATTGATAAAACATCGGTCTCAGCAATGGACCTTCTTGTAATGTTGTGTAGAAATACGGTGCCAAGCTCATTCTAGTCTTTAGCGCGTTAATCATAAGAGTCCTGTGAGTACCTTCGAAGGATAACGGGTCCCTAGGAGTTAGTTTCGAATGGATTCTTATCATGGGTAGGTATGTAGCCGCCATGTACCATTTCACGCATAAGTTGAGATGAGTTGTAGAATCGAAGTTTTCTGTGTCGCCACAAATAGGAGTGGACCAATACCAGTGGCCTGATATACCCCCTAAAGCGGCTTCGATGAGTTCTTTGCGCAAACTTTGCCAAGAGGTGGGTATCTCCTGGCGATACCAAAAGGCTTTTCTATACATTCCATGGCTCGAAAGCCAAGAAGGCACTGGCTTGAATTCGTCAAAGGCACTTGCAAAATGCGTTCCATATTCGTTGTGCCTGTACAAGTGCTTTTCTCCGTAATTATTTGTGGCGTCCCATTGTGGGGTGTGGATTGATGCGGCTTCGAAGTGCTGAAATTAAATTGTTTTGGTATTCTGATTGAAAGAAAATGATTGTGGTTAAGCATACTTGTTATTTCAATAGCCCTTTTTAAATTTATGTGATTACGAACAAAATGTCTTTACCAAGCGTAGAATACTCATTTTCTTTGTGTTCAAACTCTTGCTATTCTCTTAGACATAAACAAATTAAAAATTAGTGCTTATTTCAGATCATTTAAGAAATTGTGCGTACATTGTCACCCGTTCTGTGCCCTTGAACCCTTGAAGCTTACCTGACTGGTAAGGTTAAGCTTACCTGATTGTCACCCGTTCTGTGTTAACCCTTGAAGCTTACCTGACTGAAGTACGGCAGATGGAATTTAGTTTCGTTGACAAGCTTTTCAGCTTCATCCAATGGCCAGCTATTTTCCAAAATAACTGCATCTACGCTCTCTGAGTAAACCCACAACTTTTCCATAAGCTCCTTGGTAATATTCTCGTAGTTAGGATAAATTACAGTGTAGTTTCCAATTAATCCTATATACGGCCCAGTACCTTCGGAGTCTTGTAGCATGTAATCCTCAAATTCTTGCACTGGGGGTTTACAAATTTCATTTCGAACTTCTGTTTGATTTTCTTTCTCAACCTCGCTTGGCTCGTAACGTATCTGAAAAATATAAGTTAATAATTTTATAGTTTCAAAATAACTAAAAACCATAAAATTCCTTTGTTTTACACTGTTTTTTTATATTTGCGAGACAAAACTAATCTCTCAGGAATAAAAAAATTATGGGACTACCTCGGGACCATTATCTAAACAATAGAGAGATAAAACATCAAAATCGGGTCACAAATCGGTGAATATACATTTAGCCGAACATAGAACCTGCTCCTTTGTTCGAAGTCGGCTAAAAAACTTAGAATTTCTAAACTACACCGTCAATATAAAGTTGTATTCAAAGAATGGAAAAATATTTTTGACGACCGATGTGGCGCGGCGGGCGAAGATCTACCTGAAACGCAAGAGGTTGCGGGTTCTATTACCACCGTGGGACAAATGTTTGTACGATCTGCAAAAATCTATTCCTCTGGTTCTGGGTGTTTTTTTACTAAAAATATCTATCTCCTTATGTTGTATTGCGTATTAGGTATATCAGTTATCTACCTAGTACCCGTAACACAAGCTCTGCTTAAGCTTGGGCTAGATGATGCTATGTGAATTGTCCAGCATTATTATATTTTCAACGTAAAAATTTAAATCTTATCTATCATTTCGCTTCTAAGAAATTTCTCTACCTGGCTAACGGAATTTTTACGTTAAAAAAATCTTCCATTCTTGGAATAAAACTCAACATTAGGTACCGGTTGACAAGAATGTTGAAAATGTCTCGGTGTTTTCCTTGTTCGAAAATTTACATGAATTAATTCCCTGTCGTTGTGATTTCTGAGAATACTATTGATTTTGACTCAAGAAGAAAGGGCTTAACATTTGATTGGGCCCGCATAATCGTTTTAGCATTTATTTATTCAACAAATTATAATCACCAACAATGTCGCATTGTCAAAATCGGGCGGTGAACCGTCGTCTTTTCGAGAAATGACGAGTAAACAATTTCCGCTTATTCCCAGTAGTTCTTGCTTGGTTTGGCATTTGCTGTCATTTTTGACATTTACTGTAATTTTGTATACTCTAATTTCATTGCCTGACATTTTTGCAATTATAATATTTTTTACTAAGACTACTACTACTAGAAATAGCGACATACATAATATAAATACTAGAAATAAGAATAAACTCGCTGTGCCCATAACTAGGCTACACAAGATGTATCTTTCAAAGGGCAGTGTATACGCTACGTATAAATCTCACTAATATTATAAACGTGAAAGTTTAGATGGATGGATGGATGGATAGATAGATGGATGGATGTTTGTTCCTTTATCACGCCAGAACGTCAAAACGGATCTGGATGAAATTTGGCACAGAGATAGATTATAGTCTGGAATAGGACATAGGCTACTTTTTATCCCGAAATTCCTACGGGAACGGGAACTACGCGGGTGAAACCGCGAGGCGCTGCTAGTCTATTATATTAGGTTTAAAGAACTTTATTCTCATACAAACACATGGTTCACTTATAATGAGATACATGATAAACAAATTAATCTAGGTTTATAATGTTTAAATTTAAAGTAAGCTTACCTCTAGGACCTAGAATTAAATAATAACTAAATATTATCTATAACTAAATGTAATGTAACAATGTTCAATAACACTTCTACAACTTCATCTACTTATCCTAGTGTAGTTGTACTTATAGTCAAGATTACACTTACGTAAGGCGACACATGTGGTACAAATCTTTTACCAGCACTATGCAATATACCAGCACCTTCATCGACAAAAGCTTCTGGCTCCATCTCGCATGTATCATCCAACACAATAGGAGTGACACAGTGACTCTCAAAAGGCAGATTGTACGTGACTGCTCCTTGGATGAAGTTGTTCAGTTCTACTGTGCTCTTCTGTGTGTCAGGGTGTTCACTGGAAAATTGAATCACTCGTCATTATCAGCCCATTAACGTTCATTGCTGGACATAGGTTTCCCCCGTACGTAGCTACATAGCGGTCGTGAGCCGCCTCTATCCATCGACTCCATGTGACCGTTATAATGTCGTCGGTCCATCATATTGAATCGTTGGGTAGTTATAATTCAAAGCCCTATTTCTCGCACACGCTAGAATAGGTAAATTCTTTCACTTATTCACTCTAGTCAACTACAAAAGGTTTGTTGCTCCTTGAAAGCGAGAAAGGAAGGCAAGAGCCGCGGAATAGCCGGCAATTCACTGGTTTTTATTTATAAATTTGTTATTGCTCTAAAATACTACTTAAAATACTCTTTCTTTCGCCATAAAATAAAACCTTAATCGTCTTAATAAAGTATGTATTAGGAAACACGTAGACGAAATTTCATTCCGATTTATATTTATTTATTGGAAAACCAGAAGCTAAAAAAGAATAATATGGAGAAAATAATATCCTAGAAAGTTTAAATTAAGGTTTTCACGGCTAAAAAAGATTATGTTAAATCACTAGCAATTGAAACAGATTTTTCCGTAAAAGTATCTTAGTAAAAATGAATATTTAGAGGACACTGTGATTTTAGGTATCGATTCCAGTTGAGTCACTGTGATTTTAGGTATCGATTCCAGTTGAGTCACTGTGATTTTAGGTATCGATTCCAGTTGAGTCACTGTGATTTTAGGTATCGATTCCAGTTGAGTCAGTAGTGTTTCGACTCCCGTAGCTTACTAAGTTAGAATCCTTATCTCTCTCCAATCGCGTTTGGGATTAATTTCACCTTAAACCATCCTGGTAAAGACAAAATATGAGAAGATTATGGGTATAGGCCTTCTTAAGCTTCTCTTAATAGGTTCACCTTGATCTCTAGACAAATCCATCGTTTCCAAACGACTATATTATTATGTCATCTATGTTAGTAGTAATAGAACATTCATGTCAATTTTCAGAGACGGGCTCTCTGATAATTGACATGAATGTTCTAGGTCTTTTAATTAATATATTTGCCATTACATTTTCATAAAACGGCATTCTGCAAAGACAGCATCGTTAATTTTGTTTAGTGGGCCATGAGTTTTCCTCCATTATACGAGGCATAAAAAACAATGTGACTTGGTTTGACCTACATGAGTCATACTAGCTAATAGGAGTACGTTAATCCAAATGTTTGGATCTTTGAATGAATTTTTTTAGAGATTCACTTCTTGACAAGTCTCCCCAAAAAGTTTTAATTTCTTTTTTGTTGGAATTAATTCACTAAAATGATGGGCGTTCCTAGGTATAAAACCTTTTAAACGTGAAAACAACTATTCGGTGAACAAAAATCCTTTTCATGAATTAAAAATGCAAACGTTAGCAACGAGCGAAACCGTAATGAAAGCCTAGCTAAGACATAAATACTGGGCTTTTTATAGCTATAAAACTGTCAGCAAACATTTTAACAACGATATGAGTTGCCAATTTTTTTTGAGACCATATATTTTGTTATCGTTTGAAGAGTCTCAATTTAAGACGACATGTAGTAGAGCTGTCACACTATGGTCACACTCAATCGATTAAAGATTGATTCACGGCTCAATGTGATAAAGCTAATTAGTCAGTAGCCTTTGGCTGAACTCATTGATGGATCGACCGCCGCGCTGATACCCTGCCCCTGACGCGCTCTCGTTTCATTTAATTGATTGCCAAAATGTACAAAGGTTTAGTAGCTTGATATCTAATTTTAGCCTTATTAATAGGTACATACACCCTGTGGGCACTGCAATTTAGATTTTTACTCGTTTACATTAGTTTGTAGTATAATTTCTTATTTTATTTATAATCTCTTAAAACTAAAGCTTGCGTCGCGTCGATTGACGGCGCGTATACTGAGGTAGTCTCTGCATAGTGTGAATATTTAGGTATATACCATGAGACCTGTGTCGGCATTCTCAGAATGATTTTATGATCGAATATTTTTATTTATTGAATATATGTAGTGTCTCTCACACACCAAATACTAATCTCATTAGGTTTGTCGAATAAAATTTTCTGTCAAAAATAATCGTTATCGCAGGTGATTTTATATAGAAGCTGATTTGACTAATTTAATTTAGTTTATTTTTAACTAGCAGCGCCTCGCGGTTTCACCCGCGTAGTTCCCGTTCCCGTAGGAATTTCGGGATAAAAAGTAGCCTATGTCCTATTCCAGACTATAATCTATCTCTGTGCCAAATTTCATCCAGATCCGTTTTGCCGTTCTGGCGTGATAAAGGAACAAACATCCATCCATCCATCCATCTAAACTTTCACGTTTATAATATTAGTGATTAGTGAGATATGTCGTGTACGAGCGTGTCTGTTTCAATTTTCAGTGCTGGCGTTTTCAAAGTACCTACACAAGTTGCATAATAAAATATTCACGGCTCTCAAATTTGTAAAATTATTTGGTTAAAGTATTTACCTACTTTGTAAAGCCAGAATAGACTCAAAGCATACTCGAAATTGAAATAACACCCCAGAGAAATTGAATGTTTAGTTTGTTTTATTGTTATAAGGTGTCTCTCTCAGAGAAAGCTAAGATAAATCTAAGACAGATTTCTCGAATTTTAATATATAAATCAGTTGATCATAGTAGACTGTTCAAAACTCAGGTCGATCTATGGCTTAATCAGTAGATCTGGCAACACTGTGCCATACCGTGCGTCGCGTCCTGGTAGCTCAATTCTGTCGCTAGCGTCTAGCATAATTAATCGATTATTTTTTTATTATTATATTTGCCCGGAGTGTCCCATTGCAGGGCAAAAGCTTCCCACTCCTTTTTCCTTCTCCAATTTCATTTATTAATATCAATTTTCCTCTTTGTGCTATTGGTTTCACTTTAGTTTTCGCCATGTTCATTTTGAGCCCAACTTCGATTCTGTGGCTAATATAAAAACATCCCTCTTTCGCGTCGTGGGTAAAAAGTAAAACCACTAGGTACCTACTCAACGTCACGATTTCCAATATCGTTACATCGGACACAGATGGTGTTGAACAACCTATTGTGTGTATATAAAGTATAATCATTATTGGCGAGCTATTTATTTTAAATAAATAAGTCCCAAAAAACTTTAAATATTAAACAAATATTTCGAGGGAAAATAAATATCAGCTTCGACCAACTTTGTAAGCGGCTGAGTATCTTTTATCATTTAGGCCCGTATTATGAAAGTTTACTCAGTCTATTCGTGAGTGACGTTTTTTCCATAGAAAAGCATCACTCAAGCATAGATCTATGACTGAGCAAGCTTACGGGCGATTATGAAGTTTTGGTCATCGTGGCTTTGGCAATATCGGCTAGCAAAGGTGAATGTATATCGCTACTCGTTTTTACCCGTTTATAGGAAAATACGTATCAATTCTCAGCTTTTATAAAGTAACGAAGGTTTTGCAGTAGCAGCCTCAATTTTCATCCTGAATCCTGTTATAAAGAACTTGTTTCTTTCTACCCGTGGCCGCATTTCAAGCCTTGAACTACCTGTATGCAAAATTTCTGCCCGATCCGTTTAGTAGTTTTAGTGTAAAGAAGAAACAAACATCCATCCAAACTTACAAACATCTAAACTTTCTTAGCTTTTTGCTTTATATATACGTGATTCTTACAAATCACACTAATAAAAGTTTCAAAGCGAAATACGAATTGTTTTTCTTACCTGCAAACATGAGCTCCAAGCATCCAATACTGGAGGTCATTTTGAGTTCCAATCAATTTTCTTACATCTTTCATCACATCTGAAGGCTTCGGTCCGACAAACACGTGGAACTTCAAACCGAAATTCGTTATACTCCTGATCAGCACTACATTGTCCTCACGAAAAGAAACCTCTGTTGGGTTCACCGTGTCTATCAATAATCCGTGATAGGTTCCATTGGTTTCGGCAAATATCAACGGTACGGTCGTTTCACCCCTGTGATTGTAAATTACCTTCACTGTATTTCCTTTTATAGGTATTTCTCCAAACCCATACATATTTTCATCTGTCAGTTTGAACGATATCTCCCATATGTTTTCTGACGCTATCAGTGGACCCCTAGCTGTGTTGAAAATTGTTCTTCCTGTAGAATTGACGATAACGTTTAGCTCTGCTGAACTGACCTCTACATCGTAATTCGTATCTTCGATTCTTCGTCCAGTAACCGAATGTTCAGCAGAGTTGTAGAAGGTTAAACTCAAATGTGACGATGAAACTTCGTCTAAAGACAGTCTGATGTTCGTTAAACTGCTTTGGGACTGGAAAGGAACTGTGGATACCCTCGGTCTGAGGAGAACATCCTCTGTCCAAGGTTGATCCATGATGTACGAGAAGCGGGAAGGGAATCGGTGATAGCACATATTATTTGCAAAGTCGTAGCAGCATTGTTGATGGCATTCTGCTTCTGAGACGTCCCCCAATCCACAGGGTAGTCTCGAGTCTCTCGGGACAAGACAGGATCCAAATGAAAAGCCGTCTGCACTCTGTACTCGCATCTTTGAGAAAAACGCGAGCTGGTATATTAGTAGCGGGGTTGTTATCGCCACAGCTATCAATGCCAGGGCAACTTTTAACGGCCTGTTCAGTAAAAGTTGGTGGTGCCATTTTACATCTGCAAAAGACGAAAGAAATTTAAATAGAATTTAGAACACCGTGTTCTACATTCAATTAACTCAGATATCGAAGTGTAAAAATACTCTTTCCTCGCTGAGGTGGGATGAAAGTTACGTGTTGCACTCGAGTGCAAATATTTTTTACCTCGTGCTCTTTTGATCCCCTCGCTAACGCTCAGGATTTTAATTTTAGAAACCCTCGCTTGCTCGGTCATCAAAATTGAAAACGCGATTTAAAAGCAACTTTGCACTCTTGTATAACAAATAACTATTGTTTTCTGAGGTGAGGTTATTGACTACAAAACAAATGGACTTATGCCATTGATACCTTAACTTAAGCACATATACATACAACAACTTGAAGTAATAGATGTAGACCGAATAAATCATTTAGTTTTAATGCTTTTAAATAGTTGAATAGGTCCTAATTTTGTAGCTGTCAGCAAGTTACGTAGATCTCATCGTAGCTTATTCGATTCGCTTATTAGAATTCTGTTCATCTTCTGATTTGATTTTCACTTAAGTTTTTATTATTCTTTAGCAATTAATTTTATCAATTTCAATATACCTCCCCTCAAATTATTTGTAGAAAACGGTTTTTTAATTTAAAAATCACAAGATGAAATGAGCGTGAACCTACTTCATTTTCGTGCCTAAGTTTTTTAAGTGCAACTACATTAGGCACAGGGCTAATACTACGCTATACAAAATGTAGGTGCTTATTTGGCTAGTTTCCTAAAAAAATATAATAAGTCCGTCAGATAGGTTATAAGAAGATATTGGATACGTATTTATTTAAAAAAAAAATGAAGTTATAGCCAGTTGAAGCGTGACCGTTGACCCGCGTGACGTCACGCCTGGCGACACTTGTTAGTGACTTTTTGTCGTCACGAGCCCCCAGTCTGAAACTTACGCGTGTATCTTTGTCCTTTTTTGTTTGATTGATAAAAGAAAAAAGACGAGTCCAATATCTTCCGATAATCTAATAATTTTTTTTGGGAAACCAGCCTATTCTTTTCGGTTTTAGTCGTTTCATAAGTCATTGGTAAACATCGCTACACTTAGATGACAACCTCTGTGGCGCGGTGGGCGAAGGTCTGCCTGCGACGCAGGAGATGGCGGGTTCTATTTCCGTCTTGGGACAAATATTTGTACGATCTGCAGATATTTGTTCCGGGTATTCTGGTTGTTTTCTGTCTACTAAAAAAATATCTGTGTAAGTATTGTATTGTATTATGTAATATCAGTTATCTAGTACCGATAACACAAGCTCTGCTTAGCTTGGTGCTCGATAATGCTGTGTGAATTGTCCAGCAATATTTATTTTTATTTTATGTACCTATATCAGTTAACTAGTACCCCAAGTTAAGCAGAGCTTGTGTATAACCCAAGATAATGATGTGTGAATTATCCAGAATTATTTATTATTTATTTACTTGGAGAATAAATAATAGTACCAACATTTAAGCATTGTTAAAATGTTGGTACTAGAAGAAAAAGTTTAAATTTTCTAAGAAGTGACACTTACGGCTAGCTTGATCCTTCGCAAATTGCAGATCCTCAAAATCTTCCTTCGATTCGTTGACGTGAGGTATCATTGTTTTATTCTACGTGGTGCACTAAAACGAGATTTAAGGTACAAAAGGTTTGGAGAATATTTATAACTATTAACATTTTAAATGCGAGGAATCAAATTGCGGCGTTGACCTTTAATAGTCGGGTTGATGTGGGTAGGATTAAAATGAAGGGTTTAATTCTAAAGTGGGTAGGCTGACATGACATAGATGCCTGGAGAGTCGAGTGATTTTAAAGGTTTTATTAAATTTTACGGACTCACATCCGTTATTCCCGAAAAAACGCGTTATAGCCTTTGTCATACGGCAGAGTATAATCTATGTATTATCATCATCGTCATCATCATCCTAATGTTAGTTCTCGGCTGGTCATAGGCCTAATCTATGCATCTTTTTGCCAAATTTCATTTAGATCCGGATTTACGACCTCGAAAATTTTTGATTGCAATTTTTTTACAAAGTAGGGGAGACCGGGGCAGAATGGGATAGTTAAGAGAAAAAAAATCATATCAGGAAAATTAAACTCTTTATTAGAAAAACGATTACACAGATAGGAACATTAATAAATCAACTACATAAATTTTAATAGTTTTAAAAGCTAAATCACATAGTTTTTTGGAAATCACCAACAATTAAAATTATATCAAAAATCCCGTTTTGCCCCATGACCGGGGCAAAATGGGATGTGGCATGGGGTAAAACGAGCACGTTTCTACTCAGGGCGCGCTTTTCGGACGCGACGTTCCAAAGTCAATTTTGGCACATTGTATGTGGCTGTAGCTCAAAATAAACCCCATTCTTTTTGAAATAACAGCGCTAACTGCTCTTCTCATGTCATCTTCATCCCATTTTGCGCGTTCTGTTTTTCTTTTGTAATTGCGAACCATTATGTCTGAAAAAAAAACGTTATAAAATATCGGCATGCGCTTTAGGTCAGTTCGGCAAACACGGCAAAAATTTAAGAAGACCACAAAATTCAGCAAACGTTAGAAGCCACAAACAACCACAAAAGCCAGCAAAGCAGGCAAGACTGGATATCCCGTTATGCCCCGATTGTTTTGCCCCGTCAACATGATTTCACAAAACAATCGAACATTTCTAACCTAAAAGAATGAAAGGTTGTAAGCACTACCCAAATCAAAATATAATACACCTGCTAACTGCCTTTGATGGAAAATACATAAAAAACGTGCGTACTTACTTCATACCACATCGATGATTGCTCCTAAATATCGTAACAATATCAACAAATTTGGTTTTTGGAAAAAGTTTTGCTAAACTCGTAAACAAACACTTCCGCGTGCACTGACTGACGTGAGCGGTCTGAAGTTCGTACAAATGGCACTGTCGGTGGCTCATTCGCGTGTAAGAGACACGCACACTAGCAAACATCCCGTCCTGCCCCGGACCTCTTTTTGCCCCGGTATCCCCTACCTAGTTCACTTAATTAGTACCTACCTATAGTGTGGTTGTCCGCACACTTTGAAAAATGTTGTTTTAATTGTAAAGTAAAAAGATTTTTATTCTGCTAGTACACAGATGAATAATAAACATAAACAAACTTTAATTTAACAGAAAAACTGACAAAATCTGTCTCCACTCAGCATGTGCTATGGTAGAACAGATCATACCATAGCGCTGGTCTTCCGTGGAGGCCATGTATGTATTATGCCATATTGTGTACGAAGGTTAAAGTAAAGTAATTATATTTAGTTTCCTAGATACAGGCTCAGCCTAGTGAGGAAGTCCACGAAATACACATATACATTTTTGAAGACACATTCATTATTATTATTATTTACTACAATCTTCAAAAATGTATTTTAGGATAACTTTCGTTTAGTTTTAGTTTAGATGTTTAATTAAAAAGATAGTTCATGTTAAACTGTGCATTTGCTTCAAATAAATATTGTTTACTTATTTGCTTTTTTTACTTAATTTATAGTAGTATTCCAATAGTCCCAAGGAACAAGAAATGTCACATTATTATAAGGGACCAATAATTTCTAAGGAACAAGTTCGATACAATACTAAAGCAAAAGTCCATTAGTTTGCTCCAAAGTTTCACATCGCAATGTTCCTGACGTTCAATAATCTGAACTCTCTAGAAAATAAGAGTTTAACGACCTCTCAGTTTATGGCAATGACAATGGGAATTTTCGTCTCAAGTTTACTATAAATTTACTTAGCCCTATAGCCCTTTCCAGTTTAAGATTTCTATGTACCTACTAATGAATATTGGTACAGAGAAAGATGAGCCCAGTAAAGTAATTAGGTACCTATAATATAATCTGTTTTAGCATAATCTACGTATTAGTACCTACCTAAGCACATAGTCACCACAAAAAATCTATCCAGTGTCAAGGTTAGGCTGAAATCTTGGCTTGTTCAGTAGACAGTATGGCGCTGATTAGGGGATGTCCAGCTGTGGACTAATGTAGCCTGATGATGATGATGATGAAGTTCTATCACAATTCACGTGAGAGTTATCAAAAAGTCATGTTAGGAGTTACGTACGCGATTTTGAAAAAAAAAACACTTCTACAATAGTAAAATAATCAAAATAATAGTAAAAAAAAACGTTTTTATAGAAAATGAGTTCTGACTTTTTATTCATTCTTGGGTTATTGCAAAACTTATTTTTTTCAAAATCGAGCACGTAATTTCTAACATGACTGCGATAACTCTCACAGTTTCAGACTTTCCGTCCGGTGTCCTGAAAATAAGCTCAGCCTGTATAAATTTGAAAGTCCCTGACCCCCGAATACTTTATTAACAAAGAAAATTACAATCAAATAAAAGAATTAAATTAAAACTAGTATTTACAATTGAAACAATTGAGCTAACTGCAGACTGTTGCAAACAATCTACAAGTAGCTCAACTGATCCCCGAATACTCAAACACAACTCAGATATAAGCAAATCTCAAGCGACAAACTTTTGACAGATCTTCATTGAAAACTGTCAAAACATCACGACTCCAGACGTGCTTAAATCTGAGATGCGTTTATTCGGGCAAAAGTCTAACCATTTCACGCTTAAACAGCTGGACAAATCTCAATGAAATTTGGCAGGGAGGTAGCCGATATCCCCGGGAAGGACATGCCTGCTTTTTATCCCGGAAAAGAGTGAACGAAACCGCGGGCATAAGCTCGTCCATTATAAATATAAGTAAATATAAACTATGAACTCCGTTTATATTACTTTGTGCCTACCTTCATTGTTTGGTTTATGTAACCTAGATTTTTGTTTGATTGATTAATTACGCTTCTAATGTAAAGCAAACTTCACAGGTTTCACAATGGTTGTGAAACCTAAGAAATTTTATTTATATTAGAAGTCGTTTTGTATAACGTCGGCGTTCCATCCATTTATTATATTTCATTTATCAGTTTATTGGTATACTTGATGAAAATAATAACGTAATTTTCTGTTTACTTTGTCTGTAGGTAGGTAGGTATATGAATTGTCTTATACAGACAATTCAGTTATGAACTGTCTGTGAACATATCTATTGTACTTGCTCTTTTACTACTTATCTATACTAATATATCTATACTAATATTATAAAGAGGAAAGATTTGTTTGTATGTTTGTTTGTTTGTATGTAATAGGTACAGTGTCGTTCATCGAAAGGTAAAACACAAGCTAAGATAAAAGTATATTTTTATGAATGCAGAAATATTTCATAAGTTGAATTTTTCGGTAAAACGAAGATAGATAATATTTTATAAAAATATATCGAATTTAATATTATTATGAAGTCAAAATGAATATAATCAATGAATAAAATCTTAAGGTATCATAGGTACTCGTGCCTATATTAATTATATATAATTAATCACTACTACATCATTAATTATTACCACATTAATGTTACAATTAGTTGTTTAGTTGAGTTGTTTTCTATTTTATGCGCATGCTGTGGCTACCTGTAATTTAGAGTGCATTAGTTTTTAAGTTCTATCGTATAATTTGTGATCTCTTGTGTTAACTCTAGTTGGTTGCCCTTACTAAATAAATAAATAAATAAATATAATTTCAATATTAGAACCTGTCAGGTGGATACCCGATAATCGCCACTTTACATTAAACATACAACATTAAATCCATGACGTCATCACAACTTTAAATATCTGTGCAATATTTCTCAAGTAGGTACCGACTAGGTAGGTAAACTTACCTTCGTTTTTCTTTCTTACTGACCTTTCCGTTATTGGCGATTGTTAGCAACTTAACACTGTATCTGGAAAACACTAAACAAACCAACAAAACGCATTATTACACTTTTAATTGCACCGTTTGTTCACCGTTTTTACACTTTTTGTTGATAAATCAATCCACTTAGTTCTATACCTGTTTATCTATTAATGACGCGAAGGTAAAACACAGATTAGAACTCTATTATATTTTCATATCCGTAAAAGTGAATGATATGATAAGATTGCTGCAGAATTCAATTTGATAAGATTTTCACGATTTCTTCTATCTATTGCGATCATCTATCCTGGCTAATGGCTCTAAGTGTTTTGTTTTTTTAACTGTTTGTATTGTAGTTATAAAAAAAACTTACTATTCTATTCTACTATGACATACCACTCTAAGGCCTGTATTAAGAAAACTTGCTCAGTCATAGATCCATGCTTACCACCTACCAGCGCGCTGGTAGGTACGCTGGTTTACACGTGTCGAAAGTAGAAACCCCAGACATACATTTTGTATGGCATGATAATTTTCTTTCTTTGACGTCTCACACGTGTTCAGCCTTAATTTAGTTCTTCCAGAAATCACATTTGTCGTCTTAAATGTATGTTCGATCTCTCTCTATAATAGTTCCTATGTTTTTTGTTATTGTTTGACTTTTCTATTACATTTTTTTAAATGATGTCAGCTTAATTTTATTTAGGTTTTTACCAAAACATTATTATATCTGTTTGTATTTTAGCATCTTAAGTTTCTACCAGAATTTATTAGATTTCTACTGTGTGAATTATGTGCCATAAATAATGCATTGGATTGTATAATCTGTAATTTTATTATTGTGATTAATAAATAAATCAATAAATAAAATGTTCTATTTTAATCGTCTTATTTAAGTAGGTACGTACACAAGTACTCATTATTCGCTTCCACAATTCCTTCCTCTTAAACGTCTATGACTCACATATTAACTTACCATGAAGGAGTATTGAGATAAATTAGGTACAGAAACGCGACCCCCTATTTATCACTCAAAGCACTTAATAACTGGGACCACCTGTTAATGATACAGACCTAAAACAACATTGTATTTCGTAGTAGGTGCTGTGAAGATTTTTCACGACAACGGAAATTCAAAGCAATTCCTTAAATTGCTGAATTAATTGAACCTTAATTTTACATTGTTTTGATAATCCTGTTATTTTTCTGCCTTTTTTTTACTTACCATAACGTACCGAATTTATCAATTGTCCATTATTATACAATGATGAAACGTTCATCCTCTTTTATTATGTCCAAATACTCTTATCAAAGCGCCATGCGAGGTACTGAACTCTACCTTGTCGTAACACAGTATTGTTACTAACACGTACACTAAGCTATAGGTCATGCAACAAATGGAAACCTAATAGACGGTTTTTCATCCGCTTGTATAATACTTCAATAGTTTAAACTTTTTGTTAACCTCTAGTGTGTTTACTTGTGTGTGGAGAAACCTAGACTTGGTTCGTAAAACAAATAAACAAAACTTAATCAATATAAGTGCTATAAGCTATATTAGGGTCTTTGGTGCCTGCAATAAACTGATTTTATTTATTATTATTTATTAGTGCTTTGTATAGGAGTGTAGTCCCTCTGAGTAAAGCTCGATTTTGTATTTTAACAAGGACTTGGTTTGTAAAAAATACAAATGCGAGCTTTACTCAGAGGGACTACACTCCTATGCAATTCACTAATATAGCATTTACATTATAGGACTTATCCTGATTAAGTTTTGTTTATTTATTTTACGAACCAAGTCTTGGTTTCTCCACACACAAGTAAACACACTAGAGGTTGTCAAAAAGTTTATGCTAACAATAGCGAGTCCACAAAAAACTATTTGTCAAATTTTAAGCGGTTGAAAAACCGGCTGTAAACTACGTCTCGCAAGTCCGTATATGCCTACTACGAGTGAGAAATAACA
This sequence comes from Eupithecia exiguata, assembly GCA_947086465.1. NCBI lineage: Eukaryota > Metazoa > Arthropoda > Insecta > Lepidoptera > Geometridae > Eupithecia > Eupithecia exiguata. The sequence continues at coordinate 8,244,135 of OX352243.1, read as the reverse complement.
CTGCTTAGCAGCTGTTTTATGAATAAGAGAAAAAGTCTTCTTTAATATTATTAGAATCTACCTACGGTATATTGTGAATTCCAAGAGGTAATCTGAATTCCACATCGATACATACCACTTCGCAATTTGAGATTGATTTCAGCAGAGCTCGAGACATGTCGAATCTATCAGCTGTTGGTTCGTTAACCTTGTCTACACGGTGTGCCACATCACCAGTGCATTGCACGGTCTCCAACTGACGTCATGACCACAGAGCAATATGGCGTCCACTGCGTCCAGCGTTTTCGTCAAGTTACGCGCGAAACTTGTAAATGTAAATTTTATATGCATATTTGGGCACTTAACATACAACTGACGTCATGACCACAAATCAATATGGCGTCCACTGCGTCCAGCGTTTTCGTCAAGTTACGCGCGAAACTTGTAAATGTAAATTTTATATGCATATTTGGGCACTTAACATACAACTGACGTCATGACCACAAATCAATATGGCGTCCACTGCGTCCAGCGTTTTCGTCAAGTTACGCGCGAAACTTGTAAATGTAAATTTTATATGCATATTTGGGCACTTAACATACAACTGACGTCATGACCACAAATCAATATGGCGTCCACTGCGTCCAGCGTTTTCGTCAAGTTACGCGCGAAACTTGTAAATGTAAAATTTATATGCATATTTGGGCACTTATGATGATGTTGATGATTTGTGAAGTCATGACAGCAAAGTTGGTCATTGTGATGGAATAAAAATACAATACATAAAAAAACACATATAATTAACTTTAGCAACATATTTTACGCAAGAACAATTGGTATTTCGTATACATTTAGGGGAGCCAGTGCACTTTGGCGCTCATACGGCCTATGTCCAGCTGTGGACTAACATAGACTGATGATTGATACATTTAGGTACTTACTTATCTTTTAGGTTTAGGTTTGGCACAACCTGTTAATCTTTTTAAATATAATTTAATAAAAAAAACACAACAATTCTACAACACAGATTTACACAACACAAACTTAGTTATACTCTTTACTACTACACTTGTCATGTTTCGATTGTTTTCTGTTTTGAATGCCAATAAAGTAAGTAAATAAATATTAAAAATCAATCTTTACTAGTATTAGATGTATTTTATTAGTTAGGTTGACAATAACAAACCATTATTTTTATCACAACAATTCTTAACGTATTACGTACCTACAATCTTAACCTTAACTTTCACTATTATACATTATGTTCACATTCAGTATCGATATAAAGGTACCTACAGATAATCACATAAAAAATAACTGTTATTTTACACCATCAGAAATTAAGAATTACATGAGATCTAACTTGTACTTATTCTACAAACGCTTTGTCGACGCAAATTTCACTCCGAAACGTGTGGGAACCCTGCGCAAACATTTAAAAGATTTCATGAATTTACGGTACGTATACACTAGCCCAACTTGATGTAGGATGTTTGTAAGCAAACCGCGACTCAAATATCTAAAACTCACTTGCTTGCTTTCAGATAATAATTGGTAACATTATAAAGAGAGGCGACAATACGCGACAAGAGTGAATTTTAATTCAAGTATGGGCGGTTTGCTTATACACATTCTATATCGAGTTTGGCTGGTGTATAGCATTAACTTCTAGATAGTACGGACGAACATAAGTACATAAAGAACATAAAGACCGTTTTTTATCAAGAAACTATGTACGATCGGTTAACTTTGCGTTGGAACCTGACGTTCTACGCTTCTTCTGAATTCAAATCAAAAATCCTATATTTCCATATACCTACCTATACAAAAATGTACACAGAAAAGGTCAATTTACTGACACGGAAATAAAGTGGTATTTTTGATTTCTGTCGCTTCGGTAGGTATGTAAATTACAAAGTCTATATTACAAGTAAGTTCAGTTTTACTACTTTTTTTCATACCCTTCAGAAGATCGGCGATTTAATCCATTTTCGGAGTAGATTCGATATTTTGACATTAAATAGATAAATCTAGAAAATTTATTACACAAAATAGTAGGTAATTTTATTTTACAAATTGTCATCCTATTTGTTACTCACTCGAATAGCACTTCATAACTAATATATTTTAATACATTAAATAAATAAAGAAAAACAGTTAGGTACAACTAGTAAACTAAACACACTTTTATCTATTTCCTAAAAATCTAAGCCGTCACCAGCAGGCAGAGTATCCAGAATACTGGCAGCATTGCCAAGTTGAATAGCAATGCTTATTCGTTGACCGAAATAGAGCCAGCATTCCGATCACCTGCGGACTCTATGAGAGGTTTTGTGAAACCCTTGTGCGTACCTACGCTTTATTACCACAAGGACCAAGGAGTTTCCATCCCAAACGGCTCAAATAGATAACCTCGGTCAATATTAGCGTATTTTCGCCGTTTGAGTATGTAAGTTGTATGTATTACTTAAGTATAATCTTCCAGGACTCTGCGTTCAACGACCGACGAATAATCACGTACATACACGCTCTTTCACTGAATTCGGTAACCGAATATCAAGAACCTTATGGTAATCAATCATTCAGCTGGTAGGAGCTTTTACCTCAGAAGTCATAACAAGGAAATAAGTACCTTATAAGAACCTTTTACTAAGTAGGTACCTTTTTTTCGGACGGGTTACAATTACCCCGTCCACGGATTGATTTTTTGTTTGGCATATGCACGACTATGAATTTCCTTTATGACAGGTGAGTGAATGAAAACTGAATGCAGTATTTCAAAGACACAGTTACTTTTGACAGATAAAGATGCGAATCTGTTGACACGAAAATTAATTTAAAAAAATTGGGATTTACGAAAGTTTCGATTTTTATCGAGCCAACATACCACTATGTAACAAAGATTATTCTAAATGATTTTTCATGAAAAAATATTGAAAAATAGCTACTGCCCGCGGCTTCGCCCGCGTATTTCCCGTTACCGTAGAAATTCCGGCATAAAACATAGCCTATGTCCGTCTCCTGGTTCTAAGCTACCTCCATACCAATTTTCAGCCGAATCGATTCAGCCGTTCTTGAGTTATAAAAAGTGTAAATAACACGACTTTCTTTTATATAATACTAGCAGCGCCTCGCGGTTTCACCCGCGTAGTTCCCGTTCCCGTGGGAATTCCGGGATAAAAAGTAGCCTATGTCCTATTCCAGACTATAATCTATCTCTGTACCAAATTTCATTCAGATCCGTTCAGCCGTTCTGGCGTGATAAAGGAACAAACATCCATCCATCCATCTATCTATCCATCCATCCATCCATCCATCTAAACTTTCACGTTTATAATATTAGTGAGATACTAGCAGCGCCTCGCGGTTTCACCCGCGTAGTTCCCGTTCCCGTAGGAATTTCGGGATAAAAAGTAGCCTATGTCCTATTCCAGACTATAATCTATCTCTGTGCCAAATTTCATCCAGATCCGTTTGGCCGTTCTGGCGTGATAAAGGAACAAACATCCATCCATCCATCCATCTAAACTTTCACGTTTATAATATTAGTGAGATGGATGGTATAATAATTCTAGGTTACTACAGTAACTCAATCTGTCTTACTTTTTATCACGGAAAAACACGGCAGCCAGCAGAAGTAAGTAGCATACAAAACAAGAAATATAATACTATTATATTCTATTGAATATTCTGATTCCTTATCATTTGGACGCCTGAGTAAACTCGGTAAAATAATACAAAATTTTGAACAACAGTAACAAAACGATTGTCATAGAAAATCGAATCGGTAAATCATTAGGACAAATGACTATTTGATTGTCAGTTGTACTACCAAAATTTAAATAGTTTTAAGGAATGATACTCCAAATATTCCTACTATACTTGGCTTTATAATCCTGGACCTCTAAGCTCCCATACAAACGTACTATTCGATTCATTTGGAAACTACGTCCCCGATTTAATGAAATTTTGCATACATAATCGGATAAGAAATTAGAACGATTTAGTTTTTATACTTATCGATATAGTTTTTACAGTCGATTTTTACAATTAAATTATACGTCGTATCGCTTAAAATCGAAAAAAGTTTTGGCTGTGACAGTTTTCAATCGTCTGTTGTCCGTTTTCGAATTTACATCATTTTTACTGAGTGTGTACAAACCTATGCATTGTTGAAGTTATCATTTACCTATTAAATGTCTTCTGTCCTGATTCTTTAACCAACTTAGGCTCTATTCTCGGTTACTACGAACTAACACTGCGACACAATTATGTTGTCGTTGGGAATCCACTGCTTATACTAACAATGCTTAATGGAATATTGGTACGTCTTTAAGTATCACTAGGTGGAGAATGCATCACAAACACCTCGCAGCTATGCGCTTGCTTGATATTAACAGTGGTTCTTTCACTACACACGATGGGATCCGAGTTGATGCTGAGACGGGCTGTCAGGCAATCGTCGAAATGCACCGAGAATTTGCTTTTTCTTCTTACCTGCGGGAAATAGTGCATTTTAGGATCTGACTATTAAATTGGCCTAACCTAATGTAGAACAGAGGGGCGAATCTAACTAGGGTGGGGCGCGGGTTCGAGTCTCGCCAAAACCGATAATTTTTGGGAACTTATTTCATTTGTTAGAGATACCCAATCCGTAGCCAGGTCTGAATCGGGATTATTTCTCCCATTTCGTAGCTAGCTACCAAATCTGGCTACGAGATGGGACTAAATCACCCAAAGTGCGGGTAAGCACTATAACAAAAAAGCCTTAGAATCTAACTAGGTTCGCCCATTACGAATACTCAGAAGTCCCGTGATAAAAACTCAAATTACAAATTCGTTTGGTTCCTTGAATGTGAAAAAAAGATTAAGAATAAAAAATACGATATAAAAAATCATGAAAGTGCACTTTTTCGCGTATAATTTGGTCGAGATCTCAAGAACCCCCTCTATTGAGATTATGTTTTGATTCGTAGGTTATATGATACTAATTATTTGGTTCCTCGAATCAGTTTCTTCATATTAGCGATTACGCCTTTTCAAAAAACGTATGCTCTGTCCCGCTCCTGTAAACGCAACATCCTATGCCTATCCTTTTCACAAAATGGCGCACATTTAGCCCTCGTCTGTGGTGATTCTGGCAAAACCCCCCTTTACGATGGAACGCGCCGCACGGGGGAAGCCTGTGTCGAGCGAAGTCTGCGAATATGATGATAATGAATGTAGAACATAGATTTCGTCGAGTGTGATCACTAGTCAGACGCTCGTGGGGCTTTTTGACCAGAGATGTACTGCAGCAAGCAGGTACTGTTAAGGTGGAACGTGACATTACAGCGCTGTTTTTTTAGACCCTAACTCTACCTGGTACAAGTGTTGGACATAAAATACAGTTCCCCTAACTTTACCGCGCAGTAGAATAGCAGAAGAAAGGTAATTTCATAACAAAGTTTTTTATAAAATTCAAAGAGAAACCACAGAAATCTCTCTTGGGTTATAATTTTCGTACAAATTCCTCTGAAATTGAAATGAAAAATTGTGAAAACCATAAATTAATGTGCCTCCAAGGTATTCTAACCCCGACCTTTAGCCGAGTCACGATTTTTCTCCTGTGATAAAAGTGGCAAAGATTTTGATAAATGTTTGTTACCTTCGACATTCAACTTACATTTAGGATTTTTACACCTATCTTAAACCGCATTAATCATTTTTGTTAAGTACCTAATTAAAATAACACTTACATTGCCGACTACGCATATGCGATGTGTCCCGTAGGGGCTGTGGGCTGGACAGGGAATACGTTAAAGTCCTGCACAAAACAAGACTTGAGAAAAAAACCCACAACTAAACGACATAGGTAAACGACGTTGGTAAGAATGTTAACCAAAATTATTTTGTAGGTTTAGGAGTTTTTTTTGGAGTACTTATTATTCTTTGAAATAGAAATTAGCCTAGTTACAAAGTAACCTTGTTTTTTTCCATTTTATTCCAATGTCAGACCGATCACCTTACATAATAAGCCTACCTCTTTGAAGCTTTTTTAGGGTTCCGTAACCAAAAGGTAAAAACGGGACCCTATTACTAAGACTTCGCTGTCCGTCTGTCCGTCTGTCACCAGGCTGTATCTCATGAACCGAGATAGTTAGACATTTGTATTTCTGTTGCCGCTATAACAACAAATACTAAAAAACAGAATAAAATAAATATTTAAGGGGGCTCCCATACAACAAACGTGTTTTTTTTGTTGCTGTTTTTATAGATAATGGTACGGAACCCTTCATGCGAGAGTCTGACTCGCACTTGGTCGGTTTTATTAAAGGATTATGGTCGCTAGCTTGTTACCTCAGTTCGTTAAAGAGGGTGAATTGTAACGTTTGAGTTTTATGCTGGTAGTAGAAAATCCACACAATATCATGTAATAGCCCCAAGCTAAGCAGAGCTGCTGTTATGAGTAAGTACTCGATAACTGATATAAGTAGATACTAAAAAAAAAATAGAAAATAGATTTAAGTGTAAATATTAGTTGTAATTATTATTGTATTGTATATTGTAATTTTCTGTAAATAAATATTTTTAGTAGATACTTAAAACAGTATTAGGTAACGTAGATAAATTATATGTATATTTTTCATCCCATCGAGCAAAGGGTTCTTCGATAAGTGCGAACAAAATGGGTCATTCCTGCGCATTTTTACTTTCTTTTGTTTTTATTTTTCCTTTTGGACAAATGAAGCTAAAGCCATTAGGGCCATAATGCCTCGTCTTTCGTTAAATCTATTGATCTGTTGATCATAGTAGTCTATAATAGTAGATTGTTTTACAAGGGACTAAACCATCCCATTACATACGAGGTTGTTATACTCCCGAGCGTAGCGAGGGAGGATGACAAGACCGAGTTATAATGGGTGGTTTTGGCCCGAGTAAAACACTCTACTTTTCACTTCGATTGCGAGAAAATAAAACAATTCAAAATTAGACAATTTTCAGAAATTTTATTAAAAATTAAATGTGCAGTTAGAGCAATTTTGAATGTTTAGTAAGCAATTTTGAATGTTTAGCAAAATAAGTGAGAAAAACCCCTTCTTTAACAGAATCCACACGTTTCTCATCTCTCCATTTCATAAAATTTTTGTAACTCTTTAAATATATTCCACGTGATTTTGTCGGCAACAGATTCATAATTATTTCTTTGCCCTTTTCTTCCATTTGCATATTAGCATCTTCACTATCACTTGATGACATTTTTCACGTTCACAATTTGGAAGTAAAAGTCAGGAAGTTAAACGTAAAAGTTTGTAATTTGGAATGAAGAAAATTCTAGAGATTTAGTGCCAATACGATCTTTTTTTTTAAATCTCTATTTAACCCGCAACGAAACAGTTCGCATTCTACCGTGAAGGGAAGAATCAACCTTCATAAAACATCACCAAGACGGTCCTATTTTCAAAAAAAAAGATTGACGGAGCACCAAGAAGTCGAGTTTTTATGTAAGAGAACGAATGCTTTGTACGAGCTGATGATTTTAGACAAAAATTAAAAAGAAAATATACTTTTTAGCCCGAGGTATTAAACTCGAGTTTTAGGTCTGCTAAGCTACACTATTATGATGATACACTTTTTGAGCAAGAGAAGTGAAAACATATTAATTAATTTAATGTTTATTAACAGTGACGAAATGACTTTTGAATTTGAAACACTATTTAATTCAAAAGTTTGAACGTAATTCGCTTCGATAAAGTCTTGGATGATAATAAAAAAGCGCGCATACCGACGCGGCATTGGTTAACCAAATTAGAAAAAATACGCGGGAACTTCTTATTCGTTTTTTTATTACTTTTTATTTTAATTACAGACAATTTGAATTTGATTCACACAAATTACAAATAAATGTCCTAATTATAATCAGCAAAATTTGCGCTGACGTCACTCTGTTCTGCTGTCTCGCTTCTATAAACGCGAAATCCTATGCTATTCATTTCACAAAATGGCGTTATAGATTGCCCCCGTAACTGACAAAACTGTCTCCACTCAGTATGTGCTATGGTAGAGCAGATCTTACCATAGCGCTGGTCTTCCGTGGAGACCGTGGTGCGTAAGGTGGCCTCATACACACACAAACAAAAATAATGTGATTTTATATAACAAAAATTAAAAAATTAATATTATTAATATCAATACAAACAGGCAGGTTAATACCTATTGCGGGTTGATGCCTTCCTAATAGTTCCAGTTCTATGAACTCATACAAATTGATTTGGTTTCAATACCATAGGTTGTTGACAAGTAGTACCTACGTATATTATTTATTCCGCTGTATTCCATAGAAACTCAGTCCCCTACCTACATCATAATAATCCATTGTTTTGCTTCCGAGATAACTTCCGTACCGGTAGTGTTCTAACTAAATTGATCCACGCTTAGATAAAAGTAAAAAAAGGGAGATGAGGCATCACCATTTCGAAAGTGTATGGCTCAAGTCAGGTCCACCTATGTTCCCTCACCTCAGTCATAGTCGAACCGGCGGTGGCATTTCTGTTTCGCGTGCTTGCTACGATATACACTTTTGTGTGATTTCCACTAAAACACCACGACTCGTGTTTGTTCACCAGGTGTACAAATAGCTCCAAAACAAAAAACAAAGCCCAAGGCATCACATATTTTCACGTGTAAGTAAACTACCAAACCACACACAGCCAAACTTAAAATTTTCTAATAATTCGATACCTTATTATTATTTCATCTATGACACGGTACACTTTTTGAGTGAGCGCTGGGAGAACGTACCGTATCTCCCTTTTTTACTTATATCGAAGGATCAACGGGAGTATGTAACAATACAATATGGCAGGCAGGGGTGCAGATTAACGTCGTATCTAAAGCAATCTTTCTTTAATTTTTTAATGAGGTAAGTACCTAATTCTTTTCTAATATAATGTGAACCCGCTGTAAAATCAGCAATCTGCCGGTGAAAACCTCGTCAAAATCGTTCGTGGTTTCGGAGATAAACCGAAACTAACATATATAGCACAGACAAACAAAAATTTTAAAAATTGACTGTTTTGTAAGTATTGCATTTAAAGTTATTTTGACGTTACAAACAGACACTTCAATAAATATTTTTTTATGAATACATTCTAGTGAGTAATCGAGTAACTGAGGAATACAATAAACTCAAAATACAATAAGAACTTTAATATGACTTTTCATAATTCCCATTACGAGACTCACGAAAAAAAAGCTCTTATCTTGCTCATAAATTTTACTCTATTTTAAGAGCAAGAAAGCTTTTGCAGAACAAAATGGAACGCATTTTATCCTATTCAATTTTACGAGATGAATAAACTCTATCAATTCGATACAAGAATAGTGCTGTTATCGAAAAATATAGTGGGTTTATATATTTAAACCCACTCTTTTGATTTTCAACCTAGACTGCAGAGCTTTAAAGCTCAAATCAACCAGGGATCGCCTGAATAGCGGTCGTAGGCAATAATAGGTCTTTTAGACGGCATCATTGCCTGAACCCTATCGGGAAGGAAAAATGATGATTCTACACAATCACGTACCTATCTAACAATATCAGAAAAGAAAAATAGCCCTTGTGCACATAGAGCTCAACAAAACACGTTGTGAACAGTCGGGATTCATTAAACTCACTTCACTGATTTGTAGCTTTGGACTTGACAGCTACAAATAACAACTGAGACTCGAATAATGTACTATTTTCCGGGTATTGCTTCATCGTTATTCAACAAATGACCTGCTATTTCAAAAATCTCTAAACTTTTTTTGTTATCAGAAAGGTCTCCCGTGAAACAGGCCTAGCATATGGTCGAGCCTAGAGCTATTTGCAAATAACGTTAAGAAATCCGAGCAAAAAACAAAATACACATGAATGAAACTATGATTGTTGACATGGCAATAATAACTTTTTTTTTCTTTCATTTATGTTTCTTATTTAACTAAAAGCTAACTTAATCCGTAGTTCGGTTTGTACGTAAGCCTCTTAGTCTTTATGGTAAAGTATAAATTTACTAGTATGTACCTTACCTACCAAGTTAAGTAGTACTGATTAAGGAGTATCAAATCGACAAGTACTTAAAACTTAAAGTTACTTAACCTTAAGTTTTAAGTACTTGTCGATTAAGGTAAGTTTTCGTAGAAGATTTACCCAGTGCGAGTAACGCACTATAAAGCAAAAAGCTAAGATTAAGGCAGTAGGTCGATTTGATCGACCTACTGCGGGATATCTTTTCTGTAGATAATTAAAAAATAGAGTACAATGCATGGATCTTAGGCAAATATGAAGGTACCAACAGGTCAAAGTTTTGGCCCTACATTATTTTAAAATTTGTCTAGTTACCTTAGCTTCTTTCTGGTCCTTGACTTGGTTTATGGTACTTACATTATTATTGTGGTTTCCACTGTCAGCCTTATTGGTCGCAGATTTTCCATTGATCGTAGTTTGTCCATTGATACCTGTGACGAAAGGTAAAATATAAAGCCAAAAGACTAATATAAAGCCAAAAGCTAAAATTATCTAAATATTGTAATAATTCATAAAAATTATTTACTTAATTAAAAAAAACCTAATTTTACTTTAGTACCCCGATAAATAGTCAGCTGATTAGGTTCTATTTTATTTCGTCACTTTAATAGTGGAAGGCCTTCGATGTAAACATAATCTTTAATCATGTCTTTCATTCACAGCTGTTCTATAAGCAGGTCGGTTGTTAACCTGTCCTTCGCGTCCTAGATTTTAATTTAACGCATTCTCTGCCCACCCTTCGAGTTGCGACCCAGACAGCCGCAGCAGCTCGGAGGAAGTGTAAACGGACATGTGCGACATGAGCAATGAAAGTGTTCAGTAATGATTATTAAAAATTTAAATCTAGGACATTTAAAAATGAGATCATAAATGATAATGATATAAGAAACAAGTTAAGAAAACAAGTACATGTACTTAATATCAGATTGTGATTAATTTATACAATTTTATTGCAAACAAAATAACTTCATTTGATCTAGGAGTCTCTTCTGCGAGAGACCTTCGACAGAGACTGTATAGTAAGAACTGTCATGCCATGCGTGGCTCTATATATAATAAAATCCCTAGTGACATCAAAGATTTACCTTTACAAATATTTATAAAAAAGCTAAAATTATGGCTTATTGAAAAAGCTTTCTATAGTGTTAAGGAACTCATGGAACTAAAACTGAGAAATTAGTAGGAAATCAACATTATTGAAATATGTTTTTGTTTAATTATGTTTTATTATATTCAATGAAAATGATTTAATAGGATGTTATTTATATAGGAACCTACTTTTAAGAAATTTTGCATGCCAATGTGTTTTTGTGAAGTATGTTACACTATTCTAATATTTAAGACCTTTTATTTAAACCATATTTCTTGCAATAAATGAATTGAATTGAATTGACTTATAATCAGCACTTTTAATTTTCCTCCAGCAGTAAGATGAAGTGAAAACAGACATGTACTACTATGGGCAATGAAACTGTTAAATAAGGTTAATTGAAATTGAAATCTTGGAAATCTCAAATACCTCGGTAAATTTAATATCTCGGAGCTAAACTACAGTTAAGTGATCTAAATAACAATCCTTTGATAAAGATATGAGCTTAGTCGTGATGGCCTACTATCTTAACTGGGTAACCGACTACCTACGTGCTCTTACTTATTGACATTTCCACATACGGCTACGACCTGGGATAATGAGAATGTACTTATCATGGAGCATGAAAGTACTGTACGGCGTTAGGGACGTAATGTTACCTATTACACAACAAGCCTGCAGTCAGCATGGGGAAAGAAGGCGCTCGCAATGAGCAACGAGACAGATTTTAGCATACAGTTTAATGTATCATGCTCTCTGTTACATTACGCCCCGTAACACCGGTCAGTAAGGTGCTCGCAGAACAGAGGCGCACAGCTACCACACAGGATAAAGAGGTTCATCCAAATAATGACCTAACCTCGTATCATTTAGATGCAATGCATTTCATATTGACGGCATCTGTTGTGGAATTATGCCAACCACCCATCCTATTTTGACATTTGAAAGCCATTTCAAAGGCCTTGAAAGCCCTTTGATTCGTTATAAATGAGTTGAACAAGTTTTTGATTATACAATAACATAAGGCGCTTAAGAACTCAAATGTTATAACAATGTAATATTTCGAACAGAACATTCATATTGTAGGTATTATGAACACTTATTTCTGTCCCTACGCTTTAATTATCTTGTGACATTTAATATATTCCAAGAGGGTTGTCGGGTAGTCCATCTACAAGACTTACAAAGGGTAGACACCACTGTAGGAACGCCACAGGAATGCTTGTCCTAATATCACGGCAAACAAATGAGGCGTCGTCTTTGGTCTTTGATAGCTACAGGCTGCAAGAAACGACAGAATGGCTGCCATCCTTGGCTCCCGGCCGAGAGGCTGACACGTATCATTATCATAAATTCACGATAGTGCCGTTTACCGTGAAAAGCTCATAAATTATACACGACCTACATTACTATGAATAGATAATTCCTCTCAAATTTTGATTATCAAGTCATTAATAATGCTGTTGATATCACTAAAAGCCTGCGTCTTTGCCTACAAAAGAAATCATAGTTTTTTTTGTGCTTTGAGCAAGTTTCGTGACTTATCTGAATCAAAATACCCTGACAAAGTTATTGATTGAAAAATCTTACTATGCGCTAAGTGACTTCTTGGATGACAAACTATAATAATTTGACAATCGAACCCATTTTGACAATTGAAACGAAGTTGTCATTTTTACTATGAACAATAACACAGGGCTGAGAGGACACTCGCTGAAACTGCAACGCGGGCCAAGTACCAGCAAACCAAGAGAGCACATATTGTCCAATCACGTTGTGAAGACTTGGAACCAGTTACCGGAATCAGTGATCAGTGCCCCCTCAGTGAACTCTTTTAAACATAGATTGGACAAACATTTTAAGTGCACTGACAAGGACTATGATATGCACGCATCAGCTTAAGAGCTGCCTGTGTATTTAAAGTAATAATAATAATATGTAAATGAAACTATACATACGTCCATGATAATACTAACCTGGTACATCTGTCGTCGGGCTATGGATACATAACACCTTCCGAAAGGTCCTGGTGAAGGTTCTCGGGTCGATGGTGAATGTTCCATAGACCAGAGGATCCATACAGGAGTTGGAGACAGCCATGATGAAAAATAGGTCCTGGACGCGTGGAGACACGTGCATTGCTGACTTGCGGTCTACCATGTACCTGGGAATAAGTTTTGTTTATTAGGGTTCCGTACTCAAAGGGTAAAACGGGACCCTATTACTAAGACTCCACTTTCCGTCTATTCGTCATAAACTAGGCATTATGGTACCAGTAATGGTGTTGCTCTTTCCTAAGTATTACAAATAAGGAGCGTCGCTTAGCTAGCTAGCGTTTTTCGTATGCTGAAAGTCCTGGATTTGTGACATCAGCAGCGTGGATAATTGGGTGACAAAACAAAAGACGCTAGCTTTTAAAAACTTACCGTCTACCAAAAGCAAATTTTCTGTTAACACGGTCTTTACGAATGTTTTATAGGTTTTTTTATACGGGCCCCTTTTATATCAAAACATAGAACGTTTTATCAAAACGAGAATTTAATCATTTTTCCATACCTGATTCCTGTCTCTTGTGCATTGGATTGATATTAAAGGTTACTTTGATCATAAATGCGTTCCAGTTACAACGGAACCCTTAATCCTCCCAAGCCCGTCTTGATAGATAACTTTAATTAAGAATAGGTACCCTTCCGGACGAAAAAGTTTTTGTGACAAAAAGCCCTTAGACAACGTACTTATTTCTAACATCTCTCCTGAACATTATCTGGTTTTGAAAAAACTACAAAACAATTTCAAACTCCTCAATTTTAACGTTGTTTTTAATTTTTCCGGGATACCAACACTCGAAAATAACATTTTGCTGGGACCATTTTGGAATCATACTCTATACAAAAGGAAAAAGTGTAGAACGTATTTAAAAAACATATTATACAAGTCGCACATACAACCTCCTTTTTTGACGTTAAAGTTAAAAATAGAATTTAAAACTTTTTAAAAATACTACCTTGTACAACTACAGATTTGAAAACTTCCTGCTTTTGAATTCTGTAAAAAAGCCATTAGTAGATTTGAAATAAGGCCGTTTCTTATTCTTCCTGATATAAAAGTTAGTAACAAAGATTAAAATAATTAGATCTTTTTAGAAACTTTGATAAATTCGTTACAGGACATGAGAAGTCGTTAAAAACATTTAAGTTGTTGATTCTTCATAAAACTAATATTTTATATGCGAAAAATTTCATGGATGGATGTTTATTACTTCTTTAACTGCGCTGGCACGCGCAGCCTTCAATTGGATAGATGCAGTCTAACCCGTTAGTTTATCCCATAAATCAGTTTCTATGAGATATAAATAACTTTAAAACATTTTTATCGAACAATATAATAATAAGACAATCTTTAAGCTATTTTTATCCTGGTAACAACGCGTGCAGAGCCGTGGGCAGAAACTACAATTCAATAAATCTTTTGTACCACAAAAAGTAGTTATTCTTGACTCGTCCCACTTTGGGCCAAATCCAGTGGGACAAGTTGAGTTGAATAACTCACAAAAACTTATTTAACTTTCCCGGATAGTTATGGAAATAAACTCCGAAGTCAGAGTAAGGACTCACGAAGCGGTTTTCACCCGTGCCCGCCGCGGTGGCGGAATGGAGTTTTATTTTCAAAACTCACGAGACCGGAGTTTTGTGCGGTTACGCAGCCGTCGCGGTTGCGATTATCGCTCGCAAACTTGGCGGTTGATAATCGCAAGACGGGCGGTTAAACGATCAGTTGAGTTCCAGACCGTCATGGACACACACCAGAAACGAGCTGTTGCGCTGCCCCCCGCTGTCCACGCGCGGTCGCCCGCCAACCGACCGCAGAACGCGCGGGTGCAACCCGCCGCGGCTGCGGGACTGCGACCCGCGCCCGCCGGTGCAGCGGGACCCGCAAACAATCGCACACGCCGCGGGCGTAAAACGCGTCGTGAAATGTGCTTTAATTTTTTACATAAATATCTGTATTCTACAAAGGCTGCGGGCCCGCAACCGCGGCGGGCACGGGTGAAAACCGCTTCGTGAGTCCTTAGCCTCAACTGTACCTTTGGCATGGAATATGTACTACAACTTTGGTATTTGTTATCTTAGAAAGTATTAACTCGAAAAAAGTTCTTCAAAGGATTACCTTCGAGAATTCTCTTTCAACTGCAGCGTATTTTGCCGTAGGGACGTAAAACGACCGAAAATACTTCAGTCGTTTTACCCGGATGTTTTTACATGTATACTACCAACATGATTTCAAAGTTCGTAGCATCCGCGTAGAGGCGTAGAGGTGCTACGAGCGCTACGAAACCATTCCGTAGCACTTCTACGAGCGAATGAAAATAAAAAATTGCTTTAAATTATTTAAACTAGCTGGCGCGGAAACGGCCAACGCAACGGCTTTAATTTCAAAGCAATTGCGAGCAGAGATCGTGCAGAAATCTTTGCGCGCGGGTATATTTTTTTAAGCCATTCCCTCGAATACGAAGTAAAAAGCTTATATTGCATGCGTCGATTTCCAAGCAATGTATTTTATTATTTGAGATACTCGTAATGCTTATTAAAACAAATATCATTTGCATAAAATAGGATGATTTATTTTGACGTGGTTCATAAATAAATAAATAATGCTGGACAATTCACACAGCATTATCTAGTCCCAAGCTAAGCAGAATTTGTGTTAAGGGTACTAGATAACTGATACTTAATACAGATAGATCACTACATAGTATAAAACAAAGTCGCCTCCCGCTATCTGTCCCTATGTATGCCTACAACTTTAAAACTACGCAACGGATTTTGATGAGGATTTTTAATAGATAGAGTGATTCAAGAGGAAGGTTTGTATGTTTAATACATCAGCATTGCACCCGTGCGAAGCCGAAGCTTTTATTTATACATTGAAAACGACTAGAACACCCGAACAAATATCTGCAGATCGTACAAACATTTGTCCCGAGCCGGCAAACATAGTAAATTGAGAATTCAAACATGTGTCCCCTATTTTCGATGCCGTTTTACCACTCCCGTGATTCAATTTAACTACACCTCTTGTGGTGAGTGACTTGAACTTGCGCGTGTCTACCATAAATCTAAAGGGATTTATAAGCCTTTAAGCCTGTTTTCACAGTATGATATCATCGCGGCCTAATTTCTATTGGCTCCGCGACTCCCTTTGGAGATGGTTTTGAGACCTCAGAAGTGGTTTGTACCTCTATTATCCTTGTTTTAATATAAATATACATTTGTTAATTTAACTTATTTATAATTTTGTAGAGTCATACAAAATTGTCATACAAAAAGGCGAACACGTACCGAAAGGCGCAGGTTGAGGTGAACCATCGACGACGGTGAAGGTGGCTGGAAACCACTGAATGCGAGCACTACAGGCTCAGTCATTTGTAGCGATCTTTAGGCTAGGATTGACCTTACAAGTCGACGTCGTTTGGCTGATATGATGATGAAAACCATCACCATGATCAGTACTAGTTCACTGCTGGACATAGATCTTCCTTATTGAGCGCCAGCATCTACCTGCAGTCTTCCGCAGATCGTTATCCCACCTGGCTGGAGACCAGTATCAAAATTTCTAAAATACGTTTCATGTTGACTATAAAACTTAAATATTGCTAGGTTATCATACAGCATTATCTAGCCCCAAGCGAAGCACGTAAGTAGGGTTGTGTTATGGGTACTAAGTATATAACTGATACAATACATAGTCAAAACAAAGTCGCTTCCCGCTCTCTGTCTCTATGTATGCTTAGATCTTTAAAAGTACGCAACGGATTTTAATATAATAAATAATATTATGATTCGAAAAACAAACATCAGAAACAATAAAATTCACAATCATGAATTTTATTGTTTCTCTCTCAATGTTTGTTTTTCTAAATTTACCCGGATATTTTCATAACAAAATGTTATACAAAATCATGAGTATATTTGATGGATTTCGTAAATTCACATGTACTTAACATGCGAAATTATGAAATCCGCTAAAAGTTTAGAGTTGTTACAGAGTATGTTTATTACGAAAATTGGCTTTTATTTACCCGAAGCGAAAACAATATCTGGAGTTGGGTATGAAATGAGCGGTCCACCTCGACATGCGCCTTTCGGAAATTGCTAATGATACTTCATTAATATTAAAAATGAAACGACAAAACACAAACTTTGACGATGTGAATAATGCAATCTCAAAAGTAGTCCATTGGTTTAGTGTCAATATTAAGGATGAAAATATTTAGTAACAATTCCGCGAAAAAACCTTCTCCGATAAGTTCTAACAAAATGTAGTCCGCGTTGTAGAAGGAAACGACGCCAACTACAAAATGAAAAAATACCTATCAAAGCAAGACGTCAACTAGTTTCGTCTCTCCACGAGACATCATCAGGACACCACAATACTCGACCTTAACCCTGAGAGCGCCAAGCAAAAACGGCAGAGTCCCACCAGAGATGTTGCCACTCCGAGCTCCGCGCGCCAAAACTTGAGACGTGGCGTTGTTAACGACTTCAATGTTAACGACTATTCGACTAATCTTTCTGTATTTGTGGATCCAGTCAAAACTGCTTGTAAACATTGGAGTTGATTCGTTATCCCTGTTATTAGCTTTTCAGAAAAGCTTTCATAGCGAGAAAGATGAACTAACTTAATCAAAAGGAACAAAGTTCCAGATAACAAATCTAATTGAGTCAATCTCAAACACAAATCTGTGAGAAATCAGAGCGCTCTCATACTACCGCAAGGTACCGCAGGTGCGGTGCCGCAAGAGTTTCGCAATGATGTTGTCCGTTGTACGAGATGCGGAACAAATTCGAAACTGATGCGCTGCGGACCTCGAGTTGCGGCTCCGCAAATTCGATTCCGCGCGGTAATGAGGGACGGGCGGGCTTCAACCCTGGAAGCACTCGATCGCAATTCAAAGCCGTTCGATTTGACGATATCGATGCGAGATGTCTATTTTTTATGGGAATTCCGTAGTTTCATGTCCCCACGATAGATGCGCTGTATGAAATCCTATAAAAAATAAACGTTTCGATGACGTCTCAATACTGTCGTCAATCAGACTCAGGGCTTTAATTTCAGACTCTGTGAATTAATCCAGCATAATTTATTAGTATCAAAATCAAATTTCGATCCCAAATTCGATTGATTTAACGAAAATTTTATGCAAAATACGAAATTCTATAAAGCGGTTTTTAGAATTTATACATTGATTTTGAAACGGTTTTGAAGTTTCATCAAACTCGTTCTATGAGGACGGCATTAAGTTGAACTTAAGGGTTGACCTTAACAAGTTCATCAATTTGATGTTTGGATTTGCACCAGAAATTTTGTTTTGTTAGTATTAAAACAAACTATTTCGACTACACCAGATTTATATCCTGGTTTAGTTTATTTACGGGTTTTTTTAGCATTGCACGGTCTAAATGACGTATAGAGCTATAGATCATCAGCGTAGATGTGGTATTTACAATTTTTAATATTATTTATGATATCTAATGAATATAAAATAAAAAGTATGGGTCTAAAAACCGACCCCTGTGGAACACCACGTAAAACAGGCCTATGATCAGATTTTGAAATGAGATCATCATTTTGGATTTTCACAAGTTGTGTACGATGACTCAGGTAGCTTGCAAACGCATCACGTATCTACAGTTTAATTGAAAATGTGATCTTTCTAGTCTGAAATTGCAGCTAATAAATAAATTGATAAATTATATATATTATATATTAATAAATTGCTGCACTACTCCCATTAAATCCCACTAACGCCTCTCTCGCGGTAGTTGGCGCTGATCCAAGCAACGCATTGCCAACCGCTGGAGAGCAGTACACCTCAAACGATAGAACCTTCGTTGTTGTTCTTAGTAAATATTACTACAGCTCTTTCTTACCAGATAGTTATAGTAATGTATGCGTATATAGTGCCAGCAGCAAGCGAACACGCTGACAATGCTGACGGTAATGCGCAGTCTTTCGCCTCGCGCGCGCTAAGGGGTGCTGATCCGAGCGACGACGCAACATTATCAACCGCTGCAGAGTAGAGCTTATACGCACTAACTAACGCTAGAATCTTCGTTGTTTTTCTTAGTGGATACTACTAAAGTTCATTCTTACCAGATAGTCATAGTAGCGTATGGTAGCCAACAGCAAGCGAACACGGTGACGATGGTGACGGTCATCCGCAGCGTCCTACGCCTCGCACGCGCTAGGGGGCGCTGATCCGAACGACGTAGCATGACTCGACCGCTACCGGAGTGGTGGTGCTTGGCTGGAAGAAGACACAGCGTTAGAAAAGTATTATTTAAAAAAAATAAGTAGTTTATTCATAAAAAGAAGCTGTGTTTATAACACGAACGACCTAAATGATAACTTAAATTTGGCTAAAGTTGTCGACTGGAGCTGAGTATGCCCGATTCAGCGTAACCTTCGCGAGCGTGACGGTTCAGTTTCGTTTGCTGTTCAGAAAAGTGCGCCAAAAGAACTTTCACTTCTAAGGTTTTTGTTGTTATTATCGCGTGAGCCTTTGCATTCGGGGACTGAAACTTTTGGAATATATTATTTAACTTTCACTTCGATGATGGTGGATTTTTTCTCACATATCGCGGTAGCACCAAAGCCAGTTGGATTTTAGCTTAATTTGTTTAGTAAATCTAACATTGCAACGAATCCTTATTTTATAAAAGTGTTGTTAAGTGATATGATGTAAAAAGGTTAACGTAAATGTAAAAACAAATAAAATATTAACGTATAATTCTTTAGGTTTACAAAATAAGATCTTATGTAGACAAGTGAAATGAACCTAAGTGAATGAAGAAAAAAAAACATAGTTTTCTGTTCTGAAGTTTAGATATGGATCAATGGTCATCCACCTGCTACTTAAAGGTACTAAGTTTGTTTGTATATATGTTCGGGGTAGGTAAACTAAAAATAAGTAAAGTAAAAATAAGCGTAAGTCGCTGGTTCTCAGTCACTTCAAGCAGTTGCCGGTATGCTACACGCGCTAAAAGCTTCACTAAAAGCTTCCTGACTCTGAGGGCAGTGCTTTGGTATATTATCTGTTTGTAAGGTTCGATTTCTTGCGAATTACATACGAGTTTGTGCTCACCATTGCGAAAATCACATCACAGTTATAATTTAAATGTGAAAGTTTGGATGGATGGATAATAAATAATAATAATAATGCTGGACTATTCACACAGCATTATCTAGCCCCAAGCTAAGCAGAGCTTGTGTTATGGTTACTAGATAACTGATATACATAATATAATACATAACATAGATAGATATTTTTATTATACATATAGAAAACGACCAGAACACCCGGAACAAATACCTGCAGATCGTACAAATATTTGTCCCAAGGCGGGAATCGAACCCGCAACCTCCTGCGTCGCAGGCGGACCTTCGCCCACCGCGTCACAGAGGTCGTCGGATGAATTTATGTTTGTTACTTCACCCCAAAACTATTCGGGACCGGGCTGTAAATTTCCACAGATAGTATAGGTCTAGACCTGAGAGCTCGAGTCTAATTTTTCTATGGGATAGGAACAGCTCCTCTATCATGCGGGCACGGAACTACGCAAATCCCATACAAAAATGGGACGTCGACGGACGACGGGAAAATATAGGCTTTTTTTAATCCCGGCAAGACGCTTGCGGGTAAGTTAGTTTAAAATATTGTACGCATATTTTACGATGTTGATGACGATTTAATGCCATTGTTCTACAGAAAGGGTCCAGAAGAGGTCCTTGACTATCCAATGCTAAGCACACAGGTCCACGGTACGACTTACAGTAAGTACTTAGCCGCCACTCGCAGATCCTTGAGCAATTTCTGCGAGCTATCTATGTGGTCTGCCCACTACCACTTGAGTGTTTATAAGAGCGACCACTCTTTCAAGATTTCACGGCTGACAGATAAATCTAGGGTGCCAAAAAGCTACGAGAGCTTTAGAGAAGGAAAACATCAATTTCCTTCAGAAGCATGTGCTTCTGACAAGATTAATGAATGTATACCTAAGCACCATTAGCTAACAAACAAATACTTCGAAAACAAGAAAGTGACGTTTAAATATCGACAAAAGCATCCAAAGTTTTTAGCAATTTTACTAATTATTAATTCAAAACAAAAGTAAATTCTTTGATTGTAATTTTCTTTGATGTCGAAGAATAATTTACTTCGGAAAAAGACAAAATGATGATCATTTAAATGATCATTTTTTATTACTCATTTTCCCGAAATAATATAATTCGTTGAACTTTTGGGTAGTATTATTAATAATTATACAAAAAAAAGTTTCTTGAAACTTTGAATTATAATATTAATGAAGTGTGCAGTGTCCCAGAAATATTTGTTTCTTTAAATACATATTACTATTTGAAGACGTAATAGATACTTTATTTTGCATGTAATTTCTTGATCTGATAACGTTTCATCATATTTTTCTTGCTCTTGTCCTACTCCACCCTAAGTGAGGTCGGCAAAGCATGTTTTTCTTGCTAAAAACAACTCTTGTCAGCTTCTATCCGCGGTTTAGTTTGCGCCATTTCGGTGAATTTTCAGTACAATATTTGTCCATGCGAAAAACTTCGAAAAATTTCCTTTGAAAACCAAAGATTTGAATCTATGTTGAAAACTGGTAAGCAAACTGGTACTCTGTCAACCAATTATATGAATTTTATATGATGTATTTTGTGAACAGTTTCATTAATTAACATTAAATTTCCTTTCAAATTGCTGAACAAAATTTTCTCTCCCGGTGACCACCGCTACAATGAAGTCGGCCCATCGAGTGAAGAAGTCGAAAACGGCAAAACCCATTTGGAGACCCCAAATGGGATTTGCCATTTTCGACCTACCCACCTTCGCGTACCTCGAGATCTATTAAACCAGCGTGAGCAAAACAAAATTTATTGTTCTGACCAACAAACACACTAATTCTATTAAAACTTGTAACTGCAAAACTGTGTAGACGTGATTTTGCATAATGTGGTTTCGTATTCGCCCTCGTTTCTCGCCCCCGACCACTGTTCTATCAATGTTCCCTTTTCTGTAGTTCTATCAGACTTTGTCAAAGCTTTTTGTTCGAGACTATTTAGACCTTTCGGCAATCAAGTTTTTGTAGATGACCGCCATTTATTTCGTCTGCCGTTTGCATGTCTGGTCACATGTTTGTCTTATATTGAAACTATATTATATAATATGTCGTTACCTTATATTGTTTCTGCTCGCGGCGTCGCACGCGTTATTTTCTATGGAAACATTAATATTGAACATTCAAATCCCATGGGAATTTATTTAGGAGATAAAAGTAGCCTATGTATTCCAGGTGTAATTAAATCTACATTTATGCAAAATTTAAGCGCAATCCTTTCACTAGTTTTGGCGTGAAGAAGTACCAAAGACTCATCTATCCATCCACTCAAAAGTTAGCATTTACAATCTAAGTGTAAGTTATATAGTGACAAGTGAACGCCTGAGACTTCGTTTTCAATTGTCATTGGAAATTCGCCAAATAAATTGTTTTCAAATGATTGTTCAGAATATTTCTGGATTATCGTATTTAAGTATTACCCAGGTAACACATAAGCATGATAACAGTACACCTTTAGAACATTTTACAGTTCAAAGATGAGTATAGTTTGAATAAGAGCTTTGGTAATAGCCAAATGCTGAATTAGGTTGAGTTCAGGCTCTTAAAATTATTAACGCTTAATAAATTCTGTATTTCTGTCCTTCCTTTCTTTACGCTTAATAACCAGTCACCGTAAGATTATTATACAGACGTTATTTAGCAATACACATTCCAGGTGGCTTAAAGCTGAAAAACAGCCCCGTCGGCATTATTTATCTGAATAACCATAATCTGTATTGCTATTATTAAAGCAGTACTAAGCTAGTAGCGTTTGAAACAGCAAATTTCTGAATAAAGTATCACCTTCTGAATAATATTTTACCATAATTCTACTAGACAGCTTGATACTGAATAATTGTTTTTATTTTATCTTTAAACTGGATAAGATTCTATGTTTTACTAATTATTCAGCTGCTGAGTAAACAATATTATTTATGTTTTTATTAAGCTTTTTTCAGTATAATAGATAGTTTCAAACTTACTTATTCAAATTAAAGACCACATTTGTATTGTTATAGCGCTATTGTACGTATTTATTTTTAGCGTTGTTTGCATTAATTATGTATACATAATTATGGATCGAAAGTCGTGGAAAAAACGTAAGAGAACCGGTTATATCAAAAGAAAATTGTTAAAAGAATATTTAAATATCAGCAGCAGTAATTGTCCAAGTGTTTCTAGTCATCAAAGAATTTGTGAAAATAGTTTGACCAAAAGTGAACCCAGTCCTAGCCAGCATGCGTGGGTGCCGTGCAATGAAGAGGGTTCCGTCCCTCAAAACAAAACAACATTGCTATTCACGCAAGAAGAGAGTGCATCTGATAGCAGCTGTACAGATATAGAAGAAAAACAATGTACCGAACACATGAATAATTTGATATTTCGAGAAAAAATTAGAAAATGGGCTGTCGAAAAAAACATCACACAAGTAGCGCTAAAGGATTTGGCAGAAATATTAAATCAAAGATACCCAGATATTTTACCTAATGATCCAAGGACAATTTTAAATACACCGAGACAAGTCCACATAAAGTCTATTGAGCAAGGTGAATACTGGCACAATGGCGTCATTGAGGCACTTAAAAACATATTGATTAACACAAACGTTGTGCCAGAAAACATATCACTAAACATAAACATGGATGGTCTTCCAATTTTCAATAGTTCCAAGAAAGAATTTTGGCCAATATTGTGCAACATACACGAAATAAATGAACCACCATTCGTCATAGGTATATATTATGGAATTGGAAAACCGAAAGATTTAAAAATATATTTAGAAGATTTCATTTCTGAAATGATTATTTTATTAGCAGAAGGTATTATAATGCAAGAAAATAAAATTAACGTTGCGATAAGATGTTTTATTTGCGACTCTCCAGCTAGAGCTTATGTAAAATGTAAGTAAATCCTATTTTTGAAATTTAAAATAGTATTAAAATAAAAGTAAATACTCTATCTATCTGTTATATTTTGACGCTTAAACAGCTAAACAGATTTTAATGATTTTTGTTTAAAGATTGATGAGACTTTGTAAAAGGACATCATTTAATATTTGCCGCGAAAATAATACTGAAAAGGGGTGAAATAGATGGATGAAAGTTTGTATGTGGAACCAATTATTGCTTAAGCTAGGGATATAAAAATAAATTATATCTATAGTAAAAGCAGATTGGACTTGTATTAAAATAAATTTTAACAAGATTAAATTTTGACATAAGTATTTTCCAATTTAAAGTTATTGGAAAATACTTATGTAGCAACACATAGAAATATGATTGTTGACTTACCTAAGTACATCATTCCTGTATCTATTTTTTTTTTTTTCAGGTGTTTGCAACTTTAATGGGAAACACGGTTGTATGAAGTGTGTGACAGTAGGTGAATATTCGCACCAGTCCCACACTGTTGTTTTTCCTGACAGTAGATGCCCCGATAGAACAGACGACCAATTTCGCAAGAAAATGTATGGCTTACATCATAAAGCAGATTCTCCTTTGCTACAACTGCCCATAGATATGGTCAAAGACATGCCTGTTGCAGACTCTTTACATTTAATTGACTTAGGAGTAATGAAGAGACTATTGGTCGGATGGCGTGATGGTAATTTTGGTAAATATATCACCAAATGGTGCTCAAGAGATATAAATAACGTGACAATTTTTTTAAATAACAGCCAATTGCCTACAGAAATTCACCGATCAATGAGAGGTTTGGATCACCTGGCTCATTGGAAGGCCTCGGAATATAGAACATTTTTATATTATTTGAGCATTATTATACTACCGCAGATGCTGAGTGAAAGTGCTTACTCACATTTTTTATGTTTATTTTGCGGTATAACGATATGCTCTTCTAAGATGTACAAAAACCTATTACCTTTGGCAGAAAATTGTTTACTTTATTTTGTTGAACACTATAAGGATTATTATGGTGCGGATTATGTTACTAGCAATGTTCATAACATAGTTCATGTGGTAGATGAAGTGCGAAGATTTGGACCACTTCAGTCTTTCAGTGCTTATCCATTTGAAAATAAGCTATACTTGATTAAGAGAATGCTCAGAGCTGGAAAAAATCCATTGCGGCAAGTAGCGAATAGGCTTAACGAAGAAGCCCGAGTAAAGAAAAATATTACCAGTAATGAAAATAAGAAAACTAAATGTGATTTTGAAATTAAAAGTATCAAAAACAAGACTGAAATTCAATTTAAGGAATTCAAATTGAACAACAAAAACAAAGACAAGTTTTTTATGAGCACGAAGAATGACATTATGGAAATTGAGAAAATACTGAAAGAAAATGACAATATATTTTTACACGTGTTCAAAGTTTCAGGTTTGACTGAAGTTTTTAATCTGCCAGTAAAATCAAGTTACTTTAACATATTTAAATCTAAAGTGCCAACTGAAACACGCGCCTCAATATGCCTATCTCCTCAAGATGTAAAATTCAAGTTTGTGTGTAATGAATATAGGAATGAGTTATATTTCGTACCTTTATTGCACACTGTATAAATATAGGTTAAGTGTTTCACAACTAAGCTCAAATTTGAGCTTAGTTGTGAAACACTTCAAGAGCTTTTACTCAAGTTTGAATGACAAACGAGTATTACTTACATTTCTTATCAAACTTTTACCGATGGATTAGTTTAATATAAATTTCTAAATGTCGAATATGAATTAATTTGCTACCACGGATATTTATGTCAAGACTATCGGTACGTGCGGTACGAGACTTTTTAAAATGTATCAGAGCATCGACTGGTCGAAACGTCGCGTGGGCTGGTAAGTATTTGGCGCAGCAAATCAGCATTGCCATACAACGGGGCAATGTAGCCAGCGTCTTGGGTCGCTTCCCGGTATTGATAGGGATCAGTTGAGCTACCTTTAGATTGTTTGCAACATTCTGCTGTTAGCTCGTATTTCGTAATGACTAGTTCTAAATTGTTTCTATCATCATCAGCCTATATTAGTCACTGTAGATGGACACAACTGCAGACTGTTGCAAACAATCTACAGGTAGCTCAACTGATCCATATCAATACCAGTCGGAAGCGTGCCCAAGACGCTGGTTGCATTGCCCCGCTGTATGGCAATGCTGATGCGCTGCGCCAGATACTCACCAGCTCTCGGGTCACGCGTCGTTTCGATCAGACGCTCAGATAATTTTTTGAAAATCCAGAGAGCCTCGGTACCCCACGGACTTAGGGTCTCGACTCCAAGGGGAGCAAATGCTCTGTCAAGGTAAATGCAAACATCAGAGTATGAATTACCTATGTACTCCCATAAAAATAGATAAAGTTTTTTTATATTCAACATTCTTATACTTTTGTCCACATCACCGGATAGAAAGTGAACATGTAGCCAACGATGTATCACTGATCGAAGATACCTTTTCCCTCTTGTCTTGAAGTTGACCGGAAAAATCGCAGCAGGAGGCACTTCGTTCCATCAAGACTAAGCTGCCAGCTGGTACTTGGCCGAGCCGTGCCAAACCGGACCTGTGCTTGACATAAGGATAGAAGCTGTCTCGGTGTGAAGTATCGCTTAACCTTGTTTAGGATTTCTAGCTTCATAGCTGCTGTTTAAGCTTTTGACTCGATGAAGGCTCGAAAGTTAAGAGTTGGCGTGAGTGTAACACTGAGGAGCTAAAGTTTATATTTTATAGGTACCGGTACCGATACAGAATCTTACAAACATTTGTCCAAAGGTGGGAATCGAAACCGCAACCTTCTGCGTTACAGGTTCGTCCGCTGCGCCACAGATGTCGTCTCGCAGGTGAACCTTCGATAATAATCATTTCTTTCAACGACATAAAATGAGTTAAACCAACCGATTTTTATAAAATCTCGAGACTAACTTGCAATCCAGACATAAGTAGCAATTGGTAATACATGAAAGCCAAATCGAAGGTTATTGTTAAGATAAAAATACGACTGGAGTTTAATAACCTAACTTCAAAACGTGCGTGACATTTACACACATTGTTAGGGTGCTATCACACAGCGGATCCGTTTTTACAGGATTGTTTTTCACGGGTGCTTCGTTCAGCACCCGTGAATAGCGACCAGTATCAGTTCCAGTAGCGACTGGAATTAATCGTTCTTATATTAGCTCAAAATCCCAAAATAGTCTACTGCTGGTCGCAAGCTTCCCCTTGATAATCGCCTTATTGGCTTTTATCACATGGGGGGCCATAAACCTCACGCTGGGCATGCATGTTGGGGATCGCAGTTCGGTGGTAGATCTGTTCTGCAAGAGGCGCTGCTGCCCGGCTCCCCCGGTACATGTCCCTTAGTCGCCTCTTACGACACCCACACGGAAAGAATTGGGGACTCTTAGTCCATGCTGTGCTAGAGAGAAGGCGGTGAAAGACACGCAATGTTCGAAGTCAGCGATGGTAGGGTGATTCTGTCTCTCTATCTGTCTGTTACCTTTCACCGTAGCGACTGAAAGGAATCTAATTTAAATTTGGCAAGGGTTTCTAGCTTTGGCAAATTTTATTTCTAAAAAGTAGCCTATTTGCCCATATACCGCGCAACATAGGCTTTTTTTTATCCCATACACGCGTACAAAATCGCGGTCCGCGGATGAAAACTAGTTCACAATAAAGTATGTTTATCTTTCAAAAGTGATTTACCTGAATTCTCCTTGGAGTTGTTAGAAATCTCCCAGAAGATGCACAAGTAGCAGACTGAGATGGCAGCCAGTGGTAGAAAGTACATCGCGCACAGACAGAAGACGTTGTAGGCAAGCTCATGCTGTGGTAGAGAGAAGGCGTTGAAAGACACGCACTGTTCGAAGTCAGCGATGGTAGGGTGCTTCATTACGCGGAAGACTACGCTCTAAAACAATAAATACACAATTTTATGTCAACTGGCAGTGGGAAGTGGTCCTAAGAATGCAGTCGACCACTGCACCCTTAGTTCCGATTTCACCGTTTTTTTTTTTTTTTTTTTTTTTAATTTATTTAAGGGCTTTATCGCTTAGCGATAACATAAACTAAGTTCAGTTTGAACCGGATTATCGCGGTGCGCTGAAATGAGTATCGTATGTTGATCGCGAACAATTGTAACAGTGAAATTGAACCGTGTGGCCGTGAGTCATGCCAACGATTGTTCTCTAGCTAGGGTATAACACAACAAAATGATCTAATCGTCATACATTGCGTGAATTATTAAAGTGGAAGGAATTGATTGCATATGTTTTACGCATTCAATGACGATATAGCGTAATTTTCCTCGCACTGAGCGGAACTGCACTACAACGGAACTGCGTGACACGGCGGCGCGGCCAGTTATTCTTTGTATGAAATCCTATGAGACTGATCGCCTTACGCGTCAGCGGAACTGCGCGGCTTTTTTGGGGATTTGTTCTAACTTGACGGGCAGTGCCGCGGCCGCGCAGTTCCGCTGACGCGTAGTGCCCTTATACCTTTAAACTAAACAATAAAATTAGATAGAAAAATAAATTAAAAATAAATCACAGTAGGTGCTAAATTACAAAGAGGTTACCTAAAGTGATGAGGTATACACTTTTTCGTGTAACTTTTTGTACAAAAAGATCAAATACCACAAATTTAGAAACAATTCTAAAACAAAACCTGGCTTCATTTAAAATAGATTTAAGAAATTAAATGAAGATAGTTTAATTTGATAAATTTCTGTAAAACTATTCAGAGAAAAACATAGGATTATACTGAATTGAAGCCAATACTTTTCGGTATGACGACTGTTCAGAGAAAAAACATGAGATTTTATCTGTTAAAGTACCGTAGCTTTTCTATTTATACCAATTTCTTGACATAAGGGACTCAAATGAAATAGATGTCTATTTCGAAGTTCATTCACAGTCACATTAGGTACTCACTCACCCGTAAATGGAAGGAGTATCAAATTCATGCTAATTCGAAAACGACTACGTACGTACCTAGGTATTAAATGAGCTATCCGTGTGCGATGAGAATGAGATGGAACCATTTCGAAATTAAACAAAAGTGTGTGAATTAAACAAAGTGGCGTGGCGAGCATTAAGAGGTTCCAAAGATTTTTCACGAACCGACTAAGGATTTCGTGGCTTAGTTGGTTAGAGTTAGAGCACACCCGTACTGAGGGTGGAGCGCAGGTTCGAGTCCTGATGAAATCGAACATTTTTGGGAACTTGTTTAATTGCTTAAACAAAAGCGGTTGAAAATTTACAACAGGTATTAAAAGTAAAGATTATAGTGGTAATAAGAGGTAAAAAAATGCTGCACATGATGATGAAGTGGAATAAACGTTGGTAAATAATATAATTTATGGACATAGCATCGAATAATGAAATGCGAAAATTATGAATTGAGAGTAAAGCACACGGGCAAGGTTGATATGACAAGGTTCCATTCCATATTAAAACGCGCTGATTACTATAAGACATGTTGTGCAGTAAAATACAACCAACTTTAATTTGTTTACTTTGACAAGGTTCAATCCCAATATGATCACGCGCGGATTAAACAAACATACTCACAAAGGAAAAAGTTTATTGCCTCTGCCCTTTAGGTTACCGGATGGTAAACTTCCCAGATACTTCTAAACCCTTTCTCCCCTTTTAACGAGAAAACAGACCTCTGCAAAAAGTTGTTTGACTTTTTTGTACTTTGTATAGGTACTCTAACATGGCGATCTCTGTTAAAAAGTTACACTCGTGTTATTTCTGCGGATTTCAAGTTCTAAAACAATTATCTCGGTGTTTTTTTTATTCCCACTTATAATTCTTCGGTACCTAGTCTTAATTTTGTGAAAAGGAAGGTATTTAGTGTCTTAGATGGTAACCTTACTCAAACTGTAAAAAAGCAATTGGAAGTGACTCAAGACAAATAAAACTTGCTTTTTAAAAGAAGGACTGCAAGATTCTGAAAATTCTGTTATGAAGGTACGAATTAGGAGTTAATACTTATTCAAAACAGTGTCAAAAAGTCAAAAGTCAATAACTTTATTTCTTTAGGCTTACAAAAAAGCACTTAGACAAGTCAAATTTTATACATAAACAGTTTTATAAATAGTAATTACCTATCAAACAAGAAACAAAATGTTATTGTTTTGTTCGCTTTTTTTTTGTCCACTAAGCCCACGAAAATGGACAAAATTAACAAAATTACAATTGTAAACGACTAAATAAATAAGAGGCCGAAAAGGGTACTCAACCAAATAAAAGCTTGTTAGAATCCAATAATTCAGTTTCCTTTTTCTTACCCCAAAATAGCAACAACACAAAAAAATGCGGTAAAAAGACAATAAAGGTAACCAGGGTCGTGAAAAATTACTAACGGGTAAAACGGGACGTTTTTCAGCCATTTTTCGTCCATTCTTTAGCAAAAACCCGTGCGGTGATAATAAATAAACTAAGGGTTACATTGTGTTTTCACCAGACCCTATAAATGCACGACCCTAAATTTGTAGCTATTTGGCAAAGTACCTACGATAATTTTTCCAAGTGATTAACTCTATTCGGGCCTGAAGAATTGACGTTTAACTGGTTTTCTATAACATTTCTGAGTAAAGAAGAATTTAATTAGATAATTTACAAAAACCAGCTGTGTCTTACAGAAATCTTGTTACATCGCATAATTATCATGAAAAAACAGCGGAGCTAGTGGTAAACATGTATTTCAATGTTCATATTTTACTAAATACGTCTCTGTTTTCCAGCTTGCAAAGTGGAACCAAATCTATTTATTATCAGAGGTTTTAAAAGTTAGGTATTTGAATGATTTTTTTCCATTAACTTTGAATGCTGACCAACAGAATCGAAGGCTCTCTCGGAGTTTTGTGAAGACTAAAATATTCAAAAATTTATACTATATATTTTTAAAAACAACTTACCTGCGGTAAACTGCACAGAAGGGCGACAATCCAAGCTGACGTCAGCATCGACTTGCTTCTCTTTCTTGCAACCGGAAGTCTCAGTGGATAGATAATTGCGAAAAACCTAAAACAATGCAAAAATGTTAACCACAGTATTATCAAGAATCTAACAAGACTCTGACTAGAGCATTATGGGTGGTGTTTTTGAGAGATTGATCAACAATGAAACGATGAAATAAGTTCCCAAAAACTTTCGATTTCGGTGTGACTCGAACCCGCACCCCACCCACAGTACGGACGTGCTCTAACGAACTAAGCCACGAAACCTTAGTCGGTTCAACCGAAAATCTTTGGGACCTCTTTACGGACTATAAAACGCGCAGGTGGTTGTAATTTTTTGGGAACTTATTTCATTTCTTAGAGAAACCCAAAGTGCGGTAAGCACTATAACAAAAAAAAACACTAGATTTTGCCTGTCCAGAAAAAAAATATTATAACTTTTAAACAACATCAATAACGTAAGATCACACGTAAGAGATCACAAAAATTAACAAATATTAAAAGTTTTATAATTATATTAAACGTCGTGATCCCCTTGGGGTTCAACTTGTGATATAGTGAAAGCTTGCACTGTAAGTACCTAAGTTTGCCTTGTCAAAAGGTTATTCTCATCATAAAACCGGCTTGTTTAAATTATTCAATTTGTTTATGTTCAAGTAGGTAGGTGTTTTAGAAGTTTAAGTGGTTGCAATTGCTCTGGTGTTGGTAGGTGCTTATATTAATTGGTGAAAGAAAAAAGGTCAAATTGGGTAAAACCAGGTTTACCCAATTATTTCTATGAGAAATGAGTTGGTTGTGCGACTTTTTTAATTCATTGTTGGACCTTTGCCATGAAGAAAAAAGTCATATTAGTACCGCTTCGAAGAGTCGAACCCCTGCTTAAAGAATACTTGTTTGTTATTATTGTAAAACTATCAAAAAATCTTTGGAGACCACCGCCGCCGGTCCGTTGCCAGTGAAAAGCTTAACAGCAAACCTACAGCGTTTTCGTTATGATTTGTTGATTTAATTTGATTTATAATAGCTCACCATTAGTATAACTGAGATAAGTCTGTTCTGTTTGTACCGTTTTTAACTCCACAAAAGTTTGGTATAACGTAGGAGGATATATCATATATAACCTACGCGGGATCTGTGAATTTAGTATTTCAGATTTATTTGATAACGAAGTTATAAGTATGAATTTCAAAATAACAAAACAGACAAAGTTTCCGAGAGCGTGACAGTTTACTACCAAAGTTTACTACCATGTCAAAGAGTATTGTATTAATGAAAAATCAGAATCGCCGTCAGACTACGATAAGTAGTTCCTCTCAATATCTGATA
This sequence comes from Eupithecia exiguata, assembly GCA_947086465.1. Lineage (NCBI taxonomy): Eukaryota > Metazoa > Arthropoda > Insecta > Lepidoptera > Geometridae > Eupithecia > Eupithecia exiguata. The sequence goes on along the minus strand of OX352243.1, from coordinate 8,211,613 downwards.
GGCTGCAAGACGGTAAATGTATTTTACTATAAAAACTATCGTAGTTTGAAGAATTCATTACGGATGTAAGCGGGTTAACTACGAACCTGTTTTTGTGTAGGGCAGGGTGAGTAGCCCTGAAGAAGTCCCTCGTTAAGGAATGAAACGTTGGTGCTCTTCCAACAAAAATAAGGTTCGTAGTAAACCCGCTTACACCCGTAATAAATACGATAAATGTATTGTTGGAAAAGAGTTTTTTACAGTTTTCGCTAACTATGCAAAACTTATACTACGACAGGTGTCGTTTATTTCTTTTCTCTCTAATTTCATCCTTTACAATATCTTTATATCTATATATATTCTATATATTCTAGTACCATTAAATTAAGCACCCATCTGTATGAATTTCCATGATTGCCTATCCAGTAGCCTCGTTTACTCACATAATGATAATATTATGCGAGAGATGCACAGATTGTAAGCTACGTACTTGGTTTTGCTCTTCTCTTCAATGTCATTAGGGAGCTTACCCGGGAATAAAAATAAGAAGGCTTAGTTCGTCCCTCTCCAAATCATTAGAGTCAGAGAAAAGAACTGATTTCTGCCATGTACGCTTACGACTTAAATACGATACAGGCCTCCCCTAATGAGCGCCATAGCGCCCTGTCATCAGCTTGACGCATCCAGCATCTACCTGCAGTCTGCGTTGTTTCTATGGAAACATTAAAAAGTTATTTCTATCCATTAGGAACTGATTTATAAGATGGACTAATATAGGCTGAGGAAGATATTTATAATGGGTAAGTACCAATAGAGAATACAAATAATCAGGTTTCTTGAAGTCACACGCATTTTAATGTAGGCAGATTTTTTTTTTTGTACAAAGAATTATCCCACTTAGGTAAATTTTATCACCGATCATTACCAGTTGTCCCGTACAACTCAATAAACAGTGCAAATGTTTAATGATTCGGTGTCGGTTTTGTAAAACTACAAATTATTTTACTTACCTATCCAAAGATATGCAAACGAGAACATTCGAAGACAGATAGAGTCCAAACGCTCTTAGCACGAGAAAGAACTTGCAGGCTAAGTTTCCCGCCAGCCATGCGTTGGTGGTACGCCAACCGATCTGTAGACAAAAGAAAAAAGGATTAGTTTAATGGTCCACCAGTTTATGATCGTTCAGCGAGGTATGGAAAGAGCTATGCTGGGAGTTTCTCTGAAGGATAGGATTCGTAACGAGTACATCCGACAGAGAACCAAAGTTATCAACATAGCTCTCGGCCGGATTCGAACCCGCATACGTGTGTGCTCTAACAAACTAAGCCACGAAATCTTAGTCGGTTCGATCGGAAATCTTACCATTGAATTTTTTTTGGAATTTATTTCATTTCTTGGGTGGGAGATACCCAGTGCGGGTAAGCACTACAAAAAACCTTTGACTTCTTACATAATATGTAGATATTATGTATCTGCCCTTTTTTATTTATAACTTGGAATTATGCTATGTAATATTGATGGATGTTCTGGGTATTTTCTATGTATACTAAAAAAATATCTATAAAATAAATAATGCCAGACAATTCACACAGCATTATCTAGCCCCCAAGCTAAGCAGAGCTTGTGTTATGGGTACTAGATAACACTGTAGGTAATGTATTCTATTAAGTTTAACAGTCTTCTAGTACCCATAAAACATGCTCAGTTTAGCTTGGCTGTTTTATTTTAAGAATTTAACCTTTTCTAAGTGTTCATTTTTATTTTTATGGAAATAAAGGATTTTTGATTTGATTTGATTTGTGGCTAGACGAGGCTGTGTGAGCATTATGTATTTATTTATTTTAAAGAAAAACTATGAATGTTTGATAACGGAACGTGATGGAATCGCAATAAATTCCTTGATAAATATAATCTTTAATGTGTGAACCGAATTTATTCCGCTTTCATTGTTATGCTGAAAATTATTCGCCTCTCCCCGGCACGATGTACAAAAAGTTTCTACCAACATCTCACCAGCTGGAACATCTGTTTAGAACTCTGCAGAGCAATGTAGGTATTCCGTTTCCCATCAAAAACAAATCAACAGGACCACAGTGGCACTTTATGACTCAATGGCCAGACCGCTCGGAGCTATGTAACCATTCGAATAGAAACAGAAAAATAACCAACGAATATTCTGACGTCAATACAAACTGAAGCGAGCTGGAATTGTGAAAAAAAGTATTGCCCGCTCGCAAAAGCAAAATGTAGGAATACCAAAGAGTCGAATACAATCATGATTTATTTTATTTTTCTGATAAAAGCTACTAGTTTTTTTCAAATATCGAAATCTTTTAATATTTTACTCTTAGAAGGCTTAGAGTATTTAAAAAAAACTTCCTGATACTTACGTCCTACGTCTTAATGATGAAAATGAAGGTGTTACGTGACATTTACGCGATTTTTTTATGTTTTTGGTATTTTTAGTTTTATTACTTTAGTTATGTGATTTTGCGCGTTTGTTAACAATTTGCTGTGAACCCATGACACGAAAAAAGTTGAATTGAATGAAATTGAATTGTCTTTTTGGAGTCTAATGAATTGATGTTGGTTATGTAAGAAATCTCTTGCATTGTTCAGGTAGAGGAAACCTACTCCAAAGGAGAATTAAATCGAAGTATATCCAATTAAATCGAATTATATCATTGGGTTCTTATATAGTGTTATTAATGTGTGCAAAACTTCTTATATCTGCTACGAGTATATTACTTATGCAATAAAATCTAATAAAATGCAATAAAATCTAATAGAAAACATCATTGAGATGCAAAAACTATCAATGAATAAATTCAAACAAATTGTCTAACATGTCCTTTGTAAAAAGGCTTACTACAAAATATCGGATTATTTAGACGATAAAAAATCTTGGGACGACTTTTGCTCCAACTCGAAAACTAACATTCTAACAAGGTAAAAGTTTCTTGTTCGCTTCTTTACTTTACCTTTAAAAGATTGAAGTGAGCAAAAAATCAAAGTGATCACTTTATTTCCTAGTTTTACATATGTAATTTGTATTTTGTGACGTGTCCAAGATTCCTGCAAGGTCTAAAGGAAATAAATCACTTTGATATTTGATATTAAAAATGCATTTTCCGTTTGAGCGCTCACGTTCCACCTCAGATGACCAACCTTTGCTACTACTAGTGTGCTCGTAGCTTGCTTACTATTTTATAGTAGCGAGAGAGAAGATTGTATCACACGAACACCCTAGAAACAAGCTGAACCGAATGGGTAAACCTAGCCTTATACAATCGACCTTTTAAACGTGCCGTCGTCGAAGCGACGATAAAAAAGATGACGTTATAATGCCCTCTTAGCTGAAATTCTGCCACGGCTTCCAGTCTGTACGAAGACTGACCAGGTGCCCAGGTTATATTATAGTGCACAAGTGCACTCTTTATTCCCTCACTAGCTGAATCCGAGCCCATATAATGCACATTTTTGTGCTGGGTGTAGCTGTGCGCCTCTGATCTACCTTACTTCAGATGTATACGTAAGTGTTTCACCTATTTTCTGCCCTCATTGTTTTAAAAACAAAAGAAAATAAGCTAATGAGCATGAACGCAGAGGACACAGCCACGCATGTGCTTGTAGAGTGCGATGCTCAAAAATTACAACACCTTGGGACACCGAGGACGCCTAGCCTGTTAGACTAGCAGCCTCCCACCCGACACGCAAAAAGGGCCCACGTGTAGCCTAGTTGCGGAAACATTGAAAAAAGAACCATGTCATAATCCATTACGGATGTAAGCGGGTTAACTACGAACATTTGTGTCATGTCAAAATCTGCGCGTACGCGCGTATTTATTGCGTACGATTTTTACATAATACGAGTTTACATTTTCAATTTACACGAGTGATTTTCAAGATTTTTTCTCGTAGGTGTAGTATAAAGCACTATGATATTTGATTTTATTCTGGAGAAAGTGCGATTCCTACCTCGTGTGTTTTAAGGCCCTCGACTGCGCCTCGGCCCCAAAATTAAATGACATACTTGATAGAAATCAGGCACGTTCTAGTATAGGTGTACAATGTACTATTATAATAACTGTTATTAAAAATAAATTGCTGCGTTGGCCTCAAAAATCACCTCATCCATCCCCAAGAGAATAATTAAATGCCTTCATGGTATGATATAATAATTATCATAAAGCAAAATGTCTGAACCTGACCTCTCAATTTTCGCTCTTAATTCTTTACTTGCTTCTGCCTGCGGCTCCGCACGCGTTGTTCCTGAACAAAAAGTAGCATAATTATGACTATCGAAAGGTTACAGTCTATTGGACTGTCTACATGGTGGTAAAAGGCTTGTCATTTGTAATGGAGTCTATACAAAAAGGAGTGCTATAATAAAGAACACATGAACAAAGTGTCTTCGCCTTAAATAGAGACATTAATTCTACGAAAACTTTTTTTTAATAATATCCCTAAAAAATTCGATTTCGGCAGGATTCGAACCCGCGCCTCACCTTCAGTACAGGTGCGCTCTAACCAACTAAGCAACGAGATCGACACGGTCGAAAATATCTGGGACTTCTTACGACTTAAGCGTCGTATTAGCTCCACCTACAGGGGAAACCTTGAAAGATTATCCAAACCAGAAGAAATAAGATAGAAGATAGATATATAGATAGACATGGTAGAAGATTTACCCAGTGCGAGTAACGCACTATAAAGCAAAAAGCTAAGAGACATTAATAATAATAATAGGCAATGATTTATTTCAAACTGCAAAGACAAGTGTAAACATTTCACGTGTGCAACGTTCTTATTACTAAAGAAAAAAAACTACTTAACTTATTCAGTCAAAGACTAGATTGTAATACTATGATGTATTTATTTAACAAAAGATAATTACGTCAAAAGAAAAAAACTGTTCGTGTTTCTTTCAAACGCACAATTGCAATATTTAACATTAAAAAATATTTACAAGTATTTTTGCTTGTATTTTATGCTAAACGTAAACCCGCACCGCGCACTAGAGCCGTAAGAGATCCAAAAAAAATTTGACGAACCTGTTACGACATCCACCGTTTGAGTTGAAGGGGTCAATTCTTACGCCACGACCTTCACGTCTGACTAGGTTAGTCAGCAGTGAATGTCGATCTTGCAGAAAGGCAGACAGACGACAGATACTTTCGCATTTATAGTATCAGTATATTTAAAGCTCCAGGCTCCGGTTCAATTTATCTCGCAATTAAAATAAATGCATTGTACGCTTCCCTTAAGTTCTACCCCTCTTAATTAAATGTATTTACAAAAAAAACTCAAACATTATAATTAGCCACATATTGTAATTAAAATTTAAAACATGTAGAGCTTGATTTTAAATAAAGTTATTAATTTAATTTATACTGAAATCGGTGTGTCATCGAACGTGTGGTAATTTACAGTAATCTATGTTAGGCAATGAATGCTTGGAGAAATACAAAAACATCAAAAGACCACAGAGACAAAGACTGCAGTGGGTAGAGTCTGGTTGTAAATAATGATATACATAGCGAAGTAAAGATGCGCGACTGTGAATGATTTCATTCGAATTATTCGACTTCAGAAATCATTCGAACCATTCGAATGACAAGAGCAAATTAGTAACAAATTTGGTTAGTAATCCCGACTCGTTCGATCGACCGACTCAGTCGGCAGTCGCCAGTCGGTCTCAATTCGTTATTCGACGACTGCCGACGACGGACCGACTCGGCAGTCGTTGAATAACGAATTGAGACCGACTGGCGACTTCCGACTAAGTCGGTTACCTGTTCGACTTGGATAGTCGAGTATCATACCTACATTTAATTCGACTCCGAGAGGCATTTAGTAATTACAAATTAGTAGTTGTCATTCGACTTTGAAGATTAGTATATTACTAATATGCAAGTCGAATGAGTAAATTAGTAGTTGTAGATCATTCGACTCGTCAATTCATTCGCAGTCGCGCATCTTTATAGCGAAGCTATATATCGGAGTTAAATTGATGGGTATACAATCTCGTTGCCACTCGCAGTGAATGTGAGCCTTCTTATTGATTTTGCAATGCGCCTTGCCAAAGTCTGTTGTTTGACGGGCTCTGGGGGCCATGAAGAAATTCGAAATCCTCAACCCCGAGTCAGTCGAAATCGATACCCATATCAGATTTTTTGGTTGGGGGAGGGGGTTCAAGGGGGTTGGGGGCTTAGACAAATTCTACAGGTGACAAAGAAGAAATGGAAGAATCAGCTAATGGAATTCTAGTTCAGTAACCGTAGTTACTGAACTAGAATTCCACTTAGCAGATTGTAATAGAAAAGTCATAGTAACCATGCAGAAACGGTTTCGCGATTCGTGTGTTAGAAGCCGTAACCATTGCCAGCTGGAAAATAGAGCTCTAAACATCTGTGTTTAGAGCTCTATTTTCCAGCTCTATTTTCCAACTGGCAATACCACAATACAAACGTGCAAGTGGACATCGAAGTACCTATTCCGTTATATATTATACTATTTTGTTTATGTTCCAACTTTTATTCGAAATTCGCGGCGTTTTAACATTGACCTCTCCGACTCAGTCCGTGTATGTTAACCAGAGAGAGCAGAGAAGACATCATCTTCCTTCTGTGTGTTTTGACACCCTCACTGCGATCAAGAATTCGCCTGCCAAGGTATGAGTGCTGATAGGGTACCCATGGAAGGGTTTCCGTGCGTTTTCTTTGCATTTTGCTCCAAAAAAACATGTATTTAGTCTTGTATGGTGTACGTTGATAGCAATGATGATAATAAAATCAAGGCGGAAACCAATACATTTCTTTGTCGCACTCTGATCCAGTTGCTGTTCTTCCAACCCAAACAAGGTTCATCGCCTCATTCATAATGAAATTTCGTAACTAGAAACATAGACAGTAGAGACATAGACAGAAAAAAAAAATTTTTTTTTTCGTTGCAGTCGATGTTTTTTTCTTTCAGTATCAGAATTCTAGAATCTAATAATATTTGATAAGTGTCTCACTAAACCAACCTTGTCAGACTAAGAAATGGAAAAAAAGGTTGAAACAAATAAACAAACGCAAAAGGAAGAAACCGCCCCTTAAATATCCTAATGTCGTAAAATAATGCATATATAAATACAATGATGTTTTCCGGATTCAAATCAAAGCTGACTAATAAATAACGTTCTCTGGGGACGAAAATATATTATACCAAACGATGTTTTTCTTTCTTTGATCTAACAAACATATCCCTTAGAGTTTTCCATATTTTTTCCATTAAACCAATTTTTCTCCTTTCGTTCTGTTTCGGAACACACTAGACAGTGACCGGTTTTCCGATCAGTCACGATTTTGGGTAGGTATATATAGGGCACGTTTATCCAAATAATATATTGTTAATTGATAAATCAACGTATAGGTAGGAGTGAGTTTATTTGACGATAGTAACGTGATCGTAACTTTTAATTTTTCCATAGATTTTAATACAGCGCCTCTGTCGTGCGGACAGAGAACTACGCAAATCCTATACAAATAAGAGACGAGACGATCACTTGTCATTACTATCGTCAAATAGACTCAACCCCTGATTTAATTTGTTTGTGATAGTCAAAAGTTTAAATAAATTGAGGCCAAAGTTTAATAATTGAGGCCGAGATTTAAAAAATACAATAATAAACTACAATTTTTACTGTTTTAAATTATACCCTCAAAACTTCTTGCAAACATTACGTACTATATAACAACCGTTCCCAACTTCATAAACAAACCAACACATTCACTGCCCAGGCGCTCTACATTGTCATGTGTTTTAAATGCAATTTAACTACTTCCTAAACTATTCATTTAGCATCCAAGTAGGTAAATAGATATTGTAATTACTTTTATATTATGAATAATTGTAATGTATTAATTAACTCCCTTTACGCCTATTTTGCTATTTCTATGTATCTGACTCCTGGACGTTTTGGTTTAAACTGTAAGTCCATTTGTAAATACATAATTAAATGTGCGTCACGGGCACTCTCTGTAAAGACCGTTAACCTCGTAACATTCCTTCGCAGTCAAATATAAAAGCGATAAAACTCGATGTGGTGTCAGCTACGTTTTACTTGTACCCGAAACCGCACCGCCTTCGTGGGGTCGTTATTTGATGAAAGGCAATAAATTCGAACAATTTTGATTTAGCTTATTGCCATCGAATCTTTTTCCGATTATATTGAGTACCTACTCTTTACAATTCTAGATATTTCTGTGTATATAGGAATTATATAGTCAAAGGGATTATTGCACACCTGAAAACCAGCGTAGCATTGGGCATAGTCGACACATGCTTTGGTGGGAACCTTTTTTTACCCCATTTTTACATTCGTTTATAATTCTATTGTTTTAATTATAGTATCTACTTAGTATGTAAGTTTGTATTTAAATTATTGGTAAAAATAAATACTTTCTTTCTTTCTTTTCTGAAAAGCACCGCTCCGCTGCGCAGCATAATGTGTATTCGAATATGAGCTATAACTCGTAACATAATAAAGTTAAAAACTACAACCCGACTACGTGAAAGTTATAAAAGTATGAAACATTTACATTGACAAAATAGAATGACGTATCGGTCATATTTGATAGGCATAGAGTTGAAAATGAAAATAGGTCGTAGGTATTGTAATTTTTCTCTATGGGGCCTGCAGCCTGCGGCTACCTAAACTTTAATACGCGTTTTGAAGGCTTATTCGGGGTCGGAGCCCTAAATCCTATAGCCTATAACCATCGGGGTATTGAGACGAATCAATCGATACATAATTTGTTGAAATCGAACCAGTAGTTTCAGCGCTACGTGGGAACAAAGAAATCGGCCACATACATACAAACATACAAACATACAAACATACAAATATACAAACATACAAACATACAAACATAGGGTGCTAACCTCATAACCCTCCCCTGTTGGTAGTCGGGTAAAAATGTATTTTATATTATCGGCATCAGATGACAGACAGCTCGCGGACCACTCGTTTGAAACTTGCGGAAAGCTATTTTGTCGGTGTAAAATTTACCTAATGAAGATGACGTGTATAAGCCGGGTACCTATCAGAATACCCATGTAGCAAAAAGACGATATCGACAAAACGCCAAGAAGCCCATATTTGATCTACGACAACCTTATTGGTAGAAAATATCGTCGGAGCAAACCGGAGAAGTCGGACACAATTTTTGGTTTTGTAAGTTTTCATTCATCATTTAATTCGTCTCTCGTTTGTTTTTAAACTCGAATTTAAACCTTTTTCGCCGCGCAATAGGGTATTTTAAAATCTAAAAATATACTATTCAGATAGCTTAGGTAAAGTAAAAGGCAGTCGGAAATTGTTCGTTTTAGTTCATAAAATAACAAAATACATTTAAAAATTCAATTTAAGGTTTTCAGTTTTTTTATCTGTTTATAAACACCATGAAATAGTAGGTGTACTATTTTTATGTCAAACAGCTGTGAAGGCAAAATAAAAATTATTAACTGTCATCAGTAACATCGGTGCATTTGTTCAGGTCTCACATCTAACTGACGTCATGACTACAGTGCAATATGGCGTCCACTGCGTCCAACGTTTAGGTCAAGTTACGCGCGCAACTTGGAAGTGTAAAATTTTAATGCATTTTTAGGGCACTTAATTGAATGAAAATTTCTTGAGTCACTATATCTTAATTAAAACACTTTTAAAAATGGGTTTTTATGCCTTATTATGAGTTGTTGTAGTTTGTGTTTTTGTTTTTAGTTATTATCTTGACGTCACTTTTTTCACAAACACACCCCTTCGGCCGTTTACAAAACCGGAGTTTCATACGAGGCTTTTAAATTACTTGTACGGAACTGGTTCCGATCGTGGCTATTAATACATGTGAACTAACCTGAAAAGGGGTGATTCTGGGCCCCGAGGGGATCACGTTGTGTTTTTTTAAATTCCATTTTTTTATTGTTAAAAAAAGATGGAATGTGATTGTTTTCTTCTTCGTGTTCTCTTACACGCACTCTTGCGTATTTGAATATTATAAAATATTTCACAAATGTTTTTAGCTTGGCTTAGTACACATATTTCGTAGCACACTATATTGCATGTCAACAAAAACATTGCTGAATTAAAAATCTACAAAAACTGAAAACATGTTGTTGAAGGTTATTTCTATCCTACGAGACCTGGTCTAGAACTACCATATATAATATGCAACCTTATATAATTTCAGCCCGAACCCTTCAGTTGTTTTGGCGTGAAGAGGTAACAATATCCAAACACCTAAACACCCAAACTTTCGCATTTATAATATTAGTGTGAAGTGTGATCCAGAGTGCAAACGCACTACGTGTCAGCGGAACTGCGCGGCCGCGGCACTTTATGTCAAATTAGAACCAAATCACCAAATAAGCCGCGCAGTTCCACTGACGCGTAGTGCGCGTAGTAATGAAATCCTATGGAGACTGATCGTCTCCATAGGATTTCATACAAAGAACAACTGGTCGCGTCGTGTCGCGCAGTTCCGTTGTAGTGCAGTTCCGCTCAGTGCGAGGGCAACTTAATAAAGAGCAAAGTAGCTAGCTAGGCTTAGGTTTACTTATTTATTACTGCACATCAAATCAATCCTCTAAATATGAAATAACCTTACTCGAAAAATAACTGAGATCACTATAAATCTTTAGCTTTGGCAGCGCATTCGAGCGGCAAATCCTGTTGTTTATACCCTAGACCAGAGAGGATAAAAGTAAATAGGAAAAGCCTTTAATGCGCATCAAAATTTTATCGTCATCCCAGCATAACCCAGCCAAATTTTAGTTGAAAAGATCTGACAGTAAGTTTAAGATACATTTTTAAATCTAGTTTTGTTTTTCACACAATTATCCAAGCTGACGTCACAAATCCAGGCCTTCACTATGAGAAACAAAAGAGGATCGCGCAAACTTTAAAAAGCAAAAAAAAACTTCATTTCGCAAAAAATATTTTTTTTACCCGACTACCAACAGGGGAGGGTTATGAGGTTAGCACCCTATGTTTGTATGTTTGTATGTTTGTATGTTTGTATATTTGTATGTTTGTATGTTTGTATGTATGTGGCCGATTTCTTTGTTCCCACGTAGCGCTGAAACTACTGGTTCGATTTCAACAAATTATGTATCGATTGATTCGTCTCAATACCCCGATGGTTATAGGCTATAGAATTTAGGGCTCCGACCCCGAATAAGCCTTCAAAACGCGTATTAAAGTTTAGGTAGCCGCAGGCTGCAGGCCCCATAGAGAAAAATTACATTACCTACGACCTATTTTCATTTTCAACTCTATGCCTATCAAATATGACCGATACGTCATTCTATTTTGTCAATGTAAATATTTCAAACTTTTATAACTTTCACGTAGTCGGGTTGTAGTTTTTAACTTTATCTTGTTACAATTTAGGACTACCGTTGCTTTCTGTAGATTTTTTTGCAGTCTTCAGAACGAAAGATGTAGGCCTGTATTTGTGACGGCAGCGTGGATAATTACTTACTTCCAGCGTGGTGATTATAAAAACCCCTTTTTTTGGGGGAGGCGTGTAGAGCAGTGGAGGTACATATGTGCTGATGAGCAAGGTCCTTCTTACCATCGTGATGATGCTTGGTCACTATTCAGAGACCTTTTTGGTCAACAACGTCTAGCAAAAACTAATTTATTCGTCGCAAACAAGACTAACATCATTGGCAATGCATTAGCATTTTCATAGATGTTTTCGACATCGTATCTAGTGAATCGAGAGGTTCGTCCTAATCAAACTTCGCTCTTCGGAAATTGGAGAAGTAAAGCCAGTTTTCTGGCCGGGCCTTTGGTGCGAATCAACAAGGCGAATAGTTACTCTGGCTATCGGCTATAATATAGTTAATAATATTATGCCACTAATTATACATATAAAGGCAAAAGTTTGTGAAGACGTTATGATAAAGAAAAAGTCAAAACTACTTATGATAAAAGGTGCCAGCATTCTGGGCACTCTAGCCTCTGGTGATGGCTTTAGATTTTTAGGAAATATATATAAGTTTAGATACTATAGTTGTAATGATGCAGCTAGCGTCTTGGGCACGCTTCCGCCTAGTATTCATATGGATCAGTTGAGCTACCTTTAGATTGTTTGCAACAGTCTGCAGTTAGCTCAATTGTTTCAATTGTAAATACTAGTTTTAATTTAATTATTTTATTTGATTGTAATTTTCTTTGTTAATAAAGTTTATTTAATAGTTGTAATTGTTTTATTATGTTAGTGTTATAAAAAAAATACAATAATATATATAGTATTTTTTTTAATTTTCTTAATAAATGAATAACGACCAGACCACCCGGAACAAATATCTGCAGATCGTACAAACATTTGTCCTGAGGCGGGAATCGAACCCGCAACCTCCTGCATCGCAGGAGCTTCGCCCACCGCGCTACAGAGGTCGTCTGAATGTTTAAACTATCTGCAGATATTATTCCTTCATATAAACTACTGATTGATTTATTCGTCTGAAATTTCCCACCGTTTGTTGTCCAAGCATAGTCTACGGTATCTACAGTAGGTAGTTTCGTTTATTCGTTATATAGATATTTTTTTAGGTTAAAGTAAAAAAGGTAGATATTTTTTTAGGTGAAATAAAGGCAAAAAATTAAAGTATATCTTGTGCCTATCTTATTATGCCTGTAGGCATAATAAGATAGGCACTTATTATTACTTATTATGCCTATAGGCATAATAAGATAGGCACTTCATAACATAGGCACTAGAATCTGTACACACTTACCTCAAGAGGGATCACAATAAAAGTGACCATCATGTCAGCTATCACCAAATGCGTCATCAGAAGGTTAACCCTCGACTTCCGCCTCCTGGACCTCATCAGGGCCACAAAAACCGAAACATTCCCCACTGCACCAATCACTAGTAACACACTGTACATTGTCACCACAAAATCTTGCTCCGGGGGGTCTAAGATTGACCCATCAGATATATTAAGACTATTCATAGTTGAATTCGTCAAATTCGATGTCACATCCATGATAAAAATGTCACTGATATTTTCTTCTACGGGTTTTGAGGAGTCATTTGTAATCAGTAAATTTAATATTTATAAATAGTATTTATAAATATGTGTTCAGATCGCGTAAGTTTAAAAATATTTACAGTAAATTTAAGTTTCATTATATGGGAGAATTAAAGGCTATGTTTATGGGTTATTATATTCTTTTTTTTATGTTATTGGTTATTATATTCTTTTACAGGTTTTGTGATGTCATTTAATCAGTGAAATTTTAGTTTGAGCAACGACGCCTAAACGTTTAGTTATAGACAAGTAATTGACACTCATAACACATTAACACTTTTACTGAATTTCACTATGCAGTCACTAACCTGTTTTGAATTAGATTTACGATTACTCATTCCGTATTCTTGACAAAATTCACCTTGTTTCAAATTTTGTCAACGAATTGGGCACTTTCCTATTGAGTTATGAAACTTCGCGACGCGACCGTAGAGTACGTTTCATAGCGACGTTGCTACGCGTGCGAATCACGTAGCGGCGTACCACGTAGTGCCGGAATCTACGTGACGCAGGCTCTGAGTGAAAGCTCGAGTATTTTTTTCGCGATATAATACCCAACAGGTGTACGTAAGTTGTAATTGAATAAATATCATGTTTTATTAATAAATAAAACATGAAAAGAGTGAGAACACGTCAATACGAAATGTTGTTTGTTGTTTCTGACAGCATATGAAGCTCTAGAATAATTAATAGGAACTATGAACAAAATAAAGCACAATTTAGGAAAAATAACATTTAATAGGTAATTTTTTCATAAAACTAACTTAGAGATACCGACTAGATGAATCTTGATACATAAAAATTTATAATGATTATTATAATAAAACGATTCATAAAAAATCTTATCGATAATTATTTGAATGTATGTGTATGTCAATGATTTAGCTTTTCGACCGATAAAAAGGCATTTTCCAAAAAATCCCTATTTACCTTAGAAATCAATAGATGGCAGGGTTCTTTCGCGGAAGACAAACTGCGAAACTGTTGCGGACGCGCTGCGGACCTCGAGTTGCGGCTCCGCAAATTCGATTCGGCGCGGTAATGTGAGACGGACGTAAAACCGCCTCGTGCCATACGTGAGCCAAACGCGAAGGAAATAAAGAGATAATGCATTTAATAATGATACGTGTGACATACAAATGACAATAAAATATTTATTTTGGAACGACAAATAATGGAACATTGTTCTAGGCAGCTCTGTCCTGTCTCAGCGCCTTATTTGTCTTTCAAAGTAGAGTAGTTTCAAATACTTTAATGACTGTTTAGTCGTTTTATTTAACATGTATACAGGGTTATTGGTAAACAAGTGACAATACGTGAACTGCAGGTCCTGCCCATCATCACAAACACGTTTGTGGAGGCGCCAAGTCTAAATTAAAAAAAAAAAAATAAGTCACCTCTGATACTAAATGAAAAAAACATCTTTGTCTGGAACCCAACGAGTTACTTAAGACCGATCTTTCACTCTCATATCTTCTGTTCATTCAGGGCAGAGCTGTTTTTAAGTTGAGTTTCAAATAAAACCGCTATAACGAACGATTATTGAATTGCGGGGGTAACCATTACCAACACTAAAATTAAGAATTCTGATGATGAAACCTATGAAACCCGGCGTCTTCACAAACGTGTTTGTGATGATGGGCTGAACCTGCAGTTCACGTATTGTCACTGATTTACCAATAACCAGAATCACCGAGGATTTTACCAAATAAACTGTTTTTCTTATAAAACTTTCGCGATTTGTTAACATATTATTAATAAAGATTATACAAAAGGTACGCGATAAATACCCGATAAATAATCTTTAATATTATTTAATTATCTTTGTCTTAAGATCCTACTCGATATAATTTTGCTACATTAGTTTATCACGAATAATACCGGATTATGATTTAGAGGTTTTCATAGGACAATGAAGACAAAACAAATCGAGATTTTGTAAGTAAGAATGAAATTCATTCAAAACAAAAACCAAGGATATATAATAACAATGGATGTCCTTGATTTGTTTTAAATTATTTTTGTTCTTATGGAAATACCTACAGACATTTATATTTTTGACTTATTTATTAGTCACATTTTTAATAGTATTATTTTACACATATAGGGCTTCCCCGAAATATCTGCATACCCAAATGTGGGTAAAGGGTGACAGACTGACATTAGTAGAAACATAAATAGGTCCACAGCCTCGTTTCTGCAGAAGGGCTCAATAAGTAACAAAAACTTAGAACTTAAAAGAAAATCGGTTTCTGTAAATTTTCAATTGTTTTACAAAGCAATTTGGCGAACTGAAAATAATTATGACATTTAAAACTTGTAACATCTTATAAATTAAACACACACTTAAAACAAATCTAAATCAAGATTAAGATAACGAAGGCTTCGCCGAAAAACGTTAATAATACTAAATTACGAAGGTCTATTTTAGATTTCGCAATGATCGACTTGTTTTTTTAATGTCCATATATTTCTTATACAGAGTTGCCACGAAACATGTGTACTAAGCCGAAAGAGGATGAACTTTTGGTGTTACATTTTTTTTAATTCGATTTCTTTTTAAATTAAAAATATTAAAAAAAACTTTTTTCCTTCACATTCGTGTTTTATAACGTGTATTCTTAAATCATAATTATTGTATTGAAATTTCAAAGAATTACCGTTTAATTTTTTTGCGATAATTTCATGAAAAACACTAGTTTTGCTGAAAAACAATCATGTAAAACATTTGTGAAAATTTTATAATGTTAAATAATGCAAGAGCGCGAGTAACACGGATAACACGGATTAAAAAAAATAAAAACATTTTATTTTTAATTAATCAGAAGTAAAGAAATATAATATTATATCTACAAGTTGATCCCCTTCGGATCCAGAATCATGCCCTTTCGGCCTACACATGTTACGTGGCACCTTGTATTTTTATCCAGTTGCCATTTTTATCAAATATACAGAGTTCTATAAAACTGTTCCTAAAAACGATTTTCGGTTCACAAAGTTGTATCCAGCTTCAATCAAACATTATTTTCAACTGAATATTTGTCTTAGTTTGAAACGTTTGTATTTATATTATGTTTCGAGTGTCTAGTTAGAGTTTTCACATGATAAAAATCCTAAAACAGGTAAAGTTTTCGTTTACTACCGCTGACACTTGCATCCTACGATTTTATCAACTGCTAAAATGCAACAAATCACTCAGAATAATTCGAAAACTAAAATCGAGCTCGTAAAAAAACTATAGGTTTGCTGTCATACTTTTTTATGACACTGATATCTATATCAGCTTACTACAAGAAAAGAAGTTGAAGTTGAAACTACATAGTTCATCTCTATCTGCTAGGGGCGCTGCAAGGCGCTTAATCTAAAAGGAAACGAAAACTTTAATAGTTTTCGCAAACTATAAAAGTTATCCTAAGATCTCCGAACTATAATTAGGTTAAGTTCCTGCTTGACTTTTTTCTTTTCGATGTAAGAAGGAGAAATGAACTTAAATCACATGTTTCCTTCATTGACTAAACCAAAAATCGTGTTACAAACTAAGATTTTATACTTGAATTGTCTTTAGAAACCTGTTTAGAGTATAAATTTGACTCGTATAACTGCTTATTTTGTAAACCTAAAGAAATAAACGTTATTGATATTTGATATTTAATGATTTTATTTATCTTTATTACCTTGGAATGCAGCTTACTAAAACAGGATGCTTCCAATATTTTTCTGGTGTCTTTTAGATGGATTTCCACAATAAAGATTTACACGACAAGGTTTTATGGAAGGAGGCTTGCGGGTGTTACACGGGAGAGGTGCTGAAGCAGTACTGCCTTTATATGCAACGACCTTTACCGTTAGCAAAGTGTCAAAATAGCGGAACAAAACATAAGAGATTCTTTTGGTTGTTTTTCATGACTCTCTGAGCCCCGATCCAATTTGACGATACGTGATTGTGACGTTTAATTTTTTCATATGTTTTGGTACAGCGCCACTAGCGTGCGGACAAGGAACTATGCAAATAGAAGACGTCACGATCACGACTCGGTGTTATCGTCAAATGGAGTCAGGGCTCAAGTCTCCGCTTTCTCCGAAACCGGGCTTGAACATGTCTCTACTTTTCCTTAGAAAACCTTGTTTCCGATATTTAGGCTATAATATTACGTACAAAATTTAACAAAATATTAATAATTAACTTGGCATCGGTGAAACAGATCTTCTGGCCTGAAGTGATTTGTCGTTGCAGAAACTTCGTATTTCGTCAATTGGCATCAGCAGAAAGACAGGCACGTCGTCGTCACGTTTCTGAAAAATAACATTTGGCATTTTATAGTAAAGGTAAGGACAGTAAGTAAGTCCAAAAGCAGTAAGTAATTAAGTAAAGGCAAGGGCAGTAAGTAAGGGCCGGCTCCACAGCAACATCAGCGAAGTCGCTCAAACGGCGAAAACACGCTAATCTTGACAGAGATCACCTGTTTGAGTAATTTAGGATAGAAACTAGGTCTTTGAGGTCCTGATGCACACGCAGTATACAAAGATCTTACAAAACTCCTAATAGAGTCCACAGGTGATCAGAATGGTGGCTTTTGCCACCATTCTGCGCACTCTGTCTCCTGGTGATGGCTTAGATCCTTAGGAAATAGATATAAGTGTAAATACCAGTTGTAATTGTTTTATTCTTTTTGTAATTTTAAAGAAAAAAGCTTATTATGATTATGAGAGTGGGGGAATAGAGATTGCATCTGTGAATATGTAATACGCACATGGCCAGTCTCTGCTGAAAATACGGCTAGAAGGATATTATCATCATCATCACAGAGAGCAGCATAACAAAATTGAACATTTCGTTTTCCATAAAACCAAACTTATAATAAAAAATAATTAAAACTGTTTACAGTCAATCTATCATGGGGTAATCATACGGCTCTTAAACCTTACGGTATTTTAGTACCCAGTAGAAACTTAATCATCAAGTTAATATGTTATTCTGAAGTATCATTTTCCAAAAGAAAAGCTACTCTATACCAAATACACTATAGTTTCTTCAGAAAGTATAAAAAAAGTACAGACATGTACAGAGTATCCTACTAGAAAGAGATGCATTACTACTCTGGGGCCTCTCACTCAGCTCCATTTTATGAAACACTGGATAGTGCGGGTTAATTAGGTTCATAAGCAAGTGTACTACTAGATTTTTTTCCTAAAAAACATAGACAAGTTTACTCTTAAATGGAGATAAAACACATCCATCATGTTCAGTATCAACTGTATAGTAAAATACAACTGGCTTACTTAAACAATGAGATGGAGAATAACGTCATCTCTGTCATGCTCAGTTCGAATCCGATCGAACAGGGCAGCATGACAGATGACGTCATTCTCATTGCCATTGTTCGAATAGGCAATGTATCTCATCTCATCTCACTAATCTCACTAATATTATAAACGTGAAAGTTTAGATGGATGGATGTTTGTTCCTTTATCACGCCAGAACGGCAAAACGGATCTGGATGAAATTTGGCACAGAGATAGATTATAGTCTGGAATAGGACAAAGGCTACTTTTTATCCCGAAATTCTTACGGGAACGGGAACTACGCGGGTGAAACCGCGAGGCGCTGCTAGTATGTTTATATTTTGTACCTGAAATAGTACTTCCCCTTCGAACTGCGTGAGATGGTGTTTCCGGGTCCGTAAAAGTAGACCGACGAGCTTATCATTGATTATTGTGTAGATCTGAAACAAGCGATAAGAATAATAAATAATGATAAATAGGGAAAATCACCTACCATTACAGTAGGCTTTTTTATTTATTTCCTTTGAGGTAACGAATTGGGGAAATTACAATAAGGAAATCCAGACAAATTGAAATTTTCTTTATTTACTTTGTGGTTTTCCTTTAACTGTTTCCGGTATTCAATCTGTCTATTCTATTGACAATCTGCTACCAACTTTTGACATACTTATATATAGGCAAAACCACAGGGCAAAACCTGAGGTAGATTGTAAATAGTCATTATTCACGTACTCAGCATCCACAAAAACGCACATACTTATAGGAACCTCTATAAAATCTCATTCCAAATCCTGATTTAGCGAATCTCTCGCCGGTTCCTCACGAACACCCGTGATAAATCTGTGTGCTTAAGATAATAGAAGCTAAATTAGACCTCGTTTCTCACGAGTGCGAAGTTTTTGCTTGTGAAATATCGTGGAAATGTTATCAGTTATTTTAGGAGAAAAAAAAATTATAAAAGAAAACTCGTCCCAAGCTGTTTTCTTTATCGTCTAGCTATTTTGTACTTAGTAAGCTTTTTTCCAAAGTATATGGCTGCAAAAATTACCAATAAATAAATTAAAACAAATTGTATTTATTTTTTGATTTTTTGATTATAATTATAAATACGAAAGTAACTCTGTCTATCTGTCTGTTACCTTTTCATGCCTAAACGGCTGAACAGATCATAATGAAATTTGGAAGGAAGGTAAATAGTATCCCGGGGATACATAGGATACTTGAAAAGCGTGGGTGAAGCGGCAGGCAGCAGCTAGTCTCACTAATATTATAAACGTGAAAGTTTAGGTGGATGGATGGATGGATGGATAGATGGATGGATGTTTGTTCCTTTATCACGCCAGAACGGCAAAACAGATCTGGATGAAATTGGCACAGAGATAGATTATAGTCTGGAATAGGACATAGGCTACTTTTTATCCCGAAATTCCTACGGGAACGGGAACTACGCGGGTGAAACCGCGAGGCGCTGCTAGTGTGGTATAAATAAAGAATGTGAAATCAAGAGAAATCTTTTTTAAAGAGAACTATATTATATCGCTCTTGATTTGATCACTTTATTTCCTAGTTTTACTTATGTAATCTGAGTTTTGTGACGTGTCCAAGAGTAAGGTCTAAAGGAAATAAAGCACTTTGAATTTTGAATTTTTGAATTGAATTTATTTATTTTATTGATCACTAGCGGTCCGCCCCGGCTTCCTACGGTATATTCTATCGCTTATGTTCATCGGGGATAATGTAGGATTCAAATGGTGTAAGAATTTTTCAAATCGTTCCAGTAGTTTCAGAGCGTATTCAATTCAAACAAACAAATAAATATTTCATCTTTATAATATTAGTATTATAGAAAATCCCAATGTTAACTTACTTATTTTTAGCCAAACTAAATCAGGCAATCACAAATTCCAACCTGAGCCGCGCACGTCAACCTATAAATTTATAATTGGACAAAATAAACAGTTTATTTTAAATACTCAATGATGCCGACTTCCGTTTCCAGCTCATGAAAATAATATTTATTTGGCACTACCTGTTCCCCGCGGTTTCACCCACGTTAAATTCAAATTTCACATTTCTAGGGTATAAAAATACGAATATATTTTACAACATGACGTTAATCAAATTATATAATCTTATACAAAGGTCGAACAAAACCCCTAATAGAGCCCACTGGTGATTGGAATGCTGGCTTTTAATTCGGTCAATGACTTAGCATTGCCATTCAACGTGGCAATGCTGCCCGATTTCTGGGCACTTTGCCTTCTGGTGACGGCTTAGATTTTTGGAAAATAGATTTAAGTGTAAATATTAGTTGTAATTATTGTATTCTGTTAAAGGTAACTACATAATTTGTATAAAATACGAATATACAATTCTTAATGTATAAATTAATGTATAAAAATTAATATATAATAATTACCGTAAATCTCCCATGGAAATTTGATATTTTACCAAGACCAGTCTATGTTACTCTCCATCTTTTCAACTAACTCTATGCCAAAATTCAAGTCGATTGAATGCTTTGTTAGTATGTGAAGGATAGACAAACAAAAAAACACACTTTCGCATTTATAATATTAGTTAGGATGGGCGTTCATTTGGCTTTCAATACGCAAGCAGGTTTATTATTGTTACTAGCTGACCCGCCCGCGATTTCATTCGCGTGGACTTTAGAAATACCCCAACAAATCTTAGTTTCAATGCAGTTTGCATTAAAACTAAGACTAAGAACGATAGCGGTTGGGAAGAATTGCAGCGTGATTGCCGTTGGGCAATCACGCTGCAATGCCAAACGGAGAGTATTCGTGGCGTCCTTTGGCCTATGTTCAGCAGCGGACTTATACGAGCTGATGATGACCGTGGAGGCCTTGTGTGGGCTGATATTATTATGGTGATGATGAATGTTCTCTTAGATTTCATGTCATTTGGCGTTTCTAAAATGTCCGAATTGAACAGCTTGAGATTAAATTCGTAGCATAAAATTAAAGAGATAACAATGTATCTGAAAATGAAGGTATATTTTGTAAAATATATTATATGCATTTCTATTTTGTAATTATTTAAGAAAGTTCTATCAAAGTTCCGGGACTATAAATAAGAAAACGGTCATTTGGTTTGAACTTCCGTTTCCTTATTCGGCTGCGCAAGCATTTGTTTACGTTATGTTGCTAATTACGCTAGAACGTGCCACTAAACTATTCCAAATTTAAATCTTGGCGATCTTGAACAAACGGAATGCGTGACGTAAAGTCTCTACAAAATACGCTTGACGAAACAAAATTGATTTATGATTTTATCTACTCTGCTAGGTATACTCATATTGGAAAATATATTAAAATATTGTATTTGACTGATATTTTATTTAATTTGGCTTTGTCCGGATTGATGCCCGATAAGGGATTCGTACCCCACTGCTAAAAAAAATTACGAAACAATTTCGGAAAATCAGAAACAAATTTTGTTTATTCGTTACCCTGCATAGATATATGCAGCCCATAAATTTAGCTTAAATAGAAACTTAGACAATTTAACCCGCTGTCAAACTAGAAACAATCTATACCTGATCAGTTGACCGATTCAAAATATACATTAGGTCAACTGATCCCGCGGGATGAGTTCGAGCGGCTTCAGTTGACTAAAGACCCCTACTTTCTTAGCGGTTTTTAGAAGTAAGGATTTTTGGTAGTGCACGTAAGTAATACAAGTATAAAAAAAAAATCTATTTATACAGTTACGGAATCTGCTGTTGCTATGTAAAATTAAATTAAAACCTGCATGCCTTTCTCTCTAATTATTTTTGCACACCAATGTATGTTGGTCAAACATGTTGACTCTAAAATAATTATTTATCACCTTTTTACACGTGTTTTGCAAATAAATGACTTTTACTTTTACTTTTACTTTACGATTGTGACGATTATCCGGATTTTACCTTAATAAAATACTAGCAGCGCCTTGCGGTTTAACCGGCGTAGTTCCCGTTCCCGTGGGGATTCCGGGATAAAAAGCCTATGTGCTATTCCAGACTATAAACTATCTCTGTGCTAAATTTCATTCAGATCCGTTCAGCCGTTCTGGCGTGAATGAGTAACAAACATCCATCTGTCCATACTTTCACATAATTTTTAATATTAGTGGGATAATCTGGTCCGGCAGCGTTATTTTCTGGTGTCAAGCAGGAGAAGCCGCGGGGAGTCTCTAGAGACAGCATAGAATCAAGATGCAATCTGCATTCCGGAGATGAACTATTCTGTTTTAAGAATGAGTGTTTTATTCCAGGTGTAGAACTACCTGTACGCAAAATTTTAGATCGTTCAGAAATTTTGCGTACAGGTAATTCTACACCTGGAATAAAACACTCATCGTTCTGTAGTTTTGGTTTGAAGAGGCAACAAACAACCAAACGCTCTCTCAACAAGTAGCCCCATTCGTTTGTCTTACTAGAACTGGTGATCGAGATAGGACGAGTGCCGACGAGGAACCGCGAGCATAGACAATCTTAGCAGTTAGCACACGAGTTCGGCCTGTCCCGTTGTGTCACGGTGAGAACAATTCTGACAGTTTACCCGTGACCGTTAAGGAGGAAACTACGTATCGTTCAATATAATTTAGTAATTGTTTACCTAAATAAAAACATTGTTAATGGTTTGAGTCTCAACGTTTATATAGTATATTGTAGGCATCACATGTGTATTGTCGGCCAACCGAGCGGGGTGGGGGTGCAGAGTGCCGTGCCTAAAGTTAAACTTACAAAGACACTGACACTGATTGAAACAGTGATTCAAAAGTGAAAAGCCAGTGTTTCGTTTCCTTTAGACCTTACAGGTCAGATATTACTAAAAACTTATGTAAAATTAGATAGTAAAAAGTGGTGTGATCTGTGATAAATAGTGCAGTCTAAGGCTCGTATTATGAAAGCTTGCTTAGTCATCGATCGCTGCTTGAGTAACGCTTTTTTATGGTATAAACGTCACTCAAGCAGAGATTGATGACTGAGCAAGCTTTCATAATACGGGCCTTAGAGCCTATGGAGATGTAGTGTAATAATTTGTTGAAATCGAACCAATACTTTCAGCGCTACGTGGGAACAAAGAAATCGGCCACATACATACAAACATACAAACATAGGGTGCTAACCTCATAACCCTCCCCTGTCGGTAGTCGGGTAAAAAGCAGCATTAGTTTGGAACGGTGACAGTGTCGACGTGACGCGTGAAATGTTCCCAAAAAACCTGATTATTTTGCTTCTGCTGTTGCTTCAAGTCAAGATTGAATGTAAGTTATTACTGACACTAGCTTAAGGTAGTACTAAAGCGCTGCAATGCGCAAACGTAGACAATTTTAGTTTCCAGTTACCGACACTGAACACTTTCAATCGTGGCAACTGGACACAAAAAATGTTTGCGTACGCGCAAGGAGTGGATGATTTTATACTGGTTCTATATAGAAATCAAATATTCATTACACCGGTAGCTTGTATCTGACAGTGTCCACGTTTGCGCCCTGCCTAACAAACCTACCTATAGTATTTTTGAGTCAAAAGAGTGTTTTTTCCTGAATAACTTTCATATTTCTAACAAATACTTATGAAGTCATCACTATCACACATAAGTGACTACATGTATATTTATAGAAATAAAAGCCAATATAATTAATAATGTAATTGTTTAAATCTTGACGTAATAGCTGCTCAGGTTTTCCCTTAAACCGGAACAATCTTTTCTGTGAAATAATACTAACTAGAATGTCTTCTACTTTTCCCCATATTCAAGATGCGCCCACGCATAAAACTCATTGCTGTAACTTTGCATCCGATGTCTATTTAGATTTGTGCATTTTTAAGTCAACCCAGAGCATAATTTACTTTATCGAGGAACGATAGAAGCTGCCTAGTGACTAATTACAACTGTTTGACGGGGAGTCAAATAAAATAGTTCACCGTTTGACAATTAACTACAAAATGAAGATGTGACTTAATAGAACTAAATTTTCATTTTTAGAACCCTTTTTTCGGTCATACGAACTCTTGGGCGTTGCGTCCCGGTAGGGGTGTTTGCAACAGTCTGCAGTTAGCTCAATTGTTTCAATTGTAAATACTAGTTTTAATTTAATTCTATTATTTGATTGTAATTTTCTTTGTCAATTAAGAAAAATAAATACTATAGAGAAAAATAATGAAATTGCACTGTTGCACATAACTTGGTTGAGATATTAGGAACCCTGCGGTCTATTCAAATGACTTATGTTTTGATTCGTAGGTACTACTTGGTTCCTTCAGATAGTTTTTTCATACGTTGCGTAGTTTTCTTGTGAATAAGCAAAAACTCAATTTTTGCGCTTGCGCCGTTCCAAAAACGCATGCTCTGTCCCGCTTCTATGAACGCGAAATCCTATGCCTATGTCCTATTCACAAAATGGCGCTCAACGCGCCCTCTTAAAGGCTTTTTCTATCTCATGGGAACTGATTTATAGAGTAAAAAGGTCTCCACACAACAACTACGCATAATTTCAGGTCAACCCGTTCAGTAATTTTGTAAAGACGTAACAAACATCCACCCATCCATCCAACTTTTTCATTTTTTATAATTAGTATGATTGACTCACCGAAAACAATTCACCGAAAGATATAACTTTCGTAGCGCACTGCATTTCCGGGGGAAGAAGGCTCTTGCACGGGGGTTTGCCGTAGTCATTAATGATTTCGCAAAGCTCCTTCATTTCGGTGAAAACTCGCGCTTGGGCCTCCGCCCCTCGGAACTCTGTCATTGACCCAGGAATAGGCCTGAAAAAAATAGGTTTTTTTTTTTTTTTATTCTTGTTTTTTTTAATAGGACTTTTTTATAATATAATATGCCAGTCCCGTTTTACAGACACAAACTTAACCCTTACTTTATCTAATTATATCATATAAGATTATGTACAAGGCCTTAGCATTTTAACATTTTGAGTGATGAAAACGATGCCCTTTTCAGTGACGTCAACTTCAGTAGGTATACGTCAACTTCAGTAGGTATACGTCAACTAAACTGCTTCTGTTTCTTCAATAAAAATAAATTTTGAAACAAATAAATGATAAATACCCATTATGTTTGTTGTTTGTGTGTTGTCTTATAAATAATTTCCTACTTTCTTTCTTTAAATGCTATAATTATAATAACTTTAATTATAAATAAATAATGCTGGACAATTCACACAGCATTATCTAGCCCCAAGCTAAGCAGAGCTTGTGTTATTTTAGATAACTGATATAATTGATAGAATACAATACATAGATATTTTTTATATACATAGAAAACGACCAGAACACCCAGATGTCTGCAGATCGTACACACATTTGTCCCGAGGCGGGAATCGAACCCGCAACCTTCTGCGTTGCAGGCAGGCCTTCGCCCACCACGCCACAGAGGTCGAGGTCGTCAAATAAAGATACGCTTAAAGCTTCATGACAATATGGTGAAAGGGGACGTCACGTTCAGAATTTATGCGATTGATTCATAACATAAATTCATAACATACCTACTTTTCAATGATAAAACTGATATCAGATATTATTTATATTTACTATATCAATAGAGAATATAAATAAGAATAATCAGCTTTTATCAAGTCACATTATTATTTATTAAGTTAAAATCAATTAGCTCCTAAAGCGAATATATAATTTAATATACCTACTTCCTGCATGTCAAAGATTGGTTAATTCAGTATATGGCTCATCATTTATATTCTAATTCCTGCCTAGCAACATGAATGTCTTTCCAAGTATTAACTACAGTTAGGGCGAGGAGTTGAAACGATGACGTCATCGATCTATGCTTGAGCAACGCTTTTCTACGGCATAAACGTCACTCAAGCACAGATCTATGACTGAGTAAGCTTTCATAATATGGGTCTTAGGCCCGTATTATGAAAGCTTCCCCAAGCATTACTTAAGCAGTCATTACGTGATCTCTACTCAAGCGTTAATTACTCAAGTAATGCTTGGTAACCGTTCAATAATATGTCTAAGCAGTTACTCGAAGGCGTGGACGGAGGAAATCCGCTCTTGACGGCTACTTGAGTGAGTGTAGATTTTGACATGAGCTCCCAAGCATTGTTTGAAAATTAGTATTCACTCAAAACTAGACATAAGCATCACTCAAGCAGAGATCGATGACTGAGCATGCTTTCATAATACGGGCCTTAGATTGGTTGTACTTAAGGAATAAACTTTTATAAATTTTTATCTCTGGGTGAGAACCATGACTTGCAGCGGACTTTATGTGGCTGAGGGGTATTTTTTTAAAGAGAATAGACCTTCGTTAACTCCTATCTCAACAGTTGGTAAGTGACGACATGTTACTTATTCACTCATGCCTCGAAAAAACCCATGCACATTTTTAGGTTACATTTTTGGTATTTTAAATTTTATGCAATTTTTATTTCTAATCAAATTTCATCAAATTGCAATTCCAATAACCATTGGCTGAGTGCCATGAACGGAATTAGTTTTTTTTTGAAAACTATATCGATTACGTTTCATTAGGTACTGCAATTCTGATTCATAATGCCATGCATACCTTTGTAGGACAATATCTTAGCAAAAACGAAACGTAGAATAGGGAAACCTCTTCGTTCATTCACATTGCCATTCAGCTGTAAAATTTTACATATGATATTAAATTTGGCCCATCCATGGAAATCGGAATCGCTTAGGTACGCCCAACCCAGTTTCCTATCCACGGATCCATGAATTTAGCGTAAAAAAATAATTTGCCGCTTAGTGCAGTTGGAGATGTAAGAGCAAATACTTACTTTCCATACTCCTCCCTTGAGAATGTGGGTTTGTGGTTCTTGTCGAAGGTTCCACTGAAAGCTGTGACCTTCTGCAGGTCGGTGTGGGCCTGCGCTTTTGTGTCGAATGCGCGGACCAGGTCTGTTAATGATGAGCTCTGAAAAAACATAATATAAAAAATGTCGGTCTTAAGCTTTTTTATGAAATAAACGTTTTTTTAGTTTTATTCTTAAGTTTATTAGTTTATTTCTAAAGATCTAGGTATACTTCTACGTTTCGGTTTTGCTAAATTTTTGTCCTATAAAGGTATGTACGTAGATTTACCATGGTATTATGAATCAGAATTGTAGTACCTTCTATAATTCTGATTCAATTTACTCATTTCAATATACAAATTTTCATATAACAGGAAAATTTACAATTTTCTGATGCGGGTAATTTGGCCGAAATATTGGAAGGCTCAAGACTCAAATCATGGTAAATTTCCCGTTATAAATGACTTTAGTGTTGTGAATAACCATGATAATTTCAAAAGTTTAATAAATATAATATTTTAAAGTAGTCTTAGTCATTTTCTTGTAGCTACGACGGTTAATAAGTACCACACCTTACTACCTCGTCAAAAAATGCCAATAAAATATATTTATATTTCGAACACTATGTTACGTACGTACCTACCATAATTTTTTCAAAAACAAATATTAACACACACAAGTCACCCCAATGTAAAATGAAACCATGCGAAATAAATGATACCACGTCACTCAAAAATTAACAAAATGCAAATGGTTTGGTTTTTCAGGTATGCACTGGTAAAAAATTCTAAGTCTATGTATGCGAGTGGTGGCAACACAGAAATATGTCTGTGGGCGGCAAGATAGTTTGTTACACACCGCTGTGAAAAAATACTGGTTGCTAACAAAATACAAAATCTAAGTACCTATCTTAGCTCCTTAGCTCCAAGAACTAGTACCTTAGGTTTTTTTCCACATCCTGCCCCTCTTGCCGCAAGTATTTGTACCTTTAACGGACAGGATAATTATCTATTATATATTAAGACCTTCATGCCAGAAATACCTACTAAGGTAAACCTACCGAATGGCCGTAAAACCCAGTTGCAGTAACGATATGTATCGCTTCTGCTCAAGTACTGGGGAATTTGTGGAATTGGCTGACCTATCACGTGCACATAATATCGTAGCATAGTCGCATAATCGTCCAAATATGAAATAAACTGCTAAAAGAACTGCTGCTGTGTAAGCGCTGCTATTTGCACGGATTTTTTATAGAGTAGGTATACAAAGAGTCTTTTTAACCTTGACACTTTTAATACGTGTCCCTCCATCTGTAATTCCTTTCATCAAAGGTAAGATGCCAAATGTGCATAGATGTTTGACGTTGGTGATAATAACTTACTCCACAAGGGTCAACATAACACCAGCGCTGAGTAGGTATTTTTAACTTATCTACTCAGCAACATGCTGAGTTGATACCTTTTTGGCTCGACACTGGGTGGTTTGCCAGGCAGGTTGCGGAAGTTACTGGGTAGTTAACCAATTCTGTTTAAATTTCCGACAATTTAGTTTGTACTAAGTAGGTAGTTAACCGTTATTGCACTTACCTGACTCGATCTAGTTTAGTTCCTTCCTCAAATGTATGGTAATTCTAAAGTGTCGTGTCAAATAAATCATTTCATTTCAAATTGTGTCATGTTGAGATGATACCATTGTTATTCATCATCATCATCATCAACAGCCTGTATTGGTCCACTGCTGGACATAGGCCTCCCCTGAGTGCCATAGCGCCCTGTCTTTAGCTTGCCGCATCCAGCATCTGTCAACAGATTTTCGCAAATTTTCATCCCACCTGGTCGGAAGGCGTCCTACCCTACGTTTGCCAAGTCGCGGTCTCCACTCAAGAACACGTTTACCCCAGCGGTTGTCGGTTCTTCTTGAGATATGGCCAGCCCACTGCCACTTCAGCTTGCTAATCCTCTGAGCTATGGCATTGTTATAACAATAAAACATTTATTTCAGGCAACATTAGTGTAGTACTGGATGTAAAATACTTAAAAACTACGGCCCATATAAAATATATACATTATTCTAACATACATACAATAAACCTACTTAATTTACTACCACGTAGTGTCGGTGACGTATGACACTGTGCTGCGACCGGTAATCGTCCGCGAAAACGCCGGAACAGCACATTCTTCGGCCAGAATTCGTCCTTCAGAAGGTCAAAATATTCTCTATTGGAATACGCACTAATAATGATTGAAAATCATTATGACGCGACTCCAACCGTTCAACCCTCACCAAGGATGAATGAGGTGATGGAGAAGTGATTCATTCCGTGGAATGAGGTCTCTGAGCGATGCCCTTTATTTTGTCACGGATTTGTCTTTTGTATGCGTTTGTTATTATGGCGAAGTATTTACCCTTTTTACTTTTTGACGACCACTGTGGCGCGGTGGGCGAAGGCTTGGCTGCGACGCAGGAGGTTGTGGGTTCAATTCCCGCCTCGGGACAAATGTGTGTACGATCTGCAGACATTTGTTCAGGGTGTTCTGGTCGTTTTCTATGTATAATAAAAAAATATCTATCTATGTATTGTATTCTATTATGTATATCAGTTATCTAGTACCCACAACACAAGCTCTGTTTAGCTTGGGGCTAGTTAATGCTGTGTAAATTGTCCAGCATTTTTTTATTATTAATTTATTTCTTAATTAGCTTTCCAAATTGCTCCAGTCTACTTCAACGACGCGACGGATGTTCAACATCGAAAGATGTTAAATTGAAGTGTGTTATGTCTAAATCAAACGGACTTGGCAACGTTCGCGCGATATATAAATAAAACAAAGAACCAACAGACAGACAATGCTTGTATTACGAGTGACCTTAAATACCAGTCTGGTATTTTGCAGCTTTCTCAATGAGTTTTCAGTTTTTATTCGAATTCTGGCTTTTCGGAAACTTTTTCAGTTTTCAGTGGACTTAATAACTGGATATTTAGCTGGAATAGCTGGTGCAGTGGCGTTCATACATCTGTTTCCCCACAGACGGGATCAAAGTCTCGTAATTATTGTAAATTCGTTTTGGTTTAATAAATAATATCATAAAATATTATTTGAAATATAATGATATTTCTTGAACTTGCCCTGTTAGTATATGTGGGACATATCTTGCAACTGAATTTTAGACCAATTATCATCAACCGTTTGAGCTGAAATTTGGCATACTCGTGTTAGTTAGTTGATAAATGCAATGTTATGGTACATCTATGTTGTGTATTGTACTAAGTAGATAGATCAGTTATCAAGTACCCATAACATAAGCTCTGCTTAGCTTAGGGCTAGATAATACTGTGTGAATTGTCCAGCATTTTTTATTTATACATATAACAGCGCAGAATCTCACTATAATATAATATTATAAACGTGAATGTTTAGATGGATGGATAGATGGATGGATGTTTGTTCCTTTATCACGCCAGAACGGCTGAACGGATCTGGTTGAAATTTGGTAGAGACATAGATTATCTGGATTATCTAGAGTCTGGAATAGAACATAGGCTACTTTTGATCCCAGAATTCCCACGGGAACGGGAACTGGAAACACGGGTGAAACCGCAAGGCGCTGCTAGTAACTATATATTAGTTAGGATTCTCATTCAATAAATGATAATAATATATTTTCTATATTATCATTTTGTTATTCATCTCGAAGCATTTCCATTTAATTCAATTCGAATAAACAAAACACAGAAATTTTACCTAACATCAATGTTTGAACTTTAGCTATAAAACACACATGTTTATAGAACTTTAGAAACGATTGGACTAATGCCGGAAGACTTGTAAATGTTTTCATAAATTACCCATGGCTGAACATATCACAGAATGTTTATGAGTATAAACATTAGGTACTAAGGAGTAAGCTCAGGAATCCTGAGCTTATTTGTGCTTGACGCGCGCGTACTGAACCCATCCTGAGTCAGGATGGGTTCAGTACGCGCGCGTCAAGCAACGCACTCACACTGATGAAATCCCATATAGGAATAAAACGTTCTTCTAACACAAATAAGGTTCGTAGTTCACCCGCTTATGTCCGCAATGAATTAGGTATAGTCCTCGCATGAGTTATTTTAACCTGTGTTCATAGAATAGGGTTGAATGACGACCTACTAGTTGCTTCAAATAGATTTATGGAATGACCGTTCCCATTTTAATTGAAACGTTTTATATTTTATTCTCTTAGAGAATATGTGCACCTGTTTGCGTGGTGAATTCTTATGCAATGACGGTGATAATTGGAGCATTGACTTTGAAATTATTTAAATACGTTTCTTTAAGAACGAATTGCTTTTTAGAGTTCCGTACCTAAAGGGTGAAAACGGGACCACTAACCCGCTCCGCTGTCTGGCGCGGTGGCGGGCTGTATCTCTTGAACGGTAAATAGTAAACATTTTCACAGAATGCGTATTTCTCTTGCCGCTACTACATCAATACAAAAAACCCGTATAAAAAACTACTTGATTTGGGTATTTTTGCTCTACTTTTGACAAGACTGTATCTTTTGAAACTATCATGGTTATTAACATAGAAATCATTTAGAGAGGGATATTTACCATGATTCGATTTTTGAGTTTTCCAATATTTCGGCACAAATCGAATCATGGTAAATATCCCGTTCTAAATGATTTCTAAGACTGTCTGTCTTGAACCGTCAAATCAAATCATTTATTCACAAGAATGTAGGTACAAAAGTTCTCTGATAACTCCAACATATTCTGCCTTGTCCAGGCATGCAAAATTAAAATGTTGGGTTTTATAAAATAATATGTCAGATAACAATACACCAACCACCCCGGGTCGAACGTCCAAACCAAATTGACTACTAGTCACCGAAGTTAAGCAAAGTCAGGCGCAGTCAGTGGGTATTTCGATGGGTGACCGCTTCATGTTGGCTTTTCGCTTTTTTTCGATTTTTAATCAAATTTTCTTTTAGAATTCGTTTTTCGAAATAGTTATGTACGATGGTACGGAACCCCCCGTGTGCAATTCCACTCGCACTTGGGTGGTCTTATTTATTATCACCTAATTTACTTACACTGAAGTTTTTAAACTTACGTTAACAGAACACAATTATTATACGAGTAATATAGTAGTTATTTAACAGTCATTTATTTACAACGCGCGTTTGCGGTCGCGTCAATTTTTTTTCAGACTATCTACATTAATTAAAAAAAATTACCACATCGCGACCACAACTAATGACGAGCTACTGAGTTGTTAGTACTGAGTTATTGCTATGCTGCTACTTGGTGGATACGTGGCCGCCGGATCGTAGAATCAGCCCGTTCGTAGAATGGCTACCTAGCCATTCTACGAACAGGCTGATTCTACGACCAGATGGCTATGTAACGTTTAGTCATATTGTTGAACGTTGATGACCTCATCAACGTTCAACAATATGGCTAAACGTTACATAGCCATCTGGTCGAGTGAAATTAAAAAGGTATTCCTAAAAAATAACGTTCGTTTTGCAATCGGCCTAGCCATTCTACAAACGGGCTGATTCTACAATCGAGCAGCGACATATATAATGTTGAGTATTAGGTATAAATTATGTACTTACCTACCAACATACCTACCTTAATTTGCCGTTAATGGTAATAAGTTCAACAAAAGGAATGCGAATTCAATCAATTTTCCTTATCAAATACCGTTGGTCGTTTAAATAAAGGTTAAGTTGTTTTTTTATAAAAGCAATGCTGATAATGCCCGTGGCGGTCGCGTCGTAAGAATCGACCCCTGCAAATCAGCCCTCATAAGAGCCGCCTATGGGAAACTACCAGAGGAACAGCTTCCTCCCGCGTTTTAACACTCCGACTGCGATCAGAAATCCCCGTCTACGTGTGGTGATTATGACGGAAACCTCCCTGGTTTAGGCTAGTTTTTCTTTTTTTGTTTTGCCTTGTTCAGTGGACGAAGGTATATTGTATGCCTATAAGGAACATCAATAATGCCTATAGTAATTTCTCGTTGCTAAAAAAAACAGCTTAAGGTGGTCCGACGCGAGTTGGCGCGAAATTTTTATTTTTGTGGTTTTACATTTTTTTTTGCGTTCCACAAGCAATAAAACAAATAGTAAAAGTAGTTTGCCGCAAATTGTAAACCATTTTCTATGAATACATGATAAATCCAACTTCGATTCACTGGTATTTTTGGAGCATTTGGGAAAATAAGAGATTTTGTGCTAAAAATCTACATTTTCTCAAATGCTCACAAAATACAAATGAATCAAAGTTGGTTTCATTCAATCATGAGTTCATAGAAAATAGTTAACGATTTGCGGAAAATTACTTTTCCGCTAGTTTTCTTGCTTGCGCTTGTGTAACATAAAAATCGGGGATGTTTGCGCAGTACCACACTGATGGTTTCCATGCTATCATACGCAAAAAGACAGCGTCCCTGATGCGCAGAGTGCGGGACAGTCGCAACAACATTCTGAAAACTGTGGCATATTGCCTAACTTCTCCACTCTGGAAGTGTCTGGTGAGGAGGGTGATCAATGAAGGAAGCTATTTCCTTCATTGATCATTTTATTTTTTATTTATTTATAAAAAAAAACCTCAAAAAATTATGAATCTCACGCCAACCCGCGTCGAACCACCTTAACAGGTAGGTATTCACAATTAAAATGTTTATAAAAAAATGCTCACAGTTTGATAGTAGGTGATACCTACACTTCATAATTCAATATACAATGGAACACCTGTGGCGGTTGTGAAAAAGTTATTGACGTATATCCATCACAATTTACTGCTTTCATATGTTATATGGGTTCCTTTCATCATTTGATTGATAACCAGCCAATAGGGACTTACGAAAGATACAAAAATAAAAGCGGCAAATGCGAGTCGGACTCGCGCACGAAGGGTTCCGTACCATTATCTATAAAAACGGCAAAAAAATCACGTTTGTTGTATGAGAGCCCCCTTAAATATTTATTTTATTCTGTTTTTTAGTATTTTGTGTTATAGGGATAACAGAAATACATCATCTTTGAAAATTTCAACTGTCTTACTATCACGGTTCATGAGATACAGCCTGGTGACAGACGGGCAGACGGACAGATGGACAGCAAAGTCTTAGTAATAGGGTCCCGTTTTTACCCTTTGGGTACGGAACCCTAAAAATAACTCATATACGCAGCAAACGAAGTTCAGGAAATAAAAGTTGCTTTCATAATTTTGATATGCCCAAAAGTGTCTCTCAATTGGAGTCCATTAATCTTCATCTGATCACCAATAATGTGATTGATTTGAAAAACTAAAAATCTACTTAAAATGTGTTTTAGTTATGTAGTTAGGTGCTTGCTTCTTAGTATAGGTACACTGTTTTTATTTTTTTCGGGAAATATACTAATCCATTGGATAAAAAAAATATAGGATCACCTCAGGATCCAAACTAGAGCAAAATTTTCCAGGTCGGTCTTTATTTAAGGTATGTAGAAATCGACGATGATAAAAAAACATACAGCCAAGCATAGAATCTCCTCGTCTTTTGTTTTTCGTCGGTTAAAAGGGGCACCGTTATCGCTGATAAGCGTGATATTTTTTGAGAATTCTCAACCCTTATCTAACGAGAATCTAATAGTAGGAGTAGCTGCTCAGATTTTTTTCATACATTTTTAAAGGTTTTTTTTTGTACACAACTAGCTACTACCGGCGGCTTCGCACGGGTTTTTTAGAATAAAAAGTAGTGAAAATGTTATTGATTTGGTTTGACACTTTGTTCCACTCTAATCAATCAATGGATTTAATGTTACATTTCCACTAGAGTCATGTCAGCATCTATCAAAGAGCTCGTGCGATTTGTTCTATTTCCACTAGCACCATATACGTAAATCTAAGTACATGTGTCCCTTATAACTTGCACGAAGATTCCTGAAATTCCTTCCCAGAGCGTAGACGGAAACATGACTCACTAATGCACGTCAAAACGGTAATCATTCAAACATAAATGAGTCGAGCGCAAGGTCGCTCCGGCGCAGGGCCAAGTTCACCTCCTCTCCCGGGGTTCTAATTATATGAGACCGTCTTTGCGAATGTGCGAAATGAAAAACAAAGATTTTTCGCACATTCGCAAAGACGGTCTCATAGGGCGGTCTCATAGGGCCGTTTAGGTTTCAGACTTTCCTCTTCCAGTGGTAAGTTGGAGCCCAGGAACTTATGGAAACAGCTTTTTTACTCTTCTTTGTTCAATTCCGGCAATTTGTACCTACTTTCATGGAAAAGAACCTTCTGTTCTTATTTTTGGGAACCCATTTGATAGTTTATAGTTTATTTATCATTGTAAAAGTCTAGTGAAGAAACTGAGTCGTTACAAAATGTAAAGGCACAAGGTGTATGTTTGATGGATTTGTGTGTTTTTGTAAGGTGTGTTTTATTATGGTGAATTATAAAGGTGACCATTAAAATTCAGCGGCAAGAGTCGATAGTACTATAGTAAACTACTAGGTACTACTACCTAGGGACAATAGTACTATAGTAAACTATAGTAAAACTTCTTAATAATAGTAGTCTTAATAGTATACTTCTTTACTGACGATAGTACTATTATAGTAAACTATAGTATAACTTATTTAAGTTAATTCTTTGAATTAGATTTATCTAGTTTTAAGTTATTTTGTACCGCCCCAACGGGGTACATGTTTGATACTCGAAATTGTCATAAGATCTTTGTCACACAACATGTAACTAATGAATAAATGATTCTAAATGATTCGGTTCTTTAGATGATGCGCTAGCGATCATAGCGATTAGGCCGCCCTTTGTACTTCCGCGATTCGCAGTTTTTCTTTCGGTATAGATACCATCAATATTTTGAGATAACAAATAAACATTAACTTAATACTAACTAATATCTAGTGGCACAATCGGCGGCCTTATCGCTAACAGCGATTTCTTCCAGGTAACCTGTGGATGGATAGGATCGGTACTAAAGCTGACGGTGGCGTAATTGATGTGATGACAGTCATAATTAAAACAATAAATATTTCACCATATAAAAGTACCTACATAAAATACGACATTGTGCAATGTGGTCGAGGTGCATCGCCAGAGAAAGAAAAGAGGTTGGTACATCCTTCTGATTACCAGCGAAACTAATTCGTAAACCTCACTGCAGATCACTAACTAATAGCTAATAGTTTAGTTCGGTGCCAAATACTTCATTACGTAGACACTACACTAGCAATGATTATACATGGTGAAGAAAAATAAGTGGTGTGACAATCGAGAAAAAAAATCCTGTTTGTCATACTGGTGTGATAAGCTGGTGTGACTACGAGTCAGCAGCCAAATAAAAAACAGAAAATGCAATAATTTTTAAAAAGAGAGCAAAAATAGATCTAAACTGCAATAAATAATAAAATTGTAGAAAAACAAAAGCAAACAAAAGTAATTAAAATCGGGAAGACTTAATTATCGAGAGTGGACAGATAGTGTTTATTAACCTTATTATACTTTTGAAGACAGGAAGGGATTTAGCTTGCCGGATGATATTGTATTTGTTTTTTGTGGAACAATAAGATTATATTCTACCTATCGTAAACTCTGTTACTGATGATGACAGACAGACATACATTATTTTATGACCTATACGTAATATTACCTACATATTATTATAGTTTTGCGTCTCGAATAGTATGCCAAAATATCATATCTACTATTCACAAAAATGTGTGGAGTATACAAACGGAAAGATTTCATTTGATATACAGCGTCTGTCTTATTGATAAAAACGTTTGGCACAAAGCCATTGCATTATCTTTACGAGATTCCTCAGGCGTTACATTCAAAGGAATGTTTGAATAATACATGAAATTTTCAGCAGATAATCAAATTATTGTTGCTTGTTGTCTTCACAAGCTTCGTGATTATTTTTAGGGTTCCGTACCCAAAGGGTAAAAACGACCTATTACTAAGAATTCGCTGTCCGTCTGTCACCAGGCTGTATCTCATGAACCGTGATAGTTAGACAGTTGAAATTTTCACAGTTAATGTATTTGAGTTGCTGCTTTAACAACAAATACTAACAAAACAGAATAAAATAAATATTTATTTAAATAAATATTCTCCCATACAATAAACGTGATTTCTCGCACTTGGCTGGTTTTTTTTTTTTTTTTTTTTTTTTTTTGCCATAATTTCCTGGTTTGGCAGGGAGTTCAAGGATCGTAGTTTGTGGATACTGCTGCACCCCATTGAGTGACCTTCCCATCCCATAGTAGACTCCTACGACATAGACTTTATTTTATAAGCCTTGGTTTAAAAACTTGGCATATCTAGATGCCACTGCTAAGGATGTTGAAAACAGTCAACTAAAACGAAAATCAGAGTCCAGAGAACCGGGAAAACCAATAAAACCGGCCAAGTGCGACACGGTCTCGCGCACGAAGGGTTCCGTACCATTATCTATAATCACGTTTGTTGTATAGGAGCCCCCTAAGTATAAATTTTATTTTAATTAATGAATTTATTTTTTAATTGAATAATTTAACTAAATATTCTGTGAATATTTCAAGAGTCTACTTGTTGCCGTTATCAATATCAAGTCAAAAATAAGAAAAAAAATCACGTTTGTTGTATGGCTCTTAAATATTTAATTTATTCTGTTTTTTAGTATTTGTTATTATAGCGGCAACAGAAATACATCATCTGTGAAAATTTCAACTGTCTAACTATCACGGTTCATGAGATACAGCCTAGTGACATACGGACAGACGGATAGCGGAGTCTTAGTAATAGGGTCCCCCTTTGGGTACGGTACCTTTAAAACAAAAAGATGGTACCTCTATCTTAATATCTTCTTATGTAACCCTGAGTTGCTCCTTGCATACGGCAGCTTCACTTTCACCTTTTAAGAAAAGTCAACATCACCGGTACCTTATTTTTTATTTCATACGCATACACGTACGAAATTACTTCCCTAATCGAAGATTACGCGTGAATGCTTCCAATCCAGACTCTCCCCGACCACAGCCTTTTTGTCATCAATTTGGATTGTTTACCTCAATCTTGGAATAACGTACGTTAAGCCTAGAGGTAAGATATCCCATGACAAATAGCGTGACCTACAAACGTCGCGTGGCAAACCGTGCTAATGATAAGCTTTTAAACCAATTTGAAACGAACGATATCGTTTACTCTAATCTCTTTCGATTCCTAATGATACGCCAATATTATTTCTGCTACGTTAGAACCATTTCCAAAACAATTTGCATTTTGACGAATCTACAATTTGAAGATTTTTGTAGATATGAAGACGGTTTAGCACAATTTTAATCTTCAGGATTTATACAAATAAAAAAACACTCAATCAAAACATCATCTTAAAGCGTTGCACTCCTAAAAATAGAGTTTAAAAGGAAATGCTCCCTCGGATAAAGCATCGTATTCAATTCTATGTCACAACATTATGCAGCCACTTTTAAGGGTTAATCCTATTAATGCACATCAACTAGCATTCCTGCATGCACAATGCAACCTTGCAACAAAAACCTTACCCTCGACCGTTTCTGTATGGGATCATCCCCAGGAATCGACAGGAAATTTCCACTCATTGTCACTTTAAAACACGCAGATCACAGTTTCGTTTTTAATTATAACACGAAACACGTGCGTACGCGTCGACGTTCAGTTACCGAATGAGCCCAAGCCAAGAATACGGATATTTATATTTGTTTCAAGTTTATGAATGGATGACGTTCCATTTGTGACGTTAACATTCTGCGTTTGAATGTATTCTGCGTTTGAATTTGTAGGAATGTGTGGTATTGGGCGCAGCAGGCGGGAGACTCGCTGATTTGTTATTTTGGATGTTGCGTTTCATTTTATTATAATGGCCGGCCTTCTGACGTGGCCTTACTCACAAAGGCTAGTTGAATATAATAGTATTCCTCTATAGCAATATAAAAGAAAACATGAATCAATGTTCTTTAATATCTACAGAGCAGAACGTAAATAATCCAGGTTGGCTGACCTGGATACAAAATGGGTTTATGACGTATGAACCAGGATGTGAAAAATAAATTGATACAAAGTTTGCCAACGAGTAGGTATCATCATCATCATCATCAGCCTATATCAGTCCACAGCTGGACATAGGCCTCCCCTAATGAGCGCCATAGCGCCCTGTCTTCAGCTTGCCGCATCCAGCATCTACCAGCAGTCTTTCGCAAATCGTCATCCCACCTGGTCGGAGGGCGTCCTACGTAGGTATCATGCTTAGGATCAAATACTCAAGTAGCTAATAATTGCTTTTACTTGGTGAATTTAGCTCTGACTTTAGTTTCTTGATAGTAACATCATGGAGTAGTTCCGATTTTGTAGTGACGTCATCGAGACTTTCCGATTTTGTATAGGATTTGCATGTCCGCACTGTAAAGGCGTTGGTGTAGGTCCCTCCCTATTTTCAAAAATATGGTCTATGAACACTTCCTTACATCAACATTAAACTGTTAATTAATATATATATGTAAACTATATTTATATTATATATGTACATATATTATTTTATTATATATTTATGTATGTATTAATATTTATAGTACGTATCTCTGGTCATGTGTTTTTTTGTTTAATTAAATTGTTATTATCCTGTTATAACACGCCACCGTCTACACTTGTTACACCACTCCCTGTCCATCCAAAGGTTGCCTGGCAGAGATCGCTCAAAGCGATAAGGCCGCCCATTGTTCAACGAAATCTGTATTTTAAGTTCTTTCCTGTCTTATGTATCTTTTTAATTTGGTGTGCAATAAAGTGTTATTGTATTGTATTGTATTGTACGTAATGGAGTGTCTCGCTGGTGTCTCGACACATCGAGAAACTAAACACAGCACTCTGATTTTATTTTAAATTGAATGATAATAATTTGATTGTTTTGAAAAACTAAAAAACGATCAATTTTTTTTCGTATATTCATAAAATTACCATTCTTATGGAGAATGAACCAACTCGGGATCATTCTGCATATGAAAAAATTATAAAGCGAAAGAGTTTTCCAAATCAGGCCATAATTGACGGAGAATTCAACGAAGATACATAAAAAACATACATACAGCAGAACAAAGAACCTCATCCTCTTTTGTTTTTCGTCGGTTAAAAACAACCGACGACAAACCAGGTATGTACAAAAACCACGAGCGAGACACACTTGAAAGTTCTCATGTTTGCTAACCTTCACTGCCAGAGCACTTGAAATAAACATCTGAAGATCAAACAAATAATTTGAATCATGGAATTCGGAAAAGTTGTTGTTCTTTTGAAAAGATCTTATTATTTTAAATTTATTCGCGAAAATATGATTTTTATTGCTTTTCGGTTTACAACTTCCTTCCTAGCAACGTCGTCACAATCTATTTTGGTTGTATAACAGAGATTCGTCATTTTCTTTTTTATTTGTCATGAAGAAGTCGGTATTGGTCTTGCTTGTGAATGTGGGTTGACATTTATATATTTAGATTTCTAATACGAATTCTTATCATTATGTATGCAAAATTTCATTAAAAACGGGGACGTAGTTTCCAAATGAATGGGAAAATACGTTTGTATGGGGGCTTCGAGGTTTGCCCCCACCTTAAAGGGCATTTCAAAATTACAATCAGATGTAAGCTTTTTTAATGCCTTTGTAA
Source organism: Eupithecia exiguata (assembly GCA_947086465.1). Classification (NCBI taxonomy): domain Eukaryota; kingdom Metazoa; phylum Arthropoda; class Insecta; order Lepidoptera; family Geometridae; genus Eupithecia; species Eupithecia exiguata. The sequence goes on along the minus strand of OX352243.1, from coordinate 8,170,771 downwards.
TACTTCTATTTTGTATAGACTAGGCCAAGATGCAAAGTTGCTCTTGGTTGCCTAAACTATAAAAAATAATCCTATTAGAAACTGATCAATGGATTTTCGAAAGCGCTAATGTTAGTCGTGATCGGAGTAGCTCCTTAAAACACTCTTTAAGTATTTTGCGTTTCGTTATCTACAGGATTGAATGAAAACAATTCTAATAAAACGAAACGAATTATATTTGAAATACGGATATTTATTTTTTTCATAAAAATTCTAAATTCAATAATGTGTTTAAACATGTAACATATACATATATGCATTTATACAAAGATATATGCAATGTTCGGTGATATATTATGCTAGAATTGGAGCGTAACAGATTTAGGTACGATGCATGATAATGATGATCACATTATACACTTACAAAATAATATTTACCAAGTATTGTCAAATGGTGAAAGTTTGTCGATACGATGTTTATGATGATGAACCTGTGCGCTTCTCTTTAAACTAACATGAATCGGAATATCTTCATAAACTTTGCACATTCAGAAAATATAACAAGTCATATAACTTTTATTTTAATACTGGATTGGTTTATGAGATATCACTCGATCCTTTCGATACAGCAGCCTCCCATTCGCAATACCATGGAAATGATTTGTATTGTAAGTATTTACAAATTTATGATCGAGATCATGATGAGTTTATTATCATTGGTTGCGGTTTATTTAACATGTTATAATTTAAAACAATTTTTAGGTTACTTTCAAACAATTATCTAATAAATAGCATCTATATAGAAGATTTCAACTAGATCTATGCAACGCAGTAACGCACAATATTTTTAAATTTGGTATTAAAGAGATAACGTGTTAAAATTTAGAAGAAAACCAGGGAGTAGATAGTTCTTATATAATTAGACATTGTATATAATACAATCGAAATTTAATATAACGTGCATAACTGCGTTGAATATATTCGCACAAACACAACGTGAAATACATTTAATTGGAATTTTCTATTACTCTAGTTACAAAGATTCAGTCAACACGGAAATGTAATTTAGAAATGAAAACTTATTTATCAATAGACGAGTAAATATATATTTATAATTTATTGAGATTTGGATTAGACAAATCACATTTTCTATCTACAGATATGTTATCAATGATAAATGCTATAATATTTAGAAAATCTAAGTCCCGTGGTTGTGAGATGTGCCTCGCTACACATTGTGTATATTTCCAATGTAATATAATTTGTAACAATAAAAAATATCATGTAATATTCTATTTGTTGTTTAATGGTATTTCTAAAAGTAGAGCAAATTAACAGTCATTATTGCCGCCAATTACTGTGCGGAAATCAATTTAGAAATTTGTAATTACGTAAGATTAACCTATATTGTAATAATTTAATTCCGTTCTCTTCCTTTTCTGATAGGTCATAGACTCAATTTAACGAGGATACTACCTATTCATCACATATGATGCACACGGAGTATTTCAGCGGTTTGCTTTACGTAGATATTGTCCTGCGTAAAATCGTTGATAATAATTTAAGAAAATGTAAGTATATTTTCTTTTCTGTCAGTAAATCACACACAGGATTACTTCCATATATTGACACTGAAAATATACACGTACTAAAATTAAAGTGAAGATTCAAACACTGTGTTTTGAAGTTTGGACTGTGATAAAAGTTTTATTTTAATGTATCAACGATTTATTGTTACCTTATCAAATTACATTTGAGCACTGGGGCCTTAAATGAAATGTAATAATTTAATGTAAAGAGACACACCCATACATTGTACTCAGCCATTTATTGGCCGTTGATTTATATATTGGCACTTTAGTTTGTATTGACCTTTTCAAAGCTTCAACATAAACTCAACTAGAGTTTTTTTTTAAATTAAGAAATGTTTCTTATGTGGTAGAAGACTAGGTACCAATTAATTCACAGAACCAATCAATCCCACCTGCAGGAGATCTGAGATCAGTGAATGGGTGGTATAAAATATTAACTATAAATAAAAGTTTTACCACAATGTGCCAACATAACAAAGTGAAAAAGACGAATGATGAAACTAGTGCACCATTTTTAACCAACTTTTAAAAATAAATATACGTAGCCAGATCAGGCCTGATTTTAATCATTTTATGGCCTATTGATGAATATTAATTATCAGATTTAACAATTTAATTATTGCTCAAAATTTCAACAATGAAACAGTTATAATTATTATAAAGAGCTTTGCTATATTGATTGTATGAAACCTTATGAAAAACATTTATGATATCAATGATGTAATTTCACTTTTAATAACAATATCACAATTTTCAATAATATACAAAAAGACGTTGGAGATTTCATAGATTACACAAACAGGCCAAGCTTATAAAGTAAGAACGAATTTTGTGATATACATTGTTAGTAAGTAATAATTTATATAACATTTTATATACAGTTTGGTTAAACAATATGGACCACAGATACATTGGTTGATCACTCAAGGGGACACAAAACAATTTTATAAAAGATGTCAAATCTTTAGAATAAACCGTAAGCTATGTCTATATTTTTATTCCATTTTATATAACACTCATCATCTAACAAACATGCTTTACGTACTTCGCACTATACACGCACTTATACAAAACAACGCTTTTACGTTCAAAGTTCATAGCACTTGTGAAACTTCACACAATTCCGTTTCGAAAGAAGCGAATAAAACCAACAAAGGAAATAATTTACATAAGGCCATATACTTTACTGTACAATTATAACAAGTAGATGATTAAATAGATAAATAATGCTTTAATATTAAGGATTAGGATTTTAATGTGTCCGTTATTTACGACAGTTTTGGTCCATATAAACATTATTACATAAATCGTGGGTCGATATGTCCACTCGAGCGTATTGGGCATTCAGCAAACTATCGAAAGATATAATTTTTAAATGGTAAAGAGACACGAAGTTTAGAGAACTACAATATTTTATCAGAAAGATTACAACAGGTATACTCAATACGAGGATAAAGGCGTAACAGTAACCGCAAAATGACAGGCGATCATAAGGCTAGTATAAAGAAATAAAGATCTTTGAACGTGTTTACTGAATCCCCAAGAGTGGAAATCGTGCGGCGCTCTCAGCCGCCTACGGTCAGTCTTTTCTGCTAAAGATTACGAATTTGTGCAAAATATTCTACTATTCGCGTAAAACTTAACCATTATTAAAATTTTATTTACAAATACACATCTCGACAATGAGACGTTATGAAAATGAAATATGAACGAGCACTGACCGGAAACCGCCGGAGCGCCGAATGTTTGTGTCGTGATCTGTTGTCATAGCGTTTTCTCCTTCCATACGAGATAAGGTACTCCGCCCCACTGCGGGACGTCACGTAGCTGAGGCCTTCCGACTAAAACGCCGAACGCGTCAACATAGCCGTAGCTCTCGAATCGATTGGTTGTTTAGCTTTATGCTTTGTAAAGTGACACGTATAAACTTGCTGCACTGTTCACGATGGTCCTGGACCTCCGATGGGTGCTTCCGATCTCATTTCAGATTTGAGTTTGACGAATTCCCTGGCTACCTCGTCGCTATGACGTTGCGAGAGTATCCTGAGGATAGTCCATCCAGTTTCATCCATCTTGATCCTCGTGCCAAGGGGTAGCCAGCAGGCGCAGGAGCCCTGAGTAGTACCAGGTTTCTATTAGTGATGAAGATAAGACATTCGTAAAAGACGTTTATACAATAACCCACCTGTTCGGCGATGTCGGAGAGGCGCATGATGGCAACACCGACGAGCCTGTCCTCGCGCGCGAAGCAGTAGTCCCGGACGCATACGTGAAGCTCGTACAGATCCATCTGTTCTGATGCACTAACCATGCTGGAATAAGACAGAATGCAACGTTACTAAAGAAAAGAAAAAAACAATGAAGGGAGGACACGTACAGTCAGCTGCTCAGATATGTATACACTGCCATGTTTTCAATTTGACTGAATAGTAAGTTCATGGTAATTTTGATAATTTATTGTACCGCATTTAGACAAGTACGATGACTACTTTGTACGTAAAATGTGTGCATCGACTTTTATTTGAAAAGTTCTGAGTAAAATAAGAGTGAAAACTTAGGAGTGTATACATATCTGAGCAGCTGACTGTACATGAAAAGTAAACAATGAATGCCGGGCACTTCACACAGCACTTCTAAAGACGACGTGAAATCTAGCTGAAATCAGTATGAGTAGGGTAGTTTTATAAAAGCGAAAAAGGCAAGACTCACAAATGGAAAGTCTCGTTGAACTTCGGACTCCAGTTATTGCTCTTGGACTTGGTCGCGAATTTCCTCTTCTTATCTGCTAGGTGAGGTCCGATGAGGTTCACCTCTATAAACGGACGGAACATACCACTCTGGATCACCCATTTCAAGTCGTTTGCTGCTACCACTGTGAAGACAAGAATTTTGTTTTACCTAAATTCATTCTTAACACAATTTGTCATAAATAGATGATAAAAAGATATTAAGCTGGAAAATAATGGGCTCGATTTTCAGTCGATTGCAGTCATCGTCTCATCATCGTCAGCTGATGGACGTCGACAACTGGACAGGTCTCCCCTGAATAGCGCCACACTGACCGGTCCTAGGCTACCCACATCTACCGTTTTCCTGCGATCTTCACCAGGTCATTTCTCCACCTTGCAGGGATTCTGTTCACGTTGCGTTTTCCGATACGTGTCGCAACTCGAGAGCCTTTTATGCCCCTAAAGATCATCGGTTTTGATAGCTGTGCATTTTCAATGGAGTATCTAAATTCTGAGAGCTGCTGGTTATAGTAAAATTTAACTAAAGTTTGTGAAACTACACCAATTGAAAGGAATGTTTTACCTTTGACTGTAACCTTGTGTTCTCCAGATCCTGGATTCGTAAAGAGGTCCACTTGTAGTGACACCTCACCGACGCTGCCTTCTTCAGCCACTGCAGCATCTAAAATTATAAAATCATAACTATATAGATTTTTTTCATTAACTTTGCTAATAACTTTGCTAAACACAAAGTTTGAACGACTGTTGACCACAAGTTAGAACACCAAGTAACACCAAACACGTAACTCATAATTGAAGGACTTTTCATATCATTTTTGAAATTGGCAGGTCGTATTATGTATTTGTCTCGCTTTAACTCAGACTTGATAAACCTATACAGAGCAAGACTGATATCTAGCGCTCGCAATGCCCTCGAGAGACAAAGAAATAATCCTCGTATCTTATTCGCGAGATTCGTGTTCCGGAGTCAAAAGACCTATTTTAATTCTCCAAAATACGTAATAGAATATTTCGTTTCGTGTTTTTGTGCAAATTGGTAATCTAATTCGGTGTATTAGATTACAACAATGGGCAGAAACGAAACACAAAATTTCGTGTCGGAGAGAGCATTACACGTAACAGTTGGTAAATTTGGATCCACTGATGAGAAAGGTGACTTACCCTGATTTTGCTGACTCGTAACAAACGTTCGTATCAGCGTATCAGTGGTCTGCGTGTACAAACTGAGCGCGTATCTCAAAGACTGAAGTTCTGGACTCTTTTCTAAGAACGTCTTCTTCAAGCCATTACCGCCCGCGTGGAAGTACAACTTGATTGTGTCCAGCGCCGCATCTAATACGGCGCATTGTTTTGGGGAGAGGGATTTTTCTGCTGATAAATGCTGTAAAGATATTAAAATAGTGTCATAATACGTTGACCAAAATGACAATATAATATTTTATAAATTAAATATTATCCAAAGATGTTTCAGCTTCGTCAAGACTAATTTAGGATGTTTGAGGGTATTATTAACTTTTTTAGCAATTACCCTGAGTGTGAGGACTAACCGAGTACTATAACAAAAACATTATAATTTTTAACACATAAAAACAAAACTCATAAGCCCGTATCATAATAATAAAGTAAATAAATTTATCATTTTGGCAAAGCTCAATTTAACGCTCATTATTTGTGTCACTTAGCTTGTAGACCACCGTGTTCTTTGTTTGTTTTATTTTTATTGACCTAGGTAAGTGTATGTACGAATGGAACATAGGTTACTAAAAAAGATCCTTGTAGCGTATGTCCCGTGACCCGTGTTACTTAAATCTTTGATCGCAATATATATAACATTTATTCTATACTCTGCGTCAACAGTGTAAACGAGCTACTAAATGACTTACCTCTTTCGAGATATCCATGACACCGCTTAGTGCATGTTTCACGTCCTGTTTTCCCACAGTGTTCTTGAAAAGAGATGTCATGTCTTCAATCTTTGCGTTCGCTGCTAAATTCTTGGCGTTGTTCGTTAGATTCTTCAACATCATCTGCGAAAAAAGGTTTCTCATCAGTGTGTTTCTGTGATCCGTTTTTGTTTTATTAGAGGTTCAACACAATGTTGGCTTAGTCCGTCGCAGGCTACGATTGTTTTTTTTTACTATAAATTATCGTAGTTTTACGAATTATTTACGGATGCTAGCGGGTGTTGGTGTTATTCCAACACAAATTAGGTTCATAGTTAACCCAAATAAAACGTAATGGATAATTGTTTTTTTTTATTTGACAGCCGAAACAAGCATGAATGAATTGAATTGAATGAATTAACACTTTATTGTACAAAAAAAAACATGAATAAAAATTCTGATATCTAAATAAAACATATACAGTACAAAAGGCGGCCTTATCGCTGAGAGCGATTTCTCCCAGGCAACCTTGACAAGCCATGGCGAGTCAAAGCTTGCCATGACTAGGCCAATATGTGCATACTCTTTATGGGTCTATTCTCGGCAGTTTTCAATAGTTAGTTTCCCTTCTTGACGTTTCTATTGATATTTTCTATAAACTCGCTGTTAGCAGAATTTTTACTGTCGAGCGTGAATTCAGCTAGCCCTTGATACCCATTTCTTTGTTCCATAGTCAATAAGAGACCAGTTTTGTTCTTACCGTCTTATCTGTCATCGGAGGTAGAACAACAGTCTTCTCCAGAATCTTCATCACTATCTTCCACAATTCCTTCAATAGTCGTTTGAGAACAGTCTTTTCGCATGACTCCGCGTACATTGTCAATGAACCATCCTGTAAAAAAAATAGCATAAATATAATCACTCCTTAACTAGTAACTATAAAATGATGATGATGATGTACTACTAGCTGAATTTTGGATAGGACAACCAGTCAACGGAGACTCCCCCGTCCCCTGTCAATATATTTATGAAAACTTTTTGTACACTCATAAAAATATCAAAAGCTTCCCTAAAAATAGCGATATACATAATATAAATACAAGAAATAAACATAAACTCGCTGTGCCCACAACCAGGCTTCACAAGATTAATGTATCTTTTAAAGGGCAATGTATACGCTTCTACAACAAAACTCCTAGTGAGTTGCAAAATCTATCAATAAATAAATTCAAACAAATTGTCAAAACCTTTCTGTGCAAAAAGGCTTACTACAAAATATCAGATTATTTAGAAGATAAAAAAACTTGGGACGGGTTTTGCTCCAACTCGAAAAATAACAACAAACACGCTAAAGGTTTCTTAGTCGCTTCTTTACTTTAGGCTACATACCGAAGCGACAGAAATCAAAAGTACCACTTTATTTCCGTGTCAGTGTTTTATTTTAAGAATTTGATCTTTTCTAAGTGTACATTTTTGTATTTATGGAAATAAAAAAATTTTTGATTTTGATTTTTGATTGACTAACGAAATGACTCTTACCAAGATGTCCATCAGCGGCCTCAGCACCTCATCCGCCTCGTGATGCGCCGGAGGCTGCTGCTGACCCGGCACGCCGCCACCTCCGACCTTCTGGAGTAAATCTCCCAGCTCTTTCACACTCGCTGTTATCCTTGTCTCTAGGCTGAAACGGAAGATGGTGGTTTAGAATTCCTTACATTATATCGGATGATGTAATTCATTAATAATACCTATCCTTATTCTATCGCTTATACATAGTTTATCTGAAGTATTCCCGTTTGAGCACCTATTTTTTGGGCACCTATGCATTGAGCACCAAAGGCATTCCCATTTGAGCACCAATCAATTGAATCAAACGCGCCTTGACAGATCGCAGAACGAAAGCTCAGCTTTTGCGTCGAAGTTGAACTTTCGTCGAACTGCGATGCTCAACCAGCATAACCAGCCCAGTGTGGGGATTAAGAGCACTAAGGTATTAACCAGAAGTCAATAAGGCGATTATCAAGGGTATGCCTACGTCCAGCAGTGAACCATTATAAACTGTTAACTGAAAAGGTTAGTTAAGGTGTGGCTGGCAACTATCACATTTCCGTAATTCTAAAACTTCAAAAACAAACCTTATAGCAAACATAGAAGCCAGTTCATCTAGTGTGTTGTTTAGCGTTTGCTGCAAATCGTTCAGAATATCCGCCGCGTCGCGTTCGAGTTTTGTTCCGCCCATCGCTTCGAACATTTTCTCTAGTTGAACTCGGAGTTGTTGAATGTTGTTCATTAGAATGCACGCCTGGAATTAGTTTTTCAAATTGTAATATAAATAAAAAATAATATAATATAAATTATAAATAAAATTGTAATGTAAATGTGTGAAAAAACAACCAAACGGATGATCCGTTTGGTTGTTTTGATGTCGACGAAATTGAGTGTATGAATGTGTTTTTAAGTATTTGTATACATTAGTAGCGACTAGATTCTGCCCGTGGATTTGCACGCGTTGTTTTCATAGAAACGTTTTAAGGTTATTTATATCCCATAGAAACTAATTTGTGGGATAAAAAGTAATCTATGTTTGATTCCAGGCCTAGAGCTATATCTATGTGAAAATTTCAATCCAATCCGTTCAGTAGTTTTGGTGGTTTATTGTCATAATCCCCACCAAGCCGTCCCCACCAGTGGGGATTGTGACAATTTTCAAAAAACTTTTGGCGTTTTTCCCACCAACACTTTTAATCCTGCTTGGTGGGGATTATGACAATAAATGTAATATAGGTTTATTTTATATTATCACTCCACACTAAAATAAAACGAATAAACTTTCATTTAAATAAAATTTTAATAAGATTTTAACCATGACATGGACAAACAGTTTAATGTCTGTTACTTTTTTCAAAAAATAAGGTGTGAAGAAGTAACAAACTTAAATCCATCCATCCGAACTCTAGCATTAATAATATATGTTAGTGTGATTAGCTCATAAAATAAGCTTTGTCAAAAGTTTCAGCACCCTGTATTCATCGGATTGTCTGAAATTTTAGTGCAAGTCAATAAACATAACGATACCTATTCAGATAAATTTACTTACTTGTTATTGCCTCTTATTGAACCAGGTGAGAACTCGGTGTTTATATCCGGTTCTTTATTTCTTTTGTTTGAAGTTTAATAAATATAAATGTTTATCTTAGTTTTTGGTCCAATTTGTGATAAATCATTTATTTTGACTACGTATACAGAATTTATCATTTGTTTTTGACTATATCTATCCAAATTATATCGAAAGTTTCATAAAACTAATCGTATGCGGTAACATAGCGACCAAAACGCGATATAATTTTTATTTACGTAATAAATCGCCATTTTTTTAAACAGATTTTTAATAATCTTAATTTAATTTATAATCTTTGTGTCCAACTTACCACTTTCTCCTCCTTCAAATGCTCAGGAAACTCCTTCTTCACAATATCAGCGTATGCAACCAACACCTTCACAATGGTCTTCGCGAATCTCTTCATATACCGCTTCCAGATTTCAGGGTCTGGACATTCCAGCTTGGAGACGACGTCGAAGCATTGTGTTAATTGTGTGAAGACATCCACCACTGAGTTGCTGAAGAGTGCATGCTCGCTGGATTTTTGGAACTGGAAGTGAAAGAGTATATTTTTATATTTTACTCAAGGTACTTTCCCTACCTTCTTACTTAGTGGAAGGTAGCAGGTTCAAATCCCGCTGAGGTCGTAAATTTGTGAGATATAATTCAATAATTTAACATATCACGAATTGAAAAAGAACAAACTACAGTACTATAAAATCGTATATCTCCAGTAAAAGATTGGGTTGATAAAACTTGAATTTGACTTTTGCTCCAGACTTCGAAGGTATTTCATCACTACACGAGTAATTTAAAAGTCAATAACCTTATTTCCTTAGGCTTACAAAAAAGCACTTAGACTAGTAAAATTTTATACATAAACAGCTTTACAAATAGTAATTATCAAACAACAAACAAAATGTTATTGATTTTGTTCGCTTCAATTTTTTGTCCACTAGTGGAAGAAGCGAAAAATAAACCACTAGTAAGTTTGTATAATGCTTAATATGTAACACAATATTATTTGCCTATCTAAGTATAAATATAATGTGATTTAGATGTAGGTCAATATTCATATAAAACTAAGCTTATGATTGTTCTCCTATAATACTATTGTCGGTGCGAAACTGGGCTACATCTGGCAGCAAGCAAGCATTAACATCATTGATATAATCATCTATGCAGTAAAAGGCGTTCTCTTCGTTGACCACACAGAGTACTTGTGCTTCTAGCCACAAATTGTGGTGAGAATATTTTCATATTTTCCCATTTGCTACTCTTGACTAACAGTCATTTAGTGGATTTGTCAACTCCAGCCTTGTAAAATACCTTAACATTTAAGTCGCATAGGTAAAATTAAAAACTCAATAACTTTATTTCTTTAGGCTTACAAAATAAGCACTTAAAAAATTTCAAAATAAAGTTTAAAAAAGCACAATCCCTTTTGTTTTTCATATACATGGAACACCTGTTGGCCTTGATTTATGACCTCAGCGTGGAAAAAATTGTATTGATAAACAAAAAACATCCAAGCACGCTTTTAAAAAGATACTCATATAAATCGAGTCGTGGTGAGAATGTTTTTCCTTTTAGCCCCTTCCGCAAAGTGTTTACTCATGTCATATGACAACTTCAGCCTCCTTCGCGGAATACCTTTTCATTGTAGTTACATAGTAAGGCACTTGTTCGATGTGACAAAAGAAAACGTTTATTTTTTTACTCTACAAGGAAACTTCGTAGACCCTACGTAGACCCTCTACGATAACGGCGTAGCATGTTTACAAAGGCACGGGCAGGTTATTTTTATTTGCTGGGTAGGTGCGTTAGGCCAGAAAAGAACAGAAGTAACCTTTAAAACGCGTTAGTACATATAATTTAGATATTCATAGCCTAGGTTCTGCTCTCGGCTTCGCTCGTGCTTCTTCTGGATAGAGCAACTTGCCAATTTAATTACCAAGCCGTGTTAGCTTGAAAAAATAACAGATAAACATGAAAACAGACAGAGCTGCTCCGATAAAAAAAGTGTAATAATAATTAACATGGACCGGGTCCTACTATCTTTAACATAAATAAGTTCCGTTGTGTCGCTATAGTTGAAATTATTTTTATACTATAAATGACAAAGCGTTTGACTATCTACGAAAGTAAAGGTGTGGTCTGAGATGATGCTTCCTTTTAAGAAACTTACACTCAATTAAGACTCCGACATTGTACTCTTACCGGGAAAAAAGACGCAAAACGAACTAAATGTAGCTTTAGTCTCTGAACAGGATTGGATAAACCTCTGAATGTTTCCCCTGTGGGTGAAGCTAACGGTGCTACGGTCCATAGAAAGTCCCAAAGATTATCGACTCGGCGGCTACTTTCGTAGCTCAGTAGGTTAGAGCATTTCCGTACTGAGGGACTGAGGGAATGTTGCGGGTTCAAATCCCGTCGAAATCGTATTTTTTTTTGAATATTTGTTAATTTCTTAGAGATTACTCCGAGTGCACTATAATCACATAGACCATAAGACGCAGAAAATTCGTTCCGTATTTATAACGAAGGGATAAGGAAGAGAGATAAGGTCATGTATATCCTAAGCACAATCACCAAAGTGGTACTTGTAGAACCTAATTGTGTACTTACGCCGTCTCTCTTATCCCTGTTGAATGCTCCATTCAAGTACTCCAACGAAACATCATCGTTTTCATTCAGCCACTGCATCACGAACGGTTCGAACCAGGCCGGGTATTCGGGCACGGCACCACAGTATGGAGGAACGTCTTTCACGTAGTTTGTGTGCAGCCATTTTACCTGGGATATAGAAAAAGCTATTAAGAGATATAAAATGGGAAAATGGGTTTATTGTAAAAACAGCAAAAGGACTTCACACTAACAAAACTATGCTGAACTTTGTACCATTTCATAAAAAAACAGCAAAAGGACTTCACACCTACAAAACTATGCTGAACTTTGTACCATTTCATAAAAAAACTTCTAGTTTTTAACACAGGTTAAAACAAGCACTGTTTGTCTTAAGAGGAACCCTAAATGTCAGAAAATCTACTAGAATGTGTACTTTTTATGAACTTATACATACGTATGCTTGCTTATCTCATTTTTACATTAAGATACACTTTGCAGTAATAGAATAAACTAGTAGATAGTGCGCGGGACACACCAACAAAGCATGCGGGGCATGTGGGGTGCGGGTGTACTTCAATTTCGCGGTGAGCGATATGACGAGCTTAAGTCCATATTCGAATACATTTTTTTTGTGTTTGCGGCAGAGTGGGGTTAGACGTGATGAATCTCCTTTCATTTGGTGAGAATAGGCGCATACATATCATAAGATCGTTATTAATATTACCTTGAAGTGCAGATTCATGTAAGCTGAAGATTTGCATAGTCGATGTTGTTCGTGCTCCTCTAACGCATACTTCATGTCCACAGCAAATAGAGACCACATTGTCGCTGCTGATAGCTGTAAAAACAATCAGATCTATTTTAATTTAATATCCACATAAGAATCTCATTATTATTTAAACTGTTACTAGTTCAACAATGGGGCAAAATAAGATGATTAATAACACATCTAAATTATTACATCATAACTGTCGTATTAGTTATAAAAACTAATTTTATAGTTTGAATAAAATAATGCCACGCCAAAACGATTATCTCTGTCATGGCTCCCGTTTTCCAAGCTATGACGTCACCCTGCCATACCACACCTAACAAGAAGAACTCATTGACACTGTAATCTGTAAAAGTGTGACGTCACTTGCGATCCAACCAAACACAGCGTTTTCGGTCACGTGATCATATTTAAAAAAATGTGTAATTTTAATCCCGTTTTTACCTAAAAAAGGCACCTGATTACGCTATGTTACGTTGTCACTGACTAGGATGAAAACAATTTGGAACTTATTTTTAATGTAGTCAAATAGCCTATTGCTGGATCTAGGCCTAGGCCTTCGCCATACGATTGCCACGAACAGTGGCCCTGAGCCGCCTCCATCGATTCCCTGCAACCGCTACAACGTCGGTGGCAAGACAGTCCATCGAGTTTTTTAGCTCACCTGTCCAATATTCAACTCCTGCGGAAACTGATTGAGTACAGGTGCGTAGCTGTTCCGATCCTCTTCGATAACGGACACGATGAGCGCAATGAGCTTGTGCCAGAAGTCTACTGAGTCTAGTTGGGGCCCGTGGTCTGCAGGGTCGCGCTTAGCTTCGTTTGGGTCCACCTGGAATATAAGTTTAAGTTCTTGAAATCGTTATTAAATTTAAGAATTCATCGACGAACTTTGTCTGCATGTGCGTCCTGAACATGAAATATGTTCCACATTTCGTGCATCTATACAAAACTATCCAAATCGTATACTATAGTGAGTTCTGATTTGACGATTCGTCCAAATCGGCTCGGAAAAGCCCGCAAAATTGCATTCTATTTTAGACAACAAATAAAATTCTACCATTCGATTTCTTTTTCCCCTTTGCGTTCGGAGCTAAAAACTGTATGGTGAGTAAATAAGTCAAATGATCAATACGTCTGTGCACGGTTTTATCCAAAAAACATATCTATCGTACCAAATTTTGTTCTGAAGAACTTTTTGGATAATCTCCGCATGACACGTTACTATATACGAGTATCTAGTAACCGGTTACCTTTACATAGATTAGTGTTCTTAGCCTAGTTAATTTGTAGTTTGATAAAGGAGGCTGACCTGAAACTCTCTGTTGTAAAGCTCGTAGCAGTTCTCGAAGAGAAACTGATATGTTGATCGAAGACACGCCTTCACGCAGTCCTTCACTACGGTGCTGGCTCGCGGTGGACTGCTTAGCTCTTGGACCTATAAGAAAAGAAAATGGGAGTAACTTTAACGAAAAGTAAAGACACAACATCATCCATATGTTTGAATCGAGGGTCCTAAAGTTAGATTCCATGATTAGATGGGTCTTACTATCGAGTATTTGTAAACTACCTTCATCCCAAAGAACGTGGCGCTGGTAAGCAGATTTTTTTGTGTTTACTAAGAATGCAGCCAATGAATGGTCACCAGTGATAGCAGAGTCATCTTTGTCTTCGTCATCCATGGAGTCTTAGAGTTCGATTGCTTTTTTTCTATCATCGTCATCATCGTCAGCCTATATCAGTCCACTGCTGGACATAGGCCTCCCCTAATGAGCGCCATAGCGCCCTGTCTTCCGCTTGCCGCATCCAGCATCTGCCAGCAGTCTTTCGCAAATCGTCATCCCACCTGGTCGGAGGGCGTCCTACACTACGTTTGCCGAGTCGCGGTCTCCACTCAAGAACACGTTTACCCCAGCGGTTGTCGGTTCTTCTCGCGATATGGCCAGCGCACTGCCACTTCAGCTTTTTTCTATAGCACCTAGGTAATTTTTTTAGTATCTTACCTTCATTCTGAAGAAAGTAATGCTAGTAAGCAGATCAACTGTACTCTTGAGATCCATGAGCTTCTCAGCGCTGGAGGCGGGAAAGTTGTTCCGGTACATGGACAGGTCTATCCGAAGAGAGTTGTGCAGTTGGTCCAGGAGCTTAACAAATTTCTCTTTCTGTTGATTTAAGAAAATTATGAATGAATGAACTTGGTTTGGTTCAACATTTATATCCAACAAGTCTAATTAATGTCCTTCATATACGGCAACACTGGATGAAATAAAAATATATAAATAAATATAAATAATGATGGGCAGAGCACACAGCATCATCTAGCCCAAAGCTAAGAAAGGCTTGTTATGTGTACTTGATAACTGATATTCTTTATAGATTTATGTTTAACTATGCATCGAAACCCCTCAGAACAACCAAATGTCTGCAGAACGTACAAACATTTATCCCGATGCGGCAATCGAACCCGCAACCTCTTGCGCCGCAGGCGGATGTTCGCGTGCTGGGCCACATAGGCCGTCATGGATATCCGATAGTATTTCTGTCCTCAGGGCTCTAGCTCATACACGTTTTTATGCCAACTGGGCGAAATCCATGCTAATATTATAAATTCGTTTTACTCGTATATTAACCTTTTCACGACAAAACGGCTGCACGGATCTCAATAAAATTGGCAGGTAGGTAAATGGTATCCCGGAGACAGACAGAGGCTAATTTTTATCTAGCTCGTTAGTTAGTTACTATTCAAACAAGGTTTAGTTATGTTTATTTTAACATCGTTTATTTTATTTGTTGTTTTTTGTATCTATCTACTTGTCTGTCATTTGAGATTTTCTTCGGATCTTCCGTGGACGGAGGAAATCACCCCCCCTCCTTAATCGTTGGGATCTTCGATGTCAGAAAATAAAAATTTTGATTGATCGATTGACTGAGACGAAAGGGACTGAATGGAATGAGAGCACAGATCACTATATATGTACCAGGTAAATGAGAGCTTTTCAATTCGACCTTTAAAAAGTGGTTGCCATAGACTAAGATAGATGGCGCTGTATGAAACTTAAGTGACAAAAATCTGCCAATGAATATTATGACTAATAAGTTTATTTTATGACACTTGACATTAACATTTGACTTTTGTGCAGCGATATCTAGTGTCAAAATAAGCGTGATTGGTTTTTTTAAAGTTTGCTTTGAAAGCCTTCATTGAAACAAATTATGTATTTGAGCCGTTTGTTACCACTTGTTGTTGTCAAATGTGAAGTATCATAAAACAAATTCATCATTCGTTTCTCCCGGAATATTTGGCTAGGTAAGATATCCTCAGACATTAGATCAAAAATCTTGAGGTCCATATTTCATACAACAGATTCTGAAAAACTTTTTGTTCATTCTTTTTTTTTGTTAGGGTCGTTAAGTTGTAAATAACAAGGCCTGAAAACTCAAGTGACTTTCCTCCATACGAGTTTGCACTGTATGACGGCAGGGAGTCGCGCTCTTGCACTCACGGCTTGTTCACCCATGGGGTAATCTAATTCACACTGTAAAGTCATGTTTCATTTGTAATCTAAATTCTCTAATCAAAACTTACCCCAAAGTTAGAAGCAGCAAATCTGTCCGAAGCAGAAACAGCAGACGATGCCGTGGTATGCGCATAGTATGCGTTGATGTTGGCAAGTAGAGTTGACATCACCGCTGGAACTCCCGCGCACAGGTACTTCGTTGATAGGCAGTGGAAATGCCTGTAATACATCAATTAACTCACAGTAAAGTACACCTGTGTAAAGTGTACCAACGTGTATCGATACATATTTAGATGTTCCATAGTTAAACACATTACTTCCTTAGAAAAATGAACATTACTCCCAAGAGAATAATAAGATTGATATTGGAACAAAATATGTGTGCTATTTTTTACCAAGGAGATCAGTAAAATGAGATTTTATTCGAAATTCAAACGAACCTCTGTTCATAAGGCGGAATAAAAAACGAATGCTGCAAAACACGTTACCAATTTTTTACAACTTACAGAAAGTGTGAAAGACAGAGTATTCTACTCGTGCATAAAACTGTTTTCGTTTTAGGCGTGATCAAATCCCTGAGTGCAGAATAGGCTAGTTTACTAAAAAAAATGAACAAGTCCGTCAGTTACATTATCAGAAGATATAGGACATGGGACCCTATTACTAAGACTTCGCTGTCCGTCTGTCTGTCTGTCACCAGGCTGTATCTCATGAAACGTGATAGTTAGACGGTTAACATTTTCATAGATGATGTATTTCTGTTGCCGCTATAACAACAAATACTAAAAAACAGAATAAAATAAATATTTAAGGGCGCTCCCATACAACAAACGTGCTTTTTTTGCCGTTTTTATAGATAATGGTACGGAACCCTTCGTGCGCGAGTCCGACTCGCACTTGGCCGGCTTTATTTTGTTTCATGGGGATTCAATGACGCCCGTTAACTTAAGACACTGCTTTGTGCCCTCGGTTTATAATCTTTTATTAAAAACTTAGTTGTAAGTATCCGAACGACTAACAGCTTGAAAATATTAAACAGAGAAGTCCAGGTACCTAGTTCAGCCGTTCCATCGGATTATGAGAGAGATGGAATAGACAGTGCACCAGTGTTTGAATACACACTTGTACTCTTGTCTTAAGATAATTGCCGTAGCGTAAATTCGGATAGAAATACATCATCATCCCTTAATACAACATAAGTCTGAATCTAAGGTTATTTTCGCGAAAACTCATAATAAAACACTGTTTTTACCGGATTGATCGCGTATATTTTATATTTTGTTTATAACCTGACGTTTAAACAAAATATAAAATATACGCGATCAATCCGGTAAAAACAGTGTTTTATTATAAGTCTGAATATTTTAATTTATGGCGCCATAACTAAAGCCTCATTAAAAGTACCTTAACTCATAAATTACGGTATCAAAGTTAATTTATCAAGTTACCTACTCATAAACTTTCTCATAAGTTTACATCGCCAAGATAAAGATATAAAACTGAATCTTTTCTTCTTGGTTAACGACTTTTTAACGAGTGCTATATGTATACTAGGTGCCAGATAGCGTGGCAATACAGGACGACCTATCTCTGTCATGAAATCGAAAACTGACACAACTTAAAATCTTGAATTTTTAGGGTTTTAATTTTTTTTTTGAAAACTTTATTACTGCGCATACATTAAAAGAC
Source organism: Eupithecia exiguata (assembly GCA_947086465.1). Classification (NCBI taxonomy): domain Eukaryota; kingdom Metazoa; phylum Arthropoda; class Insecta; order Lepidoptera; family Geometridae; genus Eupithecia; species Eupithecia exiguata. The sequence continues at coordinate 8,152,860 of OX352243.1, read as the reverse complement.
CTGTGTTATTTTGAATTTATAAACGTTTTCTATATTTTTTTCTTATATTAGATACAATTCATTCCTTTTTTCGGTCATGTTAATGTACTTTGGCATTCATAATTATAATATTAATCATTAATTTATTAAAACATTACTGGTTTTAAATTAATCTGGTGTTTTTGAACATACGTGAATACATTGAAAACTTTAAAAGTCAATTCTTATTCCAGGTTTCGATTCTTTTTGGGTTGTGCAATTTCGCTTTTGCTTGCTATAGTACCCCCGTACCACGAAACCCAAGCTACACCGGTATCGCTTCAAGTTTGTATGGAAAACGACAGAATAGCGATAACTTTTCCTGTATTATGCGAGAGGAGGTGAACGACCTGTATTGCCACCTTATTTGGCACTGAGTATAGATAATTATCTAGTTATTACCTTAGATAATAATTAAGGTTCGCTAGATATCCACTTATGGTTGATCGTTTCGAGTATACTTCGAAATACTAATTATTTTGTAGTAAGTATTAGTTAGTTCTGCCGTTTACAGTGAATAAAACTAACGGAAAAGTAGTTTGCCGCAAATCGTAACCCATTTTTTACTAATATTAGATAAAAGTGTTTTATATTCACTGCTATTTTCGGAGCATTTGTAATAATCATGATTAATCATATAATATTCTCTTACACGGAGCTTACATTTAAAACTAGAATAAGATATATTGGGAATTATAAGAGATTTTGGGCTATAAATAATCATTTCCCCAAATGCACCCAAAATACAATTGAATCTAAGTTGGTTTTAACACGGGTTCATATTTTTTTTTAAAATGTGTTTACGATTCGCGGCAATTTTTTCCCCGTCGGTTTTATGAAGAAAAAAAAAATGAATTTCGCGCGAAACCAAAACGATCCCGCTTATGTGTTATTATTAACTGAGCTGCTATTAATGGTTTAGGTTCTCTTTAACATCATTACTAGATCTTTTTGATTCGAGATTTGTAATATTGGAAATTTAAACCATTTCGAAATTTGTTGATCGTGGCGGTCGAAGTCGCGTTAGAATCTGAGACGAGATGTCGTTAGCCGACTATTTACTTACTATTACTATAAATAGTAAAACTTATTGAAAAAATTTTTTAATTCGCTTGACAAACCTATCATTATGACTGTTATTTGTTTATATTACATCGACCGCTGAACCGCTCTAACTTGGATTAAGTTTCAGTAAAACAAAGTAGACATTCTTACCTCTTAAGAAGCGTAATTTACCTTAAAGTAATCCGTTTAACTCAAACTACATCCCATTTATCACTAATCGGTGTTAAATAGGTTAGTAAATTTTGCCTATGGTTTCGTTAGCGCGCTTTGTTTCATTCTCCTTTCTTTTACCTGCCCTGGGACTATAGAACAATTAAATTTGCACTTTACGAAATATTTTGAAAGCCACCACCAGGTGGAAGCACAAAAATACAGCCTTTCTAGGACTTGATTCTGGTGCTCGAAATTTATGATTTTGCTTAGCTTAGAGTTTTTAAATACATTATGCCTCAGTTTTTTGTATTATAGTGAGTAAGCCCTCGCACTCTGGGCAATCTCTAAGAAATTAAATAAGTTCCCAAATATGTATAAATATATAGTATAAATATAATATATCCCAATTTCGATATATAACTTTATTGTGCACAGAGATTTAGAAAAGTTTATCAGGAGGGTCACGTCCAACAGTGGTAAAGGTTGTTGATGATAGTTTTAATGATAATAAAGAACTTACGTCATAATAAGAAATGAACAAAGTTCTCAAAAAAATCCATTTCGGCGGGACTATAACCCGCGCCTCACCCTCAGTACGGGTGTGCTCTAATCAACTAAGCTACGAAATCAGTACTCGCCGACTCGAAAATCTCTGGGACTTCTTACGGACTGTAGCGCCATTACTTACGTCATAGCCTGATAGATCGCCTCTATCCCGTAACGCATCGCGAACTCATCGACAATCTCCTCAGGATTCTCGTTGAAGTAGACTTTCCATGCATCGTCTCCTCTCGCCGCGGGCAGCGTTACCGCTCCTCCGTTCTCCTCGCATAGGTAGTGGAACAGGTTTTCGTGGAGACAGGTGTACTGGAAAGATAATGAATGAATGAATGATAATATTTTATTTACATTTATCTACACAATACATTATCTAAAGACACTAATTAATGCTATGTAATATGTAAATACTATTTTCCGGGTTTTTATTATCGGAAAAAAAGAGTCACCCGTGACCATGATAGTGTGTAAGCCTGTTAAAACGTTGGTAAAAATAGATAAATAAACGCGATAAATACCCGATAAATAGTACTAATAATTATGTGTGTTCGATTGCGTAAGTTTAAAAATATTAAAAGATTAATTTCCCACACTTAATCCTATAAATCGCTCGTGAATTTTGTTTCGAATTTTGTTTTTTTTCGCGCACCTTAGATGCAGTTAAATATTCTACCGAATTTAGACCTTAAATTGGTTGAAGCTAAGATCCATCGGACTTTAGGTACATTTTAGGTTGAAAACGGGAAAGAAAGAGGATTTTTGACCGAATAATAATGTGCCAGCCCCACAGTTTTGAAAGCTTTGTGCATGAATATATTGTTCTCGCCAATGAAGTATTATAATTACTAAAGGTTCTCGCTGCTTCCAGCAAATGCTGCCTTCTTATGTCATAAGTTCATCCTATTAAAATTAGTAATCTGCAGCCTTAAAACTAAATACCCACTTAATTTATTCAATGATTTAAATATCTGGTGTCAAAATTAGTAAATTAGTTTAGATGTGATGTCATTGAATTGACACCAATCTCCGATTTTTGAAAATTATATAAAATTTTCATAATGAGACTTAGTAGGGAGCCATATCCTTTCATTTTCTATAATGAATTTGTTTGCAAAAATTGATTTATTAAAATAATCAGCCACCAAATCTATTGGTACAAATATACAGGATGTATTTTTTTAAAATTAATCGATTCTGTTTCCATCAACAGAAAATATATAAAAACAAATATGCAGTTTTTTTGTCCTAAATCGAGGTCATCGACTTATTTCACGACTTTTCTCCAACTGTCATGGTTTTGGCCATCCACTCCTATCTCAAAAGCCACCCGATATCAAAGAAAATGTTCAAACGGAAATTTAAAAATGGTCTAAGTCAAGTCTAACTTGTCACCCTGGTAAATGATGGATGATATTGGTCAAGACTAGAATAAAGGTTTTACAGGTCAGGAAACTCAACAAGCGATCAGTAAAGGAGAACTTGTATGAATAAGGAACCGAAGCCTTTGAATGAAATCCAATAAATTGTCTCAAACAAAAGGCGTCCGCCCGTTTGCTTAGCAAGTTAAGGCGATTAGTTCAACAGTAGAGTTGGCATGAAAGTTGCCGAGGAATTTTGACACTTAATGGAGGATTAAGGTAATAAGGATATTGACAGTAACTAAAAATCACTTAAATAATATATATATATATATTATTAGATATATTAAACCAGTTTTAATTAAGTTCTATTATTTGATTGTATTTATTTTATTTGTTAATAAAGATTCTTAAATTATGTATTTTTAATTATACTTGAGCCATAGATTGCAAAACACGTATTATATTTTTTTTTTTTGATAAATAACACTACAAAATACAGCTGTCCGTCATGACACGTTCAACATTAATCAGATAATACTGATTTCTGATGTCATGCCGTCACAATATGCAATGCCATTCTGTATCATCAGATGTTCGAGCATCGGTGAGGTCATAGACAGACGTCACTTGTATTCTAGCTTTTAAGAGCAATCTAAAAATACATTTTATTTGTATTCAATAAACTTAATAAATTTCGAAGTAGTTATAACTTCATAAACTACTTTTGTTGCTATCTCTACGAGACACAGCTGATTTACGATTCGCAGTTATAGGTTGGCAAACAAGATTAATTGTTTACTTCATTTATATCATTGAACCGGTCAAATAGGACGATCACAGTGTTAACAATGACATAGGTCAAGGTCGTAGCGATTTTGTTGAACAAAGCGATTAAGTGATTAAAACGGTTATGGGCTGGTATTACGGGTCGTAATGTAATGTGTTTCACAGCGAGCGTTCGTGCGTCAGTACGTGGATTCTCCGTACTGACTGCACGAACGCTCGTTATGTAACACGATACAGTACGACGCGTAATGCCGGCCCATAACCGTTTTAATCGCTGTGTCAACTATGAGACAAATTTTAGCATACGGATTAAAAACGCCGTAACACTGGTTAGTATAAGGTTACACGAGTAACTCATCTTTCCATACAAACGTAGAAGGGTAACTACTACACTGTTTGAGGTTGACCATCCAAAACTAAAGATAATATCGTTTATCTCATCATTATCTATTTTTGAATACACCCAAAACCGTAAAAAAGTATCATCATCATCACCAGCCTATAGAAGTCCACTGTTGGACATAAGCTTCCCCTAATGAGCGCCATAGCGCCCTGAAAAAAGTATACATTTAAAAAATACAAGCTTCCAAGCTCTCTTATTTCAACACTGATTTTAGCTCAACTTTGGGCGAAAATAAATAATAGTGATTCAAAAGTTGAAATAAATTTATTTTGAAATACTCGACTATAGTTTTTCAATAATAACCCTTGTGCTAAAAGTCCGTACACATTTTTTTACGCCGTCGTCGTTTTAGTATTGAATCATTGTGCATTTCATCCTAGCGCGCGGGTAGCGTAACCATGCCAGGTGAGGCATAGATTTACGCCTCTACCGACGCTTACGCGCCGTTGACTAGTTTACCCATAAGGTTTTTTATGATTTATTTTATGGCTTAAACGTTCCATAATGCGAAGACAACGGTTCCAGAACCAACTATTACACTTTTAATGGGTCATCTACACGTTGCTATATGTTAAGTGGATTTTTCAGCATTATTATTATAATTTTTTGTTTACAGTGCACAATCATGGCGGACCTAGTTTTGGGTAGTCAGATTATCTATCACAAAGTTCGTTTGCGATTGCTCGGCCAACATGTGTCATCGTGTCAACATAACGGTGCTACAAAAAAAACTAAACAATTTTTTACAACTTTTTTCTCAAGGTTTCTAACGATTACCCATACATGTAATCTCAAAGTTATGGTGGAATAAAGAAACTCAAATACATTAATGTATACAAAAAAACATAAGTTATCCCCAACGCATGATTTTTCCCAGCGCGTCACAAGAGTAGCACCTATTAATTTTAAACATCTCACGAAATGTATTCCTAACGTCTCACGAGACTCCAAGCATCATGATAACAATCTACATTATCTATTATTCATTTATCATTTTCAATAGTGATATTCTCAATAAATAACATTAGACTCCCTTTTTGGCCAGTCGTGTAAAAAGAGGCCTACAATAACGAGGTCTCTATCGTCGTAAATAACAACCATTCATTTTACTAACAAGACGAACAATATTTTCATCCGAACAGCCCGTTAAACAAAGTTGAACGAATTAAAAACTTTTCAGAAAAGCTTGTATATTTTTATTTCAATATACAAAACCGAACACACGGGGGAAATCGCAAACTGGAAATAAATTGAAGCCGTATCTAACGGTCGACTGACGGTAATAAATAGGTTTTCACTCATGGAATAGTGTGTGACTTACCTAGTAACCGAGGTATTTTAAGTAGATACCTAGTTAAGTAAGTGTATTTTGAGTATTCTTGAAAGTAAATGACAAAGGTATAGGTTTTGTAGTAAAGAAAGGATTGCTAAGAACCCTGTTGTAGGTACAAAAAGGGTGTTTAAAATCAGTCTTGATGTTAGAAAGGAACAGATTATAACGTTTTTTTTTTAATTTTATATTTATTGAGGTAAACCATAGCGAGCATAGCGTTACAATTTCCAATAAAATACTTAAAATAATGTATGACAATCAAGCCGGATAATCGTTTTGAAACAGAATCCTTAAATTATTGATTAATCGATATAATATAAAAAATAGCGTTTAATAACACGATAAAAGAAGAAAGAAACAGTCAAATTTGAATAATTATAGTTAAGGATTATAAATAATAATTATTATATTATATTATTCTAATATCTTATATTCTCTTCTTATATTATCTTATAATTAATAAGGATTATAGTTAAGGAGAAAGAGAATGAAGTTGTAGTAAATGAACATCATAAATGTAGGCAAATTTGCGTATAGACGTTAACTCTAACGTACACCCTTACAGCAAATACAACCTTTTACTTGTAAAAACAAACCCCACGACGTCTTTTGTCCTTGTATATGGGAAATCGCAAAAATCCAATTTGTTTCTTCAAATAAGCAAGCATCTACTTATTCCAATAACTTGAGTTTGTAGGATTATCCTCTGTTCAAAGTTAATGGTGGATTTGGGAAGATCAGCTTTTTACGCGATGCTGATGTTTTTTTGATGTGATTTAGAATCGAGTTTGTCTGATTCATGTTTTCACAAATTCCGGTACAACTGAGGGCTTAATGTGAAACACGAAATAAAAAGTTTCGGGTGACGGATAGCACGAAACTAAACACCTTAGCACCATGTTGCTCCGAGCACGTCACTAACCTGTCGTTTTGGATCTCAAAGAATTACATGATAAAATATTTTTCATCGTAGTGTCATCAAAATACAAAACGTTTAAACATCGAAAGAACGGTTTGACCGTTTGTAGCTTCATGCGATCCGTCATCCGTCAACATCGTCATTTGTATTTCGAAGTAGACCACTAGGACTGTTACCCAAAAATATTGACTATAAAGGCCCATATCTAGGTCCAAATGCGACCTTGACGATGCTAGCTCCCCAGCTAGCCAGGCATCTCCGTTTTGAGCTCTTTCTCCCCAGAAAGAGCTCAAAACGGAGATGCCTGGAGAAGTTTGTAAGCCAAAATACTCTTTGGTTCAATGAGCCACAGCAATATATCGGAATTGGATTAATTCAGTGTGTCTGACAGAAACATCAGAAACATCTTCATATCTTATCAGCTATTTCCTCTTCAAATACCTATTTACTTTAGTGGTAGAAAGATTGATAACACTCAAAGTACCAAAGCGACTTGGCTAACAGACAAAACGACAAACAAATTCAGAAAGTATTAAATCTGACACGATTCCAATAAAAGAGAGATTCAGACCAGGGATCAAACCAATTAATCAGGTAACCGCAGTCAATTGCAAAGATCGTATAAATTCAGTATTTTAAGTCAGTTTTCTCAGGAGATGGATTGGGGCTATAAATCTTCAGATGTCAATAAAGGTCTAGTCTGTCGTGATCGATTTCGATGACGTTCCGACGACGTTTCGAGGATATATTTACTCGCATGCTTTGATAAAATGTTGTTAATCGTTTTTGGCAAGTTCTCTCGTGTAGATACGTGTAGACACGTGAATGTAATGGTGCTTAATGAAATTTGTATTCCATAACGAACCATAAGGTTGCCTGGAAGAGAACGCGATAAGGCCGCCCATTGTATTTATCTAATGTGATGTCTCTTTTTAATGTTATTTTATGGTGTACAATAAAGTATTTTTGTGTTGTATTTGTATTGTATTGTATAATTTACTTACTGTGTTTCACGAAATTTCACGAAATTTAGTTCAAGTTTCTTTGACGCGATTTTGTGCTTAAGGTTATTACAGAATTAGTTTCAAATATGGATCCGGCTAGGGCACGGCAAGATAAGTAGTCATGATGATAAATTTAGCTTTGTAAACTAAATACCAAGTCTCGGAGATTCTTGCCATGTATGTAATTCTGACAGTAAACAAGATAAAGTTAAAAACTACAACCCGACTACGTAAAAGTTATAAAAGTTTGAAACATTTACATTGACAAAATAGAATGACGTATCGGTCATATTTGATAGGCATAGAGTTGAAAATGAAAATAGGTCGTAGGTATTGTAATTTTTCTCTATGGGGCCTGCAGCCTGCGGCTACCTAAACTTTAATACGCGTTTTGAAGGCTTATTCGGGGTCGGAGCCCTAAATCCTATAGCCTATAACCATCGGGGTATTGAGACGAATCAATCGATACATAATTTGTTGAAATCGAACCAGTAGTTTCAGCGCTACGTGGGAACAAAGAAATCGGCCACATACATACAAACATACAAACATAGGGTGCTAACCTCATAACCCTCCCCTGTTGGTAGTCGGGTAATGAACTGTACCTGAATTATTTTCTTTAATTTTTTTAGTGTAACTCTTACAGTTGTTTAACTAAATAAAATTAATAAATTTATTTACAATTAGTACCTATTATACCTTTATTCGATACTAGCGGTCCACCCCGGCTTCTCACGGGTATATTCTATCGCTTATATTCATCAGCGATAATGTAGGATTCTAATGGTGAAAGAATTTTTCAAATCGGTCCATTACTTTCGGAGCCTATTCAATTCAAACAAACAAATCTTTCCTCTTTCTTATTATAATTTAAGTGTAGATGATTTTGATTCTGATTTTTATTTCATCCTATCTTATTAGGATACTAGATGAGTAAGTAATGAAATAAGTTCCCAAAAATTTTCGTTTTCGGCGGGACTCGAACCCGCGCCCCACCCTCATTTCTAAGAGATACCCAAAGTGCGGGTAAGCACTATAACAAAAAACCTTACTAGATGAATTTTGGCTAAGTACCATTCTAGTATTTGATCAAATACTTTCAATCGAAAACCTACCTCAGTAGCTTTTTACTCATTACCTACTGGCTATTAATACTACTTCGTTTACGATGTTTTTATGTTGATTCCAAACCTTAATTTAAGATAAGTAAGAACCATAAATCTCAATCGGGTTTTGCAAGGCTTTGTTTTATTTTATTATCTGGATAGTAAAATATCTGAATCTCATTGTCGGTCAATGACTGGTGCTTGGAACATGAAATTTTATGCTTATAAAATACCTACATATTATAAGACATTTTGTACACGATAACCTAGCTTTTCATGGGTCACTGGATGATGATGCTGGAACCAGTATCATCGCTGGTGACTCAATGATCTGTCTAAGCCTTTAAATTTAAATTTTATTTTAGATAAAAAAAAAATATTTTAAATTTTAATTGAATTTTATGTAATTTTAAATTTAAGCTTTATTTGATTCTCAATTTTATTTTGAAATCGTGTATGTATCTATGGATCAACTGTGGTTTGAAATAAATGATTTCTATTTTTTTTTTCATCATCATCATTCGCAGCTGGATTTTGCCCACAGCTGGGTATATAGGTCTCCCAATGTTTGTGCCATCCACAACAGTCTTATGCTAACCGCCTCCATTGACGCCCTCTGACGCGTAAAGTTACAACCTATATCCATACATAATATTACAAATTAAAAAGTAACTCAGTCTGTCTGTCTGTTACCTTTTCACGCCATAAACGGCTGAACGGATCTTAATAAAATTTGGCAGGGAGGTAAATGGTGTCCCGGGGAAGGACATGGGATACTTGAAAAGCGCGTTAGAAGCCGCGGGCAGCAGCTTGTATGAAATAAATCCTAATATTAAGAATTCCTAGTTCTTAAGTACAATCAATAAAACTTTTGAAATACTTTATTAACAAAGAAAATTACAATCAAATAATAAATTTTTATAAAAACTAGTATTTACAATAGAAACAATTGAGCTAACTGCAGACTGTTGCAAACAATCTACAGGTAGCTCAACTGATCCATATGAATACCAGTCGGAAACGTGCTCAAGACGCTAGCTGCATTGCCCCGCTGTATAGCAATACAGCGGGGCAATGCAATAAAATTAAATACTTGAATATTTACTTGCATATAATTTGAATATCTATTTTTGAAATCCTTCTGGCATAAACGCCAGGAAAAAGTTAGTCAACAGAAAAACGAAAAAGAGACTGTTTTATTTTACAAGTACTTCACAGTATCTCTCCTGACTGATTATCTACTCAAAGTCTTATATCGAAGTTTTTACACGACTTGCCGTTTCCCAACAAAACTTTTGTTTTATAATTGTTTTTTCTCGGAGTTTAGTAAAGAGCTGAGTAATAGCCGTCAATTTTAGGACTTGAGGATAATTTTTATAAAAATATCTCGAAGAAAACCTTCGACATAAAATAAAGAAGCTTGGAGTAAACGTGGAAGCTAGAAACATTCTTTTGGAGGTGTTTCCTTCGGAAATGTACCAAATTATTCCTTCGACACTTATAAAAAAATGCTGGACATTTCACACAGCTTCATCTAGCCCCAAGCTAAACAGAGCATGTGTTATGTTATGGTAGATACTGACTGATAAATTTAATACGATGTATTACAGTTAGTTTTTTTTTATTCTTTATACATAGGATACAGAATACACGGAACAAATATTTGTGGATATTTGTAGATCTAAAAAAAATGTTCCTAGGTGGAAATCGAACCCGCAACCTCCTACGTCGCAGGCTGACCTTCGCCCGCCCAGCTACAGAGGTCAAACTAAAGAATTATCTTCAGGATTTTGGCTGCATTGCAAGCAAATTATCAAGACACATGTGTTTGAGTTTTATTATTACACTATCACATCGGGGAGGCATAGGCCTCCATAAACGTCCACAGCAGTAATACAAAAAACAAAAGAGGATAGAGCCAGGTTTTAGTTATTTACCAATACTATACGGAGAAAGTGAAATAACGCCTAATCACCTAACACACAAGACTTCGTTTGCATTGCACGGAAATCTATGTAACCTCAAGCGTGAACTAAATCTTTATAGAATTGGTTGGTTAAATTGCGAATAGACGTGCATATTTATAGGAGAAGCAGGTGGCTGCGGCAATATTGAACCATAAATATCTAGAGGAAATTGTCTATGCACGTGCTTGTGAATCATTATAAATGAGATACGGATTTAAAGTATGGAAAATATAAGATTCGGATATAAGATATGGAAAATATGCCATATTAAAATGAATAAGGCTCTGGCATTGTTTTTCTGGTAGATGCTGGATGCGGCAAGCTGAAGACAGGGCGCTATGGCGCTCATTGGGGGAGGCCTATGTCCAGCAGTGGACTGATATAGGCTGATGATGATGATGATTGTTTTTCTAAAGTTTCTGAAAAGAGCCTCTCAAATGTTATAAGCCGCTAGTTATTTTTTGTAACCGCGCTTACAGATAATCTGCTGCCTTCACACTAGCCAAATTCGATGTAAAATGTTTGTAAACAAATCACACGTAACTAACCTAAAACCTCATATCATTGCCGAGTAAGACGCCTGAGTAAGGTCTGTTAAATAATACGAAATGTGGAGTAACAATAACAAAATCGATACTTAGGTATCGATTTTGTTAACAATAGATTTCGTTTATGAAGAAGTCGTTAGCGACTTCTTCATAAACGAAATCTATTGTTAAATAAAATCTAATCGGCATAGAATCCTCCCATGCTATTTGATTGTCAGTCGAGCGACCAAACATCCAATAAGAGAGTGGAATAACTTTAGGAATAACTGTAGGAGTAACTGTTTAAATAACTATAGGAATAACTGTAATTATTGCAAACATATCGAACTATTTTTTCGTTTTAGTTCCGGAGACTTCTTATGCCCATTACAAAAAACTCGGTTGTGATCATAAACCTTGTAATTACATATTCTATTATGATCCATTTCACTGGAACCGTTCCCTGAGGGGTATTTTTTTCTTTGCTTCATGCGTAATGAATTGACTTAGGACTGAGATTATTTTAATAAAATATAGATAAACATTTATTAGATGAAAGATCGAAAATGTAAGAAGCCGCGGGCGTACTAGATAATCTAATAAATTCATTGCGAAAGCCAATAGGGTAGTTTCCTACAGAAATATAGATTATCAGATAGAACACGTTTTTTTTCCTTTGTCAATTAAATAAAAAAAATTGAAGATATAGCCAGTTATATTTCCGCGTGTCGTCACGCCGCCGGGTGACACTTTTAAGCGACTTTGTGACGTCACGAGCCACTCCCAAACTTTGACGCGCTGTATCTCTGTCATTTTTTGTTTGATTGACAAAAGAAAAAATAGGTATCTAATATCTTCTGATAATCTATCTGAAGGACTAATTAGTTTATTTGAGGAAACTAGCCTATTCAACACCAATAACAAGGCCTAGTAGTTACATATTATACAGGGTTATTGGTAAATTAGTGACAATACGTGGACTGGACTTCTGGAACAATAGGTCCTGCCCATCATCACAAACACGTTCGTGAAGGCGCCAAGTCTAAATTCTAAACAAAAAATATATGTCACCTCTGATACTAAATGAAAAAACATTTTATTCTAAAACCCAACGAGTTACTTAAGACCGATCCTTCACTCTCATATCTTCTGTTAGTTCAGGGCAGAACTGTTTTTAAGTTGAGTTTCAAATAAAACCTCTATAACGATTATTGAATTGCGGGGGGTACACATTACCAATACCAAAATTAAGAATTAAGACCTGGCGTCTTCACCAACGTGTTTGTGATGATGGGCTGAACCTGCAGTTCACGTATTGTCACTAATTTACCAATAACCCTGTATTTATTCGGGCACCAAAAGCTTGCCCTGCCCTATGCCACATAGACCTGACTTTCGTAACTCGTTTAGGGCGGTGTAAGGCCCACTTAATTAAAGGTCTCCGCCCATAAATCAAGGAAAGATAAATTGGTTTAAAGTGGACCCACCCACCTGATATGGGTGTACAAACTGTACAAATTGAGTACCGAATTTATGGAGTAACCTTTAATGAAAGAAAACATACCTGAAGGCATTAAGGCTCATAATAAAGAAGGCGATAGTTTATATGGATGTTTGTTACTTCTTCACGGAAAAAATACTTAACAGATCAGGTTGGAATCTTGATTACATGTAGTTCTGTTGCTGCAAGGTAAACAAGGTATACGTGTCATAAAAAACACGGTACGAAAAACGCCTGAAAAATTTAAGAAAAATGTTTATTTTTATTTAAGAGTCCAAAGTTGCTTTTTAACCGCGTGCTCAATTTTGATGACCGAGCAAGCGAAGGATTCTAAAATTAGAACTCTGAGCGTTAGCGAGAGAATCAAAAGAGCACGAGGCAAAAAATCTTTGCACTCGAGTGCAACACGTAACTTTTCATCCCACCTCAGCGAGGAAAGAGTATTTTTGCTCTTCGATATCTGAGTGCAAAAGCCGTTTGTATCCGCTAGAGGATAAAGTAAATTGAATTTAGAACATCGTGCACACGATACACGTTACTTTTTTGAACTTTTTTTTTTGCTACACGATTCTTTTACACACGAACCTCTCCCCGGTCGTGTCGGTCTGACGGCCCATCGGTTTATGAGAGTGAGGTAATACTGAAAAAGACAGTGCACCTGTGTTTGCGCGAACACAGGTGCACTATATTATGTCCTGGGTACTTGGCTAGTGTCCGTTGAGACAGGCCGCCGCCCGTGGCCGAAATTCGGTCGGGAGGACGTCATTGATTTAGTTGATCTATTTATAAATTAGTGAAATATTATTTAATAATAATAATAAATTCATTTATTTTACCCAAAACAAAAACACGGACAATGAGAAAAAAGAAGTAGACATTAAAAAAAGTGCACATAGTGAAAGTGACAATGACAATTATAGCTGAAAAAAATACTTTTTTTTTTTCAGCCATATTCAAATAGTAGGTACCATTGAGTTCAACCCTAGGTGTACGTTAAACCTACTACTTTCTATTCTGTTCGAGCTAAGATCCATTTCAATAAAACTTAAATTTAAAAGTAATGCCATAGTAAAATAAATCCAACCTCAGTGCTTTTAAGATTCAAAGTTGTAATTCATGTGGCCGGTCTGATGCGCGCTATAAGGATTTCAAGTTGGCTGTAAGTACTTCAGCAGATCGCTACGAGACGTGAATGATTCGCATAAAAATTTGTATGGAATAAAATTAACTACGTAACGTGACGCGACGAAACGGGAACCATTTTTATTTTCTACTCTACACCGAAAAACACAACCACCTGTATCATTCATATAATGTGTTAACACTTTCTTTGCCCATGACGCATATATACGTCTTTGCTTCCGTTAGGCTGCAGCGCCGTCCTTTCGCATCGCTGATCGAGGCAGTGAATACGTTAAAACACTACGTTCTATCATTAACAACTCTGCTGCCTTATTAAAAATTAACCAACTTCGTCGGTCAATTCGTTAACAAAGCCATCGCTAATCGATATTCGGAAATGAATAGACGGAATCCTAAAATTAGTGGCTCAGCGTCGATTTATTAACCTTTTGCATTACGCATGAGAACTCAATGGGTCATATGTACGTCTGGTATGAGTTTCCAAACACCGAAACTTCATTTTTAATGTTTTTTTGTTATAGTGCTTACCCGCACTTTGGGTATCTCTAAGAAATACATTTTTTTATGTATCTTAGCAAGGTTTATGACACTTGATTTACGGATATTGGCAAAATTGTGTCAAGCTAGACGCAGAGCCTAAATATAGAACATAAAAATTGAAATGGAAACCGCTTACTGCCGAAGGTGTCACTCTCAAATGCGTTACTGCTCATAATATACAATAATCATTAAAATTCATTAGAAAACTATAATTGAGTTTGTATGAAACCATAAGATTGCCATCATTTTAAGAAAAGTAGATCCCTAATTTTCCCTATAGAGGGGCTATGCAAGGAGCCAGATATCCAAATTTATGGAAAGAAACTTAAACGTTTTTATTTATCGTGAACGATTTTTATTTTTGGGAGGCCCACGTCCAGTACAACATAGGCTGATAAGATTAAAGATAGAGATAAATATACATTTGACTGAAAAAGAATAGCAGAGAGAAATAGAGTTATAAGGTATAGTACAAAATTGCGGAGTTTGTACTGAGGTAGATAGATGACAGATGTATCAGGGAGAAGTTGATTAGTATGTAGGTATAGCAAAACAAAGAGAACAATTTTTTTTACAAAATTGCGGAGTACTTAGTTGGTAGATAGATGACAGAGGTATCAGGGAGAATTTGATTAGTATATGTAGCAAAAGAAAAAGAACAAAAAGCGTATACAGAAAAAAAGAAGAAAAAAAATAGTAGTTATGCAAAACTTATGCTAAACCCTCTGTATCTAGATGATTTAGGGTAATGGATACCAAAGGGTACTAAGTATTGAATCGTGTAGATAGGCTACCATTTTACAAAGGAAGGGATAAAGCTCGTATTACACATTTAATGAGGTGGATGATGCCTAGGGCTGTCACCATATAATATTTTTTTACAAAATGAGTCGCTTTAAAAGGTTAAAAACGATAGGTTTTATTTAGCCAGTTAATATGCGAAGGCAGATAGACAAATAAACCTTTCCATCATCACCGTAGAAATAGCTCATATAGAATTAACTTTATGTTTATCTTAATTCGATTGTTATCTGATTTGTGATTGAATAAATAAAAATAGGGTATTTTACTCTATACGAGAAAAATCGAAATATATTCGTACGAATGTAAGCGGGTTAACTACGATAGTTTTTATATTAAAATACATTTGTGCGATCTGCAGGTATTTCCAGGTATACTGGGCGTTTTCTATGTTTATTAAAAAATATCTATTTATGTACCTAATCTATTCTATTATGTATATCAGTTATCTAGTACCCATAACACAAGCTCTGCTTAGCTCGGGGCTACATAATGCTGTGTGAATCATCCTGCATTTTTTTACTTTACAGTCGGATAAAACTATAACCAAGTCATTGTCCTTAAAGAAGCTAGGTAATCTCACTATATATATATATATATATAATATTATAAACGTGAAAGTTTAGATGGATGGATGGATGGATAGATAGATGGATGGATGTTTGTTCCTATATCACGCCAGAACGGCAAAACGGATCCGGATGAAATTAGGCACAGAGATAGATTATAGTCTGGAATAGGACATAGGCATACTTTTTATCCCGAAATTCCTACGGGAACGGGAACTACGCGGGTGAAACTGCGAGGCGCTGCTAGTAAATAATAAATTAATAATGGAGAATTTGCACAGCATCATCCAGCCCAACTAAGCTCCATCTATAGATATTAGAGTTGTATGTATAAGATAATCTCTCTTGAGGCCTCTTGCTACGAGGCCTCGATTATCCTTTTTAGAGGTAGGTAAATGAATTTAAGCTAAGGAAGAGACGAGATGAATGGGCACGCTTTGGTTTAATTAGTCGGTTCGTCATAGCTACCTTACTTTTTTTAAGTTGCTGAACAAATTAAATTTTCTTCAGGAATAAAATGGGACCACCCCATCCTCTATTCAGCTGCAAAATAATCATCCAAATGTGTCCATTTGAGAAATTGGCCATAATGTGCGAAGACCTTAACTCTCCTTATTATATATCAACGAAGTAGTACATTCACAAATCTAATTGGAATATTAGTTTAGCTAATTGCCATATTGACGCTGGATCCGGATGATCCGGAGCGCAACCGGAACCGGAAACAGCGAAACGCTTTAAATCAATCCGACGTCATACTGTCCCGGATTAATTAACCCTCGATGCAGTCACTGTCAAACGGAAAATAAATGCCGGAGACTTTGATTTCAAGGTTTCGCTACGAACTCTTTTTAACCTTCGACGCAAAAGAGTTTATATTGTATTCTCTGCTTTGGAGCTAAATGATTACTTAACCTCACTGACATACTTTTCTGTTTAACAACGAACGCTATCGCACCTCCAGACGTATACTGACTCAATCCAAAAATTTTGTTAGTTGAGTTATGTATACAGAACGACCCAAAACAAAAACGCGCTCTATCGCCTAGTCAATCAGAAACTGCCCTAATAAGCCTAGAAAAGGAGCAACGCAATATTAACTTATAACGAGTCCAGCTCCTTTCGTCATTACAATAGTGACGTATTTAGTATTTCGTAGCAAGTGGTTGGAGTCAGACGCTGCGCATATACATAGTAACATATGTTATATGTAACTATGTATATGTGTAATGAGTAGGTAGGTATGCTTATTATGTGGTTACTAACGTTCATTAGAAATGCGGGTTAGCCCGCCTTGCGTCGTTGGCTTAAGCACGTAATGCCTGACGTTGCAATTTAGCTCTAATTACCTTCGTATTAGGGTTGAACCTAACCAGTCATTATCCTTAGCTCAGATGTTTTATAATTAAGGTTTTTACGACCTGAAATATTTTATTCGTCTACTAAAGGATATTTTGGTAGAGTCCCAATTTATTGTGAACTCAAATGGTTTATTCTGAATGCTCACGTTTATTTTGTTAGTTTTGTTTGTACCCCTAATTTGGCGCAGGCGGACGTAGGCACGTAACTGTTATTCTGCCAAGTATTACTTTACTTTTTTAGTGTGTTTGTTAGTTTTTCTAAGAAATTCTGAGGAAATTTATAACTGATTTTCTTAATATTTCAAGAGTTTTTATAACGTCAATAGATCTTTGCTTGAGCACAATTTCTCATATTTAAATTTACTTCAATTTCTAACACAATTATTAGAAACAAACACGTGCTTTTCCTAACTAAAAGGAGCTTATATTTTTACAGCCCATAAACCTTCGTCTGACCACAATCTCACCTGATGGAAAATGACGATGCGGTCGACGATGTCATTGTTTGGGATCTAATATTGTTCGCATTAATCCGCTTACGTCTGTAATGAATTGATCAAAATTGTTCAAACCTAAATATTCTGTTATCGTTTTCACAGCCTCTGCAGATGTCTATAAAGATAACCGCTGGACGTGGCTAGTGCAGGACCAGACATTAATTGTGGTGTCTATATGTGAAGGCCTATGTCCAGTAGTGGAAATCTATCAGCTGTGAATGATATGCGTCAAAATGCTACCTAATTTTCCGTTATGAAAACCTAAAAATCACCGTTACCACAATTCAAAAAATTAGACTTTTGACAATTGGACGGCTGTAACTTTTAGTGCGTTGATTTAGAAGTTAGATTTATGTTGAGGCTTCAAGATCTTACGAACCTGAGTATGATGTGAATTTCAACTCGATACCTCCACGCCTTTCGGAGGAAAGAGGATTGACAGACGGACAGACGGACAACAAAGTGATCCTATTAGGGTTCCTTTTTTGCTTTTGAGGTACGGAACCCTAAAAAATAGAACGCGGTTAGCGAGCTTGCCGCAACTTGACTACCTCTCGTTAAATTACGTCTTGCCTTGAGTCCCTAATAGTCACTTGTCCACTCCTCATCTCAAAGACTCATTAGAAGACGTTAACACTTGACTAAATCATCAAACAACTTCAAAGTCTAAAGTTCAAGCGATAAATATTTTAAGTAAAGCAGACATAAATTAGGTCATTGTGTCACAAGCGCGTGTACAACGTCAAACCAACTCCATTTTCAAGTGTCAAACTTGGTTGTGCCCTCGCTCATATAAAATTCAAGGAATCAATGAGAAGTGAGGGGAAGTGAGCCACATTGGGACACAATGTCAGCCTGATTTACGCACGATGGATGTCACTGCTGTTTCTAACCTTTTCGGACTTAAGAAAAAAAAGTAAATATATTTAAAACTACGTAGTCTTTAGATTATTAGACAGACCTATAGGTCTGTATTAAATCCCAAGAGAACAAAAGTTGGTATCAGAAGCTAACTTAGACCTTCTGACCAAAGGAAGCCAATGCTATTGGCATTCGTATGTAGGTACTTTGTCGTTTTTGTACACAACGGGGTGTCTTTTTATTCCTTTTCTCATGGGAAATTCAAAATGATCACGATGTTTGAAACAAAAGACGGTCGACGATCAATAAACAAAAGACGACGACGAGAGAAGAGAAACGCGAATTAAAATCGCGGATTTTGTTTTATCTAAACTCTACAAGCAATTGGGCTTTCATTAAAATCGCAGTTTATGTTTTTTCTAGGTTTTACAAGCAATTGAGCTTTTATTGAGTTATTTTAAGCCATTTTGTATGAACAAAAGCTGATATATACTTTAAATCATCCATCGTTTGGGAGTCTATCGATATTATGTGGATGTTAATGAATAACAAACAAAAAACACAAGTAATTAATCGAAAACCATAAAAAATCTAACTCAATACACGCTTTTTTCGCAAAATAATATCTTATTTTGCGAAAAAGTTGGGTTGGGATAGCAAAAGCCTACAAACTGTAGCTAAGACAAAAACCCATTATAATATCACGTTCTTAGCAGATGGCTTACATTGGTCGCAAAACTATCTATTAGCTAGCCGAATGACATTTAGAACGCAGAAATTACTAACAAACGAAACCCTTCCTTTAACTGTCCGAGTTCTAAAATTACGACTCCGTAAGTCGAGTATTATGACCACATTAAAAAAAACTCGATGAATATAAGAATCAATTAAAACAGAAACCACCAGACATTAATTCATACCAAATTCAGCTAATTTAATTTGTACATTTTACCAGACCGCTATCCGCGTATTATCTGAATATAATTAATAATCATATTTTCATGCGAGAGCGTTCACAATTAATTATTTATTTATATTATCATGGCGCTGATCTATGCAGTAAAAAACGTGAGTACAGCATGATTCATTTTATTTATAATAATAACAGTGAAGCTGAGAAAGATAATCATAATAAATATCTTGACTTGACTAAGGAGGTTTTCAGCATGTGGGATAGTACATAGATTCAGCGGCCATCGTCCCGATAGTTGCTTCGGTTAACGACGTAATAGCGAAGAGCCTCGATTAACATCTCAGGAGACTCGCTAGGAAGTTGGATCAAGGGCCAGACCCAAAACTGGTACTCCTGGAC
This sequence comes from Eupithecia exiguata, assembly GCA_947086465.1. Classification (NCBI taxonomy): domain Eukaryota; kingdom Metazoa; phylum Arthropoda; class Insecta; order Lepidoptera; family Geometridae; genus Eupithecia; species Eupithecia exiguata. Next base: position 8,133,075 of record OX352243.1, on the reverse strand, counting down.
TCGGCGCGCATCGTCAGGAAGCTCCTCTTTTTGCAACCCTAGTTACCGGCTGCTTGAACCTAGATTCGCGGCCATGATCTACCGTTTTGAAATATTTTTTACTATAAAATACTTTTATAATAATTTATTTAGGTACGTATATGGGCTGATATGATTTAATATTTTAATCAATAATATTGCTCAAACCTTTAGTATAGAAGAAAATTATTACAAAGTTATTTTACTCATTGTTCTGCTAAGTGATAAATAATGCATAATAAATCAGTTTTGTGCTCAATTGTACTTTTTTTTTCCTTCTACACAAAACACTATAAATCTTCGCATAAAATATAGAATTGGCATGTCTTAGAGTTTTGTAACTCTATTGTTCGATGATTGAGAACCATAGTAATCAATAGTTTTCGAATCTATAATATTTTGAACTTGAAATGCAACCGTTTAAGTAGGTACCTAGATATTTTATTGGTCGTTGTATGGATGACGCTAAGCAAACCTACTGCTATAAGACAAAGCTTTAACATTATGTATGTATAACCTACCTAGGGACTATTCCTGATCTGACATTAAATTTCGATTCGCTTTATTAGATTAATGTTATTAAATTCAATAATTGTTTAACTGATACTTAGTTACAATAATTTTTATATTAAACATGACATTGCTAATTATTTGTACAAATATGAAGTATCCAAGTTAAATTATTAGGCTAACAAAAGCGAACTTAAACTTAATAATTGTTGCGCCCTGACAGGGTTTTTATGCATTGTGTACCCACTAAGACAACCTACACTTAAGAACAATATGTATGCATAAAATCACAATAAATGAATACGAATATGATATTTTTTTCGTCACTAAAAATAAGACACGAGATAGGCGTAATCTATTTGTTTACTCCATTGTCTTCAGACACGAGATAAGACTATACCATCAAAATTACCTACCTAAATATTCTTAATATTCCAACCGACATTCCACCTAACTGGCATTCCAGTCTATTCTACTGGAAAATGAGCTTCCTAACTCGCTGAGCATTAACCGATTGAAACTTATCGCTATTGTGGTAAATATGAATGATTACATTATCTAGTGAACGCGTAATTATCGTTAAAAGCACATGTTGCTTATTTAACGGATTACTGAGTCGAGCTTTAATATTATAGGCATTCGTATTTCCATACAAATAATTATAAATGCGAAAGTGATTTTACGGCGGCACCATCACGCATTTACTGGCTACTTGTCGAATTCGGCTGGAAACGAATTCAGAAAAAACAATTATTAATAACAAAACATAAATAGTAAAAAAAAAGTAACAGTCTAGTTAATAAGGAAAGAGTAAGAAATATATGGACTTTGGATCCAGCTAAAAATTATCACGCAGTTAAAAAGCGTTTGACAATGATAAGAAATATCATTACCAATTTTCATCAAACAGCCTATGAATACTTTCAATGACGTTATATGCCAAAGAAGAAACAAAAAATATACGTGTGCCACAGACCTACAGATTTACACACACGTCAAACATAATTATAACTAACACCCCTGTATTTAGTTGAATGTATTTTTTTTGTAATGAAATAAAAGCCTCAAAGAGTAGTCATAAAAAACGGAAAATCGGTGTAGCCTTTTAGAGATGACATAAAAGCCTCAAAGTGTAGTCAGAAAATAGGTGCTGTCATCCATAGAAAGAACATCTGGTAGAAAAAGAACCCGCTAAAATTTACTTAACTAAAACTTTATATAGGGCAAAGGGAAATGAGGCTGGAAATCTTTATCTTTCCCGGCCACACAACGCTAAACGCGCAGCATCCGAAACAAAAAGAAGCCAATTCCGGGGCATTTTACAAAGAAACCATGTAATCACATCCACTTAGCGCAAAAACTTTCCCGGGAATGTAGTTTTTCTCCGCCTTTTTTCCGGATAAGTAACATAAAGAGTTTGCTATGGTGATATGCCACGCGCTATCAGAATGGGATACAATCTTTCAAACCCTGTCAAAGTAAATATTGTCTTCATATTTCTCGTATAACCTTCTACCGGTCAATAGTTTCCAATATGTTTCTTAAATTTCTACTAAAGTTTATGACACTCGTTACACTGGCAAAAATGTTTCTAACTAGCAAGCACAGCAAGCCATAAAAAAAAGAAGTTGAAGTTGAACCCACGCGTTGTTAAACTGGGATGAAATGAAACCTTATCCAAGTAGTGAAATGAAATGAAATAATATTTATGTATAACAGCAGTAGGTAAGTAGCGGTTATGGTAGGTACTGTGTTGTTTGTTTATATATAAATTGCAGTACCATGATTGTGGGTAATTATTGTCGTCAGTGGGGCTACATACACGCAACCAACTTTTAATTGCTCATTTCGACCGACCGGATGCGGAAATTCAATAGTTTTTTTACAGCTTTGTTGTAAAGAAACAGGGAAACTTGTACCTACACGGAAAAATACTGCCAACTTTTAAGCTAAAAATACAAGCTTGTGTTTCAACATTGAAATGAAATTGGGTAGGTACATAACAGATGTGTCCAGATCAGCGTCTAGCACATTAGGGGGCAATGACCTAGGTAAAAAGATGTACCTATTCGAATTGTCACTGCAGCGATCATTAAGTTTTATTCCATTTAAGAATTGATTTATCTCTGGATAGATACGATATGACCGAGTAGAATCTCTTGGAGTGTTCTCCCGGCACACGTCTTCTATCCAGGGGCACAGCGATGAGTTTGGTCAGTACAATTTACAGTTCAAAGCGTCTTTCACAAGGCTTGGTTATTTTTAATAAACACGCACGAAAATCGATAGATCTGTCGTTAATTTCAATAAAGGAGTATCGTTTTATTTCTTCGAGAGATGCAAGTGTCGTTGCTTGTCGGCGCGGTTAGTTGACTGCCATCTTGTGTTTCTTCGGGGCTTTCTTCCAAGGATGGTGATGTAGGTGGCTCCCTCTATGATGCCGGAGAGCCTCCTGATTGGTCAAGCCTAGGCCACCCATTGGTGGTTAACTCAAACGGAACACAACAAAACGATCGATGCTTCATGAATAAATTCGAATACGAGTGTATGGCGCCAGAATTTGAATTTAAAAGTACATACCTAAATGAGGTGATGACGATACAACAGATGTAAAACAAATTTTTGTTTCATTGTTGGTTATTGGTTAATTAGTAAAACTACGTGAACTGCAGGTTCTGCCAATCATCACAAACACGTTTGTGAAGACCAGGTCTTAATTCTTAAAGGTTATTTATATATTTTTTTAAGAAATTAGACCTGGCGTCCAAATTCGATATTATTATAAGATTTTCTTTGCAATTTTATTTTAAGTTGGTAATATTAAATATACAGTATAAAAATTAGTCATTAAATAACCCGCCCCTGACCATTCCCGGTGCAAAGGTGCCCATAATACTTGCAGCGTTGCCTCGCTGAATAGCGATGGCAATCCTTTGCACCAAGAATGACCCGGAGCGGGAGTGTCCTGTCACTTCAGTTAGTTAGTTTAGTTGGTAATTATAATTACCTAATATAATAAATAAAAAAATAACTAGAAACATTTCAAAACATTAACCACTTCGTGGGTAACTTCAGGTACAAGTAATTAACTCAAATCGGTACTTCAAGCTAGCAACTAAAACTAAGCCACGCTTAGAAATTTTCTCATCAACAGCCCCTACCCACGCGGGAATTAGAAGTTTCCAACTCATTTTCAGTGGTCGAGAGAGGAAATTTTCAGTGGTTGAAAGAACGAAACGGTGAATTGTTTGCTAGAAATTCTCTGGAGTTTAGAATTTTCGACCAAAGAAATACAGTAGAATTGAAATTGTAATTTGACTCGGTACTATTAAGTTAATAGTATTGACTTTGAGCGATTTGTTAATATAAGTAATCCATACTCCGCGTCCGCGGCAGTTTCGCATCTGTTCCGCATCTCGTACAACGGACAACGACATTCTAACCTACCTACGATAAAATTGAAGCGAACAAAATCAATAACATTTTGTTTCTTGTTTGATAAGTACTATTTATAAACTTGTTATTTATGTATAAAATTTGACTTGTCTAAGTCCTTTTTTGTAAGCCTAAAGAAATAAAGTTATTGACTTTTAACTTTTACGGTAACGCGCGGAGAGCGCTCTAACTGTATACATCTTCATAATTTTTTGTTTAATTGACAAAGGAAAAATATGTGTCCAAAACACAGTAGCCTTTAAAAAGGCATTCACCCACTATAGACTACTAAGTACGTTCACAAAACTGTTGTAGTTGACAGTACTTATTAAGCTTAGTCTGAAATAGTCTGAATAGACTTGATTTTGAATGAAATTGCTTGTGATAAACCGTCATTATAGAGTTTACGGCTCGTTAGCTACATTTACTTATAATGCCTCTATGACGTTATACGTTATCTAATCTTGCGAGATTTTACATTACGGTAACCAAATCTTTTTACAATGGTTGATCACGCTTGAAAAAATAATGTGGTTTTTAGAATTTTCTGGGTTCTCCAAGTAATTTCGATAGCAGTTAAGAAGATTTGAGAACTTTGTAAGCCATATGCTATAAACCAACGCTAAAAAAACAACGAATCAATTGTCGTTTTAGATTAGTCGTAGAACCTAGAAAATTTGTAAAAACGCGTTTTCGCACGTGACTTCCTGTAGCCTGTAATTTACCTGGAATTTACTCATCTTTCCTGCAATATTTATTTATTTAAAACTTTAATCCACTAAGGTACAAAGGGTGGGCTTAATGCCGAGGCATTTTCTACCTACCGACCAATAACATTATGTTTAAACAGATGGTTGGCGTTGCAATACAGCTTTTTATTCATTTATATAAAGCAGGATAGTTTGTAGGTAAAACTAAGTTTGAGTCATTACTCGTGTTAAATTCATTAATTTGCAAGGTCTTTGGGTAACACGCTGTTTAGTTTAGTTTAGTATATTATATCGCATTCAGTGCCTAGCCTCCGCCGCGACACGGGCCCGCAGATCGACTTCTGTGTCTTAGGCATCGATCAAAAATGTCCGGCTTTGCCGGCCCCCCTTAGATTCACAATGCGCACGCCACAACCTTCAGTAGCAAAAGAGAAACATTTTGACATGTTAGGAAAGCTTTTCAACTAGTGTCATTTTAGCGTTCAGACAAAAAGCATGGGTAAGTGCTCGTACAAAAAATGCAAGAATCACTCGTCCAAAGTGCTGAAAAAGGATGGAATTTCTTATTTTCAGTAAGTTTATATATATTTCTTACCCGTATATTGAGATGTGAGTCATATACTTGTGAAATCAGCATAAAATATTGTTGTTTGGTTTGCCTATGTTAAAATATTAATTTTGTTCTAAATTGATAAATGGAGAGGCTATTTCTTCTAAAATTTTTTTTTCATTTTTAGTATGTATTAATATATTTTTCATAAAAATAAGTTTAATATTACTAGTTGATGATTTTAAAATAACTAGTTGGCCCGCCCTAAAATTTCATTTGCGTAGACTCTCTAATAAAAGAAAGACTAGGTTCTTACCTAGGTAGGTAAGAACCTAGTCTTTCTACCAGAAGTATGAATTTATAAAACGTTTATTTTTTGTCCCGTAAAAAAAACTCGTGCAAAGCCGCAGACAGGAACCAGATCTTTTTAATCTAGAGTGCCTGCCTGAAATTGTATTTTAAGTTTAAATTGTTGTATGTCTGAAATGACCCTTTTGTATAAATACCTACTGTTGAGACACCAATTTATAGTTTCATCAATAAATGATTCGTTATCTTTACCTGAATTCTGTTAATTAATCCTTATAGAAAATAAACTGAGTAGGTAGGTATATAATTCTCAGGAAGGTACCTACCTACTTACAAAATAAAATAAAATGAATTCGACTCCACCAATCTCTTGTTCCGTATGGAAAAAACTTGTCAGGCTCTGCGCAAACTGTCTGCGTCAAAACAAAACGTAGACAATTTTGATTGACATTTTTGTAAGGCTCTAGGAATCTACGGGGGAGGCCGCGAACTACTTATTTTTGATCGAAGGTCTTAGGCCATGAAAGTGTTAAATAATGTGAAAACGAATTTGTCAAGTGTATCACACACTTGACAAATTCGTTTTTAGTTCAATAAAGATTCGTACCATTTTTAATCCCATTGTGAAGAAGCGGTAAACTGACGTAAACTGACGTTACCCTAAAAGAACCTTAAAAATTATGAAGTAAAGATAAGTGATATTTCTGTAGTGATATTTTGGTTTTTTAGTTTTTCCCTTGACGTTATCACAAAGTGAATCTATATCAATCCAATTAGTCCTACTGAAGACGAGACTTTTCTCAGATTTTTTTTTCAACTTGACGTACCCTTGAAGTTAGGTACTTCGGATTCCCAAACGTATTGAAGTTTGATTTTTTGGTCTGATTAAATCTCAATGTAGACCTGATTTTTCGAGGAAATTAAACATTGGCAATTTTCTTGTTATTTTATTCACTTAACTGTTTTAGACGAAGAAGGCTTGCGTTATGCAGTGCCGGACACTATCGTATGAGAAACGTCTAGACTGGTCTTTCTTTCCGTCAAAGTCTGCGTCAGCAGTGAGGGGCAAGCGCGGTGAAGTGGGGATTGGGTATTACGTACAACGCAGCGTCGTCTCGTTATCACGCTGAAAATGAAATGGCCGCTTCTCCGCACAGACAGTCGACTATGCGTCGTGACGCTAAGTTGTGCCGCTTATCGGAGCGTATTGCGTCCAGATCAAGAGACCGTAGCTTTAGGTACCAATATGTGAGATTGTGCTCAAGCGAAGGTCTATTGACGCTGTAAAAACTCTTAAAATACTAAGAAAATCAGAATTTCTTAAGAAAACTAACAAACAAACTAAAAAAAACTGAAATAATACTTGGCAGAATAGTAGTTACGTACCTACGTCCGCCTACGCCAAATTAGGGGTGCAAACAAAACTAACAAAATAAACATGAGCATTCAGAATCAACCATTTGAGTTAACAACAAACATAAAACAGACGGCCTGAATAATTTGCATCATGAAACTGGCCACAGAGTGTCCCCCGAGGTCAAACGTGACCAAGAAATTATACTTTTGCATTAGCTAACAGTTTCGCTTAGTTAGCAGTGGAAAGTTTGCGCGTTTGCCCTCGAAAGTTGGACTATCTGAGCTTTTGACGCTGTACGATGTTCTATTAGATTTGATTGTCAGTCGAGAACCAGCTGGCTGAAACGTTCAGGTAATAGGTACCTACCAATTATGGCATTAATTTAATATGGCATTATTTGCTGAAGTGGCAGTGGGCTGGCCATATCGCGAGAAGAACCGACAACCGCTGGGGTAAATGTGTTCTTGAGTGGAGACCGCGACTCGGGCAACGTAGTGTACGACGCCCACCAACCAGGTGGGATGACCGATTTGCGAAAGACTGCTGGCAGATGCTGGATACGGAAAGCTACACAGGCAGGGCACTATGGCGCTCATTAGGGGAGGCCTATATCCAGCAGTGGACTGATATAGGCTGATGATGATGACGATGGCATAAAGTTAAAGGCGATTCAACTCCAAAGTAGACCGTAAGTTTCAGGGTTCAATAATTTTTGCTTATAATATTTTCAACTTCCTTTAAAATTACTTTTCTAAATTAATTAACAAAGAAAATAACAATCAAATAGTAGCATTAAATTAAAACTAGTATTTACAATTGAAACTATTGAGCTAACTGCAGACTGTTGCAAACAATCTACAAGTAGCTCAACTGATTTTGTTCGCTGAATTTTTTTGTCCACTAGTGGAAGAAGCGAAAAATAAACCACTAGTAAGTTTAAATAATACTTAAAATGTATTACATTATTATTTGCCTATCTAAATCAAAATATAATGTGATTTAGATACAGGTCAATATCTATACAAAACTAAGTTTAAGATTATTTTCCTTAAATACCTACCTACTATTGTCTGTGCGGAACTGGGCGACATCTGGTCAAGCATTAACATCATTGATATAATCATCTATGTAGTAAAAGGCTTTCATGATAAGATTTAGTTTTATGTACTGTTTCGTTTTATGTAAAAGGTATACCTACCCTCTTAATTTCAAATTTCTAGCTTCAGCGATTTGGGCTGGGCGTTGTCACCAAAAATCACTTGTTCCTTTATATGTTAAGATTAGATCAACGAAATAGTAAAAATATGTATAACCATTTGCAACGAATTAAATTAATTTGTTGTGATAGAACATTTTAATAATGTATTTATTGGCTATCCCATCCATAACGCATAAGTTTGCGGAAGAACTTCTAGCAAATCATTTATTCAAAGTGTATCCAATTACATTTGTCAAGAGTAGTAATTGTGTGTGACGTGTGGCCACTGGCTTGAGGCCAGGGGGCAAGGTGCCAATTTTCCCAACCTGTTGAATCACCATCGCTAAACATTATTCTTTTAGCAAACACAGGTAAGAATGGATATCTGCCCTATTCAATCTTATAATTTGAAAAATCTATTGAGGAGCTTGGGAAAATTCTGACCCTTTTCCAGGTCACGGCGTTTTGAGTATCTCATTATTTTGTTCAGAAATTTCCAATGGTTTGTTTTTTTACTTCCACGCATTTTTCCATATCAATAAGTATCATGAGCACGATTGGTTGCTATTCACGTGAACGGATGCCGAAATCGTTTTGTTCTAATAACTCGAATAAACCATTTAGGCTCCGTTGTTTTATTGTCGACGTTATTATTTGCTGCGCAATTTATCAAACGAATTCAATATTCACGGACCTATCCTAGCAACGCCACCACCTATTAGATTTCGTTTCATTCCCTTTTACATCGAAATGATTAACTCAAAAGTCACGCCATACTGTTTTCTAAGTAATTTGCAAATTCTCCGAACTTTTTCTCAGGAATCTGAATCTTTAACCACACAACATAAACACCACATTGTTCTAATATATGTATAATTCGTTTCAGGAAATTGACCTTATTGCAAATCACTGTAACCACTTTATGTTTCAGTGAGACGTTACTTACCTGGACATGATAAGGTGCCACCTTTTCCTCTCCCTTGATCTCAACGTTGATGTGCAGCCGGATGGCTCCAGAGACGGCAGACTTGTCCGTTCTCTTCTCCAAGTTGTACCACACGTCCATCTCACCAGATAGTGTTCGCACCTAATGGCATAACAAATTATAAATATTAAATTATAAAAAAACTTGTTCCGGTCCTCCCTTTTTCACATTTTCCCGCCAAATTAGAAGGTAAAGGCGTACAATACAAAATGCTAGCCTAGAACTATGTATTTAAGAGACTAGATGAGTATTTTGATACCCGCCAAAATCTCTAAACAGGAGATAATAGTTTTCGCCAAGGACATAAACAACACACTCAAAAATATAATCTCGGTAGTTAAAAAGGTATAAATTTTAAGACAACTATGTAACAACAGAATACAATAAAATATTACTATGGTAAGGAGTGCAGTTCTAAAAGCACACACATTGTTGGACTCCGACGCTGAGAGAGACATTCTGACATTTTGTCCAACTCGTCGAGGACAAAACCGTTAAAATTTATTCGCTACGATGAGCGACGATTCATCCGATTTCATACCACGAATACTAAAATTTGATTTGTCGAATGGTGTGCGTACTGAAATGCGTGGATATTGTATACTTTTCATGAGATCGCGAGAGGTTCAAACCTGAATTAATTATACCGTAGCAAATAACAATTTTCACATTATACAGTCAAATACAAAATTTCACGGGCGTACATTTGACAGATTAAATATGATTTATTTGAAAGATCATTATAATACGATAGTAAAAGATATATATATATATATTATAGTAGATAGTTTTTATAGTAGAATACGATAGTATTTTAGGTATTTACCTCAATGATAGTCTGTCCTAAGAAATCATCGGACTCCCTTGTCAGTTTTTGCCTCAGTTTAGATTTCAAATCGTTGTCTTCATCCCATACTCGCACTTTGATACGATCCGAAGAGTTGTGGCATTCACTGAGAAAGAAAACAAATGTTAGTTCGTCCAGCAAACTCGATTATGGTTTTAGGATCGAGTGTTTTTTTTTCTACATATATATATTGAAAAATGTATAATTTCCAGTTTGAAGACAAACGAGATATGAATTACGTAATGAAACAAGACTTTATTAACAAATAGGGTGCTAACCTCATAACCCTCCCCTGTCGTAGTCGGGTAAAAATTAGAATCAAATAATAGAATTAAATGAAAACTAGTATTTACAATTGAAACAATGAATTTTGTATAATTGTATTTCCGTCAATATTCCTTGGGTTTTGTACAAGGGGTTTATTTGTACAAAAAATTGAAGCGAACAAAATCAATGACATTTTGTTTCTTATTTGATAATCTATAAAACTGTTTATGTATAAAATTTGACTTGTCTAAGTGCTTATTTTGTAAGCCTAAAGAAATAAAGTTATTGAATTTTGTAACAAACAAGGTTACAAATCGAAAGGAATATGGTTTGAAAATATTTTACAAGATTAGTACTCGTATCATCGAAGCAAAGCGCAGAAACACGAAACAGTTTCTGGTTTTGAAAGCTTTCATTCATCATTTAATTCAACTCTCGTCCGTTTTTGATCTAAAATTTTTAACATTTTTCGCTGAACGTGTGGTTGCGTGGTCGAAGTTTGTCTTTTGGTATTTAGTAATTATGTACCTTGCTTTTTTCCTTCTTTATTTTCTGTTAATGTTATTATTAAGTATGTAGCAGTTTCTGTTAAGTTTTTATTTATATTATGTTAAAAATGTCTTTGTTGACATACTCATCGTTCGTGAATGTTTAAATGGAAATTGGTTTCTAACTGTTTCTTTTACGCAAGAGCTACTGAAAGGATAAGACTATAAATGTTGTAAATATAAAATTGTAGACTTGGTTCTAGGAAAAAACATGCGGGGCCGCGTCCAGAACCTTGTTTACCATTTCGTTAACTTTCAATAGTAATATTTATACTATCGTTTAATACACTTTGACCGTATTTGTACGCACAAGAGCGTAAAAATTACACAATACATCACATTCAGGACTTGTCCAATCTTTCCCACCCATAGCACTTTTACTCGCGTGAGCAGTGGGTGGTTAACGCCTGACATCTAAGGGGTTTCATAAGGTTTCATAGCTTAATTCTGACACCCTGTCTGACAAGGTGGTAAATAAAGACCAATAACAAATATTTTCTACGTGCACCCTTTGTTTGAGTAGACGTGTTGGCATTTTGGCCGCCCACTCCTTAAGCACTTTTTTGCTATCGTAGAAGGAAATTTTGTAATAAGTAGTGGAAAAAAAACATGAACCTTTTTTACATCACTCTAGTACTACTTTACTCTGTTACAAGACAGCGTTCATTGCGTCGATAATTTATATCAAATCGCCGTTGTTGAGGTGGTCCCTTGGGTTCGTATTATTGAACGGAGTCTCTGTATCAAAGGGTGTTGTTTTGTGTATTGATCTTCGTTTGAACTCCGTGAAAATGTGAACCGTTATTGTCAATATTAATAACAAATTCATAATCATCAGCCCATATTAATCCACAGCTGGACATAGACCTCTCCCTACGAGTGCCATAGCGCCCTGTCTTCAGCTTATCAAAATAATAAATTACTTACAAATAAAACTTCTCATTCCAAACAGGATTCAGCTCTTGAGGCATTGTCCTGGTCCTCTTCTTCACTTTGCTCACTTGGACGGTGACGTAGGGGTCCGACGTTCCACTTTTGTCTTTCGCGATCAGACCTTGAGCACAAATAACTGCCCGCAACGGGCCAATTTAGCATTCAATGTCAATAGTGGCAACACATTTCAGCGAATAAATGGTTATCGATTGCGCAGTGAGGTTCTTATCGTAAGGCACGTAAGCTACGCCAGCCAAAATGATACTTGAAATATTACTCGTCGATAGGTCGGGGCATATAAAGTAAGTGTGATATAGAAGACCATTTCGCGAACCTTGCGATACGCCTCAGTAAATTCCGGCCACCGTTTGCTGCCAAATCTTGTGAAAGTAATACTCTTCAGGTTATTTTATTGCCACATTTTTGTTAGTAGGTACTTATTTTTTGCACGGTAATAAAAATTTTGCTGATAGAAAAATTTCTTATCCTTAGAACTAAGCAAGCTTACCTTTATACCTTCTACCGAACTCACCAAGCTGGGCATTCAACTCTAATACCTTCTGAAGCTATAAACGGGATTTCGTGTGATCAAAACGGGTTGGGGTCAGAAGAAGACACTAGCTTAGAACTACCAAACTTTTTATCTATGCCCAATTCGATTTCTAAAACAACTCGAACATAGCGCCTACATCGCAACTTCTAATGCAAACTTCGACGAAGAATAAAGTTGAGAAGAAGTGTAAAGATATGGACGGGAATCAAATCTAATAGAATTTTCACGATTCGCAAACTTGTTTGTAAGGAAATAGGAGTTTTGAGATTCGGGGTTTCTTCATTCAGACTTCTGCATGCTTGAATTCCGTCTAATCATTCATTTGCACTACAGAATAAATTAAAGTATCAACAAACGCACTGAAAAGAGAAGTAGTGGAATTAACATCATTGCTGTGAAATGATTATGCTCCACCATTCCAGTCGTTATCGCATTATCGTTATTTTGTGATGCTCATGCAATTCGTTTCAATGCAGCGTATGCCGCAACATTGTGGTTTTCACTAACATAACTCATTAACGTAGTGAGTACAAAATTGTGTTTTCAGTGTTATAGTATAAAAATTCGTGTGCGTGACTAGAATCATTGAATTTGTATTATCATTATGGTTAATTGAAGTGAAGTGTTGATTCATGGAATTTCCTTAGTGTTGTTAAAACAAGCTACGTTTTATCGATGGAAGTGATTAGAGGCGGTGCATTAACGACCGTGATCTTTGGTTAGTATTTGAAGTAAGGTATGCAATAGAACGGTTCTTGATATCTGCTTCTGCAATATCCCTATTAATTAGCATCATTGAACTGTTTGGCATGTATGAAGGGAATGAAAGCAGATATTAAAAACCAAGTTGAAAGAGTTCAGGCGAAGAGTCTGTCTAATAGAGTCAAAGTTGCGAGCGTGCGGTTCGTAGCCGCAAAAGACCACCGCAAACCTGTTATAGCAATCTTGCAAGACCACTTTGACGTTCCTTCTATAGTGATTTGTTCAGCCTGTTCTAGACTGTCTATGTGAGTGTCTGGGTCGACGTTAAAAGTCCGCCTGGCCGCCACATGAAAAGAATACCGTAATTTAGTGTTGGTGTGTGATGTGACTTCTCTCTGCTCCACGCTGGGTCCCGTTCTGGTGCGCTGTGCCTGGGAAGAAACTGCACTGGCGTGTTAGTTCGTCGAACCTGTGATAGCGATTTTGGCGCTCCATTTCGATGTACCATCGAGGACTGATTGCTTGACGGTGCTCATGTGCGCAGAGTGCCCCTCTCCCTCGATGCTAAACACGCATCTGTTACATACATTCATGTGTCAGCATCACCGTTTTAAGTGGTTTTATCGAGAAGTGGTAAAATAATGTGAGCTACGGAAGTATTGTGATTCCAAAGTGATGTGAGGACAGACTTTGCAGTTTTTATAAAGCTAGCATTTGTCAGGATTTAAGGTATGTTTATTTTATAACAAAAAATAAGGAATAACGAGGCTAGGGATCAATAAGGAAGAAAGTTGCTCTCATTGAAAGTTTGAAGTGATTAGTTTAGCAAGGCAAAATTCAATATACCTGTTCAATCCAACCTTGTAAAAGAAACAGACATTAATTAGCATGTTAAATTTCAAAACAATTTGATAGATTACCTGATAAGTTCAAAGATTTCCGGCTTGTCACGTTCTCGTTGTTTCATTCGTTCTTTCATAGCCGTGATGATCGAATTGGCTTTATCCTCGGCGCCGTGTTTGGAGGACTTCTCGGCAGCCCCTGCGAAACACACTGCTCAGGCGGTGCCAACGCGTCCTTGGCATTGCGGGATGCGCCGGGAGCGGCCCCCCGCCCCGCGCCCACATCCACTGCCGACAACTCTCGACCACAACCTGACTAGAAACCAACTTCGTGACACAAAACGGCAGCATAATTATGTCAGATCTGATCAGGTCGTTGACCTCGAGCGGCGCAAGTCGGAGTTGATCTGAGCACGACGCCTGTCCACTAAATCCAATACATTCCGTCGCATTTTATTAATAAATTCCTCCTCTTGGCGGATTATTAATTTCCTTCTCATCAACAATCCGCCAATCCTCGGCGCGTCCGGAATGTACAAGCCAAAGGTCAAGTTATACCCTCTGTTTTGTATGTATAAGTATTATTGTACCCATCTCTGTTTTTATATCTCAGTTTTATTCACATTGATGGAAATTGGTAACCTCGATCTCAATTCCCTAAAGAAAAGAAAAGTAGATAAACATAAAGATAGTTGAACAAAAAGATTGTAAAGTCCATAAATAAACAAAACTAAAGGACCACATATAATATTGAAGTGGGCAGACATCGGATTGCGTGCACACATTGCTAACAGGCACATCTTTACACATTTAGTGACACTCGGGCTGTAAAGTCGCTTGTGTTACTGAAGCTTCAAATCGATCAGTTAGAAAGTGTGTAAGTGTTAAATGTAGAGTAAAGGGTATAGAGAAGAAAGAAAGTAATTTATTGAAGGGCTTTAAGTTCGGCGCTGGGCGGGGCGGCCCGAAGGAAGGGACACAGGACCGGAATCCCTATCTACGTGATCTAGACAGTCTACACTTCGAAAACTGATGTTGTTTATAGCTTAAAAGAGAAAGTAAACACAGATAAAAAAAACTAAATAAAATTTGCTTAAATAGTGTGACAATTATTTATGAAAAATACGAGACGAACACAAAATAACCACCAAAGAGTAGGCACAATTTTTTTTAAATTAAAATTATGCTAACAGAAACGTAGACACAATGTAAATAATAAATAAGTGAAACAAAATTAAATCCCTAACAATTTCAAAGTGTAGACTGAAATGATTCTGGTGTGCAGTCGATGGAACTATTCAAAATTGCCGGTGATGTCTGCGCAAGACGCGAAATCTTACGACTGCTCACCATCACAGTCGTGCGGTGTCTATGATTCAGAACCATAGGACATTATCGTAACATATAGAGGATTGCAACAATAGCCATGCACATCGACCAAGCGACGGTAAATTCTGCGAGGAAGGGAAATTCATGCTTATTATATGAGGTCATAACAAGAAAGGTAACAAACAAAACGACACAGAAAAACAACACATCAAGAGGGAAAAAATAATGATACAAGAGTTCGTATTGCGTGAACCGGTGGATGGTGTTTTTTGATAACCGGTGATCGTAGAGTTGCATGATCATGATCAATGTTTTGTTACACGTGACCGAGACATGCAAAGGTTGACTCATGCAGTTAAAATTGAACTAGTCGTGATTTAACTTCACTACGACGAGCTTTTTAACATTTTACCTGTCGGAGACCTTCACCTAGATAGCGGGGTATAAGCAGATTACGACTAATATGTTTTAAATATTTTAGTACATAAGTAAAGTTTGATATTCTTTCGAGTTAGTACACCTCGTTTCGGCATCAAATATTTGTAAATGCAAAGATCGTCACGTCACAGAAAATGGAAGTATCAATGAAAAAGGGACTCTATTTTGTTAAGAAATTGATATACTATAAAACGACAAAGATGATAGCTTAGAGCGAGATGAAACACGGCACCAGTAATGGCTCGATATGTCGTGTATCTATCGACTCTTAAAAAACGGGCTAAAAGAAAATTGTTTTTTCTCAAACAGGAAAATATTATCAGTCTTTGTAATCGGAAATTCTCGGATGCAATATATAGCTGAAGACTTAGCCGAAGTGCGGGCACAAAGGATATAACTCTTAAGATGTCTGGTGCTTTTAAAGTGGTGCTCCATTGAAACTGCTTTTGTGACAAGAGGCGCGGATGTAACCACTGGAGCATCCATCTTGGATAAGTTGTTTTATTAAAGGCATTTTTCAATAATAAAACAGCTTCGAAAGCTTTTAGTCGTGAAACTTTTCATGAAGGTTAAAAGAAGTTTTAAGCTTGAAGTAGTTGTAGACCAATTTTTTAGGAAAGTTCGAGGAAACAGCATCAACTTTGTTAAACTCATATTACTGCACCAGTAAAGCGAAAGGGATTTAATATTGATTTTCCTTGTCGTGTATCAAAGTGTAGCGATCACTTCTTGACCTGTGAAGAGGCACTTGACTACTCTTGATCTTAATAAGGAGCGAACTTCGCTGTCAACTCTAGCTTAACAAATATTTTTGTAACGTGACGGCCTTTCAGGGTCTGATATCAAATAAAATTTCATTATTTTAGTACTTGTGATTAGTCAGAATTCGTTCCTTATACATTGCTATCTTTATTTGTATTATTTTTTATTTCACAAGACAGCTTTTGTTTGTTCAACTGTAAAACACAAATCAGACAGGACAAACACTTTAGTGATCAATCTTTTCAGTATCAAAACACTCTGTGAGTCGTGCCGATTGTCATTTTTAAATAATGATACGGAAGCACGAGCCTGCCTTCGTCTGCTTAAAACAAATTCTTACTGAGCACTGACCTTAATATATAAAGAATTACCAACGCAAAGCCTCACTTACTCTGCAAGCAGTCAGCGTTGAGCAAGTCTTTGCATTTCTCGTGGCACTTCACTCCGCATTCGGTACACCTGACGCCTTGCCTGGCGATGCCCCACAGTAGGCCTTCGCACTCGTAACAATACGTGGGTGAGGTGGCGGTCCACAGGACGAAGTTGTGCGGAGTCGTCGACGATATCGGGTATATCAGAGCTTGTAATGTCTTCTTGTAGACGTGCATTTTCTGCAAATATCTTTGCGTTTTAGATTTTACACAAACTAATTTAGAATCATAATCTCATTTTCATTAAGAATCAAAAATGAAGATGCTTAACTATGAAGTCAACAAACAGAAGTGATTAAGTGAAAAGAATTGAATTTGATGAGGTCGCTATGCACTTACCAAACTCTATTTTTTAATACGTTTGATTCAAAAAGTGTTTTCATCAATAGGATAGACAGATAAATAGATAGAAAATTATTTATAGCACACTGAACACAACACAAAAACAATAGGATTAACAAACACAAATAAATAATTACATATAGTAGGTAAGGGTAAATAACATACATAACTTACCAATTCCTCGTCGTTCAAAGTAGCTCGGTGCACAGCAGATGTCAAGCCTGCATTCCTTTTCGTAGCAGCCATGGTCTAAACAGAAATATTGATTGAACAAAATGTACCTTACCCCGCTTCAAATAAGTGATTCTAAAGCAAAGCTTGATAGATCGAACTGCCTAACTGTCTACTTGAACTCCTGCGCTTCGATTCTGCTTTTAGAAATCTCTGTTCTACTCATGCCGTCCAAAGCTGTTGTATAAGCTCGTTTCAACCTTCCTATTCTACAGAATTGTTCAATGCGACGAACAAATTCGTCTCAACTTAATATTATTTACAAAAACGATTGCAATAACAGTGCGTTTCAATCAATTATAAGATTTTGTATGTGTGAAAACACTGGGTGTGGGTAATGAACAACACACATGGCAGTTATAATTGATGTCATGAATCGATTGAGCTTTCGATTGTAAAAATAATATTTGCTGTGATATTGAAGCCCGTATCAAAAACGAAATTGGCAAGCACGTGCATGGTCGAGTGGCAACTCGATTTGTTTTTTTTGTTAATCTCATGTTTGCCCTCAGCGATTGCTTGTGAGATGAACTGTTGTTTTATCATCAACTTTACCTTAGTCAATCATATCAGTTATGAGCTGTAAGCGGAATCATGCAATGGCAAATAATGTAAATAAATAATAACAATATAATGCAAGCTCACTATTTACATTGAATGAAAGAATAAAACTGTTTCAAATCTAGTTTTATTGTTTCATTTTTCAAAGTATCACATGCAAAGAAAATAGATATTGTTATTGGGAGAGAAATACCTTGAGAACCTGCGGGTCCATGGTTAGGGGGTAAAATGCAATTATATCATTATTTATCAGGAAGAGTCATCGGTCCGGTGGTTGCTACTCTACAATTTATTGGTGACCCCTATTCTTTAACGGTTAAGGTTTAAAATGGTTAACTATCTAAGGGTAAGAAGAATACATACAGGTAACATTTAGACACTGATTAAGAAAGAAGGGATAGTCATTGAAAGTTTTAAAGTGACAATTGATGGGGAGATTCACCTGTCATATAGTGCTTATCTTTATTCAAAAGATGTTGCATTGTGTCTATTTTTTAAGAAGCAAAACCAACGATAAACTATGGTTCAATTATAGTTGAACGTAAACTTTACTGGTATAATCCACCACTAAACTGTCTCCCCATAAATTGTCGACACGTACGTCTTTACCGTGTGGAAGAAAACATTTATTACGCGCCTAAAATTACTAAGCTTCAGAAGCAACGTCGATGCCAGCTGTAAACATTTACGACCAGTTTCAAATACCTTCTACACCCGCCTTGACGCAACCCTGTAAGGGGCTTAAACAATAATATGATCCAAAAAGGGTATTATGGAATATCGGCATCGAATTTCATTTGCCACAATTGGGGAACTGAACAATATCTTTGGGACAAAATAACTTCAATTAGCAACCGACTTCTTATCGTGAAATTTTATTATAGAAGGTTTTTGATACCCTTTTTAAATCGACTACAACATCGAGATACTTTGAAACCAGTCAAAAGGAGAGTTTATATCGGAACCGGATAGATATAAATGTTTGTAATATTGTTTGGAAAGTTACTTACGAGTTCTGACACGAGCGGTATCGATTTTCTTCTAGGTCTGATGTCGGGCATACTGTCAATGTTGCTGTAGAACGGATTATCTCCGGGATGTCTATAAAAAGATTTCAAGTTTTGTAGCATTAGACATATATCAAAGTTTTCTGGATATACCTCTTACCGCCGCACGCTCTTCAGATTGGAAATAGAAAATTTTAATGTTTCCAATATGATTTTTTTTCTCTAAAAATATTATGTATGTTTTACGATTATGTACGCTTGCTGTCACATACCCATTGCCACGGCCGCCTTGCTCGTTGAATCCTCCGGAGCCATTCTAAAAAAAAAACAAAAAAAACATTAAACAAAAACAAAATAAAAGAACTAAAAGTAAACATTTTATTGAAACCAAAACTTAATTATATAGTATTTGACTACGATCAATTTTTAATATCAGTTTTACGCTGTATATAGTTATTTTAATAACATTTGTTTTTTACAATACCGGATAATAAAAATTGACCGAATCTTTAAATTATGTATACCAAGCTTTGGAGAATTAACTGTACCAATGCACATCAATAATACTGATACTATCTCGTCTATATAAGACTTATGAACATTGAAATGTCATATTTAAAAAAGTTCTTAAAATCATTGCAGTTATACAAACACTGTCCCAAATGCTATCAACCAATACTATTACTAGAACAAATTTCACTAAGCCAACCTCTTTTTTCAAAAATTTAATTAACACTAACTTCAAACACCTAAACTTGCTAAATATAATATTTAAGTGCCAGCTAATAATTTTCTTGTGTGTGGTAACAGCTATACGAATATCTAAGCCACGTAATGACTAGGTAATGAATGTTTATGAATATTGAATATGTATACCGAATTTTGATTTATAGTATATATATTTTGATATGATTGCTGCGTATGAAATATCAAAACCTTGACGAAAAGGTCTCTTCAAGTCAGGATTTTATATCTTTTTATAATATTCATTATGACGTTTCGTGAGAAAATATAATTTCGATGATTTATAAATATATCGATCTCTGTTCATATGATATGAAATGATATGATACGGAATGAATTTTGTACGAAATGCTTTCGAAGCCAATATGTTATAATGATTTAACATTAGCGTTCGAAGATTGAAAGCAAGCACTTGTAACAGAATAGAGTAAAATAAAACACCTTTAGGTAGAAATAGTAGTCTAAAAACATATACAAATTTTTTGACTCTACACAAATGGCACTCTTTCAAGAAAATCTGTGAAGGTATTAAATTGGTTTTCATTATTTTATGATTACCATTCCATTTTTTCTGTTGCTACAAGCACTTGCTGATTCCATCCCGATCCTATATTAAGCAATACATCGATTAATCTACAAATACTGTGTATATTTTCCATAATTATGTAAAAGTTATTTTGTGTAAATATTAAGCGATTTACAAACTTTTCATACCATTTTGTAGATAAAAGAGGGAATTTTCTTTTAAAAATTTCAGTAGTATTTTGTGTAACTAAGTTCTTATAACCTATCGCTGAATAAATATCTAATTATTGCCTTTATGCATATAGGTCGTCGCGTTGTTAGAAATAGCAAATATATTTTCGTATAGGTTTATTAAAAGAGCACCCTAGTCTAGTACAAATACGAGTTGTAAGAGAAGTTGAAGATAAAAGGTTGAAAATAAGAATCATTTTTCACAACCACAGTTTAGTAATGTTGTAAACTTGGGTTCAGAAAACAGAATGAAACCCCTCGCCTGGATAAAAACCCTACAGTATTCAGTATAAATTTATGAATGGACGACTATTCAAAAACTACAGCTTAAATTATTTACGATTATTCCATAATTGTTACTTCGATAAAATTTAAAGCAGGTTAAATATTTTTGCAATGGCAAACAGTATTATCAGTCTAGCTATAATTAATGCTCTTATCTTATAAATTTCGCAATATATTTTACTACAATAGTTTAGTTCTTAACTCTAATTTCATGGAATTTTTGCATAAGATAACTTACGCCTGATGTGACTTTGTCTTTCTCTGTAGAAGGAGTAGTTGCTGCAGCAGGTGTCTCGGTTGTCTTCTCTTCAGCTTTTCTATCCTTCAGTGCTTTGAGAAGCTTCCATTTACTCCCCACAGGTGTGTCTTGAGGTTGCGGTGGCTCACGCGCTGGGGGATCTTCAGCGATTTCTGGCATATCGTAGTCATCATCTAAATCGTCCCCACTCATGACCGGACTGTCAGGCCCTGAAGTTTCACCGGAACCGGAGTCATCAGCGAATGATTTGTCATCGTCAAAACTTGCATCATCTTTGACGTCATCAACACTTTCTTTAATGGAAGGAAATGTTGTGATATCTTTCCATGTTTCTTTCGGCGATTCGTCGTACTTTGTTTTGACTGTAGCGGTTTTTAGTTTTAATTCTCTTAGTACGAATGACATTTTTTCTTTTAAATTTTCTTTAGGTTCTTCAGTTATTTCTTCAAATTCTGGCTCTTCTGGCAAAGTTTCTTGTCTCTCCATTTCGAATTGAGATTGATGTTCCATTTCTTCTAGCTTTCTTAGTTCATAACAATACCATTCGTCTTCAGAATCGATACTATCTTCAGTGCTTTGTCTTCTTGAAGAAACTCTAGAACCACTTCTCCACGAGTGAGTGCTTCTGCTGTCATCATCATCGTGTTTATTTGGTATTTCTAAGCTCTGTTGATGCCTTGGTTGAAATTTACTGTGCACACCGCGAGTGCTTTGTATTGATGGACTTCTTTCTGGTAGCATAGTAGGTTCTTCTACAACAGCACTACTGATGATTTCCGGGGCTGGAGTAGTTTGTTTAGAGATTCTTTTGTCTCGATGATTTTTATTTTCTTCTACAATTACTTGCTGTGTTTCTTGTTCTCGCTTAGGGGGGGATGTGTCCATGATTTGATCATCAGATACTGAAGAAGACTTTCTCAAGCGATATTTTCCTAGTGCTCTAGAAACAGCAAATTCTTGAGATTCTTGTCTTCTACCATTGTAAGGTTTATTACTGTCACTAGATCCATCTTCCGATGGAGTGGTGATTGATTTTTTAACGTCTCCAATAGTAGCAAATAAAGAAGCTGGGGATTGATTGTCATCTTTATCATCCTCATCTTCAAATAAATCGACGTTTGATATATCAGTATCTATATCCAGCTTTTCAAGATCTTGAATTTTGTCTTGTTTCATCTGAGACACCCGGGCAAAGTGAAAATCTATGTCATCACTCTTATCTCGAGGTATGTTTGTATTTGAAGGGAATTCATTTTCCTCTACAATGCATTCATCATCATCAATTTCATGAAAACCCTGTTCTTGTAATTCTTGAATCAACTGCTGTTGTTCTATGATTTCTTGATGATTCATCTTGCGCTGCTTAGGTTTGGGTGGAACTTTGACAAACATGTTGCTTTCATGATTTGAATCAGAAAACACACTATCACTATCCTCTGATTGAGCACTTGACCGACCACCAGACCATTCTGTTTCAGATGTTTCTGGATCTGATAAAGATTGATGACTTGTTTGATGTTTCCGTCTAGCTTTTTGTAACAACCCAGACATGGATGCTACTAAGTGATATTTTTTCTTCCTTCGTTGTGCTGATAATATTCTTTCCTTCAAAGACTTTTCATGTGGTTGTTGCTGCTGTTGCTGTTGGTCTTGTTCTGCCGCATCAACGTCTATTGGAAGGGAGTGCGATCTATGTTTCTTGGGCAAATGAAGGTCCGGCAACCAATGGCTCATGGAAGACATAGCAGATTTTAATGAGGAGGCTCGTTTAGGTTTTTTTTGCTGTTTCTCTTGTGTTCTATCTCTATCTCCCATTTTACCTTTGAGATTAGCAGATATCGACAAGTATCCAGATTCTGAAACCAACATGCCACCTGATTCTACGTATTGCTCTTTTCTCATTCTTGATTGATCTTGACCTTGATTCTCAAAAGTTACACTCCCATTTCTTTGGTCATATTGTTGTTGTTTGAAGTATTCCTGTTGTAATTGATTTTGAAACTGTTTTCTTTCAGCTATGCTTAGTGAATGTGATTTCAGACTAGATGTCTCCATTGAACTAGAAGGAGAACTCCGCCCCCCTTGCCATGAAAGTTGATCTTCTAAAGATGTTCGTTTAGGCGAGTCATATCTGCTTGAGGTAGGATAGTAAGATAGAGCGTCAGTTAGATTACCCGGAGGATAACCGCCACGTCCCGTGGGCTTGTACCCGTTTTGGTAAAAATGTGGGTCATTTGCTCCCATAGTGTTTGCTCTTGGTAGCGGCCTTTTATTTGGATTTGCTGCCGACATCACAACTGTTTGAGCATGATAACTCGGTTCTGGTGGATATGAATCTACTTGAGGTCTAGCAACAGATTCTTGAATTTCATTTCTATCTAATAATTCGGAAAAACTTCTATCTTCAGTTAACATTCCTCTAGGTGTGCTATATACTGTAGTAAATACTGGTTGTCTATTGCCTGCCACTGAGTATATGGATGGAGCTTCGTTGCCGTAGTAGTAGTCTGGTATATTACTTTGTTGAGTATTTTGATCAGGCATTGAGTATTGTAATTCGTTTTTTATATTTGCTTGCATATTAACCAAATCTCTAGAACTGCGCAAAAGTTGAGGTACAAGGTCCTGCTTTCCTAAACTGTAATCACTTTTATCTTTTTTCCCTTCAAACATGTACGAGTCAACAAGTGTTTCTAAATAAGGTTTAGAATCCACATCATACACCAGCCTTTGGATAGATTGTGGCGAAGGAATTCTCATTTTATGAGGATCATGACTGTTATGTGAAATTCTTCCTGTTTTTGGGGAACCAGGACTTTTCTCCAAACTTGACCAACCACTCATAGACGATAACCCTGAATCCGATTTTGCGGCCACGATATTTGCACTATCCCTTTTCAAATGCTTAGGTGATGTTTTCGGGGACTTGGGTGATCTTGGACTCAGTCGCATAGCATCAGGTGGCATCGTACTTATTGAGGAAAGCAGCACCGGATGTGGCAACAGCTCATTTTTTTCTATTGGAGGAAATGAAACTCCTTCATTAGGCGGTGCAGGTGGTGGTGGGCTGGGAGATTTCCGTAATCTACTTTCTTCATAAGCTAGTTCTAGTCTTTTTTCATTCGATACATTATAAATGTCATGGATCGACATTGGAGAGTGTTGTTCAGCGCTGGTTTTGTACATGTCGTCCAATGGTGACATTCCTTTATTCGTATAGTAACTGTGTCTTGCTGAGTCAGTTATTTGACATGAAGACCCATACTCAAACCTATCTCGGGAGAGAGCACTTGGTGATTTATTGGATTTTGCTGCATTTATCTCTGCGTTAGCGACCGCAGAACTATAGGCTAGCCTTCCAGTTACTGTCGTGTATGGTTCTGTTGAAGTTCTTTCGGGGACAAATTTACGACGGGGAGACAGAGTCGGTTGTAAATAATCACTTTTTCTGTCTATCAGAGTATTATCAGTCAAAGATAATCTCGAAGGTGATTTTTCTCTAGACATGGATTCCTTTGGCGTTGCTAGCATAAAATCGTCAAAACTTTTCATCATATCATTTATACCCCAATTTTCACTACCCGCATAAACACTTTTTAACTGTTCGTCAATAATATTACCATCTTCAACTAGTGTTTTAGCTTCTATGTCTCTATCATGTTTTGATTTTGTTTCAGGACTTAGTAGCATTTTCAAGTCTTTCAGTTCTCTTGAATCTTTATGTAACTGGTTTGTGAGCCTATCTAATTCATGTAATTTATCTACAGTAATTTGATCTAATGTACTTAAAGTAGACAAATGCACCAAATCTCTTTCGCTTATTTCAGGTCCACCCTGCATCCCACAATAATTTTTGTAATCTGTTGCACTGAACACTTGCCTCCCATTCGCAGCCAGCATTTCTAGATCTGGTTCTTCTGGAGCTTCCCATATCATATCTAACTGTGACGGAGGCCTCGAAGTTTCCTCGCAAACAAGATCATCACGATAAGCTTGATTTAGACTTTTATAGAATGCTTCGTCAGATTCTAACACTTCGTCCGTAGGAACTAGTAATACAGAACTTCGTCCTATATCTAAGCCTTCTTCTATACCATCTTCAACGCCTCCGTTCCCTAGTATTTCTCTAATGACTTCGAGTCTCGTCATCGGATCTCTACCAGTGACTGTCCGACAGGTGTAAAAGTCGAGAAGTGTGGATATAACGCCCTGTTGGTCTGCAAGCAGCGCCTCGAGCCTCTCCAGCCGCTCCCACATGCGGACGTACTCCTGGCTGAGCAGGTCGAGGGCTCGCCAGGCGTACTTGAGCTCTGTCTCGAGGATGTTTAGGCGAGTGCCGAGGCGCTCCATGTAGTCGCTGATGATGTAGTCCCCTGAGTAGGGGGGCAAGTCGGGTGGCAGGGCGAGGGAGCCGCAGTCGTCCATGTCGCCCTCGGCACCCCCACTCCCGCCGGCCTCGCTTCCCTCCATCGCGCCGCCTGCACCGCCAGCCCCGCCACTGTCGTGAATGTCGCGCATCATCTTCGTATCGGATAGTGGGATTCGCGTAACATTTTTCACTATGAGTCATCCCATATCGTTTTATTATTTGCACTTTTAACACAAAACCGTTCTGATAGTTTTATCGTCACTAACACCATTGTTCCACGTCTTCAGTTTATCAGTTCATTGGTTCACTTTCATTAATATTATACACTTTTAATTTGTACTGCAACTTTATTGATTTCATCAAAAATTGCTTTGATATATTTTATCACTTCACTGTAACGTCAAATCGAAGGTTAGGTATTTGTTGGGATCCACTGGTTTGGACATAAGCAGGCTTATGTTCACTCCAGTGTCAAGGGTTAAAAGGAATACCTCGTCGGGGCACGTAAACTTGGGAATCTTTAGCGACCCAATTACGTCATGAGAATGTTGCTTTCATAAACTTGATAAGACGGATTCCATAAAGGAAAGTTGACGTGTCCCTTAGGGAGGCAGCTTAGCGGTTCGCATTCGATTCCACGTGAGCAAGTGCGTCTCAGAGGTGGAAGGCGTTGCTCGGCAGGGAAGGAAATAGGATAAAACGATAGGAAATTAATGCCGAGTTCCACCACCGCTTCGCTTAAATTAACCTTGGGGTTATCGGATTAGGTAAGTAGGCTAAGACACTATTGATTCGGGTAAACAAAACTCCGGAATGACTTCATTTTGACGGTAAGCCTTAGGTATTTATTCCATCGAAGAGCGCGTGCCTGAACCACGCTTTCCTTAGCAACTACGTAATGAGAAACGTCTATAGGGTAGGACGTGCGCGGATTACTGAGCAGACTCCCTTTGACACCATATACAGACATACTTAGTGGATCTTTGATAGTGCGGTACGTGGGAATGCCTATCCAAACAATGGAAGTGAACGCTGTGTTATGCGATTGTGAGGGTAAAGTAAATTATAAGGGTATTGTTTATTGAATAAATATATTCTCCAAACTTGCAGATACCTAAATATACAATTAAAGCGGTCGGTTGTATCAAATTTAACTTAAATTAAACCACTGAATAATTAAGAAATCAAATAATTTGTAAATTCCTACAGAGTAAAAGTTGGTTTAGATTTTAAGGGAAAGGTTTATTGATTTATTATTCCAAGGACACGAAATGTTAGAGACCTCGGTGTTCTTGAAATACGACTTCCTTATAACAGATTTTTTACGCACCTGTTATAAAATAAAGGCCGTTTATTTGCCCGCGGGGACAATAAAACGATTCTTTTAATCAGTATTGGGCGTGCGAAGAAATTTGATGTTATGATTTTTATCAGGGCTGTAGAAAATAATTTTCAAAATTTAAGGGTCTATTGCTCGGTTACTTATGAACCAGATAATGACTTTATTAAAATTGGCTTAGTCAAAGGAAGAACAAACACAATTTTTTACAAAATTAAATGTTAATGGTTTTGTACGCTTAAATCCCCAATTTATAGATCATTTTACGTACAAAACCATTTCCTCAATAAAATGTTCCTATTCCCTGAAGTGATGTTTTCTGAAATTAACCTCTGTTTGATTAACCTTTGTCCTCATTACTGTAAATATCTCTAACCTCGTTATTCCTAACAAACAACATACACATTACATAATTAAAGCATAGTTGTAGTGTGTACAGGAATAAGTATTTATTTAATAAACAATGTGATTATATTCATAAGTTAATATTAATAGATGAAGTTAATATTACGTCAACGTAAGTTACTACGTGTAAACTTCTATGAACTGAAAGGTTTTTACATTTTATAAAACCCATTTTTTTAGTTATTTACTAGCCCGAAACTTGAAATAAAAGTTTCCTTTTTTCGTAGAGTCTACTCACATAGCGCGGTCTACAAATCCAATTATTGCTAGGCAAAAGTTCTGGTACATTTTGGCCAGAATCCAACCTATTCAATTGGCGATTGCTATCCCACGGTTCGTTTTTGTCGGTCCCCATTGTTACTAATTTGCTTTACTTTTCCCCTTTTAAAAGTATCTTCAAATGAAAAATACTTTTACTTTTAATTGAATTTGAAAGCGTGACAACTTTACCGTGAAAAGTAGGTGTTGTATGGTTGTTACTTTAGATGGTGTTTCATAGAACAAAATCCTTTATTAAAGTTCTTTTAAACATTTGAATGAGCGAATATTTTTTCTATTGAAACATGATTGCGGATAAATAGAGTTATAACAACGAGTTTTTGACTTTACTTTGCAAAACGCAAAGTAAAGTCAAAAACTCGTTGTTATGAGCAAAGAAAGACTATTTTGTAAACGTTTACAATTTCTTTCTTATGTTCCAAATATCCTTTTTTAGGGTTCCATACCCAATGGGTAAAAACGGGACCCTGTTACTAAGACTTCGCTGTCCTCCTGTCTGTTTGTCTGTCCGTCTGTCACCAGGCTGTATCTCATGAACCGTGATAGTTAGACAGTTGAAATTTTCACAGATAATGTAATTCTGTTGCCGCCGTTATAACAACAAATACTAAAAAACAGAATAAAATAAATATTTAAGGGGGCTCCCATACAACAAACGTATTTTTTTGCCGTTTTTGTAGATAATGGTACTTAATCCTTCGTGCGCGAGTCAGACTCGCACTTGGCCGGTTTTATTACATCACAAGTTAACACAAGTTTCGGAGCTCGTAGTATACGCACATAAAATAGTGCTAAAGTGTAATGTTTATTAATGTGTAATAATTATTTATGAAGGAGGTTACTCCATAAGCTTAATTAGCTGCGTGAGGTTTACGGGTCAGGATTTGTGGTAACATGAGGTGTTCCTAGTTATATGTTGGACCGCAACCTGCGCTTGTAATCAAAGAACATTATAATAGTAGGTATGTTGAATATTTTCAGCCGACGAAAACAAAAAGAGGACGGTTAGGGTGGGGCGCGGGTTCGAGTCCCGCCGAAACCGAAAATTTTTGGGAACTTTATCATTTCTTAGTGCGGTATACCCAAAGTGCGGTATCTTAAAAAGAGGAGGTTCTAAATACAGTTCTATGCTATTTATTTTATGTATGTTACTATATATCTTCACCAATAAAGGTCTAATTTCGATTATTCTTTCGCTTTTTTAGCGATCTGTTTCGTAAAATGAGGACACAGGCGACTGGGCCCACTACAAAACTGGGACCGCGGTCCCAGTTATCTGATTAGGGGAGCACTCGTAATTTTAACCACAAATCTATTGCATAAAGTACAGTTGGCATTATGTCATATTGCCTTATTGTGCAAAAAATATAATAAATAACCTTGAGTTCTAACACCAGCTAATAATCTAATAAAACAGTATAAATATTCAGAACTATAAAGTCAGTTAAAAAAAAGTCGTCTGTAAAGGTTTTGTAAACATCAATTCAGTATAATATATTTCTTTTAGCGAAGACGTAATGTTTTTATTGGAGGAACTAGCTACGATACTTCGCAACACCGCTACGCCGTAGCACTTGCTACGAAATACATTGGTATTTCGTAGCAAGTGCTACGAAATACCAATGTCAATCTTACCGAGTAGATTGCTACTCGGTAAGATTGATCTTTTTAAGATAAAATATTGCTTGGAATACAAGTGTGCTACGAAATACCAATGTCAATCTTACCGAGTAGATTGCTACTCGGTAAGATTGATCTTTTTAAGATAAAATATTTCTTGGAACACATAAAAAGCCTTCCAAAACAAACGGAAAGTAGGTCAATTCAAAAGTATTTCGAAGCCCCGATTCCAATCCGAAACAGTTCCAACATAAAGAAACTTCAAGAATTCCCTGACTCTGATGAAACGTTATATTCCTACCTTGGGGGGTCAGATAGGGGTCAATGGACGATTACCTGCACCGATGCCACAGAATATTTAATACTAAGATACAGAAACTTTCGATTTCTACCCCCAAGGGTTAGGATGGTTACATAAATCATGCTGAGTTACTGATTTATAGATTCTTGGTGGATTTATTACGACAGATTGCTATATAAATAATGTGTAGTGGGAGCTGATAACAGAAATTGATTTTTATCTAACGCACACGTCGTTCATAACATAAGCTTTGAGTGGTGTGGAATAGGGTGTTGATTATTAGTAACTGCTTTATCTGGCACCGAGTTAACCCATTACAAAAAAAAATGGTCAAATTTCGGAAAATCTTAAAAAAAACAAAAAATAGGATAAAAAAAATTGTTAAGAGTTAGGCTCTTCTACTTCAAATTGTATTTTACAAATAGGTCCACCTACGCACCCACCAAGTTTGTATAACCCTCCACCAAATATCCTGTATGTTCTTAGTTGTCTGAAATAAATTATTTATTATTATTATAAAATGGTTGGTATCCAAGGTAGTAAACCTATGATAGAAGGTTTACAATGAGAATAAACTTGTCGATTTTCCACATAACCGATGTAATAGGCATATTAGTGGTGTGCAATAAATCAACGGTGCGACAAAACAAAAGGACACTTTACTCCGACACCTGTTTTCATATCCTGCAAATAAAGCGCTAGATATAATTCCTGCCATATAAATATGAGCGGAAGTGGGAGACGGAAGCAGCTGTTGGCAATTGTTCAACGTGCCAGATGGTCGCTCTTACTCTGAAATTCCGGGGCAGACGAGAATGGGGTAAAGTTCCCACTTTATCCTATTCTCGTGTGTGCCTGAGCCTAAAAATAGCCATAATTTAAAAACATACCGTTTGAAAAAAGCAATCAAGCAATAATATTTAATAACCGAGCCTAATTATCAGGCAAAAATTTTACTTTCTAATATAAAAACTAAAGTTACCGACGAAGTTCTCCGAATTAGTAAGCTGAAATGGCAGTGAGCAAGTCATATAGCTCGTAGAAGTGATAACCGGGGTGATAACTGGGGAGTAAAGGCTCTCGAGTGGCGGCCGCAATGCAACGCGATAACGGAGTGTTGGGAGACCATGCACTCGATGGATCGACGGCATCGTAGTGGTCGCAGGGAGTCGATGGATGGAGGCGGTCGTATAAGGGAGGCCTTTTGGACATTTATGTGCTGATATGATACTAAAAAAGAATAATGAATTTATTTATAGCCACACACATATTTTACAAAAAAAGGAAACACAAAAACATACGTGATAAACAGAAACATAATACTTTAAGATTTAAATTTATAACATGTAATAAAAAAAAAAGCATGTTGTAGAGTCCCAAGAGTAGGAAAAATTGGTCTTTCCCTGCGTGCGCGGCTAATCAGGTCCTGCCTCAGCTTATTGTCGTTATTACTAGATACAGGCGGAGGATTTTGAAAAACTGCACAGGTCAGACCTTAATGGCGACTTGAATGCCAAGACACACTGCGGGTCGCTAAGCCAATTGAGTAGGTGAACACCAGACTACAATACTCGTATCAAAAGTGAGGTTTTTGCATATGGGCTCGTATCACCACAGCGGCAACTATCCCGCCCTTACCCTAACTCGATTTTTGCTAAGAAATCGAACAAAGCCCTCTCAAGGCCCATATTTGGGTTTGTTTATCGTAATGTTACTGCATTTAGAACCTTCGGTGTTTCTGTAGGGTAAGTGATGGGCGCAATTCACTGGAATTGCTGACCTGATAAGTGAAGTGAAAATACGAACATTTGTTTGATTGCTTCTTTTGTTTTGATTGATTTGGGTACCTTTTTTTCGGAGTTTCTTTCGGAGAAGAAAACAATCGCATTCTGCTATAGTGTTTTGGGTTTTCTTAAAACGTATTTGATCTACAATAACTTGAGAGTCTATAAAAACGAAGGACAAGTTAAACTCTGTAATTTGTTTCACAATATCGTCCGTATTTATGTTTCAAAGCCGTAATATAAACATGAAAACAGAAGTCATCCTTGAGAAATCATAACAAACTGCTCATTTCAAATGAACAACGGAGCACAGCTGTTTAATTTTTCAAGAAGTCGCTGTATTGTGAGACGCCACAAAGTTCTTTTGTCTTACTTTCATACAGAAAACAGGAATAATGTTATTTATTCAACAACATGGATAAATGAAAGGGTTGAATAAAATATTCATATTTTCATAACGTTACGTTTGCTATGGTCAAGCAAATTATATTTATTTATATATTTTTTATAATAATGTGTAACCATCGATCAAAAATGTCCGGCTTTGCCGGCCCCCCTTAGATTCACAATGCGCATGCCACAACCTTCAGTAGCAAAAGAGAGACATTTTTACATGTTAGGAAAGCTTTTCAACTAGTGTCATTTTAGCGTTCAGACAAAAAGCATGGGTACAAAAAATGCAAGAATCACTCGTCCAAAGTGCTGAAAAAGGATGGAATTTCTTATTTTCAGTAAGTTTATATATACTTTTTACCCGTATATTGAGATGTGAGTCATATACTTGTGAAATCAGCATAAAATATTGTTGTTTGGTTTGCCTATGTTAAAATATTAATTTTGTTCTAAATTGATAAATGGAGAGGCTATTTCTTCTAAAATTTTTTTTTCATTTATAGTATGTATTAATATATTTTTCATAAAAATAAGTTTAATATTACTAGTTGATGATTTTTAAAATAATTAGTTGGCCCGCCCTAAAATTTCATTTGCGTAGACTCTCTAATAAAAGAAAGACTAGGTTCTTACCTACCTACCAGAAGTATGAATTTATAAAACGTTTATTTTTTTCCCGTAAAAAAAACTCGTGCAAAGCCGCAGACAGGAACCAGTTCTTTTTAATCTAGAGTGCCTGCCTGAAATTGTATTGTATGTTTAAATTATTGTATGTCTGAAATGACCCTTTTGTATAAATACCTACTGTTGAGACACCAATTTATAGTTTCATCAATAAATGATTCGTTATCTTTACCTGAATTCTGTTAATTAATCCTTATAGAAAATAAACTGAGTAGGTAGGTATATAATTCTCAGGTAGGTACCTACCTACTTACAAAATAAAATAAAATGAATTCGACTCCACCAATCTCTTGTTCCGTATGGAAAAAACTTGTCAGGCTCTGCGCAAACTGTCTGCGTCAAAACAAAACGAACCCAATTTTGAGTGACATTTTTGTAAGGCTCTAGGTATCTACGGGGGAGGCCGCGAACTCCTTATTTTTGATCGAAGTGTGTAACGTACAAAAATTCCATGAACCATTGTATTGCTACCGATGTCAAGCAGTTATGGTCAGGTAGGTATATAAATAAATTGGTTACTGGCCTGCTCTTGAAAATTGCAATCAAGCCTGATTACTGGAAAAGTTTGAAGGAGACTGTTGCCCAGCAGTGGGATTATATTCATAATTTTTTTTTTATATTCATCCTACTAATTTTATAAATGTGAAAATTTGGATGGATGGTTGTTACTCAATCACGCCAGAACGGCTGAACGGATCTGGATGAAATTTGGCACAGTAATAGATTACATTATATTTATATATATGTCGGAGTTAAAACCTTATTAATCCTTTGCAATGCACCTATTCTACTCTATGCGAATCTCAAGCGTCTATGTTTTGACGTTGGATCAATTCTACAGGATGACAGAGAAGAAATGGAAAAGATTCAGATAAGTGCCTATTAGAGTTCCCGTAGCAGATTGGTACAAGAAGGTCATAGAATCCATGTAAGAGCGGTCTCGCGATTCGTGTAGATAGAAGCCCTAGCCTGGGTCTGTGTTTCACAGCTGTATTTCCATCTGGCATTACCTAGATACGCCCGCAGTTAACAAATAATGAACCTACTCCGTTATATATATAGTCTGAAATAGGACATAGGCTTTACATATTTTATTCCGGCATTCCCACGGGAACGGGAACTACGTGGGAGAAACCGCTAGGCGCTGCTAGTAAATTATAATGATGTCCTAAATTTTCATCCACAGCGGTCAGTCTCAAGGAGGAACAATCATGTGCGCAGGACATATCATAG
This sequence comes from Eupithecia exiguata, assembly GCA_947086465.1. NCBI lineage: Eukaryota > Metazoa > Arthropoda > Insecta > Lepidoptera > Geometridae > Eupithecia > Eupithecia exiguata. Next base: position 8,099,759 of record OX352243.1, on the reverse strand, counting down.
TGCACGAGTGTGTGCGAAAAAACAGACGCACTAAATAAAGTTATAAACGAAGTCTGAATCTACAATTACTTTGCTATCACATAACTAGAACTAGTAATAGCCCTCATTTCCTATCTAAGTAGGTATATAGAGATACCAGGTTCGATAGTAAATTTGTCGCACCCAGAAACAACATAGACAAATAGATACAGCTAATGAATTAATTACTTCGACTAACGAGGAGCAACTTAAGGGATGTAACTACGCGTTATGAGAGAAGTTGAAAACTTTTGAACTTGAATAACTTTTTCAATTTAGATGCTGAATAGTAGCAGTTGAAATGAGGGGTTTAGATATTTATGGAACTCTTAATCAGCTTTATTAATGAACCCGTGGAACTGGGTTATCGATATATCACGCAAGTTATATCTGTGGATAGACTTTGTCTGAATTTACTGATTATTTTTTCTCTTAGATAGTAGATAGATAGACAATTCTTTATTGTGCCACACCAACACAGAAATCAGTACAGCAACAAAAGCTAAGAAAAAAAGCTTAGCTTGTTGTGTGTGTGTTCTAGTAGAGGCGCAATTGTGAATACTTTAAAAGGAGAAGCCTTGGATCCTGAAATACAGCCTAGGCTATTTCAGGACCCTATGGATTCAATTATGTACTGAAACACTGTAACTGTGTCCAATAAATGATTTCTGTGTTGTGTGTGTTGTGTTTGTGTTGTGTGTTGTGTATGTATGAATAAGGCAACCTTACGCACCACGGTCTCCACGGAAGACCAGCGCCATGGTATGATCTGCTCTACCATAGCACATGCTGAGTAAAGACCGATTTTGACGGAGACACCGACGGACTTACATAAAAAATCATACACCAATAAAAACCACTTAGTACATACATACGTAGCATGAAAATATTATTTTATCATAGTTTTTTACTTCACTTATAACCGATCATGTTTGTTATCTAAAACCTTTTTGCCCTTGTCTTTTCAATTCTCTTATCAATCCAACATTTATAAAAAACATAATACCAAAATGTTAAAGCCCAGTAAATCTTCAAAATCTTCATGTAAATTATATACTGTAACGGATTTTATTACTAAGCTACTGTCGTTAATGAAGTCCCAGTCCACTCTGCCTAGAAATCTCAGAATTCCTCGTAGCAATTTTGAAGTCAGCATGGAAATTTTACCCAGCTCGTAAAATACTAGGCAAAACGTGAAATGAACTTGAAATGGGAGCTCCGACATCACAGAACTAGCTAGAGAAAATGAAAATACATTTTTGAGGAGCAAACTGGTCTTGATTATTTCTAGAAAAGAATCTTGAGTAGAAATTGTATATTATTCTTAAGTTTTTCTAAAGAAATGAAACGTAAATTCTGTGATTCATCAGACTTTGATTAAAATATGTAGTTATTTTATTATGAAGGGCCTCTATGATCAGCACATACTTTAATTAAAAATACTAGCATTTTGTTACGGACGAGTCAAAACAGAAAAATCCATAAATCAATATCCAGTAAAAATTCAAGGACTTTTGACACACGTCATAGGGTGCCTTCTCAATTATTCCAACAACGAACCAAAAACGTTGGTTCATACTTACAAATACTAAAAAATTCAAGCAGAGAAGTTCGCAGTCCAAAACAAATGAAAGAGCCAGCTAGCATAGCTTGTTTAAGGATCGTCAACAAAGCGATTTTGAACGTGACCGTACCTGGCCTACGACTAGATGGTTACGACTAGGGTAAAATAGAGATAGCCGCCTCATGGTAATACGATACGTCTTAAATATGGTAGGTAATACGATACGTATTACCATGTGGCGGCTATCTATATGTCTTAATACCTTAACTTCTGAAAATCGTAATCAAGTATACTATTGTTACTACAAATTAATACTAATATTCACAATGGAAACAGTTGAGCTAACTGCGGACTGTTCTGAGATATGGTAGGTCAATATTATCTATCTTCTCAGTCAGTGATCAGCTTCTGCTAGGTATAAGCCTCCTCTCTATAAAAAAAATATTTATTTCTTTTACGAATCTAATACATTTCAGTGGTATGGGAATCTCTTTTAAGTAATATAATTCCTGTGCTAGAGGGACTCGCTCTGCAGCGAAAACAGCTGCTCTATACTATTTGTAAAACGAGGTATTTGCGTGAATTGGGATCTGAAGATAGAAAATACTGAATTATATTTATTCCATTTAATTAGCTTTTTACGTTTACCTTTGCGTCTTAGTATTCGAATCGGTACTGAAATTAAACTAGAAAGGTTATAAACAAATGAATAAACATATCGGTCAAATAAACAGAACAGTTATCCAATTTTACCTATTGCTAAAGTCCAATCCAGCTTTGTAATTTTACCAGCGTTATTTTTCCAATTTCGCGTCAAAAGTTCGTAACATTATATTTAAATTCCAAATTCACTCCTAATAGTTTAATAATAGACTACATTTTCCAATAGACAAGCCTAAGCCCTACGTCCATGATATTCTGCGTCAAACTTTTCACATCGTGTTTTTGCAACACGAATAAAAACGATCATCGCTTTGGGAACATGTAACTCAATGCTTGCATTCGCTTTTAGTGAAATATCGAATAATGTTTTTTAGAAAATGTTTTTCAATAGTTCAATTTTCAACCTAAAAGAATATGATGTTTATTATAATATTAATTATTATAATAGTGATGTTATTGTTATATATTAGTTTTTTTTTCTTTACCGAAACAAAACATACACCTATTTTGATGTTTCATTCATAGGTCTAATTTAAAGGTCTAAATGAATAGCTACGTCAATAAACCTTTGTTAACTGTGAAGTCAACCACTTTTTAACTTTCTTAGTCGAACGGGTAACTTTTGCTCACAATGTTAGCTCATTAAACAGAGGGTAATGATCTTAGATAATCACTTTCGAGCGCGTGTACACATAATTTTAGCTTTGCATTTTCCGTAGCTATAAAATAGAATTCCAAGCTACGTTGCAATGCTACGGCGTAGGACTTACGGCATAGCACTTCTCGTAGCGGCTATGAGATGCGATGACACTGTGTTGACACAAGTTGTGACTCACAACGCGTTTTTATTTTCTGAATTGCTAGATCGAACTAAATTCATAACTGAAATAAATAACTCGTTGGGTTCCAGACAAAGATGTTTTTTGATTTAGTATCAGAGGTGACTTGTATTTTTTTTTAATTTAAACTTGGCGCCTTTACGAACGTGTTTGTGATGATGGGCAGGATCTGCAGTTCACGTATTGTTACTAATTTACCAATAACCCTGTATATAATTATGGATTTGTCAATTCTTTTTCGTATTTACGAAGACCTTTGAAAGCATGAGGTGTGTTATATTGCAATGAATATAATTTTTGTTTTTGTTGAGGCCGTCATTATTATGTGTTATGTTTAAATTCATTATAAAGGTTTTCTTTTACTGTGTTCCGCGTCGAAAGTGTGTAATGTAATAACACGACACAAATGCATGCCAACGGTCTATAATCGCTGACCCTTTTACATTGCGTGATCGTTTTATGGCACTTTGTTACAGCAAAGCAGGTGTGTTGCTTGGATTTATTATACCAAATAATATAAAACTTGAGCAGTATTATTAAAAGATCGATTAGAGAGAGACAGAAGGGTTGGAAGCTTTTGACCTGCAATAGAATAACCGGTGCTTAATCCAATAATAATAGATATTCGCGGAAGTCTTTGCCAAGAAGTGGGGACAAAAGTCTTTTATACAATACTGATAAAATGCAATTTTATTCTTTTTATAACAAAGCAAATGATACTCGTTAATTGTTATTAAGAAAATGGTGTAGGTACGGTTAATGATACAAATTACATATTTGCTAGGCTCAGGTGTGGGTTCACAACTAACCCTTTTAGTAAATACCCAAATCCCAAGTTTGTCTTGTATGACCCCCGCATAGATCGTAAAATCCTGTAACGAGGGCTGTCAAATCTCAACCCTTGCTTGTCCTAAAAACCCGGCCTCGTATTTGCTGTTCCAAGCCAATTACGCGCGATATCACGTTAAGCAAGTTAGTATTGAACTCTTAGCTTTTTAAACCTCAAAGTGTATAGCACTTTCCTTTAGATCTTACAGGACCCTTGGATACGACATAAATTTCAAATAACTCGTACATAAGTCAAGTATAAGTAAGAAGTAAAGTGGTCACTTTGATTGTTTTGTTTTTTATTCAGAAATCTCTACCTTATTTGGTTTTAAGTTTTTGCGTGTTTCTGACCATGAACATGAAATATAGAAGTCCGCAAATTATTCGCCTTTCCTATTTTCAAACGCTTGCTTTAAAATGCGAAAGTGCGGGGAATTTAAATTTAAAACTAAGGTATGTGCCATATGCTAGCTAAACCGAGTAACTGCTGAATACTTGTAGCTAAGTCATAACCAAAACTTATAGCTATATCATAGCCATATAGTTTTCGGCGTACATTTCGCTCAGAATGAGGCTAAAATTATAGATAGCTCAAAACACGCATTGAAAAGTTATGTGTGTGAATAACAGCTTCAGTCCCTTTTATTATTATTATTATTATTTATTTATTGAGTTTCCCTTCCGTTCGCTGACGTTTTTTCATCAAACAAACCGCAGTTGCGTCAACAGTTCAGGGTTAAAGCATATTTTTTTGTTTTCATGCTGAGATAAAATATGTTTTATGTTCGTTTTTACGGTGCGCAGATTTGAGTAATTTCAGGGTTGAAACGGATGACACTGAATTTGTCATTTAAATTAATTTTGTAGACTATATTTCAAAATATGATGTAAAATTACATACATTTCTAAGATTAATAACCAAAGTCACCATGGCTACTACCACGGTGGACGAGGCGTAAGAATTGACCCCTCCAACTTATTCCGTGGATGTCGTGAGAGCCGACTAAGGCAACCTACCTGAGAAAGCCTTGAATTTCTTTCTGAGTATTTTAAAACTTCCCCTGTGATCACCATCACACACAGTACCAAAAAACAGTATCGTTACCAGTTTTTAAATCTCGCGTCAAGGAGTTTTTGCTGTCAAAATAGTGAATATTGGTACATAATATTTATTTAGTATATTTTAGTATATTATAGTAATTTTATGTGTATATCTAGTTTATGTGTTTATTAGTCTATCTTTAGTACACCCCCTGCCTTTCTTAAATTCACATAATTCTTTCCATCCAAAGGTTGCCTGGAAGAGATCGCTTCTAAGCGATAAGGCCGCCCATTGTACTTGTCTCATGTAATGTCTTTTTGTAATGTTTTTTTCTGGTGTACAATAAAGTGTTTTTTTTTGCACCAATCCGACTGTCAAGTATCGTGGTTATGGAATAACCATGGGTGTTAGTAGAGGGGCGTGATCAGCAGTCGTCAGATGGTTTAAGGCGAGCTCGGTTTTGCGAGACAAGGACGAGCGAACCGCGCGGGTAAGGCGAAGAAGAAAGGCAGAAGCCGCGGAATGGCCGGCCCACGCGCAATTTCACTAGACCTTATTTATAAATTTGTTTTTTGAAAATACTCCGTCGCAATCAAATGGAACCATAAATCGCCTAAAGTATTTATTAGGTGATACTTAGAAGAAATTTCATTGAAATATGTTATATAACTAGGAAATGAAACTGCTTTATGCTTGGAAGTATCTCTGTAAAAATAAAGATTAAGAGGAAAATTTTCATTTTTTTTTCTATCGAGTCAAGCACAGTCTTGTTAATTTACTAAAAAAAGTAAAGAAAGAATCCTACACTTTGAAAAACATGTTTTTTGTTTTGAAATTGATTTTCTGTACAGTGAAAACGTGGATTTTGGGAATCGCTTCGCTTTATGAGTAAAACAATATTCAATTCATAAAACTTTTTAGAGGCACAGCAGTGGAACGAATCAGGCTGATAAAATTAAAATAACAACCGAAAAAAGCGCTAAAAGGAGAAAGGCCGCTTTTTGATACTGTCAGTATTGTATGTCGTGATCGAGTTGCGTTCGTTAATGAAACCGGTGATAGTGGTCACGTTCGTAGCAAAAGACAAGGAATTTAAGTTACATATTTATGTCTGCCAATAAAAACTCAAACGTCTTTAGTTATTCCGTGATAATGGCACATGACTATCTTTGCCAAAATATTAAAAAAGCTCAAAAATCTAATCACGGTAAATATCCCGTTTTAAATGACTTTAATATTCAAGTGCCCCGCCGCTATTTTCGTTCATTGAATCCATTACATCAATATAAACTTCTCAGTGTCGCTTATCTCCATAGTTTATGAAATGGAAGCGCTCAATAACTTGCCAGGTTAACAACGCTCAACTAAATACCCGACAGTACACTTTGTCTTCTTGCTAACTATGTACTATCAGGCTTGCTATTGTTCAGACTTAAAGCGATCAATGCTTCAAACTTACCTACCAAGACTGCCAGCGTTTACGCTTGCAGTTAAAAATATTTAGTGTGTTTCTACCTAAAGGTAGAAACTAAAACGGTACGCTAAATATTTTTAAAAAAATCTACTTTTAAGTAGAAACATTCACTCAAAACTGGATATAAATAGAGTACATAATAAAGTTAATAATGAATTAAGTATTTTTTATTTTTGCAATACTATCCCTAGGGGCTGTGCAATAAATGGGTACCTATCAGAATACCCATGTAGCAAAAAGACGATATCGACAAAACGCCAAGAACGTGAAATGCCCTAGTATTCAAGTCGTCGTTAAAGTAAAATGCCCTGGTAGCAAAACGACGGTTGCTTTATGTCAGTGCAGTTGAAGCAAAAAGCCTATGTTCCGTAGGATACTTGCTCTTAGAGTTGAAGTGAATAACCTATATCTGAAATTGGGATGAAAAATTATTAAATATTATTTAATTTGAAATGAAACCAATGTGTATGTACACACACATTGGTGTATATATACGTATATGTATGTGTGTATGTGTCTCACTTACTATTCATGAAGTTCTGTCAATACAATTACATTAATTTACATAATTCAATGAATAGAATAAGCAAACTTTTAAAACAGTAATAAGAAAACGCTTTTACTCAAGGCAAAATAGAACTTAATGGCTCGTTAAAAGGTTCAATTTCAATTAAATGTGGCACACCCTTTGTGCCTAGTACGTTATCTAGGTTGTTTCTGTAGCAATTTAATAAATTAAACCACGAAGAACATTTAGTACGTAGCTCGAGCAAGGTGAGCACGCCTTTAAAATTCATCAAGTTTTAATGACTTCACGTGGTAATTGGTAGGTTTAAGAGAAGTTTCCCAGCAGTGGGATAGAAATTGCTGTAGATAGAAGGTTTAGATATTTTCACGCAACGACACTGCACAGCACGACACATATATAAAAATGTATGACGCCCGGTCGTGACGTTCCTTGTGGGAAAACGGCGTCAAAGTAGCAGTATAACTCGTGAAAAGGTAACAGACACTCAAGAGGATAGGCAGACAGAGTAGGTGTTAAGATCAATGGCGGTGTAAGATTCACATCAAACACAAATTTTCCTATGAAATTATCTTCGTCAGATTCGGTCGAGTGGTCGAGCGTAGGTAATTGTGGCCGTCGTGTTCCACGTACGGTCAGCAGGTAAATCCACTTACGGTACACTCGACACGGGTCGAGTTCAAACTGGTGTGGATTTCCAAGAATATTTGAATGTACGCGACTCAAATGAGTTAGAGGCACTAAAATAATATACGAATATGAATTTGAAGAAATGACATTCAAATCCTAATTTAATTGATGTTTTTAGTTTAGTCTGAGCTCAAGAAAAATACTCAAAAGATTTCAATTTGTTTTATGAAAACATTGATATAACTCAATTATTTTAGGTAGAATCAGAAGCAAGAAATAGAACTAAATAAATAAATTAATAATGATGGACAAATCACACAGCATTATCTAGCCCCAAGCTAAGCAGAGCTTGTGTTATGGGTACTAGATAACTGATATACATAATATAACGCAATACATAGATAAATATTTTTTATTATACATATATAATGACCAGAACACCCTGAACAAATGTCTGCAGATCGTACACACATTTGCGGGAATCGAACCCGCAACCTCCTGCGTCGCAGGCCGGCCTTCGCCCACTGCGCCACAGAGGTCGTCTCATACATCATTTTCCTTTTTTCTTGTTTTATTTTAATTATTTTTTAGTTTTGAAGATTGTCTAATCAATGTACAAGGCATAACGATTTGATATTTTTCATGTTATGTATTTGCTAAAATAAATAATTTGAGTTTGAATTTCAATAAAAAAATGTATTTTTTTCCGATTACGAATCTACATAACAATTTGCAAACAATCTACAGGTAGCTCAACTGATCCATATCAATACAGTCGGAAGCGAGCCCAAGACGCTGGCTTCATTGCTGCGCTGTACTTAACAATAGCTTTATTATAAAATTTGCAAACCGTACATAAAGGCTCCGTCACGCAAGCTCACTAGTAGGAAGGAACTTTTCATGTTCATAGAAAACGTCTACCCAGTATACAAACTGGACAGGAACAATACTTTCTGGTTTGAACCGGCTAGCGGCTGGTCGTTTAGGTCGAACTCGTTTTATTTGTTGTTAAGTTAAGCCGAATGTACATGTATCCGAAGGCACGTGCGGATGGAACTGAAGGAAAATTTTGGAACAAAAGAATTCCGTTACGATTCATCCGACTTGATGAAAACAAGTAGGTAAGTTTGGTTTCAAAGCGTAACGAATTCTAAAAATTGCTAAAACCTATTAAGTTCCCAAATTGACGAAAAAACGCGTTCGGCTTTAGACACGGAGGACAATAGGTTATATGCATGACTACAAAAACGTTGATTATTTTTATTTGTATTATCTTTTGATATAGAAATGTATACATATATTTTTGTATTTTTGATGTTTTTATTGAGAAATGTAATAATTGAAATGTAGATATATTAAGACACAATCGCAAAATTCTTAACGTGACGTCACCGTTCACCATTTTGTTTTCATGACAACTTGACTGGCACATTAACGGGAACGGGACATGACAGCTTTAACGGGATATCATATTTGAAAGAAAAAAAGGAATTAAACTATTTATTAGACAACGCACAAACAACAAACATGATTGTGTTTACCATTTATTTTGTTTGTAATTTTATTTTGATTGAAAGAACAGAAACACTTGGTCCTGACAAACTGAAAGGTGGCATTACAGTAAAAGGGTAGTGTTTTTATCACCTCTAACAGTTTTATTTTTCGATTTCCTCCTTAAAATTTAAAAAAAAAACTTGTGGGTGTTATTTTTTTTTGTGTAGTATAATAACATTAATAATTCGATAAAAAAATAAAAAATTCTTTGCATTTACCCTATTGTAGGGTAAACATCTATAAATTGTAGTAGTAGTGTGTTACTCTATTTTTCTTTTGAAACTCATTCCTTTGTTCAAGCAACAAACACGCTGAATCAATAGTCAATTGCCTAACACATTTAATATTAATAGGAAACAAATCGAAATTTCGTGTAAAATCTCATTAACTGTAGTGTAAAATTGTAACCGGGTCACGTTGTCCCCCTGTGTACCCCCGGGCCTTTTGGGTCAGGTCGAATGTAACGGGCTTGCATCAAACGATTCATGGCGTAAAATGAAACGAAGTTATTGTGACAGCTGGGCAGATAACGGGTTAAAACTATTGTTCCGCTGAAAGTTGTAAATTTAAGTAAAATCTATTATGACTTTTTTTTTGATACGTTGGTGTTCTCTCACCACACAGGTTCTTTGTCAACCCGCTTATATCCATAATGAACATAATCAATTTAGATTTGAGAATAATGTGATATGAGAAGTGAAATTTCAAGGATTCACCTAATACTAAAAAAGGCTTTCTTGAATTACTTGAGCCTTTTAATCAAAAAGTAGTCCCATAATTTTCCCGGATCTCTCGAAAAGACTATCAACTGAAAAACAACAACGTAAAATGATAACCGGTATTGGAAAATGGGGTAATAAACATAGAACAATACGTTCCAGCCTAAGGTAAAAGATAAATCCGACAGACTCTTTCACTGAAAGAATAGTTTTCAACGGAATTCACTTGAGGCATTGCGACGGTAACTAGCTAAATCCGGTTCGCTTCTAATGAAGAGGCGTCACGAACCACAATCAACGCTCAATCCAACAGATCTCGATCTAAAGTCAATCGGGCTAAAGTTCATTTCTATTTGCATTCTCTGGCTGGGTTTCTTTCCATTCAACTTTCAGAGGCTTAAACACTTGGGTTTTCTTGTTAAAGATTCATAAGTTGGCACAAGCGTAGGTAATGTTTTGACAGAGACTCATTTCTGAATACGTTAGAGCACTTTTCCTATCATGAGAATTTCCGCCCTCGTGCCCGAAACCTATTATTGTTCCAGTCAATCCACGTTCCACGTGCGTGTGGCCCACGTAACAGAAAAAACAATGGTATACGTTTTGGTTTTCGAGAGGCCCGCACCCGGAATAGATCCGCATGCGGGCGGATATTCGCATGACTGGAAAAAAGTCCGTAATGCCAATACGTTTAAAGAACAGGGAAGCCTTTTCTACAGTCGTTTGACCACAGTCTCACCTGATGGAAAGCTGTTTTATATCCCTTTTGACTTGCAGTGGGATGACACAGGTTTTTATCATATAACTTGATGCCAGTTGGCTCTTGAAATATATTTCAAACACAACTAGTATCTATGTCTTTTTCTACTACATGCAATAACATGGTATCACTTCAAAGGAAATAACGTGTCATATTTTATATCGTTTGGTCATTTGCTTTTTGACCTGCAGTAGGTCACAGTTTTAACACAGAGTTCCTAATTTTAAAATCACATTTATGCTAGTTGGCTCATAAGATATTGAAATACTCGTAGAAACTTAACTTAAATAAGTTGGTATACTGGAGGATAAATTAACAAAATTCGTAGGAGCTTTTGGTTAAGCTGTGATCGAGTCGAGTATTTAAAATATTTTAAAAACTGGCTTTGAAAATGTTTATATTTCTACTACTTACGATAAAATCACTTCAAGTAATAATAAAAAAACGTGAAATATTTTTGATATTATCAATTGATGAATAGAGAAGATTAGAGCTATTTAGGTGCAGGTTAGAACCTGCATTGAGACGACCTAAGTTCAAAAGTACAATAATACCAATAAAGATATTTCAAGCTAGTTGGCTGTTAAAATATTCTCAAAACACAAGTAAAAATTATTTCTGTTTTTACTAGGTACTTACAATAAAGTGTTATCACTTCAAACGAAATATTTTAAGAGCTCAACCATTCCGGAATCTAATGGACTGAACAAGGAATATTCTGCTTTTAACTGAAACCATTTGATGTGGAAATTAATTTGGGTACTGGGGGTACGCGCCTCTTATATCTATCAGTACTCCTCAGAGGTCAAGGCTAAATTACTAATTCCAAAATATAATATATATTTGCATTCATATCCAACCGAAAATTGTTAAGTGAGTTACTCTACCTCCAAATAAAAATCTAGGCTGTTTTGTGTGCGTGCGTGCGTGCCTACCAATGTCTTTAGCGGTTAACAAATTATCTTTACAGCTATTTTTAGAAATCTATATTTTAGGACTATCTATAATTTAGGATTTAAGACACTACTTACCCGAAAACGTGTAACCTTTTAAAAAAACACATAAGGTAGGTTAATTTTTTTGTTGAAAATTAGTTCTTTTTTCTAGTGATTTCTCTATTATTTGCTCTACCTCCGAACAAATCCCATTCAACCTTGGAACTTTTATCGTACAAAACCCAGAAGCGGATTATTTAACTACCTATAAATATTCACAAAGTTTTACGAAAACACAACTGGAAAGTCGAACGACTAAAAAGTCGAAAAAATGTCAAACGGTGAATAGAAAGGAATAAAATCAAAAAGCTTTAACCTGCCAAGTTAAAAATGCACCGTACGGCTGTCCGTCACGTTTATCAGTTAAATTGGAATCCCGTGCAAAATGCGAAACCACGTACGGCTGATATTCAATCTGGCCGAGTTTGTGCTTTTTTTTGTAATTTTTAGCTAGTTGTTTCGGTTCAACTGGCTTCTATTTTGAGGACCTATTTTTAAATTTTTTTTTTTAACATAAATGAAGATAGTTAGTGGGTTCTTTATTACAATAGCGTTGTAATCTATTGTACAAAAAGAGAGAAAAATTCAGAAGTGATTTTTTTTAACTTTCGGTATTTGTTTATACGTAGCGAAAGTTAAACCAGGTAATCATTGTTTCTTACTCAGAACTCAAAGTGATTTATTTCCTTTAGACCTTACAGCACTCTTGGGCACGTCAGAAATTTCAAATAGATACTAAGAAATATATAGATACAGATAAATACTCGAAAAACCATCCATTAAACTCAGCATATACTATTTAACGCGAACACTGCCCATTCACAATGATTGTCAACACTTTCCCATTAAATGCGACCCGTAATCCGGTCAATTGTCCAGACGGATCGGTCAGGGCACATTAATTATACGAGCCTTCAAGATAATCGATCAATCACCCCTCCCCCTCCCCTGACTTGGAATAATACCCATTAGTGTCACCTCCGAGACGACTCTGCGGAAACCGAAAAGTTTGTTTATTCTGCGTCAACGTGCCAGAGATGATATTAATAGAACTGCCTACAGAAATTATATTTTTAACTGAATTTCGAAAAAAATTGAGGCTTTGGGTGTTTTTTTGTGTACATTCACCGATTTCTCCTTATTGGAGCAATTTTCGTTATTAAAAATGATCCCGAATTTTTATTCCCAAGAGATTATTTATTAGGGTTTTTGTTATTATAGTAGGTAAGTAAGTAATTTCCAAGAAATTTGAATAATATTCCGTCGAAATCGATTTTTCTAGGGATTCTATTAAAATTTCTTAGCTTACTATTAGCTCAATTGTTTCAATTGTAAATACTAGTTTTAGTTTAATTCTATTTGATTGTAATTTTCATTGTTAATAAAGAATTAAAAAAAAAAGTTTACTTTTTGTCCCAGAAAACTTTAAAAGCAGCGTAAATATAAATGAGTTACATTTTAAACAATTAATTAGTTATTTCTATTTACCAGATATTTATCGCATTTCTTTACCTATTTTTCCCGACGTTTCGGCAGGTTTACTCACTGTCGTGGTCATAGGAATGACTCAAAGTAGGTTTAAAAAATATTGATTACCTACTTGGTTAATTCATAAAAATAACCAGAGCCACGTCATAGCCTAAACAAAAGAAAACTATTGATAAAATAATGATTTTGTTTATTGTTCGTTTAAAACACAATAACAGCAAATAAAGAATATGAATATGAACATCATACTTTTAGATTCGTCATCTATCCAAAACATAAAAATCGCAGAAATAAAAAAAAAGTAGGTTTCTTCTGAACCAGTTAGGTTTTTATCAAGTTGTATTAGTTATTATTAACTAATTTATTTCGCACTAAGACAATTCCATATCGTAAATACATACAAATGTATATCATGTCACATAAAATCACAAATTGAAATCAAATAGAATTAAATTTAACTAGAAATAAGATAATAAAAAAATATATAATAAAAAAACTATATGACCTCAAATATGACCTACAAATACCTCATAGAGAATTAATGTCCTGGCCGAAATTATTTTCAATTTACATTACATTGCTACAAAGCTTGTCATTTGTCATGAAATAATGAGAGCCCTGTCAGCAATAGTAAGCAGACTGTCAGTTAACCTATCATTACGGACTATTCTACCTTCCACTACATCTATAATTTACTACGAAAATGTAATAGTACATACACACCTCTCATCAATCGTACTAAACGTTTCTTTAGTCATTGAGCAGGTTTGAATAGTATATTCTAAGGTTTGGATAATCTACGGATCATCCACGGTTGTCTGGTAGAGATCGCTCCTGAGCGATAAGATCGCCAATTGTCACATTTTTCTTAGTTCTTCATTTTATCTTTGTCTGTTATTTTTAAGTTATGTGTGCAATAAAGCATTTTCTATCTTCTATCTATCTATCTAATCTTTCGAGGTTTCCTCTGAAGGTGGAGCTAAACGACGCTTAAGTCGTAAGAGGTCCCAGATATTTTTGACGGGGCATGTGTCGAGGTCGTTAGTTCGCTTAGTTGGTTAAAGCGCACCTGTAATGAAAGTGAAGCGCGGGTTCGAATCCTGCCGAAATCGAAAACTTTTGGAACATTATATTTTCGTTGAAGAGTACCCCAGTGTAACGCGCACTATAAAGAAAAAAGCTAACTATAATTTACTTACTAAGACCATTTTAATGTACAGTTAAAAGAAAGAAAATTTGTTTCAAGTGTCCAGAGCAAAATCAAAAATTCTTTATTTTCATAAATACAAAAATGTACACTTAGAAAAGGTCAAATTCTTAAAATAAAACACTGACACGGAAATAAAGTGGTACTTTTGATTTCTGTCGCTTCGGTATGTAGACTAACGTAAAGAAGCGACTAAGAAACCTTTAGCCTGGTAGTTGTTATTTTTCGAGTTGGAGCAAAACCCGTCCCAAGCTTTTTTATCTTCTAAATAAAAAAATAAAAGAGGCCATCTGACAATGGTATCCCATTTTCCATAGATTTTAGTCGCTGTACTTATATCTATGAAAAATAAGACCTCTATCGTACGGATAGAGAACTATGCAAATCCCATACAAATATGAGTTGTCGCGATCACGTCTCGATCGTCAAATAGACTCACCCCTCTGGTGCGGCACCGAAGGTAGTATCGAATAATCGTAAGATTTTCCCCTTGAGTTCCACGGGCTTTTTAAACACCATTTATTTTGTCATTTGAAAAAGGAAAATGGTAATTTTGCGTTTAAATTGAGACAATATTTTATTAACTTTTTCGTTATTTCGTTATAATTCTGGTTTAAGACCTCTTTTTGCTGTTTTTTTTGTTGTAAAGATACTTAAGAGGCTACACGGTTTTTTTTTCTACATGAATTGAGAAAAGTGACGTGTTTTCTTACGAAATACTCACGCTACTGTGTGATTAAGAGACCATAACTTAAAACAAACTTATCTCTAACGATTTTTGCAGCAGGTTTTATTTAACGATTTCTTTGTCATCAACAGGACTAAGGCGTATGTCTTCAACAATGGTATTATCTCATAAGAAGCACAACCATGTATTAATCTTGTTTCTTAGGTACCCCGAGAAGGAGGAAGATAGGCGTGACATACGAGGGTACAGATAACAATTAGGACATTATTAAAGGACAAGGTTACATAAACAACTGGAGATATGCTGCGCTTATGTTGTCAACGAACAAAGGAATATTTTGGAAGATCTAAAACTCCTAATAGGTACAGAATTCCCTTAAGGTATATGAATAGGTTCACAATTGACGTAAACGAGGCCAAAAATTGACGAGAAAGAAACATACATTAAAAAACCTTTCCCATCAATGACATATCGAATAAACTGTGTTCATGTATACATTCTACACAGCGAAAAATGTGGTTATAACAACGACCATGGTAGGTCGTTATAACCACACAGCCAAGCAAATATTAAGGTCATTAAAACGATTCAGAAAGAACCTTTTACGAATGAAAACAAAATCGAAAAACATAGGTAACCCAAAAGCTCCAAACCCAGCGGAAACATACACCTTTTTTCACATGCGAGACCGCGATGAATAAGGCTTAACGGGGTGCGTGGCAAAAACTTGCACAGAGAATTTACCAATGTTCTTTTGTGTTCCAGCATTTTACGTATAACGATGATTTTGGCGAGACAGTTGCGGATTTAGTGGAGCCTAGTTTTTCAATTGTCAGACATCAAAGAGATTATTTTTGTGATATGTAAAGCAAATCAATTTATTTAAAAAAACATCGTATAAATTTGTAGAAGGAAGGGAGACTTTTGCCCTGCAGTTGGACACACCAGGCTAAAAAAAATATTAAATCAAATAATCAGTTCAGTTTTCTTTCTCCATTAATATCTGAATTATTATCAGACATATGAAAAACTAGATCCCAGGGTAACAATCTATTCTTCGATTTCGATACCTTTATAATCTTATACTGAAAAAAATAGAGACTGAAAATAGAGTTTTGCAACCAAAAGAAAAGACATCACAAGTTTCATTTTACCACGGTCAAGTCTAGTTCTAAGTAGTGTTTGTTTCTGTACTACTTACTTTTCCAATAAAACAACGCACAGTACGAGTAATACGAACTGAGAGCCGTTGCTTCCGAGTAAAACTATTTCTATTTATAAATTTTATTCATATGCCTGGTGCACTGCACTTCACAATACGTTTTTATGAATGGACGAGAGGATGGCTCGTCTGTTGAAAGTAAAAAATGGTATGCAGAAAAGCTTCAGATTTTGTCAACACTCGTAAGAAGCATTTTTCAGAACATGTTGTCTAGATGAAACGATAAACAACAATGTTTTATGACTTTTGGCTTCAATTTAAAGAATTTATCACATTTCATCCGTCTGCAAAAAAGTACTATTTAACTCAAGTTCTTATATTTGCAAATATCATATTTTAATTCACGTGTAATATCATCATTCATGAAAATATTATAATGAAATTAACATATCAGAGTTAATAATAATAACTCTTAGCAATTCAGGGAAAAAAAGGAGTGTGAATTTCCAATGTTCTATGCGTTCCACGAAATATCCATTGACCGTCAACACTTAAATATTCTCATTGTTCTCTGAAAGCAAATATTTCTTCGAAGGTGTTAATGGAAAGTCAATTTCCAAGATTTCCTCATGAGGACCTCGAAATTATCAAACATGTTGTGTATTTATGAGAAATATTTCAATGCATTATGTTCTTAAAAAACATTATCGGGTTATTACATTAGACGGTTTTGACGGAAGTTTTCGTACGTTTTGTGCCAAAGTCACCGTCAAAGGTTTTTATTTTTCCAATTAACTTTCAAAGAACATCAAAAGTAAGAATTAATTATCCTCTGAGTGACCCACTTAAAATTATGTAAATATGTTTTGATTCATGTCCATAAAAAACTCTGAAGTGTGTATCAATATTTATTTTGATAAACAAAAACGTAGAGCATGTAATGATTTCACAAACTATTATAATGTTCAAAAAAATATTAGTAAGTGGAGGTCAAAGTATCTTTATGTAACCTTCCAATTCTTAGTCAGAATTTTATACTGAAAGTATTCTTACTAAAATAACCAAATTAGGCTTTTTCTACTAAAACGCAATAGTAATTAGGCAAGCACACGACCTTCACTCATCCCTGGCAATATATTCTGAGGCTCCAAGTTTAACCGCAAGAGAAGAGGCCCATCATTTTCATCATTAAGAATTTAAGGTTTTTTTGTTATAGTGCTAACCCGCACTCTGGGTATCTCTAAGAAATGATATGAGTCCCAAAAATTATCCCGCCAAAAACCGATAATTTTTGGGACTTATTTCATTAAGAATTTAGCCCACTACACTGGACCGCACATTGGCGACCGCATTATGAACGTGTTCACGCAAGACAAAGAACGGTAATAATACGGTATGTACGGTAATAATGATGTGACAGAGACAAAACGCTCTAGTGGGCTTTGTTCCTTAAAATTTCCACAAAAAGGTAAGATCTTTTTCTTAATGACGGTGCTCATACAGTTATTGTCATGGTAAAACCATACGATGTAATGGGCAGACTTCATTAAGGTAAACTTCACAAGTATTCCACGGGCGTAAGGGTCATAAAAAATTAGGCTTGACCCAATTACACAGACAAATGTAGCGTGATATGGGAGAAATAGCCTCATTTCCAGAACAATACAGAGTGAAGATTTCGCGGAAGGATACAAATAGTACGTGAAGGGCCTTTGGATCAGACCACGCAATCAGAGATATCTCATAGATGAATTCTTTATACCAAACGCAATCAGAAAATGTATACTCAATACCTATACCTACTCAGCTACGGAAAATGTGGCCCGGATAAAACTTATACGACATTAAAAGTATGTGAAGTCTTAGGAACCGAAGTGAAGTTTTAGAAATAGAAGGCGGGAACTGCTTTTAAAGTTTAAGTAGGCTAGAAATAGAGAAACTTCAGACCGGAGCTTTGGGAGACAGCTTAAAGAGATCGCATTAGACTAAATACGGCTAAGCTCCCTGACTTTACCCAAATCCTCGCTCAAGGTGTCTTTTTTGATTAAGAGTCTTCCTACTTTACGTAAGCGCTTCTTACAATAAAAAATTAACTACATTGGATAGGAGTATAACAATAAAAGTGTAGAGTAGTATATCTACCTAAATATTAGTGGTTGTAGGCGAAAATCGCACCTATGTCTACGTTAGGGTATGTAGCAGGTGCTATAAGACTCTTTTTTCAATGAAACTTTGCAAGAGTGTACGATCATGGACGTCTACAGTAGTTTTAGTCAGCTTTTATAAAATTCCATACGCGGTGTATAAGTAAAAAGGTTTCAGCCATAAAATATTCAGTCAAACCGCACGCGGTAAGTATCTAAGCTTTTACGGCAGCCCATTAATTCGTTATAAGTCTATGAATAAATCTTAATATACAGTAACGTATAGAAATTCTCGATCATAACTGAAAACGCAAAAAGATTAGTCACGCGATGGTGTCAAAGGTTCCACTGAATTTTGATTTTTGATGAAAATAACTAGTAACCAATAACTCATAATTAACGCACGTCACTTATTAACACATTCACGTTCACGTGTAATTTTAAACGCGGTTCCACCACGCTTGCGGTAAAATAAAACGCGGTTATATCCCGTTATAGTGATACTAGGTATAGTAAACTCTCGGAATTGTTTACGGGGATAGGTAGGAGATATGTGAGGGTAGTTCGCGCTCGGTCGGGTCTGCCGGCTCTGTCAGACGAGCGGCCGGGTCGCGCTCGCTCGTTGCACTGTGCGCGCGCCTGCCCCAACCGCTCAATACCACGCGCCGCGCCCTACACAATCCTACATACCACCTGTACGCTCAGTCACAACACCATGGTTTTTGTCAGCGAGCCATTGAGACTAGCCATGTGTTTTCGATGCCAACCCTTTCATTCTTCCTTTCATTTCTAGCTAGGGGTTTAACAATGGGTTTTGTTGCTGTTTGTTGCACATGACCTGAAAGGTTCGCGACAACGGCAGTTTATATAAGACTAGCATGAACCAGTAACTAATCATCTCGTATGGGAAAGAAGTTTTGCGCTCATGGTGAAGACTGAGTTTGACTTGACTGAGTTTTTTTACATCCAAAACGTTCCCAACTAGTAAATAAATAATGTTGGACAATTAACACATCATCTAGCCCCTAGCTAAGCAGAGCTTGTATTATGGGTACTACTACAATACAATATATTTAGTATAAGTATCTATAAGATTTGACTCAACGCTTGGTCAGTGTACATAATGTTCTCCAAATAAGATCAAATCTCTACAGTCATCATCTTATGGCTGTAAGCGATTCTAACTTATACATTTACTAAGGTAGTGACCCCTTAACTTTACATGGGCCATTTGCAAGATCAGTTTCTAAAACCAAGAGTGTCCGCCCTAGCACAAATGGCTAGAAGCGAACCATTTGAGCAAGTCTCTACAACAATTGAGACATTTATTTTTATCTTTCCTACGTAAGTGTTGGGAAACATTTTCCGTAAACTGATTGTACCCTTGATTGTAAGAAACTACGTAAGAGTATCAATGTTTTGTCCCCTGAAGTATTTTATAGACTTATTATGTGTACAATATTGTGTTCGAGCACTCCTAGTTACCGTGTCAAGGTTGCTTGATGTATGGTTGGTTTTGATATGCTGTGACTAGACTCCCTTGGTACCCAACGTAACTTCTATAATGCTGGATCTATACAAGGTTGAGACAAGATTTTAAAGGTACAACATTTTCCGGCAGCTCAAGTTACTCTACACTTTTATTGGCCTATCCAATCCATTTCTCTTACTTTAAGAAAATCATTTTCAAAGTAAGGTCATTCGATGCAGATTAAAGTCCCTCATCACGCCTTATCGTTTGATCTATCTTAATAACTTTACCCTATATAAACCTTATCGGCTAAAACTATGTTGGAATCATGCTTTCGACTCTATATAAATTCCAGGGCAAATGTTTGTCTGAGCAATTAAATGTTCACATAGCTCTATATCGTGCAGCACATTACATTTTGTCAAGCACTTTCATTAGTAAATAGATTAAATTGGTGTCATGTGAAAGGTTTTGTAATAATAGCATGTCTGTTTAGCCTCATTTTTCTGTATTTTATTGTGTACTATGTATTTCTTTTGGGTAAAATATTAAAACAAATTTCTGAATCTTTCTCAGATAGAATCTTGTATAAAATTTGGCGGTACAATTTGGAGATAGTTGTATCTCGCGAAAAGACTGTTAATTATTCCTGTAAAAATGTATGCGAAGCTGTACTGTAACATGGTTCTTCATTCATTTCTACATTCTAAAGCCCGGCACTAGGGACATTTTTCTTTTGTAGGATTATTGACAGAGACCTCATTACTGTGACCAACGCCGTTCGCACACATGATCAAATCTTATATCAAATCAATCAAATCAAATCAAAAATTCTTTATTTCCATAAATACAAAATTGTACACTTAGAAAAGGTCAAATTCTTAAAATAAAGCACTGACACGGAAATAAAGTGGTACTTTTGATTTCTGTCGCTTCGGTATGTAGACTAAAGTAAAGAAGCGACTAAGAAACCTTTAGCCTGTTAGTTGTTATTTTTCGAGTTGGAGCAAAACCCGTCCCAAGCTTTTTTATCTTCTAAATAATCTGATATTTTGTAGTAAGCCTTTTTGCACAGAAAGGTTTTGACAATTTGTTTGAATTTATTTATTGATAGATTTTGCAACTCACTAGGAGTTTTGTTGTAGAAGCGTATACATTGCCCTTTAAAAGATACATTAATCTTGTGAAGCCTGGTTGTGGGCACAGCGAGTTTATGTTTATTTCTAGTATTTATATTATGTATATCGCTATTTTTAGGGAAGCTTTTGATATTTTTATGAGTGTACAATAAGTTTTCATAAATATATTGACAGGGGACTGTCATTATGTTTATTTCTTTGAATTTATCACGCAGGGATTCTCTGGGACCCATATTATAGATTGCACGAACAGCCCTCTTCTGCAGCACAAATACGGTGTTAATATCTGCAGCGTTCCCCCACAGCAGTATACCATAAGACATAATACTGTGAAAGTAGCTGAAATAAACAAGTCTAGATGTATCCACGTCTGTGAGATGACGGATTTTTTTGACTGCATACGCTGCAGAACTAAGTCTTTTCGATAGCTTATCTATGTGTGGGCCCCATTGAAGTTTATTATCTAAGGTGATTCCTAAGAAAACGGTACTTTCTACAATTTCTAACGTTTCTCCTTTTACGTTTACATCAGCCTTAACTTGTTTAACATTAGGTAGAATAAATCTAATACATTTTGTTTTGGTTTCGTTAAGCAACAGATTATTAACACTAAACCAATGGACTACTTTTGAGATTGCATTATTCACATCGTCAAAATTTGTGTTTTGTCGTTTCATTTTAAAAATTAATGAAGTGTCATCAGCAAACAGTACAATCTCGTGATTATTCTTTACCAGATGAGGCAGGTCGTTAATATAAACTAAAAATAGGAAAGGACCGAGGATAGAACCCTGCGGTACACCCATTTTAACTACAGACCCCGAAGACCGTTTCCCATTAATGTCAACTCTCTGTATCCTATCACTCAAGTAAGATGTAAGAAGATCCAAAGAGGAGTCCATTAATCCATAGTGATGTAGTTTCCTGATTAATGTTTCATGGTGTACGCAATCGAATGCTTTTGACAAGTCGCAAAAAACGCCTATAGCATCTTGCGACTTCTCCCAAGCATCAAAAATATGCGATACTAACTCTACACCAGCATCAGTAGTTGACCTGCCGCGAGTAAACCCGAATTGCTTACAATGTAGCAGGTCATTGCCATTGAAGTGCCTGAGCAATTGATGTAAAATAAGTTTTTCAAAAACTTTGCTGAATGTAGGCAGTACTGATATTGGTCTAAAATTAGTGGGGTCAGATCTACTACCCGATTTAAACAGTGGGATTATTTTACTACATTTCATGAGATCAGGAAATACGCCACAATCGATAGATTGATTAAATATTAAAGCTAGATCTGGTGCAATGGTATCAATCAATGGTTTAATAATTCTAACGGAAATGCCCCAGAGATCTGCAGTTTTCTTCATATTTAAAAGATTAAAGGCTTTTTTAACATCTTTTTCATCAACATGGTTGAAATTAAATTTACTTTTGCATTTTTGTACATTTTCTATGAGTAATGACTCAGCGATTACTTGAGAAGAGTTTAGACACTTTGTAGTAGAGATTGGAATGTCAGTAAAAAAGTTTTCAAATGTTTGGGCTACTTCGACATCATTTTTGATTGCGCAATCATTAACCTTTAAATTATAATCATTAACATAGGTACTGGCCTTCCCAGTCTCGCTATTTATTATTTTCCAAGTTGATTTTATTACATTTTCACTATTTCTAATTTTAGAGCTAATATAATTTGATTTAGCTATTTGACACACTTTTCTAAACATTTTTGAGTAGGTTTTAACTTTTTCTTTGAATTCTTGGCTAAAATTATATTGTTTTTCACTATACAGTTCATACAATTTTTGTCTACTCTTATGTATACCCACTGTTGCCCACTCACTAAAGCTAAGTTTTTCTGAGACCATAATCGATTTGGGTGTGAATATTGAATTGAAGGCATTGGTGAATTTGTTAAAAAATCTGCTATACGACTCATTTGGGTTGTTGTATGAGTAATTAGGTGATGGTTTACATTCCCAATCCAATTTCAACCGTTCAAATCGGTTTGTGGTCACAGGTATGTATTTTATTTTCTTTTTACAATTATTATTTTTTACTTGAATTTCTAATTTAATTAGTTGACCTAAGTGGTCTGATTTTAAATTGCTTATTATATTTTTACTTGCAATTTTTTCATTTTGGCAAACAAATACATTATCTATACATTTTGCTGAGGTTTCAGTTATTCTAGTAGGTTCCATAAATAATGGCCTTAGATTAAAAGAGTTAAATAAATTTGTCAATCTAGTACTGAGGGAGTAAACTTCTAAAAGGTCAATATTGAAGTCTCCACATACAATGAGAGTTTTATTTGATTTTGATAATTTAAATAAAATATCTTCCATTACATTTTCAAATGTTTCAAAGGAAGCTGATGGTGGGCTGTATACGCTAACTACAATCGTTTGCTCCAACTCCACACATGCTACTTCGATGTGACTTTCAACAGATAAGCATATTATGTCCTGACGGTCTTTGAATTTCATGAATTTATTTAGTAATATTAATGAGCCTCCACGAATAGCATGTGATCTGCAAAAAGAGCTACCAACTTGGTGGTTACTGAAATTGAACATGAGCTCATAGCTTTTCAGCCAATGTTCTGTTAAGCAAATGATGTTAATATTAAAAGAGTTCATGTACAATTCCAACTCTAATAATTTACTTTTTAATCCTTGAATATTTTGATGCACCAAGTTACCAAGTATTGATTTCTTTCCGAACTTGGCGCTTCGGCGGAAAATGAATGTTCTATTGTTAACTCTATACAGAAAACTACTGTGTTGTTATTGATAGAAATTCAATTAAGCCATATACTGATACCTTATTGTTTAATAACGTAGCGAAGAAAAACTGAACAGTGTAATAAGTAATTTAACAGTTGAATTAAATCAAAACTAGTATTTAGAATTCAAACAATTGAGCTAACTGCAGACTGTGGCTAACAATCTACAGGTAACTCAACTGATCCATATCAATACCAGTCGGAAGCGTGCCCAAAACTCGCTGGCTGCATTGCATTGCCGTGTCCAGTACAATAACATTTTCAGGATGCTGATGCGGCTGCCTCGCTTTTGCAGCGCATCTGGTATGTTCGCAGAAGCGCGCACGGATGGCTTTCATGCGATCATTCGCAAAAAAGTCGCTTCCCTACTCCAGCGTGCGCGAGTCAGTAGCAACGGCATCCTGAAAATGATTGTTTCGCGTCTGGACTGTCCCATCCAAAATAAATGGATGAAAATATTGATGGGATCAGTCTCTATTTAAATGTGTCTCTGTTTAAATTTAAATTCAATTATTGTGTTTATTTGTCTTAATTTTTTTATTATTTAATCTTATATCTAGTTAAATTTAATTCTATTTTGTTTTGTTTTATTGTGTAATTTTAAGTGACTTTTTATAAATTTATATTTAATTGTATTATGGATTCTATTGTGATCTGAAATAAATGAGTTAATAATAATAATTGCCATAGCGGACATTGCCATAACGCATAGCGGGGCAATGCAGCGAGCGTCTTGGGCACGCTTCTTCTAAGAGTTTTAATTTAATTCTATTATTACTAGTTTTAATTTAATTCTATTATTTGACAGTTAAATAGTAATTGGCTTAAAAAAATCAATCCTGTTGGACACGAAAAGTGCTATTTCAGTAATTAATGGAGCTTAAACAGAATAAAAACACATGTGAAATTACGAAATTGAGAATTACCTGCATTTTTATAGTCAAACGGTATGAACATCACAACAACTTTAAAGGTCACTTAATTAATCAGTCATCAGTAATTACCACAGTCACTTTTTTATTCAGTTTTATAAAAAACTATAGCGTGCGCTAGGTAATAAAACAATGCTCTTATGGACTCGTTTTTACTTAATGACCTGAGATAAAAGCCTTCGAAAGTTTATAGGCGTCGTTAGCTAGACAAACTGGGTCTTAGATTTTTGTAATGAAACTCCGATGTCTTGTTAATGATAGAAAATCTGTGGCGATAGACCCAGCTTCTGTTATTCTTTCCCAGGCACTTGAAGACAAGTTACTAAAGTGGTTTTGTAACTTGCTGATTATATTTAAGCCCTGGAGCGTAAAAGCTCAAGAATTGCAAACGCTTTCCCTAATTCTTTACAACGGTAGGTTTCTATTCGGAAATTCTATTGAGAATTGAGATAAAAAGTAGGTAAAGTAATTAACGGCCTTGTATTTTAATCCAATGGTACCTTCCTTGAAGTTCATTCCAATTTCCGAATTACTAAAATTCACAGCTCTGTTTCTAAAAGCAAAACCATTCAGTTGAAATATCCTAAGAGATTTTGTTCAAAATAGCACTGAATACCTTAATATTTCGTCTTCAGAATATTAATAAACATAACCCGATCTAGACTCTGACAATTTCTGTTCCAAACGTGTCGTATTCTCATAAATAGTTATCCCAACTCTGAACCTTTACGGTTCTACTGTTCTTTGTTCGGTGATCTGATTCACAGCGTTGTTTTAGTTTCAGAATTATTTTAGCTATTCAATACCTGGGTTTAGCTCTGAAAGTTTTAGCTCGTAGCTCAACCACATTTATTTTGCTAGTTTGCACAGAATTACGGTACTTATATATTTGCTTAGGTCCAATTTAACTATTTGTCAAACTAAATTCAGCTTCAGCAACCAGAGCAACGTGAGCTATGCGTTGGACTCGTTCAAAGTGCTGAACTGTTGATTGCGTATTTCATCATCATCATCAGCTTATATCAGTCCACTGCTGGACATAGGCCTCCCCTAATGAGCACCATAGCGCCCTGTCTTCAGATTGCCGCATTCAGCATCTGCCAGCAGTCTTTCGCAATCAATTGCAGTGATTAAATTGGGCCTTAGTTACGAAAACGAGTGAGTCAGTTGGTAAGAATTCTTTTTTATTAGTACACATATATTTCTACTTCCATAAACAAGGACAAAAAATGTGTTATTCGATAATTATGAACTTGTATTCTCTCTTTCTGATTATTATTCCCATCAGGTTCGATTTTCTTTTCTTCTCTTTCCACTTCGTACACTAGCTATTTAGCTCTCTGGATGCCTTATCTGGCCATCTCCACTTAGCATTGTTGATCTAAACTAAACTTTAATCTAGACTATTTAGTTCCCATTTCAACTTTCATCTATCGATTAATACGAATGGAACGTGATTGGGTTTGGAATAGAGTAACTCTGTTTTGTTGTGCATCCGAATAACTATGTGCCGTTACAAGCCGATGCAAAAAGAAATAAAAACAGAAGTTTTTTTTTTAAATGCAAATTGTTTTATTTGGTAAATTTCTTTGCGCGAGTAGAAATATTGCCTGATATTTTAATAATGAAATATTACTCCGAAAAGTAGAGTAATGTATAAGTAATAAATGTTGTCCGAATTCGTGGTCATTTTGTGTCACAGTTTTTGCACTCAATAAAACATTATATTCTAATGTGACTTAACGATACATTGCCCTACAAAGTTTAACCGTTATATTCCCAGAAGAAATGTTTACTTCCTCCCTACATAATTTATTTTAAAAGCTACGTACGTGGTGTTAATATTGTAAAAATTTGCCGACAAATGTGGCTCGCGACGCGACATATTCTAATAATAAGAATTCCTAGCCCCTTGGGCGGGATAATTTTCTTAGGCCTACTGTTATCAAGCCAACCAATGTAGGGATGTATAATTTGATTTTTAGGATAAGCAATCAAAATAATACTTTATAAGGTATGACTCGGATATGAAAAGTTTGAATGAAAGCAAATTATGGGCTTCGCATTGTTGGCTATAACCCAATAATCCGATAAGGCATCACATTCAGATTTATCTTCAGAATTCGGCAATAGGCATGATCAAGAATTAAATGTTCTGATTCCAGGAATTCAGGCTGAATGTATTCCATGAAGTGGGTAGGTAAGCTGGAACCGACGAGCCACTAATGGTGGCTAGCACTTGAAATGGAACCCTATTATCATCTTTTAATGATAACCTCAGTTTTGTAGTCAAAAAATTCTGGGGGAAAACCTCGTTTAGAATAAGAAGATAATAACGGAGTGGTCATAAATAGTCACCACACAAAGAAGTTTGTACTAGAAAAATGTAAAACTGTAGTATTTTAACGATTTGATTTGAATTGTTCGTAGTTAACCCCCTTACATTTATGATGAATTATGCCTGATTCCAGTTTTCCCCCTTGACAAATCACCCTTGAGGGGGAAAACTGGAATTTCATTTTTTTAAAGAAATCCCCCTCACCGTTTTTTCTCGGTCCACTTTTCCCCCTTGAGAAAATATTTATGGGCATTATCCCCCAATATATTAAAAGCCAAAAAGGCGCTCATAAGGGGAAGTCCTGCGTCCATCGATTGTCCAATATAGGATGAAGATAAATGTATGGTGTAAATCTTAAGACTGTATCATTATAGAAAAGGCTACGAGATGGAAAGGTTGAAAGATGGGAGAGTGCTCAAAGGTTTCTGGATCAATTCCAATATATCCAGGAAATCCGTCAGCAAAAGCCAAGGCAAAAGTTTTCGTCGTAAAGATTTCTAAATAATTTGTCTTGTGAAGCAGTGATATTGGGGGTACCTAGAGACTATTAATAGTAAACTTCGATAAACTTTCTTTACCAAGCTTTTCCTTAGTAAGTTGTTTCCGATTATCATGAAAGTTTGTCATACCTCTTTTAGTTACAAGTACCTACATTAATTTCTAATATATTATTTAAAATCAATATCGAATTAAAGAAAATAATAAAAAAACTTCTCACAAAATAAATAAAATAAGAGTCAGCTGACGTTTTTTCTGACTTTGACTTCTTTTTTATTGCCAAGAATCCTCTTCACCGAATTATATTGAGTAACAAACATCCATCCATCTATCTATCCATCCATCCAAACTTTGACATTTATAATATTAGTGGGATAGTGGGATTTATTTATTTATCAGCCTTCCTGACTTCCCGTAACCAATACAAATTATTCCCTCATGCACAAACACAGCTTCACAAACTGATACAGTAAGCTTGATCTCCCCAGAGCTTCTATGGCACGATCACGTCTGATACCCTTAGTTTATGCCTATTAATATTCAAGGAGGTTTACAACCAATCAGAAGCTCCTTAACAAACGCTGAAGTCACATAGAAAACAGCAGGCGTCTTAACAAGCTAAAATTAGATCTAAACTGTTAACTTCAGAAATAAACGGTTGGTTGAAATACCCAAAGGAATTGTTTGTAATAGTCATGCCTGTACCTTTCAACTTCTTTAGCATTCTTCTTTAGCATTTTTGTCTTTCATTATTGGAACTGGCGAAAATATCGAGTATCTAACATAAATACAAATACAAATCAAAAACATACTAGCGAATAAAGAACCTCCTCCTGTTTTTTTTCATCGGTTGTAAAATATTATCTTTATCAATACGGCATTAAGATAAAAAGTAAAGTAATCATCGAACGCAATTTTAATTTAAGGTTTGAATAAAACGTAAGGTATCTTCCTAATGGGCTAACGATCGTACGACTGTACGAAGCAATTTCGTCAAGCGATGAAAATGATCGTGCGATGGTCCAACAGGTGTTGGACCATCGCAGGATGCCCAACGCGCGAAGGGCATCGTGCTATGCCTGATGTCAGATCTCAGTCAGTGTCTGTGTCAGTGCTAGCGCTATGACGTGCGACGAATTAGGTCACTCAAAATGGATATGTAGCTTTGATTGCACGGTCGCACGATCGACCCCCTCGTACGATAGTGCTCGCGAAATGACTTGCAAGCTTCAATTAGGTCACTTTAATTAAATGTGTGGGTTTAATCTCGTCGTGAGACGAAATCGCATCGTTCGCTCGTACGATCTACGCCAATTAGGACGGCCCCTAACGGTATAAAAGCTTATATTGTTTCACAATAACAAACTACAAACAGAGAGTATACTTGAACCAACAAGCACCGATTAAAACATGCTTTCCAAGCCCGTGGTTGCTAACTTACATAAAATTCGCATGTCCATTTCGCTGGACAAGTTGCGTTAGTAGGGGTCGTGTCATTTGAACGAGGGTTTCTACTGACCACTGGACATTGTAATACCTAATTTTAGATGTAAATAAATCTTATCTGGGTTAATGCCTTGAATCTCATCTCATCATCATCAGGTATACCCTCATCTATATAGTATAACAAAGGATTTCGTCGTAATCGTTTCTACCTAAATAGAAAAAGCGTTTTTTTCGGTCTTTCGGTGAATATAATATTCTCAAAGTCGTAGAAGAGTCAAAGGCCCGTTTTCTCAAAGCTTACTCAGTCATCGATCTATGCTTGAGTGAACGTTTTTCTTTGTGATAAACGTCACTCAAATATAGATCTATGACTGAGTAAACTTTCATAATACGGGCCTAAATATTATCCAATTTTCCTTATGCAAAGTTAAAGCTAAAATTGATTGTGAAAACGCTGCAAGTCCCATTTCCTTTAATTAAACAATGACTTGCCAAAATAACTTATGCCATAATCAAAATTTCAGCGTGCTTCCTTAAAATGGTATTTCAAGTAATTTTCCCGCGTTAGAATGAATTAACTTGAATGTCCTATTTCAGAATCGGGTCACGTGGTGAAGTCACGGAAAACTTTTAGTTTTATGAATAAAACTTTTATTCATAGAGCGCCTTTTAAGAACCTCTGCTCCGCCATTTTTCAGGCTAGAGCTATTATTTAAACTTATTGCTTTTTAGGGTACCGTACCCAAAGAGTAAAAACGGGACCCTATTACTAAGACTTCGCTGTCCGTCTGTCCGTCTGTCACCAGGCTGTATCTCATGAACCGTGATAGTTAGACAGTTGAAATTTTTACAGATGATGTATTTCTGTTGCCGCTATAACAACAAATACTAAAAAATAGAATAAAATAAATATTTAAGGGGGCTCCCATACAACAAAAGTGCCTTTTATTGCCGTTTTTATAGATAATGGTAAGGAACCCTTCGTGCGCGAGTTTGACTCGCACTTGGCCGGTTTTATTTCTATATCTTAAATCTATATTCAAACTGAACTTCTTCTAATATTGTTTTTTGTTATGATATTCCTCATTGCATGGGAGGTAGTTCCCACGTGTACGGAATTTCATAGGAAGGGAAATTACCAAACTTGGCCAAGTTGATCACACCTAAATCAATCAACAAACTGCTAACTTCACCTGTCAGGGAAACATGCTGGGAATAACAAAGGGTTACGCATCCCTTCCCGTCTTGCAAACACAATGCTGTATACTGTTCATAATGTACGCAGCGTTGTACGTTGTACCGCAGACAGCCATTGTAATTTGTCGTGAAAGCGAGACATCACTGTGCGTCTTCTGTTGTGTGATTTGTCTGCGACTTGCGGATAGAAATGTGGATTCGCAGCGTTTCAAGCATTTTCATTTCATTTTTATCTGGATGATTTATGGAGTCGGTTTTTTTTCACTAGCTTTCGTTATTTTTTGAATGGTACGGCCAGAATGAAGCCAACGTGACCAGGGTTAGCTCCCAGCTTGCAGGAATAACTGATACAAACGAGCAGATTACATAAACTAGGCGTTTTCTTAAACTTGTCTCTTCTTCTCTATTTTCTTTTCTTATTTTTAATAAGTGGTCATTAATAGTTCAACCAGACTGAAAAGAGGGCGCTAGGGCTTTCATCATCATCAGCCTATAATAGTCCATTTCTGGACAAAGGCTTCCCCTAATGAGCGCCATAGCGCCCTGTTCAGCTTGCCGTATCCAGCATCTGTCTGCAGTCTTTCGCAGATTATCATCCCACCTGGCTGGAATGCGTCCTACACCACGTTTGCCGAGTCGCGGTTTCCACTCGAGAACCAGTTTTCCCCAGCGGTTGTCAGTTATTTGCGAGATATGGCCGGCCCACTGTCAATTCAGCATGCTAATTCTTTGAGCTATGTCGATAATTTTGTTTAACTTTTGCTAAAGTTTTAAGGTATGTCCAATTAAAATAACATATATTTAAAATATATTAAAATAACATATATTTAAAATATATGTTATTTTAATTTGACATACAATTAAAATAACATACCATCAATCAAGGTATTCGCTGGCCCGGGGATACCTGATTGAATCATATACCATGCATAGTTGAACATGACATCCCAATGACAACCTGATGAATCGCAAAAAAATCCCTCTGGGTCCAAGGTAAATAGGTTTTATTGTATATATCATTTTATATTTTTTTTGGAAAAAACCATACCTACTACAAAATTGACGTTATTATATTACGTTAGTACTGTATAGTTATGCTAACAGCAATGGACATTACTACTTGTACATTTTTGACCACTTTACCCCCCATTTCCGAAGCAGAATTGGCTCGAGCATCGTATTAACGCCGACAACGAATTATTCCCAGTTTAGTATTCTAGGCACGCTGCCATCTTGTAAGTTGAATCAGCTGGTAGGAGGGTTTGAATCTGTAGTTTTCATTTGGCTCTATTTTGCATACCTTTCACGTTATAAGGGTTTCGTCGCGGTATGCCTACAATTTTGCTGGGCCAGCTCAGCGAGTCAAGATCGAATAAAAATGCGACCAAAAACCAATAAAGGAGGCAACATTATACGTTGAAAAGAAATTCCTTTTTAATGAAATGATTTCAGATAATTTACCGTAGAGACCATTCGAGTTGACGAATCAATAGTAATTTTCAATTAGGTACCTACCCGATTTTTAAGGATTACCTGAAATCATTTTACCCGGGCTGACTGCTCATATAGATACAAAATCGTGCCCACGCGGGCAGTTTACGACTAAACCGGTGGCAATTATCACATCACATTCATAGTAAAAGTTTGAATGAATTTATGGATAGATGGATTGATGTTTGTTTGTTACTTTAGGTAAAGGTAATTTTTCATGTCAAAACCACTAAACGGATCAAGCTGCAATGTTGCATAGTATTTAGGTCTAGATGCATGGGCTTTTTATCCCATAACTCAGTTGACATCAAATTTGAAACAACGCATGCGAAACCGCTAACAGAAACTTGTGAAAAAGTTATTCAAGAGTCGAAACATCATAGAATACCCTACTCACCATAAAATATATCTAATACCTAATACTCGATAATAGAATAAGCCCAAAAGCTTGTAGCTTTGTGTAGTTAAAAAAGAATAACCCAGGCGGGTTCAGTAGATACAAATTCGTTGGTAAACACACAGATACAATCCAAATACACCTTCAAAAATATTTGCACTTCAAACAGTAGCTAGTGCATGGACAACACAACATTGCGAATAGGTTTTGTTTATAGATATTTCAATATTCTTTTCCAGGTACTATAACTTTGTATATCTATGCACTTTCTTCTGGACCTCGTGTGGTTGTTTGATCTGAGTGCCTTTTTATGAACAAAACCATCCACGACCACCAAAATAATTGGTATATTTGTCGCATGATATACGTCAAAGTCAAAACTAAATGTAAAGACCTTATGAAAATAATGAATCATCGAAATTGTTCTGCCATAATTGATCAAGCATTATCGTGCAACACATTTTGACGCGGAAATTAATTTTCCACCACATGTGACCCACCCGGCAAATATTAAGGCTATGGTTGCAGAAAATCATTGCCAACAAAAAACTAAACGCTAAAATCACGCAACTCTAGTACAAATCAGTGAACATTTCAATTAACTATGTTAGTGGACCTTTTCTTATCTACGAAACGACACTTGGCCAAGGGGTAATTTTATTCTGCATCATAAAACCTGCACTAAACCGTTTCACGGCTATAGGAGTAGTTTTGGGGCTATTTAGCCATAAACTGGACACAGAAAAACAGTCAAGGCTGACCATGTGACCGTGTCATGTAGGCATAAAACATATACCTGGCGTAAAGAATACAGAGCAACTGCCGTAAAAAGCGTGGCCCAGATAAAAAATCCCTGCTTCTGAAAATTGCAATCCACCATGGTCGAATATACATTTACGTATCCCGACTGCGGTCTTTCCGGCGTTTGCCTTGTCCGTGTATTAAATTTCAGTGTATCTTTGTTGTAAGCGTTAGGTGCAATTTAATATATATTTTTTTACAAAATATCACTTAAAATATTCTTGGTCATGTCGAACCTACAACTGAAATGTTTTTATCATTGAAATTGTCAGTGTATTTCGTTGGTCTAAAATCGGACGGTCGATTGGACATATTGGGGGTCACGACCGTCGGGGTTTAGCTCTGACCTTTAGGTCTCGACCGGAAAAGTTTCGGAGTGAGTTTCCTAAATCGGAAGAAAACTAGTACCCTTTTAAAAAGACTTGAACAGCAGGGAATGGGACGAGTTGAATGTTGATGATTTTTGTTGAACACACGAAAAAGAATCATTGGCCCATGAAGCCAATTTAAGGCCCTTTTCACGTGCATCTTATTAGTAGAGGTAAAGTAGAAATGTATTAGCCTAACGGCGTTTTCCATTCGACACGACAACACACGACAAAATGCGGTGACATTTCCGGGCGTCATACATTTCTATGAACCGTTTACACACGCAACGACACCGCACAGCACGACAGGTTCATAGAAATGTATGACGCCCGGAGTCGTCACCGCATTTTGTCGTGTGGTATCGTGCGTCGTGGGAAAACGCTCTAATAGACAAATTTCACTAGGCAGACCGTGCCGTGAGTATGTCGCCTGTCCCATATAACTGTACTTTACACGCCGTGACCACGGGTACGGTACGGGCGTGTATACATACGTGAAGAGGACCTACGAGTTTGAGATTAAATATTACTGAAATTGACAACGGCATTTTAATAAGTAGGCAGTGTGAATATGACGTACCTGCCGTATTTGATAAGTAGCAACATAACACATAATCGAGTAGAGGTACATACTATAAAGTAGTTAGGTTACCTATTGCATAAAAATATCTTAAGACCGCGACTCGGCAAACGTAGTGTAGGACGCCCTCCGACCAGGTGGGATGACGATTTGCAAAAGACTGCTGGCTGGATGCGGCAAGCTGAAGACAGGGCGCTATGGCGCTCATTGGGGGAGGCCTATGTCCAGCAGTGGACTTATATAGGATGATGACGATGACGATCTTATGACAACATTGCTGCAAGCAGTGACGTTACGAAAGATATACTGTAATAGAATTTAGCCCCCTTAGCGAGCCGGGCTGAGAGCGTAAAGTTATCAATAATGCCCGTATTCAATAAGGAACTTCTACATCGGTGGAAGATAAGACTTGAGGCGATTTAATGAAGGTTTATTTCTTCTGCATGCACCAAGATGAACCAAGGATTCAACTTAACGGTGACCTTAAGTGTTTCATTATTTAACTTCTCGATTATAAATTTAATATTATTCTCTATTATAATATTCCCTTGTCTAAAGAGTAACTTAGTCGGGAATAAGGAGTACCGATCTCATCTTTTTTTATTGCGACCCAGTGCAGACCAGAGTTTGCACTGGGTCGCATTAAAAAGATATGAGATGTGCGTTTGAAACAGATTCAAGCGCAATCGAAATGCAATGTCAAAGGTACAACTAGAGAAAAATAATTCATAATATTACAAAACTAGAACTAACATAAAACTCTTTGTCAGCATTCTAACAATCAGTGCATTCCAATCAAATAAAGCGGAAATTCCTGCAAACGGCAAAATGAAATTGCTAAAATCGCTACGGAATCGGTCACACGAAAGCTATTTCTGGGGCGTCGAAATTCAGATCTGGTATTTACAAAGGCTTTGACTCGCACGATTCAAGCCAATTTTGGATTGAGGCATTCTGATATTTTTTGGACGACTTCAATGTCTGAGTGACTTTGCGATGCTCCGAATTTTCATACTAGAAGTATGAAAATCTCAGTCTTACTCGAACACTAAACCATTTTTGTGAATAAATGTTCAGTAATTTCCGACCCTAAGCTTTTGGAATGAGATCCGATTCTAAACTGTAAGGCAGAAATTCCAAGGGGTTAAATAAATAAATAAAAATCATTTATTCAGAACATTTTACGTAAGGATCATTGATGCCTATTGAAACGATGACGCTACCGAAGCTTAAAAAACTGTATGGTAGTGACACCCCCCAACTCCTAGATTCCTTAATAACAACAAAAAACAGTAATTACAAGTTAACATCAAAAGCTATTTATTAATTTACTTATTAGCCTTACTTATTTATATGTTAGCCATGGTTGTACGTGTCCATCACACGTACAACCACGGCTGAATGCCTCTCCGAAACAAGGCTTAAACCCTCACATAACATCTAAATTGATACCGCAGGCAATCACTCTACTCTAGTATGCCAGCATTTCAAGAAATGTGCATTTGGACTGCGCTTAATCAAATAACTATAAGTTTTACAGTGTAAGTTATTCCGCATGGTTGCCAACGTTGGCGCATCTGCCGCATACCACTTGTTGCTGCCAGGTGCCAAATGAAGCCTCTTACAATGCTCTGAATGGATTTTTAGAACTACGAGGACGGTTATTGAATGTGATGTCAGTAAAATACATGAACATTGAGTTCTGTGAAATAGTATGTCAGAGATATATTATTGGAGTGCACGGAGCCGTTATTGAAAGCTGTTATAGTCTATTTTCTATAACAAAAAGTCGATCAATTGAGCTACCTCTAGATTTTTGCAACAATCTGCAGTTAGCCTAAGTTTTTCAAAAAATAGTTCAATTTTTTTTGTTGCCTATCTTATTAAAAAACGTTTCAAAACAAATTATTCATAATGGCTTTTTAGGAGAGCTGAGAGCTAAATGAAAAACGTACAAGGTAGCAAGAATATTTTTTGTACGGTTGTAAGAATGTCTACAAACAACAATAAGGTCTCTAAATACACGGTTGTAAAACAAGAAAAAATGTGTTAACCAATAAGTAAACAAAATTTGCCAAGATTGAAAATTTTATCAGCAAAAAATCTAAGTTTCAATCCATCTTCGAAGCAGAATCTCAGTCAGCCACTTTAAAATTGATTACTTTTAGATACCACAAAGTTAAAGGTTTACAGTTTGGTGCTTCAGAGCAATTGATGAGTTTTGCTGAACAAATCCAGTAGGAGTTCGAATTATTTGTGAAAATAGAAGGAAAAATAGAATATACGACTAATTCTAATATAGTTAGTTGTATTAACGTGCGAACCCGTGACATGTGCATGCAAATATTTTAAAGACAAGCTGATAACCATGAAGAATATTTGAATACTTTTCTATATTTACGACAAAGAATTAATAAATACAATTACTAAAACAAACAACTCACAACAAGTAAAATAAACCACTAACACCTGATGATGACCACCTAGTCGAATTTAAGCCACGGGGCGGCCAGTTTCAACGGAGGCTAGCTATGTTTGCCATGTTTATGTGTACACATGTCATAAGGAACTTGTTTGGGTAAATATGTGACTTTTACGAAACCTAACCTATAAGTGTAACATCGTGGTAAAAGCGTGCCAAAGCAAGCTATAAATGTTTTGTGACCGATCGGTTATTTGTTGAGAAAACAACCCACATTAAATAAACAAAAGTTTCGCTCAGAACAGTAAATGCTCCGAGTTTTTTTATCTTTAATAAAATATTTATGAAAGTAGAAAACGTTGTCGTTGATTAATTTTATTTCAGAAAAATCAGGTAACTACGTATTTTCGTTCCTAGAAATTCAGTCCCCGATTTTTCCTATAAAATTATTTTCGCAATAATATTTTCGAAAAGTGACTGTTAAACAGTTTTGAAAGTGTTTTTAGTATATTCACTAAGGTCTTCCATATTTATTTTCCAAGAATCTACAATCTAAGTCATAAAAATGCTACGCCGTAGCATTCTACGCCATACGGCGTAGCATCAGTTGGCTACGTTGCTATCAACATAGGTTCAACTAACAATGGAAACAGTTGGAAAATACCTAATAGTCTCAACTAAACAGTCGTACCTACCATACTGTTTGGAAGAGATCGCTTTTAGCGATAAAACCGGCCATTGTTCCACTTTATCTGTATTTCTGTGCATCTTCCAAATTGAGTTGAACTATAAAAACCACAAATTCTTCGTTCAAGTGAACAAAAACAATATTTATTCCTTGACCCCATTAAATTCGAGCTACGATTTACAAACTCTGCTGAACAATTAACTGAAATCAAATTAATTAAGCCACCTGTACAACAAAGACATAACTACAATTGCGTGTAACGGTGGACTTGTGTGAAGTCAGATAACGTTTATCGCCTCGATTAAGTATATTTTATAAAGCAAGACATTCATACATATAGAGAGACGGAAGCAGTTTGTGAATGTTGAAAGCAGACAGCAAAAAAAATAGATTTCTTATTTCACTTTACATTCAATAATAAGTAAACTATTCGATATTCTGGGAAACTATGAAGAATGATACAAAACCATTGCTGCCGTCGTTCTGCCAGACATTCTACACATGTCAGCTATGGACTGAGTGTACAAAAAAGACGCATGATAGGATGCGCGTGGCCTATAATAAAATTTTCAGGCAACTGATGGGCCTTAAGTGCTTCTGTAGTGCTTCTGAAATGTTAGCGCAGGCCAGCGTAGACTCTTTTAACGCTATCCAGCGGAAGAGGATTACGTCTTTCATGTCCAGAGTTGACTCGTGCGATAATTCGATTATCAAGAGTCTGGCAGAAAGACTTACACACACAATGACACTAAGACGATGGGTGGATATTGCCACCTAAACATGTGTATTCAATTTAGTATTAGTCAATGTGCCTAAATATTATAATTATTAGTATATACTTCTATAAATTTAATGTAACTTATAAATTTAATGTGCTTTACTGTAACTTCAACTATGGATCTTTGTATCTGAAATAAAGACTATTATTATTATTTGTGTGAAGAGAGTGTAAAAATTTAATATTAGATGTTAAAAAACTACGGAAACTCATAGCGGATCCATAATTAGAAGTCATGACAAGCCTTGAATTGCATACAGGCTGTTAAAGCATACGAAAGTGATGGATATGTGAACATATTGACAGGCCGTTATAATTTTGGCCTATTTTGTGAAACTTTACTACAATAATGTCGCTTTAGAAGTCTACACACCAATGTAGGCGATACAATCCGAAGGGTTGGTGCGATATTTAAGTGTAAGAATATTGTACATAGCAGTCAGTATTTTGTCAAGTTGTCAGCGGCCTGCCGACTTGTGTGTTTAGACACCATAACATTGCAGTATTTTTTTTACTATTAAAACTAACAAAAGTTACTCATGTACAGACAAAATACTGGTAGGAAAATCCAATAATGGAAATAATAAGCAGAATGTCATGTCATGCAAATCCACTTAGTTAGGATAACCTGCTCTCGAATGAAATTGGTTGTATAAGCTAACCACTAACACGTTCCAGCCACTAACTACCTACACACTTACACAATGCGGGGTCAACATAGGACTTGCAATTTGTGTGTATTGCCAGCCAGCAGTCTAAATAATACATGCGATTTAATGCACGGCACGTGTCTCCGTAATGAGATAGAATATGTCTTAACTAACTTTGTGCAATTTGTTTTACATTATACAATAAATAAGGTACCTACGTGTTTGACGTATACCTGATTATTATGGCTTTTAGAATAAGTTTGGTGCATAAATAGGTCTTTTCAGTCGGGCAAGAGTGGGCTGTCTATTAACTGGAATGACGCCAAGGATATGACATTTCACAACACAAGGTTTTTTCAAGACAAGAGTGAATAGGTATCTACTAGACCTTTGTGGTATCTAGACATCGTCACTTTCCATCAGGGGAAATTACGCTCAAATGAAAGTCAACTACAAAAAAAAAGTACGGTGACGGTATTCAACTTATGCAACTGTCCATCCGCATCCACGCAAATGTTAACTAGTGCAAATATCTGCTCGGGCACATGTCCACTCACGCAAATTCACATCGTAAAACGGTTCATCACGCAAGTGTCTCCGAGCAAATGTCCATATAGTTACGAGCACAGAAGCATCAAAAAATTAGCCATATGCAACAAAAACGTGACGTAACTCTAAAAAAAGTTGGATTGTTGAATATTTTTATTACATTTTGATAGCTTGAATAAATTCCATTAGGATTATTATGAATAAAGTTTTTGCTCGACACAGCGTATAGCAGGGCGGGGCATTGAGTTGTATAAGAATAGTAAGGTTTTTAGAAAAAATGTTCAGTTATTCAGTCAGTTAAATTCACCCCTAAGGAAAGACTCATGGCATGGCCCGAGCTCTATACCCGCGCCCCCTACAAGAGTGTCAGCAAGTTACCTTGTTCGTTACGGATGTAAGCAGGTTAACTACGAACCTTATTTGTGTTGGAAGAACACCAACGTTTCATCCCTTAACGAGGGACTTCTTCAGGGTGAGTGCGGTTCTAGGCGCGCGCGTTCCGCGTCCCTCCGAGCACTTAGTTACCTTGTCTCGAGTGTTTCAATCCCCCCCTCCTGTATACATTTCCACCACAGTAGAAGGAACACTATTAGACCATTTTCAGACCCAAAGCAGATAACGTAATAAAAAGATGAGGACAAGCCAATAACAAAGAACCGAAAAGATCATATTACATTGTCATCACCTGAAGGCAAAGGTATTGGAATTCCTTTGCTACAACATCAGGGTGAAATAATTCTTATTATCAGGAATAATATAACAGGGTTGTTAATGTAA
The DNA here is from genome assembly GCA_947086465.1 of Eupithecia exiguata. Lineage (NCBI taxonomy): Eukaryota > Metazoa > Arthropoda > Insecta > Lepidoptera > Geometridae > Eupithecia > Eupithecia exiguata. The sequence goes on along the minus strand of OX352243.1, from coordinate 8,060,145 downwards.
ATGTAAAAATAACAAAAAGCCGCAACGTTGGGAATAAAGGATAACAAACCACGATATCTGAAGTTACTTTGAAAAAACGTATTCGGGTTTTCGTTTCAATTATGCTTTGGAACGGATGTTGTTTTAGGATGTTTTATTCTTTGCTTGAAAAGGTTACAATTTGTTTTATTTATTTACTAATATCATTCAGATTGAATATTTATCAAAATTCATATACATAGGTAGCAAAATATGATTCAAGAAATTTTAATCTAAAATATTGTATGTAGGTTCCTTTGAGTTACTGTGATTTTTTGTTCTGTTTTCATACAAACCCAAAAAAATCACGGTAATTCTGCCTGACTTACAATCTACCTTCATCTTTTCTGAATTACCTACTTATTTAAAATACATAGAAAAACACAAAAGGGAAGATTATCAGCGCCAAATCTCTGGGCATGAGCATTTCACAAAACATATTACTCGTCCCTCCAGGAATTTACAAAATCGTCGTAACATGCCGGTTTTCCTCAATTAATTCAAACTCAACGCAGAAAATGCCTGACAGGAAAACTCGGGGTTAGTGGACGAACTCGGGTCACAGTTGGGGGCAAAAGGACATTTTATTATTATTGTGATTTATTATGTTAAAATCTGATTATGAAGTAGTAAGGTTGTGCGCTTTGTTATTTATCAAGTTGTAGATCTGATTAAAAAGAAGCAAGGTTAAATTCTATGTCACGTCACGGGGTCGAACTCAGGTATTCAGCATACTTGACTTTAAATTTTTAGACGACATCTATATTACTGTATAAAAAAACAACTCAATGTGAGAAGCAGTTAATTTTTTTATCTTAATTGGTTTTTGTTCGTTTTACAACTTCTACAAACAAATTCTAATCTAGAGAGTATAATATACTTTCTAGATTTTATTTAAACAAATTATTACAACTCAATATAATATATTATTAATACAATATATTATATTGAGTAATATAATATATTATTAATACAATATATTATATTGAGTTGGTTTTTAAGTTGCCCCTTAAATTAATGTCTGAGCACGTCTACGATCCTTTTTAAAAATTAATGCAAGTTATATCACGTAACACCCACAAATCTTACAAAAATATTAGTGTGATATTTTAAAGGGTAGGTACTTGTGACACGGTTTGCACGAATATCGTGCTGTTTTTTAAATTACAAGGTTTTTTAAATCAAGATAAAAACGTTTGACGCTGAGCGTTTTTAGTTTTCTTTGCCTTTGTTTATTATAATTACTTAATAATTAATATTACTTGGAAGTATTTATTTTGGGACAATGGATTAGTTAAGTCCCAAATGTGGCTAAGATATCTACAAACGAATCGCTGACTTTGACATTTAATTTCGCAAAAAAAAACCTTGTTTCATACTGCTATTGTTCCGTAAAGGAAACGAAGAAGAACTTTGCGTTTACCTATTCTACCACAACAGTAGATAAGAAAAAGCTTACCAAGTAGTAGTATTCAAACAATGTAAGCAGGACAACAAAGGGGTTGCAAACCAAACACAATTTGCCCGGACGCCTGGATGCAATATTCTGAGACCGTTCTTTGGTGTTCCTGAATTGGTGACGCTTTGAGAATACTCAACAACCATGTCCGGTAATTGCTAACTACAGGGTTACTTTGTTGATTGCCTCTAATTCCAAGAGTTAAGCTACCCCTGTGTAAATGTTTAAGTTCGTACTTATCATCATCGTCATCATCTATGTGTCAGCCTACGTTAGTCCACTTGGCTGGACATAAGGTGCCCCTAATAAGCGTCATATCCCACCTGAGTGGAGTTCGTCCTACACTACATTTTCCGAGTCGTGGTGTCCACTTAATAACACGTTTACAGCGGTAGTCCTTTCTTCGCAAGATATGGCCGACCCACTGCCACTTCAGCTTGCCATTTTTTAGAGCTATGTCGATAACTTTGGTTCTATGTCGGGTGTATTCGTTACGTATCCTATCCTTCAGAGAAACTTCCAGCATAGCTCTTTCCATAGCTCGCTGAGTGACTTTGAACTGATGGAACAGCCATGGACTCCTTGAAATTGTTTTTACCTAACGCAGAATCTGCCCGAGGTAAGTGTATCGTGAAACGATTTTGAGAAGGTCACCATGTACAACGACCGGTATTGGATCAGTGCAGTGTGACAATTGATCATGACTTTGGTTACATCCAAATACATGCCATGCGTCACGAGGCTGAAGCTAGGTCGTCTAGCATCTTGAGCGGTGACGAATTTACACTAGATTTTTGCGATGACAAATTTACCCGGTGACGAATTTACCCTAACCCATCTTGTTTAGCTCCTCTAGCTACTCCACCATTAAAACAAGGTCATCAGCAAATCGCAGTTATTTTGAGGACACAGGCGACTGGGCCCACTACAAAACTGGGACCGCGGTCCCAGTTACCTGATTAGTTTTTCTTGTTTATTTCGCTGGGCGAGTGGGACCACTCGTAATTTTAACCACAAATCTATTGTTTAAAGTACAGTTGGCATTATGTCTTATTGTCTTATTGTGTAAAAAATATAATAAATAACCTTGAGTTCTAACACAACCTAATAATAGGAATTTAAAAATCAGCCTCATATATTCAACCACTATTATGACTTTTCACAAATGTGATGACAAAAATGATATTTTTTGTCATCACATTTGTGTAGCAACCAAATAACAAAATACAACCAAAGAGAAACTCAAATGAGACACCACCTTCCAAATACGCAAATAACAAACATCACACAAAAAATACACAAAAGAACCTTACAATATTCATACCCTTATAACTCCCAGAGCTTTTGTATCTAAAGTGGGTCCATCTTAATTACGTGCAAGGAAATTGCAAAAGTTCCCACTGGAAGTTCAATAGAGAGTTATTACAACTGTCTTTTGATATAACGGTTAGTATAATACGGTTTTGTATTTAATTTGCTGCCACTGTATCCACCATAAAGTTAGGAAGGGAAGTGGGAAATAACGTGAAAATGGTATAAGTACCTATAGAAAGTAAATACGCAAAACCTGTAGGTGGAGCCACCGGCGCTATAGTCCGTAAGAGGTCCCAAAGATTTTCAGTTGAACCGACTAAGGGTTTCGTGACTGAGTTGGTTAGAGCACACCCGTTCTGAGGGTGGGGCGCGGGTTCGAGTCCCACCGAAACCGATAATTTATGGGAACTTATTTCATTTCTTAGAGATACCCAAAGTGCGGGTAAGCACTATAGCAAATAACCTTAGAATACGCAAAACCTCGGAAATTGTTTCAGATTTGTTTCTATTTAGTTTTTTTTTATTTTAATAAGAGTAACTACTATCCCATTGTTGGAAAAGTGCTTAATGCTTTGAAAGAATTAGTTGGTATTTCTAATTATAGCTCACAGAACTGATAACCACTGGGAAGTAAAGTTTCTCGAGTGGCGACCGCGATGCAACGCAAAACAGAGTGTTGACCATCTACTTGATGGATTGACGACATTGTAGCAGTCCCAAGGAGTCGATGCAGGAAGGCTCTTCAGGACCGCTATTTGTGGCGTCGTATAGGGGAGGCTTAGGCATAAGCGGACGTAGATCTCACCCATTTTGATAACAATTTCACCTTGACTACCTACAATAATATTTTTGGATATTACAGAAGATAGTCAAGGTATACTCTGGTAAAGAATATTTGATTTTTTTTCTACATTTTCCTATTTCACCAAAGTCAAAACAGACACAAAGAGAAAATTGCAACAAAACTGTCGCACACTTTACCTACAGTTGGCGATGTTGTATCAATTTTCATAAGAGCTAGACGTAACGTGTTTTTAACGACATTGGAATCGTACAGAGTCGTATCTTTTAACGTTTGAGTTTACAGATGTGAATTCTAATGTGTTTTGTTTGTATATAACATAAGTGTCCATACATTTAATATGGTACCTACAAAATATTAATTGAGAAAACGCTGAATCATACGTAACAAACTTTTGATTATGAGTATTAACTCACTAGCACGGAGCTTAGTACCTAGAAAGCTCACAAGTATTTTTCTCCACTTCGTAAAGAACACCAAACGAAAACAACGTCGTAAACGCATTTGTTTCAAGAACCGGTCGTCAAATTATGTCTTTTTAAGCCACTACACACACACACACAATATTGCACGAAACTGTTTTCAGTAAGTTTTGTCTCAAGATTGTCAAATGCAAACATACACATAATAGCATTCAGACGCTACGTGAATCTTTTCCCCATAAAAGCTCTACGCGATGCGCTCTCTATTTGCAAAGTACCTATTTATATTTTTGATTCAGATATTCTAGGAAAATCTAATGTGTTTTTACGTAAACTGCATCTCCGGTAACTTATAGCTTCATCGTGTTCACCTCCGGGCATTATGCAAGAGGCGAATCCCGGTGCGGCGCATTGCATCGAAGTAGCAGAATTTACGATTAGTGCACCCGTTTTTGCAAATTTCTATTAAGGAACAAAGCTTGTTTTATGGTCTAGGTTTAAGTAACGCAATTTTGGTCAATCGTTAGGCATAATATATCGGCCTATTTACGGCTACACCTACGTAAATAACTAAATCTTTGTTGTTTCAGGTAAGTTACATTGGTTGATGTGCTGCTTAACGAAGATAACTAACAGGAATTTTCAAGGTAGGTTACAATAAAACTCGTACACCGCGCTTTCAAAAGAATCCTAATTTATGACTAGGCTGGCTAAATTTAGGACGTAGTTCAGCCATACAATTACTTGCATGAAATTCTAGCATGATATTCAAATACAAACCTTAAGTAATCTACATGCAAGACTTATATTCTATCTAGTATAAACTTTCGGCAACGGCAATCAAGATAAAACACGACTTAAGCCAAACACTTCATCTCTACTTCTTTAAAATATTCACAAATAAATTGACGCTATGTGTGCGTCCTTTCTAGAATAAAGATCTAAAGCTTGTTGCTTACTAGCAAAAAACTGGTATGCTGAACTGGCTAATAACCATGACGACCTCTGTGGCGCGGTGGGCGAAGGCCTGCCTGCGACGCAGGAGGTAGCGGGTTCGATTCCCGCCTCGGGACAAATGTGTGTACGATCTGCAGACATTTGTTCAGGGTGTTCTGGTCGTTTTCTATGTATAATAAAAAATATCTATCTATGTATTGTATTATATATATCAGTTATCTAGTACCCATAACACTAGCTCTGCTTAGCTTGGGGCTAGATAATGCAGTGTGAATTGTCCAGCATTATTTATTTATTTATTTAATAACCAGAGAATGCTGGAAACCTCGTCATCCATTACAATGGAGGGCAGGTTGCAGTGTGACGCGACAAAGCCGTCGCTGTCCCTTCGAAACGGCAGTAAATTATTCACCGACCCCTTTGTAATAAACAACTGTGTCTGTGCACATTTTATTGGCAATCAAACTGGTCAGGTTTTTCTGAGAGGCTTTTTATACATATTTTTTTCAATCTCCAACCAATTTCAATGTGTAATTGGATCTCTATGATTATTGATTCACAAAGGGGCCAAAATCTTTTCGTTTCGTTTCACAGTAGGTACTAGGTAAGGACAAGACTGATAAGATAAGAGTATTGAAAGGTTTTATTGGTCCAGACAGCCCAGGCCTTTTCAAATGAAATTATGTTCCAGATTCTTTTCTGTTGAAACAAGGTTGCTTGTAGTAGAAAACTAAGTAGTAAGAAGGTCCCGTAGGTACTTGCAACATACAATTAAATTGGACATTAAACCTCTCAATTTTATGCAGTTACTGAATAAATAAATGTCTCTGGAAAATTTACACAGCACTCTTTAGCAGAAATCTAACCAGAGCTTGTTGTATGGGTATTATAGATATATGACTGATATACACGATATATGCACATTAAAATATAAATCTAATGTTTATTACATTAGATTTATATTTTAATGTGCATAGAAAACACTCAGAAATATCGGATTCTGCAGATCGCACAGACAGATCCCGAGGCGGCCATCGAACCCGCAGCCTTCTGCGTCGCAAGCGTATCTAAGCCCGCTGCGCCAGACGTCTTCTACTGACATAAATCAGAATAAAAATAAACACCAATTAGCTTTTTTTTCAAAATTTTCAGTTTTTAGTTTTTAGATTTTAACAATGGGGTAGATAGATATGCAGAGAATGTTTATACTAACTTAGTATATAAATTCCTTGGGCAATGGAGAAAGGAGAGATGCAAGCTTTTGTATCGAAGGTCAAGCCTCACTTTGGGTCCCATGGTCAACTTATTAAGACATTATGTGAACGACGTCGTTAATAAAATAATCGGCCAGTATCAATCACCAACCTGTGGTGTTGATTGCAGTGCTGGGAGTGGTCTGCCAAATTAATAGCCAATTTAATGATAATGGCACCGTTTTATCAATGTGGCCCATATTGGCTAATGTGCTTAATTTGCCTCTGGTGGCTTATTTTATAGGAGCTTGAAGTTAGAAATGCCAACAACTAAGATTCTTCGTGTGTCTATTTTAACCGTCTAAAAACACAAGAGGACGAGGTTCTTTATTCTGTATGTTACTTTATGTATGTTCGTTAATACTTCGTTGATTATGGACGGATTTGGAAAATTCTTTCGCTATCGTATGGAAAATGATCCCGAAGTGGTCTCTAAGAAACTTTAAAACCAGTTTAAATAATTAGGAATTTGAAGCCGGTTTTTAATTTTTTTTTTTCAACTTTCTAAGGTGAGTAATAGTGTAAGCAAATATTCCTTCAGTTAAAAAAACGTATTGGAGTTTGGGCAATGCCAGGAAACGTAACATATCTTCTCTAAGCATTTGTATTAAAATTTAAATAAAAAGACAAACGTCTTTCTAGGGAAAACAAAATTTGGCACAACTTTCCATGTCTTGGCGTGCTTTTCACTCAAAATCTTTTCCGTAACCCCAAGACTTTAAGCCCGCTCAAAGGTTCTAGAAATCCTAGATTCCCAAAAGTGAGCCCTCCAGGAATTAAAAAGAAACGACCATGAAGGTTGAAAATAAAATCTCTTCTAGTAAGTCCCACTACTGGGAATACTGCATTCAAAGGAAATGTGATCAACGAATTGGATGGGGACGTGTTCTCTCAAGGGAGTTCCAGCGAGAGGCAATAATGCAATGTATTGATTATTAGTATAGTTATGCAAGATAAACTGCAAAACTAGTAAAAATTCAAACATTAGTTTTCGCTCTTAGATATAACAGAGTTGGAAGTGAATAAATTTTAGAGTACCTTTAAGAACTGACACTTGAATTAATGTCAATTTAATTATATATTCGTTTTCCCTTGAAAAAGATAAGTGTTTACAAAGACTTAAGCTTAATCAATCATGTTTCAAAAGGGACTGGTCCCTGTGAGAGGCTAAAAACCGTGAGGTACAGAAGAGATAGAGATAAAAAATTGGGAATATGGCGTCATAGATCAGCTTAAAAATAGCTATTAAACGATGTATCGTACATATTTGTTGGAGGCAGATAAATAGGCCATAGTTCATACATTCTGGAATGGTCCTTTGTAGAAATTTGTTCGTAAATATTCTATAAAATTTACGTGTATCTTCTATTTTCACAACTTTTTTATAAAACCAATTTCAGCTTGCCGCTTCGCACGTGTGCTACGGAAACGTTTTAAGATTAGTTCTACAGTTTATAAAAGGTTTATGGGATAAAAAGTAGTCCAGTGTCATTGCAGAACTCATCTAAGTGCTTATTTTGTAAGCCTAAAGAAATAAAGTTATTGAATTTTCTATTTTGAATTTTCTAGATCTACATTTGTGCTGAATTTCAGCTCGTTCCGTAATTTAGGTGTGAAGAAGTCACAAACATAATAATATTCAAACATCCCTCCAAACTTTCGCAATTTTAATATACGTGTAAAGTACACTCATAAACGTGACCATTAAAAAGCTCTTTATAAATTAAAACAAAAGTTGGTAAACTTGTAGAGGTAGGGCAAAAACTTGAACCCATTCAAGCTAAAGTGCTGAAACTGGCACACAACCAAGAATTGGTGTGCGCTTAGTCTTAATAATAGCAAAATGCTAGCGTTAATAGTGCTATAATTGGCAAACAACTGCCTGCGTAATACCTACCTACCTCATCAATACAAAAATACGTCCACTGCTTATCAGCTTCCCTTAAGCAATGGAGGTTTTGCCATATCGCCTCGCTTGGCAGACCAAATGGAAATCGCTGTTGAAAATATGAAAAAAACACAGATGGAAGCTGTTAAGCCTACCTTTACTCTGGTAGGTTGCCATGTTCTAAGAAAACCTACCAGAGTATAATAATAATAGTACTTTATTTCAGGCAACAAAGAAAGTTCATAGAGATACCCAAAGTGCGGGTAAGTACTACATATTACAAAAAACCTCAACAAAGAAAGTGTACAACAAGTAACATAATTAGGGCCCATTAATAAATACCTTGGAGACTAACGTAGAGAAAAACATTTAAAAATAACATAGTCATCGACGCTCCGATGGCGCACGCGCGGTTTCGTTTGACAGGCATAGGCCAGCTTAGAAGGTCTAAGGCTTAGAAGATTCTTACAACATCCACGGGTTGAGTTGGAAGGGTCGATTTTTACGCTACGACTGCCTTAGTAAATTTGTGAAGCCATACATTATTGATTTGCTTGCTGTCTTGCAAAATTGTTTTTTCATTTTAAAATAAAAAATAACCGCTTGGTGAACACGAAATATTCTACGGAAAACAATACTGAGCTCCAGCTCAAAATCATAAAATGCAGTGACCATAAAAGAGACCACTTAAGATAAGCATAAAAGAGTGTTTACTTATTACCACACCATAGAAGTGAAAATAAAAACAACGCGAATGATGCCAGGTGATGACGACTAGAGTCGAGTAAGGGATGATTTATATTAGACCAGGCAGTGTCTGGGGCGGGCTGAGGCCGAGGCGGGCCGGAGCAGTTAGTGCGGAGAAGTTGGTAGACGGGCCCGGACGGGACACGGATGTTGTTGTTGACCGTTTCGTACAAAATGTATGAAACGTTTCAAATCCGTGCTCCATCCGGGCCACGAACACGGTACGCCCTGGGCACGGCCCGGTCTAATATAAGTCATCCCTAAACGCGATTCAGCGTAACCGACCCGACCGTGACGGTTCAGATTTATTAATTGTTCAGAAAGTGCACCAAAACACTCTAAAATGGAAACGTTTCGCACACGTTGATCTATCAACGTCAAGAAGATAATGCGCAGCGAACTTTAATCCTAAGCTGGAATAAGCTGGGAACTTTATTACTGTTTTAATTATGGTGGCGACGGTGACCTAGGCGTGACGTCACGTGACAGAGGCCTGACGTCACTCCCAAGTGTCAATGGTTTCAAACGTGACAAGACTTCGGGCGGCAAAGCAATATATCAGGCAAGGAACAAGAGTTGTTTGGATAATGAATACTGTGAGTCATATAATATGTAGTTTCTTAGGCTGCATTCTTGTGAATATATCGGAATAGTTTCATGAATAAAATGCCTGAGTGCATTTGTTTATGTTAGTTGAAGCATTTGTACTATGTTTAAAAATGTTTTGTACATTAAGGTTTAATTAAACCTTAATTTACAAAACATTGACCATGGGTAATTTAAATGACCACAAAATAATTTCAACTTCATAAAATGCCCACTTATAGCAAAAGGCAGCATTTTTATTTGCTAGGCATTTTTATTTTTGTTACTGTCTACCTGATATAGTGGATATAGGTATTTTTAAATAAAACTTCACAGTCTTTAGTTCTATCGTTTAAAGGCTTGACTCTACACTTTTTCAATTCTACTCGCATCAAAGCTTTACAAGCTCTTTATTATGATAAAAGTCGAAAATTCGATTATTTGTTTTTGAAATTGGTGTTTTCCAATATTTTTCCAATGTTTTCCAATATTTCAGCATCGTGAATATTTCCAACTTTTCCGACTTTTTTGGAAATATTCACGATAGTTTCAAAAGTTTTGTCTTTATTAGAAAGCTGCATAGCACATACTTTTTCTTAAATTAAGTTCCACGTATGTAGCTAATAAAACTGTAAAGGTGAGTAATGTCTGCCGTCTGGCTGTGGCTGAGCCAAGAAACACGAGGGATAAGATGAATCCCTAGTACAAGCCAAGTCTGGCGCAGAGCATTTGTTATTACCACAATAAGAATGCAGCTTTGTTTGTTGAAAGGAATGCTTCTGACTTGCTCTTCTATCACAGAATCTTTGCTTTCTATACTTACAAAATTATCTAAGAAAAATAATTGGTTTGTATAAGAATATTTATTAACAAAGAAAATTACAATCAAATATTAGAATTAAATTAAAACTTGTATTTACAATAGAAACAATTGAGCTAACTTCAGACTGTTGCAAACAATCTACAAGTAGCTCAACTGATCCATATCAATACCAGTCGGAAGCGTGCCCAAGACGCTAGCTGCATTGCCCCGCTGTATAGCAATACTGATGCGCTGCGCCAGATACTCACCAGCTCTCGGGTCACGCGTCGCTTCGACCAGACGCTCAGATAATAGTATAAAATATGTAATTTGAATGTAATGAACGTACAATATTGGAATTATATACATACCTACAAACATCATTTACTGTCTAATAAAAAGAGCTACCACAAAATTGCCTTGTTAAAAACTAGTGCGCAGCACGATACAATGGAGTCGTCAGATTAAAAAGTTAAAATATGTCAAGATTATTTGGAAATGCTTTTTCGTATTAATCATATTATTCAGTACTGATCTAAAATGAATTATCAGCAGTAAAATTCGAGTGTTTACTGAAATAGTCATACTATAGTGATTATCACTACATAGTTTACAAATGATTTATGAATGTTATTTATACCAAAGGTAATCTTTTTTAACATAGAGAATAACAATCAAGTAATAGAAACAAATTAGAACTCGTATTTACAATTGAAACAATAGAGCTAACTGCAGACTGTTGCAAATAATTTATCTATAGCGCAGTAGCTTTTATAATTTTAGGATCAGGAAAATAACTTTACCATAACTTACTAGGAATTTCCCCAAGAATTGTTATCAAACTTGCTAACTTGTCTTAAACAAAATTAAATCATTACCTATACAATTCTATGCAAACAATTATGAACAAAGTTAGGAACAACACTCGGAGAGTGGATAGGCCACGCAAGAAAATCAGTCCAGAAACAATATACAGGGTTATTGGTAAATTAGTAACACTACGTGAACTGCAGGTCCTGCCCCTCATCAGAAACAAGTTTGTAAAGACGCCAGAACTTAATTATTAAAAAAAAAAAAAACATCTCTGATACTAACTGAAAAATCATCGTTGTTTGGAACCCAACGAGTTACATAAGACCGATCTCCCACCTTCTGTTAATTCAGGGCAGGGCAGAGCTGTTTTTAAGTTGAGTTTCAAATAAAACCTCCCTTACGAACGATTATTGAATTGCGAGGGGTACCTATTACCAATACCATGTTTAAGAATTAAGACCTGGCGTCTTCACAAACGTGTTTGTGATGATGGGCAGAACGTGCAGTTCACGCAGTGTTACTAATTTATCAATAACCCTGTATAATTACTGTACTTATATACATCTACCCCAAGAGGTCCTTTTAAGGATATGGATCTCAATAAACTTATTGTAGCTAGACGTGACTTATCAAATTTTTTATGTTGTTTGTAAAAAAAAACTTCTTCAAATTCCTTAGTATTTACCGTATCTACTTTTGCTGACTTGCAAACATGACTGCTTTTTAAGATTGTCGGAATAAATAAAAATTCCTCCAGGATAAATTTATTGTGGGAAGACTTCAGGATCATTTCCAATACAATAGCGAAAGAATTTATAAAATCGGTCTATTATTGATGGAGGAATCGAATCGACGAACATACTTCGTTAAACTAATTCATACAGCCGAAAAAAGAACCTCCTTCTAAAGTCGGTAAAAAGAAAGAAAAGTGTGATGAAAATAAAAATGCTCACAAGAGAGAGAGAGAGAGAGAGGTAACACAACTTAGACTAAAAAGTGAGCTATCGGCTAAATGAAACATGAGCGTGATTGGACAAGGAAAGGAAACAGCCTGATTGCTTCCAATTACTCGATTCAATTAATTTCCATTTCGTTCAGTTGCTTATATCTGCGGAAGACTTTCCATTAGACATAATGGATGGTATTGTGCTAACAAGTGAGTAACTTGTCTTGTTAACGGATAACTAGGTAACTTCTAACTTTTGAAAGTTGTCGGGTAAGTTTCATAAGGGTTAGCTCTTTGGTGTCTATGTCAAGTTTTATTAAAATATAGAAGTATACGACTCGAATTGGTGGTTTACTAGGTGTTAATTGAATAGACTTTTTATTGTTATAGTAAAAAGTCTATAAAATATTAGACTTTTTTTTTTTTTTTTTTTTAATTTATTTAAGGGCTTTATCGCTTAGCGATAACATCACCCATACATAAAACGTTATACTGAATTTAAAATTAATCAAATACAAAATCACGAATCACAATCAACAAGAAAAAGCAAAAGAATAATAATAAAAATGTAGAGTTCAAATCATTTCACGTGTTTTTGATTTTAAATAGACCGTCAAGTGCGAGTCGGACTCGTGCAACGAGGGTTCCGGATAATTTTATAGTTAAAATACCTTGTTTCTTGTCAAATATCATGATTCTAGGTCAACGGGAAGTACCTTACCTTTTGTGTGCATGTGATTTCCTTGGAAAATAAAAAAAAATGGGCATAAACTGCTGTAACTTTTGATTGCGTTGACTTAGAAGTTTGATTTATATTACAGCTCCAAGAATTTACAAACCTGAGTATATGATGTGAATTTACTCGACGCACTTCTGAGAAAAGAGAGTTGACAGACGGACAATAATTTTAAGAAAACAAGAAGTGATCCTATAAGGGTTCCTTTTTTCCTTTTGAGGTACGGAACCCTAAAAATTAACTAAGAACTTCTTTCCAATTGAGTTTTAAAGAAAAACGCAACCCGAACCGTCCAATCAAAACATTGTTTCGCCAAGTTAACTAGAGTAATCTAATGCAAAAACGGTTTCATCTCGTTCACTAACAGTCCGTTTGCAGAGCGGTGCAAAAAGGTTCAATTGCTCGGATGCGGGGTGGTGCACAACGGTCACTGTGTTATTGCGAAACGTGACGTCACTAGGGATGCTTGATGACCGGTTATTTTCGAATATGGAGACGGAACAGCCAAACGGTACAGCTACAAATTTATTTGAACGTCTACGAAGGAAAGTTTTCAATCAGTGCGTCCTACCCGTCATGACCTACGGAGCTGAGACGTGGACACTCACGGTAGGCTTGTCCACCAGTTTAAAGTCGCCCAGCGAGCTATGGAGAGAGCTATGCTCGGAGTTTCTCTGAAAGATAAGATTCGCAACGAATACATCCGACAGAGAACCAAGGTTATCGACATAGCTCAAAGGATTAGCAAGCTGAAGTGGCAGTGGGCTGGCCATATCTCGAGAAAAACCGACAACTGCTGGGGTAAACGTGTTTTTGAGTGGAGACCGCGACTCGGCAAACGTAGTGTATGACGCCCTCCGACCTGGTGGGATGACGATTTGCGAAAGACTGCTGGCAGATGCTGGATGCGGCAAGCTGAAGACAGGGCGCTATGGCGCTCATTAGGGGAGGCCTATGTCCAGCTGTGGACTAATATAGGCTGATGATGATGACGGAAACCTGTTATATTTTAGGGTATTCGGGTAAGTACCGGTTTCCATGAGATTGGCACGAAGTTAAAACCTCTTGTTTGGTAAAAGATTGAAAATAAATATCCATCATAAAATTTTTACTTGAATTTGAAATAAAGGAGGTTCCATGTTCGTCTGCATGTATGTTTTTTATGTATGTTCGTCGATTTCTCTGTCAAATAAGTACCGATTTGAAAATTATTCCGCTATTGAATAGAAAATAAACCCGTGATGGTTCCTTAAAAAATTTATTCCCGTGGGATTAGCATTTCTCACGAAAAACGAAGAAAAGCTGTGTTATTTACACTGTTTTTATTTTTCGTTTCGTTGTTTTTTCGATCTGAGGAATTTGACGTAGATTTTTAGTATATACAAAAAAATCAAACTATAAGCTTCTTCGGCTACAAAAGCATTTTAAGAACTGATAGATAAACTATTGCTGGACCAGATTGATTTCGTAATGAATTTCGGCAGTTCTATTGACTAGATCCGTGATGCTTGAGTTAGCTTTATCTACAGTAAATGGCGTATTACTTTCTTCAGCATCTTTAATTTAAACCGGTCGGACAGGATACATTTAAATTGCATACAAAAACGCGTACAAGTACGCGAATCAAGGTATGTTAACTATTTCAGTGCCAAGGAAAAGGCAATTTCTTAGTAAAAACTCAAAAAGACTACGATACGTACTATCCGTCACAAGAATTAAAAAACCGGACAAAGCGCTAAAGAGCGGACATCCGGCAACTCTAGCCGAGTCATTGTGCAACGTGGCGTTGTGGGACGTATGCGAATCGGAAACGAGACTCAAGGGGAATATACTTTTTATTTTCACTTGGAATAGATTTTTTATTTCGTTATCACGTCTTATATTACGGTGTCACGGTAAGTTAGCTAAGGCGGTCGTGGCTAAAGAATCGACCCCTCAAACTTAGCCCATGGATTTATTAAGAGTCGACTAAGGGAACCTACCCTTCTGTGTATTTTCAACCCCTCCTCAACGACCACCAATATACCTGCTAACCGTGATGATTATGAAAAAAACCCCTTGCTTCAGGAAGGGATATTCAGCGGAGGAAGTATGTGATGAGGGTAGGCGTATTTTTTAGAGATAAGAGAAGTGTAAAAGGCCCTGTGGCCTGAGACGAATCCGAGCAAGTAAAAGACTTTTGGAGAGTTCCTGGATGCGGCAAGTAAAAGCTCAAAAAGCTCTGCTAAGATTGACGCTAGATGATACTCTGTCAGATGTCCAGCATAATTTATATTTTTATTTAATTTGTTCCAGCTCTAAATGAAGCCAAACGTAACCAAACCTAAATCAAATGTCATTTTCAATATTTGCTTTTCTATTTTATATTCGTTTTGTATTCCACATGACTAGAACTCACAACACAATTACTGGGCTGAACTGTACATATTCGTTAACAGTCAATTTGATATATTGGGTATTAGGTTAGGCTTAGTTACTGGTATCGGCATCAACAAAGCGTTGTGGTTTCTTACAATAATTAACGGTCTAAGGGTCACACCTTAAACGTATATCTATCGCTACCTAAACATATGGGTACAGTTCAATCCGTTCTCATTTTGAAGTTCTCAATCATCACGGTCTACTTCGATACCCGGAATTTTCTGTTCGAAACCAGGGTCGTTCGAGATGACCGCGCATGTGCTTGTAGAGTGCGATAGCGTGGCTTCTCAAAGACTGCAACCTCTTGGGACACCGAGGACGCCTAGGGAGGCATGCACCGGCGTCAGCGAGCTGCTGGCCTTCCTGGAGGACATCGGGTGGTTAGAATAGCAGCCCCCCACCCGACACGCGAAAAGGGCCCATCTGTGGCCTAATTGCGGAAACCAGTCCAGAGACAAGTAACAAGTAACAGGGTCGTCCGAAACCTAGACGGTCTATAAACAAAAGATCGATAGAGGTATTTTATTCTGTTATGGATGATGCCAGTAATTTTACAGTAACTGTTGCATAATAAAATAAGTTTCTGTAATTAATTCTGCGGGATCGCTATTTAGCAATTCAATTCTATTAATTGAAAAATGCAGATCGCTTAGCTCGACGCTTCATATTAACATACGAAATAAAAACAACGTCTAACTTAGAAATAGATCAGCTTACAAATTGTGGGAACGTTGGTACAAATTTGAGCGCTAAAACAGGCGATTTGTATTCAGAAAGGTTTTATTTTCGCTCGTACCAACCCGCAGCGATAATAACTCAACCAAATTACTTAATATCGGAGTTATCGGAAAGCTCGACAATTCAAAGCACCTCGGTATTCAGACAATGTAATAGTAAAAGATTTATATTAAAACTGGTTGGAATAAATTAAAGTTCAGAACTGCAACTTAAATTATGGCTTTCGCTTGTGGTTTTGGACATGTGGGACCAGAACAAAAGTACTTTGAATAAAACTGTGCTCTATACACAGACAGCTGCGGTCTATAGCACAAACAAAGCTAAGGTTTTTGGCTGAAGGGTTATGGTGCCATTAATTTGAACCACATAATTACTCTTAATTCTTTTAATAGGGACAAATTTAATGACTCCTCTATCTACCTATCGAAAATACAAAGTATTTTCGATTTTCAAAGCAACACAGTCGTCCATTTCATTGCAAAGGAATAATTACACTTTTTTTATGACGAGCTTTTGTCAAAATAGTATTTTTTTATTCTTTTCTTCCCTCCTAAACTAATTAAGAAGTTTATCCTATTACCTGCCTAACTTAACTTTTTATTATGTTAAGATATTTAGTTATACATAGGTAAGTTCTTCATAGATCAGAGATTGGCCCATGTTCGGAAAAAAAGCGCCGCGTCGTCACAGAATGCTCGAAGCAAACTAGCTACACTATACACTAGCCAAACTCCGTGTAGGTAGAATATTTGTGAACAAACCAAGATACAAGTAACTAAAAACTTACTTGCAGATATAATTGTAAGCAATATTTAATGAAGGAAAAATCTCAAATCGACAAGCCATGTAAATTTCGTATGGACGCGGCAATAGAATGAATTTAATGTTAAGTACCTATGGGCGGTTTGTTTACAAAAATTCTACAAGGAGTTTGGCTAAGATATAGCTAACAATAGTAGCACTACTGAAGTACCCTCGAGTTTCTAATTCAAATCTTCGACTTACTAGTTCAATGTTAACTCTTATCACAGATGGATCTGGCGAGTATCATCGATCCAACTCGGATCCGACCTAGTTCTCAAACGTTTTACCTCGAAAATGTAATATCAAAGCTTGGAGCTTTTTATATGAAGAATTTATGTTACGCACCGTCGTGAATTAGATATGCCGTGTCAACGAAAAAAAGGAACGTTGATAGAAAATGGGCGTTCGTTCATGTTTATGTTTATTTGTTTTACTTGGTAGAAAAACATGAAAGTCAAACAGAATGAACTGAAAAAGTGTTTATGGTGTTGAGAAATTTACACGGTAGAGGCCGTCTTGTGGTTGTCTAAGATGATATTTTTTATTCAAGCTTTTTTATTATTAATATACTGCGTAACAATACATAAAGAGGTAAAAGCTTACAAATATTTCTTCAATTAAGAGTAGAATCAACATCAAGCTTTCACATTTCACTAATATTATAAATGAGAAACTTTCAATCTTAGCATGTTTGTTTCCTTCTCACGCTTAAACTACTGAACGAGTCAGGCCGAAATTTGGCGTACAGGTTGGTCTAAGCCTGGAATAAAATAATACTTTATGTTCCATGAATCAGTTATGGGATAGAATTAAATTAAAACTAGTATTTACAATTGAAACAATTGAGCTAACTGCAAACTGTTGCAAACAATCTACAGGTAGCTCAATTGATCCATATCATCATTGATCCATACCAGTCGGAAGCATGCCCAAGACGCCCAATGCGCTGCACCAGATACTCACCAGCTCTCGGGTCACGTGTCGCTTCGACCAGACGTTCAGATAATTTTTTAAGAACTTGGAGAGCCTCGGTACCCCACGGGCTTAGAGTCTCGACTCCAAGGGGAGCAAATGCGTAGGCTCTGTCGAGACCCTAGGGATAGAATGGGATAGAAATAATCTTTAAATTGTTTCCATAGAAACATCGCATGCGAAACCGCGGACAGAAACTAGTTTAAAAATATTAAGCCTAGGAATTCGTCGAGTTAGTAAGAACTTGCTTTGAGAAAATTTTCTAAGTTAAATCTATACAGCTATATCCATACATTTCATCACTGAACAATGCCGACTAGCAAGCGCATCATAAATATCTCTGTTTTGATGAAAATTTTAATTACACCAACGTCTCGACTAAGCTTAAGTAAACGTTTTACTTTTAGTGCTTCGCAAAACTTAACCGTAGTAAATTCAATCGAAATTTCATTTATTTCCGCTCGCCGCACTTGCGATCGTGTTTCCTTACTAAAAGTTGGTTTTTCATTAAATTGTTATAACCCTGCATTTATGTGAGACTCTATTGTTACGTTATTTAAATGAACATGCTGGAAATTTTTCAAACAACATAATCTGGCCGTAAGGCCCGGGCGGGCTCGCTATTGTATGCAATTAGTGACTGTTGATTTATACACGGCTTAGATGATAAATGACTCACAAAATAATTATAAACTTTGAAAATATCATAGTTATTACTTTTTTTTTTTTTTTTTAATCATATTTATTTTAAGAACCTTTATAATTAAATACATGTCGGTCCTATTGTGTATACTAAATAATATTGCACAAACTAACTACACTTATCAAATAACAAGGAACAAAAAACACCAAACAATAACAAAACAAATAATTTACAATATAATAAAGCAGTCACTTGAAATGACTCACCGCTGTGAACAGTTGTTTCGCTGCGTCGGTTGTCGGCTCTGCTAAAATTTTGTTAAATAGACCTACATCATATTTATTAAGATTTAAAGATGTAAGTAGGATTTGTCTTTGATGTTGGAAGCGTGTACATTCTATTAATAGATGGTATACATCCTCCACAACTCCACAAATGTCACAGTTAGGCGAGTCAACCTTTTTCATTAAAAAGGCAAATTTTTTCAAAGGCATGTGACCTGTTCTTAACCTATGAGCTGTTACTATAAGTCTGCGTGATAACTTTGTGCAACCAAACCAAGGTACATGAGGAGGCTCGCACTGAATGCATTTGTACCAAATGCCCCTTTCTACTGATCTCTTGTCAAAATATTCTTTCCAATTATTATAACACCTTAATCTATATTTTTGTAGTATTTCCGAATAGTTTGGTAAAATTCTATATTCAAGTCCTTCCGTCACCGCTTTTTTTGCCAATGTGTCAGCCTCCTCATTACCTTTCAAACCTATGTGTGCTGGAACCCATTGAAGTTTAATTTTAATACCCCGTTCATTCAAATCGATCAGCTGCGATAAGATTTTATATGCAATCGAGACGCCTCTCCTGCCAGAGGCGCATCGAGTGATATGTTGCAGGGCACTTTTACTGTCACTACAAATAACAACATTATTTCTTGGAACCCTGATAACATATGCAAGAGCTTCCGAGATTCCAATGAGTTCCACTGACATTATCGATATATTACTATTAATTTTAAACTGATTATTTACGGCATTGGAACCAGTCCTAAAGTTTGGATCGTAAAATGCTGCCCCTCGTCCAAAATCATTCTTTGAACCGTCCGTATGTATCACATAATAATCAAAATACTTTTCATTTAGCTCTTTTAGTGTTTCATTTTTTAATAGATTAACTTCCTGATGTTTTTTAGAGTTTTGCATGCAATCCAAATTTGTTTTAATTGAGTCTTCGGTATTAACATTAGTAACCCATGTTTTCAAGCTAAACATATCTAAATGAGCAGAGGCATATATATCCTCATTTTTAACAAAATCCAAACAAGTAACCAGTAGCGGTTTTTCTTTAGAGTCCCAATAAGTGCTAGATATACAATGCGATGATAAGGTCGTTAGACATTTTATTGATTCGTTATCGGTCCACGCTTGAGTTTTCAAACAATATTTGTAGGCTAAATATTGTCTCCTAATATGAAGTGAAGGTATACATAGTTCAGATTCCATTGTATGAATCGGAGTACTTCTTATAAACCCGCCAATGACTCGCATGGCTTGGTTTTGTACCACATCTAGTTTGTACAAATGTACCTTTGCACAGTTATCAAACAGGTAAGAACCATAGTCGAGTCTGCTCCTTATCAATGAAATGTATAGTTTACGCAAATGCAGTGGATGTGTTCCCCATCCAGATCCAGTTAAAGCTTTAAATAGGTTTAAAAACTTTTGTGTTTTAGCCACGGTTTCATTCACATGTTTTCCCCATCGCAATGAATTGTCCAGCCACATACCTAGATATTTATACGCATACACACGCTCGATCGCACACTCATTGATCCTAATACTCAGTGGCCGTTTTCTACGACCCCTACTAAAAACACAGAATTTAGTTTTTGGAATGGACACTTCTAACCCTATCTCATTCAAAATACTAACCAATATGCATAAAGCATTTTGTACAGTATTTGCACAATCAACTAAGTTTTTGTCACTCTTAAATAGCACGAAGTCGTCTGCGTATTGACATAGATAAACAAAGTTAATTTCTTTACAAATTTTGGCAGTAGTAATATTAAATAAAAGGGGTGAAATAGGGTCCCCCTGCGATAAGCCCTTACTAGTGTACCTATACGTAATATTATGAACCTCATTACCTAAATCATCATTAATCTGCAAACACCTATAGCTCAGAAAGTTCCATAGATATAAACAGATTGATTTTCCCACTCCGATATCATCAAGTATTTTTGTGCATTTTTCTATCAAAATATTATTGTAGGCGTTTTCTACGTCAAGAAAACACGCTATCGTAGGTATGTTGTTTGTAATACCTATTTGAATTAGTGTAATAATGCGCACTAAGCAGTCTAAGGATGACTGTCCACTTCGAAATCCCGTTGTTAATGGAGATAACAGGTTATTTTTTTCTACAAACCATTCTACTCTTTTGTTTATCATGTTATGAAATATTTTACATAGGCAAGACATTAGGGATATGGGTCTAATCTTTACGACTGAGTGTGATAACTGTGATAAGTTAGGTTTAGGGATAGGTACTATTGTAATATCCCGCCATTGTAGCGGAATGTTACCATCATTAATTATTCGATTAAACAAGCAAATAAGATAACGCTTTGCTTTCTTTGGCAAATGGTAAATCATAGAATAAGTTATTCCATCATTACCAGGAGCTGTGTCTTTTTTTTTAATGCAGCGGCACATCTCATGCAAATTAAATTTAACTTCTAAAGTCTCGTTAGATGAGGTAAATGTAGGTATGCAGGGAGTGACGTAATCCGGTGCCAGGTTACATAATAGTTGCTCCTTATCTTCTATAGAAACTTGTACCTTTCGTGTCCTATACCCCTTCATCCATCGTAACCGTCTCCACATGTCGGTAACTGAAGTAGATTCATCCATACTGTTACACATTTTTTGCCAACTCAGTGCTTTTGCCTGCTTTATTTCTAGTTTAGATTTGGATGTTTTCTCTTCTAATGTCTGTAAGTTTCGCGGGGTGGGATTTTTCCTAAAATTGGCTAATGCTAACCTACGCTCTGCAATTAATTTAGACAATAAAGGGCTCCAGTATGGTTTGGGTTTAAATTTATTTGTGGGGCTGAGACATGTTTTTTTCATAGGGATAAATTTATCAGCAGCTTCTAAAATATGATCAGTAAAATAATTGTATGAAATTTGGATTTCGGCTTCATCTGAGGGATAATCAATATTTTCTAAGTAGTTCGAATATTCGTCCCAATTAGCTAAATTAAAGTTTCTTTTCTTCAAAATTCTTAAGGTTTCGTTGTATTTAAATCTCATTTTAATTATACAATGGTCACTCCCTAGATTCTCATTTAATACTTGCCACTCAAAATCTGTTGCTAAATCTGACGATGTAAAAGAAATATCCGGAGAGGAGCTTTGAACAACAATATTATTTACTAATTTTATTCTTGTTGGTTGACCATTATTTAATGACACAAAGTTAAATTCTAAAGCCGAATCATAAATTCTACTACCCCTAGCATCATTTCGGCTAGACCAGTCCGTGTGATGCGCGTTGAAATCCCCAACAATTAAACAATTACTAGAAAACTTACCAAAAATTAAATCCCAATCAGCCTGTGTCGTTGACACCGATGGTGAGCAGTAAGCAGATATTATATATTTCAAACTACCACAATTCATTAGTTTGATGCATAAGAATTCTATACCCGGATTAGGGTGAGTCATGTCAACCATCTGTGCGCTAATAGTTCTATGTGTTATTATAGCAATACCTCCATATCCGTCACTTCTGTCTTTTCTATAGGTGTCATAACCAGAAAAATTTAACTGAGTTTCGGAATCTAGCCAAGTTTCTGAGATGAAAGCTAAATGGATTTTCTCTTGTGTTAATAGTAGGTCTAAAACAACAGATTTAGGTTTTAAACTACGTGCGTTCCATTGAACTAAGTTCAAAGAATGTACTTTTGATACGGGCTGGGCCGGATCCACCTATGAATACGAGTCACCACTTATAAAAGTGATGACTTGGTTAAGTAGTTTCTCTTTCTGTACCAAACTAAGGACATATCGCACAACATCTTGTAAAACTAAACTAAACACACTTTTTATCTTCTCCTCGAAACTAGCACCTGAGTCAAAAATTTTCTTCACTCCCGTCACTAACCTTCCCAGTCCACTCATTAAACTACTATAGTTGACGTCTTCATTTTCCTTATCTGTTTTGTTAACACTATCATTTTCTATTTCGTTCTCCGAATGGTCCATCACTTCCTCAGTTTGTAGGTTTTTCTTCGAAATTTTCTTCTTTTTTTTCTTTTCTACCTTCTTCCAATCCAGTTCTAAGCCACTTTTTTCACTTTTATCTATAGCGTTGTCTGATTCCGTATCTTCTCTGTGGACATCAGCTTTGGTTATAAGTACATTCTTATATGATGGTTTACTTTCACTATTCTTCCAAGCCTGCGATATTTGCACCTTCTCTGTCTCAACTTCTGCATTCTTTCTTGGTTTATCGTGTAGCATGGAGTCATTTTCCTTAAAATTATTTTCTTTCTTGCTCATATAAATTATCAGGGCTTTCCTATACGTACAGTTATCTTTTGACATAATATTTCTCAGTTCCTTTTCTTTGAGAAATACTGGGCATTGTTTATACAATGCCATATGCGAACCTTTGCAATTTATACATCTTAATTTCTCAGTGTCACAATTTTTGTGGTTTTCGCTGCACTTGGGACACACGGGTTTTTTGGCAGGGCACGCACGTGATAAATGCCCGAACTTCCAGCAGCCTGAACATTGGCTTACCGGAAATGTATAGGGTTCCACTTTAAACCTACACCCGTATCCGAAGACATACGGGGGCAAAGTGGAGCCCTTTATGCTCAGCCGAATCGTCTCACTGTCAACCCATTTTCCTTCTTCCGCTAATCTTTTCAGTCTTTTTATCGATAAAATTTCATAGTCACATGACAGGTTCTCCAATGCTTCTTTTTCGCCTATGTCCAAATCAACCTGCCTGACCAAGCCGTAGGATAAAGAAATCTCGTCAAACATTTGGCATCTGTAGCCTAAAGTTTCCATCTTCTTACAATTTACCATTTTCTCACATTCAACTCGACTATTAAAAGAAACAAACACTCTGTATGGACTTCTATATGATATCTTCATAATATTTTGTATATTTTCCGATCTCAGTAGTTTGGCCATTCCAAATTGTTTCGGCAAAACGTCCTTCGACGTAATCGACACTACATACTCATCAGGCAAATCATTACATTCCATCACATCAAGTCCTTCGCTTTCTTTGTTTTCGTCTTGATTGGAATCTTTTTTCTGTTTTTTATTCCTTGTTTTTCTTGCAATCGTGGTAAACGAATCGAATTCACCAACTTCGTCGCTCTCACTTATTGGTCTCTTGGTCTCCTGCATTTTCTCGGTATTCAAAACAACTTGTTCGTCACCGCTTTGCACTAAAATTTCGTCTACTTCAATATCACTTCCACCCGTGTCACAATACGAAGAGTTCTCGGTCATTGTTACAAACCA
Organism: Eupithecia exiguata; assembly: GCA_947086465.1. Classification (NCBI taxonomy): domain Eukaryota; kingdom Metazoa; phylum Arthropoda; class Insecta; order Lepidoptera; family Geometridae; genus Eupithecia; species Eupithecia exiguata. The sequence goes on along the minus strand of OX352243.1, from coordinate 8,036,270 downwards.
CACAGAGCCTGTGAGTATGTAACAAGCACCTAACTAGCTATGTAAGCACTTAGTAAGGTTTATTTGAGATTCGTATAACGCGCGGCCTGTATCACTACACGCGTGCGCTTGCATCCACGACTAGCGCGCCACTGATAGTTATTACTTATAAATAATAGTTATAAAAATCCCCTGATAATCGTCTTAGGTTTTTATCTAATAGGAGTAATGTCCATAATCCTCACACTGGCCATGCCGGTTGATCGTAGTTCGGTGGTAGATCTATTCTGCAAGAGGCGCTACTGCCCGCCCCCCGGTGTATGTCCCTTAGTTGCCTCTTACGACACCCACGGGAAGAGTTGGGGTGGTGCAAATTCTAAAACGGCATAAATGAGCAAAAAATGAGGGTTGATCGGTATGTCTACCCTTAAAAACTAATTCGCAGTGATCTAAGTTATTTCGTGATCACGGCGCATGAAACTGTGTCAAAATATTGGATAGCTCAAAACTCAAATCATGATAAAAATAGTTGTAAATACATATTAATTATACAAACTATTTTAAGACCATAAATACATTAGCCTGCGATGGTTATCGATTCCTGCAAATTCCTTCATAAGATCGAAAAACTTCATCCTTCATCAAAAATATTCAGGTTCTTTCAGCGTAGCTAGATTCCTCAGCTTAATCAAAAATGGTTCCGGCTCATAGCCTCAAGAAAAATCAAAAACATTCACGATAGATTCCCAATTTCAATTCCTTTTGTTTTGGATATTCACGGCAAAAGATACCTCTCTGAAGTATGAATAAGGTTAAAAATAAAAGGATCAATATTCGAGTACTGCAGGCGTAGTGGATATCAGCTGCTTTTGTTCTGTGGAATAGCACTTCTGTTTGCTGTCGATACAGAAATATCATTTTACTCCGGGGTACTGGGGTTCACGTAATGTATTGTTCAAGAAATAACAATGAAATTGCAATCTTTTCCGTTAACAAGTGTTTTTTTTTAAATAAGTATAAAGGGGTATTTAGTTGCCTCAGTGATAATACCTAAGTGCCCCACTGCCAAAAACCTTACCTTTAAAATCATAATAAGTAGATATCATGGCTAGGTAAATATAGCTAGCTTAACTTCCATGCTAAAACGTATTAAAACCGCACTTGGGGCTTCAATCCGGACTTTACCCTATAGCTTTCGTGGTGTGTACCTTAATAGTTGAGCCAAATTATTAGGTACAATATAAAGCACTTTATTTTCCTAGTATTAAGAACTTTTAGAAGAATATGCTTATGGTTCGGTATGGTTTTATGAAAATAAACCTTAAGGCGTGGATGTATGTGAATAGACGTGAATTGGGTCACGTTAAAACCTTTTTTCTTCGTAATTTTTACCGAAAAATCTTCGACAAAATTACATAATAATCTAGGGATGCAAGGCAGATCCTCTTTATTAAAAAAAAAACAATAAATATCAGAAATACTCGTAATTGTGCAAAGCGCCATCTGTTTTCTTAGGTAATACCGTTTTTTATCAAGATCAAGGTTTTTTTACTGTCATCACATCACCGTATTAAATAATAGAATACCAAGGAAATCATTGGCTTATCCTTGCAAAAAAATGTCCTAATTAAATAGATAATCAGCAAAAACTTTGATGATTGTGATTGTGATCGGGATTTTTGCGCTTATGCCGCTCTGGCGCTCTGCTTTGTCCCGCTCCTATAACGCCCGTCTAACATTACCGCGCGGAATCGAATTTACAGAGCCGCAACTCGAGGTCCGCAGCGTGTCCGCGGCAGTTTCGCATCTATTCCGCATCTCATACAACAAACAACGTCATTGCGAAACTTTTGCGGCACCGCACCTACGGTACCACGCGGTGGTATGAGAGCGCTCTAAACACAAAATCCTGCTTATCGTTTTCAAAAAATGACATCATATATCGCCTCCTTAAGAATTCTTATTCCGGTTCAAATGGTAATGATGAGGTTTACTCCGAAACAATATAGCGGTGTACTGTGAAGCGACAATGCAATCAGAGTCGCAAGTTTCACCTCGTCCCGCTGCGGTAGCGCCAAACCTTTACATAAACGTCTCTCACCAACTTCATCGTAGTATAGCTGAGAAGGACACAGCTAGGTAATTTTTTACAGGTTTTAAAGTTGGTTGGAGTTTTTAGCAAAGGAATTGTGTTTCCATATTTAAAAACGCATTACGAGACTTTTGAGTAAAAAACGTTTTGATAATAAAATGGTATGCACATATATTATGAATAAGAATTATTTACCGGATATATAAAAACAAAAGGTAGGCGATAAAATACTCAATAAATAATCTTTAACATAAAATAACGACCTCCACTTCCCTAGAGTTATGAAAGTATTTAAGTAGAAATAGAAATTTTTGACTCGTAAATTTTTTGTTGACAAGTTTTATCTGATTCTAAGGTTTTTATTTATTATAGTACTCTGGGTAATTTCTAAGAAATTAATAAATCCCAAAAATTTACGATCTCGACGGAACAAACAACGAATCAAGCAACGGCAAAACCTCTCGTCAAAGAACTAAATGTAAATTTGGTCTTTGAGCAGAATTGGATAACTTCATTGTTTCCTCTGTAGGTGGCGCTGACGGCGTAAGTGCCGAAAGAACTCCCAAAGATTTACGGGTCGATTAGATAAGATCACGTAGCTTAGTTGGAAAAAGAGCAACCCTGCGCTGAAGGGGAAGGTGCGGGTTCGAATCCCGTCGAGATCGTAAATTTTTGGGATTTATTAATTTCTTAGTTTTATCTGTTACAATTTTACAACATCGTTGTTACTTAAGTATGTTCAGTGTTTACTCTTCATAGACGTAACGTTATGGATGACCCAAGATATAAGCTAGCTGTCCTTAACTCACTGTGTGGCAGAAGTAGAAGGATAATTAACAAAGTTCATCCCAAGTTGATTTCCTTTAGATCGCCGGTTACTTCCGTTACTGATTCAATGTTTATAAATCTAAATGATGGATTACGAAACACATTTAATCAATGCTATCCATTTCGCATGATACTAAGGTTTATCCTGAAACTAGAAAAGGAAACGCAGAAAACGTAAACTCAAACAGAAATAAACTTTAAAGCAGCAAATATCCTCAGAGTTAAACAACTGTAATGCCAATAAATTTGACGAACCAAACCACATTTTCGCGTTTGATGTTTCGTCAGCAATGTAGTCCTTGCTCCAATAATTATTCTGAGTGTCAGCGTGTCTAGACAGCGTAGGCGAAGGCGTGATATTGTCGTAGACGTCGCGCAGACGTTAACCGTCACTCGTGGCGTCGTAGCATTTGTCTACGAATCGGATGATGTCATACATAATGATTATTTTTGTATTCCGTAGCCAAACGAGAAATACCAAGCTGAGAAAAACATGCCTTTTCTTTATATTGCAATCTTTATTAACAAAGATTGTAATGAAAATTACAATCAAATAAAAGAATTAAATTAAAACTAGTATTTACAATGGAAACTATTAAGCTAACTGCAGACTGTTGCAAACAATCTACAAGGAGCTCAACTGATCCATATCAATACCAGTCGGAAGCGTGCCCAAGACGCTAGCTGCATTGCCCCGCTGTATAGCAATGCTGATGCGCTTTTTAAGCGCTAACCTTTTCTTTTTGTTTATTTGTATCAACTCAACAGCCTATAATGGTCCACTGCTGGACGCAGGCCTCCCCTTGGTAATCGCCTTATTGGTTTTTGTCTCATGAGGGTAATGCCCAAGACCTCCTCGCTGGACATGCGGGTTGGGGATCGCAGTTCGGTGGTAGATCTATTCTCCTGCTGCCCGCCTCCCGGTGATTGTCCCTTAGTCGCCTCTTATGACACTCACGGGAAGAGTTGGGGTGGTGCAAATTCTAAGCCGGCACCACAGACGCCGCTTGATTTTTTTTTATTAAAAAAAAATATTTGATGTTGGTGTTTATTTGCATGTTGCAATGATATTGTGACAGAAACGGTTTGTTACTAATAAATAGGTGAAAAAGAGAAAAATAGTCAAGAATGAAGAACAAACGAGTTTTTCTCGTCAAGCATTCGAAGCTGCGGCGTTTTCAACACTCTCAAATTGGATTTTATTTCGTTGTAATAAAGTTTGTGTACAATCTTGATTAATATTTTTATGCGTTGACCCTATTCATTTTCAATTCATTCAAACAAGCGGATGCCATAAAGCTTAAAGGAATTGCTCCCTTAAAAAGCCATTCAATTTGTTTCAGTATTTTACGACCACGGAACCCTAAAACGTTTTTAGACTCCTCCAGAGTCGTCTAGGGGACACTCCTTTCTGGATTTATTCCCACTGTGCGTATAAAACCTGGTGTCTTTCATTTGTTTAACCCTTTTTAGCAAATACATAAGTAAAATCCACAAACGAAAAATTACACTTGAAAGAGGTTTCGCACAAAGGAGTTTTGTTATGTAAAGCGCCCTTTGTGGGGTATTTTATCAAAATGCTCGTCGCGTATCCATTTATGTGACGTTGAACGATATACAATTACCGAAATTATCATAATTTAAGACGTGTTTATACCTAGTCATTGTCTGAACATAAAACATTTGGGTAGGATCTCTGTAAATTGTCTCTTTTAATTTATCAAACGACATGCTGGCAGGCTATTCTTAACATTATAACTAGCAATTAAAAGTTTGGTAAACTTACTTAAGTATAAAGGGAGGTCAAGTTGTACTTTAGACATGCAATGCATGCCAACTGTAACGAGACATTGCTCTCGTTCCATTAATTTGTGTAGATGATGCACTTAAACCTTAATGACAATTTGCCATGACATGACACTTAGGCTGCCTTTGAACCAGAGGTGTGCTACGTTGCTATGTTTCCAGCCGACCAATAGGATTGCTCCATTATCACGTCATATTTGTCGGCTAAGAAAATGACGCGATAATGAAGCGATCCTACTGGTTGGCTGGAAACATAGCAACTTAGCACATCTCTGATTGAAAAGCACCCGAGAAGTCCTCATGTCTGTCAAGCAAATGTGACCTTATATAGCTGAATTCTTTATATTCTGAGACAAAAAATATTTAACCCTAATAGCTTCACACGTTAAATCACTTTTGTACCTTTTTTATTATTAGTTGCAAGATTATTTTCACAAACGCCAAACTGAGTCACGCCTTTCCACGATTCGGAGAACCTCAGCTAAATTCTAACTGAACGATAACTTAAGCGGCAACTTTCACTTCATTGCTTGATGCTGCAAGGGTTCTCAAAATTATATTAATTTACATAACCAATCTGCAGCTGAAGTATAGAAATGAGTAAAGTGTAATCCTGAACATAAACTGAGCAAATAAGCCGAGCCTCGTTTAAAAAGGTTAACAAACAATTTAACTCTTTGATCGAAGCGCTGGTTTGTATGTCCCATTTGTGAAAAAGATTCGCGGCGAATATGCCATGCGTTAACCAATCACAGTTGTGGATTTACTGTTGAAATGAATGGAATTTTAATGGACAGAAAAATGATCAATTTAATTCATAATACATTGTTGCCAACCAAAAGACCAAAGGAGATAGGAAAAAATGCGCTCACAAAATAAAGACGAACGCGTAGACAAATAAATAAAAGTCAAAGTTAAGTTAGAATTTAAATTGTTTTTCCGGTCAACAGTTAAGCCATTTTTTTCAGTTACCGCACAGTGCACAGGCCCGAATCGGGCCGCAAAATGGTGTCAAATTACAAGACCTTACAGAGGAGCGGCTCGTATTGGGCCGCACGTATTTCTTGACTTTGGCAGTTGTTATTGCATAAAAAGGAAATTACACTCATTCAAGGCTCACATTATTATTACATTACGTGATTTGATAGTGAGTGAATAAGTGACAAAAGCCAGTCTAAAGGTTGAAAATTCTACCAGTTTCTTCCGAGCTCTACCAGACTACCATATATTAACCCTTTACAATCCAATGGTATTTTTGTTCTACTGTGCGTAGACTGCAGCAAATAAATATTACAGAAATAGGAAAGTAAAATACTGAAAAAATGCAAAAGATCCATAATGAATTCTGAGGATCAAATCTGCTCGAATCAGCTACATTGCCACGAGTTCAAAGTTATCCTCCGAGTTGTGACGACCTCTGTGGCGCTGTGAGTGAAGGTCCGCCTGCGACGTAGGAGATTGCGGGTTTGATTCCCACCTTGGAACAAATATTTGTACGATCTGCAGGAATTTGTACAACAAAAAATATTTATCTATGTAATGTTTATCTATGTATGTCTGGTAGAAATCGCTCTTCAGCGATAAGACCGCCAATTTTCACATATTCTTACTTCTTTTAACTTTGTCTGTTATATTAATTTATATGTGCAATAAAGAATTTTCTATGTATCTAATGTAATGTATTATGTATATCAGTTATCTAGTACCCATAACACAAGCTCCGCTTAGCTTGGGGCTAGGTAATGCTGTGTGAAATGTCCAGCATTATTAATTTATCCTCGATCCTTTATAAAATTTACCTCTATTTCAAATCCCATCAACATTTCAAACGATGTTTCGCCCATTTCGGAGCGGGATAATAATTTAAATCATTGCCTGTATACACCAGGATGCGGGGTTTTATACCCGTGACCTAGTTCTGAGCTCTCCGCTGTACAATGCTCCGCAAAAGTGCATGCCTTTTTGGACGGGTCAGTGATCAGAAAGCGAACCTTTTTGGGAAGTCCTAAGTATAAAATTAGCTTATGGTTTATTTTGGTAACGAACTTTTTGTAACCAACTTCGTAAAAAGTTTATAATTACATAGCCTTGATTTGAATATCCTGCAACCGAAAAATTAATTAATTTCTACTCAGCTTTAGTATCTCAAAAGCTACTACATTATTTTGCTTGCTATGTATTATTTGAATTGTTCTTTAAAAATAAACGAAAGAAGCTATTTGCCTATCTGTAGGTATAATATACCAAAGAATCAATGCGTTACATATAAAATAAAATAAAAATAAAACATAATAACTAAATAGAAGCATTTTCCATGATGGAAATTAGAAGTTCTTCCTTAAATTGCGTGTGACGCCTTCGCAATCCACTGTACTCTAGCCCTGGCCGAGTAATAAAAATGAATTCTGAGTATAAAATGTATTCTAGTTTTAATTTTCCTTCCAAAAGAAATTACACGGGTGTTTGCTCATTAGGGCTGTCGCTTTGCAAGATTTTTATTCTTTCTGCAAATGAGCATATCATAATGTAAAATTAATATCGTAAAATAGTTGCGAAGGCATGTGCTTTATAAAATTTCAATGGCATCATAAGGCGTGTCGCTCTCTGGACCCAGAGTGATGACGTTGAGGCGTGGGCGCATAAGCAGCGCGCAGCAACTACGTTTTCTTATGAAACAAATGTGCGTTGATAACAAAAAAGAGTCGCCTCACGGATGAGGTAAAGGCAGGGCGGAATCGAGGCGAAGACATGTTGGAGTCGACGTGGAGTCGAGGCGTGGGGGGTTTTCCCAGCCCGCGTCGTGACACTGCCGCCATATTGAAGGCGTTTGTATGAAAAAAAAGCCTAACCGCCTACGCCTCGACTTTACATAGAGATCATGCCTCGACTGGAGATCGCCTTGACGTCGCCTCGATTTAACAGTGAGCGCCTAGTACGGATTGGCATTGCCTTGCCTTTTGTTCAGAAAACACACGAGTAGAGGCGGTTGCGGTGTAAAAGAGAGTTCTATCTATACTAAGAAAACTAATAAAACAGCGAAAATATTTGTTTATTACGATGAGATGAAGATGTTGACGATAACATTAGATAAATAAAAGAGAGATTTTATAGATAGGTAGGTATGTTGCTAATAAATATTCATCAGATCTCCAAGCCATGCGTAATTTATTAAACGTAACAACCACTGTTCTGAACATAATACAACAAAGTAAATAAATAAACATTTTGTATGGTAATAAAGATCCATTGAAAGGTTTGAGTAAGCTTTTAGGATTTATTGCCTGAATATATCCCTATTTTGAACGATAAATCTGTTTGAAGTTTCTTGTGTCGCGTCATTCGTGACTTTGTATAATTTACGTCTGAATTTCTAGAATATTTTGACTCCTTTGGATATAAATTATTTCTTTGATGCATATTTGTTATCTATGACTATCGCGCAAAAAGTTATAATGAAGGATTTTTTTGGTTTTGCAAAATTAACTTAACTCTTGATAAACTTTCTTTGCGCAAAGAAACTATCAAAGCTCTCTTACAGACAAAATATTATAAAAAAAACAATCGACAGTCGAAATTATATTTCGAGATTAATCCAACCAAAGCACTTTATTCATTTACCCAACTGTCTAGTGCCGCACCTAAATACTGTCTGCAAATAGTAACTTCTTCTCATTACGCAAAATATCTGAAATGAACTCTAAAACTCAGAGTCAAGACACATTTCTATTCGAAACAGCAGCGCAATATAGACCTCGTTACGTAACGTTCCAGGTTTTTCTCACTTTAAAGCGGTTTCATTGTAAAATCGACTTTATTCTGTTGCGTTTGTGTTTAAAAGAGCATTGTTGGAAGATAGGAAGACGATAAAGCACGTTTATTGGAAATTCTTTGCAATACTGAGTAACGCACTACATTGTCGAGAATGATTTAAAAAATAAAAAATCTCTTATTACAAACGCGAAAATTTGTATGGATGGAAGGAATTTTTAGTTCTTTACGCAAAAACTACTATATGGATCGGACTTTACATAGATGTAACTCAAAGCCTGGAATCAAACATGGGCAACTTTTTATCACAGAAATCAGTTTTCATGGGATAGAAATAACCTTGTAACGTTTTCGAAATAACGCGAGCAAAGCCGCGGGCAGAAACTAGTAATAAATAAATGTTGCTGGACCATTCACTTAGCCTCAATAATGTTACAATTAGCATAATATTATCTTTTGTCTGTTCATCATCTTAAGAGTATTCAAGAAACGCACACACACATACTAGTGGTTTATTTTTCGCTTCTTCCACTAGTGGACAAAAAATTTAAGCGAACAAAATCAATAACATTTTGTTTCTTATTTGATAATAATTACTATTATTAAGCTGTTTATGTATAAAATTTGACTTGTCTAAGTGCTTATTTTGTAAGCCTAAAGAAATAAAGTTATTGAATTTTGAATTTTGTATAGGCCCTGGCCATACAACAGCTATTAGTAGCTTGAATGGTAAATGGATGGATGAATGGATGGATGGTAGTACGGGGCCGGCCAAACAGCAAGCTGCTTTTGTCTCGTACATTTTCATACATTTGTTTTCTCATCCAATCAAGCAACTAGCCACCAAGGAATCATCCAGCGGTCTGGCCGTGCCAGTATAGATGTACAGATGTCGTCTTAGCCGAATTTTCAGCCACGGCGACTAGTCATGTGTGTACGACCAGCTGGGATGACGGGTGACGATTTGCGAAAGACTGCTGGCAGATGCTGGATGCGGCAAGCTGAAGACAGGGCGCTATGGCGCTCGTTAAGGGAGACCTATGTCCAGCAGTGGACTGATATAGGCTGATGATGAGACTAGTCATGTGCGCATGATATATAGTGCACAAGTGTGTGCGCAAACACAAGTGCACTGTCTAGTCACTTACTCTCCTCGGTCTGCCGTTTCATTGGATAAGTAATTATGATGTTTCACAGCTTCATTCTTAGCGATTTTGAGATTTTACATGTTGTAGTAGCGTTTCCTAGTACTAGCCTTACACACGCATTAAAATCAACATGTTAAATCTCAAAATCGCATCGAATGAAGCTGTTCACATAATTATGATCTAACTTCACATAAGGGTAAGTTCGTTTGATCATTAATTATTATGTAGTTGACTCAAATAAGGAAAAATTTGCTCTAGTTTTAAGCACAATGTTCCTTTTTCTGTACCATAATTATTATTCTGTGATGCTACACTGTTTAAACACGAAACTGAAGGAATAATGAAAAGAATTAATGATGCACGGTTTTCCGACTTTTTTGCTTTTGCTAATGAGAAACTTTGTAACGTAGACCGCAGCAATCATTCAAAATAAACATGTTACTAAATGCTGTTACATGTCTCGAACAAAATTAAGTCCTATGCAAGATAATTACTGCTATAAAACTTTCGTAGTTTGAAGGATTCATTATGAATAGAAGCGGGTAAGCAACGAACCTTGTTTAAGTTGGAATTCACAGACTAACACACACTCGATTCGTAGTTAACCCGCTTACATGATTAACAAGTAATTACAGATATTGGTAACTTAAACAGTACTTAAAAGGGCGCAATGCGCGCCGCTTTGTAAAAAGAATAGGCATAGATTTACGCTTTTATAGGAGCGGAACAGAGTATTCGTTTAAGTTTGAACGGCGTCAGCGCAAAAATCAAGTTTTGCTTATTTACAAGAAAAGTAGAAAACTTATTATACAACTGGTTCAAGGAGCCAAATCATTGGTAATAAGTAATAAACTACGAATACACAAGACATAAGTCATTTCAAAAAACTCGAATTACATAAAATTCAACATGTTTTCTTTGTTTCCTAGAATGGGAAAACACTAGAATGGGGAAACACTTGGTCGAGACCTCAGGAACCCTACGGTCTTCCTGAGATCTCGACCAAATTATATGCAAAACGGTGCACTTGCATGATATTTTGTTGTCATATTTGTTTTCTCAATAGTGTTTTCCCATTCTAGGAAACAAAGAAAACATGTTGAATTTTATGTAATTCGAGGTTTTACCATCTCATGAGTACTGAGATCTTGGCCTAGATTGACAACTAAACCCGTTAGTTTCGCCTCTTAATAATATTTTTTTATCAAAACTTTACGGTATTGGTGTAAATTCAAATGTCTCCAAAACTAAACTTTGACAGAACTCAATCTGATGCCATCCTTTTCATAACTATCAAAATAAAAAGGACGCCACCATTTTTGTCAAATAATATAAATATGTTTAAATTTACGCCATCAGCCCCCCTAGCACGGGGATTGTTGTCTAGGGTAGAATAGAGAAAATTACGTCACTTCGTCATCCAATGCGTAAATTATTTGAAATGCATTCCATCAACTTCAATAATGTACGCAATGTATGGCGATGCAATGTCATTATTGTCTATTCTACCCTAGACAACAATCCCCGTGCTAGGGGGGCTGAACTCATAAATTAATTAGTACTATTTAAAGGTTTACTAAATAAGTTAAGTTTTGGCAAAATCTGAATTGACCTAATATTAAAAAAATATTTAGAATGTGTGTGCACGATAAAACTCATAACAGATGTCTAAAAACAGTAACCGCATAAACGTAACGCGACTTCATATTCCCGCTTACGCATCACGGTATAACAGCTTATACCTCTGTTTTAGTCTCGTTTTCAACCCCTCATAGCCTTGAGCTGTATTCGAGTAATTTCCAATTTACGAATCCGCTCGGGACTAATGAACAAATTGATGGGCTTCAAACAAAATCCAATGGTTTTGGAGACCAATTGTCAAGTTTTTATAAGGTTAACAGTATATGGTAATCGTTTTGTGAAAGTTTTTGGTTCTCTGCCGTTCAAAGATTAATTAATGCAGTAACCAGTCCATTGATTTTCTTTCTACCTCATCATCATCATCAGCCTATATTAGTCCACTGCTGGACATAGGCCTCCCCTAATAAGCGCCATAGTGCCCTGTCTTCAGTTTGCCTCATCCAGCATCTGCCAGCAGTCTTTCGCAAATCGTCATCCCACCTGGTCGGAGGTTCTATTGTATCTGTTCTATTCCTTAGGTCTTTCTACCTAAGGAATAGAAAACAATATCTATGCTTGTAGTAAATGACCACAAGTTTATTCTTTAATTTAAACTATACACTATAGTAATGAATTTTATAACCCAGAAAGGTGAATTCTACTTGGTTCTGTTTTACGAAATTGCGCGCCGCGCGTCTACAATCCACAAAGTCAATACTCAATGCTCTACTCGCTCCGGACTACTGTCGAAGAGAATGTAAATAGGCGATTTGTCACTTACGACTGGGCTTGTAACGGACGACTAAGTGGGCCCATTAGAAACAGTCTCAAACATACATTTAACTTGGTTGTTGGCCGTCTAGATTTTAAATAGATAGATATATAATTTATTCATAAAACATTGGTTACATAACTTGGTTAGTAGTGCCTTAAAGCCTATGTTAGGTTAGTCTAGGCACTGAGTTCTCCTTAACATTTAATGCACCTTGACTACTGTAGTTTAGATATAATAATAATGACATTAAACTAGCATTAAAGTTGTTAATGTTGATGATAATAACTAAAACTAATTCTAAATTTTATACAAACTACTAATCTAAGCTAACAGTTTGAGCATGATAGATACATTTAACTGTTCTATAACTGTGAGTGAGTTATGGCGCACCATAAAAACTTTGGTACACTAAAGCATGCAATAATTTAAATTAGTTAGTAGTACACATACAACCTGTAGAAATTTATATAAGAAGAAAACTTGTTGCTGACCCTGTTAAGTGGGACCAGGTCAAGAAAATGATGAACATTATGAAAAGGTGACCTGACGCAAAATAGCGTAAGAAATGTACTTAGTTACGTAGCGTACTTTAAATAAGGTAATTTACTCTATACGACAAAAAATCTAAAAATTTATAATTGAGATAGTTTAGGCAAAAAGCAGTCGGAAATGTTAGTTTTAGTTCACAAAATAAATTTTAAAATTCAATTCAAAGTTTTCAGTTTCATTAATAAATATGTTTTTAAACACCATGAATAGTAGACGCAATGTCTACGTCATGCGGCTGAGTACTTAAACAAAAAGTATTAACTGTCATCAGCAACATCAGCGCATTTGCTTAGGTAGGTACATACACAGACAACTGACGTCATGACCTTAGAGCAATGTAGCGTAAACTACGTCTAGCGTTTTTGACAAATTTGAAAATGTAAATTTTAAATGCTTTTTTATGGTACTTAACACTCAATTGAATAAAAATTTTGTATTTTTGTGGTTTATTAGCATTATACAATCTAATTGAAACACTTTTAAAAATAGGTGTAATATTAAAGATAAATGCTGAACACGCTGTATTGTTAAACACGCTACTAAACACGCTGTATATAACTGGCTTTGGAAGATTTCCAACACAATAAAATATTGCTGTTGAGTTAAACTTTCACATAATAAAGGTCTAGACGTTATAAATTAACGATTCCATAACCTCACAACGTCAGTGCTGGTTCAAGCCCTTATAAAAGCAATGTTATTAACAATAATATTTTCGTTAGCATTAATTTGCATAGTGATCACCGAGAGTGGGAGCAAAACCGCACTTTTCGCACCGCACCTGAAGTGGCACCCCGTCCATCATGTATTACCTATAGCGCACACTGCCCATACTCAACTCCGCGCCGTAGCTACAAATAATAATAATATCCGATAACGCACTTAAAGTATTAATAAATTCACTGCCGAGCCTCAGCGATGCGACCCGCGACCCTTTATATCTGTGCAATTCGTCATGAGCACGCACTTGATAAATTTAAATACAAGAATTGTACCTTCCGTAAAAACAATATTAAACCTAATGGGAACATAATAAGGAAATTAAAAGAGAAGTTGACTCCTGGCTAATTAATTAAAAGGAAGTTCATAAATAAATAATTATTTTAATTTATTTTTTTAGCCTTTGAGAGATCATCAGATATTACGGGGCCGCAGGGATTACACGCTCTTTACTTGATTAGCTGTTTTCTTTTAAGTAATTTGTTTTCAAGGCTCTTCGCTTGTTTGTTACGCTGGAAGATAATTAAGATTCTGTTTACGTACCGAGAAAATATTTTCTTGACAAACCAAATAAAATTGAGTTTTTTATAAGCTTTTGTTAGAACCACGTACTTACTTCTTTGGACGTCTGGTATGGGCAACTCATTCATCATCATCAATGGTCTCATCCACAAAGGATGTTTTATGTAGTGTATGATCACTACATAAAACACCCTTCGTGACCACCGAGGTGGTAGTTGCGTAGATGGCTGTCATTTCGTTCCTCAATACCTAGGTACCTCTGTGATGCGAGACAAGAAGAGAGTGTCATGGGCAATGGACGTGTTAACAGTCCTGCCCCCCTAGCACGGGGATTATTGTCTAGGATAGAATAGACAATAATGACATTGTATCGCCATACATTGCGTACATTATTGATGTTGAAGGAATGCATTTCAAATAATTTACGCATTGGATGACGAAGTGACGTAATTTTTCTCTATTCTACCCTAGACAACAATCCCCGTGCTAGGGGGGCTGGGCAACTCAATAAACAAAATGTAAATACTGTTCTGCCACACACGAAGAGATCTATAGCGATAAATTGATTATCCTCGTTTATTCAAAACTTCAAAGTATAACGGAATTTATTGAATAGACGCCGACTTGACCCTTTTCAGCTTTTCTCACAATCCGAAGAATTCGACCGACGACGGACGACCCAAATACAGCAAATATGCTTATAAAGATTTCATATCTTGGTAGATGTATAGATGAATTTATAACCCAGGTATATCACAGGTGGCTTACGTAAGTCCCGCCAAGTGAGAGCAATAAACTTACTACTCTGGTTAGAAACGTATAGTTAATGCCGTTATTGGTTTTTTTTGTAGAATGTTCAAAAGTACTGGCAGATAATCCTCTTGCGCTGATTTAAGGCTAATTATACTAACAGTCGAAAGAGCAAGAAATCTAAAGAAATTGAAATAAAAAAATGAATGATTTACGAAACAAATAGGTGAGGAATCAGGTACTTTTTTGACAAGTGAATAAACGCACGTACCGGGACTTATTTGGGTGGTTGCTCCGAAATGACAGGGCACGAAATACCACTAGTCGCATTCGATTTCATAAGAGATTCGATCCAGAAAAAAAAGGGTGTAACCGAAAGAGCACTAGATTAAAGGAAATTCAATTCAAGAGCTAAAACAAATGCAAATGGAAGAACCCGTCTAAGAATCACCATGCAAACAAAAACATTGTGAAGGAAATCTCACGTCAATATTGCGTTTACATCATACAGCTTTGAAAGGGTTTCCTGTACTTTTGAACTTCTTCGCAACTCAAAATGTTTGTGCTAACCTGCACTGTAAAACTTTTGTATAAGAATTTTCTTCATTATTTCCTCGTACATTTTCAGCCTCCGCAAAATTGCTCACAATTTGTTTCGTATTGTGTTCACGCTATGAATTGTTAGATAGTTTTATTGAAGGTCTGAGCTAGTTTTGTGAATCTTTTGGATAAAGAGAATGTTTCTTATAATCTATTCGATTACTATATAATGTGATAGATGGAAGATGAAGGATATTTTGGAGAACTTTGTGTTAAAATATTATAAAAATTTACTTGTTCCTGGACTGCTTTCCGCAACTAGGCCTAGTAACCAGGTGGGCCTTTTTTGTGTGATTTTTTTATAAACATTTGTCAGACCATTGTTTTTTTTGATGATCAAGCTTTCTTTAACTGTATTACTCGAGTGAGCAAGATGTGTTCTTTCTCCTTAAACGAGATACAAAATCGAGATGCAAGGGTAGATCGAATTACTGTTTGAAGGATTTTTTAAGGTATATACTTGCCATAATATATCAAGACTCTGAATTTATTCATGGTCTAGCTAGCCAGTATATAATTAACCAGTTCTTAAACAAAGCGTATGTATAGACTCGTAAAACCATGAAACAACGCCGAACCAACGATATAAAACTAAGATAAACCTTTGATAAACAGTGTTTATTGAAAACCGATACGGTATCCATAAAATTTCCGTTGATGACTTGATGGTCGCAATATACCAGTTTGCTGTAATAAATTGATTGATATATGCGGTGATTGATATAAGATCTATTTTATGAAGTCATGAATACTTAGAATACTACTGTTATTTGTGTCAATTGGCGAAACTATGTTGCACTCCAAATGTCGGTCGTAACATAAAATTGCATTTTACTTCATGCAGCACTCATTTTGTTATTGGTACTTTAATTCTATTTTCTAGCACGCGTTTTGTCTTTTACAACCTTATTTACACCTATAATTTTGTAGCTGTTTCAAATAGGTTTAGACACTGGCCATAATAATAAAAATTTATGGTTGTGTTAGATAAAATCGATAGTAAACCGACACCCTACAATTTGGTATAAATTCTGACAAAAACAACCCAACAATTAGGGTTCTAATGTGACAAAAAGCAGTCTCAATTTAAAAAAGCTTGGGTCTATTTATCGCCTACTCAAAATGCCGATAATTGCGCTAACCAGATAAGGTTACTAAGTGTTAGCCAACAAGAAAATAGGTCGAGCATAAAACTTGGACGAGGGCATTCTCAAGTGCCTTTTTAGTGGTCTCGCTCTTCAGGAAGCAAAACACTTGTATGGCCGAAAGTTTTTGTACATCACTTAAAGCGATAAAAGTGTACTTCACTTTACATCATTTTGACTCTTGTTACATTCATGTTGAGAACACAAAATTGCTACGATTTGTAGCAGCGTAGCTTTTGCTACGAAGTTGCTACGGCGTAGGCGCGAACTGTTGGAACACATTAACATTACACGTGTCAAATTTGATTGAACAAGGTCATTGATAGTTTCATAATCTAAGTTTACTGTTATAATAATCTTAAGCTCTACACAACTAAGTATAACATCAAGTTTACACTACACATTATATTGGTTAGTTCACGCTGCACCTAACTTTGGCAAGAGATTATAACAAGTGCAGCCTAAGTTCCGAGTTTTAGGCGATGGGAGTACAAATTATACATCAGGATATACTTTATGATACAAAGATTTGAATAATCTTTTAAAGTACTATATTGGTTAGTTCACGCTGCACCTAAATTTGGCAAGAGATTATAACAAGTGCAGCCTAAGTACCGAGTATCGAATGAATGAATGAATGAACGAATGAATGAATGAACACTTTATTGTACAATAAAAATAAACATGAACATGAGTATCGTTTAAGGCGATGGGAGTACAAATTATACATCAGGATATACTTTATGATAGAAGGATTTGAATAATCTTTTAAAGTACTAGTTTTAGCCCGCTGCTTCGCATTCGTTGTGTCTATGGAAACGTTCAAAGTTTACTTCTATCCCATGGGAACTGTTGTATGGGATAAAACGTAGCCTATGTTTGATTCCAGGCTTATTATTTGTTGTTATATCCGCAAGAAAAATACATAATACGTGAAAATTTTAACTGTCTAACTTTTACGGTTCATGAAATACAGCCAGATGGACAGACGGACATACAGCGGAGGCTTAGTAATAGGGTCCCGTTTACAGCTTATGGGTACGGAACCCTAAAAATGGCATACAGCAGATTAAAATGTTACTGTAGTAACTAAAATTACTTTATTATATTTACATTTATAGCTACTAAAACCCTTAATATTCTACGTATAATATCCGGCCTATAATTAATTGGATGAAACATTTACATTCTCTCAGACAATGAAATAATTATTTACCCAGTAAATTTGTTTCGGTAATTATTTTGTAACGTGTTCTTAATTCCAAGATCATGTAGAACACTTGGGGCCTGAATGTTAGCTCGCGTGAGAGGAATTTATTATTTCACGGAAGTTTCTGAATACACGTGTAATGTTACCCGAAATAAATACGGGTATTAGATACTGGAATCTTCATCATCTTCTAAAGTGTATTTCATCCATAAAATGATTTCTCCGTAAATCGGTTCCTCGGGTTCCCCTTTAGAAATAACAATTTTCTTAGAAAAAAACCACTCCATCGTAATTTGTTATCTGATAAATTATATTAACAATATTCTACAAATAGATACAACCCTTTTAGTAAAAAGTAATTAATAAAATTGACTCTCCACAAAAAATCTTTTGCATAAAAAATTCTCGAGCTCGAGGTCTTCTACAACCACCACTTACCGAAAAACTATTTATTGTTTGTGACATGATTTTTCCACCAAGATTAAAAGTAAGTATTATTTTCTATTGTTAGCTCGTGAGTTTCCTATGACAAAGATTACGTTCCTACGCTTCTGGTCTTCATGATAAATAATTCACGCTGAGCCTTATTCCGCCTAAACTAACTTTAAACCGATCGATGAAACTCAGCCCGTCTATTCCGTATCCAACAGAATGTTAGTATCGTAGCTGTTCCTATATGTGTTGTCCTCGTCAGTGACAAACATCACGTTATTCATGGATTCAGGCAAAAAGGAATAGCAAAAAAGAAGTGGAGAAGAAGTACTTCGGTTGGTAAGAAAAGACAAAATCAATTACTAATTGGCTTACTAATTTGACTAGATTAAGAATCGATGATTAGACTTGAAGCAGATCCACTGTGTGCCTTATTCACTATGATTATTAATAAAACTTTTAAAACTATCATAGTTAATCACTCTCAGGTCTTTTTTATACGGGATATTTACCATGATTTTAGTTTTGTGCTTTCCAATATATCGGCACAGTTCGCCACGATCACGGAATAACTGAAAGCACTGCGAGTCAGTTCTTATTGGCATAGACATACTGATCTACCCTCATTTTTTTGTCATTTTTCTGTCGAATGCTATCACCACCACTGGTTCCTTTTTCGAAACTCAAATCATGGTAAATACCCGTTGTTAATAACTTTTATGATAATTAATGCCGTGATTGTAAATGAAATGAAATACCTAGCAATTGCAACAGCTATCTAAGGTTTTTTTATATAGTGCACTTTGGGTATCTCTAAGAAATCAAATAAGTTCCCAAAAACTTTCGGTTTCGGCGGGATTCTAACCCGCACCCCGCCCTCAGTACGGGTGTGCTCTAACCAACTAAGCCACAAAACCCTAAGTCGGTTCAACCGAAAATCTTTGGGGCCTCTTACGGACTATAGCGTCCGCCGAAACCGATTTTTTTTGGAAACTTGTTTAATTTCTTAGCAACAGCAATCGTTATGGAATACGATCACGTGTTTAACGTCCTCATGGTTTTGCAGCGTAGCGAAATCCTTACATATTCAATCTATATTCTGCCTTGAACGCGAAGAACGCATCACATTTCTACAGAACATTGCGTCCTACATTTATTTGTAGGATAGAAAAAGACTCTAAGACGAGTGAAAATTGCGTTGCAAGGAATACGTTCGTATAAACGCGATTCAGAACTACAGCAGAGAACAACTGGAAATAAGCGAATTCTTATGCTATACGTAGTATCTACAAAGCTATAAAAACCATCAACTATCTTTTGAACTATCAAATTCTCTTTATTGTTACAGGTAACGTAAATACTTCGGTATAAGTATCTATTTTTAAGCTAAACTAATTATTGCTATAAGTTATTCATAAGTTCATGATTCTGTTTATATCCCAAAGGAATAAAATGATACGGCTTAATTAGATACGGATAACATCTTTCTACTTAACTTTTCCGTCAAAAATATAAAAGCGATGAAGATTTTTCGTATACTTACATTACTGGCATGGGTTAGGCAACTGTTATGCTCCGGATCAAACAATGTCTGGCTGCTATCTATGTTTGCTCAACGGAATTGAATTTTAAAGGACCTGTCTTCTCATTGTTGGAAAATGTAAATGAGTTTATTGATTTCATATTTCGTTCAATTGCTTTGAAAGGTACGATGGTATACGCATTTGTCGTTGTAAGGCCGTTCGCCGCCATTTAACTTTTAGTATTGTATTGTATTTCTTTATTTATCAAAAACATATACTATTCTTATTCTTCACGCTTCCGACTGGTATTGCTATGATCAGTTGAGCTACTTGTAGATTGTTAGCAACAGTCTGCAGTTAGCTCAATTGTTTCAATTGTAAATACTAGTTTTAATTTAATTCTATTATTTGATTGTAATTTTCTTTCTTATTTAAAAGATACTATAAACCAGAGAAGGTTTGTCTAGCGTCTACGGTTATATTGAGTTGCCACACATTTGGCATGAATAGATAAATAATAACTATTATTAACTTAAACAAACTAAATCTAAGTAAGTTCATACCAGTATTAGAAGCTAAAATAAATATTACCAATAACTACCACTAAAAACTACTGCCTACTGTAGGTATTTATTTAAATAGTCATCAGAACCTTTAAAAGAAAACATTTCGATCAACAATCAAATGGCTTTACAAAACGTATCGTAAAACTGAATCTTGTTTACAATTTACACGTTGACTGAAAGACTGAATCTGAAAAATGAAATGACAAACAAAACTGTATTTTCACACAAACAAGTTATTAATTCTACAGGAAAGTAGGTTTCTTGTTTTGTTTCCGAAGTAAATTGAAAAACATGTTTACATTTAACCCATTACAAAGGGGTTAGAACAGCCTAAAACAACATCAATTAAAAAAAAATTAGATCTCTATACTCGTATCATCAAAATATTTAAAATTAAGCTACTTTACTGTAAGTAAAGTAAATGTAATTTTTGTAATCATTTGTTAGATACTCAAGTTAATTGAATTTTTGCTTACAACATTAAATTATGTTAAGTTTTTTCGTAATTGTTTTATGGTCGGGACCTTTGTTTAACTTTACAGGTCTAGCACTACATTCCTTAGCTCATGAAAAGTGGCGATGTAGCCGACAGTATATCACAAAGATGTAGAAGACACCTATTTACTCTAGCCATGAAGTCTTGCCAATGTGATTTCGATATGCTATGGGTCAAACTAATATTATAAATGCGAAAAGAACTATGAACTAAGTTTGAATGTTTCGATTTTGGTTACCTCTTCACGCCAAAAGCACTAAACTGATCAAGCTGCTATTTATTTTTATCAAATAATAGAATTAAATTAAAACTAGTATTTACAATTGAAACAATTGAGCTAACTACAGACTGTTACAAACAATCTACAAGTATTTATTTTTTTGTTTGAATTGAATAGACTCCGTAACTATAATTTGAAAAATTCTTTTACCATTATTCTTTTATATCCTTTGTAAGAATTCAGTCAAATTGGTTGTTTTATGGTTATTCCCCATCCTCTTCATGGCCTGCAAATGCATTTAAACGTTTCGAAAGGCGATGTACATTGCAAATCCTCACTCTTTGACGTGCTGACCTAGCTCGCTTCTCTAGAACGTGGTTCAGGATTCCGCCCAGTGGTATTATAATATAGTTGTGTAACTTTTTACTGTGTTTTTTATGCTTCTAAAAAAAATTATGATTTTAAAGGTTTCAAAAATTCTAAGTAGTCGTAGAGATATCCAAAAAATTACTACTACTTAGGTCGGACTTGAACTAGCGACTTTTATTGATTGTTTTTAAACAAAACACTATAAAAAGTTCCACAGATTATCGACTGGTCGACTGGTCGTTTGTATGAGTGTTGAAGATGAAATTGGCAATACATTCCCATATAGTGTCGAAAAGTCGCTAGTTCAAGTCCGACCTAAGTAGTAGTAATTTTTTGGATATCTCTACGAATACTTAGAATTTTTTAAATTAAGTATTAGTAAATACCTACTTTAAATACATGGCGATACTGAGATAGCATAGGACTTGTCTGGTTCAAAGTTTGGAGCTTTGGAGGCATAATACATAATACCCCCAGGAGTGGGTTCAGTCGGCTAACGTGTTGTAGATTATTATAACTACTATAGTACGCCTTTTTGTTGATGTTGACCCTATGTGGTTAGCAGGCAGAAAATCCCATCGGCATTATGCCCACCATTTGTGTACTTTTTTTTAATCGTGTCCAATTAAGTGTAAAAAAATGATCAACTTTCAGGTCTTCAATCAAAACCCTTCCTAAATCCCTGTCTAAAACAGACCGATATTAAGAGGCCACCATTGCATGACTTTACAGGTCTAGCATTCTTTACGCCTGACAAAAGCCAGACGTTTAAAATATTCCCAGATACAGCTAAAAACCTGACAGTGGGCAAAAGTCAAGCAACAGTTGAGAAGTAAGGGGTGCGGGGCGGAAAATCAATAGAGGAACCGTTTCGCCCCGCCCGCCAAAACATCCCTTGATATGTGGCTAGGTTTTTATACCGTGAGTGAAGTATTAGTAGCTTTTGCACGCGAGTTAGCTACCGCTGTAGCTGGATAAAGGTGGCTTTTGTGTTGAACCAGGTATTTGCTAGGTTTTGCAGTTCGCGGAATCCTACCGTAGTTTATAAGCACCTTCAAACTGACGGAATGAGCTAGTGACCGATATTAAAAGGCCACCATCGCAATACTTTGCAGGTCACGTATGCTTTACGATGCACTACACTGCGTTCTGACTTTCAGAGCCATAAACTTTTGAACTTTTCGTTTCAAAACTCGATGAAATCATCTTTACAAACTGTGATACTTTGTAATGGATTTGGAACAATGGGTGAGAGAACCTGAAAGAGATGCGATACGAAGTGTAAGAAGGACATGGCCTTGTACGGACGCGGCGTGGGTCGGACGGGTTAGAATTACTTTTGAGTGAAATTACGTAATAAAACACTGTTTTTACCGGATTGATCGCGTATATTTTATATTTTGTTTATAACCTGACGTTTCGGAGGCTTTTGAAATTACGTAAGATCAAGGTGATAATTCAAGGATTTATTTCAGTACGAGTTGCCGAAATTAAAAAAAGTATTTATGGAATTGAGAGTTCAGGTATTACTCTATGAAAAAAAACTACTAAGGCGTAAGAATCAAGATTTTCAGCTCAGCTCGTGGAGGTCGTAAAAGGCGACTTAAGACTCTACGGAATGCTGATGAAGAGAAAACTATTTACTTATCTTTGACTTCACCTATACAAGATATTGTGCTATGAAATATGTAACGACCTTAGGCGTAATTAGGTAACTTAGAATTTCTCGAATATTCTCGACTTACAATAGCGATAACAAGGCAAATATTATTAAGCATTCTAAGAAGGCCGATATTCGAAATGTTAGTAAAGACTTAATTTGTAATTATCGCTAGGGGGCAGTTATGTAACGGGCAAAGGTAGACCGTAAGGCTTACTGAGCTGTATATAACTATTGGGGGTACCTGTAAATCGGCAGTAATAAACTGGCTATCGAGCAAGACGGTCGTTTCATTTAGCTTCCCTACTTACCGACATACCATTTGACGACGAGGTCACTGTCTACCCGCGAGTAAATAAAAATGACGAGTTTTCTCGGTAACTTAGGCGTTTTCGACTACAAATTACATGAATGGGAAGTGTTTTTCGGTAAATTGACGCAATTCATTAAACTGAACGGCATCGGCGAAGAAAAACAAAGTGCTGTGTTGCTAACGCATTTATCCGACGACTCGTACCGTCTGCTTCGGAACCTCGTTCACCCGAAGAATCTCGATGGAACAACCTATAAAGAGCTAGTGATTGTACTCAATAAACATTTCACGCCAAAAAGGTCAACATTCGCCGACAGGGCGAAGTTCTATGAAGCGATAAAGTCCGAAGGCGAAAGCATTGAAGATTGGGCAGCACGGCTGCGAGGGCTAGCCGTCTTCTGCGACTTTGGCACGGAACTGGACACGCTACTGCGGGACCGTTTTGTGCTAGGCTTTAGGACAGGGCACGAGCGTGATAAACTTTTTGAATGCGACTCCAAAACCTTGACGCTAGCGCAGGCGTTGGAAGTCGCGCAAAAGGCATCGTGCGCGCGGCAGGCACGCGCAGCAGGCGTGGGCGCCGAGGCAAGTACCGTCGTCGTGAAGGAGGAACCAGTTTTCTACGCGCGGGCAGGTGCTCGCGGTAGCGGCGGCGGCGGCGGCGGCACGGGCAGCGCCGCGGTGGCCCAGGCGGGCTCGCAGGCAGGCGCTGCTGGGACACGCAAGGCTGATCAGGGCGGTAATCAGTCGCGTTGTACGGTGTGTGGTATGAAGAACCACTCGGCGGATAAGTGTAGGTTTAGGAACTACAAGTGTCTAAAATGTGGGCAAAAAGGCCATCTTAAGAAGGTGTGTGGTTCAACAAAGTGTAATTTACACAAAATTAGTGCCGAGGGCGCAGAGTCCCTTGCCGAAAGTGACTGCAAGGAATGTGAACTTTATAACTTAAGGTATGTAAACTATAATCCTATCAAACTGACAGTAAATGTGAATGGAATTGAGTTGTTTATGGAACTGGACACAGGATCGGGCACTACGGTTATTTCGGACAAATTATATTTACAGTATTTTTCCAGGTTAAAATTGCATAAGAGTGATATTAAAATGTGTTTATACAACGGTCATAAAATCACGCCTTTAGGTTACTTTTTAGCTGACGTTAGGTATTCTAACGATTGTAAACCGATAAAATTGTATGTCATAGAAAATGGTGGGCCACCGTTGTTGGGGCGTGATTTCATGACACATTTTAAAATTTATTTTGCGTCATCGAATAACAATATTGAATGTTCGAATAAAAACATTGAAGAAGTGCAACACCTTTTAACACTTTTTCCAGACGTGTGGAAAGATGAGTTAGGTTGTTTTAATAAATTTGAAGTCGAGTTGCAACTAAAAGATAATGTTAAACCGAAATTTTTTAAGCCACGATCCGTACCTTTCGCACTAAAAGAAAGGGTTAGTGCAGAACTTGACAGATTAGTGAGTTTAGGCATTTTAGTGCCAGTTAACCATTCGGAATACGCAACCCCCATAGTACCAGTCCTAAAAGAAAATGGAAAATTGAAAATTGCCGGTGATTTTTCATGTACACTAAACCAAGATTTAAAAATAGATAAGTATCCGTTGCCACGCATAGAAGAAGTGTTTTCTAAAATAGGCGGTGGAGAAAAATACTCGAAGTTAGATTTAAGTAATGCCTACAACCAATTTAAATTGACCAGGTCATCTCAATCGTTGGCCACCATATCGACTCATAAGGGGCTATTTTCCTACAGTAGATTGGTGTATGGTCTAGCAAACGCTCCTGCTATTTTCCAAAAAGCTATGGAAACACTTTTATCAGGCCTAGAAGGTGTAAGCATTTGGCTTGATGATATTTGTGTAACAGGCAAAACCAAGGAAATCCACTTGTCAAGGTTGCGGGAGGTTCTCAGTAGGCTACAAGGTGCGGGGTTACGGTTGCAAAGAGAAAAGTGCGTATTTTTTCAGGATAGTGTTACCTACCTAGGCTATGTTATAGATATCAACGGATTGAGAACTTGCCCTACTAAAGTTGAGGCAATAACTAATGCGCCCCCGCCTACCAACGTTTTAGGTGTTAAACGATTCCTAGGAGTAGTTAATTACTACAGGAATTTTATTCCTTCCGCATCGGCGGTATTAAATCCACTACACGAGCTGCTGCGTACGGGCGCTGAGTGGCAGTGGGGGGAGCGGCAGCAGGCTGCCTTTGAGAGCGTGAAGCGCGAGCTGGCCAGCGACCGCGTGCTAGCGCACTTCGAGCCGGAAGCGCCGCTGACGCTGACCGTAGACGCAGGCCCGTGCGGGCTCGGCGCCGTGCTGGCGCACAAAGATGCCGACGGCGGCGAACGTCCTATTGCGTTTGCATCGCGTTCGTTATCGGCAAGCGAGAAGAACTATAGCCAAATTCAGAAGGAAGCCACGGCCATCATTTTTGGGGTAAAACATTTCCACCAGTACCTTTATGGCCGCCAAGAACCTTTTATTTTAAAAACCGACCATAGGCCATTACTTTCTATTTTTGGAAGAGGGAAGGGTATTTCTGTAACGGCCGCATTACGCTTGCAAAGGTATGCTATAATTCTGTCAGCCTATAACTATATAGTGCAGTATGTAGACGGGAAAAACAATCAGGTCGCAGATTATTTCTCAAGGTCGCCCCTATCAGACTCGGTCGGTGATGAAACCGCAGAAAGTTCTAGGCATTTTTTGTTCTTAGAAGCAAACGTAGAACCGGTTTTATTTGAAGACATTAAACGTGAGGTATCTGCCGATAAGGTTTTGCTTATGGTGATGAAATACATGAAATATGGTTGGCCTAGAAAAATAACATGTAGATCCATCTTGCCCTACTTTCAGTGTAAGACAGATTTAGAAGTAGTAGATGGATGTTTGTTCCGCGGTCACAGAGTAGTTATTCCAGTCGTGTATAGAGACAGAATGCTAAAAGAATTGCATTCTGCGCATTTTGGAATCGTCAAAACGAAAAGTGCAGCGCGCAGCAGAATGTGGTGGCCAGGAATAGATGGTGATATCGAGCGATGGGTGGGTGCATGTACCGCTTGCGCCGCCGTCCGAGCCGCGCCGCCGAGTGCACCGCCGTCGCCGTGGCCGCGCCCGCCGGCGCCGTGGCACCGGGTACACATAGATTACATGTCCATAGGGCAGGCTGTGTACTTGATTGTGGTAGATGCGTATTCCAAATGGTTAGAGTGTGTGTTTATGGAGCGTGGCACTACTACAAGTGTTCTTATTCAAAAACTAAAAGACATGTTTTCTAGATTTGGCGTGCCTTGTGTAATTGTATCAGATAACGATATTAAAATAAGCTCGGCAGAATTTCATAATTTTTGTAATGTAAACGGAATCCAACATGTAACATCACCCATATATCACCCGGCTAGCAATGGGCAGGCGGAAAATTCAGTTAAAACTTGTAAGAAAATGATAAAATGTGTAATTTCAGAATGTCAAAACCAAAAGGAAATTAATAATAAATTACAAAGCTGTTTGTTTGTATTTAGAAACACAGTACATTCTGCGACTGGCGCCACGCCGGCTATGTTAATGATGGGCCGTAACTTAAGGTGCAGGTTAGATTTAGTCTTACCTCGTAATAAAAATAAAAATGAACAAGTTACTGACCTCAAACCAAGTCGACGTTTTAATGTTGGTGAAACTGTATGGGCTAGGTGGTTTGTTGCTCGGAAAAGTGCTTGGAGAGTAGGTATCGTTAAAAAAATTATAGGAAACCGAATGTTTGAAATTTATTTTAGAGACAATGATACTAACTGTAAAAGGCACGTTGATCAGTTAAGGAAATATTCCTGTACTAGTAATGATGTTAAAGGAAATGATAACGTGTCTTTGGTCAGCACCGGTAGTCCGGTGATGTTAGACCCGCCGCCGCCATCGCCACCTTGCACGCCGCCGCCCACAGCGCTCCTCCGATCGCCGTCGCCGCTGGCGCCGCCACCCTCTGTGGAACCTAGTATAATAGTAGAACCATCGTCGCCGCTTTCAATAACTACTGCTGAGGAGGTGATAGAGAGGTCTGTCGTGACCGCCCAGGATAACTGTCCAGTGTCTGATAGGGACGAGTGGGCGGAGGCCTGCGAGGTGATGATGGATGAGCCGCGACCGGCGGAGCTGCAGGTCAATCCTAGTGTGGAAGGTACAAGCCCTAGCAGCGCAAACTCCAGCCCGGTCGGGCGCTCTAGGAGACCCAAAAAGCCTGTTAACTATAAACGCTTTTGTTAAGTTAATTAAGTAGGTATTTAGTGATTTTAATTAGTTTATTTAAGTAATCTTTACCTTGTTACAGATTCCCTAATTAACGTTGAAGGGATGAGCTGTATATAACTATTGGGGGTACCTGTAAATCGGCAGTAATAAACTGGCTATCGAGCAAGACGGTCGTTTCATTTAGCTTCCCTACTTACCGACATACCATTTGACGACGAGGTCACTGTCTACCCGCGAGTAAATAAAAATGACGAGTTTTCTCGGTAACTTAGGCGTTTTCGACTACAAATTACATGAATGGGAAGTGTTTTTCGGTAAATTGACGCAATTCATTAAACTGAACGGCATCGGCGAAGAAAAACAAAGTGCTGTGTTGCTAACGCATTTATCCGACGACTCGTACCGTCTGCTTCGGAACCTCGTTCACCCGAAGAATCTCGATGGAACAACCTATAAAGAGCTAGTGATTGTACTCAATAAACATTTCACGCCAAAAAGGTCAACATTCGCCGACAGGGCGAAGTTCTATGAAGCGATAAAGTCCGAAGGCGAAAGCATTGAAGATTGGGCAGCACTTACCGACATACCACTTACTCCTCAGATCTTTAATATTCTCCTGATTTGCTTTTGACATTATCTTCATTCCGAACTTTGATCATTTGTTCTTTTTGTTTACCAGCAAAATGTATTACCTAATTAAAGGACAAACCTTTTCGCGTTCAAAAAAGCGTAATAAATTGGGTCGGTTTTCTACGAAAAAGTTGTAGCTGAATACACATTTTCTTATACCTACAGAGTTCTTATAGCTCTTTCCTAACAAGCACACACATCCTCGTCCCAAAGGGCCTACGAATCTGTCAAAATACTTTTCGGGAATTGTAAATCTGTATCGCTTATTCAAGGAAACTGCGATTCCATAATTTCATGAGATATAACAGAAGTGAATAGTCATTAATCTTGAGGCAAGGCGTTTTTGATTGATGATGTTTTGATTATCGAAATTAAAGTGAAGCGTTAATTGATTATACAATGCGGAATCGTTCTCTGAACCTAAAATAGAAGGAAATAACGCCTTTATGTGGTTTGTCTAAACTTTTAACATCGTCGCGTTCACACTATTATTAAAAATAAAGATTGGATGGATGTTTGTTATTTCTTCACACCAAAACTATTGATAAATCGGACTGAATTTTCGCATAGATGTAGGGTTAGACCTGGGTTAACACAAGTTCCATTTTTATCCTATAAATCAATTCCCATGGAATAGACGTTTCTATTCCAAAAATAATATTTGAAATACATTCTAAGACAATTATTAACAAAGAAAATTACAATCAAATAATAGAATTAAATTAAAACTAGTATTTACAATTGAAACCATTGAGTTAACTGCAGACTGTATCAAACAATCTACAGGTAGCTCAACTGATCTATATCAATACCAGTCGGAAGCGTGCCCAAGACGCTAGCTGCGTTGCCCCGCTGACCGTTTGAACAAGACCTTCAAACGTTTCTATAGATAAAATCTACCTTGTATATGTACGGATGGAGAGTGGAATGAGCTACCTGCTTCTGTTTTCCCGCTAGAATACAATCTCGGAGTGTTTAAACCTAGAGTACTCTGCTTCTGGGAAAGCTATCATCTTAGGCCATATCCTCACTTACTTTAGTGAGATGGTGGCCAAACACTCGACCATTACCAATAAAATTATAAAAAACGCAGCTGAAGCCACGAGTACAAACTAGTTAAGGTATAATATGAATTCCACAAAAACCGGCTCGCTCCTATAAAGTAAAAGTGTAATGTTATTTCAAAATTATTGTTGCTATAAGCCTGAATCTGCTTTGAAATCTGCGGAATAATAATTCCGCAAATAATCCCTTGGATAAATGTTATTCTCTTTTACTACGCTTAAATGTCGTGTGCGTAATTTACGGCTTTTATTTATCTTTTGTTTAGCTAATTATGTTATTTAAGATTCAGGACAATTCTCCTGAATCTGTCCTGAATTATGAATAAAACAAAAGATTCATTCAGGATGAATACAATTTACAGTCGCAAAATTCTATTAAAACCCACGAGAAATTAAATAAGCCTTCCGGATGGGAAATAGGCGTACATGAAATAATAAAAGCAAAAAAAACATGTGAAGATCCTGAAATTCAAAAGAGCCCTCTTATGCTTTTTCTTTGATAACCTTGATCGTTGTTCAACTGAAAGAGTGTTTTTATTTGGTCTATTTAGAAGTCGGAGCCTCTGTTTGTAAAAAAAGGTTCGACAGCCATAAAAGTAATACAAGACCATGCAAGGTTTTTAACCGTTCCGTCTCGTATTTACCAGGCCATGCCCGCCAGCAGTTTAGTCAGGGAGATGTCAATTTACATCCCGGAAGCCTTTCATATAATTTATTTGCGCTTTCCAAGACAAAACTTTACGGATATACGGAAATAACTTAGGTTTTTTTAAACAATGGTCAATGGACAATAGTAGCAATTATTATTTAAGTTTTTTGCTAATGAAGTATGTCAGTTTCACATTGGGACCATTTCTAAGAAATTTATAATTTATGACCCAAAAAATTTCGATTACGACGAGACTTGAACCCGCAACCATCAGCAGGAGATACCTTGCCTATTGCGCCACGAGGTCAAGTGACTTTAAGACTCAAAATACTGATTATTTAGGTAACTTTTTGCTATAATATAAACTCAGTTGTGTAGAAAGCATAAGTAAGAAATGTGCTTTTAATCAAAATAAACTTGATCACTTTCTTTTTTTTTTCAATATATTACAAAAAGTATAAATATTCCAGAAATTTCGAAAACCCTTTTGAGATGCATAAAACAATACCTTTCATTTGATACCCGATTCGGTGAGGTAGCCCCCCTTTTTGACCATTTTTCAAAAAGTGTTCAACTATCAACAACAATTTTTTATAGGAACAATAAAAAGAAGTCCATAGACTTCTTTTTATTGTTCCTATTAAAAATTTACTCACATCTACAAACGCTACATATTTTTCAGATGGATCGCAAACTTTGAATTCATAATATTAAACAAAAAAGTAATGTACGATTTTTGCAAAAAAGAAACATTTGAAAATATTCAATTCAATTGTTTCCGTTTATCAAGTGAATAATAAATCTAAGGCAAGATATGAATTTCGCCAAAAAAATAACGCGACGCATTTATCAAAGGCGTGATTGAAACCGCACGTAAAAAGATTCTTTATAGAGTTTTTGGCCCATCCGAGCATACGTTTGATTGCCCCACGTTTCCGGAATATCAACTCTCTGACTCTACTTCAAAGAGAATTTTTGTAAAATTATACTTCACTTCTAAGGATAATGGTTAAATAATTCATGGTTTTTGTAAGTAAAATAATTTTTATTTTTTATCGCTGTTTCTAGAAACCGTTGTGTTTTTTTTATTCATATCTGAGCTTTTCAGATGGAACGCAAACTCGAGCATTGAGCTGTCAAGTCCTATATTGAATTTCGTTCTATGGAGTGGTGTCCTCTGTACAAACCTGGTATCAGTATCGAGACGTAATCGTGACGTCCTTTTTCTATGGCATTTGGTACAGTGCCGCTATCGTGCGGACTGGGAACTACGCAAATCCCCAAAAATCATCACAAATCGTCACGATCACGTCTGGCACTTCAAACTTCAAAATGACTCACCCTGGTTGCGATTGGATAACAACTGTACAATCTTGTTTTTTCATTTATTTTTATTAATAGTTTTGGCCTCTGGTAAAATAAAATACTATTTTTTTTTTTGGCATTTTGTTGTTTTGTGTGATGTACCTATCCAATGTAGCCAGCAAACAATTTTGTACTCGAAGATCGTTTGCTTAAATAGATTATAGTATAAGTTTATTGCAACAGGTATCTAGAATAATTTTGTCTGTTTGTAATTCGAGTTTCTTTCCCTTTATCTTTGATCAACAATTCTTACTTATTTTTTAAGTAATCAGTACACCGTAATAAGTTAATGTTGTAATGATTGTTCAGCAAAAACCCTGTGATATATAATACAAAGCATACTAAGCTATGTATGCTTAGCTTGGGGCTAAATGATTCCGTGAGATTTATCTAGAAATATATATTTATTAATAATCTCTTCTGTATATAAGAAATGTAATAAATTCCCGAAAATTATAGATTAACCAACTAAGCCACGAAATATTAGTCGACTAAGATTTAGAGCACACCTGTGCTGAGGGTGGGGCGCGGGTTCGAGTCCCGCCAAAATCGAACATTTTTGGGAACTTATTTCATTTCTAGAGATAGCCAGACTGCGGCTAAGCACTATAAAAAAAAAATCTTCTGTATATTGTAAAAAAAGACACATTGAGTTCTTTACATATCTTCCTTCTTTACACATTCGTATTCAAATTGAATGCTCTAGCAGCGGTTAGATTCACCACAAAAACCAAAACGCTAATTTGAAACAGAAAATACAGCACGCTTTCCATTGCATATTTAAAAGGCACATAATAACAAAAACACATCTTTGACATAGAAAACATTAGACAGTTTGTGTAGTTTGACAGTGCCCATTCGAAAGTGCACAAATCAAAAACATACCTTTACGATAGAAAATACAGCACAACTTCCATTGCATATTTGAAAAGCAGTACAGCTACCGGTTAGCAGAGTTCCCAAACTATCGTTAAAAACAAATTAATATTCAACATGCGGAGCGTGTAACAAATGGTTAGATTACACAGGTAATGTACTCTACTAATTGCAAGTTATTGCTGGTAGCTCGACTGAGGGAGGGTTATGCTTTTTGCTACCATATACCTACCATATTATCTCTCTTGCTTATAAACACGACTTAGGCCCGTATTATGAAAGCCTGCTCAGTCATCGATTTATGCATAAGTAACGCTTTTCTTTGACATAAACATCACTCAAGCATAGACCTATGACTGAACAAGCTTTAACACAGGCCTTAGTTTAAAAACATATACTTTTAAAACAAGCTTTTAAGGGTTCCGTACCCAAAGGGTAAAAACGGGACCCTATTACTAAGACTTCGCTTCACAGTGCGCTACGGCGCTCATTAGGGGAGGCCTATGTTCAGCAGTGGACTAACAAAGGCTGATGATGATTCGATTACAGACACCGGGCAGGTAAAGCGGAATAATAATAATAATAAAAACATTCAAATAATTGCAACAGCTAAGATACTTTTTTCTGTTAACCTTAGTGAGAATGAGTAAATACTTTATAGTAATTTTTCTGTTAATTTCACAAAAAAATATTTGTGTTATAGCCCTTATGACCAAATCAGTGGGACCACGAGCGACTGCATTACGTTGACTGATGGTCCCACCAAACAGTGGGACCACGAGCCCATTAAATCGACACACTGTCCCACCAGTGGGTCAAATTAGTGGGACCACGAGTTGCGACCCTTTCTTATGAGTTGAGAGATGCTTTTGAGGAAGAGGGTAAGTTATTTGTAGTCGTTGGTCACACGTTAAAATAACCCGGCTTTTACTATTTTCTAGGTTCTACATGTAGTTTAAATACCAGATGAGAGAAGGTTTTCGTACATTGCAAGCGATTCTATGAACCACCCTAAAACGAACTACAAATTAATTGTCGTATTGGAGTCTATTGACGTTAAGAAGTTTATTAATAAAATCATGTGACATTATGTCAATACACTCGAAAAATAAAATTTACTCGAAGTTTTTTTCAACAAAGATTCATAGCAAATGGCTTAGTGTGAGTGCAAAATTTTTTAACTGCTATACACTACTTATAGAATAAAAATAATAAAAATCAGACTTAAGGTCAGGCCACGCTTTGTCCATCTTTAAAAAATATGTGTAACTAGCAGCGCCTCGCGGTTTCACCCGCGTAGTTCCCGTTCCCGTAGGAATTTCGGGATAAAAAGTAGCCCATGTCCTATTCCAGACTATAATCTATCTCTGTGCCAAATTTCATCCAGATCCGTCTTGCCGTTCTGGCGTGATAAAGGAACAAACATCCATCCATCTATCTATCCATCCATCCATCTAAACTTTCACGTTTATAATATTAGTGAGATGAGATGAGATAAAGAGACTTATAGAGAAAATTTGACTAAGACGAAAGATTTCTGAAAATCGAGTTTAAGTACCTTATTAGGCAGCTTGCTCAAGTATCAGTTAATACTTGAGCTTTTATTATCTAGGTACCTAATCATTATTTCGTGTGCTAGTTTAAGCGTTCATTATATATTCAAACTTTTCCTAAAGGTCGGTCTAGACCACTTATGCTGTCCACGATGAGTAATAAAAGTAACGAGCTTAGAGTAGGAACTTCTAACCAGTAACTGTAACCTTTGTAACACAACGTTTGATAATTTGAAATGAAGTATTCCCGTTTGGGCACCTATTTTTTGGACACCTATGCATTGAGCACCAAAGGCATTCCCATTTGAGCACCAATCAATATATTAACGTGGTGCCAAATGTAGCATAGATTCCTCGTTGATTTTAATTTTTTTGTGGAATATAATTTAATGGGTTGGTTTAATGTTTTAGTGGGCCATTAGCTAAAATGTTCCTTAGGAATTAATTAGCAATTTATTCTTCGTTAGGAATTAATTCTTAAATTTCTGTACAGTGTTGTAGCTACAATTATTTTCCTGTAAAGGTAGATTACGTAGGTTTATACACTACAATTATTCCAGAGAGGATCTTCAGGCAATCATTAAATTCAAAACATTTTTACCTGCAGTCGTAAAAGCTAAACACGGTTGTAAAAAGAAGGTTAGTAACTTGATTCTGTTGCAAGAAAATTCATGTATATTTATTATATTTATTTGGTTTTTTACCATGGATGAAAATATGTTCTTCATGGCCCCGATTCCATTAAGTTAATCACTTAATTCATTTTAATTTCAATGTTATCGGCTCAGAAACATTTTGTCATCTTATAGATTTTTTAATAAAGAAACTGTCAACTTTTTCGAACAATAGTAATAGTAGTAATGGTTATCGTGGTTTCTTAACATCACAGTCGTGTTATTTAAATTGTCTCACCATGCAATTTTTTTCCAAGAAAAACAAAGGAAATTAAAACGTATGATAAAATATTGACAACTCGTGGGGAGAGCAGGCAGCATTCATACAGCTGGAGCTATCATACAGCAGCCATATCTAAAAAACTAAGCACTTTGAAACGTTTTTATTTGTATGCTATACACTAAAGCTAACCGTGGGATATTGATGGTTTTGTGGTTGTAAGTTTTGTCCTGAATTTCAATAATGGTTTATTATAGTGTTTCAACAATGCCCTAGTTTGTCCTGTAAACATAAATTTTGGGTTAATTTCAACGAGTATTTTTATTTTAAATTAAATTGGTGAAAGTATGTGGTACATTCATACAGCTATAGGTGGGGTACATACCGCAGTAAGGTGTCAAGGTTGAAACCATTCATTTAACCTCTCGGTGCAAATATCACGTGTGGTAACACGCACTATCTAGAGTTTATTTTATCTATGGACTACTCTGCGACGATACCAAAGTTATATTAAAGCGCTTGGTTAGCAAAATTTTGTCCCTGTGCGGCTGCCAAGCGATTATAGCAAAATATCTCCAGTGTTTGACCCAATGTTCATCGGTGGACTTTAATGTCCTGATGAAGAATGTGTAGCTGGAACTGTATCTTTGACAATGCAAATCGAAACCACTTTCCAAATCGATTGTATCTACGAAAATAGCTCCCCTCGAAACAGCGGCATGCCTCCATTATTCAGGGGATCACAGGGTATTATGCACCACAGCGTGTGACTGACAGACTAATACGACATAATGAATGCAAGCAATGATGGGAGGACGAGTAATCTATGTCTAATGGAGTGTAGCAAGAAGTTATGTAAAATGAAGGCCTGTTAAAATTATGGTGGGTTAAAGGTTTCACAGCTCAGCTTCTGCGGTGCGACACGTAGGGGAGCGTCGCAGCTACTAGCAGTGCTAGAACCACTTGTGTGTCGTGGGCAATGACAGTGTTAAAGATCGAGCTACCAGCGTTAGAAGATATTTTTATAAAACATGCAGTATTCTCTTATCTATCTTTAGAAAATATAAGCAGAGAGAACGAAAAATTTGATAGAGGCCTACACCAGTCTACTGGTCGACAAAGGACAAGGATGAGGACTGTTGAGTATTGTGTTTAATCAGTGCCCTACCAAGGTGGAAGAACTAGATGGAGCACGGACCCTGGCCCTGGCAGATCTATCATCAAACGCGTTTAATTATTCACATAAAAACGAGTCCTCACTCAACTACCTGAAGAAGCCTTACTACTGCTCAAGACTAGTGCACTTTCAGTGAATAGGCGAGCAAAAGTTTCATTGAAAACTGGGACAAAATTCACTCACTTCCACGCCTTTGTAGCCGCTGAAAAACAAATAGTTTAAAACTGTTCATAAAATATGAAATCTCCTAAAACCGCCTCCTCCTCTGTTCAAGCTACATATTAAAAAACTGCATTCTTGTTGGAAAAGTAAACCTTAACCATAAGTCAATGTCAACGTCAGTTTAAGACAACAATAACCAACAATAGACCACAATAGACCTAATGTCACTTGACATGACATGTCAACTTCAACTTCTTTTATATGGCTCTGTATCCATTTTGGTACAATTTTGCCAATGACAACATGTCATAGACCTAATGTCACTCGACATGACATGTCAAGTGACATTAGGTCTATTGTTGTCTCGTTCAGAGATAGGCTCTCTCTCGCTCTCTAATGGCTGTCCCGTGTATCACGTTTACAAAAAAGCTTTATCCGTTTTCATCTAATAAACTCTTTGATTTCGTTCATAACCCATCAATTCCAATACCCATGTTGGGTGCAGCCTAACTAGAACCAACCGACAAACCTCAGATCGGTATCAAAGCTGTATCTATCTATTACCGGTGACCGCTAGAATGGCAACAGGAAATATTGGGAGCTATTGTGGTGGCCGTTGAGCGTCTGAATGACGGTATTGTACCTCGGCTACAAAGCCGGTCAGGGTTTATCAGTTGACTTTGGTTGACCGACGGTTACTACCCGGGGTATTAATATTATGGTGATTTAATAAAGTCCGTTTTATAAAGCTGGAATATAAGTATAAGTCAAAAGTGATAAATGGCTATTATCGCTAAAAGATATCACATATTTAGTAGGTTTACAATTTTACATTTGAAACTTATTCTTTTCTATTTGAAGAAGCTAATGTGAGACCATGAACACAATATTAAATATTTGCAATTGAGTTTATTTTCATGGACGCCTGAAAACGTTTCAGGCGGTCATCATGGACACACACATAGAATTGGTTACCATGAACTACCACCAACCAGCCTCCCTGTACATCCGACCGCACGGTTTCACCTCCAGTACCAATTACCGCATTAATTACCCCATAATTATGGTCTATCAGAACAGCGGTGTAAAGTACTTCGTTTACATAAATGATTGAGACTGATAACCCCGCCTCATTAACTAATGGAGGCTGAGGTAATCTCCTTTCACTAGACTTTGATGTACGAGCAAGCTAAGTTTATAATTAGACGGTGATATCTAACAAGTTATAGAACTTTGCTGGGTTGTCCCATACTTACTTACTTACTTGCCTTACTTCCGAATTCAAGTTCAAGATTCGATATTATTATTTGCTTAGATAGGTACAGGATAAACACGAGCATAAGTACCTTTTTACAAAATGTACCAAGAGATGAGATTATCCCAGGGATAAGGAATTCCTAGGACCCTGCAAGGATTGCTCTAAAACTAATAATCTCCAAATCTTCAATGTCTCCACTATACTAGGCTCCTTTTCCCGAAGATTTTGGTATTCTTGGTGTAATTTTCCAAGCTCTACAACACGGTACAGGAGTTTGTGTTCCACAAATCGGAAGAACAAATTTTATTTGCTAAGCATTTCTAAAATAATTCGAATCTGCTAGCTCTGAATCATTTTCAATATAAAAAGCGTATCAGGCCGCAACTTACAAACTTTTCTTGGACCTACTTACTTTCATTTTTTGTTCCCTCCAACCTAGCGGAAAATCGACCTTGAGCATAAACCACAAACTTCCAAAGAAAAGACTCAAAAGATTAAAAAGCGGCAGGCGACAAGTTCAACTAAGGTTCGCTGATCTCATAAAAATATTTCCAACTGTGGCTTAATTGTATAATTTACGCATCCTTAGATCTTTTCTTTGTGACACCTTACGTAATGAGACCGAAAGGTAATACTGAGTTCTGTGAGCGCCCATTCCTTCCCGTTACGTAGGTTTAGAAACGTCTCAACCCTTTCAGAATTAAGATTAGAACAAACAAAACAACAGAGATAAAGAATAAAGGGTTGCCTCGAATAAGTGGCCCGACTTTATGAATCACATTTAATATTCGTGTTTGTTATAATCCCGTTTAAGGGTTTGAGGTGCCGGAGGGTTTATTACTCGTGACTGTAAATATAACGACGAAATAATTTAAATTTTAACTTCAAACGAATCGAATAAACCTGTTATGTTTTCCGTTTATATTAACGACGTTTCCTTTGTGATATTATCTGACATCAAAAATTTTAGGCTAGGCCTTTTGTACCAAAAAAATTAAGACATTTTTATATTTTTCCTACACGGTAACGGTAAAAATCATTAATCTTATTACACAGCATTGTGTTACAGTTAGGTACCTTATAAGGTATTTTATAATATAGAGTACAGGATACATAAAAGGTAAATATCGGGTAAAATTTATCACAAATTTTCACCCGCGTAACTCGAGCTCACTTCATACTTAGTAACAGTAACAAGGAAAGGAGGAACACATAAATCACAGCACTAAAGTTTGTTGCATTTTGAATTTTAACTCCTACTCGCTTATGCTAAAACCTACTGAGCAAAACCTCAGTAACTTTTTATACCGTAACTCGCACTGCGAAAATGATAGCAGAAATAATTTGAGACGACCCAAGCTTGCAGGTTAGAAATGATTGGTAAGTGTTTTATTATTATTGGTGATCCAAAAATGTGGTAAATTCTATCAATGCCACTAAAATTCAGTGATTATAAAGTTTGTTATTGTTTGTTGTGATATGAAAAGGTAGTTTACAAAAAACAAAATGCAAGTATAATGTAGTGAAATCGAAAATTTATCAGCTGTTCACGGCTGCGTTTAAGCTAAAGTTCACGGTAAAATACTTGCTGTAAAACAATATAGGAGTAAAAATGTAACAGACACACCGAGTTACTTTGGAATTTATATTAATGTATGGCTTGACGAGTTCGCTCATTTAATTTGCGTGTAGGCGCAATATCAAAATATGTTCACAGAATGTCTTTGGGATAGGAAGGTTTTCCGGTTATCTAAATCCAACTCATTAATATCAAAGAAAATTTAAATTGACGACCTTCGCTACAGATCAAACCATACAAACTCTGATATGACTCTGATCAAACCATACAACCATCTATCTGGCTGATATGTACCTAATTATGTTTTTCCCTAGTAGAGTATTATTGGTTGAGCTGCCTCATTGCCAGCGACATTCGAACCGATGACAACTCAGGTGAATAGATACCTATTTCAAACTACTAATGTCTGTAACTGGACTTCGTTAATCAGCTCAATTCATCATGTAACTGGTCGTCATCAGATACTCTGTTCAGTTCATTAGATTGCTTACATCTACTTTAAATAAAAAATAAAAATCATTTATTTTCGAGCACAGCGTTGCCTTGTGTACGGACAGTCCGCCCTAGCGGCTATCATTGCCAGAAGGCTGTTGGAGCTAGCCCGCAACCTGCGCACAAGCGCGTGGCGCGCTTGCGCATGGTGGTATGAAAACAGTCGACCCGCGCCGCCGCAATCATTCCTGATGACTATGAATCGTACCTACTCTATTCAAACCACTTCATACTTTATAAACCTACAGCAGATAGGTACGTATGTATAACAATGAAACAACTGATTCAGTAAGGATAAAAATTTATTATGAATACACAACTTATTCAAACTACATACTTAATTACATTTTTAAGGAATACTGTCTCTTATATAATGTAATAGTAATCTATTCTAATAGAATAATCTTAAGGTTAGAAAGTGAAATTCAACATAAAACTAAGAATAGTTCTTACAATGAGTTGTTCATTAAGTTCTTACATATAGCTTGAATAACATCTTTGATACGAGAATAAATATCGTCGCTACTTATGTTTTCGACAACATGTTGGACACAAATCTCTGCAGAGCAGTTACATATTGATTTTTCAACGCTATCGAATTGATTGGCATCATATACTTGAATTCTAATAAATTTTGAACCTCTTAAAACTTTTTTAAACATTGTAGTGATTGGCTTATTTTGTTGGTTGTTTGAAACTTCGAGGCTCCCTGGACTTCTGTTTCTGATGTAATCAGAGAGATCCTCCATTCTGGTGGGGGTTATTGGAGGTGTCGACGGATATGTTGCGAACACAGGTGAATAGTTTGGTGAATAGTTCCAGTTTGACATCTGAAAATAAACCATACATTAGTTACAATCAACATAGGTAACATTTGAAATTATTGACTGCTGAATAGTACAACATTTGGATTACGTCATTTAACTTTTATATTTTTAAAATTAAATATGATTTTTACTTACCGACATTTTTGTACACCTTCACGCCTAGAGAGCCCCCAAAAGATAAAAAGATGATTTACCACTGCAGGGGCTCTTATTTATATAATTTTGCATGTATTTTGAAATTTGTTTTTAAAGTTTAAAATCGCACATCATAATCTATTGAATGATGCAGTTTCTTCTTATGGTAAGTTACCTTATATGCATAGGACGGCGAGTGCAATATGATTCGTCTATGTTTATCAATTACTAGCGGCCAGCCCCGGCTTCGCACGGATAGATTCAAAAACCTATGTTAGCTAGTAGCCTATGTTACTTTACTCTCTAATTCTCCATCCTTTCAACTAACACTGTGCCAAGAATCAAGTCGATTGATTGCTTAGATATGGTGTGAAGGAAGGACAGACAAACAAGCAAACAAACAAACTTTCACATTTATAATATTTGTAAGGATTATTGTAGAAAATCTACTTAAAAATTGTACTGTTTTCCGGAACAATAAGTCGGTTTTAAAAACATTAACAAACCACAATTTGATCATTCTGTCTGTTTATTTCTTTTAACAAACCTACCGTTGAAAATGTGAGTAATCAGGTAATCACCTATACCAAATTGTTTGATTTAAGCGAGTGAAGTCATATGATAACAGTTGTATGATTTGTTGGATATGTACTAGGTGCAAAAAATTCACATAAATCCAGGTACAGTCATTGTCGCAAATTCTTTGTATGATATTTTCATATTATAGGTACTCGATATTGATAAAGTAGAACACAATCCTTCGCTCGTGAGTGTACTATCCCAAATTTGGTTTACCAATGATGATTCTTCAAGATCTATGTATGGATTTTAGCACAGTCAGCTGTAATACACAAACATCTTCCTGTTAGTATACGACACACACAATGAAATTTGGAGCAATAAATACCGCAAAAGTCTGGATCAAAGTTATCACTTGCAACAAGCAAATCGACTAAGCAACACATCTGGAAAACATTCCTGAAAATAAAATGTAAGTATTTAATTTTTATTTATGAGTGTTAAATGTACAGTAAGCTGCTGAGAAAGGGGTACACTTTTGGTCAAATGTTTTAAGACGGGTGGATACTTTTCTCTGCAGCTTACTGTACCTACTATAATATTTTTATAAATCTTTTCATCTTACACTTTGTATCATTAACAGGTCGAGATCTATGCCACTGCTCGCAGACGACCTCTTCCCTCCATCAGACGATGAGGTGCAGGTGGAGAAGAAAAGGATAGAGAAAAAAGAAACAAAAAGGTGAGCTATACTCGGATGCTAATATTACAACTGTCTGTCTGTTTCTCTTTCAATAGACTATTTACAATATATTTTTGATGTAGACTTAGTCTGAATCGGAGCTTAGTTTATGAGTGAATGTAATTACAAATTATTTTACTAATTTGGTCCCTTTACTTACAGATCACATGCATCGGCTTCCGAGTGTGAAGAGCCGCCGAAGAAACGTTCTCAGGCCCCTCATGCCTTGAAGAAGAAGCCCGTCATCAAGCCCATCACACCGGTTCGAGTGACGGCACAGGATCTCTTCGGAGATGACAGCGATGGTGAGATGCCTGGCCCTTCTTGTAGTGACGAAGCTCCAGCATTACAATCAATTTTTATTAACAAACTTTCAAGCGGTCTTTCGAAACAGGTATTACCCGATAAGAAAGGCTCGCACTACATCGAAATTAAAGTTTTTAGAGCTGATGAAGTCGAAAAAGTTTTGCCAATAAATAGATGGCGACACTCTGTAACATCTTTAAAACTCCGAACGAACGATAATTGCGAGCTTTGGACACATTTAGCCAATGTGATCAAAGCTGCGAGAAAGGAGTTTAGAGGTGTGCCAAACCATTTTTCGTCTAACTTTAGTATGCAGCTGTAATGTAGCACTGTAGAATGTAAAAATATGTAAACCAAAATGTTATAATAATAATTACTTAATATCTTATATACTAACTATAACTTTATAATCGTTTCTTAGTCATAATACCTGTAATCATTGTTGTGTATCAATAAAAATGATATAAAATATTATTATTTTTTCTTTTTTACAGTTAACACCGATGATACCCGAGAGCGAATGAGTGATGACAATGTTATTAAATGTGATCAATGTGATTTGCGAATAAATAGAAAACAGTATCAATATCATTTGAGAACAGAATTACATAAAATGAATAATATTGTTGCAAGCGAATTTAAGAACATTTATATAATTAAAAGTGCATTTAAGAACCGAGTCATTACTTACTGTGTGAAAAATGAAAATGAAATGTTTATAACACCAGAAGAGTTTTTAGATACTTATGAAACAGATATTTACAGAATCTTAGAAATCACATTACAAAAACACAAATGTCTTAAGATACAATTTGAATTCTTCGTATTTTATATGTTACCGAAAACTGAAAAAAAGGAATTGAAATCATTTAATACGAAATATGAAATTTTATATGATATTAATGGATTGAAAGAGATTTATCGAAAGAAAACTGTTGAAACATTAAAAAGAAAACTTACCGAATTTGAACATTCCGAGTCCGGTTGGACATTTTTATCAGTCAGTCATTTAGAAATTAATATTAATAGATATTGTCCATTGCGAGGAGGTACGTATATAAAACTACCGCCTCGCGTGGCAAATACTAAAAGCTGTGTTAACGTGAAGAATAATGATGAATTTTGTTTCCTTTGGAGCATTATAGCCGGGCTTTATCCATGTGAGAAAAACTCGGACAGATGTAGCTCTTACCCACATTTTTCGAAAGTTTTCAATGTTAATGGGATGAAATTTCCTCCATCATTTCATGATATAAAGATCTTTGAAAAGATTAACTCAGATATAAGTATTAATGTGTTTGGTTTCGATAAGAAACATAATTATGTAACTGGTCCTCTATATATGACTGCTAATAAAAGAATTAATCATTTTAATTTACTATTTATTGAAAGCGAAGAAAAAGGTCACTATTGCTTAATAAAAAATTTGAAGAAATTAGTGCGAAGGCAAGTAACGCAACATGGAGGGTCTATTCATTTATGTGAAAGTTGTTTGCTTACTTTTACAAGTAAAGAAAAATTCGAAAAACATAATTGTTCCAAGGTATTACAAGTATTACCGAAACCTGATACGTATTTACAGTTTAAAAATTTTGATAGACAACAAAAAATCCATTTTATAATATATGCTGACTTTGAAAGTTTGTTAGTGAATTATTCAGATAATGCTCAAAACTCGAATACCACAAAGTTTAAGATTCATAAACCGTCTTGCTTTGCTTATTACATATGCTGCTCATTCGACAGCTCCTTTAACAAATTGGTTACATATAGAGGTTCAGACGCCGCTGAAACATTTATTAAAAATTTGATGGTAGATGTGAAATGTATACACGATAAGATTAAGTCTAATACTCCTATGAAAAAGTTAAACGAAAATCAGCAAAAAGAATACGATTCGAGTGATTATTGTCATATTTGCAAACACCTATTGTTTGGTGATAAGGTTTGCGATCATGATCACGTTACCGGAGAGTATAGAGGTGCCGCACATTCATATTGCAACCTAATGTTCAAAGTCTGCCCGTTTATACCAGTAGTGTTTCATAATTTATCTGGTTACGATTTACATTTATTTATAATGGAGCTAACAAAATATGATGGTTCAATCAATGTTATTCCTAAGACTAAAGAAAAGTACATAACAATCACTAAGTCATTTGAAATGGGTACTGAGAACAATTCTGTAAAAGTAAAATTTATTGATTCTTTTCAGTTTTTGAATGCAAGTCTAGATAAATTGAGTAAAAGCTTGAATGACAATGATTTTAAACATACTTCTAAAATTTTCACCACTACTTACCAGTTTGAGTTAATGAGAAAAAAGGGTATTTATCCTTATGAGTATATGGATTGTTTTTCCAAATATGAAAATAAATACC
Source organism: Eupithecia exiguata (assembly GCA_947086465.1). Taxonomy (NCBI): domain Eukaryota; kingdom Metazoa; phylum Arthropoda; class Insecta; order Lepidoptera; family Geometridae; genus Eupithecia; species Eupithecia exiguata. The sequence continues at coordinate 7,992,301 of OX352243.1, read as the reverse complement.
TGCCATCTAAAGAATTGTTTTACAACAGTTTATTGAAGCAAAATATTTCTGATATGGAATACGCACATGCACAAAATGTTTGGAAAGAATTTAACATAAACAATATGGGTGAATACACAGATTTATATTTGAATTGTGATGTTTTATTGTTAACCGATATATTCGAAAACTTTAGAACAATGAGTTTGCATTACTTCAATTTAGATCCAGCTTATTATGTAACTGCACCTGGCTTTAGTTGGGATGCGATGCTTCTTTATACTGGTGTTCGATTAGAATTAATAACTGATCTTGAAATATATCAAATGTTAGAAAAAGGAGTTCGAGGTGGTTTAGCACAATGTACATTGAGACATGCTCAAGCAAATAATAAGTACTTGCCCAATTTTAATGAATCGAATCCATCTAGTTTCCTCATATATCTTGATTGTAATAATTTATACGGTTTTGTTATGATGAAAAAATTACCGATATCTGATTTCAGATTCATGTCACCAGAACAAATAAATTGTTTAAATATTGAAAACGTTTCGGAAGACAGTGATTATGGATATATTTTGGAAGTAGATTTAGAGTACCCCAATCACTTACACGATGCACACTGTGAATTACCGTTTTGTGTTGAGAAACTTGCTCCACCAGGCAGTAAATCTAAAAAACTAATTGCAAATCTTTACAATAAACACTGTTATGTGATTCATTACATCTATTTAAAAGAATGTTTAAAACAAGGACTGACATTGAGCAGAATTCATCGTGTTATTACATTTAGACAACAAAGTTTTCTAAAGAAATACATTGATTTGAATACAAGTTTGCGTCAAGCCTCTAAGTCTGATTTTGAAAAAGACTATTTCAAGCTATTAAATAACTCAATATTTGGTAAAACTATAGAGAATAAGCGAAAACAAGTGAATGTTAAGCTGGTATCCCACTGGGAAGACACCAAAAATGTGACCAATAAATTTATCGGTGCTCGAAAACTGATTGCCAAACCAAATTTAAAATCTGTATCAATTTTTTCTGAAAACTTTGCTGCCATTCAGTTAAATCTAGAAAAAATAATATTGGACCGACCAATCTATGTAGGATTCACTGTGTTAGAGTACGCAAAACAACATTTATACCAATTCCACTATAATTTTATCAAACAAAAATATGGTGACAATGCAAAGCTTTGTTATACTGATACGGATAGTTTGTTATACTTAGTTTATACAGATGATGTGTACAATGACATTAAGAATGATATTCACAAGTTCGATACGAGTAACTTTACTAAAGATAATATATACAGAATGTCAAGAATTAATAACAAAATACCCGGCTTGTTCAAAGACGAGATGGGTGGTGAATTAATAACAGAATTTGTGGGGCTAAGAGCCAAACTATACTGTATTAAGAGTGCTAGAGAGGTCATAAAAAAAGCCAAAGGTGTATCTAAGTCTGTAACTAAATCTTTGAATTTACAACATTACACCGATTGTTTGTTAGACGATAAAGATTTGAAATGTAAGATGAATATGATTAAGTCATTGAAACATACTTTGTATTCACAAGAAGTAAATAAGTTAGTTTTAAATCGAAATGATGACAAACGTTATGTATTACCAAATCAAATTGATACAGTAGCATGGGGGCACTATTCCTATGTTTAGCTTATTTTTTATTTTAATTCTATGTATTTCATTGTTTATTCTAATGATAATTAATTATGTCAATAAAAAGTAGCTACAGTGTTTTAAAAGTTATCTAATTGTTGTAAGCCGTCGGTTGTCCTTAATAAATGAATAGAAATATACTGGCTTTTCAATTTCTATATTTTACTTGTTTAACTCATATTCATTATTCTCGATTTGTCTAAGACCTAAACAATAGTGGGAGCATAATAACTATAAAATGGTAATCAAGTAGCAATAATAATCATTTGATAACAATGAAGCTTATAAAACAAACGTTAAGCTTAGATATTAGTTCTATTGATTTAGAAACAAAATCACGGCCATCAAAACATGGTGCATTGTTACCTAATAGCATTCGCTGTTTGATTTGTGGGCCATCTAATTGTGGTAAAACTAATGTAATGATTACTTTACTCTTACATAAAAACGGACTTAAATTTAAAAATTTATATTTATACACAAAAACCCCATTTCAAAGCAAATATTGCTTTCTAAAAGAAGTGATTTTAAAAGTTCCTGAAATCAAATACTATGTATTAAGTGATGATAGTGAAGTTATACATCCAAATGATGTGTTACCAAACACTGTTATAATTTTTGATGATGTGGTTTGCGAAAATCAGATCAACATTCGTAATTATTTCACCATGGGGAGACACAACCAAATCGATTGCTTTTATCTATCACAAACATATTCAAGGGTACCAAAACAGTTGATTCGCGATAACACAAATTTATTATTACTCTTTAAACAAGATGAAATCAACTTAAAACATGTATACAACGAGCATGTGAATTCAGATATGTCATGGAATACATTTAGAGGTATTTGTCATAATGTTTGGTGGGAGAAGCATAGTTTTATAACTATAAATAAAGACTGTGAATTAAATAACGGCAGATATAGAAAAAATCTAGACACCTTTATATACTTGTCCTGAAATACAATATCGTCATTTGTTAGAGATACGTGAAAGTGCAAAGACAAAAGATGAGTTTTAATATTAAAGAGCAGATAATTACATCATCCAATATCATAAAAAATAAACTCAAACAGCTAAGAGACATAGAAGATCAAAACAACCATGAACTCAATAAAATATTTAAACCTGTTACTGAACCTTTAACACAAATGATGGAATCTAATCAAAATAAAGTAAAATGTGATTTTAATATCAATACTTTACACATGCCAGCCAAATTAGATGATGCGATTACCTCCACACCATCAAGAACATATATACAATCATCGGATGCAGATTCAGAAACTGACAATTATACTTCGGGCTCAGAATATTTAACTGACATAGAAAACAATGATAACAAAGACATATCTATAACAAAAAAATATCTTAGTAGCCTTTATGATATCAAAATTCCTTTTGGTGTTCGGAAAGTAGGTGATCAGTTAATGATGGGTAATTGTCCAGTTAAAATAGTTTCCTCAATCGATGGTGACCAGGAACCCTGTAGAATCAAGATTGATAACACTGAATATCAATTAACTGAAGGACTAAAAGAGGTATTATTACATAAAAAACCGAATCTAGAATTAGTTACTGAAAATGATAAAAATGCTTACAAAAACATCTTGATAAAAACGAATGCTCATAAGCGTGATTATGATGAATATGGACAGTTAAAGGGAGACAAAGGTGAAAAATATAAACAAATTATTAAACCTATGTTCAACACATTAGCTGTTGATAGTAATGTAAAAAGTGGTGGTACCATAAACGTATTAAAGAAATACAGAAAAAATACTGATTTTATCTATTGGGATGATCCTAATGAGCTAGTCGAGAGATTAAAACTTCTCATTGCTTCCAAACAAGCCGGAAATACAAATCAGGACAACGAAATTATTTCAATCATAGAAGAACTACAGGAAGCGGGCATAATAAAATCATAAATAGCATAGTAATGACAAAGATTCGTTTAGTTGTTAAACGGTTGTCAAGGATTATAGAAGCTAAAAATGAGTAAAGAAGATGTAGTGCATGAAATACACAAAGATGCTAGAGTTAATTTTCCTCGTCGACGTGTTTTACTCAAAGACATAGATGATCTCTGGCAAGCAGATTTGATTGATGTTCAAAAAATATCAAACATTAATTCAAATTATAATTTTATACTAATCGTAATTGATTGTTTTTCGAAGTATGTTTGGGTCAGACCGGTAAAAAATAAAACTAAAGATTCTGTAACAAAAGCATTTCAATCAATTTTATGTGGTGGTAGAGTTCCAATAAACTTGCAAACTGACCGGGGTACGGAATTCTACAATACTTTTTTTAAAAATGTGATGCAAGTGCATTCAATAAACCATTATTCGACATATTCAACTAAAAAAGCTTCAATAGTTGAACGAGTAATACGTACAATAAAAGGTAAACTCTATAAAACGTTTAGTTTAAAAGGTAACTATAAATGGGTTGATGGAACCTTAGAAGAAGTTGTGAATGATTATAATAACACAAAACATAGTACTATTCAAATGTGTCCAGCAAAAGTGAATAAACGCACCAAACACCTGGTTATGAAAAGATACATTATTCTTCACAAACCAAAAATTAAGAGAAAATATCCTTTTGTTGTCGGTGATGTAGTACGAATAAGCAAACATAAAACAAATTTTGAGAAAGGATACACTCCAAATTGGTCGACTGAGTTATTTAAAGTTAAAGTTGTGCAGCTTACTGATCCACCGACTTATTTGCTCGAAGATTTAAGAAAAAATAAAATTCAGGGATCATTTTATCCTCAAGAGCTCCAGAAAACTAAAAATCCTGATGTGTATTTAGTTGAAAAAGTTCTAAAGAAAAAAGGGAGTAAAGTTTTTGTTAAGTGGTTAGGATTACCACCTCAGGAAAATAGTTGGATTAGCAACACTAATATATTGTGAATATCAAGCGTAATTTTGTCATTCTTAGTTTACTTATGGAAGGGAAAGGTCTTGTGAATAGTATCATAAATCATTTACCGTTTGAGTTACATCTTCCGGGCTATAACTATTGCGGACCAGGAACAAATTTACGGGAGAGACTTGACAGAGGAGACAAAAGTGTGAATCAACTTGATGAGTATTGTAAACAACACGATATTGCATATATGAAAACAGATAATTTACAAACCAGACACAAAGCAGATAAGATTTTAATGAAAATGGCTAAGAAGCGAGCATCATCATCCAATGCGAGTGTGGGAGAAAAGCTTGCCGCAAATATTGTTAACAAAGCAATGTTGATAAAGCTTTCAAATGGATCGGGGCTTAAAAAAAGCTTTAAAAAAGTTGTTGCATATGCGAAAAAAAATATCCGTAAAGCAAAACCAAAATGTAAAAAGCTGGCTATCAATTTGGCTATTGCTGCAATTAAAGATCTTGGATCTGATTCCGAGGTGAAAATTCCACGTGTGATACCGCTACCGAAGACAGGAGGATTTTTACCGTTAATACCAATAATTACAGGATTATCTGCTGCTGGTGCTCTTGTTAATAAAACATCGGCTATATCAAGAATGGTAAAAACATTTCAAACAGCGCTAAAAACATGGAATGTGATGAAAAGTCTTAATCAGAATTTTGAACCGGTATGTCTAGGGAAAGGATTACAGCTTAAACCATATAAAGGTGGATTGGGTATTTACGCTTCGTCAAAAAACTGAATAAGCAGCTACCTGATCGTCCTCTTACCAACATTGATATAATGAAATATTCGAAAAATCATATCCCGTATTTTCGAGGAGTATTCATGAGAGATCAATTACCTAAATATCCACGCAAAATTGAATGCGGTATAATTAACTTGGATAGCTCTAAAAATCAAGGGACACATTGGGTAGCTTATGTTAAGAGAAATGATAATATTGAATATTTTGATAGTTATGGTGATCTTAAACCACCGACTGAATTTATTAAGTATTTGGGTGACAGCATTCACTACAACTATAGCAATTATCAGGGTAGTCATCCATATAACTGCGGTCATTTATGTCTAAAATTTCTTGAAAATAGCATGCTTTAATTTCAAATAAATTGTATGATTGAAACAAAATAGTTCAGTGTTGTTCTATACTTTGCATAAATAAGTAGGTAGCATATTTTACTACAAATTAATATTAACATGATTGATTTCAATGTTAAAAAACGTAAGAAAAGTGGTGGTACGTTGACCAAAACTAATAGTTCAAATCGTGATTCTGTTAAACACACACGTATCGTACCAGCTCTCAGTGAGGTTAATAAAGAGTTTTTAAGAAATTTGGGATTTCAACTATGAGTATCTTGCAAATTAATGAAGTGCCTCATTTTGACAACTCTATCGAGGGATATGAAGTGCATTCCTATACTCCATACACTAATAGTTTCAAAGAAAGCGATGAAATACGAATACCGATTAATCAACAAGACACTTATCTACTACTGGCAGGCAGCTCCATTTACATTGAAGGAAGTATAGAAGTATATACGAAAGATGCTGCCGGTAAACTTATAAGGAAGGAGTGTCAGCTTAACAATAACCCTATACCGTTTCTTTTTCATGACCTAAGATATGAGATAAATGGGGTTGAAATTGACCGTATTAGACATGTCGGTATTACTTCTACAATCAAATCTTACGTTTCAATGAATGAGGGAGAAAGTAAACAGGCTGCTCTGTGGGGATGGAACTTGAATGGTACAAAATCTGTAAACGGTCATTTTAATGTGTTATTGCCGCTCAGTAAACTATTAGGATTTGCAGAAGACTACAACAAGATCGTATTAAACTGTAAACATGAATTAATTTTAACAAGATGTAAATCTAATAATGATGCTCTCATACATGATAATAATAATCAAGTAATTGTAAATATTGAGAGAATCCAATGGCGTGTACCTCATATTAAAGTGTCCGATCGAGAAAGATTACTACTCTTAAAACTGTTAGAAAAAGATAAGCCCATCCAAATAGCATTCCGAAACTGGGATACATATGAATATCCACTTTTACCTAAAACAAAGAAGCATTCATGGTCCATTAAAACAGCCTCGCAACTTGAGAAACCTAGATATGTAATATTCGGTCTTCAAACTAAGAATAAAAATTGTTCACTTTTTGATCATTGTAATTTAACTAATGTTACATTGTTTTTAAATTCACAAACATACCCATATGATGCACTTAAACTTGATTTTGATGATGGAAAATATCGTATATTATATGAAATGTACATGAGATTCCGTCAGTCTTACTACAACTCTCCAGTTGACCCGTTGCTTGATATCACGCAGTTCAAAGAAAAGGCACCTTTGTTTGTAATAGACTGTTCAAGACAAAATGAAACATTAAAAACTGGACCAGTCGATGTGAGACTTGAAATAGAAAGTGATAAAGATTTTCCTGACAAAACGAGTGCCTATTGTCTCATTATCAACGATCGTATTATAGAATATAAACCGCTTAGCAGCACAGTTCGCAAGATATCATGAAGTTAATAGTTGATGTTCAAGGTTTCAAAACTGAATTAAATCAGTTCATACCCAAAGAGATTGCTATTCTGGATGGTAAAGGAGTACAAAGTTTTTTACTACGTCAACCTTATCCCTTTTATGATTTAACCAAAAAAGAAATGAGACAGGTTGACTGGATTGAGAGAAATAGAAATATATATTGGAAGGAAGGATTCATATCTTTTTCAAATTATAAACAAATTATTTCACCCCTGCTTGAAAATAAGTATATTTATGTAAAAGGCGACGAAAAAGTAAAGTGGGTTAAAGAAATGTTTAGTAATTGTAATGTGGTGAACTTAGAAAATTTAAAATGCCCTAACTTGTATACTTTGTACGATCATTACAAAAATTGTAATGATGTCTATACATGTATGTATCACAAGAATGTTTGTGCTTTAAAAAATGTAATTTGTTTGAATAAATGGTGTATTGATAACAAAATTGTATGTTAACTCAATTAGATGTATCTGTTATTCATAAGATTGTGTATTCATTAAATGTAATTAAGTAGTTTGAATAATTGACGTACTTATAATAAATTTTTTATCCTTACTGAATCAGTTGTTTAATTATTATAAATAAGTACCTATCTGCTGTAGGTTAACAAAGTAAAGTTATTATTCATCAGATATAAATATCAACCCTAGCTAAAATATGAAAACAATTCGCAATCATGTTGATCATAGATTCGTTAAACTAAGCTAAATATAGTAGGTATAGAAATGAAGTGGTTTGAACACAGTACGGTTCGTAGTAGATGTAAGCAATCTGATGAATTGAACAGAGTAGATGGAGACCAGTTACATGATGAATTGAGCTGATTAACGAAGTCCAGTTACAGACATTAGTAGTTTGAAATAGGTATCTATTCACCTGAGTTTCATCAGTTCCTTTGTATCTGACAATGAGGCAGCTCAACCAATAATACTCTACTTTCCCTTTATACATATTTTTAGTTTTGTTCCTTAATCTTTTGCTTTTACTTTAAAATCGTTGTATCTGTACTTTTAAGAAGCCATAACAGTTGCCTGTAAGATATTTGCCGAGAGGTAGAGATCCTTCGCGTCTATGACACAAGTTTCCTAAACTTAGTAAGAGCGAGGTGTTGAACCAAATGGTGAAATAGGTCTAAAACACAATATTGTTATTGTACCAATAAAGTAAGACTATTAAGTAAGACCTTCAGAAATAAATGATTATTATTATTATTATTATTATATTATTATTAAACTTTTCCGACTAAAAATAAAAGAAACATTTGTGACCTTAGGATAAAAATCTCTGTCGGTGAAGTCATCATTCATGCTAACAGGATAGGCCCAGGGTCCTCTGAGATACTTATCTCATGCGAGCTCCCTTCGGGCCTTTACAGGTCTAATGCTAATGTAATATACATTTTTATACGTCGTTCTATTTGAAATACGGTGTTTGATTTTATTTTGGACTAGCTTTTTCTACTCGCAAATATGTTTTCTACCGCTTGCTGATATCTGAATATTCCTAAGATTATAAAGGAATGTCAAATATCTTAGTTTATATTATAATTTGGAAAATTTGTTAGATCACATTTTTAGTCTTCGCATGTTCAAAACTACAGGTAGAGGCTAGTTACTTAAAAGCTTTCAAATGTTTGCCCTACGCTATACCAAACACTGAAGTGACCTTTTATTTCATAAAATATTTGCAACAAAGCTTTTTTTTATTGTCAATCGACCTTCGTTTCATCACAATCTCACCTGATGGAAAGTGAAGATGTGGCCAACGATGCATCTCGAAGGTCTAGACTAGAAGATACCTGAGTCATCCCGTGACCACGGCAGTGTGTAAACCTGTCGAAACGTCGGGAAAATAAGGTAATTAAACGCGATAAATACCCGTTAAATAGTATTTATAAATAGACTAGCAGCGCCTCGCGGTTTCACCCGCGTAGTTCCCGTTCCCGTAGGAATTTCGGGATAAAAAGTAGCCTATGTCCTATTCCAGACTATAATCTATCTCTGTGCCAAATTTCATCCAGATCCGTTTTGCGGTTCTGGCGTGATAAAGGAACAAACATCCATCCATCCATCTAAACTTTCACGTTTATAATATTCTAGAGTGAGAAGATACCTATTCACTTTTGTGTTGAAGAGACCCATGTTGTAATTGACCGGGAAAACAGTAGAAAGCGTTTTAACAATTAAACCAACGACACGAAAATTCCAGAGCTTTTACCTTCGTTGGAAATTTTATTGATAGTATTATATCACGCAGTAAAAGGTGATATAAAATATGATAAGCATTACTCGCTCGTATTTCAGGATGCGCTAAACGTTCATCAGAGCACATAAAACTTGAGTGTTCAAGAGCTTTACATTCGTATTTCCCTGCGTAAAATATAAAAAAATCCTCTCTAGTTTCCTATATTCCTTATTTTATTACCAGGAATAAAAGCGGAACGTTTTTAATAGCTCTGGTGCAGAACAAAGAGTTTTTGAGCTGAAGTGTTTTTCAGAAAATACTTCAAGACTCTTTGATGTTAATTTACCATCAAAGATCGGGGCAGAAAAAACGGAACAAACCTTATTTCTTTTGATGAGAACAGATTTTGAAAAAGCTCAACATGGAAATAATTATCTGTCAAAAACTGTCTGTGAGTGCGGAAGCCACGAAAATTTCCGCGATCAAGTTTGAAATATGGAAATTGTTAAATTTTCTTTTTACTTAAATGCGTGAAATTGAAATTTTCCACTCCAACGTCTGTTATTAGGACCCTAGTTACTTACTGGTTTCATGTTTTAAAGTTTAGTTATCATTTCGATTGTATATTTTAAGAGTCTCATCATCTTTATTATTTTCTTTTATAAAGTAAAAAAAGAGGAATGTTTCTGTAACAGTAAATCAAATTTGTAAGTTTTATTATTGCTAACAAGCGTATCACGTCCGGCGTCGGCACCGGTCTAACTTTACTTAACAAGTTTCTTACCTCTTTGAAAAGGTACTTTTACACTTAGTTCACTTAGGAAGAGGATACGATCAAACTTTGTTTTTGAATTTAATTAATTTCGGAACCTCAGTCTTAGCAGATGTTAAGTGAAACCAAGTAATGTGTATGTATTCGTTATTAATACAAACAAAATATTAAGATAATTTTATCAGCTGCCGCTCACAATGGTATTAAAATTCCTTAATTCATCTTAAAAAAACAGCAAACTTTAATTTATCCATCCATTTCCAAAAAGTCTTAACCTTGAGTTTTAAAATATTTATTAAACGTAAACATCACAGCAGTATTGTTCATATCGCGAAAAAAGTACTTAACCATAATTTATCGTCGCAATTAGAAGACACAAATAGATGAATGGAAAGGAGCGAAGTTCGGTCAGACCCGACACTTCTTGAGCAAATGAACGCTTGAATAAACTTAGATTGTTGTAGTACTTAGACGTGACTGCACTTGAAACTTAGTTTACCAACTTAGCTAAAGATAAAGGAATTAGGGGCATTGTGATGCCACGGAATCACTGTGGCATAGTGGACACAACACACATATACATGGCGATCCAATCTTAGAGGATCAAACAAAATGGGATGTTTTGAGGTTCCAATCTGCATCAAATAGAGAGTCCGTTCATTAATGTCCTGGACGCGAGCTTGTTTCCAATGAAAATTGTGAAATCATGAACAATCTAAGCATTTAATTCAGAACAGAAAAATATAACATGGGCCTATTCGTTTGCTATTGGAACCCTCAAATAACCCACTTCTCCTCCTCATGGATAGAAAAACCCTGTATTTTACCAACAGAAAATTTCAACTGCCAAGGACTAAATTAGTTTGATACTTCATGCCCAGCAATGGGACAAAGTAGACTTGATGAAAAAGTTACCTTTTCTGTAAATTAAGCTTTACATTTTTGAGTGTATATTCAGTGCAATATTCAGGATCAATACAATTTCCACTTGGAATTGTTTTTGTAACTGAAATTGCAGTGTGAAGTTTTGCATTCAGATCAGAAGCATTGGATGACCTACATCCAATGTATTATGCTGGCCGCGACGATATTTGTTCGATTCCAGTTTTCTTTAAAATATTCATGTCTGTTGAGTCCTTTCGCGTTAAGGAGAATAAATTGAGTTTGTGTTTTTTTTTAGATTTGATTCAATTCATTCCTATGGATTCTATCTGCGGTATCAAAAAACCTGTTCGGTAAAAACAGACAGGTGTAGTTTAGACGCATAATAACCAATATATTATGAAAAAATAACGCAAAAGGACCAAAATGCGTATTGACCATTAAGCAAAATAACCCACACGCGAATTGACCTCTCTAACTTGCATGTTGACCAATCTTCTCATTACGCATATTAACCAATATGTATTGTATTGTATTATGTATTCAGTTGTAAGTCATAACCTTAAATCTTAATAATAATTATAATCAATTGAATCTTATCTCTAAAACAAACATCCGTTGTTTTCTAGAAGTTTTTAACGTAGAAGCGTCTAAACACTTGGTCATAGTGACATTGAAACTCAAGCACCATCAATTTCCAGTTTAATATCCCAAGACAAAGGGGCCTGCCATTATTTTGTGTCAATATATTGGACGCGGACGCGAGATCAATAGCTATTGTCAATTGGCTCGTATATTGCAAAATCATGTGAAGAATAAATTTTATCCATCCATGGTAAAAGTATCTTATAGGTCGCTTGTTAGAACGAGTCTAATCGCCTAACGAATCTAACCCTGAAGAAATCTCTCATTAAGGGATGAAACGTTAGTGTTCTTCCAACACAAATAAGGTTCGTAGTTAACCCGCTTACATCCGCAATGAATTTGTCAAACTACAATAGTGATTTATAGTAAAATCTAATCGCTACTAAAATCAAGCAACAGAATAGATAACTAGTATTTCTACGACAGTAGCTTAGCGAGCTTAAATTTTTTGCAACAAATAATTTACCACTAGAGTTATTTAAAACGGGATTTTTACCATATTATTTTAAAAATATGTTAAATATCCAGTACTCTCATATAGAACTCTCGAAGTGCTACAAAAATAATGTAACAGGGGCGCTGTAATAGTGAACAAATTGCAGCATTTTGAAGAGCTATTCGGCTCATCACGAAATACTTGTCAGATCTTTACTATATTTTTATGATAACAGTTTAAAATACTTAAATATAAAATAAATAATCATCGAAATTGGATCTCATGAAGTGGAGACATTCAGTAGCCCCATTTTTGCCCTTTTTTGGATGAACCCCTTGAATGACAAATCCTGACGACGGTAAAATTATATAATATCGTGATATCTGAATACCATTTTTGTCTAGGTCACTTGTACAATACGACCTGTAGAGGAGTACGTACATACTACCAGAAATGCTAATTTTGCAAGACGCTAATTTTGAAGCGTAGTCTGCAATCCGCTGTCATAAGAAATTCGAGATTCTCACGATCTCCAAAAGATGGTAAAAAACAAAAGATCTCACAACAAGAGGCCTCTTAATAAAAATATACGACACGGTTCAGATTGAACTATTTCCGTTTCAGAATGCGATCCAAATAGAGTCGACTTCAAAGTCATACCAATGTCGACGGGCCGCCGAAAAGTTGGCAAAATACTGCGAACACGTCGTAAGAAGTCTGCGGGTTCTGACGCCGACATAATTCCATAAAATAATGTGGCCAACATCAACCCGCCGGAAAAGTCGACGGTGGCGTTGGCGACTTTGGTGTTTAAGTTTTAAGATTCAACTCGAAAAGACTCGAAAGACTCAAATCGTGGCAAACATCGAAATCTATGCCTCGGAATCGGAGCCTTGGCTAGTGATACGTATCTAATCAATTATGGCGAGCTAATGTGCTTGTGCATATGAATTAAGATTAGGATCTCAATTGGTTGACCTAATCTCTATCAGGTAATCTACATGGTTTATGTCTATGTTAGTAAATGCAATGATGAACTGATTAGCAATGAAGTATTTATGCATAATAGGTTCTGACCTATTATGCATAAATACTACTATATACTACTATATTATATACTATAGATGATGCAGTAACTTAATAACTAATAGTAACTTTCGTAGTTCTTCCAATAGAAACTAAGTTTGCAGTAACCCGTTACATTGAATGAATAAATGAATGTACACAAAACTTTATCTAAATTTAAAACATGATCAGTACAATAGGTGAACTTATCGCTGAGATCAATTTCTCTCAGGCAACCTAGACATACATAATGCATACGTGAGATATCATTAAGAAAAAGTACCAATCTAAAATTAAAATTTCTGAAGTTTTTGGACGATTAGATTTTTTATCTAGAATTTTGGTATGTTAACTTTATAGTTCCTAAATTCTATTTAAAAACCATTGGGCAATTTAACGTTATGTACGTTTATATTTGTAAACTCGTTTGAAACATAATGTTTCCCTTATTGTTGTGACAATATCATAAAAACGCAGCGTCACCTCCTTTTGTTCACAAAATTGTTCATTACACCAAATACGGCAATAGGATTCGGAATGACTGCGTTAAAAAGCGTTTTTTGCGCGTAACGCCCGACCCGATTTCCTGTGAGCGTAAAAATAAACATGTGTACAGTCCACGGCACTTATATATACACAAGTGGGTAATGAAAATAAAATTAAGGGAATGAAAGCAAATTAAATCAAAACAATACATTTTTTGCAATAGAGAAAGTCTACAACCATTTTGTGATTTAGACATAGAAAAATATGCAACATGATGCAAGCTTTTAAGAAGGCAGAAAGAGCAACATATGTGAGTGAACTACTTAGAAATGAAAAATTCACAGCCATTTACGTCTGCTTCGCCGTAGAAGCTGCCTTGCTTGCACACTACGACGTAGCTAACATAAGCGTAGCAATGGTTATTAATTCTTAAAACAGTATTAACGAAACAAGAAAATTAAATCCAGAATTGGTATTATAGCCTAGCTGAATCCTACTCCATAAGCTTATATCGACACATTGTGCCTTGAAGGTACTCAGACTCAGACAAAGAAAAGAAAATGGTCGCCCAATTCCTGGTCCCCATCGCGAAATCTTAATTAGATGGGCAAAGTTGCCTGGAATGGCCGAAACGTGACTTTCTTAAGAAATTGGACAACATAACCGTTGCAGAGTTTACGATTCGCTTTAAAATTTGATATTTATCACAATTTGAAAATTCTATCGCGAGTTTAAAGGGACTTGTTTGTTTTTAACATTATACTAATTTCATAAAATACTAGCGGTCTGCCCCGGCTTTGCACGGGTATATCCTATAGCCTATGTTCATCAGATAAAAAAGAATTTTCCACATCGGTCTAATAGCTTCGAAGCCTATTTAATTCAAACAAACAAATATTTCCTCTTTATAATATTATTCCCGTTCCCGTAGGAATTTCGGGATAAAAAGTAGCCTATGTCCTATTCCAGACTATAATCTATCTCTATGCCAAATTTCATTCAGATCCTTTCAGCCGTTCTGGCGTAATAAAGGAACAAACATCCATCCATCTATCTATCCATCCATCCATCCATCTAAACTTTCACGTTTATAATATTAGTAAGATAGTATAGACAACTGAGTGTAACGATGAATGCTTAAATGTAGAAAAAAGAGGCTTTCAAATTGATTATTCCGGCCTATCTTTATCAGAACCTCTTCTTAACATAGGTTTCAATATAACGCCTAAAAAGGATTTTTCGGTATTTAACCCTCAAAGGATTTCTACGCGTGACAAAGAGACGACAAAGAGACGTTTTCGTAACAAAATTTTAACTGTATATTACTGTAGGTGTAAACATTTACATTTTCTCTTTACTGACTGCATAAAAGGGTTATAAACACATAGTTTTATGACGCCCAACAGTGTTTTTATGGTTTACAGCAACATATAAATCTCCATAAAGGTATGGCACTGAAAACATTTTAGGGTCGAATTAAAATTACGCGAGTAAACTTTGAAGCAAGATTTTTGAAAGTTTAAGTACTTTAACCGTGTTTGACCACTGAAGGGTCAGGTCACTGAAGGGCCTAGGGCTTAGGGTTTTGTCCTAGATATCTAAAATGACTCATATACCTAAACAATTAATTTCTTGATGAGAAGAAAAGTGCTGAAAACGACACCTTTTCTTTGAGGAATAATCATCATCATCATGTAAAAATCGACTCAGCTGAAGAACCCGTTAGTACAAGTGAGATTTTTTTTGAGAAAAAAGATCTCACTTGTTCGACGATCGAACTAATCAATAGAACTAGAGAGATTTTTTTTTCTCACCAGTTCGATCGTCGGAACTAGTTCACAATACATTGCTGGTTTTGCAAAAAGAAAATGTTTGACTGATTTCGAAGTTTAATTGCACTTATCAAGAAATAGCTATTATACTTATTTCTTTTTCTGACAATATCGTGTTTTTTAGCGTTTCAAATCAACTATTCGCAAACAACTTCATAGCACAGATTTATTAAAAGGTGTAATGTAGACCAAAATAAAAGCCTATAGTGTTAGCTTCCATGAACAAAGCCAGTTGCTTTATTTTTCACAAGGATTCGTGATATTGCGTAAAGTGAGTTTTTTCAAAGAGATTACGCAAGCAAGTTATCCCTGGCGAAGTTCACAACGCCTCAAGGACTGAAAACTATACGGTAAAAGCTAAAAGTAATCTTAAGTTGGAAAACAGGATCTCTTTAGCTAAATTTATTACTGGTTAGTTTTCAGACGGATTGTTGAAAACTTTTATTTTAGAAAGTATACATTTCTCAAGCATTCTATACACGAAAAAAACGTTTGACAAAGGCTATTAATAAGGGGAGACCTGCGTCCAGCTGTGGACTATTATGGGCTGTGGAGGTGAAGTGAGGTTGAGGTGATGACGTCATAGATGTGTGACTTTAGAGCTTTCCTAAACAACGTGATAGCTACGCAACTAAGTGGTAAGTAACAAAGTTTTTTAACGTGTATTTATAAGTAATTTGACAACATTATCAAAGCCGCAATAGTATTTTACGTAGCTACGTAAATATTCTCGAATTTTTCCTTATAAGTATTACAGAAATTGCGAGAAATTTACTTACGATTTTCTTTTTCCTAATTTTTCGCTTACATTATTTCCAAGAATCCATCTTAGCTCTCTAGAAATGAGCCTTCATTAATAAGTAAGTCGCTTACAGAGCTTTTCTCAGTATAAATTCACAGTAAATCACACCATATGAGCCAGCTACTCAGTACTGAGTTCAAGGTTTCTTCCTTGTACCTTTTATGCTATGCTACACGGAACGGGAGCAGCAGGTGGCCCACCAGCTGGTCTCTTCAGATGCGAGTGTATCACTCATACTACCTATGTCTTGTGCACAGAACTAGTGGGACAAAAGTTGTCCCAGTAGTTTTTTTTGTATTAATGATAAAACTGTTTAAATAACTTTCTTGAATATGATTAAGAATGCTTGCTTAAATTGTACAACATGAGTTGCCTTGTATAACTTTTTATAATGGTGACAATTTGAACATTTCAGTTTCCAGACTCGTCCCACTTTGGGCCGAATCAAGTGGGACGAGTCCGGAATAACTCATATATACAAATATAGTATTTAAATTTTGCCGGGAATCCTTATAACCGGACAAGCCAACAATTACTCATTTCATTTCAAGCCTTTATTCAGAAAAATTTACAATTTGAAAAAAAAACAACAATTACTAAACATTGTCAATTAACAAAATTCATAAATGTCTCAGTTACACCTTAAAACTCCCCCGAACTCTGTGCGACTTTATTGTTGACTATACAAATTGAGTTCGAACCGATTATGTGACTTCAGGTCGAATTAAGGTGGAACTCGGTGTGTGGTTGGAGCAAACAAACGGTCAAGGCCAATAACAAAGAGAACAGTAATTAATGAATAATGAACCTTGTGTTTACTACAGTACGTACTATATTAATAATATAAATGCTAGAGCTTTTCCGCTGTGGCCTCAAACAAAACAAAGTTTCATCAGGAAAGAACATTAGAAACATTGTAAAGCTTTCAACTCGTAAGTCAAATTAAAATAAACCTTACTTCTTACGGTTTAAAACTCATAACATTTTCACGCGCTAGTAACTGCAAAAAGCTTTTTCACCTCGAGTCTAGCTTAATTAATCTTATTAGTATCTGACTCGGTGATAGCCGTCCTAAGTGAGGCCGCACATCGGCACCATATTTACCTCGCAACATACTCGTATACCGCGCCAAATGTAGCGATCGATACTTTGTTTTATTTTACAAATTTACTTACAGCTGAAAAGAAAATTACAATAAGAACAGAATACAATAATAATTACAACTAATATCTATTTTCTAAAAATCTAAGGCGTCCAGAAGGCAAAGTGCTCAGAATGTTGGCAGCATTGCCACGTTGAATGGCAATGCTAATTCGTTGACCGAAATAAAAGCCAGCATTCCGATCACCCTATTAGGGACTCTATTAGGAATTTTGTTCGATTTTTGTATATTGCATGTGCCCCAGGACCCCAAGGACCTAGGGTTTCAACCCCAAACGGCTCGAATAGGTAACCTCGGTCAAGATTAGCGTATTTCCACCGTTTGAGGGACTCCGCTGATGTTGCTGCGGAGCCAGCCCTTACTGATGTCTTTGCAAGATGAGAAGGTGCCAGGTATCTACGCAAGTATGCTAGGCTTTTATATTGAATGCACGTAAATATACTTACTACGACTTTAGTAACTATACTAGTATTTCATTGTTTCACACAAAAACCAGTAAATAATTCGGGCTGTTCATTATTAGTTCTAAATATAGAACGTCCTGAAAGTACTAGGTTTAGAACCTTACGCTTCTTTTTGTTTACGAAAAACGCCTGGAAACCCGTCGGCAGAAGCTATTGAGGAGTAAGTTACAAGGAACCAGACGAGCAAGTCAGATTCACACTTGGCCGGTCCTGAATTTCAGACAATCGTAGAATTCAGCTCACCCGTTCGCGAATTGAGTTAAATTATTCGAATAACTGGTTATGAGTGTAGATGGCGCCACTCGCAAGCCTGTTTAAAGCTTACTGATTAAATTTGCATCCGGACCCGGTTGTACTTTGAAACGTACGGCTCAGAGCCGTGGTCCGGAATCTTCGATGAGTTCGATATTCGGACACATTAGGTACCTGCTAGAAATTTGCAGTAGTAGCCCGGAGTTCGGAAGTTGGCGGTGTTCCATCCTTGTGACTCGGAAAGCACACAAACATTCGTGTAGATTTTTCAATAGAGTGTGTAAGCGTATAGCGTGTCATGTTATCTGGGTATTAGTACTTTGCTGACTTACCTACTTATGCAGGTACGTAGTTGGTAAATAAGAACAAGAGCCGGACACAGAAGACAGAACCTGACGGTGAAGTATTTTAAGCGAATCATACAAATGCATCGCGGAACACTGATAGTGCCTAGCAAGAAACATAGTAGCTCCATATCATATAGTACCCCTGTTGCCCGGACTCTTATGAGACCGGTGTCCTCAGAAGCACCGCACCCTCAAATACCTTCACTCGCACACACACACACACACAGACCGGGGTCCTAAGGAGCACCGCACTCACTCACATGTAGCACACAACACAATAAAATAAGTTACTTTGTCATGTAAATACTAGATTAGTAATTCTTTTTTATCTGTTATGATGGAACATTTCTAATTATTTTGTTCGCGTAAAAAAATTGTATTCGATCTGCTTCGTGTGCTTCAAGCTATTTTACTACTCGCATAGAAGATTGGTGTAGCATTTACATCAATGCTCTTTACTCGGAGGCACCTTGAAAATAGCTCAGAGCCCCAAGCCGTGTGCATCCTCCTTAAGCCGGGGAGGTATTCAGGCACCCGTGCACAGCCGGCTCTCTCAAATAAATAAAATGGAAATCCATTGCGTGGCTTGTTTGAAATGCGATGAATAATGTCTTAGAGGTTTAAAATAACGATTTTGGGGAAATTTGTTCCTATTTCTACGTGCCATACTTATTGTAGGGATTTATTTGAGGAAAGTTTGTGACTTTTTCATTTGCTGAGATCATACTTTCTTATACTTGACGCCATGAGAGAGCCGAACGAATTGAAAATTAGGATTCTTGAAGTTCGACGAATGGTCAGATTATATCTCTGTACTTTTCTAATTTCCTTCGGCTCTTTCGAGCGTTTGGTTCAGATTCAGCTCCATAGATACAGCGTGCTTGCATAGTTTTTTCTTTTCATGGTTTGCTACAACAAAATATTATGGAATTAATGTAGAAACGTTGAAACTATCACACTTAAATACATTTACCGTACCGTTTCCGACTCTCAGCAAACTACCTATGTCCATTTCGGAATCCCACGTTTATAGCAACAACAATATAAGCCAACAACAGTTTAGCCGGAAACTGCGCCATTCTTTCGTTCAAATTATCCGGTTTGCAGGCGGTGCATCACGACATCCGGTTTACGAGAACACCTGCGCTCGGCTCTGTTCATTTTATGATTATTGTGTGCATCCTGTTTATTGTAGAACTTTTAAATCAGTCTTATTCAAAACTGGAATGCGGACTGAGAATTTTATCTTTAATCGTTAGACTGGTTGAAGTCTTTCTTATATATTGGTAATGTATTTTAGTTAGTTCATTCAGAGTCAATGAATGAGGATTATAACTGAAAATAGAAGAGCTTTTTTTTATTGTCATTAAGCTTCTTAAAAAAAGGCATTTCCATTTAGAAAGTACTAACTGGAAATGGTGTCTGAATAGGCTATTAATGTTTTGTATTCTACGAGGAGTATTCCTTCGGTAGTATACGGAAAGGTATGAACAAAATTGTCCTTGGAATTTACACTAAGCAACGACCGTGGAATTTTCATTCCATGCAAAACCCAAAAATATACATATTTTTAAATATATTATCCACGTGTCCAACATTTAACTTAAAAACAAAAAAAAACGAATATGTGTTTTCTTAGTGAAAATGTTCAAATAATTTTTATTGCAGAAAAAACACTATAAACAAAATTCTGTCAATTCTGAGGTAGGTACTAACATTACATTTATTCCCTATACTATTTAAAAATATTGTAATAAAACAGATACCTACGAAATACGCCGGGTTAGTATTTTCAGTATTTTCTGGCGCTGGTTTTTATTTTTCCGAATCGCTAATAGCATCAAAAACTGTTTTGAAAGCCTTTTAAAAAAAACCCAATAGGTAGTCCCCGAAAGATAAAAAGCAATCGTAAAGCATCGTGCTAACAAATGATTCAATTAAATCCTTTCTGTTTGACAAATTATGGAACTTTGTCCCGGAGTTTAGGAGAAAATGAAATTTCCACGATTTGAAAGGTTTTTGATAAAACTAGATTCTGCCCGCCGATTTCTCACGAGTTGTGAGATGTTTGATTAAAGGATACCCGCGACACAGGTTTGTCCTAGTGCGGGATCCACTGCTAATGTATATACTACTGCATGACTTATGTGGAAATAAATAAATTTTGTATTTGTATTTGTATTTTTGTTTTTGGGATACAAAGTAGCGCCCCTTACGTTTTTTGAAAACAAAACAGATTTAATAATTATTAGAGAACTGATTAAAGAAATAAAAAGTGGCTTTTGTGTTAATCCTGGTGTAGTTACACATCTACACTATTAAAAAAAAAACAAATATCAGTTCATCCATCATTACTTTATGAGTAAATAGTACTCAAATTTTTTTTTGCTCTATCCTTACTAATAGGTTCTTTTTTAAATAGTACAGCACATTGTTCAGAGTTCAGAAGCAAATTTAAAATCATCAAACTTGGCAACACAAAAGCAATAACGCCGATGCAGGGGCCCCGACAGTCATATCCTCTTTCGATATATTCAAAACGATACAACCGACTTGTCTGTACTAAGATAGAGTTAAAATTCGCATGCTCTGAATATTGAAATTGGGGCTCAGAGTCGGGCCCCAGTGTTCATTACGTACGCATATGAAAAATACTTGCATGCAACAATAGTTGCCACTTCTCGAACAAGCAGATCTTTAATTCCAGTTTTCCCCCTTAGGGGTGATGTCAGGCGGGAACGGGAATAACCCGAACTCGTGGCCTATTTTCAAATATTTCAATGCTCTTTCTATAATTGTGCTGTGCATTTTTACAAGTTTTGTGGAGATTTAGCACATAGGAAGATAGTCTGGAAGTACCTCTGTGGCCCCACCGCGCCACAGAGGTGCTTCTAGGACCGCCTGCGACGCAGGAGGTTACGGGTTCGATTCCCGCCTCGGGACAAATGTTTGTTCGATCTGCAGATATTTGTTCAGGGTGTTCTGGTCGTTTTCTATGAATAATAAAACTATCTAAGTATTGTATTATAATATGTATATCAGTTATCTAGTACCCATAACACAAGCTCTGCTTAGCTTGGGGCTAGATAATGCTGTGTAAATTGTCCAGCATCAAAAAGAAACTAAAATAAAAATAAGTAGGGGAGAAGGGTATTTGTATAAATCCACACGACATAGAAGTCTATGACTAGCATTCAGATTTGATTTAATTCTAATGCTCGTTGGATAAACAATAGGAATCCATCCTATTGTTATGTGATAGAAAAGTGCAATTTCTTTAATAAGTATATTCTATTACTAATTATTATAAAATTCAAAATTCAATAACTTTATTTCTCTAGGCTTACAAAATAAGCACTTAGACAAGTCGGATTTTATACATAAATAGCTTAATAAATAGTAATTATTATCAAATAAGAAACAAAATGTTATTGATTTTGTTCGCTTCAATTTTTTGTTCACTAGTGGAAGAAGCGAAAAATAAACCACTAGTGTGTGTATAATGCTTAAAATTTAATACAATATTATATGTCCGGAAGGACAAACTGTGGAAGAATTTATAATAGTTCATAAGACCAAATGTTACACAGTGTACAATAAATTATTCTTATTCTTATTCATATCACACTCACGGCCCATATCAACTCTCATTCTCATTATTGGGACTTATTGTCAAGGCTCCAGGCATCTTTATGTCCCTTTATGCCTAGCGCCCAATTTCTACATGATCCTACATTATTAACGACTAGCGGTCCGCCCCGGTTTCGCACGGGTATATTCTATCGCCTATGTTCATCAGGGGTAATGTTGGATTCTGATGGTGAAATCATTTTTCAAATCGGTCCAGTACTTTCGAAGCCCATTAAATTCAAACAAACAAATCTTTCCTCTTTATAATATTAGTGTAGATTGTGAAACAATATTTAGGAGAAATGCGTTTCGATCCTTCATTTTTATTTCTTTTTAGAAGCTTTAATTTCTATTCATAATCCTGCGAAATTAGGATAAACCTACATTTATATTTACTATACCTAATTGTAAACCCCTATCTCGGTCGAAATTACAGTTCTATGGACTGCAAATGGCAAATAAAATAAAGTCTACGTGCAAACGTGGCGTAAAGCGAGCTTCCTTTAATTGACCTGTTCCACTTCTGTAGGGTGCGTAGTGTGCACCCCACTATCCTATAAGTTGTTGGTGTTAGGAAGTTGAAAGAGTTTGTAAGTTTCACGGTTTAATCGTATAAAAGAAATATTTTGGTCGCGAGTGTACACCGTGACGTGTTGCCCTTAGGACAGTTGTTTGCGACTGAATGTAATTAGCCTGAGAAACACGTCACAGAGTAAACTGCTGACCCGCGGGAACATGTGACACTGTATGGTATGCAAACCGTACATGCTCCCGAGGGCGAGTTGAGATGAAAATGTTACATCTTAAAAGTGTAAGTATAGTTCAAGCAAAAAGTAAAAGCGATATAAACAAAGTATAAAAGTAATATAAAAGTAAAAGTAAAATAAGGACACAAAATATAAAATTCAACTTATAAAATGTCACTTATAAATTTTCAAACACTTTCATTAGCACTAAAAAGTCTTTTGATAGTAGGTGAGGTCCCCTTGTCCACACGGGCGTATGGGCGATGAGTCACGCTAGTATCAGGTTCGAGGCTCGTCGAAGGCACGCTCGAAGTGTGTCCCGCCGTCGTAGGTACCGCAGGTAGCTCTACAAGTTCGATGGCGGTCTCGAAGTGCTGTCTGCCCTCTCGCGTCGTCGCTGGGAGCGTCGCCGAGCGGCGCAGGCGGGCGCGCACGCGCCGCCAGCAGTAGAGGATTGAGGCGAAGAGTGTGGTACCAGCAAGTAGGTACAGTACCACAAACTGATGGACGTCATGTGTGGATAGTTGAATGTTTTCGCCTTCTTTCTCTATCTGTTTGATTTGCTCTCCGATGTTGTTTATCTCCTCCTTGAAGCCTTGTGTTTCCTTTCTCTCAAAATTTTGAGTAGGTATGGTTAAGTTGAAGATAGTGTTTATAGATGGTATCTCTATCTTAAGTAGGTCGGGCTGTGCTTCTAAGTTGCTTGATTGTTTAGTGTGTGAGTAAATCGTAAAGCTTTCGCCCTTGATGACACAGCCATTCCCAAGGTTGATTAGGCCGGCCATGTTGAGTCGCTCAACTGTTACCCGCCGTTCGCATAGTATTCTTATCGTTCGTTGAGTACAACAGAAGTACATGTAGGTATTTGTTTTGTAAAGCTCAATCCACACGTCCCTGCAGATTGTATGTTTGGTCGCGCATTGTTCTGTTTCTTCCTTCATTGTACATAGGCTGTTTTCAGACTTCAGTTGGTAGATAGGTCGTTGCAGTTTACACATTAGAGTATCCATGTTGTATGGTGTGCAGGTTTGTAGATCGTTTTTGGACATCGGTATGTAGGCGTCCTTCTGCAGATTTATGGAAACGTAGTCTGCGATCGAAAAAAAAAAAAAAAAAAAAAAAAAAAAAAAAAACAAAGATGTAGGGTGCGTAGTGTGCACCCCACTATCCTATAAGCGGTCAAAAAAAAAAAAAAAAAACAAAGATGTAGGGTGCGTAGTGTGCACCCCACTATCCTATAAGTTGTTGGTGTTAGGAAGTTGAAAGAGTTTGTAAGTTTCACGGTTTAATCGTATAAAAGAAATATTTTGGTCGCGAGTGTACACCGTGACGTGTTGCCCTTAGGACAGTTGTTTGCGACTGAATGTAATTAGCCTGAGAAACACGTCACAGAGTAAACTGCTGACCCGCGGGAACATGTGACACTGTATGGTATGCAAACCGTACAACTTCCATCCGATTTTAACCAGTTTTAAAAGGTCTTATACATGGCTGGGAATTTCATTCCACTCATGTAGTTGTTTTTAATTAAGATCAACTTGGAATGTACGTTTTGTTTATTATTATGATAAGCCTATGAGTTCGACTGCAAGGCAAAGGCCTTCTTCCTTCCACTTTTATTATTGATATCAAGATAATTCCGTAATGGTTTTTCCCAGAACTCTTACTCCAAATGGAGCCCCGGTGGTATCCGACCCAGGCCCATTTTAATTTAGCATACTGAATGTACGTACATAATCGTACATTTTTGGGATAGTATAAATTTTTGGAGAACAAATGGAAAAGCTACGCGGGAATGACAAAACCGTGTGTTCGGATTAAACCAGTTATATTCGGCTCTCGTTTTATCAATTAAAAATAATGACCGGTGAGCAAGATTTTACGTGGGACGAGAGGAAAGAGTTCAACTTTTCAATTTATGTAATTTTTTGTGGGCTCTTTGTCTTTGTTCTGTTTATATTTTCATTTTCATTTGAGTAAAGTTTCGGGAAGCGTAACCATTTCAAATAATATGTAAACATTAATCATGCTGGACATCTCACAAGTTGACACTTTGTCTGCCACCGACGCACACGGTCGAGTACCACAGCCAGTTCCTTGCACAGAGACGCCCCTACCCGGGTCGCATCGCTGAATCATGGCAGTGAACGCGTTAAAGAGTTATTTTAGCCGACTTGAGGAAGAGATTCTATGTTCAGCTATGTTTTTGTGTATGTTCGTTGTTTTCTCCCTATTTTAAACATTCTTTTGCCATAGTACAGAAAATGATCCCGAAAAAGTCCCATGAAAAATTTGTTCCCGATTCTGCCTGGCTCGACCTCATCTCGTCATAGTTGCCTTGCCGAAACACTCTGAAATAACGATTGGTTAAATTCGTATTGATATAAATGTCTTGGAAATTCTCGAGGGCGTTTAAATTGAATAGACCGCGCACAATAAGGTTCTTGCGTAAGAAGCCTTCAAAGAAACATTCATTCAGAAATTGAATCATTATTTTGTAAACCCACGAGCACTGTTGAAACTTGGAAGAAATTTTTAAAAAGGCATCACTATATGCTACATTGATAGAATCCAAGTTATATTCGCTCGAGAGGTCTGTTAATAGTAGAAATCGAAAACTGTTCAAGACTAGATGTAGTGTACGTAAGGAGTTTGGAAGTAAATTCCAATATATTAAAACATATAAGTATACTTAGTTGTAGAAGAGGTACGTATGAATTTACTATTATTTTAGTAGCTTTAGGTTTGGTTTACTTGTCTAGACTAAGTTTTAATTGTAACAATAGATTTACGTTTCTCGTTTTTTTTTTACTACAGACAATGTACCCAGCTATGGGGAAGACGCTGCCTTCTGTAACACAGTTTTTTTTAAAGCTAAAACAGAAGGCAGAGCTGCCCAGAACTTTGTCATATTTTTGTGTTCTTCAAAATAAACCTTTTCATTTTTATTCATATCCGTACCGAGGGTTTCAGAAATTTATCAGAGCTTCTGGTCGAAGCTACACGTGAGAGTATATGGCGCAGCGCATCAGCATTGCTATGCAGCGGGATGGAGCCAGTCTCTTGGGGACGCTTCCACTGGGTTACTGGTTGAACTGCCTATATTATCTGCAGTCTGCAGTTAGCTCAACTGTGCTAGTAAGTAGTAAAGTAGAGTAAATCACCTATTTTTTATGATTATATTCAGAACATAAATAAAACTCTTATGCTTATTACTTGCATTCTTCTAGCTTGAGCGTTGTCGGCCAAGCCGAAATTTCGGAACAGCTCACATGATATTTATACCTTTTTGCATAAAGAAATATATTTATTTCAGGAAATTAAATTACCCATAAAAAAGTTGCATTCAAAACTTTAACTACTTTTAAACAAACATTATGTTTATTTTTTATTTTTTTTATTTATTATCCACTTAAAGTAGGTACATTTCCTTATTTAATTTCTGCCAAACTTCTGTTACGTTATGATTTTATGTTATTGTCATCGAACAGAGTTTTTCATGATTACACGTGGCTATTTTTAAAACAACAATCTTTTTTAAGTTTGAATCTGATTTGGGTACAATCTTATCTAGAAAGGGTTCCAATTTATGCAACAAATTTTGAAATTCTAACTCTAGTTTAAGCAAATTATTCTATAAAGAATAATAATAATAAGAAAAACACGAAAAAAATATAATTTTTCGACTTGATATAGAAATTATCTCTGTACTCAATGTGAACCAGTATAATTTCGCTGATAAGACCTAAGCTAAAATTACACCTCCCTGAAATAGGACGCTGGTATTTTCCACATATTGCAGCGCAGCCTTGCAAATACGTCAAACTAAAACCTTCCGTAGCGGAGTCAAAAATTCCGCCTGCAAATGGTACATACATCAAAAATCCTGCAAAGCACAGCTTTTTAAACAACACACAAAACAGCGAACTTCGCTAACGGTGAAATATACTTCTGTCACGTTTTGGGCACTGTGTTTAATATTTACTTGCCTGAAAATAATGAATATTCATACCATATCATGCGAATAAAATAGATAAGGCTGGAATAGGGGCTAAGCTTGAATTTCGTGAATATCTGTTGGGTTTGATTCCAATGTTATGGTCAGTTTACACGTCCCACAATTTCCCACTTTATAAGCAACGAGTATGGAACTTTGAATGATAATAAATAGACCCGAATATTTAAAGGGTAAATACAAAATGAGATGAGAGAATATAATTTGTAAGACTACATACCTACAAAAATAACAAAACATGTATATTTTTGATGCTGGAGAAGACATTGAACAGTTTAGTCGCAACGCTGCTTGATTTGAAATATTCTTCAATCTCAATGCACATTGAATCTTTTTGTTGTTGATTTTATGTAAATGAAGAAAATAATACTTTGAACTAAGGTTAAGATTTAGAATTGGATTGAGTGTCGCGTCGGAATAACTCTCCTGTTACATACATGATGGCATCTTTTGACTTGAAAAAACCCTTACATCTGGCAAAGCCGCTTCTAACAATCGTTATGAGAATCTTTATTACTCTACAATATGACTTCATCGATTTTCTCACTATTTCGGTTAACTCCCTTGAAACGTCAATGGTTACCTCGTGTCCTCGTTGAAGTATTGACGCTAAAATAAGGTCACTGTAGGAAAATAAAACTAAGCGAAAATGGAATTAAATAAACGTTTTCATGGAAATAATCTTAGTTACTATGCTGAGCTCCAATTAACTTCGAGTTAACCAAACACGCCTTGGTTTCTAGAAAATGAATGTTATTATTTTGTCATTGCCTTTTTACAGTTGGAATAATAACTTTCTAGGTACTTACATATTATTATTTTTTAATCGGCTCAGAAGTTTGCTTTTCTCTAGGTACGAAATTTACCTCTTCGCAATGGTATAGATTTTTTACGCCCCTATGTCGCTCAGGGCAAAGATTGCAAACTCATTCCAGAATTTATCACACAATAAATCTGCTAACATAACTCTTGCTGCCTCTAACGTAAATCCCATTCAAATATAAACCCACATGTAGCAATATCTGATAAAACTACCTACTATGCATACATGGTCATTCCGCTGACCGACAGTCCAAAAACCTGGGACGTGATAAAACGGGTATACTAGCAGTTACATACAATCTTTGTAAAAACTGCTAAGATTTAGTATTGTTAGATGAATGAAATTTTCACTACACAGAACATAAAGAATATTGTACATAGGTAAAAAGGCTCAAAAGTCCGGTTCAATTAGGCAACCGAAATACAGAGTTGTCAAGCGACTCAGAAGTCCGGTTGACTTAACTGGATTACTGAGACTACACCAATTTTTCATTGTGATAAAAATTGCCGAATGGAATGATTCAGATCAATAAATATTTATTTAAAGATTGTATAATGTGTTGAACTAGTCGACTCTCAAACAATCTCTAGCTTTTGGATCTATTACGTTTTGAACAAGTGAAGTGGATTAGAGTGAACGTGTATGTCTTACTTCAGCAAGATGTGAACGAAACTTTCAGCGCCTTTTCAATAATCTTATGCGACTTGAAGGAGCGGCGAACAGGGTTTTAAAAGGTAACCTTTTCCTTGTTAGAAATACGCTTTGGAGAGGGGCATTTTATGTGACAGCAATTTTCAGTTTCTGGTGGAGATGGCGGGATAAGCTCGACTTTTAACGCGATTTCCAAAAAAAACGAGGAGATATGATCGGTTTTATGTATGTTTTTTATGGTCGATTATGTACATTTTGTAAATTTTTTGGTTAAGAATTGTTCTTAACGAAAAAAAATCAAAATGATCCCGAGGCGCGAGGAGATCCCATAAAAATGGAATTCGCGGGGATTCCCCGAGGGGGACAGTTTAAAAATAAGGGATTCTTGCAGTTAACTACAATGTGTCGTAAATAAACAAACCATCAATATATATATAAAGGGTCAATCAATCAATCAATCAAATCAATCAAAAATTCATAACTTCCATAAGTACAAAAATGTATACTTAGAAAAGGTCAAATTCTTAAATTAACGAAACGGTCAAAAGGGCTTGCCCTGTATTGAGTTATAATCATATAACGCCATTAAAAATATCTATTATATGGTTACGTTCGTGGCAAACACAGGTAAAGTTTTTACTTAAAGGTGTTTGTTTCGCTCGAGATACTTTCGTTTCGCTCTTGGGATGAAATACAGCTTTCATTTTTACGGACAATAAAGTAATGCGTTGCAGTATTGTTGCGGAGTTGGCTACAAATCATGCTTTTATATTTTCATTGTTCTAATTCAACGTTTGCGAAACGAAATAATTTGAGTACGTTACTTGTAATAAGCGCCTTGAATATATAGCGGAACTTTAAAGCTACGCCAGGCTTATAATGTGTGAATGTTTTCTACTGTTTTGAATTTCATTATAATCTGACGAAGTTTTACCTGAGTACCATTTCTCTGCTGGTAGCTTGAAAAGCAGAAACATTTGTTTATCTAGGCGTGAAAATGGTGTTTAATAATTTAAGGCATGGTATTTCAAGTAATAATATTTTGATGAGCGTCTGGTCGAAGCGACGCGTGACCTGAGAGCTGGTGAGTATCTGACGCAGCGCATCAGCATTGCTATACAACGGGGCAATGCAGCTAGCGGCTTGGGGACCGCTTCCGACTAGTATTGATATGGATCAGTTGAGCTACCTGTAGATTGTTTGCAACAGTCTGCAGTTAGCTCAATTGTTTCAATTGTAAATACTAGTTTTAATTTAATTCTATTATTTGATTGTAATTTTCTTCGTTAATAAAGATTACATAAAGTTGATGAATCATATTAATTATCCTAGACTTCTTATAATGTAACTATAGTTATTGGAAAAACTAAATAACACTATTCATCGCATAAGCACTTAGGCACACGCGAGACGCAAGAGCTGGTGGGTATCTGGCGCAGCGCATCAACATTGCCTTATAGCGGGGCAATGCAGCCAGCGTCTTGGGTCGCTTCGGACGGGCTTCGGCTTCGGACTGGAATCAGTTGAACTACCTCATGATTGTTTGGTTCAGTCAATAGTCGTTAAAGTCAAAGTCAAGTCCTATTACAACATAACTAAATTTCACGTTATGTCATAGAGAATATACACGAAAATAGATCATTCTATTCCGTGATAATCAAAAGGTAGTAATATACAGCGCTGGAAGTTGTTGTCGAATCATAAACTTCACAATATCAAAAGCCAATAAAGGCAGATTGCCACACCGTGCTATTGGCAACATGCGTTCAATCGGAACATCATTCGCCGGCGCGTTTGGTAAAAGGCGAAAGCAAAGGTAGATTTACACAGATGAGTCACTATTGCTGCTACGTGTGGGCTTTATAATTGTATCAATCGTTTGATAACTGGGTGTATTTTATTTGTATCTAGGTATGCATTATATTTCTGCTATTTAGCCGTGAGGTGCCGGCTTAGAATTACACTTACACTTAGAGTCACTATTGCTGCTACGTGTGGGCTTGATAATTGTATCAATCGTTTGATAACTGGGTGTATTTTATTTGTATCTATGCATTATATTTCTGCTATTTAGCCGTGAGGTGCCGGCTTAGAATTTGTACCACCCCCAACTCTTCTCGTGGGTGTCGTAAGAGGTAACTAAGCGACATATGGGGGGCGGGCAGCAGCGCCTCTTAAAGAATAGATCTACCACCGAACTGTTCCCCAACACTCAGCAAAGCGTGAGGATTATGTGCACGCTTTGACGAGATAAAAGCCAATACGGCGATTATCAGAGGGAGCGCCAGTGCCTGCATCCAGCAATGCCTATCTACTCTTGAGTGGTAAGGCATTTATGCTGAGTCGAGACCTTTTTGCTGCTGTAACACAGCACAGTCAGTCTTTTTGAAAAATGTTTTGTGAAATTATGTATGTTCTCGATGTTTTAAACTGTTACTTTTTTTCTCAAACTATATTTTCATGTACCTACTTATGTTTTGTACTGCAGCAGCAAATAAATGAATGTCTATGCCTATGTCAATGGACCATTATAGGATGTTGAGGTTATATTTTCTAGTTGTCATTGGCTATCATTTTTATTTGCTACGGCGGCGCGTGGCGTAGCGCTACACCACGGACGTACCTGCAAATAAGTTTTTGACTAACTCGGGTGTAACAGATTCACTAAAATAATTTTGTATCTGACTTCTGTTCCATTCATCTTCATCTGTTTTTGATAACCAATGCAATTTTTTATCGAGAAAATATACGACAATCTTAAAGATTACAGAAGACAGATCGTAAATTCCATCGATTGTAAATTCTGTATTAATAACCACTTAGCTACCAGTCAAAGACGTTTATCGTTGTTGTACACGTAAAATAAGCCTATTCGACGTGCACCGCCGTCCACACCGCTGTCCGATTGCTTTCCCATTGGGGATCGAATCTGCGAGATACATCAACCAGGAACCAATCACGCGGCTTTGACATCCCGATCAAAACTTGATCGAAAGATTGCGAATGTCAAATATTGTGCAGTGTTGCTGTGAATTGAGCAATATGTTTGATCGGTCACAATATATTTGATATTCTGTCGGGTCGATCTTTGCTCGCATTGTTTCTGATTAAATATGGTACTCGTATCAATGGGTAGATTCTAGTTATTTTTGTATGTTTCAGTGGCTCTTTCCCATGAAAGCAAAATCTTGTGTTATCTGAACATGAAACTTCCTGAACTGATTATAAAACCATTAGGCATTTTAAATATTTTAAAATTTGACTAGTCTAAGTGCGTATTTTGTAAGCCTTAAGTAATAAAGTTATTGACTTTTGATTCTAAGGTTTTTATTTATTATACTCTGACTTTTGATTTTTAAATTAACCTAATGGTATAACGATAGGTCTTTCACTGAGCTCCGTTTACAAACTAATTCGAAGTGGGGGAACTGGGATCTGCACTGACAACTCGCATGGGAGTGTATTGTGCATTGTCAGTTTACAAACTATACGAAACACTTTTGATTTTTAATATATTTTTTATCTGTTAACGGCTGTTCAGCCATATTTACATGTGTTCTTATTTGATCGTTTTTGTATGATCTGCCTTGGTCTAGCTTACTACCTAGTAATGCAACGTGGTCTCCACATAAAATCCGCGTAGTTAAGCTGAGAGCTTCGGCAAAAAGATTGCAAAGTTGCCAGAGTGCCGCTTAAAAAAACAGCCACTTCACTTACAATAAAACAGTACCAACGCAACTTGAACTTGGTTTACGTCTCGTAAACTTTATTGCGTGTTAAGTTAAAACGAAAAAGTTAGGTGCGTGTCGTTCATAAATGTAGATTTTAGATAAAACCTTTTAGGGCTCAAGAGAGTCTGAACTACGTAGGTCCCCTTTTCTGAAGAAGAAATTCGAGCACTTATAAAATGGTCATGAGTCATAGTTTAAGTTTATTTATTTTCAAACATGTGGAATTGTTTGATTTTCCATTAAATAAATAGAACTATAGTATCAAAGAAATGAAATAAGATCCCAAAAATTTCCGGTTTCGGCGGGACTCGAACCCGCGCCCCACCCTCAAGACGGGTGTGCTCTAACCAACTAAGCCACGAAACCCTTAGTCGGTTCAGCCGAAAATCTTTGGGACCTCTTACGGACTATAGCGCCGGTGACTCCACCTACAGGGGGTAACATTACAGTTTAACCAGACCTGCTCAACGACCAAAGTTACATTTGATTCGTTTGACGAAAGGTGTTGCTCAATTGAATTGAGCAAAAGCGAAAACCCAAAGTGCGGGTAAGCACTATAACAAAAAACCTATAGTATCAAAATTCAGAGAACACGTAAATTTTAAGTTTTAAGAATAACCAATGTTGTTTACATAAATAAACCATTAGCTTAAGCTTAAACACATTAACCGAGCTAATGCCAATTTAACAATCGTATTTAGTTACAAAGTTGCAACAGAAAAAAACGCTATTAAACTAGCAATAAATGACGGATAAACTTAATGAATCGCTGAAACCATTTTCCCCACTATTTTGAACCTTAATAGCAATGGAAAGACATTACTGGTAACGTTCCGCCAAATAACGACTTAGAATTTCCGAATACCATATATTCAGTCCAGAATTAGCCCTATATCACTCCACTGCAAAATTAACTCTATCACAGTGGTTTTAGAGCGTATAATATATCGGAGAATTCTGAGAAATTGAGTGAACGGTTCTGCACGTCGTCAAATGGAATAGAGCTGTCGCACAGAATTTGAGTTCGTTTTTACAGAAGAGCAAATGAAGCCAGCTCCAATTGTGTGGTCTTGATAAAAGAAAAGCTACGAAATTGAACTGTTTAAAATTCATATTGGCACATCATATTCGGTTTACATAGGAATAATCAAAGATACTCGGTTCAGACTATTTTGTGCCAAAGAAGTCGGCAAGTATACAAGCTTAATTCAAATAAGATTTCGCGGCTGGGAAACGTTACGTTGCAAGCTATAAAAAAGCCGTTCTAATCGGTGTTTATAGGGAACAAAACCTATGAAAGTAAGTTTATAAATCCAATACGAGAATAGAGAAAGAGAGAGATTAATGAAAACAAGTGTACTCAAACCTAACAAATCTAATTTCGACAAGTTATGCTTGAGGACACTTCCGATTGCTATTGATTCGGAGCAGCTGAACTACATCAAGAAAGCTTACAATAGTCTAGAGTTAGCTCAACTGTTTAAATTGTAAATACCAGTCCTAATGTTGTTTCTGAATAAATAAACGACTTCTAATGTTAATTGTTTTTTTTTGTATTGATGGTGCAGTAAAGTAGGTAATATTCTTCCCTTATATTCTAATTTGTTTCTATTCTGAAAATGAGATTTTCTAGGTAAAAAAGTTGAATTAAAATATCAAAGCCAGCAGTGAAACTTTTTGTCCAATGTCAAGCAAGAGCTATACAAAAAAAAAGAAGGAGAGTAGAAACGTGGTTAAGAAAATATTTCATTCTATAATCCGATTCAAAGACTCTCTTACTATAGATGTGACGCCTATCATTTGTGTAATTTAGTTTACAAACCTTTTTTGTCGTGTTCTATGTTTAGTTTTATGTAATTATGTGTATGTGTCGAAATAAATGCCATTCTATTCTACTCTATTCTAAGACCTTTTTGTATACAAAGAGGTTAGACAAACCCAAGGAATTTTGGTTGAAAAAATCGAACGACATTGCTATCATTGAAGCAAAGTACAGAAGCTTGAAACAATTTTTGGTTTTAAAAGCTTTCATCCCACTAATATTATAAATGTCCCACTAATATTATAAATGTGAAAGTTTGGATGGATGGATAGATGAATGGATGTTTATTATTCAATCACGCTAGAAAGGCCGAATGAATCTGGATGAAATTTGGCACAGAGATAGATTACAATCTGAAATAGCGCATAGGCTATATAGCACATAATACTTTTGAACCGGAATTCCCACGGGAACGGGAACTACGCGGGTGAAGCCGCAAGGCATCAAAAAAATATGTTATTCGTCGATTTCTTGATATCATAACCCATTTTAAAATAAATGCGCGGCAAATGATATATTTCAGTGTGTGATTCTTGAATGATAAAATAGGGTCTATGATATAAATTTTAAAGTTCATGGATTCATACTTATAAAGTTTATTGGATTATCGTCTCATTTAAAATCACCGTCGCCTCTGGAAAGTAAGTCCTAACCTTATTACATTAAGGTCGTTAACTTCTTTTGCTGAACTTTGCGAATAGAGTGCATTCTATTTAAATCCCTAC
Organism: Eupithecia exiguata; assembly: GCA_947086465.1. Classification (NCBI taxonomy): domain Eukaryota; kingdom Metazoa; phylum Arthropoda; class Insecta; order Lepidoptera; family Geometridae; genus Eupithecia; species Eupithecia exiguata. The sequence continues at coordinate 7,957,653 of OX352243.1, read as the reverse complement.
CGGATAGTCAGAGAGGACTTGGCAAAGCAATTTTTCATCTTTGTGCCTAGAGAAGGTTAAAAGTACGCAGAAAACCTTTCAACTTTAAATTGCGCATCCCAATTTTTAGTTATGTTACGTCTAGATTTGATTTTAGTGCGGTAATGTCGTGAAGCCAACCACGAACGAAGAATATCCTTAACTAGTGGAGGAGAATAAAGAAAATAGTAAATTACAATAACTGAATACAATAATCATACTCGTTACTAATATTTACACTCAAATCTATTTTCTATAAAAATCTAAGCCGTCACCAGAAGGCAAAGTGGCCAGAATGCTGGCAGCATTTATGTGGTAATGCTTCTTAAATCATTTGAAACAGAAGGAGATACTTGTACATATTATATTTATACATATATTAATCACTAATATGGTGTACCCTAAAATAGCTTAAGGCGCATACCCCAGTCAAACTAGCGCCGCCACCAACTTTATCTTATTATTCCGTTAAACAAAGGAAATTTCAAAAATCCATCGCTCAGTATGTGATAGGTACCTATTTAACGGAATAATAAGATAAAGTTGGTGGCGGCGCTAGTTTGACTGAGGTATGCGCCTTAAGGTGCTACGAAGCGGAGTGGAAAGAGTTTTTTTTTTTTTAATTTTTATTTCTTAATTCATATTACTCTGTCTGTGCGTATGTACATTACGTATCTATATCAAAATCAGTCTAGCTTATTGCAGGCAATCTTTGTGCTATGTACACAATAAACAAGTTTACTACACCAACGACATAGCATGAATTTATGCAATAATTCTGGGTGTGAAAACTTTGTACATAACAGAAACTTCGCACGGCACGTTGATATTTTCGACGCGTGTTTCGGGTACAAAATGGTTCTCGGCAGAATGCGGAGCTTGTTAAGTATTTTAGTGCAGCGAAGTACCTGAATGTGCGTTTTTGGGTTAGATTTAGAGGAGAGTTGGTAAATAGAGCTGACTCAGGATTTTAGGAATTTTAGGTGGTTAGAGGTAGTAATAATAAAGCTGACTAATAAAATAAAATAACCAAACTAACCAGAATTAGGGTATTAAAGTAAAAAAATATTTGCAACGAAGAGTATTTGACTTGTTTCGTAACGGAAATTGTTCGAAAAGTAGATAGATCTTACAGAATATGGAGTTTACCTTTTCGTTTATAATAATTTAATATTCAACTCCAGTGATTTTACACTGTAACCTCGTTAGCTATCTTTTCTGGGTCTGAAGTCTCGCTCAGTTTGCATAGTGTAAAAAGAGACACCCTCTATTTCAACGCAGAAAGACAGCTGTTAGCAAAGAACAAGCTGATGCAATGAACTTTGTTGTTTCTAGAATCTTAAATATATTTTTTCCAGACTTAGAAAGAGTGGCTAAAAAAACTAATGTACTCGTATATTTACCATTACTGCTGTGGTGGTTGCGTTTATCTCGAAAAACAATGTTTTGAAATTATCTCTACTCCCTCTAAAGAGGGATTCTAGAAAGGGATATTCTATTCTATTGCCAAAATCATGTAATTCCAGCAAAAAATCCCGAGAGATCCTAATTTCGTTAAAAATAAAAACAAACTAAAGCACCATAAAAAGGCCATTATCCATTATGTTACACAATAACAATCCTTTAGAATATCGCTTATAACGCTCGCGAGGACCTTTTCTTTCCGCAATTAATCTTAAGGGTTCGTTCTTGCTGAACGATTATGTGCTTTATACTCTATCCTGATAAGGGTCACAACTGCTCGAGACTGAGTCAGAAATTGCTGTGAAAATAACCAGCACGCGCTGAATACCTATGTGGTTGGATAAAAGTCGAGAAACAACGAGCGGCTAGATTAACAAACTGTTCGAGGATGTGTGTTTTTTTAATAAAAATCTGAGTAGGTACTTATTAATAATAGATAACAATATATGTACTTTAGTTCTCTAGTATTGAATTATTCAAAAGTTAGAAAAATAAGACCTTATTTATTTTACTTATACCATTTATTATTATATATTTTACTTATACTATTTTACATATACCACAGAAAAGTTACAGATCTTATTTAACTAACTGCCATTAACTGAATAAATGACACGTTTTTCGCGATTATGGCGACGTGTAGATGACTTATGGCTTAAGCAATCTCTCCTAGACAACCGTAGGATTGGAAAAATAAATGAAAGAGAGCTTCATTGTTCCAAAGCGTGCATGTCTTTCCACAAAACTAAGTAATGGATTATTACCTTTCGGAACTCCAATCTGTTGTTATCTATACATGAATGAAATCATAAATTTTAAACACAGCTACAATTAAAAATAAATTTATAATAGGTATCACAAACTGAGCGATGGATTTTTGTAATTTCCTTTGTTTAACGGAATACTAAGATAAAGTAGGTGGCGGCGCTAGTTTTGCTGGGGTATGCGCCTTAAGGAGCTACGAAGCGTTTTGGCAAAATCAAAATCTAAGAAATAGCGGTAACTCGAGTCCTAAAGATACCTATATGAGTTTGAACAAAAGCTACAGTGCTACCAGCTGTATTTATGTATAAAGGACTGTATCTATACACAAGTTTAAAACAAAGTCGTCTTCCGCGTCTATAGGTTTGTTATTCGCTAACTTCTAAGCCACGAAACGGATTTCCATAGAGTTTTCCCTAATGGATAATAATTCAAATAGTAAGTTTATTTACTCAAACGTATGAAATATAACGATAAAAATTGTTGAAGATGTCGGAAACGATCAACCGCTGGCATGCACCGTGATACCAATATATAAACGAAAGAAATTTATATGCATATGACTAGTTAGTCATATACAATAAGGACTGTATATTATACATATAAATGGAACTGCACGTTAAATAAATAGAGTTGCATTTCTCTGAGTCGCTGTAATAAGCATTAGTTTGAGGAAACCGACAGTGTACACACTGGATAAGCAAGTCAGGAGTTTAATTTTAATATAGTTAACTGTGTTATGTTAGAAATTTCTAGTACAATTATATTATTATGTTAACTTAACTTAGCTTGAGGCTTGATGATGCCGTGTGCATTGTCCACCATTAATTATTATTGATAGTTAGATAGATAGATAATTCTTTATTGTACCACACAAATACAGAAAACAGTACAGAAATAAAAGCTACGAGAAGAAGTACAAAGGCGGCCTTATCGCTATGAGCGATCTCTTCCAGGTGACCTTGGGATGGACTGGATATGTAAGAACAAAAAAGACGGTGGCACTTGAAAAAAAGAAATTATAAAATAATTATATAGTACGTAATCTACTAGATATCAACATACAAAATAACAATAAACTAATACAGTCAGCCTTCGCTCGCTCTCGCTCGCTTGGTCTGTACCCGGCCTGAGAAATGGCAGTTTCCTAATATTTTCCACCTTTATTCAGGTTACGATTTTAACAAGCTATTTACCTATATTGCCAAAATGTGGAACAAGTTATTCCGCAAGGTAAGCATCTCTAACGAGGGAAAATTATCCGAGTATTATCCCTTTTTTGTGAAAATTTTTTCAGACACCTTTTTTCGAGTTTTAGGATATACAAAGTCTGGATAGATACTGGTAATAACCTTTTATCACCTTTCCCTAAGACTATCAAAAGTTTTTTGCTCGAACTTCTTTTTTATAATACTAATTCGTTCTGGGTCTGTGCGTGCACCAAGATCTTTTTCTGTTTCGTTTTAAGTTGTCAAGTTGGGCTCGCGTAAGCTAGACGTTTGTTTGGAAAAAAAAGCCCTTGGGGTGTAGCAAGTTTGAATTTCAAGTATTTTTAAGAGTTTGTGCAAATAACTAATGAGAATTTCTGTCCCAATGCTACTCCATTAGCAAAAGTCTCGTATGTGACGTTATAAATGGTGGAAGAGCGAGTGGAATAAATCACTCTGATCGCTCATAACTTTAAACACATATGAAATTTCATAAATGTTAGGGAATCTATTCATTCATACATAATATTTATCACATATCTAGGAGTGGAGACCATGACGGAATCAAAGACCAGTGGGACGGCCGCAATGATGGAAAAACGACATCAAAAAAATAACAGCCAGCAACTGGACATTAACTGCCCAGAGTAAAAGGAAATTGAAGAGTTTGAAGGAGGCCTACACCGATCTACTGGTTGACAAAAGCTAGAAAGAAGGAGAAGATTTATCACAATGCTGACGCAAACAAAAATCTTTGATAAGTTACAACCTTCGATCAAAAATAAGGAGTTCGCGGCCTCCCCCGTAGATACCTAGAGCCTTACAAAAATGTCACTCAAAATTGGGTTCGTTTTGTTTTGACGCAGACAGTTTGCGCAGAGCCTGACAAGTTTTTTCCATACGGAACAAGAGATTGGTGGAGTCGAATTCATTTTATTTTATTTTGTAAGTAGGTAGGTACCTACCTGAGAATTATATACCTACCTACTCAGTTTATTTTCTATAAGGATTAATTAACAGAATTCAGGTAAAGATAACGAATCATTTATTGATGAAACTATAAATTGGTGTCTCAACAGTAGGTATTTATACAAAAGGGTCATTTCAGACATACAATAATTTAAACTTACAATACAATTTCAGGCAGGCACTCTAGATTAAAAAGAACTGGTTCCTGTCTGCGGCTTTGCACGAGTTTTTTTTACGGGAAAAAAATAAACGTTTTATAAATTCATACTTCTGGTAGGTAGGTAAGAACCTAGTCTTTCTTTTATTAGAGAGTCTACGCAAATGAAATTTTAGGGCGGGCCAACTAATTATTTTAAAAATCATCAACTAGTAATATTAAACTTATTTTTATGAAAAATATATTAATACATACTATAAATGAAAAAAAAATTTAGAAGAAATAGCCTCTCCATTTATCAATTTAGAACAAAATTAATATTTTAACATAGGCAAACCAAACAACAATATTTTATGCTGATTTCACAAGTATATGACTCACATCTCAATATACGGGTAAAAAATATATATAAACTTACTGAAAATAAGAAATTCCATCCTTTTTCAGCACTTTGGACGAGTGATTCTTGCATTTTTTGTACCCATGCTTTTTGTCTGAACGCTAAAATGACACTAGTTGAAAAGCTTCCCTAACATGTCAAAATGTTCTCTTTTGCTACTGAAGGTTGTGGCGTGCGCATTGTGAATCTAAGGGGGGCCGGCAAAGCCGGACATTTTTGATCGATGGTTACAACTTACAACTCAGCGTCCAAGTTTACAACCCGAAAAAATGGCCATCAAAATTCATCGTATTGTCATTTGTTTTTATCTTTTTATGGTGAAGTGAAAGAAGACATTCGTCGTCTTTTGTTTCTCGGAAATAAATGGTTTGTTGTAGCCTACAGAGAGATATTTATATAGTATCAGACAAATTCTCTGCCCCGAAGAAAAATACCCACATGTAGGAATCTATATAATCTATAACAATGCCCTACAGAGGTATATAAATATTCTGATAAGGCGAAAAATTACCTACATGTAGTAATCTATAAGACAAAACAATGGCAGCATTGTCAACCATCTTGGATTTGAAAATGGACATCTTTATCGTAATCTACGTATCCGAGTTAGTCGAAAACGATACCCATGACTGATTATTGCGATGACAAAATGTCCGCCATCTTGGATTTGGAAATGGACATCTTTATCGTAATCTACGACTACGAGTTACTCGAAATCCATATCCATATAAGTGAGTGGGTGCGAACACGAAGCGCGGCTCGCTTCGCTCGCCTTGCAGTGTGATAGATGTCGTATTGCGGTTCGCTTCGCTCACCGAACACGGTGCGAAAAACAAAAAAAAAAATGCGGTATTGTGATGGCATCACAATAACGCCCAAAACTATTTCTCTCATAAATCGCACTGTGAGAACCATTTTGCTGATATCGCGTTTCGAATATATTAGATTGGCTGCCAAAACGTCATAGCAGCTGCCCATAGCAGTATGCGTTCACCTGTGATTGAATGCCAATGAATATTTAAGTTTATCAATTAATCACGATATAACAATTGACACTCATTTAGAGGTAAAAATTAACAATATCATTAGGTACATCATTTTATTTGAAGACAGAAAAATCCCTTTGGAACTATGTTAAAAAAACTCAAAGTTATTTATTTCCTTTCGACCTTACCAAAGTGTTTAGGGCTGTGTGCATTATCTTACGAATACTTCCATCGTATTCGGGTCCTTCCTATACATTTAGCTCCTTGTAGCACCCCTACCGGATCGAGAGGAACAACTTTTCGTAGTATGACAACAAGCATAGATCGACGATTGAGCAATCTTTCATAATACGGGACTTGTCAGAAAACAATTCAAATTGAGAAAATAAAGAAAAAATTATATCTATCTGCTGTCAAAATATTAAAAAATCCTCGAATACCTTCAGCAACAAACGGTGTACCTATACCAAGTAACATAAATCAATTTTTAAAAAAATCTTTAACTTAAATTAATTACCTACAATAACCATTTTCAAAAATAATTGATGGAGTTTAACAATTAATGTGTTTGTCTAATTAATCAAATATTAACAATAATAGATGTATTAGCTATTATTACGAAGTAACATACTCACTAAATGAAAGGGGAAATTAATTTCGAATTCAATATTCAACATAATCCTTTTACTTAAAACCCGGGCCCATTATCGTCGGTAAAATGAGTTTCATTCAGGACTTGTGTCATTTCATAGCTTCTATTCAACAGTCTCGTTTTGTGTCTTTTCAATGGGTAAAATGTTAAGTCTGGATTGTGGTGAAGCGATTGTGTCGGAATTTAATTTTAGCATATAATGCGATGGTTTATTGTGTCAGGGATTTATTAGATGACAAGTAGGCAAAGTCATCTATCTATGAAATGTGGAAGGAAAAGATACAACACATTCTGGCGATTCATTAGAAAAAATACCTACATACAAAATAATACCTATTTGAGCCGTTTTGGGGTAGAAATCCTATGTCCTTGGGGTCCTGATGCACACGCAATATACAAAGATCTAATAAAACTCTACTAGAAAAGTTTCTGTTTCTGTAAAAGTAGTTGTAATTGTTTAGTTCTGTTATATAAATCATTTAGAACGGGATATTTACCATGATTCAATTCAATTCAATTTTCAATTTTTCAGTTTTCCAATATTTCGGCACAGTTCCATGCGCCATAATCACGGAAGAACTAGCGTCACTGCGAGTTGGTTTTTATTGGCAGACATACCGATCTACCCTCATTCTTTGTCTTTTGCTACGAACATCAACACTACCACCGGTTTCACTTTCGTACGAGAAGTTCTGTAATTGTAATTTTCTTAATAAATTTTGATGTTGCTCGAAGTCCTACGTACATAAAACTGATTACTGTAGGAACATCATAAACAATGTTGTCGTTGTTGTTCTCGTTGTGTTTCCAATACAAAGTAGGTTCGTAGATAACCCTCCATTCATAATTCCACTAATATTATAAATGTCAAAGTTTAGATGGATGGATGTTTGTTACTCAATAACGCCTAAACGGCTGAACGGATCTGGATGAAATTTGGCACAGAGATAGATTATAATCTGGAATAGCGCATAGTCTACTTTTTGTCCCAGAATTCCCACGGGAACGGGAACTACGCGGGTGAAAGTCGCGAGGCGCTGCTATATACAAAGCCCAGAAAATTCTACTTATTGAATTTTTAGGTTAAACTTCTCTCTAATTAAATTAAATTCTTTATGAAAAGTTTCTTTAACAGACAATTTTTTTTAAATTCACCATTTATTTTTTAATATGTACAGAATTGTTTTTGGAATAGTGGAACGTAGATAAAACTCAGTTTTTGTTTCGTTTTAGAACACAATCGTAAAGAAAACATTTGATTGAAGTTCGTTGCTATCGCGGCTGAATAACCAAGTTGGGCACGATCATGAGAACTCCAAAGACAAAGTAAACCCCAGTAACATTATAGGAACATCGCATCGTTTGAAATGTGGTTTGCAAACAGTAGGTATGCAAATGATTTCCCAAAAGCTCGCGAAACCCAGCATTGCTGTAAAAACATAGCTTAAAAGCTAAGGATCATGGCACACTGGAAACGAAAAAGTACAAAAACATGACGACCTCTGTGGCGCGGTGAGCGAAGGTCCACCTGCGACGCCGGAGGTTGCGGGTTCGATTCCCGCCTTGGGACAAATATTTGTACGATCTGCAGGTATTTGTTCCGGGTGTTCTGGTCGTTTTAGATCATCCATCCAAACTTTCGCATTTATAATATAAGTGTGATGCGATGTGATGAACCTTCGTTTGACCACAATCTCAAATGAGAGGAAATTGACGATGGCCGACAATATATCTTGAATGTCTAATAGATACTTAATCATTCTTGTTTTGAAGATACCCAGGTTGTAATCGGCCGGGGAAAAAGCAGGCAGCGCATTCCAAAAAAAATAGGTTCGAAATATAGTTTTCATCCCACCATCTCGGAAAAAGTATCTTTGCTCTTCGATATCTGAGTGTAAAAGCCGTTTTTACACTGGAAAAAATATCGAAGAGCAAAAATAATCTTTCCTCGCTGAGGTGGAATGAAAAGATACGTGTTGCACTCGAGTGCAAAGATTTTTACCTCGTGCTCTTTTGATTCTCTCAGTGACGCTCAGGATTCTAATTTTTGAATCATTCGCTTGCTCAGTCATCTAAATTGAGCACGCGGTTAAAAAACAACTTTGCACTCTTGTATAACAAATAACTATTAAAGCAAATTGAACCCTATCTTGAACAAAGGATTCTACATGTCTTTAACGATGAAAACGTCGCACCCGTTCTTCGGAATGCTCGCAGAAGCCCGCGACTTTTTTATCGTAGTAGAAAAGTGTGTCTTACGTTGTGATGTTAGGGTTCTATTCTATCCATCTCAATCTCCAAAAAATCTCAACATTTCCGATCCAATGTGCCTTGACCCTTACTCTGACTCGCGTCAACTTCAGTTCGCCGATCCCCATAAAGAAACAAACAGACCGCCCGAACCGCAGAGCTTTGTCCAAAGAAATAATATTGAACTTTACTGAGCAAAGGCATCGTTTACAAGGAAATAACCGGTTGTTGTTTTTCATACACTTTGTTACTAGCAATACCGAGTTTACAAACTTCAATTTGAATTTGAAAGCACACTTGTCAAAAAGAAGTTGTTATCATCATCATCATCATCATCAGCCTATAGTTAGTCCACTGTAGGACATAGGCCTCCCCTATTGTTGTTATCCCCTAGTTGTTATCATAATACATTAATTATTTATCGATAACTCCAAGTTATAAGTCAAAGCAATAAATTATAAAATATTAACCCTAAATAATAGTACCTCATAAATAGGTAATTAATAATATATCATCGTCTCCTAATTGAAGTAGTAGTCTTAACGCCTGTCTCACATTACCGCGCGGAATCGAATTTGCGGAGCCGCAAATCGAGTTCTGCAGCGCGTCCGAGGCTCTTTCGCATCTGTTCCGCATCTCATACAACGGACAGACAATGTCATTGCGAAACTCTTGCGGCACCGCACCTACGGTACCGCGCGGTAATGTGAGAGCGCTCTAAAACAGATTCAATCTCGATTACAACACCATTTTCTATGTCATCAAATGCTTCATGACGTTTGTGCGACTAAAGCGCACTGAGTGGAACTGTATTGCAGCAGAATTGCGCGACGCGGCGCGGCCTGTACTTCGTATGTTTGTATGAAACCGTATGAGATATATACACTAAGACACAAGATGTATAACGCACTACGCGTCAGTGGAACTGCGCGGCGTTTTTGGTGTTACGTGCAGTGCCACGGCCGCGCTGTTCCACTGACGCGTAGTGCGTTTAAACTCGTAAAGAATATTTTTCATTGGTTTTTTAAGCGATTTTGAAAGAAGGAATAGTTTCTTTACTCGGCTCCTCGATTTCTCCGTCATTTGTGGATCGATGTGGACAATTTTTTTGCAATTGTATTCAAGTCAATTTGAGGTAGTCCCATAAAAAAATATTCTCGTGGGATTAGTATTTATTCCGCAAACTTAAAAAACAGTTAAAAACTGAGGGATTCGATGTCAGTTTTTATTTAACAATCAAAAAATCATGAAGTATATCGCTTGCATATCGAATTCTTCGGTAAGGAAGGACCTTGTTATTCAACGTAAATAGGGTATAAAGACGATACGAATAGAAAACTAATGATTTCGTCAAACTACGAAAGTTTTCATAGTAAAACTAGCTATTGTTCGCGGCTTCGCACGCGTTATTAAAGGTTATTTCTATCCCATGGGAAATGATTTATAGGATAAATAGCCTATGTTACTCTCCATCCTTTCAACTAACTCCATGCCAAAAATCAAGCCGATTGGTTGCTTAGTTTGGGCTTGAAGGAAGGACAAACAAACAAAGAAATACACAAACAAACAGACTCTCGCATTTATAATATTAGTATAGATGATCAATAGATGTTGTAGATTGTAATGACGATGCTCTCTGACTCACTGAAACGTTTCGTAATACTGGGAATAGACAACGTCTCACGTGAACCGTTGGGAATAAGCTCGCCTCGCGTCAGGCACTAGGAATAACCCATTATAACTAAAGAAACTAGGCTGTTTTATACTCAGCTTAACATAAAATTTTCCGACTACATTAAACTCAAATGGGTAGGTATAAATATTTTATTGCACAAGGCAGCCTGAAAGAGAATCCTTAAGGCCTAACTTCAATCCAATTGCAATTAATCCAGCACTTAACTCCTTTGCCAATAGCTGGGTTCCGTTGTGAAACTGCAAAACCCTTTTTACGGCACCCCGTCAGCTAAGCTATGCTAAAGAGTAAACAAAACAGATAGTTCACTTAGAGCTGAATAATTTGACGAGTTTTAAAAAACAATGTAATAACCGACTTCAAATACCTGACCAAAAAATTGGTTTGGAAGCACTTTTAAACCCGAATCACTTCGAATTTGAGTCTCATTTAGTTTGTTTACGTCCGTTGCCATGGAAACCATTTGTTACCAGTACGTGGTGATTCGGAAAATTATCATGTGATGATGTTTACGGTTTACGGCGCACATGAAGATTCCTCGAGGATCAAACGTTTATGAGACTACATAAAAATCAACTTTGTACAACAAGGAAAAAAATATTACATTTTATTAGGAATTTGGCGAAGATATCATCAAAATTGTTGTAGCTAGTTGTGTCGAAAATAACTGGGACTTATTACGACTCTAGCGCCGTTAGCTCCACCTACAGGGGAAACATAGAAGTTATCCAAACCTGTTCAAAGACTAAAGTTACATTTAGTTCGTTTGACGAGAGGTGTTGTCGTTGCTCAATTCTAAGGTTTAGTTAATATAGTGCGTAAGCCCTCGCACTCTGAGTAATCTCAAATAATCAATAATTTAATAATAATAGTTAAATATCGGTTTCAATTCGCTTTTTACGCTGACAGTACTCTTACGAACAGTTTACGTCAACAAAAACTGAGCTATCTGTTTACCTTATCCCTAAGTGAAGATGAAGCTTAAGATTAACTTTGGAGCTCAACCTTTGCAGAATTTGTAACGGAGTCGATGTAGAATTTACAACCAGACTGTTAGTACCGTACTTTAGATCCGGTTGATAATAACGAGCGCGAGGTGGTTCGAAACGTCGTTACAGTATGGTGGTGTTATATGCTAAGTGTTTTAAGTGACTTCCAAAGGAGAAGTTTCTATGTTTGGTTGTATTTTTTTTGTATGTATTTTTTAGGTGTTTCCGTCGATTTTTCCGTGAATTATGGAGTGATTTTAATATTATTTCGCTATTATACAGATAATAATTTTGAGTGTATTTGAATTTTATGACCAAGAGTCTAGAAAAACTTGAAAGCAGTGTAAAATTTTAAAGAATCGAAGTCTAGTGGTCTCCGACCAGGTGGGATGACGATTTGCGAAAGACTGCTGGCAGATGCTGGATGATGGATGAAGTCTAGTGAAATTTTGCCTACTTATAGAACAGGACCTCAACGGACCAAAAATCTACTTTTAATCCGAAAAAACGCTAGAAAAGCGGCAGAAGCTAGTTTAAAATTAATTATATTCTTTCACTGAGAGATTTCAAAGCACATAAATCAAGTATGGATTATTTACCTACCTAATAATTTCTTTCTACTATGAATTTAAGCAGGTTAACTACTAACATTTTTTGTGTTGAAAAAAAACCGACAACCGCTCTTCATTTATCGCGCCGACTGTACTTTTGACATTGAGGCCGTCAAACAAATTCGCTACGTAACGGGAACCATTCGACTTTAAGGGACTTCTCGCGTCTACATAAGAACAAGTTTCATAGTTGACCCGCTTATGTTCACAATGAATTCATCAAACTACGATATTTTCTGCTCATAGTAAAAAAAAATGTTTAACCTTTCACATCAGCTTAACCATTTACACCTTCTTCGATAGCTTTCGATCTAACTGATTAGGTCGTCTATTTGGCGAAGAAAACTTTACTTCCGGCACTGACAAGGGTTCATAAATTACACTAACGTAGTTTAAGTGGGTGAACAGAGTGAACGTTATTGCTGCTCGTAAATCCTCTTCATTTTGTAACGGTTTAGCGAAAAAGAGGATTTTGAATATGACCTAGAATAGAGTTTATGAATTACAATACAATACAAAAACACTTTATTGTACACCAGAAAAAGAACATTACAAAAAGACATTACATGAGACAAGTACAATGAATGATGAATTTCTACTGATGTCCCGTTAGTCCCACTTGTGGGATGAATGGGATTTTAATAAGCTGAATTAAAATTGTGTTCCGTTCGTCCCAGCAATCGTCGTCGTATTAGTGGGACAAATGGGATAAAAATTAATTTAAAATATTACTATACCATTTATCCCACCATTACGTTTAGGCACTTCGGCACCAATTGTGGGAAATACCTAAATCATTTTGTATTTTTTGTATGTTAAAAATGACAGAAAATGTCAAAATTACTTTGCTACCGATCATTCACTAACGTACCTACCTACTGTTTCCATAGCTCCATAATAATACTACAAAATCGAGAGAAATTCTGTTTATCTGTCTGACTTGCCTTTTAATGAAATTCAGAAGGAGGTAGACGATATCCCGGAGAAGGACATAGGCCACTTTTACCCCAGAAAAGCACGTGCAAATCCACGGACAAAAGCGAGTGATAGAGAGAACTTGTTCTTCAATCTTCTTCATGTTCTTCAAGAACTTGTTCTATTAAAATAGATGTCCAGTTTACATTGGAACAGAGTATAGGATCCTAAATAAGGAGAGTACTTTTACATTCATAGTATAATAATAAATAAATAAATAATGCTGGACAATCCACACAGCATCATCTAGCCCCAAGCTAAGCAGAGCTTGTGTTATGGTACTAGATAACCTACATACTAAATAGAATACATTAAATGTAGATAAATATTTTTTACTATACATAGAAAACAAATATTTGCAGATCGTGTAAACATTCGTCTCAAGGCGGGAATCGAACCCGCAACCTCCTGCGTCGCAGGCGTACCTTCGCCATCTGCGTCACAGGGGTTACAAACATGTTTAATGTAAAACATTAATATTGTTAGTAAACCTCGATTTGTACCTACGTAGGCGTGTCGTTGGATTATTCTCTTGCCCTGAAGGCACCCCCATGGGAAATTGCTGTTAAAATTACAGTAGGGGTTATGCCCTTCTGTAATTTTAACAGCAATTAGACAGCAAACCTCTATGAACTTTGACCCTTCAAACCAATACACAGCAATGGAGGCAGAATTAGACATGGTTTGGTAACTTCCCTAGAGCTCTTCATAATAAACTATCAAATTGGTGAAATGGTTTGTTACTGTAGAAACAATAATAATAATAATAAATCATTTATTTCAGACTATAGAACAGTTACAGATTATATTTTAACTTATTCTACGGTCCATAGTGTATACCTTAAAACTAACATACATACAAATAATAATACATACGTAATGAGATCAAATCTGTTTTTTCTAGTATCCATAACCCAAGTTCAAGTTTGTAGTTTTTGTCTCGGCAAACGTAGTACAGTACGCCCTCCGACCAAGTGGGATGACGATCTGCGAAAGACTGCAGGAAGATGCTGGATGCGGCTAGCTGAAGACAGGGCGCTATGGCGCTCATTAGGGGAGGCTTTAGTCCAGCAGTGGACTAAATATAGGCTGATGATGATAACACAATTTCAGGACCCTAATTCCACTAAATAAACGCTTCACAATAACATGGCATTTTATACCTTTGATTAAAGCAACTACAGAAGAAGCGACGCGTGTCAAAAGTGTCAAGGTCATACACTCCGTGCAAATAGCACCGCAGGCACTATAAAAAAATTTACTGTTAGCTTTGCATGAAAATTTTGTATGAACAATTTCTTTTTATAAGCAGAATAACGGTTTCAATTTTCGAGCTTTAACTACCTAAATATCCCAAAACAATTAATACTGTCCCTTCTAAATCCTTACAAATGTTCTAAAACGACATATCTCTAAATTACTGCCATAATCTGCTGGCGGATTCCCAATGTGTATTGAATTTGCCTATTAAATTAATATCTGTAACTAAACAAATAAGAATTAAGAAGGCGTAATACGCGCCATTTTATGAAAAGGGTAGGCATAGGATTTTGCGTTTATAGGAGTGGGACAGAGCATAGGTTTTTAAAACGGCGTAATCGCGAAAATCAAGTTTATGTTTATTTACAAGAAAACAACACAACTTATGAATTAACTGGTTCAACTAATTAATTGGTTCCATTATTTAGTAATAACCTACAAAACAAAACTGTACCTACGCGGCCTGGTTGGTACAGCAACCAGGCCGCGTTCAGATAGTACCGTGTTGTGTGTTGTGATTGAAAATTAAACCGGTGCGCGGTGGTAGTTGTAACGTTCGTAATAAAGGACAAAAAATTAGGGTAGATCGGTAAGTCGACCCATAAAAATTAACTCGCAGTGACTTCAGTTATTCCGTGATCATGGCGCATGAAATTGTGCCAAAATATTGGATAGCTCAAAACTCAATGGAAAAAATCGCGTAAGTGACTTTTGTTTTAAAAGTACCACCCACAGAACTCTTCAAACGCCATATTCACTTTTATAGTGTGTTGAGAATCTGAAACACTTCAAATATCATTAACTTGAAAGTGCTGCCAAAAAGCGTGTTGCACACGAGCGATAAACCGTCATGCTGTATTAAGCTCGGAGTGTCGTGTTCAATTTGTTAAGCATTGCGCACACAGCCTAAGCCCTACGCCGGCTTAGCACATCCAATGTACTCGTAGCTTAGAACTCCCAATTTGTACCGTCGCAAATGAGATTCACACGAGGGATAGACACACATACCCGCTTTGTAGCACAGCGGAGAGGATATGTGAAATCTTAATTATTTGTTGCAAATCAAACATACTAATCGAAGTCTTTAGGTTATTGGTAACTCACCGACGGTTATGTTTTTGATTGTTTTGTGGCGTATGTGTTATCTTCCGTGACGTCACTAAACGGCTCTGTAGAAGACCAGTGTTGGTTGTAAAGTGTTTACAACTAGCTCATGCTGAGACAGGGACCATTTTGTGACTCGTTATCAACGACAGTAGCTTTGTCTCTTATTTTTAAATAATGTCTGTATCTGTTGATGGAGTTACAAATAAATAATATTCTATTCTATTCGACCTTCGATAAAAGTAAAAAAAGTAAAAACCTTTTTTACTTTTATCGAAGGTTTTAATAAAAAAAATACAGTATCGACATGGACCAAAAGCCTTTTGCAGCGTACACTTCCCGTTGACCTAGAATCATGATAATTGGCAAGAAACAAGATCTAACAATTGTACGGAACCCTTGTTATGCAAGTCCGACACGCACATGACGTTTTATTTATGACTGATAAGATTTTTTTTAATTTTTTACAGATAGTTTAACTGGAGGCAATGATGTTCGCAGAGGAAATTTTTCTCACATGGTGGGTTTAGCAAAATATTTTAATTATGTTTGCTTTCTAGCTATCACATTAATACTAATCCGAAAAACAACATTATTGTAAAATTACACCAAGTCTTGTCTCTTAATAATTCCGTCGTAAAAAGTGTTGAGATCACGAGAAGAGCCAAGTCAGCCATTTTATTATCTTCTTTAATATGGAAGTCCAGCGGAGTTGATTTTGGGTAGTATAGGCCCTTAATACTAATAGAATCCAAAATAAATCAGAGTTCGTTTTGTAATATGCCTAGCCGTTCTACAAACGGGCTGATTCTACGATCGGGCGGCGACAAAGATATATTTACGTAACATGTGTGCTTGTTAACACTTTTATGTCCCTTGACGCACTCGTTTATCCGGAGGTCTTGCGGCGGGGCGCGCCCCTGCTGCTCGCACCGCCAAGACTAGGCAGTGAATGCGTTAATATTAGTATTAATTTCCGTTTCGTATATTTACAGGCGTTGATTGGCTATGGTCCTGATGATAACTTAGAGTGGCATTGCGCCGGGTCACTTATCCACAGGAACATTATTCTCACTGCCGCCCACTGCACCACCCATAGGACTTTGTAAGTTATCTCTTTATTCAACGCAATCAAAAAAAACGTGTTATTATCTCATCACTAATCATCATCACTAATCATCACTAATCACTATCACTAATATTATAAACGTGAAAGTTTAGATGGATGGATGGATAGATAGATGGATGGATGTTTGTTACTTTATCACAACAGAACGGCAAAACGGATCTGGATGAAATTTGGCACAGAGATAGATTATAGTCTGGAATAGGACATAGGCTACTTTTTATCCCGAAATTCCGAATTCCGAATACGGGAACGGGAACTACGCGGGTGCAACCGCGAGGCGCTGCTAGTGTTTTTATATTTTAGGAGCTTCTTTTCTACTTGCCATGTTAGTATGTAGGTATATGTGGGATTCTACTCGTCATCCATACTGCAACGCTTGAAAACTTAAGCTGTCAATCAATGCGTCCTACCCGTCATGACCTACGGATCTGACACGTGGACACTCACGGTAGGGCTGGTCCACAGTTTAAAGTCGCCTAGCGAGCTATGGAGAAAGCTATCCTCGGAGTTTCTCTGAAGGACAGAATTCGTAACGAATATATCGAATAATATAGGCTGATGATGACATTGTCATGGTACCATGGAGCTGGTCTGATGATGGAGACAGATAGTGGCCCTAGGAATTCCTAAACGAAACATTTGACCCCGTCGAGTTTGGGCTTGTAGGTTTTGTCTTCCCAAGCACTTTGGTTCTAGATGATATAAAAAAATTGGTTTTACACAAGTTTTTTTTAAATATATAAAATGTATAAGTATAAGAAATTAATAAAAATACAAAAAAAAATACCCAGAGTACTTTAATAAATAAAAACCTTATAATGTATAGGTATGTTACTTTTATGGTATATATTAATATTGGAAACGTAGAATAAGTTAAATAAGATCTGTAACTTTTCTTAGAAGTGACAAATGGATATCCACCTGGGTGGGGGGATTGGGGGGCAGCAGCCTCCTGCAGAACCATTCTACCAGCGAACTGCGATCCTCTTCCTTGCCCTGCGTGGAGATTATGAGCATTACCCCCATAAAAACAAAAGCCAAAAAGGCGCTGATCAGGGGAGGCCTGCAGTCAATAGTGGACCAATACAGGCTGTAGATGATGACAATACTTAGCGATAGGTAAAAAACGATAGGAAGTTAAAATTTTCATTAATTTTAGGAACAATGATTGTGGTAAGTATTGGAGAAAGGAGGCTGGAAAAAGAGGTATTTCATATGGCATGTGGTATTTGGGCCTTTTTTACGTACTGCAGCACACGGAGACAATAACTTACAGTAAATTTGTATATCAATGTGTATGATCGTCTATCTATCGTAAAGGGTTTAAGTGGTTTAATATAATAAGTATTAAGTATTTTGGTTTAAATGATATCCATATACCATAATTATACGGGAATCTTCAAGGGGAAACCTGGAATAATTATTTTTTCGTTTTTTTTTGTTATGGTGCTTTGCTTACCCGCATTTTGGGTATCTTTAAGAAATGAACTAAGTTCTTGGGAACTTAGTTCATTTTTGGGAATTTACTTCGTTCAGAGAGTTTATAGCAGGGAAATTAGCTTAATTATATAAAGTTTATTGATAATAAAAAAAATCAACATTTATTTGGTATTTCGCAACCGGCAGCCTACTGAGGGTCTCTTGTGTAATATAATGTAGGTTCAATGTACATACATAGTACCTTCTTTTATTCTGAACTTTTTTTTTCATCTACAAATATATGTTTCAGCTGTTGTTTTCTGCATGTGCACCATACAAATTTTGTGCAAGCTTGTACTTTTTTTTTGTTGTAATATTACACACATTCTATAATCGAATTTTAATTGTGTTTCATTATAAATATTATTGTTGTATTTGGATTTTGGATTTAATTATTGTTGTGTTTGGATTGCCTTATAATAAATAAACACATAACAGTAATTTTTTACGGCGATTTTTGTCAAAAATAAATCTTTTGTTTATGCTCTTTCAGAGGACCAATTACACGCGTGGGCTTAGGAATGTTAAAACGAACAGATCATAGTCGCTTTTGGTGGATACAAGAAGTGCTGCAGATCATTCCATATCCCGAATACGAAGCTCCTTCCAAGTACCACGATATTGCACTGCTAGTACTAGAAGAAAATTTGTAAGATAATATTTTGAGTAAGAATTAATTTCGATGAAAATGAATGGCGCAAATATGCAGGTCTCGACAGAGCCTACGCATGTGCTTCCCTAAGAGTCGAGATCCTAGGTCCACTTGGTACCGAGGCTCTCCAGGTTTTTAAAAAAATATTTGAGCGTCTGGTCAAAGCGATGCGTGACTCAAGAGCCGGTGAATATCTTCACAGCGCATCAGCATTGCCATACAGCGGGGCAATGTAGCCAGCGTCTTGGGAACGCTTCTGACTGGTATTTATATGGATCAGTTGAGCTACCTGTAGATTGTTGGTGGCTGTGTTAGCAACAATCTGCAGTGAGCTCAATTGTTACATTGTAAATACTAGTTTAAATTTAATTCTATTATTTGTTGTCTTTGTTAAAAATTTAGATGAATGTAACTCTATATTTATTGAAGGTTGACGTGAGTAAAGGGAGACTACACCCAAAAGTCAATCTGTTTTTAAAGGTGACGAATAGGTATTTTCTATCCAGCAGTGGACTCACTGTAGATGATAATGACGATGAATTTACATTTAGATTCTATGAAAATTTGCTTGTTTTTTCAGAGATATGTAATAATATTTAATTGAAATGGTTTATTTTTGTTTTCAGTGTAGATTTCCCTGCTGACATTCTCCCAGCATGTATAGATGTACTTAGTGCTACAGCTTTTTATTACGGATATGGCCAAGCTATTGTAACAAGCTGGGGTTCTACTGGATGGCGTATGGAAAGCTCTGACGTCATGCAACAGGTAGTGAAACATCTTTTGTAGTGTCAAAATAAATAAATAAATTATTTGGTGCAGTCGTGGGTGCCGCCTGCAATTGTGTGTAACACACAAGGCGTTCTCCCTCACCGCAAGCATTTAAGTCCTTTCTCACCAGGATGCCATGGCAATGTCGCTGGCAAAGTATCCAAACTGTTGTATGACAAACGATGGTTTAGCAACGTCGCGACGTTGCCGAACCGTCGCGACGGTCGCAAAGTGAGTTTGCTGCCATACAATAAAGAATGGAAAATTCGGATACGTTGCCAGCGACGTTGTCGCCATGGCATCCCGGTGCGGGACCTTAGTCTGAAATTTAAAAATTCAACAAGCATAAAGATTATATTTGAGCATTCTGTGGTTGTAGAATCAGTTATTTTAACAATTTCTAACGAAATCACGTTACATTACATGCCAATGCTCGTGGTGAGGGAGAAGAAAAAGATTGATTGCTCACATGTAGATGTATAAAGCTTAGATCTTTATGTTAGCTTAGAACAACAGTACATGCACCCTGCAGGACGATTTGATAACATGATAGGAACCCTAGGAGTCCTTCTAATATTTTTGTATGGTACGTTAACTTTCCAGGTAATACTGAAGGAGTTGGATCCATCGATCTGTGTACAACTGTACCCACCACATCGTCACTTTCAATACGGCTACAACTCCATCACGCAGTTGTGTTTTGGTCACTATGAAGAAGTCAGAGATACTTGTGAAGTAAGTTACCGATAAATTTTTTTGAATCCAAAAATTTGCATTGACATTTGAAAGGGCTCGATGGTCAGAATAGAAAAGGCAATGAAGGAGTGCAAAGTACTAGTAGATCAGGGTAGCACTGGAATAGGACCGGACCAAATGACGCAATAAACAATGCTCTCGTCTAGGTACCTAATAGTAGATCAGAGTACCACTGGAATAGGACCGGACCAAATGACGCAATAAACAATGCTCTCGTCTAGGTACTAGTAGGTACTAGTACTATTCAGTTTGTGTGCTACCATGAGCACCCAGCACTGGATGCTCACGGACTAAAAAGATTGATTTAAAACGGTAGTGGCCCAAGTGTCCGTACGATCTTTAGAAAATAATCAGTTTGAATACAACATAACTCTCCTTACAAGCGAACCGCGAAGATAAAACAGTTCGTGTCTTTGCAATTCGCTTGTAAGGAGATGACTCTTGAATATGAATTCAGCGTGCTTTCAATTTCATAATAATAAAGCCCTTGCCTTTAGATTAACTCCCATAAAAGGCCTCTGTGCTGTTAGCTTCAGCCTCACGCATGCCTCCCAAAGGACCGGGTCACTAAACGGCCCGAGATCATGTAAATGAGAAACACATCATAAATATACATAATAGGGTTAATCTCACTAGCTCACTATATATCTCACTAATATTATAAACGTGAAAGTTTAGATGGATGGGTGGATGGATGTTTGTTCCTTTATCACGCCAGAACGGCTGAACGGATCTGAATGAAATTTGGCACAGAGATAGATTATAGTCTGGAATAGGACATAGGCTACTTTTTATCCCGAAAATCCTACGGGAACGGGAACTACGCGGGTGAAACCGCGAGGCGCTGCTAGTAATATTATAAACGTGAAAGTTTAGATGGATGGATAGATAGATGGATGGATGTTTGTTCCTTTATCACGCCAGAACGGCAAAACGGATCTGGATGAAATTTGGCACAGAGATAGATTATAGTCTGGAATAGGACATAGGCTACTTTTTATCCCGAAATTCCTACGGGAACGGGAACTACGCGGGTGAAACCGCGAGGCGCTGCTAGTAGGTACCTATTGCAAGAAATTGAAACAGGAAATTTGTAAGCTTAGCCATAATTGTTTATTGTAATGTTTTGGTTATCGCGCCTTTTCAGGGAGATAGTGGGAGCCCATTGCAGCAGTATAGTCTATCCGAGGATTGTGATTACAACATCATCGGAATAACATCCTTCGGACATGGCTGTGCCACATCAGGGTCCGCCTCCATCTATACCAGAGTTTCTTTCTACGTGGAATGGATAAAAAAAGAAATGGAAGACCGAGGCCAGACGAAGGAGAGCGAGTTCTGTGATACATTCCGAACTGCGTTTCCGGATTTAAGTTAAAGTGGATGGGTCAACTTTTATATACGTATGTAGGTGGCCGGTTAGCGATAATATCTTAAAAATAACTTTTCAGTTAGAAACGAGAGGTTTTTTCATAGTTTTAAAGGAAATCAGCAAATTTTTGGCACCAAAAATGCAGCCAAAGACATATTAGTAGGTAGATAGGTACTCATTTACTTACGTAGGTACCTTCTTGTCTTGCATAACTTATACAACCATCTGTTTAAATTAATTTGCCACCACCTACAAAATTATCTAAATTCCATTAATTTTAAAGTCATTTGAGCTGGTAACTAACATAAAATCTAATATATACATAGTGGTGGTCTGGTAGAAATCCCTGTAAGGGATAAGACCGCGAATTACAGGACAGGATACTACTTATTAATATTGATTCCAAAAATATTGTTTTGAGTGTGTTCATTTATTTGAAAAAAGCCTTCGATACCGCAAGCCATACACTGTTGTTAAAAAAACGTGAAGTTATGGGTGTCAAAGGCAAAGCATTTAAAATAATTAAACCATAGCTGTCTAACAAATAGATTCCAAGTAGTAAAAATTGGAAAACACCAAAGTCATAAACAACCACATATTATGGTTTTAAAAATACAATATTCATCATCATTATTATCTTTTGTGCCAAAAAATTCTCCGCTGAGCCGCCGCCTTGCCAAACTGACGCTAGTGCAGATGATGATGATGATACTTAGTCGTAGGTAATCTGTAGGTACTTATTTTTTATACAAAGAAAGCTCTATTTAGATGCTATGTTATAATAAATTATAGGTAAGATACCTAATATTTAATATTCCTTATAGACAAATTCCCCACCAAAGATCATACCAACCTGCCTCAAAATGTACTAATAGATATATATCTAGGTCCTCCTAGCTCGTGTGTACAATTTATGCCTATAATTAAAATGTTATTACTTATTAGATTAGATAACCCCGTAAATTTCGCTTCAGCTACATTTTTTTTCCTCTATTTTTTTCCTTTTATAAAACTTACACTTTTAAATAACCATAATACACAGTAAACAAACCAAAAATAAATCTTTCAAACCGTTATTCAGTTTTAGCAAGACTAACGAACAGCAATTGGTTTTTTACCCGACTACCGACAGGGGAGGGTTATGAGGTTAGCACCCCATGTTTGTATATTTTATACATACAGAAGTACTTCGTGGGTTGTAAAATTCTACTAACTTAACTAATTAACCAGTAACTCCATCTACATGATATTACAGCAAGCGCAAAAAAGATTAACCTGAGAGGCACACTCACTAGAATTCAGCCGTTTACAGAACCATTCGCTTTTATTTGAACTCCCTATGGGTAACCGAGATGGCGCTGTTCCAAGTTTGTCAGTTTGCTTTTTCCTACCGTGGCAGATTACTTCGTATAATAAATATTTAAGTAATTTTAATTATGTCCCTGTTTTATATAATAATGCTAGGAAGTTCAGCTGCAGCTTGCCAAACTTTACATTTATCTTTTAGTATTAACTAAAAGAATAGGTCATGATCATGAAATTAGTCATCGAATATAAGTTATCTTATTCATAAGAAAATAATCTAAGACAGCTCAAATTGAAATAATATTTAAAAGGAAACCACGTTTTACTTAAACTCAACTTAAAAGTTAAATCGTCTAAAAACAAAACGAAAATAATATGAAAAATATTTTGAGGTTATGTCTTCATGAACTGACTACCTACGTACATAGCCTAGTAATTTCCCAGAGCTAAAGCATCAGTTCTTATAAATCAGGAAGCGGAACAGTATGTATGTCATGTTTTATTTATGCATTTGATATCAAAACAGCGACCACTTCGCATCAACATCCTATCACAACGGAGTTTGTTTGTGTAAACATTACGATAATGGCCAAACATGAGTAATTATAGTCATTTAGGTGTTCCGTTTCTTTTTTGCAACTACTTAATTGTTAACTATTTTTAATAATTACATAATATTGTTAGTTTTGTAAAGAAATACTGGCTTTTATTATCTTCTAAATCTTCTTCAAAAAAATGACTTATTATTGAACTGGCATTTATCTTAACTTATTTATCAACTGATAGTTATCTCATTCGTAAAAAAACAATAAATTTGATTCATTTTAAAGCCTAATGTCAAATCTATTAGATTTGAAATGAAACTTTGACATAATAAATAAACAATCAAAATTGTACCTACAAACTAGATGTCGCTAATAAAACTGGAAGAAGATTGTTAATACATAGTATGTAATGTAGGCTAGGCTAGATACGCAAACGAATGTATAAAGTTCTTAAATAATCCACAAAATAAATAGAGATTTATACCAATTAGTTTTATTTCCTCTTTACCTTCCTAAACCAAAAATATCCTAAAATTGTTTAGGATACAAACAAACTTTGTTGTTGTTTTAATATGGAGCTCTATTGTAGCATGCACGAACAATAAAACAATTCAAAGTAGGCAAGCAAACACTTCAGTCATCGCGTCCAGTTTTGCCAAAACAAAACAATTCAAGCTGAAATCCTAAACAAAGCAGGTTTGAAAACATTCAGTAGTATAGAGTTAATTGCGCCAGCCGCATTGATGCAGTGCCTATTTTTAAATAATTTAGTATCAAAATTAAAAACAACATAAATAGATCATGATTAGATGTTTTTTGTTATAGTAAGAAGTTTATAACAGACAAATTCTATATTATTTTGAATTATGTGTATGAGTGCCGATTATGAGTGATACAAAGAAACGGAAATGATTCGTGTTACTTTTTTTCTATGCGCAGCGTTTGTCGCCGTTACTTTTCAGGTATGTATGTCGCTTAATATTTCCCGCTTACTGAATGCGCTTACAAAAAGAAAATGTACAATCTTATATAGTACGATATGTTAAATTAAAACTTATCGTTCTTATTAAGATAACATAATAAGATTTTACATTAGTGAAGTAGTTCTATAAGGTAAAAAATTTTTTTTTTTTACTTTTTCTCAATAATTCTATGCATTCATGCATATTCTTTTGTAAGTTATTTCTTATTTATGTGAGCAATATTATTGTTGTAGCAGATATTCGTAGATTCAATCTGAAATTCAGTTGATTTAAATAACTATCACGCTAGAGTTACAGATTTTTGAAATGTGCAACTCAGGCTAGTTTTCAGTAAGATTACGTTACTTGACTTTTACGATATCAACAAAAAATGGAGATACATTTACAAAAAATTGTTGAGAACTGTATTTATCAACCAAAAATTACATGATATTTAATAGACCTGGTGGCCTGGTTGCCAATATATTTAAAACTGATTTTGAGAGTAGTTTTCATTGCCTACTTAGATACATACATAATACATACATACATACATAATTGTTGAAATGGTAATAAACCAAGATATGTCGTTGGAAGTTTGTCGGTTCGTCAACTGAGGCATGTGTTTTTAAAAAAAATACATGCCTCAGTTGACTTACGTACAGCCAAAATGCTTAAAAAAAGTAACGTTACGTCGGAACAAAAATAAAAAAAATAGTCAGCCTACCATTGTTAGTAGCGCTCAGGTTGTTATGGTTGATTTTCAGTCAGCAATATCAACATCGCCCCAGGTTTCCTTCCCAGTGCCCAACCTAAAAATATTTACCTAGACAGCTTTACAAAATATTATCCATAACCCGCGACTGGTTTTAAATTAGGACACAGCAGGACTATTAAATAATAATATTATTAAAAAAATATTTTGATTATTATTTAGTTTGAAAAATCATTTACGTTGAATCAAAACATACTTATAATTTTCGTAAATATGCTTTTGGGTATATTATGACGACTCAGTGACGCGGTGGGCGAAGGCCCGCTTGCGACGCAGGAGGTTACGGGTTCGATTCCCGCCTTGGGACAAGTATTTGTACGATCTGCAAGTATTTGTTCCGGGTGTTCTGGTCGTTTTCTATGTATAATAAAAAAATATCTATCTATGTAACGTATTATATCATGTATATCAGTTATCTAGTACCCATAACCACAAGCTCTGCTTAGCTTGGGGCTAGATAATGCTGTGTGAATTGTCCAGCATTATTTATTTATTTTATTTATTGCACGTGTGTCGTATGTTTCGATTATAACTTGACTTATACACTACTGTGTGTCTAGCTAAGTAATCTGGTATTGAGTTCAGAACTAGCTGGCGCTGTTTCATTTAGCTGTAAGATGCATCGTTGGTTATTTTGTCAACTCTTTTTTTCAGACGACAGACTTTCAGGATAACCTAATAAATGGATACCGAGCACTCATTGCGGATATCCAAGTCCGTACCCAGAAGTCCAGAGAAGACATGGACACTCTTGTATCGCAGATAAAGCTGCTGATGAAGAACGAGGCAGATAAGGCGATCAACTACATGACGGTGTATTTGGAGCAGATATCTTTATACTTCCAGGTGAGATTACGTTATTAAATCGCGAGCGAATGAGCGTTTTGTACGCGTATCCAAATAAATCCTAGTATTTATTAAAGATGAAAAGAGTTTGTGAGATCTCAATAAGTCCTTCATCCCGAGATACTACGGTGCGAGTTAACACAAATTTTAAAGATGTTCCGCACCCAACTCGACTAGATTTTAAATTGAATTGTGAATTGTGTTCCTGAATTGTGAAGTGTCCAAGAGTCCTGTAAGGTCTAAAGGATAAAGCACTTTGAATTTTGAATTCAAGGATCTTCATTTTAATCTTGTGCAGCTTGATAAGGGCTCTTTCAAAACACTTTATTACAGTCAAAAGTAGAATAATCATTTCGAGCTAGGCTGACACTCTACCGCGTGTCTTGATACGCTGATTCAAAATTATGTTTCTGACCTCCGCTACTCGATTACTCGATTACTCGACAATAGTAAAACAAGTTAATCGTCAAATAAATTTTCTATTGAAATTTGCCAGGTAATAATCCACGATCGGAAACCGCGCAACGGTACATATTGTAAGGAAAGTATTGTCAAGCTACTGGGAGAGAATCTTCAGCTAGCAGATGAAAATGTCACGCTGTGCCTGGCGCTGGGCTATCAGAGGGTACAGAGATTGCCTGGTATGTACCTACTTTACCTCTATGGTAAATAAGTGGACAAATGTGCTAACGTCAAATAAACAAGTTAATTAAAAAATGTTTTACATTTGTAAGATTGTGTTTGCTTAGTAATGAATCAACCGGTTAAACATTGCTTACGGTTAATCCTGAAAACGTGACTAAATCCACTGCTTCTTTTTGTGTATCGATAATGGAAAATGTTGTTTGTAAAAGAAGGAAACACAATAAAACTCAATGAAAATGACAACGATTAAATTCTCACAGCACGTGACTGTGTCGCTCTTAGTTTATTTGTAGACACAATAGTGAATATTATTATAGAAAATATTTTACATATTAAATATTTACCTTAAATTTATAAATTGTACAAGACTTCAAAATTACTAATAATTTTGGAGTAAATACAAGACACTGTGCATAAAATATCAGCAAATAGCTTCCGCTCTAGACGCATGGTATTCCGTCAGACGACAAAGATATTTTGAAAGGGATTCTGAGCATGTTGGGCTTGGCAAAGA
The DNA here is from genome assembly GCA_947086465.1 of Eupithecia exiguata. NCBI lineage: Eukaryota > Metazoa > Arthropoda > Insecta > Lepidoptera > Geometridae > Eupithecia > Eupithecia exiguata. The sequence continues at coordinate 7,930,404 of OX352243.1, read as the reverse complement.
GCAAGATTTAATTCAGTCTGATGCCTTTATTACTAGCGTACACGGTGCATTTTCCAAGTAGCTAATAATACGCTACAATCTTAGCTCGGCACTCAGTATTAAGTGAGAAACTCACAAAGCTGCATAAATTAAATAATCTGCATTTTTAACTGTAAAGCAGTGTTTCAAAGTGTATTTTATATTGCAGAAAAACTTCAGGTGCACTTCGAGACTCTGGAGAATCTCAAGAAGTACTCAGCCTCGAAACTGTTCGAATGCCAGAAGCAGCAGCAAGTCGGAGGAAACTGCTCACACGAGAGTCAAGACCTCGAGCGCACTGTGGTAAGTATCAAACTTGTAATAAAAGGTTTCAAAATAAAAGCAGACACTAAGTAGCACAGTCTTGCTCTTGCTTTGAAAAAAATATGAAGAAACTCGAAATAATATTATAACGGGGAAAAGGTTTTACAAAGTTTGTCTCGCTTTGAAATAAGAAGGCGATGAAAAGAATAGAAATGAAATAAAAATTATATTGGAAGATACAAGAAAATTGATCTTTGTTATTTGAACTCATCTTATAGCGATTAAGTGGCAAACAATAGAGGAGGCCAATGTCAAAGGACAACCTGACTTACCTACAACCGGTGTCTTAGTTAGCAATAAGTAAGTAGATAATAAGTAGTTTTAAAACTACAAAACGATAACTTGTATAAGTCAGCGAATAAAGGTTATTTTTATTTATTTTATTTATTATAGCGATTAAAACTATAAAACATCCATTAACGCTTTTGGCAAAAATTAATTATACCAACATTAAATTGTATGTAATGGCTTCAAAATATTCTGTTCCGAGTTAAATTGTGTTTTCAATTTGAGTGAAAATACTTCATTAAAGTTTGACCGTGTCAATCATAGTAACAAAATTAGTCTCAGCTTTCAGACTCTCTGAATAATCTAGTCTCTATATAAGAAAAATCGCTGTTTGTTTTTATTTCTAGTTTGTTTAATAAAAACATCGATAATTTCATCAAATATGCAGTAGTAATAGCCCTTCGTAGGTCTCCGAATGAGTCTACTCAACAAATAGCCTATAATATTAAAACCAATTGAAGTTCAAAATAAACTGTTTGCACAAACATGAGAAAATAAAACATGATATGATATATATTTTACTTTTGCCTTATCCAATGTCCAATGTTCTTTTTTATACTAAACTAGCTGGTCGCGGCTTTGCACGTGTTTTTAGGAATAAAAAGTAGGTTATATGTTATTCCAGATCCAGATCATTATTTCTGCAAAATATCAGCTATTCAGTAGTTTTGGTGTTGTCTTAGGCCAAAAATCTGCACACGGCACAAACCTTTACAGTATTAGCATGATTATGTATTTTGATTTAATTTTTTTACAGTTTCTCTACGAAACGTCACCATTTCCGGTGGTGATGGCAGAAATCGCGATCCACGGTTTCAAAGAAGTCTCGGATCTTAGCGTTTGCCTCAAGGACATCATCTCGAGAATGATGACCCACTCAGTAAAGGTCATCGGCGACTTCAACAGGTGTATCCACAACATCGAGATGCCTAAACTCAAGTATCTACTCAAGTTCATGAAGAAATACGCCTGAAGTTGTGGCCTACAACTCGAAAAGTAGTGAATAATCTACTAAAACAAATAAAATGCATCTTAGCTCTACTAAAACATAGTTTTAGGTTCTATTGTTTAGAAAAAATTACAATCTAAATTAATAAATAGAAATAAATTAAAAAAAAATTAAGAATTAAGGTGTGAATAATTTAGTTTGGTATGAAATAAATTATTAATACTTTCAGAAGATAAATAAAATAAACTGTAATCGTTTCATTGCTCCTTTAAACCCTGTTAGGATTTCGAATATCAAATATTCTTTTGCCTAATTTTTGCAATTATAATATTTTTTTGATGCACAGAACTACTGAGACAAATGTTGTCCCAGTAGTTCTGTACAGAACTGCAGCACAGAACTACTGGGAATAAGCAAAAACAATCATAAAAGCTTCTATTTTTATAATAGAAAAACAATTTTATTATTTCAAAGGGATGATAAACTCTCTGACAGAGTAGGTACATGTACCTAAACAACTACTTTTTGTACCTACATACTATTTTTGTTTGTAGCTGTAAAATCCCACTTAAACTTTGCAATCACAGTTTTCATAGTCACAAATAGAAAAAAAACAAACTAAATTGCGAAATTTAAATAAGAATGCTGAATGTTGAAAATTCATGAAAAGCCGAGCACATCACTATGCAACTCCTTCCTTATGCATTGCTTCCACTCGATTCACTGGATACGAAAGTGGTTGTAAAGTGCAATTCGATGAAATCGTTGAAAATACACTTACATGGGGTAATTACAAAAAAACCTTTCGGTTGTTAAGTTAATGTGGACTAAAGCAGAATTGTAAATATTTATGTACACGCGGTTTCAGATTACAGGTAATTGGTACTGCTACTTGATACAATAGTTTTATCGAAGGTTTTTATTGAGTATTTATTTATTTCTATAGTATTTTTAAGGCACTGCAGTGGGATAATAAAGGCTGAAATTAAATTTAAAAAAATATTACTTATCTAAAAAAAATCTAAACAAGCAAAATTTTCAGAGTAACCCACCAATACTCTTTTATTACCCTTTGAGTAGCTGAAATACCTTTTCCAATTAAGGCCTCTAGCCTTTCAAAAGAAGGTAAGATTCAATTATGCTTAGAAATACGAGTTTACCTAATTTATAAACTTTTTGAGAGAATTTCAGCGGAATCCTTGACCGTGATAATGACATACCTACTGTTCGTTGATATGGGTATGATGGATGTGATAACGCCGCTCATAAAAGTAATCCATTTGATGACACTATTAAAGCTGGCTTGCTTAGCTCATCCATTGAGTAATCCATTATAGGAAACCTAACAAGCTTAGACATCGGCTGTTGAACCCAGTAATTGTAAGTCTCGAGAAATGTTCAAAGACTAACATATGTATATCAACCATAACATGAGAGTAACGTTACTCACCAAAGTGATAAGAACATCGCTTGACATCGGCTGATATTTGAGCAACCTGCTGAATCTGAGCGTCCTCTGCGCCATCGTTAAGGGCCCTACGGGTCTGGACACATGGATGAGCGGAGAGGACGGCGGGCGCGACGGCGGGGTCAAAACAGGTGGCACATTCCGTCTCACTGTCTCCAACGGCACAGTCCGAGCGAGAAGCGAGTCACTGCCCACTGAGTTCGCACTGCCACTGAACAAGTTCATCAGATCGCCGATCGACCCGCCACCGCTTGAGCCTCCGCCGCATCGTAGCTTGTCTAAGTCCGTCAAACTCGAACCGCGGCGGACGCGTAGCCGCGACCCGCTCACATTTGAACGGCTCTGGAAGGTGGCATCGCGCCGCACATCCGCCTCGCTGATCGCCTGATTAACCTTCCTACTCCGGAACATGTTTACGGCATCACACACTGAAGACTGTGAAAGTTCTAAATGCTCGCACTCGATACGGACTCGATTTGCATACAAATGACAGGTGAGTTAGTATCAATCGTGCCAGGGCCGCCCGCAGGATGCCGCTATCTCGTCCTCACGCGCTTCCGACGCCATCGCTTGCGCAAGGGACTCTACCTAAACTGTGTACGTGTTTATTTACAAGTTTTTATGGAACACGCTTAGGGGTGCGCCCGCAACAATGTCTGCTCGCAGACTGAATGGTGAGTGCGTGGAGTGTGTGCGTGGAGCTGGAGCATTCGGCTGGACTAATGAGGTGATCGGGTTCAAAGGCGGGGTGCTCCGCGGGCGGTCGTCACTTCGCTAATACTAGATGAAAGTTGCGAGAGTTTATACTTTAGCTATATTAATTGGTTGGAAATTTATTCGCGACGCTCTACGTGAAACACGGTTTGTGAAGCCTTAGTTTCCAATTTGCCATTGGCAGCGCTATCGGCAAACTATGATATGAAGGTTGAATATGGGGTTTGTTCTTAATATTAAATATTGTCTACACAAGATGTGGGAACGTTAGGTTTCAAAATGAAGTGCTAGAATCTCAAACTTGGGACCTAAACTAGGGCAATCAGCGATCAAGTCCTCATAATAGGTTCTAGAAGTTTGCCATTAGGTTATTGCCAACTCGAATTGGAACTTCAAAGCTAGGATTCGTATTGGAAACACCTCTACCGTGGCTTAGAGCTAACGTGGCCTGAAGTTTGACGTTATTGAGAAACTTGAGCTTGAGCACAATAATATGAACCATAGAACTAATAGGTTGGTATTATTTAAAGAACCTACATACTACCTACTATTTCTAACGCACAAGAAGAAGTTTTTTCCTCAAAAGACTAGCCCCTGCTCGAGGGTGAGTTTATCGATATATTCTGAGCATCGAGAAAAAAATTAAAAGCTAACACATAGGCACTAAACAGATAAAGTTGATCTAGAAAGATTGCTTTCACGTACTGCTCCTTTTAAGATGAATGGGAATTATCTAGGAAAATTGCTTTTACCCACTGCTCCTTTTAAGAAGAATAGGAATTATCTAAAAAGATTGCTTTTAACTGCTGCTCCTTTTAAGATGAATGAGAGTTATCTAGAAAGATTGTTTTCACGTACTGCTCCTTTTAAGATGAATGGGAATTATCTAGGAAAATTGCTTTTACCCACTGCTCCTTTTAAAACGAATAGGAATTATCTAGAAAGATTGCTTTTAACTGCTGCTCCTTTTAAGATGAATGAGAGTTATCTAGAAAGATTGTTTTCACGTACTGCTCCTTTTAAGATGAATGGGAATTATCTAGGAAGATTGCTTTTACCTACAGCTCCTTTTAAGAAGAATAGGAATTATCTAGAAAGATTGCTTTTAACTGCTGCTCCTTTTAAGATGAATGAGAGTTATCTAGAAAGATTGTTTTCACGTACTGCTCCTTTTAAGATGAATGGGAATTATCTAGGAAGATTGCTTTTACCTACAGCTCCTTTTAAGAAGAATAGGAATTATCTAGAAAAATTGCTTTTAACTACTGCTCCTTTTAAGATGAATGAGAGTTATCTAGAAAGATTGTTTTCACGTACTGCTCCTTTTAAGATGAATGGGAATTATCTAGGAAAATTGCTTTTACCCACTGCTCCTTTTAAAACGAATAGGAATTATCTAGAAAGATTGCTTTTAACTGCTGCTCCTTTTAAGATGAATGAGAGTTATCTAGAAAGATTGTTTTTACCCTCTGCTCCTTCTAAGATGAATGTGGATTAGGTATCTAGAAAGATTGCTTTTACCTACTGCTCCTTTTAAGATGAATGTTATGATGAAAATTTCTTGTAATGAGGATTATTTCGCTACTAGGTTCAGAATCAGTGTAAAGCCATAATATTCAACATAAAAATGTACTCTTACAATAAAATAAGGTCATTTCACAGAGATTTCTGAGGCCACAGCTAACAGCATTCGCGCATTATCGCCGCAGGGAGTTGCTCCGGTTGGCCCACTGGGAGTCTATAGTGCCTTGCTTTTATATTGATTCTAGCTATACAGGGTGTCTCGTACGAAGTTGACTTTTTCGATTCATTTATTAAAACAAAGCTACAGAACTGAGGTCTTTGCCCAGCAGTTGGTTACACTAGGCTCATTTTAGGTAATGAATTATCATTTAAATTAAAACTTCGACCAACTTAAATGTCTGTGTAGTGGGCTTTATGCCAAGGTAATTTTAACCGACTTCGAAAACAGGAGGTTTGATGTTCACCTGTATCTATGTATGTTTTTATTATTCTTTCAGTACATTTGTGTTTTTAAAAATTTGGCTTCGCACGCGTTGTTTAAGGTTATTTTTATCCCATTGGAAGTGATTATAGAGATAAAAAGTATGTTTTATTTCAGGCCTAAAACAACCTGTACCTACTCAAAATTTCAGCTCAATTCGTTCAGTTGTTTTGGCGTGAAGGGGTAACAAACATCCATCCATACAAACTTCATTATATATATATAATATATAGTGTGATGTACCATAAATAAATAAAAAGATAATTGCTCTTAAAAATCATACTAAAGAGATAGGCTTATGAAGTTTAAATTTATTTAGTAAACAGGATGAATTATTAGAATAATATTCTGTTTAATCTAATAAAATATATGTGCAAATTAATTGTTGCAATTATCCTTATTTATGATGATTTAATAAGGGACCAGGCAAATACTAGTTAGTAATTTAGCCAGTTGAAATTCGTAAATCACCGGGCCAGTTAAAACTTTTTTTTCCCATGTGGCCCGGCGCCGGGCCAAGTCACCGGGCCAGATGGGATACACTCAAATAAACTTGTAGGTAGTTAGAAATAAACAGTGGTTGTTAATTGGACCTTTATCCTCAGTCAAACTTTCTCATAGCGATTAGAAAATCTTGAAGGCGGCAACTAGATTTGTGAAATTTGTTTTCAGAAGTTTGATAACATTTTGCACAAACATCCGTGGAATTTATAGATTAAAATGTTTTTGTAAACAAATAGGTAATTTTGATATTCAGTGACGAGAATTTATTTTTTTGTTAGTTGGTGTTTTGAGAAATTATCTACAACAATATGTTATTCCCATCTGATCATATGATCAGATTGTGGTTGCATCTAATCAAACAAAAAGTTCTCTATGGATTATTGATCCGATGCAACTGTTTTTTTAACAATCTTTGATCAATTATGTGCATATTCCTTCCAATGCGACTGATTAAAAAACCTGATGGAATCAAATTACAGATCTCGTTTGTAATCGTTTGAAACCTTGCACAGTAGCAATGCAATGTTTTTTTTAATCGATTATAAATGTTCTTGCATTACCAAAAAAAAATTACCTAATAATACTCACTTTTTTTTGATTATTGTTAAAAACCTGCTCGCTGGTGATAAAAAAGCTTTGTTTTGATTTTTCATTGAAAATAAAATTACAAACAAATAAATGATAAAAACGGTGTAGTGCTGTTTCGCACCAAATTTTTCGCACCAGTGTGAGGAGTTTGTAACCATCATGTTTGTTGTTTGTGTGTTGTGTCTAAATTATTATTATTATTTTGATTATTATGTAGGTACGGTTTAGATTGTTTTAGAACCCGTACCTTCTCAATGATATTTTTTTTGAAATATGTGTCTGGTTAAACACAATTCTGCCAGTGTTAGGTGTTTTCATCAAAGCCTAGTTCGTTATCTAGCGGGCGGGCTGCACCACGTACAGGCTAGGTTGGTTTGGGAGACGAGGTGTAGGAGTCCCCCTTACACCCCAAAACCTGTATTCAAAGTGGGGGAACTAAGATCTTCGCTGACAACTCAACTTCAACTTCATATCTAAAAATGCTTTGGCGTGTATTGTGTGTGTTTTATAACTTTAGGAAACTCCATTATACAAAATAATAGCCTTTACTCCCTTATTCAAAGACGTCAGTATAGACATAGACCATCTTAATTGCAACTCGAAAAGTGTCAATAAACGCCCGTTAGAGTATAAAATCGCTGTCAGAGGCGAGCTGTAATCATAGGGGGTAGACACCTACTGCGTTAGATGAAGGAGACAGTGTTGCCATGAGAATGTAATAAAATAGACAGAATTGCGTATATTTTTTCAAACATTCATCAAGAAAACTCTGCAATATTTAGTTTCATTTCATCTTATTTTCATTTTGGAATAAGTATGGGCATACGACGTCATTTTGTAAAAAGGATAGGAATGGGATTTCGCGTTCATAGGAGTGGGACGGAGCAGAGTGCCGTGTGCAAGAATCAAGTGCAAAAATCAAGTATTTGGTTATTATCTAAAAGATAATAGTAATATTAAAATCTAAAACACACTCCTTCTGGTTTATATTCTGTTTTTACTGTATTAGAGCTACGTTTGGATTTTATTTCTATAGAGAAAATTTAGTGTACCTAATCGTGTTTTAGAAACACATTCTAGCATCAATCCTGAACAACATATAATATATGTTTTAGATTATTATAGATTAATATTATTAATCTCAAAGTAAATGAATGCTTTAGTATACTATGGAAGATATGATTAGTGACGCTAAGCGATTTCAAATATCAACAACTCTTATGGTATTAAAACAGTGGTTGGTTGTTGAAATAACAAACAAAAGTGATACCTTTTTATAGTCAATTGACCTTCGTTTGACCACAATTTCATCTGATGGAAAGTGACTATGTGGCTAACAGTGTATCATGAAGGTTTAGGAGGCACTTTTTCACTCGTATCTTGAAGGTTGTGCTGGAAAAAGTGCTGACTATTACATAAAAAAGTATTTAAGTTCGCCAATAACCCTGTATAACGTTTTTAAAGCGCACTTAATCCAATGTACCTTTATGCTGCAACATTTTGTTCATAAACAACAAAATATGGCTTTAATATCAAAACCCCATGAAGTTTTATGTTTCTTTCCATAAAACTAAACAATAAACGCGCTTCAACGACCGACAAAATTGAGAAAATGATAAAACGGATCTCAAGTCATTAGAGGATAAATTATTTATGAGTGTTAAATAAAACATTGCTTACTAAAATCGCAAAATAAATGTTAATCAAGTTATTTACATGGTTTTACATAATTTTTTAATATCTTTGAATACTTGTTTCTTTTTTTGCCTAAAGTTTAAATCATGTCCTGTCTATTGCTATCCGTCATCAATTCAAATTGTTTTAGTGTCGCTTTTATTTAGGACAGTGTTCGTTTCTCAACGAAAATACGATAATCGTTATTTTTCAAACCGGTTTCGTTATCAGTTACATACGACCTTATTTGCGTAGAATATAAATTACTTATTTAAATTTATGCATTGGTACCACTTACCTGCTAATCCATGTGATAGCTGTTAATTCTCCATAGCTCAAAATAACACGTTAGTTTATAAAAATGCAATAAAATAAATAGGTTGGCGATGAATTCATAAAATCAATTTTCATTTGGTCTATCCAAATAAACATTTGAAATTCAGAGAAACATTAAACTAAAAACAACTCAAAAAGTTACAGAAAACCAAATAAAATAAACTAAAACCACAACTAAAACAAAAATTCAAACAAAAATCTTTACAAATAAAAGACAATTAAAATCTTAAATAAATAATAAAACAAAATTATGTAGATGAAAAGAAATCAAACGAATGTTTCAAGTACCTTTGAGTAGAATTTATCAAGTATAAGGTACAAGCCTTTTTTAAATCAAGTAGCTGAATTCATCGCCTGTAATCAAAAGAGTACTCACGTTCAACTGCATCACGATTTTGTTATACGCCCGATGCCACCTCTGTTTTGGCGTCAACTTTGGCTGCTCCGGCTGAAACTCTTCAATCTCATTCCTCTCTTCCTCTTGAAACACTTCCTCTTCATTGTACTGCTCATCTGTAAGCTCTTCGAATTTTTCATTTTCTCTGAAACTCTCGTCCTGGTATGTGTCGGATCTGTATTCCGCATCGTCATAAACTTCGGGAACTTCTTCGTTTTCTTCAGGCACCTCGTGGTATGTGGTTCTCTCTTCTTTGAACGTCACTTTTGTTTTGTCCAAGGATTCTGAAAGATTCAGAGAATTAATGCGCGTAATTGATAAATCCGAAATTGAAATAAATATAAGGTTTTTTGTAATTGTGCTCACCCGCACTCTGGGTATCTCTAAGAAATCGACAACCAACGACAACGGGAAAGCAAAAAGCATTTCATATAGTCCATCAGAATATACAAGGCTTACCCAGCAAAACTCTAGAATTAGAACTATTCTTAAATTATTTAAATGTAGATGTTATGTGCCTAACAGAACACTGGATTGTGAAAAATCAGTTACTTCCCTTTTATAATAACTATTGTTTTGCAAGTTCCTATAAAAGAAAAGCTGCAATACGTGGTGGCTCTCTGATTGTAGTTAAAAATAGTCTTAAATGTAAAGAACGGAAAGATATTGTAAAGCTCACTATTGAGAGGACTATTGAACTTTCATGTGTGGAACTGGAGCGGCATATCATAGTGTGTGTGTACCGCCCCCCCGACGCAAATCAGGTAGCTTTTGAATGTACTATGGAAGAAGTTTTGTTGAAAGTATTTACAGGTAGGAAGGATCTCATTGTTTGTGGCGACTTTAATATAGATATTTTAGCGAATCCTCTTGCCCATAGATTGCTTAATTTATTCAAATGCTTTAGTTTACAACATCTTTTTAATGACCCTACTAGGGTAACCCCTACATCAGCCACTTGTTTAGATAATATTTACTGCAGTCAATCTCCGACCCACAAAGCAGTAATCAAGCATTTCAAATCAGACCATTATGGTCAGAGTGTTAATTTTAGTTATAATCTGAACGATAAAAACAATGTAGAGAAATATACCTACAGGCCTATCACAGAAAGCCGTATTAGAAATTTTCAAAGTAAAGTAGAACTAGCAGTTACTAATATATCTTGTTCTGATGACCCCAATGACTTATTTGCCAAACTTTTAAATGTTATAAACAAAGAACACAGTGAAGTATTCAAACTTAAAACTTGCATAGTTAGAGACAAGGTCGGGTTCACTGATTGGGCCACTCCCGGCATTTATAGAAGTAGGAATAGACTATACGATCTTTATGGTGCTAGAGAAGCTATGTTACATGATCCTGCGTTTCTTTTGTATGTAACCAACTACTCAAAAACATTTAAAAAAGTCTGTAACACCGCGAAATGCCTGTTCTTGAGGGAAAAAATAGTGAACTCATCTAATAAAATAAAAGCAACATGGAGACTAATAAATAACGAAACTGGTAAATCCAAACCACGTAATAGAGAAATAAGGTTAAAAATTAATAATTCAATACTTATTCATGATAAAGATATTGCCGATGCTTTTGATGCATTCTTTTCTGATATTTCAAAAGTTGTTACATGTTCTCTAAACTCATCACCTTCAATGGCGGTTAAATTATTAGAATCATCTGTTGAAAAATGTAAGGAGGTTTTTACCTTTAGTCATGTTAATGCTTATTATATAGTGAAAACATTAAAGTCTGTTAACATAAAAAACACTGAGGATCTTTGGGGTATTTCAACCAAAGTTCTGAGTTCAATTATTAAGGAAGTTGCTCCTTGTTTGGCCTACATTTTCAATAGTTGTGTCGATGCAGGAGTTTTTCCTGATCTCATGAAATATAGTAAACTTGTCCCTCTTTATAAATCTGGTAGCCACACTGATCCGGCCAATTACAGGCCAATTTCAATACTCCCTGCAATAAGTAAAATTTTTGAAAAAATTATTCTAACTCAGTTGTCCTCTCATTTTAACCTTAATAGGCTACTTCATAAAAATCAATTTGGCTTCACCAAGGGTAGATCAACAACTGATGCTGGTACAGCCCTATTAAAGCATATATTGGATGCCTGGGAGAAAGCGAAAAACGCTATCGGTATATTTTGTGACCTTTCTAAGGCTTTTGATTGTGTAGATCATGATACACTAATTAGAAAATTGAAACACTATGGAATTGGCAACAAGGCACTGGACCTTATGCAATCTTATTTATCCGATAGAGTCCAAAAAGTAGATATTGGTAAAGAAAGATCTAGGGGCTCAAAAATTGAATTAGGCGTCCCACAGGGATCAATATTAGGACCCTTTTTATTTTTAGTATATGTAAATGATCTCCCTTTTTTAGCAAAAGATCTCTGTGATATAGTCTTATTTGCTGATGATACTTCATTGATTTTTAAAGTTGATAGAAATAAATATAATTATGACGATGTAAATAATTCGCTTTCACAAGTACTAGATTGGTTCACCACCAATAACCTCTTACTCAATGCTAAAAAAACCAAGTGCATAAAATTCATGTTACCAAATGTAAGAGAACACCCAACTAAGATAATGCTAAAGGATGAGATAGTTGACCTTGTAGACTCAACTGTTTTCCTAGGGTTACATATTGATTCCTCTCTTCAATGGGGACCGCAAATTGATGCCCTTGCAGGTAGACTTAGTTCAGCAGCCTATGCTGTTCGAACAATTAGATATATTACCGATGTAGATACAGCTAGGTTAGTTTATTTTAGTTACTTCCATAGTATAATGTCTTATGGTATCTTGCTTTGGGGACGGGCAGCCGACATTCAGACTATCTTTGTTCTTCAAAAAAGGGCTGTACGCGCAATTTATAAATTAAAGCCACGCGATTCTTTGAGGGATCTATTTAAAGACATAAATATTTTGACAGTAATATCGCAATACATCTATGAAAATCTAATGTATACGCACAAAAATAAAGATAGCTTTTTGAAAAAATGTGATGTTCACAACAGAAATACAAGAAACAAGAACAAGCTACACATTCCATCATATAGATTACGTAAGGTAAGCAAATCATTTATGGGAAATTGCGTACGCTTCTATAATAAGCTTCCATCTGAAGCAACTGAGCTCCCTATTCGTAAATTTAAACAGTACATTAAACGAAATCTTATCAAGAAAGCCTTTTACTCCATAGATGATTATATCAATGATGTTAATGCTTGGCCAGATGTCGCCCAGTTCCGCACCGACAATAGTATTATAGGAGAACAATCTTAAGCTTAGTTTTATATAAATATTGACCTGTATCTAAATCCCATTGTATTTAGACTTAGATAGGCGAATAACATTGTATTAAATTTTTAAGCGTTATACACTTACTAGTGGTTTATTTTTCGCTTCTTCCACTAGTGGACAAAAAATTGAAGCGAACAAAATCAATAACAGTTTGTTTCTTATTTGATAATAATTACTATTATTAAGCTGTTTATGTATAAAATTTGACTTGTCTAAGTGCTTATTTTGTAAGCCTAAAGAAATAAAGTTATTGAATTTTGAATTTTGAATTTAAATGAAAATAAGTTTATGTTACTGTAGGTGGAGCTACCGGCGCTATAGTCCGTAAGAGGTCCCAAAGATTTTCGATGGAACCGACTAAGATTTCGTGGCTTAGTTGGTTAGAACACACTCGTACTGAGGGTGAGGCGCGAGTTCGAGTCCCGCCGAAATCAAACATTTTTAGGAATTTATTTTCATTTTTTCTTTGAAATAATTATTTCTTTCATTTGCTCTATAAATGAGTTTAACAATCATTGAATTTTTTACGAAACGCACGAATTTTTTACGCCCATTTGGTCATTTGTGGCTTCTATTTGGTTTTCAATCCCAATATAAAAATATACAGACCCTTACCTTCTTGTGTCGTAGGAACAGTCAATTTATCTTCGTGATGAAACGAACTTTGCGACGTTCTCCGATCAATTGCGGTAACCGAAGGCGTTTGGCTGATGTGACTCTGGTAACTGTCCACCGACGCTTTCCTTACTATCGCCACCGTCCTCGTTGGCGATGCAGTTTTCTGTATACTAGGACTATGTAGCTCTGACAACCGCCTCTCAATCTCATCAGGCGCCTCCTCCATTATCATATCATTATATTCGTCTTCACGATACCTGTCCAAAGACGTCATGTCTCGGCTTTGATCGAATTCAGTCTTATTGTACTCGTCCTCGTAGGCACTTTCGTCGAAACTTGCTTGCATGTCTTCCGGCGCGTCGGGCAAAGTCCGTGTCCGACGTACTGGAGGCCTCTGTAACGACTCTTGTCTTCTCAATGATGGTGTACGTGGTAATGTTATGGGCCCATGTGACGTTGTGACTATCGTAACGGGCATCGATGTAGGGACTTCTGGGACGGACGTTGTGACGGGAACTGTTGTACTCGTGAGTGTGACGGGTGGTAATGATGATGTGAATTGAGTGACGGGTGCGGTGGTAGCCGCCGGTGCCAACGAAGGATGGCTTACCGCAGGAGCGCCAACGGCAGCTGCTGCCGCTCCAAATAAACTGCCAAGCTTTTTCGCTCCTCCTGCCATAAACGAACCTAAAGTTGCCGCTCCAGTCAACACAGTCGTTTGCAACTGCTGAGCGGGAGCATTTTTTTTCGCTTGCTGCTGTTGTTGCTGCTGTTGTTGCTGTTGCAACTGCTGCTGCTGTTGATGGTATAACTGCTGTTGTTGTTTTAACAACTGATCTTCTTGAAATTGCTGTTCTGGTGTTAACTTCGGCTCTTGATGTTGCAGTTCTGGTTGAGGAAATAACGGCTGTGGTTGCTGGTATGGAAACTGTTGGTCTTGCTTGAGCTGTTGTAGTTTTTGATCCTCCAGGTACTTTTGATCGTAGCTTGGCAAATACTGATTTTCTTGTTTGTCCTGATAGTGGCCATCTTGGTACGGTTGGTCTTGATGATAATACTGATATTGGTCCTCGAAATTTGAATCGTATGTTCGCGTGTAATTCTGATCGAGATAGTCTTGATGGCTCGTCACAGGCGGATCACGTATTGATAATGAGTATGGATCTTTAGAAGATAAATATGAATCCACTTCACTCGTAACAGGATAAGAAAACTTATTTGTCGTACTATCCGGTTCAGTCCATGAAGTTTTTTGAGCTGAAAGTTGAAATATACCACTGAATAAATTATATGTCAACTGATCGTAAAATGCATGGAAGAGACGGCTCGACATCTTCGCGCGTAAATAAACACTGATTCAATGTCAAATCAGGAGTTTTAAGCGGATGCCGTTATCATTATTGAATGGAATTATGCAGAATTCGTCCCAAGGGCGAGCCATTATGTTTATATTTGTGGGAAAACAGTTTGATAAAATAATTGTGTGGGCGAAACATAAAAGGTGCGGGCTTGATTCATACGCTCTAGAGGAATAAGACTTATATCAAGCAGGGCCTCGACTCTGACAACTAATTTTCATATAAAGGAAGACCAAAAATGATTTATTGCAGTGATTTTACGTCTCCAGAGTTGGGATGTTATCTTTACGACTTAGTGTTTGATATAATTGTTTTTACCGGCTGCAGGCGGAGTGGCGTGAGGCGTTTCATCGAAGAAGGGTTGCATCCCGTCTTCATCATAACTGCAAGAAAAATAGACGGTATTAATACAATACACACCTTTTTTTAAATATACAAAGAAAACAATCAGAACATTCAGAACCCTTGGAACAAATATCTGTAGATAGTACAAACATTTGCCCCCTCAATACATAAAATGTTTTTTTTTATTATACAAGAACTTAATACTAACTATATCTAGAGTGGCACAATCGGGGCCTTATCGCTAACAGCGCAAAAATGCCTGTTAGAATGGTATATTTACAAAAATACGGTCAAAAACTTAACACTGGTCCTAGTATATGGTTGTCAAATTTACCACATTTATTGTGGTTATCCACTATCATATAAAATGTTCAGTAACAAACTGTAGATATTTATTGTGGTTATCCACTATCATATAAAATGCTAACAAACTGTAGATATTTATTATGGTTATCCACTATCATATAAAATGTTTCAGTAGCAAACTGAAGATATTTATTATGGTTATCCACTATCATATAAAATGCTTCAGTGACAAACTGAAGATATTTATTATGGTTATCCACTATCATATAAAATGCTTCAGTAGCAAACTGTAGATATTTATTACGCGGCGCCGCGCCGTCTACACTACAATAACAGCTTCGTTCCCATTTAAAAGTTGTTCAGAAGAGTTTGCTCTAGGCTAAAAGGCCGCCCATTTGATTGCGCAACTTAATCTGTCAATTTATTTAGTCACACTATTTTATCTCTTCCTACTTTATAACTAATTTGTTTAAGTACTTGTATCCGAAACGTACTGAGTTGACTACTTTGATGTTAGTCCGATACCTAATTTAATATGACTCATTTAAACATACCTACCTAACAGTCATGAGATATTCTCAACCAAATAATTTCTCACATTGGCGATTTTAATACTATTACCAAGCGCGTCTCAGAATCCTAGCTAATATTGTAAATGCGTAAGTGTGTTTGTTGGTCCTTCCTTCACGCCCTAATTAAGCACCCAATCGACTTGATTTTTGGCAAAGAGTTAGATGAAAGGATGAAGAGTAACATAGGCTATCTTTCGTCCTGTGTAAAACATCAATTTCCCATGGGAGATGAACGGGAATATTCGTATTGTACGAAAACGGGTAAAATGCTACTAACATAATAAATGTGAAAGTGTGTTTGTTTGATTGTTTGTTTGTCCTTCCTTACTTACACCTACCTTATACTTTTATCCGATTTCAAAAAAGGAGGAGGTCCTCAATTCACGAAAAACTACTGAACGGGAAAATAGACGTTTTTATCCCCCTAGAAATATGTATCTGAGTTGAATCCCATAAAGAATAAGTGAACAAATGGCGTGATAATTTATATTACGATCATCAAAAAAAATTAAGAGAAACGCAGGCGCAGGTGCTAATAGGATGTTCACCGCGCAAACAAATGACAGACGATAAACTACACCCTGTGTTCTTAAAATATATCAAAATATACGTTACATGTCTTGCTATACCAAAGTATATCATGCTATATCTGTTGACAAATATTGGTGAAGTAATAAAAATATACGTTATAGCTGCGTGTGTGTGTCTAGTTAACTGATATACATAATATAATACAATACATTGGTAGGTATTTTTTATCAAACATAGAAAACGACCAGAACAACCGGAACAAATATTTGGAGATTGTACAAACATTTGTCCCGAGGCCGGAATCGAGCTTTGCGGGTTCCTCTGTGCCGCAGGTAGATTTTCGCCCACTGCGCCACAGAGGTCGTCGAAATAATAAAAAAACAATTGGAGAAAGAATACTCACCTAGCACTATAATTATTATCTTGATACTGATCAATGGCAGTATCCTGGTAATCAGGTTGGTACCCGTAACCATCGTAACCGTAACTCATGTCGGGAACAATTTTTTCGGGTTCTGTGAACAAACGTTTTTTTTTAATAACTAGTGTATACACATTTATTCTACTGCTGACTGCTGGTAGATGCTGGATGCGGCAAGCTGAAGACAGTGCGCTATGTCGCTCATTAGGGGAGGCCTATGTCCAGCTGTAGATCCAGGCTGATGATGATGATGATAACACATTTATTAATGTTATAATCATACACTAGAGTATAATTACAATCTAGCCACAGAATTGGCTAATGGGTAATTTAAAGATTAACATTACAATTTTCGGTTTATCTAGAGTTCAAGGGCAATGATCATGGGCACAAGAGGCTTACTTTGAAACACGAAATACGAATTTTCGGGTGAAAGATCACACGAAATGAACTATCTTGGTACCACCAAATTGTTTCGGACGCGTCCCCAAGTGAGACCATTCGCTTTGGTTTTCTAAGAATAGAAGATTTCTGTCAAATGCATTTTAGTATAGTATAGTATTATTGTAGGGAGAAAGACCTAATTCGTTTTTCAAAGTCCTCCTCCTGATCAAGTCACCAATTCCGTCGGTCTCAAATTCTGTTCGGTCTCGTCTAGTGAATAGGCCTCCCGAAGTTTCCGTTATTCACCACGGTCCTGCGCTAGCAACAATTATTTCACCAAGTTTTTAACGGCAGAAAGGAATTTGACGCTTTGTTCTCAGGTAAATTTCCATCCTTCCAGTTCCGTCTTCGCTATATACTACTGTTAGATCTAAACGGCCCCTTGTAGGGCGCCATCGTAATATTACTAAGCTTTAACACTACGCCAATATTATCACGCCTGAAATTGTCATAATCATCATCACCATACCAGGTATGTAAGGCACGTGCGTTGCAGTAGGCGTGATGTCATGCCGCGACAGAGAGGCGAGCGGCAGCGGCACAGCGCCTGGAGGCGGCTGCGGCAAGCGGCGTCCGCGGCCGCTGCGGATGGAACCGCTCTCGCTGCCGTGGTGGCCGCTGGGAGGGATCGGCAGCGCCCGCCCACGTTTTGGCGTCGACGACGGCGTTGCTGAAAAGTAAGTAAATGTTATCAGTAATTCAGTTTGCTGTGCTGTGGAGTGTCTTCACATTGAATGACAAAACAGTGAGGGTTTTTGTGTCGAAATACCTTTGCTTGTATAACTGTTATGATGCAAATACCAACTCGATTGATATCTTTGAAAGCTAATTATCATTTACGGATTCTAAAAATTACTGGGTCAAATTTGTTCTGGTGAGAAGTACCTACTTATTGTTTGCAGTCACTTTCGAGGTAATCAATTTATAATAAGATTTAAAATTTATCGTCATAATTTCACATATTTTATAAATTTTAGTTGTTTGCACCTTTTCTTCCATCAATCTGCCCCACGTTGGACGCCAATATTGTTTTTGGCGTCCAACACGGGGCTGGTATCACCAACCTGGAAGACTTGCTGCCGACCGTCGCGGCCGCGGCCTGTAAGGTGCCATCTCATTGTAGTCCGAGTACCGAGATGAAGGCATCGTCTGGAAATAGATTTAACAATATCATAACACCTCCTTCTTTGGAAATGCTTTTACTGTAGAGGCAGTGCGGTTGTGGAATGACTTGCCTCTGGACATTAGAAAGGCAGATACGCGAGGTTCTTTTAAGCAATTGGTGCGCAGGCATTTTCTTAAGAGGTTACACAATAAGTCTGGATAAAATGTTTATTATTTTCCAGTTTTGATCATTTTATTTCATAGATGGGGTGGATATTTTATTAATTTATTTTAGGGAAACAATCAGAACACTTTACCTAAATGGGTACTGTAATAGAAGTTTTCAGGCCATTTACAGGTATCCATTGACACTAAAGTGTTATTAATTATTATAGGTGCTTAGATATGTACTATCAATTGCAACTAACTATAAACCTCGTATGACGTTATTATAGCTAAGTACCGTTTTACTTAATAGGGTATTACAGTATTTTTATTTACTTAAAAGTGTGTCAAATAGATTCTATAGTGCTAATAAACCACAATTTTTTTTTATTCAATTGTAAAGTAACATAAAAATACATTGAAAATTTACATTTTCAAGTTTTTTTTTCGCGTAATTTGATAAAAACGTTGGATTCAGTGAACGCCATATTGCTTAGTGGTCATGACGTCTTTTTTTCTATAGGACCTAAAAAAATGTACTGATGTTGCCGATGACAACCGATACTTTTTAGTTCACAAACAGGCGTATGACGTAATTACATTGCGCATACTATTTCATTGTGTTTAAAAACCGATTAAAATAACTTAAAATATTATATTGATATATAAAATTTATTTTATCATTTTATGAGCTTAAACGAACATTTATCGACTGCTTTTTAACTAAAAACTTAGTATGACGTAATCCGTTTCTACCTAGTCTTTGCCACTCAATAAAATGTCACTTAGGTATGTTATAAGACTGCTGAAGCTGATCGCGTCTAGATCAAATTGGCAAACTAAGAAGTATTGTCATATCAGGTCTGCCAGTAAGTGGTAGTAGGGTGATAAGCGGTTAGGCGAATACATAACAAGATAAAGTTAAAAACTACAACCCGACTACGTGAAAGTTATAAAAGTTTGAAACATTTACATTGACAAAATAGAATGACGTATCGGTCATATTTGATAGGCATAGAGTTGAAAATGAAAATAGGTCGTAGGTATTGTAGTTTTTCTCTATGGGGCCTGCAGCCTGCGGCTACCTAAACTTTAATACGCGTTTTGAAGGCTTATTCGGGAGCGGAGCCCTAAATCCTATAGCCTATAACCATCGGGGTATTGAGACGAATCAATCGATACATAATTTGTTGAAATCGAACCAGTAGTTTCAGCGCTACGTGGGAACAAAGAAATCGGCCACATACATACAAACATAGGGTGCTAACCTCATAACCCTCCCCTGTTGGTAGTCGGGTAAAAATGAAATACATTACTTGTTTAGGCGGCACTTGAGGTAGCTGTACAACAGACGAGCGACGTTTCTTCACTATACTCTCGTACTCCGTCGGCGTCATCCCGTATCCGTCATCGAAGAAGTACTGTCCCCCACTGTCCCATTGCCGTGTCTCGTCCCTGATGTCTGCCACGTCTCCCACGTATGATGTTTGGTATGAAAAGCTGGTGGAGTCGTAGTATTCCTCGTAGCTTTGCTGCTGTGAAATGTGTGAATGGTCCCTGGAAAAATTTTAATGATAGAAGTAATACAGAATTCTTCAGCGAATTTTTCAATGATCTCTACGTCTACAATATGTCTGGAAAGAAAATCTACTTCTGAAGTGATCATAGAATCATTTTTTTTTTTTTTTTTATTTAAAAAGAATATAGGTACATAGGACTTCGAATCAGGACTTCAGGAATTTCGAGGTTATATTAGACCACACCACATCCAGCAAACAACACAACTCAAACATTCAATTGTGCGTTTATCTACCCTCAATTTTTATTATTCATTACTTGATTTTTTTTCCATACTTATTAACCTAAAAAAAGTTTGTTGAATTCTAGTGTATATCCTACTATCTAAGGAATAGCTAAACCTCTAGTACAAGTAATCTTTACTTAGTTTTTTCTGTTTGTATTAACATTACCAGGCGCAAGTCTACGGTTTAAAGTAGATTTATCTGTTGTTTTGTTTGAAACTAACCCACGGCTTCGCAAGCACTTACTGAGATAAAAGAAAGCGCCTTACTAGCTTTTATCATATACTACTGCCCATAATGCGCATGCGGCATACGGGCATGCGGGTTGGGTATTTTGTTTTTAAAAAAAGAATGTTCCGAGCTTGTAGGCTCTCCCCTTACCTAATATGCGCGGTATTTGTATATGTATCGTATCCATAGCCCATATTGTCGTCGTACAAAGTACTCTGTCGCTCCAAACTCGGCAGGCGTTGGTCTTCTGAAATACAAAAAGATACAATGAAATTCGGAAGATAACTCAACTTAACTCCATTACATACAAACTTACTAGTGGTTTATTTTTCGCTTCTTCCACTAGTGGACAAAAAATTTAAGCGAACAAAATCAATAACATTTTGTTTCTTGTTTGATAATTACTATTTATATGTACTTGTTATTTATGTATAAAATTTGACTTGTCTAAGTGCTTTTTTGTAAGCCTAAAGAAATAAAGATAATAACTTCTTTTTTATTCTGTGCAATACAAATTAAGTTAAATTTATTACTTTAGTTGTGCTACTTAAGTGATTAGCTTAGCTACCCCATAAGATACGTGGCGCCCTAACGGGGCTCCTAATACTTAGCATAAGCGATTTTTTAAGGCCTCTCACATTGTATTAGGATTGCAAAATAAATATTTGAATGCTTCAGAGCAATTCAGTATATATGACAACATTTAAAGAAGTTTTCAATTCATCGTCAGCCTATATGCTATTCCATTGCTGGATATCCACGAGGATGTCCACGCTGGATGTCCACGAGAGCTACTGCCGACAAACTGTTGTACAATTTGGCAGAAACTAAAATTGTAATGTACTTTTAATTTGGTAATAAATAAATAAAAATATATATTTAAGCCATATTTAATAAGCCCTATAGCGCCCTATCTTCAGCTCACCGAACATCGGTTAGCAATGTAAAGGCGGAATTTTTGGTGATAGTACCTATGTTTGTCGATTTTTACGTCAATGGTCCCATTTTAAAAATTCTTTCGGAATTATATAAAAAATAACCTCGAAACGGTCCCACATTTTTTTTCTCCGAAGGATTTGTTTTATGCCGATCTTATCCATCAAGCCTAAAAAACAACATAATACTTTTTGAAAAGTCAAGACTAGCTACAACAATTTTGGAGATATCTTCGCCAATTCCTAAAAGATTTGGATGATTCTTTCCTAGTTGTATTAAGGTTGATTTTGAGGCTGTCTCGTAAAAGTTTGATCCTCGTGGAATTTATATGTGCGCCGTAAAACGTACCTAAAACATCATCAGATGATAATTTTCACAACCACTGCAAATGGTCTCCATGACAACGCGTAAACAAACTAAATTAGACTCGAACTTTAACTAGATGTCGCCACTTGATAAATTGTTAAGATCACGCTATCGAAGTTTTACCAGGTTTAAAACTACTTTCAAACCCATTTTCATTATTCAGGAATTTGATGTCGGTTTTAATTTTTTTTAATTCTAATTTATTCTATGTATATAATTATACGCCTGTACCAAAAGGATTTTTCAAAAATTTACTTCGTAGTTTATGATACCTACTCTCGTAATGTTTTTTAAATTTCTATGCAATAGGATTATTGCTGTCAGCTAACTATATTTTCGCATCTCTGCACAATAGATTTATTTGATTTTGATTTGTGTTAAGTTTAGGCAGAGATGCATAGATGAATAGATTTATTACAGAGACATTAAAAAGAAGCTGATAGTACCACAAACTCAATGGATTTTTAAAAATTCCTTTGTTTAACGTAATAAGATAAAAAGAGTAATAAGATAAGAATGAAGAGTAGAACGATGGCGACACTAGTGAGAGTCTGGATAATGAAAATATTGTACCTGCAGATTGCCAATCAGCTGCCGTTTGCCAAGATATGGCAGACTCCACGCTAACTTGTGCATGCAGTTGTGACCACGTATCTAACCTGAAACCAAATATAATGCATGACAGCCGATTAATTAAAACAGAATTTTTTGGTTCGACATTGTGGTATATCAACTAGGTGCATATAGAGATGGGTCGAGGGTTTAAACCCAATTGCGCAAAAAGGGCATAAACAGGGCAGATTGGGCAAAAACGAGTTTTTGCCCAAATAAATGCCCGATGACAGGGCAGAAACTACGCTTGTAGTTTTTAGACTTTTTGAATAATTTTGAATAAAATATACATATAAATATGTTGGGAAAATGTATAAATAGCACAAAATATATTGTTTTGTTTCTGATAAAACTTAAATACACGAGGAGTACTATTATGTTATTGTTATATTTATTTAAATATCACTAATAATTATCTTTCCCAAGTATCAGTGTTGCTTGAACGTCGATGTCAAATACAACGTCTCGCAATAAAAGGT
Organism: Eupithecia exiguata; assembly: GCA_947086465.1. Classification (NCBI taxonomy): domain Eukaryota; kingdom Metazoa; phylum Arthropoda; class Insecta; order Lepidoptera; family Geometridae; genus Eupithecia; species Eupithecia exiguata. The sequence goes on along the minus strand of OX352243.1, from coordinate 7,907,529 downwards.
CAGAGGGCGACCTACACCACGTTTGCCGAGTCGCGGTCTCCACTTAAGAACACGTTTACCCCAGCGGTTGTCGGTTCTTCTCGCGATATGGCCAGCCCACTGCCACTTCAGCTTGCTAATCCTTTGAGCTATGTCGACAACCTTGGTTCTCTGTCGGATGTGTTCGTTGCGAATCCTATCCTTCAGAGAAACTCCGAGCATAGCTCTCTCCATAGCTCGCTGGGCGACTTTAAGCTGGCGGACAAGCCCTACCGCGAGTGTCCACGTCTCAGCTCCGTAAGTCAAGACGGGTAGGACGCACTGATTGAAAACTTTCGTTTTCTAGCATTGCAGTATGGATGACGAGAAGACTCGACGTAGTTTCCCAAACGCTGCCCAGCCCAGCTGGATCCTCCTCTTGGCCTCCTTCTCGAAATTGTTTTTACCAAACTGCAGAATCTGCCCTAGGTAAGTGTATTCGGAAACAATTTCGAGAAGGTGGCCATGTACGACGACCGGTCCCGGATCAATGAGGCCATTGATCATGACCTTGGTTTTATCCAAGTTCATCCCTAGACCGATACGTCGCGAGGCTGAAGCTAGGCCGTCCAGCATCTGGTTCAGCTCCTCCAGCGACTCCGCCAAGACTATGTCATCAGCGAATCGCAGGTGTGAGATGTAACCGCCATTTATGTTGATGCCCTTACCTTTCCAGTCCAGCGTCTTAAACACATCTTCCAACGCGCTTGTGAACAGTTTCGGGGATATAACATCCCCCTGTCTCACTCCTCTGCGCAGTTGGATAGGTTTAGACTGCTGGCCCTGTACTTGGACACTCATGGTGGCGGCTTCATAAAGACATCTCAGCACCTCGATATAACGATAGTCTACTTGGCATCGCTGTAAGGATTCCAGAACCGACCAGGTTTCGACAGAGTCAAAGGCCTTTTCATAGTCCACAAAGGCCAGACACAAGGGCTGATTATACTCTTCGGACTTCTGTATAATCTGCCTCACTGTGTGTATGTGATCTATGGTGCCATATCCTCCGCGAAACCCGGCCTGTTCCGGTGGCTGGAATTCGTCGAGTCTCCTGGCGAGACGGTTCGTGATCACTCGTGAGAAGAGCTTATAGACGTGACTCAGGAGTGTGATGGGTCTGTAATTTTTAAGAAGGGTTTTATCTCCCTTCTTAAAAAAGAGCACCACCAAACTCCCGCTCCACGCCTTTGGAGTTCTCCCACTGTGAAGGACGGTGTTAAACAGGTTCTGTAGCTCCTGTATAACAGGGGCTCCTCCTGCCTTCAGAAGCTCTGAAGTTATGCCGTCTTCACCGGAGGCTTTTCCATTTTTAAGCTGCCTCAGAGCCAACACGATCTCGTCTTGACTGATGTCTGGCAGTGCGTCGGTGTAGTGGCGCGTCAGGGTGGCTCTGGAATCGTGGTCGTCCCGTAGAGGATGAGGGGCATGTGCAGCGTATAAACGGCCATAGAAATCCTCTATCTCGGCAGAGATCTCCGGCTTCGACAATACGGTCCTCCCATCGTGCGTTTTAAGCTTCGTCAGGTGGCTCCTGCCAAGCTGCTGAGTGAATACTTTGGACCCTCGGTTTCGCTCTATCGCCTTTTCAATGAGGCGTGTGTTGGAGCTCCGAAGGTCGCGCCGTACCATCTTCGCAATTTGCTTGTTCAGGTCTGACCTCTCAGACAAAGTCTTTTACTTCAATCTTTACGTGCCTAAATCACGACTACAAAGCAAGTTAGCGACTCGCCAACAAGTTTAGTTTGATTTAAACTCGGGGAAGTACTGACTGCGATGCGCGGAACGCAGTGAAGTGAAGTTCGTACCTTGTAGTGCAAAGCGAGAGCAATGGATTGAGTAGGTACTAACTTCACTTCATTGCACGCTATGACCAACATCGAACCAACAAGCGAACATACCGAGCTAACACAAACAAATACCTACAGACAAACGAAAACTCACTTTTATTTACTTTATCTCGTACACTTGTTTATGAAATAGGTACGTCCTACTTACTTTTCCTCAGTCTATCCACAAATTATTTTTAGCTATGTTAAAAAAAGTCATTTTTATGTAAGTTATAAAAGCAAGAATGAAGAACATAATGGATAACAAAATTATAATATCTGCCCTGTGATTGGACATTTAAAGGGCATAAAAAGACATTTATTCGGCATTTACTCAATGCGCCCAGTAAATGCCCGGCATAAACCCATCTCTAGGTGCATATGGTATTTTTTTGTGTGCCGTAAGTATATCATGAAAGATGGCACGATCGATATTTGTCGAGCGTGTTCGAGGAAAGAGGAAGTTCCTCTCTTTGCAACCCTGTCACCGGCTGCTTGAGCCTAGCTTCACACCGGTTATCTACCGTTTTGATTTATTTTTTGACTATAGAATAGGTCTATTATATTTTATTTCCTGTAGTAAAACATGATTTATTAACGAAATTTAAAATAAATGAAGTGTAAAATAATAATAAATAATCTATAATATCGTATACGTTGTTGTGTTAAATAATAATGAAGGAGGTATCATAGTTACCGACTATTATTGCGTAGGTAGCTACGACTTATCGTAGCTAGCTCACCCGTCATGACGTGTGTATTGTATGAGTTCTGTTCAGTTCTCACCTGTTTGTTCTCGGCTGACTATTGTAGTAAAGTGGATCTGTGTCACCGTGTATGTGATACTCTTCCCTTTCATACGAATTCTCTCGCGATACTTCCAGCGATCTCTGAAATGTTAAAGTCTTTATTAATATCGAAAACGAGAATAGCCATTGCATTTATTGAGTTGGTTTATGAGTAGTTACAGTGCGAGTCAGAATTAAGTATCCCCCTTGTCTACATCTAGTTCTTAAGATAAAAAGAGATGATATACTAAACCCAGTTGGGACGCTTTAATATAAAAGTATACCTAGGTAGTTACGTAAGGTGGGAGCGCACCTCTAAGCTCCCATACAAACGTACTTTTCGATTCATAGATAGATAGATAGATAGATAATTCTTTACTGCACCACACAAACACAGAAAACAGTACAGAAATAAAAGCTACGAGAAGAAGTACAAAGGCGGCCTTATCGCTATGAGCGATCTCTTCCAGGCGACCTTGAGATGGACTGGACATGTACGAACAAAAAAGACTGTGGCACTTGAAAAAGAGAAATTATATAATAATTATATAATACTAACTCTACTAAATATTTACATAACCTACAAAATAGCAATAAACTAATCTCACTAATATTATAAACGTGAAAGTTTAGATGGATGGATGGATGTTTATTACTCAATCACACCAGAACGGCAGAACGGATCTGGATGAAATTTGGCACAGAGATAGATTATAGTCTGGAATAGGACATAGGACTTTTTATCCCGGAATCCCACGGGAACGGGAACTGCGCGGGTGAAACCGCGAGGCACTGCTAGTACGAACATAAATGATGATTCATTTGGAAACTACGTCCCTGGTTTTAACGAAATTTTGCATACGCAATTGGATGAGAAATAGCTGTGTTTGTATCGTTTTACTTTTTAGGTAAATAAGAGATCCGACGTATGTTCCTTAGAGTAAGCCCCTGACCCCCTAAGCCTTGGGGTTTGTCAACCTATCGATAACACAGATTTTTTCTACTAGGTACTTAGCCAAGGTAGGTAAGTACCTAGTAGAAAAAAAAACGAATTTGCACTATGCGTTGATTTGAGCCCTTTTCACATAATGACACAATGATAAATTAATGATTTTATACATAATACTGATAATAATTTTTCAAACTCGTCACCAAAAAGTCAATTTTGAACTTTTGTGTTGCGAGTTGTTTACAAATATTATACCTTGAGAATGGCTTAAGTATAGATGTTACCTGTGGTGTGTGCATCTGATGGGCCGCGTTCCGGAACTGGCTGGCGCTGCAGTTTGCGTGCTGGCCCACAGGGTAGTTAAGGTCCGATGTGTAGTCGGAGTCTTCAGAATAACCCGCTAGAATAGATTAAATGTATCCATGATTAGCAAACCGACAGCATAAAAAATCAATCGAGTAGGTTTTGTGCAAAAATACATAAATTCCGTTGAAAAAAGGCTTTTCAGGTTTAAAAATGGCGCCTAGCTATTGCATTTGGTGTTACTTAACCCCAGATAATACACACGTTCATCAGACGTACAGACGATCATTCCTCTTTTTTTTTTTGAATGGACTTATATGCCGCAGATGACCATGACAGCGTTACCGGACGCAGATGACCATGACAGCGTTACCGGACTTTACTGACTTCACAATATAGAGGGCTGGCAGAAGCCAATGGAGAAATATACCAGAAAAAAAATGGAAAATCCTACGCTAGAGGCATGAAAATGGTTATTATTATTTACAAAATGGGACGTAATGAGCCTTACAAAGTATAATACTTTGTCAGAATGCCCTATCCCATCCAATAAAATCCAACGTTCCAGATCCCTTACCTTAGATAAAAGTAAAAAAGGGAGATGAGGTACAACTATCTCGAAAGTGTATGGCTGAAGTCAGGTCCAACTATGTTGCCTCACCTTAAGTCATAGTCGGACCGGCGCCGGCGGCGCGGGTGGTGGCTTTTGTGTTTCGCGTGCTTGCTACGACGTATACTTTTGTGTGATTTCGACTAAAACACCACGACCATGTCCTCGTGTTCGTTCGCCAGGTGTACAAACAGCTCCAAATCAAAAACAAAGCCCAAGGCATCACATATTTTCACTCGTAAGTAGAACTTTAAATTTTCTGATAATTCGATACTTTATCATTATTTCATCTGTAACACGGTACAGTTTTTGAGTGAGCGCCGGGAGAACGTACCGTATCTCCCTTTTTTTTCTTTTATCTACGCCCCCAGCACAAATTAACTACCGTTTCTATTCACCCCAAGTTACCAAGGCATGACCCGATTCAAGACAACACAACATTGGCATAGAAGGAACTAGGTCAGATTTCTGTAAAACAGCGCGTTAACCTACAGCCAAACCCGTGCTCTATCGCGTGAGGTCATTGTCCTCCGGGTAATCCACTAGCAGATTATTCGATTGTAGTTCATTGAGTGGTACATTAACCTAGGTTGGTTTGGTGGTTCTATTCTTTGAATGAAATAGTTGTGTGGTCATAAAATTGTTGGCTTGGATTACGACATTTTCACGACCGACTATCCTTCTCACTGCACTGTCACACAGGTGGGAGTTTTATCTTTTAGGCCTATGTGGTGTCCACTACCAACTTATGAATGGGTATGTGAGACTCGAGTTCTAAGATGTCAAAATATGGGTTATTCCCAACGTCTCACGTGCGATGTACTCATTATCAACGTCTCACGAAAAGTATTCCCAGCGTCTCACGAAAAACGGACCAATGGCCAACGTCTCATGAAAATATGTAAGTAAACGTAAAATTCGACATTCTATTGGTTAATTATAAACACTATTTCACGGGTATTTTTCGCGTTTATTTACCTTATGCTCCCCGTGAAATACTCGTAGTATTTATAATTATGTGTTCAGATCGCGTAAGTTTAAAAATATTTATTCTATTGGTTGTTTTAAACATAAACATGTTTTTCCTATATATTTTGGTAGAAACCGGACGCAGGTAAGTTGTCTAACCTTTGGTGCAACAAGGCCAAAGTGTGAAGGCACGCCAATGCTAGAAATTTGAATTTATTTCGCGCCAAGGTGATTTACAACAACGAGTGAATGGCAGAAAAAGTGTGCCAACCTTGGCACAAGGTGCGGTTTCTCAAAGAAAGGTGTGCAATCAGAATATATCAATTTTGATTCAGTTGTTTCAAATCTCGCATTATACGCCGCACCGAGTTGGATGAATTGCCAGACTCCCTCTCGGCACAATAGGCTACTTGACTACTACTGGGAAATAATTCTAACGTGTTGACAATACGTAACGACGTACGATAAAAATAATGCAAAATGTAATTAATATTTCTTCAAGGCCAGTCGTAGGTATTAGTTATAAAAACTAAATTTTAAAGTTTGAATAAAATAATGGCGCGCTAAAACGATAATCTATGTCATGGCTCCCGTGCTCTGAGCAATGACGTCACACACAACACCACACCTAACAAGAAGAACTCATCGACACTGTTATCTGAAATAGTGTGACGTCACCAGCGATCCTACCAAACGCAGAGCTTTTTCGGTCACGTGATCATATATCAAAAAATGTGTAAAACATCAAAAATCACGTGATTTTTATTAAAAATATGCCTAATTTAGATAAAAAAAATCGGGATTATCAGCAATATGAGAATTGCTCTCATTAAATTGAGAGGATTAAGGCGAGAATAAAATATGGAAAGCATTTTTGCACGCTCTCTGTTTCAGCGATCGTAACAAGGAATCCTCACAGAAGAGAATTAAATGCCTGTCCATATACTTGTTTACTCACAATGAGCAATATACTGCATCTGCCTCCTCGCTTGCTCGGCCCGTTCCGCGTCGAGAGTCCCGTTGAGCAGGTCCAACTTCCGCTGCAGATCTGCGCCGCCCGTTCCTTCTGCATCTGGAATGGGCATAAGAAACTTGGTGTTATAGATTGAAGGTTTATATTATTTGTGCTTTTGCTTCTTTAGCAAAATATTACACTGAGCCAAGGCCTTCTTGACATACTGCAGCACACATAGACAAGACACCTCATCTAGATTTTAATTATTGTTTGTTTTTATAAGTCAACTAAATTTTACTATTGCTTGTTTTTATTAGTGTAGGTACTGTATAATTGTTGTATTTTGTAAAAGTGTGTCTGAAGATGCAAATAAAGTTATTATCTATCTATCTATTTATCAAAAGGAGCCTCTTAATCCAATGCTCAATCAAAACTCTTAATCAAATCTTCTTTGATAAAGAACTTTGTAACTTTAAGATTTAATTCTATTGAAAAGAAGCCTACCCATGTTCCTTGAATGCAAAATAGGACATTGACGTAAAAACCTTTAAGTAGGTAGTCTTTCAATAGGAGACTTTAGTCTCGCAATCGTTTTTCATCAGGAATAAATAAATAAAAGCAATTCTCCCCGGTCCTGGGATTTTTCGGATTTTATTAATTTTACAAAATGACAATAGCCTTAGTTCCGATTTTTCAATCCTCCGTTAAACAACCAGATAGGATAGCAATATTTTTGGTTTTTAAATGGTCAGATAATAGTTAACTGTCGAATAAAACCCCGAACAGAATAATATAGCTACCTTCAATCCTCAGATAAACAACCAGATAGCCTTTATTCGACGACTAGCAATATTCTCATCATTCCTTTAAGGAAAATATTTCTTCTATCTGTCAACGTCTATAGAGCCTTTCCCACTGTGTAGAAGGAGGCAAGAATCGTTCCAGTTCACAAAAAGGGTTCACGTAGCCGGATTGATCACTATAGGCCCATATCGATCTTGAATTCCTTCAGTAAAGTCTTTGAGCGAGTGATCTATAATGTTATCTGCCCGACCATTATTAAATCTATACCTGATGAGCAACACGGGTTTATGAGGAAAAGGTCTACTACTTCCAACCTCACGCTATATACCGATTACGTTCTTCGTAGCATACCACTATCCAGTGGTATGCAGGTCGACGCCATCTATACTGACTTTGAAAAGGCTTTTGATCGTGTAGACCATATTATCCTTCTTCACAAGATCTATTCACTGGGCATAAGAGGAGACCTTCACAGATGGCTTACATCGTATATTTCCAACAGGCGACAAGCTGTAGTCGTAGGTAATACGCGTAGTGACTATATCACCATTACTTCTGGCGTTCCTCAGGGTTCCATCTTGGGCCCATTACTGTACAATGCCTACTTGTTTGACATTGGGGCCTGTTTTACTAACGCAAAATACCTAATGTTTGCTGACGACAAAAAGATTTACATAAAAACGAATAACATACAAACATGTCTTAAAACTCAAGAAGATCTTGACAATTTATCAGCTTACTACGCTAGGAATAGAATTACCGTTAATGCATCTAAATGCCAACAAATTACCTTTACCCGTAAACAGAAGCCTATAAATTTCAGTTATAAACTAAGTGGTAACATAATCTCCAAAGTGAATTCAGTCAGAGACTTAGGCGTCACGCTGGAGTCGAAGATGATGATGACTGAACACATTGACACAATAGTAAATGGAGCGTATAAACAGTTAGGATTCATAAAGCGAGTAACTAAGCCATTTAGGAGCATTGAATGTATTAAAGTGCTGTATTTTGCCTATATCAGAAGTGTACTAGAGTACTCATGCAGTATATGGTCTCCGCACTATGCTGTACATGTGAATAGACTTGAAAGTATCCAATAAAAGTTTATAAAATATTTGGGTTTCAAAAGCTACCAAACATTTGATAGCTATGAAGATGGTTGTAGGTATTTTAATATTGACACTCTTGAACAAAGACGTAGACAGTACGATATGGTTCTCTTACATGATATATTCAATGGCGCTATAGACAGCAGCGAACTGTTGGCTAGAATTTCATTACAGGCTCCTAAATATCGCACAAGACATACACCATTGTTTCATATGCCCCAAGTATCGACCATATATGCCCAAAATTCAATACTGAGTAGATTGGTTATGACATATAATAAAATTTACCCGAATCTGGATATTTTCCATACTTCCAAAATCAATCTCAAAAAACAAATTAAAAAACAACATAACTTAAAACCGCAATATCATACATAATTATTTATGATCACAGACCCACACACACACACACACATTCACACGGACACACACACATTCACATTCACACACACATGTATACACTTTGGTGACTCCTGTTGCCCGGACTCTTAAGAGACCGGTGTCCTCAGGAGCTCCACACAAACAGACACACCCATGCGCGCGCACAACTAATTCAGACATTAAATATGTTTACATAATAATTAAAATTTATAAGTATTCGTTTTAGTTATTATTTTAAGATTATTTATTGTTCAACTTTTCTTAACTAACTCTGCTGTTTTGTTTATTTTTTTAATATCTGTGTAATCCTTTTTGGCCTTATTGTTGTACATAAATATTTAAAGTATTTTATTGAAAACTGTAACGCTGTGGTTTACCTCAATAAATAAATATAAAATATAATATAAAATTCTTGCTTTCTCAATGGTCAGATAGTAGTTAACTGTCGAATAATGGCCTCTAACAGAGGAATAAACTTACCTACTACTTGAAGGGCCAGATAGGGATTTATCTGCCCGATAAGCATGACGTTTTACGTTACGTTTGAGAGTTATATCCGTTTTGTTTTTGCTACGCGAAATAGCTATTCGATGATAGAACTTAGGATTGAAAAATTGGCCCTTACTTTCATTGATTGAGGATAAAATTGAACACGAATGTCACACACGTGTCAAATACTTGTCTTGTTGCTATTCTTGTATAACACGTTGAATATTTGCACCTCGCTTGCACACAGATGGTGTGAAGTTAGCTAGTATAAACCACTGCACTGGTTGCTATTCTCTAGTTAAAAGTTGATTGAAAATATTTATTCGCCTGATGAACAAACAGATAATTTTTAAACGCTAGATAGTTATTCGATGGCTTAGCTGAGGGTTGAAAAACGGCCCTTAAAGTAGTTGTTCCAATGTGCCTCAGTTAAGGGCTCTTCGAATAAATCTACGTCAAACTGTCACATACAGTTACTGATAGCAGAAAGAAAAGTCAAAAATAACTTATGAAACTTGGAAAGACTTCCAAAGATGTTAGAAGTACTAGAAAATTCACAAAAAGGTGCCATGATGAATGAAGCAAACTTTTTCGTGTTTTTCACAAGAAATAGGTTGGCACTTTTGTGTAAAAGTTAACACAAGTTTTCACAAAAGACTTTTAAAGTCACGTCCTCATCAGAAAAGCCAAAATAAAGTAAATTTCTTCATAATGGAGCCTAAAATTTTCTTTCCCTGTATATTGGGAGCCATATAATATCTTCAAATTTTATCCATCCATACAGGGATCGTCAAACAACCCTAGTTTTGGTTATATTGTTCGTCGTTAAATTTAAACCTAATCCAGAAGCTAATCTTTCCCTTTCCATAAATTTTCTACTATATTACACCTACTCGTAAATACCCCCTAGATATAATTATATTCCAGAAACGGGTTTAGTACCAACTAATGTTATTCGCCCGGGAAATAAATTTAATCTTACGAATTGGGTCGCAGGAGTGTACTAGCTGAGATGATAGGGCAATCATTGGCGAAGAGTTGCTTTAGATTGCTTTGATAGGATCTGATGATATTAATTTAATGCAATAATGCGATAGTGGGTAACCTATTTTACTGGTTGATCGGACCACTTTTAGTTTCAAAATGAATTTATGTCACAGGTCACTTATAACTTTTATTTATTATAAATGAAATTCCAGTTTCCCCCTTGAATATATGTATTTTCTGAAGGGAGAAAACTGGAACGAGAAAAACCGTAGAGGGGGAATTCTGGACTTTTTAAAAATAAAATTCCAGTTTTCCCCCCTAATGGGGATTTGTCTAGGGAGAAAACTGGAATAAGCCCAATTTATCACGTAAGTACCTTGTTTTCATGTGTCTGTCCCACTTAGTTCCCGTTTTTTTAGTAATAGAGACCATTACATATGTAGTACCACTAATGGGCTCGTATAGGTAAGGGGTAAAGTGCTTACTTTCTTATTCCATGTCGACTTTATATGACACATTCCATCGAACTTTTCTAGCGCTTAAGTGTCACAAAAAATTATTCGAATTAAGCATAGGTTTTAAATATGGATGTCCTTTTCCATGATCTCTACACGTAAATTCGATACAGTTTTCTCCATGTTTTAGGCCAATACCTTTTCACAAAAAAAAGCTTTGTTATGCCTTTTATTAGAGGGTTTGCGATTTTCAATTTAAAGGAGTAACTCTACAGGATATATTTTTTATCAACCCAATTTTTCACTGTTAGCCTAACTAAAATCCTATCAAAAGTTCACGTAATCATGGGAGTTCAGACCCATAAAATTACGGTATAAAACTGTTTTGAAACAATGGGGGCTATAGGTTATTAAAATATACGAAGCGAAGTTACTTGATTTACTAAAACGAACTTAAACGATTTAGGCATAAAGTGTATTTTCGTTTTTACTGAGACCTTATTTAAAAAGCTTCGCTAAAAAAAGTTAAGTTCCGTGTTCTTTTTACCGATAAATAAAGCAAACATTAGCATACTTGAACAACCTTTTTGATTGGTAGTAATTCCGGTCAGACGTACATCGTTGCCTAGTTTTAGAATGATTTATAGCTAGAATTTTTCATGGAAAAATAACGCCAACGTTCGCTGGAAATAGAAGCTTTTAAATAAACCCAAGGCTTCCGCAAACTTGATACTCAACCGTGGGAGAAGCTAGAAATAAATTATTTAAACGATTCTCCATAAATAACGGTGTCCCACAATTAACCGGTAAACAAAATAATTTCAGTTAAGAGAGAGGATTTACGTTTAGACCGATTCGACGTTAAAGACTCCATTCTAAAATGAATCTTATTTCAACGCCTTGGAGTGCAAAACTACCCTCTCGAGACCATCAGCGTTATTAAACCAACGATAATACGCCAATAACCATAAAGTCAATGCTCGTAGCAGCGTAGCTCGTAGCTTCGTAGCACGTACTCGTAGCAAGTAGCTACGCCGTAGATATCCCGACTAAGTACAATAAAATCTGCGCGCGATCAAAATGGGATAGAACCATTTCAAACTGAAACAAAAGCGGTTGGATATTTGCTTTGACAAGGTTCCATTCTATTTTGACAACACGTGGATTGTATGATAAATGAGACGTAAGATATTTAACTTTCTCTCGAGTGGAGGTGGTAAGTTTAGCAGTAGGCGTTTGTTTACGGATGGCTGAGAGTTTGACTCAAATACATGACTTCTACAATAGTCCAAAAAATACTTTGACAAGGTTCCGTCCGTTAAAATCGCACGAACACAAAATTTATTATTAGAACCTGTGTGCTTATTTTATGCTAGCTTAGAAGATGCCCTCGTTTCGTAAGCAGCCGCCCAGGTCACGTGGACACTTAAAAGGAGACTAACGACCGTATACGCATAGATTTAGATATCAAATTACAAATAAACAGATTTGAAAGATAGACGTCGTAGGTCACAGGTTTTCAAAGAGTTTTTCTTGTTCACCTGCGTGAAACACGTTAAGTTAGTTATTTGAGTTTTAACGGCCATCGTTATTGCAGTAGTTTTGTTTTTTACGTAGCCACTGAACTGTTGTGGCAACACTGGCATGAATGAAATGGCCGTTTTAGTTTTTATTCGAATGCATTTATGCAGGTCACTGCCTAGTATTTACATTTGTTCTACAGTTGCAACGTGTGTGCTTTACCGGAGTGTCGACGTGACTTCCAAATGAATTGTTGACAAAACGTATGTATTGATGAAGCGAATTCAACTGCTGGGTTCGATTTGTAGTCGCAATTTGTCACTGTTTTAGCTTCACAAACAATGACACGTCAATGCTTTCCAAATTCTATGAATTCATATTGTTTTCAGTTTTTTGACAATAGGATTACACCAATTTTTCAAAAGTATCTTAATTAGATTCTGTATTGCTAACAAACCCAAAAATAAAAAAGTAAACAATCGATAAGTGCAATAAAAATGCATTTAAAATTTACGTTTTCAGGTTTCGCGCGTAACTTGACGAAAACTGTAGTGGCCGTAGTGGACGTAGATAATGCTGTGTGAATGGTCCAGCATTATTTACATTCATTTAAATAGGCCTCCCCTAATGAGAGCCATTCGGTAAGTCCTTAGTATGAACGTACTAAATGACCTCACAAAATCCAAAAGTTCGAGTTCATTTTTCTCAACCAAAAAACAAACCTTTAAATCTCGTTACAAATTGAGACTTATATTCTAACATCTGTTATGTTTATAAAGCGACAAAAGCGTAGCAGTATGAAATATTTACAATTCACAATATCTACTGGCTCCAGGCATTATAAAACATCGCTCGGAGCTTTAATATCCCGGCTCTTTCATTATAAAACGTTTTTGATATTTTATCTGTGGTTGCTCCGTTCTAGTTTATTGAATATCGGTGACATAATTCATAAATGGCTGTCATAATTTTAATTGCCTAGACAAATATTAACAAATCTTTTATAAGAAATGAATAAGTTCCCAAAAATTTTCGGTCTTGTGATCATTGTGGTTTCGACAGAATATCAGCGTCTATCTACTCTTGAGTGGTAAGGCATTTATGCTGAGTCGAGACCTTTTTGCTGCTGTAACACAGCACAGTCAGTCTTTTTGAAAAATGTTTGGTGAAATTATTTTCGTTCTCGATCTTAAACTGTTACTTTTTTTTTCTCAAACTATATTTTCATGTAGGTACTTATGTTTTGTACTGCCGCAGTAAATAAATGAATGTCTATGTTTCTATCTTGTTTTATTTCTAGTAGGTATCTAAAAGTAGTTAATTAAACGGTAAAAATAGTATGAATAATATACTCGAATACAGGTGATGGAACCTTCTCAAAGTATAAGTGAGTCCACGCTTGTTTTAGTTCGAAATAGTTCTATCCCATTTTTCTACGCTTAATTATGCGTACACATACATTTATTTTGGATAGGACGTAGGACTTACATATTCACGTATTTTATCTTCGGTTGCCAGTCGGCTTAGGTTGCGTGGTTTATGGTTTTGTTAATCAACTTGTAATGAAAATCAGCGGTGTAAGAACTTAGAGTATACATTACAGTTGAATTAGTGATACTGCTTGTTTTGTGGGTGTAACTTTTGAATGTTTCACTCCGTCTAACATGTGTTTTCTCTCGAAGTAATGCTACTATGGAAATTCACAGTTTTTTACAATAGCAGCCCGGAGTCGAAGTCACACCCCCGTGCCTCGGAAAACACAGTAAGCCGCTAGTCCCACGAAAAACCTCTCCCCGGTCGGTCGTGTTGGTCAACCATCCCATCGGATAATAAGAGTGAGGGAATAGACAGTGCACGTGCATTTGTGCACACACTTGCGCATTTTAGTAATGTCATTCGTACATGGCTAGTCTCCGTTGAAACTGACCGCCCGCGCCGCCGTTGAAACTTGAATTATAGGTACGGCGGCGCGCCGCCGTACAATTCAACTAGGAGTACATCATGTAGCTTTTGGTGAAATTTTATAGACTCTACCATCATGCTCGCTAGGTTTAATAGCTCAAATTCATATTGGCTGTGTTTGGTAAATGCCGGCCTTGCGCAGCACGAATATTTTAAAACTTACGCAATCTGAACACATAATTATTCGAACTATGTAGTATATTATACGTAGTAGCAGTGTGCAGATGGACATTCCTAGTTTCAAACACCAAGTGAGGGTAGTTACAAATAATTCTGCCCAATTCGCAGATGCGGTAGCTCCAGTACTCTAGTCATCCTATGACCACGTGTTGAAATGTCGAGAAAAATAGGTAAAAAAACGCGATAAATACCCGTTAAATAGTACTTATAATTTTGCAGCACATATTTTGAAAGCTAGTGAAAAAGCACCCTTAGGTCTTAGGTCTGTGTTCACCAAAAGATAATCGGACAATTAGGCAGCTTCATAGGGTAACTTTGACGTTTAATGTATGAAGACTAGGGCCAAAAACGACAAAACAACTGTTTAAAATGTGTTCGTGAACTCGGGTCTTAGGGTGGTATTGGATAGACTTTCGGATAGACTGAATAAAGTCAAACTACAAAAGTGGAAGAAAAAAATCGACTTTACAGTCGTTTGTTTTTTTTAATATTCTCGATTCAATTCGCATGCTTTGCTCTTTCAAATTACGTCTAATAACAATACTAAAAATGAAACCAAGACTAAGAATCTTTTAAAAAGTAATAAAATATGTACTTAATATAAAAAAGTATACATGTATTCGAGACAGAAGGATTAATTACGATATTCTAATCAAATACACGTGGTACCAAAATTATTTTCTTTCTATTTCATTCTTAGGCAATTTTGTGTGTCAAGTTAGAACTTAATATAGAAAAGAAATAAGTTCCCAAAAATTTTCGGTTTCGGTGGGACTCGAACCCGCGCCCCACCCTCGAGGTCGAGTCCCGCCGAAACCGGAAATTTTTGGGAACTTATTCCATTTCTTAGAGATACCCAAAGTGCGGGTAAGCACTATAACAAAAAACCTTAATATAGAAAAGTCATTCAATAAAATAGGTAATTATACAAAGTTGCATAAAATACCTACTAATAAGCTTACTGTGTATACTATAATAGGGTATTGAAAAGCTCCTTTACTGCTAATGAGACTGTCCGTAATTCCTTCTCCCTGGAGAGCAAGAACCGTACATCAGAATAGGAAGCAATAAAAAATGCAAGAGCTTAACCGAAGCTACTGTAATACTTACCTAAGTGATTTATAGTAAGATATGTTTTGTATTAACAAGATAGAAACCGAAAGATTTGAGTGTAGTAATAGAAAATAGAGAAGAGTGGAAGGAAAGGCGGCCTGTTCTGAGTTTGCTCAGAAGTGGGATAGAACAGGCCCCTAAAAAAGGATAAAAATCGTTTCAACTTTTGCTTAAGTTAGAACAGAGTATTTGAGAACGCCATTGATTTCGTTAATTTTAGAAGTTAAATGAGTTCTCTCAGGTCTTTAATTGAATAAAAAAGAAATTTGGGACCAAATCAATTAAGGGAAGAAAGGTGACCTACTTTATAGGACTGAGTCGTACGTACCGTAGAAAATATTGAACAGTGCGCGTTTCTTTCATAGGGTTGTTTCTAGGAACATAATAAATAAGAAAATCTTTTTTGGTAGAACTTATTATACAAATAGGGTATAGGATTGAAACCCGCTCCCGGGGTGCCAAAATATACCATTTCTGATAAAACTCAATTATGTTTTGATACGCTAAATATCATCATCAGCCTATAGTAGTCCACTGTCCACTAGTCCACGCTAAATATGTAGAGTGGAAAATAAGTAACTTTATTAGCAAAGAAAATTACAATCAAATAAAAGAATTAAATTAAAACTAGTACTTACAATTAAAACAATTGAGCTAACTGCAGACTGTTGCAAACAATCTACAAGTAGCTCAACTGATCCATATCAATACCAGTCGGAGGCGTGCCCAAGACGCTAGCTGCATTGCCCCGCTGTTGTATAGCAATACTGATGCGCTGCGCCAGATACTCACCAGCTCTCAGGTCACGCGTCGTTTCGACTAGACGCTCAGATAATTTTTGAAAATAAGCAAAATATTTAGCCTATCAATTTGAATGTTAGGTATTTTGGCAGAATAGAATAAATCACTACTGTACTGATTTATGGGATAAAAAATATGTTTTATTTCCAGGCCTAGAACTACCTGTATGCAAAATTTCAGCTCGATCTGTTCCGTAGTTTTGGCGTGAAGAGGTAACAAACATCCAAACATCTAAACATCCAAGCTTTCGCATTTATATATATTAGTATGATCACTTACAGCCAAATAACATTATTTATTCTCTAACTTAATCCAAGGCAAAGATTATGGTCTGAAATTCAGCTGAATTTCATTTCAAGACCGTACTCTTGCACGGTAGAAACCATCTCTCTATAAGATTAAAATTTATTCACTGTCGGTAAACACGTAGTCTGACGACATTTACATATACGGATTCATAAGCGTTTAACTTAATATAATGGTATCTTTTGTCTCGGCTCAGCAGTGTTATTCTAGAATCATTTTTCTCACTTTGTGTTTCACAACATTTCAAAAGACCTCAGAAAAGATGCGAGATTTCAGCGCAGAAATGGTAAGAAAAATATTAATAATAAGGTCGCATCAACGCA